>JAJJWX010004466.1:0-1364503 GCA_023529315.1 Papaver bracteatum | reverse complement strand
AGGCAAAGAGGTGCAACTGTTGTTGGAGGCGGATTATTTCTCATTTTTTGCTTTTATTTCTTCATCTCTGTCTGAAAAGTATGTCGGCTTTAATGATGCAAATTTCTGTCTGAAAAGCATGACAACTTTAGTGATGAAGAGACATTGAAGAGTAGAAGTGAATCTGAGAAATAAGGGACGGTTTATGTTGGCGGAGGAACTCGAAAGAAGGAAAAAGCGTTCAATTGGAGCATAAGGGCGCATGCTAGTGACATGGGAGTCGAGCTAAGTCAACATAAGGGCTGCCATTTGGTTGTCCTTTATCCTATTTATGGGTACCTAGAATCGTGCAGGTATCCCATCCTAATTCACTTGAAATTGGAGTTAACCGGCTACTTCCTGACTAAAATCTAGAGAAATGTCTTCTCTTCTCGTTATTGTTTAAGTCGAAATTTAAAGATGGGGAGGGGAAATGGAGGCGCGATTTTTCTGAGAGTTAGAAAAGAGAAACAAACAAAATCTTTCTGTGATTGAGATGAAGATTAATAAGATGGTGGATCTGTTGGGTCGAGTGATGAAGCTTTTGAAGTTGATGATTGGGGATCGAGAAAGTGTTGATGTTGTTGAGAAGAAAATCAGGAGGAAATAATCTATTGCTGATGTAATCGATCTGAGAAGGATTTAGGTTGAAGACGAGATGTAATTAAGGTGTGGGTATGGATTGGTAAGAGATGTGAAGTTTGATTTCATATCGAAATTTAGCTGAAAATTGAAGACATGGGTTTGAGCAATTTTGAATGAAAAATCAAGTTGGGTTCGATTTGTTAATGGATGGTGATGATTCAAACGAAGCCTTGGTTGTTACTGGGTATGACTGGATAGTGGGTCTCTGAAATTTCAAATGAGGGTTCTATGGAATGGATAATTTTAGAACTGAAGCTTAAATGAATGAATGAATAAATTAGGTTTAGCTGTGTGTGGTATTTCGATTGAATTGATGCGAGATACAAATCGGGGATAAGCTAATTATGGTTAATGGTTAACGATTATCGGTGTTAGTCTTTGGTGGTAATTGTGTTGCGAGGTGATAAAGCCAAAATAAGCGAGAAGGTTTAAGTTACAAGACAAGTAGATGTATGCCTAGGTTGTGTGTTGTGAATTGCAGGAACACATGGAGCTGTAAATTGAATTGCATTGAGAGGAGGAAGTGATGTTGATTGCAGTTGCAGGGAGAACTGGAGCTGTGAGACTGCAGTTTAGATGGAGGTTACAGCTGGTAATTGTGATGATATGGAGCAGCTGGACTTCATGTTTGAGCAACAGATAATGAGCTGGTGATTGCAGCTCAAACAAAGCTGTTTTTGGTAGTATATTGAGATGTGAGTAAGGTGCAGAAGGGCTAAGACTTTGTGTATGGGATATGGAACTGAGTATTGCAGGCATGAGCTAATAATGAAGCGGCAGAGAGATCCATGGGATTGAATCTGTAATGTAGCTGGTGGGGAGAGTCTAATGGAAGCATTGCAGGTGGTTGTCAAGAACATGAATATAGATTCAATTACAGAAGGACAAGATTTGAGCTGAGAAATGGAATGAAGTGGTTGTGTTGTTGTTGGTATGAAGAGTAGGTTGAGATTGCATTTGCAGGTGATTTGAGAGATAGTGGTGGTACTGGATTCTATATTGAATTGAACTTGCAGCTGCAGTATAGTTGGTTGAGGAATTACTGGTGGAGATTTTAGAGAAGGCCAGGGTGGGAGCTGTTATGATGTTTTTATGAAGATTGCTTGAGATGGTTGTGCAAGAAGAGCAAGGCATGATCTGAATGATTTGTTAGATGTATGTTAAGATGAAATACAAGTGATGGCAGTTCAATGGAAGGCTTGAGACAGAATTGCAGAGAGAACTACAGGTGGAAGAAGTGTAAATGTTGCAAGTTTTGTAGTATGAGCAGCCATCATGGATGGATAGGCATTAGTGAAGGGAAATCATGATGCAACACAAGCTCATGCCTTTGCAACACCTTTGCAACTGTGGCTTAGAACTCATTCATCTAAGTCAGCCACTGACTCTACTCTGACTCGACCTTGACCAAAGATCGTTATTGACCGTTAGTCAGCCGTCATATTTAACGGTTAACTAGTCACCTGAGATGTTTTTGTCGGTGACCTGAGATACTTTCTGGTGATCCCCGACCAACTTCCGGCACATTCACCAGTTTTTCGACGACACTTTTTGGGCATAGTTTTTACGTGGGTTTCTCTTGTGTGGGCTTGGTGGACACATTGGATATGGGCTTTTGAGACTTGACCTAATATTGGAAAGGAGAAAAGCTACAAAAGGGAAAGACTTCTACAATTTTATATCACATATTCTTCTTGGAGTTTTGGAGAGAGCCGCAGCTAGGGTTTGCTTTCGTTTTATATTTTCATCTTCTTTATTTTATTTCAATTATTATTATGATGATGAACTCCATTATTATGAGTAACTAAAACTCTTCTTGATTAAGGGCGATTTCAAAGCCCGGATTATGAACTCATAATTGATATGCAAAAGCTAGTTTTCTCATAATTATTTTGTTATTGCTCAATTTCTACCACGCTAATATTGTTTATGGATTGTTTCTTAATTGTTTAAGATTTACGAAATTAAATCAACGAGTCCTGGTTCTATTGCTAGTTTAGATTTTCTTCGACCCGTAATTGTCTAGAGAAGATAAACACAAGTAGCATTATATGGGTATTGATGATGGGACTTTATTAAGTACCCATAGGTAGAAATTGACACTAGTAGGTGATTCATGCTTTTGAGTTCATCACTAGGAGCAACCTTATCTCACAAAACTTAGAGCACTTGTTTAAGTCACACCTAGTAAGCATACCTCTAGGAAACTTGGTAAGTAGAAACCGGTAGTCGAGCGCTTTCGTATCCGGTGAGCTTATGAGATAATAACATAATAGTTGAGCGTACTAATTATTCTAAGGTTGTTAGTAATGAGATAATGTGAAGAACTCGGTTATATATTAATTTGGTTTGTATTCCGTGGACTAGAATGAACCTTTAATCAATTCCATCTCATATTTGAATACAATTTGCAATTTTCAGAATTTCTACAACATAATCATCTTTGCTAAGAGTATTTGCATAACAACTTTTGCTTCATACCTCCCTTGGGACGATCATGCTTACATTATACTACTTGCTAGTGTAAAGAAAAGTAGAAAAATATTATTTGCGAGTTGACAGCTCGTCACTTACATCAATGATGGACAATATAGGCTTAACTTTTGTGTTTGTCAAAAGTCTATTCATTCTTTTATCAATACTTGCATATCAATTCACGAACGACTTTACTTTTGACAAAATATGGGACAATCAAGTTCACGGACGTAAACACACATATCCCATAACAATAGGGAAAAATATCGTTTGGTCATTTTTTAGGTGGACCCATGTCTGTTTAGTCCTTTGGTCAAAAGCCTTTACTGTTTGGTCCATAATTATTTAAAAATATAAAACAGACAAGAGTACCCTTCCCTGTTAATTTTTACTTATTTTTTTTGTAGCAGTTCATTCCAGAAATGAAGTCCATATAAAAACCTAAAAAAACAGACTTCATTCCAAAAATGAAGTCCATATAAAAACCTAAAAAAACAGACTTCATTCCAGAAATGAAGTCCGTATAAAAACCTAAAAAAACAGACTTCATTCTAGATATGAAGTCCATATAAAAACCTAGAAAAACATACTTCATTCCAGAAATGAAGTACATATAAAAACAAAAAAAAAAGACTTCATTCCAGAAATGAAGTCCATATAAAAACCTAAAAAAAACATACTTCATTCCAGAAAATGAAGTTCATTCCAGGAATAAAGTTCATCTTAAACAGCAGCAACAACAACAACAAAACGCATAAATCTTCATCTTCTTCATCATCTTCATCGACTTCACCAGAAGCAAAAACACCAAAAAAATCAAGATCCAAGATGAAGATTGAAGTGTATATTCGTTTTCTTCATCCTTTTCTTATTTTTCGTCATACACAGGCACAGCAGCAGAAAAATCTTCAAAACTCCATCGTCTTCAACAGCAGCAACAACAAATAGTGACGAAGAAACACAAAAATCTCCATCGTCTTCATCATCATATTCAACAGCAGCAGTAACAAATAGTGACAAATAAACCAAAAAAATTCGTCTTTCTTCATCGTCTTCATGAGCAACAACAAAAAAAAAATGGGGAGGAGAGAAACTAGATCTGAAAATATGAGCAGAGAGAAAGTAAATCTGGAAATAAGATATTTTCTATTAATTTTTTGTATATATATGTTCACCTTAGGACCAAACCATTATTTTCTAGGACCAAACAATAATATAAGGAGTATTACACACTACAAGATAACATTTACATCATCCATGACATCCCTAGGACCAAACTATAATTTTTAGGACCAAACTATAATTTATATTACCAAATAGGACCAAACAGACAATTAACTAGGTCAATTGGACTAGACTCACTCTAATATATAATTTGTAGGACCAATTGGTATTTCCTACATAACAATATTGCAATATATAAAATCATAAAGATTAATACTGCAAAAATCATCTTCCAAGCAAGTTTAGAATTTAAACAAATAAATCTAAAAACAAGAAGATGAAAACTTTGGACATAGCTATGTGTAATTACAATAATGGCTATTCCAAACACTAGTTATTCTTCTAAACAAAACAAGAAAAATAGAAGATTTACTAGGAAAATAAAAGTTTCCATGGACATTTCTTTTACTTTGAATACTCTTCTCATATTCTCTGTATTCGTCAAGCTCATCTTCAATCAGATCAATTCTAGATTCTAGATTTTCCAACTTTTCTTCAAGTCTCTTGGAAGAAGTTTCTAAATCACTTTTCAGGGCACGAACTTGTTCCAAAACTAGATTCATGGTCATGGAGAGCTTATCAAAATGAGAAACATAGATGTTCCCATCTAGAGAGGAATCGTGTGAATCAGGGTTCACACTATTATCTGAAAAATCAAATCGTATCTTCTTTGATGGAAAGAGAACAATCCAAACATCACTTTCTTTGCTTGAAAGACTTGAAGAGGATATGATAGAAGAGATAGATGGAATGTTTAACGGAGAAAAACTTTATTTTAAAGGAAACTGAGAAGATAAAGAACCAAACTAACCTTTGACCAAAACCCTAACTGAATTTTTGATTATCCACAGAAAAATAAAAACATAAATGCTTCATCACAACCCTCTTGAAGATTATGAATTTTTGTCTAAGATGGATAGACAAAAAAATCCTCAATGCAGTATTATAAATTGTACATGTTCCAATCCCCTTCAGGACTGGGTGACTTCTTTTGAGGTGAAAATGTTATACTTTGTTTCTGTCTTGTTTTTAAGAAGGAAGAGTTATGAACATCATCGTTTCTTTCCTTTAGCATAGATTAGAATACCTTGATCGTTGATTTTCGAAAACTATGCATTATTTTGGAAATCTTTTTTACAAAGGTTGAGGGTTTTGTATGAGATTTATTTTTCTTCTTCTGCAAACGACTTTTTGTAGAAGAGAGTTTTTTATGTGTCTTAGTGCCCCAAATTTTTATATGGTCCTGATTATCACAAGTAGAATCCGCAAGGTTAAGTACGTTCTTGTGATTCTCTATACTATCTTTATTGTCAGAGTGACTTAAGAAAGGTATAGAATCAGGGGAATTTTGCTGACAACTTTTTAACGAAAAAATCGAAAAGTTTTGAGAATCATGATTGCAAGTCATCTCCATTTTTAATTTAGGCATTTCACTTTCCATATTTTCAATCCTTTTAAATACAACTTCCTTATCTAGTTGAAGGACTTCTGAGGAAGTAAGATTGTTTATCATGGAATGATCAGGACTGTTAGGAGGACATTCATGATTATCAGCAAGCAGATTGAGTGAGCCCTTATAGATATCATCCTCAAGAAAATAGTCAAGAGTAGCCATCTATGCTTTAGTTAATTCACTCACTTCCATATTTGGGTATCGAGAAGTATCATGAACACTTCTATAGCACTTGAAGCAGGAATTATTAACATAGTTTTTCTGAACCTTTTTATTGATTGACTGCCTTTCTTTTGATACTTTCTTTTACTCTGTCTAAGAGATTTCTTAAGTTGTTGTATAAATAGTGTTTTGTCAATCAATTTGGGACGTCGAGACTTACGATCAGATGCAGCAACATGGATGCTAGACAGATGACGGTTCTCTCTTTGTTCCGGTTCAAGATCGAAAAATTTCAAATTTCCGGCTAGAGAATTTCTGGAAAGTATATCAAGGTTATTTCCATCAACGATGGCATGCTTCTTAGCATCGTATCTAAATGGCATCGATCTGAGAATTTTTATCACAATGTCCTTTTTAGGAATAGTCTTACCCAATGCAAAAGATGCATTAATAATTTCAGACACTTTGTGATTAAACTCATCAAATGTTTCTTCATATGCCATACGCAGATTTTCCCAATCGGAACTAAGGTTTTGAATCCTAGCTTCCTTCTCACTGGTATTTCCTTCAAATACGGTTGCTAAAATATCCCAAGCTTCTTACGACTTAGTGAAATTAGACACATGGTGCTGAAGATTTGGGGTAATGGAATGTATGATCGCATTCAAGCCTGTCGAATTTTCCTTTACGTGTATCTCGGGGGTGTATTAACCAATATCTTTGGGAACGTTTACATTTCCAACTGCCACAACGGGAGGATCATAGCCATTAATAACATATACCCATGATTGAAAATCAAGCGCTTGAATAAAATCTCGCATATCAATTTCCCACCATAAGTAATTAGAGCCATCGAAGACTGGTGGTACGTTAATAGAGATAACACCTCTGTCCATAGAGTCAGATCGCTAAAAACACGGACTTGTAAGGTCTTGAATATTTTTGCCTGCTTTGATACCAATTGAAAAAGCGGGGGACTAAAAACCATACCTAATATTTTGATTAGCAATCTGTATGGAAAACTGCGAGTTAATTTCTAGAGAATCAACTAGACAGTCAATCTCAATCAAATAAAAAATATCTCAAGGAGTTATTATCTCAATCTCTCGATTTTATCTTTGCTCAAGCAAATATAATCTGCGAGTCTTTATCAAAGAGAGATAACTTGGATGGTACCAAAGACCAATATCCAAGTGTCAATCAATTTAAATCAACAACCTAAAAGGTCGTATATTCTAATTGATTGAACAACGCACAATCTGTATTATTTCAATTACATAACAAAATATAATGCAGAAAAGAAATAACACAGACACCAGAATTTTGTTAACTAGAAACCAAATGCGAGAAAAACCACTGGACCTAGTCCAGTTAAACATACATTGTATTAAAAACTCCCAGACACTAGCCTACTCCAAGCTAACTTTCTGTCCTGGACTGTAGGTTGAAACCCCAATTAATCTCACACTAATCCAAGGTACAATTATGCTCCTACATCTCTGATCCCAGCAGGATACTACATACTTGATTCCCTTAGATGATATCACCCACAACTAAGAGTTGCTACGACCCAAAGTTGAAGACTTTAATAAACAAATCTGTATCACACTGAAAAGTCTACAATGATAGATAAATTCGTCTCTCACGAATAAACCTATGAGTTTTGTTCTGTATTTTGATAAATCAAGGTGAACAGGAACCAATCAATAAAACCAAACTTATATTCCCGAAGAACAGCTCAGTTTTATCAATCACCTCATAATAGTCCTAATCGACGCAGCGAAAAAAGATATTGTGGAATCACAATCGATGAGACGAAGTGTTTGTGACTATATCTTTCCTATCGGAGATATAAATCTCAAGCCAATTATTACAATTGTACTCGTACGATATAAACAACAAGATCAGATCACACAACTACGATAAAAGTAGTATCGGTCTGGCTTCACAATCCCAATGAAGTCTTTAAGTTATTAACCTGGTTTTAGAAGAAGAAAACCAAAGGTAAAAGGATAATTGACTCTAGCTTAGCACAACTAGTATCATACAGAATGTGTGGGGATTAGGTTTCCCAGTTGCTAGAGTTCTCCCTTATATAGTCTTCAAATCAGGGTTTGCAATCAATGTTATATTAGTAACAAAGCATTCAATATTCATCATTAGTTGAAAAACTGATTAGATTCAAGCTAATATTTATCAACCGTTAGATCGAAAACATAGCTTGTTACACACACATGTAATGCACGTAAACTTGTACATTAGTTGGTTCAACATAGTTAACCAAATGATTAGCCATATGATCACTTTCATATAAACCATATTCTTATTCACCATAACTAGTCCAAATGACTCAAATGAACTAGTTAGAGAGTTGTTCAATTGCTTAGATTTTTAAATACTACACAAGACACAATTAAATCAAAAAATGATGTGATTCACTCAAATCGATTCATTAACTATAAAGCCATGGTTTGCAATAGCATTCCTTAGTTTATTAAGATAAGTTCACAAACATAGTTTTTATACATAACCTACTCAATTTCGCGGACTGGTTTCGCGAACTTAAGTTCCCGGACGGAGTTCACAAACTCTAGCAGAAATTCTCGGGTTCGACCACTACCCCAGTTCGCGAACTGAAGTTCACGTGATGCTCCGGTCTCACTTGATCAACAAATTTCACAAACTTCGGTTCAAGCAATAAGGACTTATACATATATGTATTTCCACAACAATGATTATATCCTCCAACGGTTATATAGTCTAAACTCTCATTTCAATCGTTGAAACATTCTCTGAGGGCATTATATAGTTGTTATTCACAAACTATTTTTCGTCCGAGAAATTTCCAAAATGATTGAAACATAACATGACTTTCGTCACTAGGCAAAGATGAGCTTTTCTAAAGTGAAAGCTTTACCAACACATATTTCAAGAAATAGATAAGCGAGATATACTCAGCTCAAAATATCATATGTGTATAATCTTAGTATATATAGTAATACGATTTTTGTCTCAAGATAGGAGATAGAGTAGATAGACTTTTGAGTGATAGATAAGTTCAAGTCTCCACATACCTTTTAGTCGATGAAGATCCACTGGTTCCTTGAGTAGTCCTTCATCTTATATGATGATCGCCATGGAGTTCTTGATCTCAACTACACTTTATATCCTAGTCCGAGACCTTAGCTATAGTAGACTAGAAATGAAGACTTTATAGTTTTGATCACCAACATTGACAAACATGCTTGAGATAGCAACGCATGCGAGTTCGACCGAGCAATGCACACATAGAATATCAAAACCCTAAAGAAAGCATGCGCTATCAAGAGAAAATACAACTAACTAATCAAAATCATATAATTAATTTTTAGTTCAAAGCAAAAATCATAATAAAATTGAAAAAATTAATTTAAAATAAAAATGTATCACTTTTACCGAAACAATGGCTTTCTCCATCGCCCTAAGGATTGGGTTTAGATCCTCATCATGGAAACACGCTCAAAAGTTGATTTCATTGCTCAAAAGGGTGTTTATAAGCATAGTAGATATAAAAAGCAGTTCGTTTGTAACATATATATTTGTTATATTGAAACACTAACAGACTGTTGCGAATTCGAAATAATTGCTACCGAAATTGTTATAAAGATAATGAAAGTATAGGTAACGATTTCTGCTACTATTTATATGTGATGTTCTGTGTTCTTCCTCTTCTTCTTCTCTGCAGAAATGGTGTTTATCTTCAGCTCGATTCTGATCACCCCGTTCTATCCCAAATCTCTCTGCCCCCTCTCTGACACTCCAATACTCTATTTATACTACAAGATCCTTCGATTATCTCCTCATTACTCCAAATAGTCTTCATAACTCGGGCAGTAAAGAAATATATTCTAGGAATATTTATTTACCTTCACGTCTTCTGTCGCTGTCAAAACTCGTTATTTACCACCTTCACATTCCTGTTATGGCTCAGCACACTCCAAACATGTGCAGTACACGTCTAAATCTTATGCAATCCCATGAGAACTTCTTCCGAATAAACTCCCATGTTTTGTATTGAACTGATGACCAAGTCCTGGTTTGACGAATTGAAACATATTACCATCCCTGGTTCAGTCACACATGACTAAATATATCCAAATCAGATAAAATCTTCGACTAAATCTCTTCCAAATTCAATACAGGGAATATCCCAGGTGATACACTTTCCCTGTTTTATTTTCAAATCCAATATCCAGCCCAAACTGATCGAATCGAACGGATTTATCAGCCATGTTCATTCAATCCAAGTACATCTTAGCCAAATTCTCCTAATGTAATTTCCTAGAACAGATCAAAATAAACCCTAATTTAGTTCGGCTAGCACGCTTAATTTCCGCCATATTTCAGAATTTAAAAGGTAGGGGATGACCTCCCCCTAACAGAGATGGGGATACGAATAGAAGTTGGCTTCTTGGGGGTGCAAATAGTGAATAAGGTGCCCCTTAGTAATTGAGGTGCCCCTTATCCAAAGTAGGGGTCCGTTTAGCAAATGTCCTCCGGGGAGCCCTGGATAATTTTTCGAGCCGATTTTTCCAAAAATATTTATTTCCCAAAAATACCTACAAACACATACAACACCATAATAAGTACAAAATCGTGTACCTACAATATAGAATATTGAAGACAACTTAGACACAAAAATATGTCTATCAAATACCCCCCAAACTTATTATTTGCTAGTCTTCGAGCAAATCTAAACTGGAAAATAAAAATCCTAACTCACGTTGCAGGCAACACGATTGCACTTAGCATGTGTAACAAGCCTTTGAACCCCTAAGTGGCTCTAGTGGCCGAGTTATAGTCTCGGGAGGGTTTACAAGAGGTGTACCCACAAAACCTTATACTCCAAACCCTAGTTACCGATGTAGAACCTTAGAATAGCACTAAAGAAACTCTTTGGTTTGAATAATCTCATTGACTACAGGAGGAAGTACCCTAATGCGAATTCCAATTGTTGTACACGAGTTTGCACTCAAGCAGACTAAAATTCATATATAAGTGACAGAGCTCTACTCAGATAGTCGCACTATGGACATCAATATCCGGAGTCAAACAAATCACATGAATAGATTAAGAAGATGGATATAGAGAAAAATGTGGATGGTATTAGATGTTGACTAAGGTGAACGGTGTTTCCCATATTTGTCTGAAGGCCACTGTCAAGACGAACATATCCTAATGGACCGAGATACCGATATGATTAATATCAACACAACTGGCATATACATGGGAGCCAGTGTTCGATAATTCTAACTTTATATCAACTCATCTGGCGTATACAAGGGAACCAGTGGTCGATTTTACTGAATTTATTCCGGTTGGTCTGATGGTCTGGTTTTTTTTCTTTATTTTCTTTTTTCATCTTTTTCTTCCATGGTAACTCAATCATTTTATTTCATCCTAGCAGTGGTAACAATTCTATGTGTGTGCCCCACCAAATCACTTAGAGAAACATATTTTAGAAAATAAAAATAAAGTCAAAATAAAAGGTGAAAAGGACTCAATGAGATATGGCGAAAATACCATGTTAGTTTTAACACCTGAGCTCTGTGCTTTTATGAATAGACTCTATAACCAAGATGCTTCCATCCAAGATGCTTTTATGGGTTCCTCAACTCCTACAACCAAGATGCTTCCATACACTTAAGTTGGTTAGTGTTATCCTTAATTTACACAAATTTAAAGTCTTTGGAGTTTATAATGCAACTAAAAGTTTCTCACATACCCCCAAACTTAAATCTAACATTGTCTTCAATGTTCTAAAGATGAAACTAAAGCATGAACAAGGAGAAAATGTTACCACTTGAAGGAAAGGAGAAATGAAAGATATTACTGTGTCGCATGAACATGGGTTAAGTCCCAAGGAGTGATAATTTTAAAGTTTTCATCCAGACATCAAATACCATAAAAAGTATTATCACCTTCCAAAGTCATATACCAATAGACAAAATAGCTGCGGGTCCTCGGAACCAAATAGAGATGACACAAATATAGAACTACCATCTTGGATTATAAAAATGAACGGACGGAGCACATCCTTATCTAGGTATTCTCTCAAGGCAACTAGATTTGTCTGGTGTTTTCGTTTGGGATCTATATGAGTGTCAAGAGAAATAGGTTCGGCCAAATGACAGGTCTCTAAAAACTGGATTTCCTCATGGAAAATATCTAGAGGATCGAGTAGCAGAGTTTGAAGAAATTCAAGTACTACCTCAGAGGCACAAATCTCGAGTCCCAAGTTAGGAACTTCAATTAGGGATACTTGACAATCACCAGAATTATCATTACCCCCAAACTTAGGGTGAACAATATCCTCAAATGGAACAAAATCTATGAGATGGATATGAAGTTAGCACAATGACAATCTTTTTTTTGGGATTGGTCATCCAAACGAACATCATCATCATATAATGGATTATCAAATAAAATCTATCATGTAACACCCCGAGTTCCGGACCCGGGTCAAACCCGTATGGAGATCCGAACCCGAAGCGTTACGGGTCGGAAAGAGACCTATGCATATTTATTTATTTTTGTTGCTAATTTACTTTTACACAAAACATAGTTGAAACTTTATATAACATGAATTAATGCATATAAATCCACTAATTATCTTTAACAACATTTTCAACCAAACATATTATTTTAAACTATATTTCAAGAAATACAATAAAACAATTCAATCACTAAGCTACTCATTCCTAGCTTTTATTGCGCCACTCTGATAAATATGCAAGGATGTCAATTGGGGTGAGATGACAGCTCAATATAATGTACCCCCATTCTCTAAAGACGCGGAAACAAAATCATTTTAACAAGGAATAACATACAATAAGAAATACAGTGCAACTTCAACGAATATATTCAACCAACAACATTACCTCACAAATATCACTAAATCATCTAATTCATTTGTTCAACCATGAATTCAAATACCACTATTGTTTCTAACAAATAATTTAATTAAGATTTCAAATAAGACTTCACAATAATACATCAACAAATCATCTAATTTATTTTCTAAATCAAGAGTTCACAATACCAATATTATTGTTAACAAATCATCCATTTATGATTCAACACATAAATTATTATCATCAATAATGTTTCCAACAATCCATCCTTTTAAGTTTCAAAACATGAGTTACATATCAATATTGTCACCAACAAACCATGAGTTTACAATACCAAAATAATTGTCAACAAGTCATTCATCAATGATTCAACACATCTATTCACGTATTAATATCATCACAGAGAAACCACGAGTTTACAATACCAAAATAATTATCAACAAGTCATTCATCAATGATTTAACACATCTATTCACGTATTAATATAGTCACAGAGAAACCACGAGTTCACGGTACGAAACCCACCTACCGTTTATCGGCACGGATAGCCTCCAACGATGGTCAGGAAAAAAAGTTCCTATGGGGATCATACCTATCTGCTCTCGGAGATCATTACTCGTTCATTCACGGCACGCAAACCTTGGTTCGTACATCCACCTATCGTTTACAGGCACATACATCCTCCATCGATGGTCGGGAAACACAAGTTCCCTTGGGGATCATTATCCATTTAACTCTCGGGGATCATTACCCGTCGTCAGCATGAGAATAAATTTAATCTAATGGAAAAACATGAACTCATTTCCTTTTATAAATCATTTTCACAAACAACGCAAGCAACCATGGCTTAACAACATGAATTTATTTTAAGCATTTATGCAAACAAATTAACATCAGCCATATTACATTGTATGTTATATGGTAATAACTTTATCCGATCATCCTCAAATTTTGCAGGAACATTCTTAACACATTCATTTATAAAATATCCAAAATTCACACCAAACCAACGGTTCAAACAAAAGATATTCGTTTTATATGATCATTCTAAAATATGTACAGATAACATCATATTAGCACATTATTCACAGTAATTCATCATTAGTATAAAACCAGGTTTGGATAAGTTTGCCTTTGTTAGTGGTGGTGAGGATTTGTATAGACAAAGATAAATCAAGGGATGTGGTTCTCCTGACCACCCCTTACATCTCGCACATGTGGCGTTAATTCCAATATTATGAATGAAAAATGAATACTCAAGTCAGGATATGGAAATTCAAAAATTATAACAGGGAGGTTCGAACTCATGACCTATTGTGTCATAAGAGTGGCCTCTAACCAGTGTTCTACCTTGGTTGGAATTGAAATAAAATATAAATCAACAGTGGTGGTTTGTTCAACTTAAATACCATAATTGCTTTATTAATTAGTGTTTCACTAATTACACATAATAAATAATCTATTCATTATAAATTTTTTTTATTAATTAGTGTTTCACTAATTGCTCATAATAAATGACTAATCATTTTTTAATTATAAATATTTTCTTAATTAATTATAATATTTATTTTTATTAATAAGTAATTTGATAAATAATATCAATAGACATTTTAACGACAATGAGTAGTAGAAGAGGTGGAGCGAAACATTAGTGGTGGTTAAGGGGCGGAGCCAAACACAATTATATTTATTTTTGTTTTTTATCGTAAAATGGGATACAAGTCCATTTTTCACATGTATCCAACTTGCCAAGAATTTTTTCTCTCCTCTCTCCTCAAAATCCTAGCTCAGCCCACTGGTTTGTGGTGGAAGAAGTAGTGACGGTGAATCTTTGGTGAGTAGTGATGGACAATATTAATTTTATGTTGTCGTTACCACATCGATAACATCATAGTGTGGAAGATGTGGTTGGTTGTTTTTAACACTTATTTCAGGGATGATATCATACAAGACAATATTTTCATGATCGTAGTTAGATCACCCAAATGGTGCCCCTGTTATCTTTGGTACTATATCGTATAAATCATGATTTTTAATGTTAAAATAAAATTGATTGAAATACAAAAAAGAATATATACACGGAAAAAAAATAATGAAACTAATCAATTGGAAATTTTTTGTTCAATCTAAACCTCATAGATGGAATTTGTGATTGAAAATTAGAATTGCGTCCAACAACCTACATGGGATGGGCGCGATGATGGTGCCGATGGTGGAGTCAAAAACTGACATTTAGGAGGCCTATTTAAAAAAAAACATGTAAACTTTGGTGGACTAAACCATAAATATATATATAGACAAAATACTATTTATAAAATAAACTAAAAAAATTATGTAGTTATTAAAAATTTAAGGGGTTAGAGCCAGGTTAGTCAACCCTTGGCTCCGCCACTAGGTGGTGGTGGATAAAAAAAGTGGATTCATATGGTTTTATGGTGGTGGCGGGTATTGGTGAAAAAAATATATTATGCTAATTTCGTAACGCCACAAAATGTGTAACGTTATATTATAAATTATAAAACGTGATTGCTCATTTTAATGTTAAAATAAACTCGATAAAACACATGTCCATTTAAAAAAATGGTGCAATCAATTGCCATGTTATGTAAAAACTAAACGAACGACACGAATCAAGATCAGAACATATGAAATTATTTATTATCGATTTGTTTATGTAAAGAGTGGTCGATTTTGACCTTGGCAAAGATAAATTTACATTGGGGTTTGTTCAACTTAACCATTTTTAAACATTTTATTAATTAGTGTCTCATTGATTGTTCATAATGATTAATTAAATTTTTATTATAAATGTCCCTTTAATAATCTAACATAAATACATAATTTTATTAATAAATAATTTTACTAAAAACTATATTAATTTTAATGGTGAGTATAAGCGGTAGCGGGTGTTTGTGAATAGTGGAAGCGGTAACATTACTATTGGTGGAAGAAATAGTGGCGGTGGATGGTTTTTATGGTGGTGGGTGTTGGTAATAGTAGTATATAATAATAATTTTTGCTTTTTAGTGAGTTTTATTGACCAAGTAAAAAATAATCTTCACAAAACATGAAACATTGTATTGTGAAAGATGTAATTGGTTGTTTTTAGCATGATTGATAAGGACAAAAACCAAATATTTCGAGGATGATACCGGAACGTATAAGACAATATGATCATGACTGTTCGATCACCTGTATCATATAAAGGCAATTGGTGTACCCACGTAAGAGAACATTATCGCTCTCTCAAGTAATATTACATTCTTTTTCCCGAAAGACCATCATTTTCGAGTTGTTTCGCGACAACTACCTACAAAGACAACAACTTTCACTCAATTCCCGATATAAAACCTTATAGACCGGGAAAATGTATTTGCATTCTAAAATATTTGTTTGAAAATTATGTTTGTTCATCAAAATCATAATAAAAAACTCTAAATCATAAATCTAAATTTCGCCTCCGATGTTTGTAGAATATTTTTTATATTTTACATTCTCAAATCATGTGACCTCTTGATGACAAATCAACAATATCAAATTACAGATCAATATGTATAGGTTTCATTCACTGGGTTAGAAGGTAGAGTAGACACAAATGGGTAGGTCACACAAAGCAGAACATGACTGGGAATATTTTAATAATTTGGTCAAGATATAAGGTCAAAAATTTAAGATTAACTTTCTATAGGACTAATTAGATCAGCTTCGATAGGAGCTGACTAAAATATGAAATAATAATAATTTTCGCGTAAGACAATTGCAAAACATATTTTGGCTATCTCTTCATATTTAAAGAGTGGTCAAGATTTGTCCTTCCTCAATTGCTATGTTATGTGAGAAGAAAGTGATATCTAAGATTAAGGTATATTCAAATCTATTAGATTCATACCATTTACAACTGGATGCCTTGAAAAGAATTGACATGTTGTTATTATTATTACAGGCATGGGATACATTTACATTGACCACACTTGCGCAAAATAGTCACTTGCAAATGATTGGTGTTGCATGCACCATCTGTCTAAATGAAACTTGAAATTTGAGGAAACAAGGCACTAGAAGCGATTAATGGAGTATTTTGGATATAGTAACTTAGACCCGATGTAATACTTATGTTTTTTTTTAAGTTTTTCCACAATCTATTTATTTAAGAAAAATGAACATTGAAAATGCATAACATCAACAAAATTAAACATGATTAGGTTTGACAATAATGGCTAATGATGTTCGAAAGAACAAAAAAAGGAATTGTTGTAGAATAATTGTTGGGATATACAACGGATTACTTGATACGAATGAAAGAGGTATAACTATTTCTTACAAATCACATAAAGTTCACAGTACAAGATGACATCAAGTTTAAAGTTAGTAAAAAACATAATATGGCTAACTAAAATGTTGAAAACAAACAAGATATATAAACTTAGAAGCCGTGGGACTTGAAGAGGTCAATTTTGAAAACTACAATCTTAGAAAGCAACATCCACAATGCCGTAAAAATTTTTTTATAAATATTCAACGTAGAATATGTCAACTTTTGGTAAAGGATCTATTGACAACCTATTAGTTTGAAATAATATCAGGGAGTACAATATGTGTTCAAGGTTCTTTATGAGGTAATATGTCGCCAGATTGTATTCCAAGTGAAGTTAGGAACATATGAAAGTGACAAAATTTCCAAGGCTTTTGAAGTTACCAAAGCCTTCGTTAAGACGAATTGCAGGGCACAATACTTTGTTGAATATTTAATGGCATAGGTTCGCATATATACAATCCCTTCGAAAAGGTAATGGGTACACATTTTAAACATTGTCATATAATGGGTGTTGAAAAATTACAGGAAAATTATGTCATATTGGATAGTTTGTATCATTCGTTCAAAAAAAAAAAAAAAAAAAAACTATTCTCTGCCTATTTGGAGGATTGGCAACATGACCATGATAGATGAGTCAGCTGGAGCAAAATAAGAGCATGTGGAGACTTTTATGGACGATATTGATTAGTTGATTTCACTGAGATGAGTAGCTGCGACGACATATTTCCAAAAAATATTTAAACTTCCATGTTCATGTAGAGCATCATCTCATTATAAGCAATGAACCTAAATAAAAAAGTGTCTGGAGGTTAAGATTATATTTCTTCGTTTGAACAAATCTCTGGCGGTAAAATATTAAAGGAAAAAACAAAGAAAAAAAGAGAGGAAAATCCCAACTATTTTTACGACAAACACATATTAAATCATAAGGAGTTGATAAGTATTCGGGACACAAATTATACGATATATTAAAAATGAACCAACATCATGGCCCATGCCGTTACGACACGGGTTAAGGGATAGTATTAATATAAAATGGAGCAAATCCAAAGAAAACGAAAGATAAGATATTCATTTACAACTTTTATTAAGAACTCAAATCATTTTAGCATCATTAAGACTGCCTAAGAACCTCAAAACCCCAGAAAACAAAACTGTTCAGAATTTTAGAAATCCTTATCTAAACTAAAACAAACATTCAACAGTGAATTTACGGTGGATTATTCTAAACTTTTAACTAGTGATACCCAATTATGTTATATACTAATAATCAAAGGCTGATCATCAATAAAGTGCATCTAATTATACAAATAAATTTTAGAACCTTAATGATATAAGATTAAATAAAATAAAAATCAAAGTATAACAAAGAAACACAAAGAGAATGGGATTAAA
Source organism: Papaver bracteatum (assembly GCA_023529315.1). Taxonomy (NCBI): domain Eukaryota; kingdom Viridiplantae; phylum Streptophyta; class Magnoliopsida; order Ranunculales; family Papaveraceae; genus Papaver; species Papaver bracteatum. Next base: position 1,345,923 of record JAJJWX010004466.1, on the reverse strand, counting down.
CATTCTACCTTAATTCCTTTGATCCTCTTGATTCTCCATGCTCTTCTTCTCTAAAAACTCTAGCTCCATCTCTTTTCTTCTTCACCCTAGCCTTTTCTTTTCTAACTTCTAAAATCCATTTTCTAAACTTTTAATTATAAAAATAACTAACATTATATATATATATATATATTAATTGTATTTTCATTTTCATTTCCTATCCATTTTATTTACTTAATAAAATAAATTAGGTGACTTTATTTACACCCTAATTTGTTGATTTTCTATTCCAAACAACCTAGATAGACTAAGGCAAAGGAAACAACCTAAATAACAAACTAAGGCGGGTATAACCCGACCCGAAACGGTAAATAAAAATGTTGGGTGTTACACGTCAACTAAGGTGTTCTCCATGGTTACCTCCTCCGAATCACTGAAAGGTTCATCAAATAATGGATTGTCAAAGGATCGGGAACTAAAGTGCTAATCATGTTCACCACTTCTAAATCATCCACCTCAGAAGACTTAATCATATTAAAGACATTTTAGATCAATAGTCATATTACCAAAATATATGTTCATTAGTCCGGTTATACAATTGATGACAACATTAAATGTGGCTAAGAATGTGCGACCTAAAATCACCGGTATTTGAGCACTTGGGTCCTGAACAGGCTGGGTATCTAGAAGACCTAGATGGGTATATGAACCTATCAACCTCAATAAGAACATCTTCAATGACACCACGATGGAATTTAACGAACCTATCTGCTAATTACAGTGACATTTTGGCCGGTTTCAACTTAACATGACCTTTGGGTGTGTACATGATACGGGAGTAAGTTAACACTAGATCCTAAGTCAAAAAATGCCTTATAAACTACATGATTACCAATCACACAAGATTTAGTGGGGAATCCAGGGTCCTTATACTTAGGGGGTGTTTGGTTAAGAAGAATTGAACTTACTTGACCATCTAAAAAGACTTTCTTATGGACATTAAGTTTATGCTTTCATGCACAAAGATCTTTAAGGAACCTGGCATAAGCAGGCATCTGCCTAATTGCTTCTAATAATGGAATATTTATGTTCACCTGCTTAAATGTTTCCATTATCTCGTTGAAAGTCGACTCCTTCTTTGCTGGGGCTAACAACTACGGATATGGGGCTCTAGGAACAAAGGTAGTGTTATCAAGAATTTATTTGGAATCCTTAGAGATTGTTTCAGTTTCCTAAGTTACGGGTTCCTATTGGGAAGTAGACGGTGGAACTACAATATGTCCACGAGGCATGGATACCTTATTGTCTATCGTTTTACCACTCCTAACGGTTGTTATCGAATTCACATGATTTGATAATTTCTCACCAGCTAAAGATATTTGGTGAACTCCTCTAGGATTGGGTTGTGGTTGACTAGGGAAACTTCTGTTATCTCTCTCACTTAGTGTCTTAGATATTTGACTTACTTGAAGTTATTACTTAGCAAGAGTCTGGGTAGTAGTTTTAAAATTATGCTTGGTTTCCTGTTGAAAACTAACTTGGCTCTTTATTAACATTTCCTAGCTCTGTGCTAACATATCCTGGATCTTTTTTAATATACTAAGAGATTCCTCTAAGCTAGTCATTATATTCTCATAAGGGTTCTGTAAATGGGTTGGACCTGAAAAATTCTTTGTATAACCAAAACCCGTGGGAGGCAGAGAATTACTAGAATGGCCTTGTGTTTGTGGGTGAAAATGGTTTCTGTTGATTTCGGTAATTTCGGGTGTGTGGGTGATAAGTGAATTTAAACCCTAAATAATGTACTACAAGGGAGTACTTTAGATTAGAGAGATCAATCTGTACAAGTCCGGCCTAAACCAAGAAATGGACGTTCCAGACTTGCTTCGGTCACAAAGTGAAGGAGAATGGGTTGGTTTTGGGGAGGGAAGCAAGGAAAGTGATGAAACCAGAATAGTTGATTTCTGGAAGAGTAGTTGTTTTCTACGACTTTTATCAGAAAGTAGGAAGCTAACAGATGGAAAGCTAGCAAATTTTTTCTGAGTATTGTATGCTCCTGACTGAACTTGTTGTTCGGTGGAAATAGGTAAGACCTATTTATACAAGTCGAAGTGAAATGTACTCTGGTCTCATTAAGGAATGGAAAAATTGGTGAGTAAATGGGAGGAGGTGGTAACTTTAACGCATGGAATTGATGTTCCATAAAAACGTTAACGCATGAAATTGATGTTCCATTAACTCCATGTATTTACTAACCACCTCATCCTTATGACACTTCCTTATGACGGGCGTAGTGTACGCTGCACGATGTAAACCACCAAACCAATACCCAAAGAGGATCCCCCAGTTTGTGATATGTGTTGATGTCTCGCATATTTTTGTGGAAAACATGTAGCATATTATTGTTGCCTTGCAAGTCGTGCTTGCTAGCTTGGTGACCTCCGACGATCGAGATTTTGCATCTTAAGACTAAAGGTAGCCGTTGATCGTCGTATGATTTCGTTTTAGTGGCCGCATAGGAAAGGCTAGCATGTGGCACGACAAGGTTGGAATATCGCTGGCATGGCATGCCTTGGTGCGGTTTGGCGTGGCAAACTAGGGTTTCGGGCCAAAGGTTACCATGTGTTGTCTGGTAACCTTGGACGGCTAGGATTTGCTATTATAATTGAAGGTAGACCATTGATTGTCGCATGCCTTCATTTTGGTAGCCGTATAGGGAAGGCTAGTATGGTGGCGCGGCTAGATTGGCATACCATTGGCATGGCATGCCTTGGCGAGGTTTGGCGTGGCCAAACCAAGGTTTCGGGTCAAAGGTTACCATGTGTTGTCTGGTAACCTTAGACGGCTAGGATTTGCTCCTGAGATTGAATGGCGACCATTGATTATCACACGCCTTCGTTTTGGTATCCGCATAGGGAAGGCCAGTATGGTAGAACGGCTAGGTTGGCATACCATTAGCATGGCATTCCTTGGCACGGTTTGGCGTGTCCAAATTAGGGTTTCGGGTCAAAGGTTACCATGTGTTGTCTGGTAACCTTGGACGGCTAGGATTTGCTCCTGAGATTGAAGGGAGACCGTTGATTATCGCACACCTTCGTTTTGGTAGCCGCATAGGAAAGGCTATCATGGTGGCATTCTTTGGCGCGGTTTGGCGTGGCCAAACTAGGGTTTCGGGTCAAAGGTTACCATGTGTTGTCTGGTAACCTTGGACGGCTTGGATTTTCTCCTGAGATTGAAAAGAAACCGTTGATTGTCACACGCCTTCCTTTTGGTAGCCGCATTGGGAAGGCAAGCATGGTGGCGCATCTAGGTCGGTATGGGGCCATGGAAAGGTGCGTTTGGCATGGCACGGTGAGGACCAAGGGCTTGGCATGGTCGGTTTGTCTTGGCATGGTGGGGCCTAGGGCTTGGCATGCCATGGGCGCATGGTGCGGCTAGCATGGCTAGGTCTAAGGCAAGGTGTGGTTTGGCTTTGCATGGTAGGTCTAAAGGTTTGGTATGCCATGGGCGCGTGGTGCGGTTTGGCTTGGCATGGTGGGGCCAAATGATTGGTATGCCATAGGCGCGTGGTGCGGTTTGGCTTGGCATGGTGGGGCCAAAGGCTTGGTATGCCATGGGCACGTGGTGCGGTTTGGATTTGTATGGTGGGGCCAAAGGCTTGGTATGCTATGGGCGCGTGGTGCGGCTAGCATGGCTAAGGCCAAGGAAAGGTGCGGTTTGGCCGTGGTGGGGCCAAGAGTTTGTCGTGACCAAGCTAGGATCGTGACCAAGATAGGGTTTTAGGTCAAAGGTTACCATGTGTTGTCTGGTAACCTTGGACGGCTAGGATTTTCTCATGTGATTGAAGGGAGATTGTTGATTGTCAAACACAATCGTTTTGGTAGCTATCGTTGTGCATGGCGTGTCGGGACGACAAGCATGGTTGGTATGCTTCAACGAAGAGATGAGGCTGGCATGGTTTGCCATTGGCACAATGGTGCGGCTAGCATGGTTGGCATTCCTTGGTGTGGTAGGTGTGGATGGAACGGCTTGCCATTGGCACAGGGGTGTGGCTAGCATGGTTGGCATGCCTTGGCGCGGTAGGTGTGGATGGCACGGCTTTCCATTGGAACAGGGGTGCGGCTAGCATAGTTGTCATGCCTTGGCACGGTAGGTATGGCTGGTACGGTTTTCCATTGGCACAGGGGTTCGGCTATCATGGTTGGCACGCCTTGGCGCGGTAGGTGTGGCTGGCATGGTTTTCCATTGGCACATGGATGCGGCTAGCATGGTTGGAATGCTTTGGCGCGGTGGATGTGGCTTGCATGGTTTGCCATTGGAACAGTGGTGCGGCTAGCATGGTTGGCATGCCTTGGCGCGGTGGATGTGTCTTGCATGGTTTTACTTTGGCATAGTGGTGTGGCTAGTATGACCGGTCTGCATAGTGACGCATAATCATGGAACGTCACGGAATTGGTAACCTGGCAGATGGAGCTGCATGTCCGATGATTTAGCGCCAAGATGGCTGAGACAAGAAAGGTTATTTGGCATTGACAACATTATGAGATAGTGTTGTATATCCTTATTCAGAGTTAGCCCAGCTCAAGGAAGGAATAAATGATGAGATGTAAAGTCATGGAATGACTTTGGCATGCTTCTAAGTGTTGTCCAAGACTTGGACTATCCACATGCATCAATGGTGAGGCCAAACACGCCATTGGTGATAGTTGCTCGTCAAAAAAAAATGCAAGTGATGCATATGAAGCATGGAGATGGAACTAACCAAGTCAAGACACAGTTGGCATGATACTTGAATGATGGCATTCAAATGAGGAGTGTACAATGCAAGCTATAATAACGCAACGCATGCCATAATAGCAGTAAATGGCATAAGTGCAAGCTGAGTTTCAAGTGGCGATGTTGTGGGACTTGAGTTCAAGCATGCCAAGCGTGCGAGCAAGTTAGAGATAACCGAGTTTGGAATATCCTAACCGTTGAGGACAGGTGTGGCGCCATTGAGCAAGCCAACACTAAAGCTAGTAGTTAAAAAGTGAAACTGGCGGTTAGGGAACTGCCCATGGACAGATGGTTGTTCATGGGGCGTGCAACAGAGTTGCATACGGATTGGCCCTAGTTCTTGGCATTATAAATAGCCAGAGAACCCTTGTAAATGAGTTATTCAATAGTTCGAGTGTTAAGGAACCATTTAGGCAGTAGAGAGTGATTGCTGCATAGGCTTAGAGAATAAGCTTGTAAAGTCCATTAGTTGTATGTTTTTGTATCTTCCCCTTAAGCTAATAAAAGTGAGTTTGTTGGCTTATGCGTTTGGCTTTGGTTTCCTGTTGATTTGATTATACTCCCCCAATTCTTTGAAGCATAAACATGGAAAGAACCTCTTTGTAGTATGGGCTACATTGTTTGGTAGAGAAAATCTAAGTTAGTCTTCCATTGCATACTCTTGGTAGAGTTGGCTGATTGCATTGGTGCAATCTTATAAGGCTGAAGTAAATTGGGTGATAAGAGATCACTGAACCACTGTATTTCTGGGTTATATCTTCGTGAAAAATTGCTTGGAGCATTTGAAGGTGTGAAAATACGGGTATCAGAGCACGGTTTGCTCTATTTTGGCTTTGTCTTTGGAAGATTTTCTCTGTTTTGCTCGGAGTTTAGTTGCTGAAATCGTTAGATCATAATGGCTGGTAAGAAGAGTTCGTTGGATGCCTTAATTGATAGGGTAGAGGACTTGGAAGACAGGATTGGTGATGAGGTGTGCCATCCTAATGATGCTAATTATGATGCTACGGCGATGGCTCGCATTCAATCATGAGACGCATATGCTGCTGATATGCTTGTGGAAAGCCAGAATGCAACTAAGAAGCATAGTAATTTGGAAGGCCAAATCAATGCTATTAAGACCATGTTCACAGGAGCCTTGAAAGAACTAACTATTGAGATCAGTATTTTGAGGAGAATGGTGGGTGTGATTGGCACAGATCAAGCTATTGTATGTGGTAGTGGTAGTGACTTTACGAAGATTAAAGTCCCAGAACCTAAGACGTTTTCTGGCGCAAGAGATGCGAAGGCATTGGAGAATTTCATGTGGGACATGGACCAATACTTCAAGGCCGCCAGAACCCCGGAAGAACAAAAGGTTACTCTCGTTAGCATGTACCTGGAGGGTGATGCGAAATTATGGTGGAGAACTAGGATTGACGATGACCTCACTTATGGTCGTCCAGGCATCGTGACATGGAGTGTCATGAAAGAAGAATTGATGAGTCAATTCTTACCAAGAAATGCTGCTTGGCTAGCTAGAGAGATCTTGCGTAAGCTGAAGCATACTGGTACACCACGAGAATATGTGAAAGAGTTCTCATCTCTGATTCTAGACATTCGCAACATGTCGGAGGAAGACAAGTTGTTTAATTTTACATCTGGTTTGCAGTTGTGGGCTCAGGCTGAAGTGAGAAGGCAGGGTTCCAAAGACCTACCTTCATCCATTGCAATTGTGGACAGCCTTGCTGATTATAGGTCAGTCAATGCCTCAACTGATGCTAGTAGGAAGGGCAAGGATAAGAAAAACCATAAGTGTAAGGACAAGGATAAGAAAAGTTCTGAGGCTAAGGAGAAAAGCTATCAAAGGGATGATAGTTTGGCTTCAAGGAACAACAAGGCAGGTGGTTGTTTCTTATGCAAGGGTCCTCACCTTATGCATGATTGTCCAAAGAAATAAAAATTGTCTGCAATCGTCACTGAGTGTAGTGGTGATAAAGAAGAAACTGATCAAGTGGAGCATGTTAATCATATTCAACTATGCAACATAGTAGCACAAACGGCTGAAGTACAGCATGGGCTGATGGGTGCTAGCCTGGTTTATGTGAAAGTTTGCATACCCAATCATCGTCTCTGGGGCATGGCAGACACGGGTGCGTCACATACTGTGATGAGTTTTTCGATGGCAGAGTACTTGGGTTTGGAGGTATATCAATCTGATCACTGCATGAAGACAGTGAATGATATAGCTAAGCCAATCAAGGGGATGGCAGAGGCGAATGTTGAAGTTGGAGCATGGCGTGGCCAGATCAGTATAATAGTGATGCATCTCAATGATTTCGAGATGATCCTTGGTAAAAACTTTTTCAAAGAAGTAGAGGCAACATTGATGCCTCACCTTGGCGGGATTTTCATACAAAGTCCTAGCGCACCTTGTTTCGTGAAAGGTGTAGGGAAAGTCAGTCTGGTTGATATGAAGTATGACAAGTGGAAGTCAAGTGAGTTTTCACTAGTCCGCTCGATCGAAGAAAGCTTAGCTGAGATTCATATAGAATTTGGATATCCTATGGATCTTGGTATCCCTTGTTCGCCGTGATTAGCGCATGTATGAGGCAGGGGAATTGCATTGCTTTTTTCAAGTTCCTGAACCTGCAAGGTTGCTGAAGTATGGAGACTTTGGCATATTATCTGTTTGTTGTTTCTGTTTTCAAGTTAAGTTGGGTGCTGCTGATCTTATGGTATTAAAAGATAACACACTTTAGTTGGTGTATTTGCTTTGGTAATGTAATTTGCTTTCAGTAAGGCCAAGTGTTGGCCAGTGGTGTAATGGGAAGGATTCCCTAAGTTTTTTATGTAAGGATAGTGCAATGAATGAAGGTGGTGTTTAAGTAAAAACCTTGTCTCTTTTTGCTTAATGTAAAACTAGTTCATTGGGGAAGCACTACAAGTATACTTAACCAAAGTATACAATAAGAAACGATGAAAGCAAAACCAAGCAAAGGATTAGAGTTGGTGGCATAGGCGAGTTTGTTATTGGGAGAGTTACGTAGAAGTGCGACATTATTTGGCAGCGATAGCATGGAATAACGTAGCAAGAATGAATATTTAAGTCCATCAAGCATATGAGTTAAGAGTAACTCATAGTAAGGAAGAACATGATGTTGTTTTTCCGCTACATTAAAGCGTAGCAGTTTTAAGGAACAAGTGAGGCCCTGTTAGTTTCAAAGGCACGTGAAGAGGAACCTTGGCTCGTTGGGAGAGTCGGTCTAATGTTAGGGGTATCCTCAGTCATGTCTAATATCATGCATTTCAGTCGAGTTTGCAAAAGAGTGTTGCAACATGATTGAAGAACACTTAGTCTACAGTAAGTCATGTTGAATTGCAAGAGTGCAATGTCATTCGGAATGAATGCAAGTAATCTAAGTTATACATATCACCCAGATATGTTGGCTATTTGAAGTGTACACTTAGGCACAGAATGGCTTGGAAGAAAAATTTGTGTGCTGATGCAAGGGGCATAGCAACAGATTGAAAATGGCATTTGGGTGTTGAGATGTGAATGAAGTAGAGATTGAAGCATAGTCGACGATGCGACAATGAAGTTGGAATTTACAGGCTCAATGGCAAGGAAAACAAACTAAGTGGTGGCGTAAAGTACTAGGCAGAAAAGGTTTTGGAAAAGTTAAAGGCCAAACATAGTTGTTGATTCTGAGAATGGCTCAGATGCGTACAAGGCCAAGGAAAGTTCGGAGAGAGCGGGGCGATGTTGCGTTCAACGAGGACGTTGAACAGATTGGGTGGGGGAGGTCTATGACCGGTCCGCATAGTGACGTATAATCATGGTGCATCACGGAATTGTTAACCTGGAATATGGAGATGCATGTCCGACGATGTAGCGCCAAGATGGCTGAGACAAGAAAGGTTACTTGGCATTGACAACATTATGTGATAGTGTTGTATATCCTTATTCAGAGTTATACCAGCTCAAGTAAGGAATAAAGTATGAGATGCAAAGTCATGGAATGACTTTGGCATGGTTCTAAGTATTGTCCAAGACTTGGACAATGCACATGCATCAATGGTGAGGCCAAACACGCCATTGGTGATAGTTGTTCGTCAAAAGAGATGCAAGTGATGCATATGAAGCATGGAGATGGAACTAACCAAGTCAAGACTCAGTTGGCATGATACTTGAATGATGGCATTCAAATGAGGAGTGTACAATGCAAGCTATAATAGCGCAACGCAAGCCATAATAGCAGTAAATGGCAGAAGTGCAAGCTGAGTTGCAAGTGGCGATGTTGTGGGTCTTGAGTTCAAGCATGCCAAGCGTGCGAGAAAGTTAGAGACGGTTATAAAGTGCTTTATAACCAAGTTTGGCATATCCTAACCGTTGAGGACATGTGTGGCGCCATTGAGCAAGCTAACACTAAAGCTAGCAGTTAAAAAGTGAAACTGGCGGTTAGGGAACTGCCCATGGACAAATGGTTGTTCATGGGGCATGCAACAAAGTTGCATACGGATTGGCCCTGGTTCTTGGAATTATAAATATCCAGAGAACCCTTGTAAACGAGTTGTTCAATAGTTCGAGTGTTGAGGAACCATTTAGGCAGTAGAGAGTGATTGCTGCATAGGCTTAGAGAATAAGCTTGTAAAGTCCATTGGTTGGACGTTTTTGTATCTTCCCCTTAAGCTAACAAAAGTGAGTTTGTTGGCTTATGCGTTTGGCTTTGGTTTCCTGTTGATTTGATTATACTCCCCCAATTATGTGAAGCATAAACATGGCAAGAACCTCTTTATAGTATGGGCTACATTGTTTGGTAGAGAAAATTTAAGTTAGTCTTCCGTTGCATACCCTTGGTAGAGTTGGCTGATTGCATTGGTGCAATCTTATAAGGCTGAAGTACATTGGGTAATAAGAGATCACTGAACCACTGTATTTCCGGGTTATATCTTCGCGAAAAATTGCTTGGAGCATTTGAAGGTGTGACAGCTAGCATGGTTGGCATGCCTTGGCGTGGTGGATGTGGCTGGCATGGTTTGCCATTGGCACAGTGGTACGGCTAGCATAGTTGGCATGCCTTGGCGCGGTGGATGTGGCTAGCATGGTTTTCCATTGGCACAGTGCTGCGACTAGCATGGTTTGCATGCCTTGGCGCGGTGGATTTGGATGGCATGGTTTTCCATTGGCACAGTGGTGCGGCTAGCATGTTTGGCATGCCTTGGCATGGTGGATGTTGCTGGCATGGTTTTCCATTGGCTTATGTGGTGTGGGAATTAGGGTTTGGCCTCTCGAAACCCTAATTAGTATTAAAAAAAGGGTACCCTGGTAATTTTCTCGCAGACATATTAAAGGGTTAAATAAATGCATTTAAGTTCTGTGACGTCAATGTCTGGCTAGGGTTTTACAATTTCACCCCTAAGTTAAAAACCACCATCAACATTGAGTCCCCTGCTTAGCTCGGAACATGGGTGTTGTTGCGAGGTAAGCATAAGTTGGTGATAGACAAAGACAAAATCGAAACGTAAATCATGCAAGATGGTCAGGAGGATCCGTCTAACCTTTTTCGGGAAAAAGGGAGAATATGTGATCCTTGTGTTTGGTAGATTTGCGTAGATTCTGCTCGTGGTACTGCATGTTAGGTTGCGTAGTTGAAGAGGCCGTTTGAGATACAAGCTATTGTCCTCGATCTGGAACAGTTGTGCGCCTTCCGGGCTAGGGTTTGGAACGCGGAACGAAGCTGTTAGCATAGACTTGGCGTGAAGGGAAGTCGCTGCCATTGGATCGGCTTGGGATTAGCCGTCAACATTGGTCGGCTTGGACTTAGAGCCGTTAGCACTTTATTGGCTTGGAATGGGCTAGGAATGGAGCTAACTTGGAAGGATGACGAGTGTCTTCAGTTCCGTGGGAAGATGATGACTTGCTTTGGGAAGATAAAAACTTTATTCAGTTCCCCTGTGATGTCTGGCTTCGAGAAGGTAACAACTTTGCTTCAGATTTTAGCATGTTGCAAACCTAATTAGCGCCCCTTACTAGAATCGTTGTAGAATTCTCGTACGAACTCGGATTTTGACGTCCGCCCTGCCATTCTGGACGAAAAATAATTTCCTATCTTCCCTCGCGAGAATATTTAGGTCTTGATCTCATTCGGGAGGTGAAAACAGCTCGACAGTAAAATTCAGGAAGAATTCAAGAGGTATATTGCGGGCCCAAGGTAGCATAGTCGTGCACAGTCATCCGTTTCATGGAGCAAGAAGGAATCTTTATTTTGTTCAGGCTCTAGAAACTATGTCTGCATGAAAATAGATATGAACCTTCTTATGCTTTCTGTTGTTCGTCCGGATCCGCACCTTCGTTTGTAGTGTCTCTCCAATGAATTCCAAAATTTGCCGAACTCCGTCGCATTCTTGGGACGGATAGATGAAATATGTACTCGGCAACGGCCTTGTTAGGGATAATATTAGAGATTTTGGTTACGTTGTCGTTAAATCCTCGGCATTAGGCTGTTTAGTGCCTGGACTTTCTGATCGTGATGATGATGTGTTGTGAATGCTTGCATGGTCGAAATCCTCCGACGCCACTGGATAAAATAGATGAGTTGGGAGACGTTCTGTTGTCTATGTATTTCTATCAAAGTCTTCAAGGACTTTGTTCCAAGCGATACCCTTCGAACCATCTTCTGAATTTTGGACTATCCTATGGAATGGGATGAGGTGAGCAGTCCTCAGTTATATTTATGTTTGATCCAATGGTCATGCTGGTCGAATATGTGAATGTATCTTAGTTGCGTTCTTTTGGAGTCTTCGGTGCATATGTACGGCTTCATGTTGAGAAATTTGTAGGAGCGGAATATCACAACAAATGATAACTTACGAAATTGTGGAGAGAAAATACATCTTGCGAGCAAAGGAAATTTTGAGAAAAGAAGGACATTTTGCGAGCAAAGGAAACCACGAAGGTTCGCAAGATAATCTTCAAATCCGAAATGGTAGGACAACACAATTGTCATCTATTTGTAAAATCATATAAATAGTCATTTAGGCATGAGAGGTAAAGGAGAGATAATTTTAGGAGAGATCACATTTTTAAGAGAGGATAATTTTAGGAGGAGGAGAAATTTTTAGGAGGGATTTTATTTTCTTTATCATCTTCTTCCCCAAAATTCTAGAGCTCCAAATATTCATTAATGGAGTTTCAATTGTAAAATCATGTAATCACATACAATCACTAGTGAAGAACCGTGGATGTAGATCACATTGATCGAACCACGTAAAAATCTTTGTGTCTCTTTATAATTTTAGTACTTTAATTCTTAGTTTCATATCAAATTAATTAGATTTAGGAATCATTTTAATGGATTCTAATGAGGGTGTAGTTGTGAGATAATCCGCAACTACATAATTGGCGCTAGAAACAGGGATGAACATATTGAAGAGCAACAACAGATATAAACGTAAATGCAACAAAAGAGAAATTCAATGACTCAACATCAAAAATCAATCGCAAAGGATGAATATTCTTCATATTTCTCTAATTTTCCTGCATATTAGGATCTGAGGAACTTTCATAAAAATTCAAATTCTGCTCTTCCCTAAATCTGGATTTCTCTTATCATTATTAAACCAAAATAAGTTTTATTTATACATTTGAAGTATAATGATTTTGTTTTTTCTTAATTTCAAAAATTTGACATATAGAATTTTTAAGATCGGTACTGATATATTTAATCTTTTCGCAAAATAAGATCTATTTTACTCTTCACTGGATTATTTTCAAGCATAGTAAGCTTCTTTAATGTTTCCATTTTACTCTTCATTTTTAATGTACTTGAGAAAGTACTAATAGATTCAGGGAAAAATGGTGCGAAGATAGCAAGTTTTGCGAAATGCATTTTTCTTGAAAAGTTAAGCTAGCCTGCGAAGAAATGTTGTGAAGTATACTAATAGATGACAACCAGCATTATGAAGTGACAATCTTTGATAGCGAGAGCATTTTCTAGCGAAAGTATTTTCTAGCTAAATAGCGATATTAGAATATTCTTTACAAATCTTTAATCTTTGTGTTTTATTGACAATCCACTTCGCAAGAATTTTCTTATGATGAGAAATGTATGTTAACTTCACAGCTAACTTTACCAAAGTGTGTTAAAGAGATGGAAGGAAATGAATAGCCAGTGGAAGTGGGACCATTGGAGACTATGCAAAAGAAGTAATACGAAGTCCACCAAAAATGCGAAGTCCCACCAAAAATGCGAAGTCCACCTAAAAATACTAATGAAGAATGTTTCTTACGAATGTTCGCAAAGAAGAAATGGATACAACCAATTAGTTTACTACTAATGGACCCACCGGGCAAAGGAATAAGAAGTCTCACAATGATTAAACTCATGGATAAAGTTTCCTATATGAGAACCATACGCATGTGACAGTGATTCATCACCATCAGCAGGATGTCTTTACTATAAGCCTTTCATTTCTTTACACGTCTTTCATTTCAAGGATTGAAATAAAGATAAAGATTACTATAAGCCTTTCATTTCTTTTCATCTTTACACGTCTTTACACGTCTTTCATTTCTTTACACATCTTTACTATATGTTGTCTTTTAATGGACGTCTCTAATTGAGTCCTCTTTTTGGTATTTCTCTTTTAGCAGGTATTTCTTTTACTTTCTCCATTCTCAGATTAAATGAAGGAAATGAACAGGAGAGGTGGAGATAAAGACGGAAAAGAAAACTGCAGTACAAGACAAATCAAAATTAAGAAGTGAACATATATAAGTTTAAAATAAAGATTTCTGCGAAGAGATATTACATCCTAGACGAAAATAAGAACCAACGAAGCAAAGAATCCAAAGAGAACATATGGTATCACTAAAAACAACAAAGAAATTGATGATGTTCTTCATTCTTAGTATTTTCGGCCATGGAGCGATTAGTATTAACAAACGAGTTGCCTGTATATTCCACAAGAGATCAGACGTCAATTCCACTAGTGGTGATGTGATCTTGGTTAACATGCCAAAGGAGAAAATGCCAAAACAGAAACCAGAAATTAATGTACGAGTATGAGTTAAACGGAGAAGTCAAAAACAACGCTAGTAATCTTTGTGCTGTGATTACTACATTTTGTATGGACGTGGCAGCACATACTAAGGCGTCGAGTAATCTTTGTCAAACGGAGAAGCAGGCTCGTGAAATAAGCAGCAAGAACGATGGTAGAAGATGTTACTGATTTTCATCGCAAAATGCAAGAAAAAAGAGATGATTGGAGTAGTTCCGATTACGGGAAAACAACAAGAAATGAATAATTTACTGCCGGTATTGTTGCGGAAGTTAAGTGGTGTTGTTTACGGAAGATTACAGTTATTATCATGGTTGAAGTGTCGAAGATCAGTAAAGAACGGTTTTTGCGAAGATGATATTGTACACAATACTATAGAGTAATAATGTTTCTGTGAACAGTAACAACGTACTTCGCAGGAAGATTTCAGTGACAACCAACAAAATCAAGAGAAAAAGAATGAGAAGCAAAGAGGCAACAAATAAAATTATCATTTTTTGCAACATTTACCGCAACAACGGAAGTACAAATGAAATTCATACTTCGCAGCCTTGTATACTGCGAAATATGACAGTGTAAGGCGCCTGCTGCGTCTTTCTTCGAAATTCTACTGAAACGGGTCAATTCTACCGGCAAACAATCAACATAAAGCATAGAGATCAGTTAGCTTCATCACCTCATCAAATATCCGCAACAGAATTATTATTAAGGAAAGTATAAATGTTCCAATGAACAACTCTAACCAACAAATTAGTTCATCACCAACTATCACTTCACCAAAAGGGAAGAGCTGCGAACTTATTTTTGTCACCAACAATTACCTGCGAAATTCAGAGATACGTCGAGATTTTCGAAAACTTAAATTTCTTTTTATTTCTCTCTACGAACGAACAGGAACAAGGAGCAGAATCTGCGTCCATATGTTCCTCTGATAGACGGAAGGTTACGAATTAGTTCAATAACGTTCACAGCTTGTTAATGATCGAGGCAATTACTTGGGGGCATCAAAGGAAAATAAAAAATAAAAAGATCTGCGAAGTAAAAGAAGAAGAAGAAATATAGAAGATGATAGGGGTACAAAGGACATTAAAATGAGAGTTAATGGAATTAATCATGCTATTTCAACACAAACAGAAACCAGCACTGATGGTTAGCAAAGAAGACTATGAGTTAGAGCACCCACGATCGAATCTCCAAATTCGCAAAAAGTTTTTGCACTTCGCAAATGTTTACCTTGCGAACATTCGCAGCACCAACACTTCGCAGGAATTTGCTTCGCAAATATTTTCTTCGCAAATATTTACTGAGAGTTACATCAACAGAACCTATCTCGTGAAGCACTAAATTAATTCGTGAATATTTTTCTTCAAGAATTTTTTATGCGAAGTACTGAGATTGACGTCAACAACAAACTATTTCATGAAAATTCAACAACTATATAATGGGAGGATAAACCAAGTCCACGCAAACCAGTACGCAACATTATACAAGAGGCAGATCAAGAGTTAATTTCGCAAGACTTCATTCCTTATTTCTTCTCAATTTTCAAGCAAACCATATACTTCGCAAGAGACAACAACAAGCCAAAAAAGGTAAGTACCATTTCCTTGAATATTTTATTTATGATTTTATTTACCAAAAACGATATACTCGCAATATTACAAAAATTTCTAAGATTTCAAAAAATTTCAAAGATTTTTTAGATTGGTGAAAAGTGATACAATCGCAAGATTCAAAAATGAGTTTATCGCAAAAATTTAACGATCTCAAAAATTTTCAAAGACTTAAAAATTACAAAAAACAGAGAAAATTAAATTCCTATATTTCTATAGAACAATTTTGATTAATGCTTCTCATACTTCTTATACTAAACATTTCATGAAAAAATTCAACATTTTATGTACATGAAAAATTTACGATGAATTTTTAAAAGGCGAAAAAATACCGCCATTTACGATTAACTTGCGAATAAAAGACCGCAATCTGTGATCAGCCTCCAAAAAAGAAAGAGAGCCGAAAAATTTTATACAGAGGAAACCTTTGTGGCGTACACCCTAGTTCGCGAAGCTATATTTCGTAAGAGGCAAAGTCCTAAAGTACGTCATTTAAGGGGGTACCTATAAACGTGGCTAAGGGTAACCGGAACACCACCAAGGGCCCTTAGTACATGGTAAAAATTTAGGGGTACAACCCAATAATGGGGTACCTATCCGGGTTAGACACCTTGGATTCTCACCTAATCTAACGACATTACGCAATATAAAATGCGGTGTAAGAGGATTTAGGTTGGGTGACTAAGGCATACTGTCTTTCCCAAGAAATGCAGAAAACGATCAAGGCGCCGAGGTACACGGTTGAGTCAAGAGTCTTAGGGTGAGGTTGAACCACATCTGCCATTTTTGACAAGTCTTGGCAAATGATGCACTTGGCCCAAAGATACCCCATAGGGTGCAACCTCGTAACTATAATCCCTATAGGCAAAAAGGATAAGAGGTTGCGATCAAAAGCTGGTTGTTGGCAGAACCGGATGGGAAGAGCTAACCTTGTATGGTCGATGTACGCTTCCTTGAAGGGGCAACCAGGGGGAAGATAAAGGGAAGCACCCTCCATTAGGGAGCTGATACGTGCTATAAGACGCAAATGTCACGAGGCTTCTTGTTTACGAAAACATAAAGGCTTGTCATATTTGTGCAACAATTGAACTTCTGCGAGCCTTCTAAAAAAAAAAAAAAAAAACTCGTAGAACATAACAATGAAGATAAGATGAGATCAATGGGTTTTTGCATGAAAGTGTAAAGACGTCCTGCGATTTCATCGCAAGACGATAATGTCACGAGGTTGTATATTCGCAAGAATGTTCAGACTTGTCATATTATCGCAAATACAAAATATTATCACAAAAGAGGTGGCAAAATAAGACCTTTACTTAGGAAGGCATGATAAGACCACAAAGAATTCATGAAATTTATTTCATCAATATCATTGAAGAATTTTTACAAGAATATATATCATGAAGTCCTAACAAAGAAGACAATTCCATCAAGATCATTGAAGAACTTTGAAGAGAATATATATCAAAGAAGACAATTCCATCAAGATCATTGAAGAATTTTGAAGACAATATATATCAAAGAAGACAATTCCATCAATATCATTGATGAATTTTTACAAGAATATATATCACGAAGTCATACTTAATAGGCGATTTCATTCGCGAAAATACACAAGTAAACTTGCGAAGATGCTTATATGAATGGAGGCAACTCAAAGATATATCAATTTTACTACGGAAAAATGAGCTAAGTAACAGAAACTTGAAATATACATTGCAATAGATAAGTATTCGCATCATACAAGCATCATTCAAACATCATATTCGCATCATAAAAGCATTGCATAAGCATTTCAAGGCATAAGCATCGCATACACATTTCATAACATAATAATTATATAAGTATTATATGCACACAAGTATTTTACAAAATTTTACAGGATAATACCGCGAAACTTCGCAGAAACATTCATAATTCGCAGGACTATTCATAGTTCGCAGCAATATATTCACAACACTATATTCGCAACACTATGTTCGCAACACTATATTCACAACACTATATTCGCAACACTATATTCGCAACACTATTCGCAGCATTATTCAGAAGTTTAGAAATTCGCAGAAAACCCCAGAAATTCACAGAAAAATTCAGAAATTTGCAGAAAAATTCAGAAGTTAGCAGGGTTACCACTTGAGGCAGAGGCAAGATAAGAATAGAGACGCAATTTAGTTATTCAACATTTTCTTAAGGATTCTCCTTCATAGATAAAGAACAGAGGCAACTATGGATACCCAAGAAAATATTTGATGTTCTTTATCTTCTCAGCAAGAATCCTCACCAAAAGTGGAATAATAATTTCACATGAACAGAGGCAATATTTATCACTCTCATCAAGGATATTTTATACTTCTTATATAATTCGAGGATTAAATACTTCTTATACTTCTTAAGGATACTTCATACTTCATATATAATTCGAGGATTAAATACTTCGTATACTTCTTGAGGATACTTCATACTTCTTATATATTTCGAGGATTAAGTACTTCTTATACTTCTTCAAGGATATTTTATATTTCTTATACTTCATACTTCTTCAAGATACTTCGCATACTTCATACTTCGCAAGATGATACTTCTAATTACTTCTTAAAGCTTCAGAACTTCGCAAAAGAATAGAGGCAAGTATATACTTTTTGAGTTTGATATTCTTTAGCTCGTTCCTTCATCAACAAAGATCAAAGACTACTCCAACAACCACAGCAAGTGATTTTTTCTTAAAGATCGCTCTTCAATCAATATTCAAGAAAAAAGAGGCAAGATGTAGGATCGGAATATCACAGCAAATAATAACTTACGAAATTGTGGAGAGAAAATACATTTTGCGAGCAAAGAATATTTTGCGAGCAAGAAGGACATTTTGCGAGCAAAGGAAACCACGAAGGTTCGCAAGATAATCTTCAAATCCGAAATGTCGGGACAACACAACTGTCATCTATTGTAAAATCATATAAATAGCCATTTAGGCATGAGAGGAAGGAGAGACACATTTTGGGAGATCTTTTGAGCAAGAGAGGATAATTTTAGGAGGAGGGAGAAATTTTTAGGAGAGATTTTATTTTCTTTATCATCTTCTTCCCCAAAATTTCTAGAGCTCCAACTATTCATTAATGGAGTCTCAATTGTAAAATCATGTAATCACATACAATCACTAGTGAAGCACCATGGATGTAGATCACATTGATCGAACCACGTAAAAATCTTTGTGTCTCTTTATAATTTTAGTACCTTAATTCTTAGTTTCATATCAAATTAATTAGGTTTAGGAATCATTTTAATGGATTCTAATGAGGGTGTAGTTGTGAGATAATCTGCAACTAATAAGAAGTTAGAAATACTAAAGAACATATTCTCATTCTTAAATGTTGAGTGATAAATAACCACACCATAATGAGAGAACGCGTGTTTGAGTAACGATCAATAAGCATTTCGCCTCGACTTCTGCCTCACCATAAAGGGTTTTATGATAATTGCACTCAAAAAGACGGCTTTTTTATGGGTCTCACATGTGTGCAGGTAGGAATGAAGAGAGAATTCCTGAAACACGTTGAATGGTAGGAAGGATAACTTCCGAAATTTTGAAAAACCCACATCTTTTAACATTTTGAAAAACCATTTTTCTAATGATCTCTAAGAAAGGAAATCAACCACTTATATCGAGGATGAGATTACTTACTTACCTTCACATCCGATTGCCAATTATGATAACACCACTCTCACGGAATCCAAAAGAAACGTCTTCCTCTCCTCGTCTTCATCTTCTTGGTCTTCGGCTTCAACTATTGATGATAAACTTTCGAATTTCGTAGATCCTCGACAATTTGTAACCTTTTTCCTTAAAATCCTTGTCGCTTGAAACTTCTTTATAGATTTTCCTTCCCCACGGCTTATTAAAAAAAAAAACAATAATAGATATTTCTCTTGTCTAATATTTTTCAATTTTTTTTTTCTTTTTTTTTCTTCATTTTTCATTTTTTTTTTCGAAACAAGGGAAACAAAATACAAAACACAGTGAAAAATAAAACAACCATGGCCGTGGAAAAGTACTTTACCGCTTGATTCTTCACAATCTTGTATCGTCTCGAAATCATAAACTTCAATAATTCTCACCTTTCGCTTTTCTTTGATCTTGTAAATTAGTCTTCATACTTGAATATAGAATTACCTCATTATATTGTAAGTCTTCAACATATATGTAAAAATCTGCTAATTGTATGTTACTTTACTTGGATTTGAAATTTAGCTCTTTTCTTGTTCCATTGTTGCTTGCAAACCTTGAACCTTTTCAACTTTCCTTGTAGATTTTGATGTCGCTCCCTTGTTGTTGATAATGGTGTTTCTATGGACCCGTTGTTGTCAAGAGAGAATGGTGCTAACTGCAAATCAAACTACAAGAATGAGGCTTTCATCATAGACGTCACCCTCATGACTGAAAAAAATTAGCACTCAAGAGATCAAAAATAATGCTGAAATTGGTGTGAAATTGGGTAGCTCACCATTCTACCCGGAATTAAGGTACGGTGACACACACTCAAAAGAAGCTCTTTAGTAAAGGAAGAATTTTTGATTGGTGCCTTGGTTGATATGAAAATGGGTAGTCTCCACTAATGATTGATCAGCAACTCTAATAACGCACTTCTCCCTGCACCAAATTTGCATCACCGGCATGATTAAATCTATTATTTAACACTCTAACAAATAAGAAATCTGAACGTAGTTCCATAACATTTCCAAGTTCAATTATGTCGGTCAGAATTCTCTATGTAAACATACCTATAAGTATGCTAGTGACTCTAAAATCTCTAAAAGTTGAAAGTTTTATGCAATTTTTTTTTTAAATATATGCTTAACCACTCCCCCACACTTAAACCTTACATTGTCCTCAATGTAATTGAATAGTCCAAGTAAAGTCAAGGTGGGAAATATTAATATGATATGGAACAAGAAAAATAAACAAACAAAACAAAAATCAAATAAAAACAAAAGGATAAGAAATACAAAACTGGTGGGTTGCCTCCCACTTAGCGCTTGTTTTAAAGTCGACGGCCCGACATAGCTCTTGCTTCACATTACTCCTCTAGAGGGAGCAAATATTCAAATGGAAGTTCATCCACATTCACATAGGCGATGTTCTCATAGTATGGCTTCAATCTATGGTCGTTGACTTTGGAAATCGAGTTGTCTCTAAGACTAGTAATTTCAACTGCACCATAAGGAAAAACATTAGTAACAACATATGGTCCAATCCAATGGGACCTTAATTTTCTAGGAAATAGTTTAAGGAGAGAATTAAATAAAAGGACTTTTTGACCCACAACAAAACTTTTCCGAGAAATCATCTTGTCATGAAAAAGCTTGGTCTTTTCCTTGTAAATCCGGGCACTCTCATAAGCATCATTACGTATCTCCTCTAGCTCATTTAGTTGTAACTTTCTTTGTTTCCCCGCTTCATCATACTCCATGTTGAATTTCTTTATCGCCCAATAAGCCTTATGTTCAAGTTCAACCGGAAGATGACAAGCCTTGCCATAAACCAACCGATACGGAGACATACCAATCGGTGTCTTGTATGCCGTTCTATACGCCCAAAGTGCATCATTAAGCTTAAAGCTCCAATATTTCCTTGTCGTATTCACCATTTTCTCAAGAATGGACTTGATCTCACGGTTTGAAATTTCTGCTTGTCCACTAGTTTGTGGATGGTAAGGCGAACCAATCTTGTGTGTTATGTTGTACTTCTTGAGGAGAGCGTGAAAAGACTTCTTGAAATGCGAGCCTCCATCGCTTATCACCACTCTTGGTATGCCGTGCCTAGTGAATATGTTTTCTCTTACAAAATCACAAACAACTTGAGAATCATTAGTTTTGGTGGCTCTAGATTCCACCCATTTCGAAATATAATCTACGGCAAGAAGTATATAAAAATTTCCATTCGAATTGACAAAAGGACCCATAAAATCGATTCCCCACACATCATAAATCTCTACGGTGAGAATTGGTGTGAGTGGCATTTGATTTCGAGCACCTAGATTTCCCGTTCTTTGACATCTATCACACGATTTACAAAAAACATATGAATCTTAAAAAAAGGTGGGCCAATAAAATCCACTCTCAAGAACTTTGAGAGTGGTACGTTTAGAACCAAAATGGCCACCACAAGCAAAAGTATGACAAAAGGAGAGAATAGATTGAAATTCGGAGTTAGGTACGCACCTTCGTATTATTTGATCAACGCCATATTTCCATAAGTATGGTTCATCCCACACATATTGCTTCGCTATCTTCTTAAGTTTCATCTTTTGGAAGTTGGACATTGTACTAGGTACCTTTCTTGTCACCAAGTAATTCACTATATCCGCATACCAAGGTGTTGATTCTTCCAAGGAGAAAAGTTGTTCGTCCGGAGAGCGGTCTTGTAATGGAAGTTCTTCTTGAGACATAACAAGTCTACTAAGATGATCCACAACGGTATTCTCCACACCTTTCTTATCTCGAATTTCTATGTCGAACTCTTGTAGTAATAGGATCCACCGAATTAATCTTGGCTTAGCTTCTTTCTTCTTTAGTAAGTATTTAAGTGCGGAATGATCGGAATACACGATAACCTTTGTATCCACCAAGTATGATCGAAATTTTTCCAATGCAAACACTATAGCCAATAACTCCTTTTCCGTGGTAGAATAGTTGATTTGTGCATCATTGAGGGTCTAGATGCATAATAGATAACATGGGACAACTTGTCCACTCTTTGACCCAAAACGGCTCCAACCGCATAATCACTAGCATCACACATTAGTTCAAATGGAAGATTCCAATCCGGTGACTTGATAATCGGCGCACTTGTCAACATTGCCTTTAATTTATCAAAAGCATCCTTGCATTCCTTGTTGAAGTCAAAAGGTACCTCCTTTTGTAGTAATTTGCACATCGGCATGGAGATTTTGGATAAATCCTTGATAAACCGCCTATAGAAACCTGCATGGCCAAGAAAAGAACGAACCTCCCTCATCGAAGTGGGATATTGTAAGTTTCTTATTAAATCTATCTTTGACTTGTCCACTTCGAGCCCTTGAGATGTATATCTTTAGTCTATATAGTAAAACGACTTTTGTCTCAAGATAGGAGATAGTGTAGATAGACTTTTGAGTGATAGATAAGTTCAAGTCTCCACATACCTTTTAGTCGATGAAGATCCACTGGTTCCTTGAGTACTCCTTCGTCTTGTATGATGATTGCCATGGAGTTATTGAGCTCAACTATACTTTTTATCCTAGTCCGAGACCTTAGCTATAGTAGACTAGAAATTAATACTATATAGTTTTGATCACTAACATTGACAAACATGCTTGATATAGCAACGCATGCGAGTTTGACCGAGCAATGCTCTAACAATATGGTTGATATGAAAGTTATCATATGGCTAACCATTTGATTAACTATTGTTGAACCAACTAATATACAAGTTTGGGTACGGTTTTCACAAGACTAAAAATGTGCATTTCATATGTGCATAACAAGCCATATTTTCGATCTAACGGTTGATAAACATTAGCTTGAATCTAATTTTCATCTAATGGTGAATATTGAATGCTTTGTTACTAAGCTAACATTGATTGCAAACCCTGATTTGAAAGACTATATAAGGGAGAACTCTAGCAACTGGGAAACCCAATCCCCATACCTAACGTGTGATACTAGTTGCATGGCTAGAGTCGATTCTCCTTTAACCTTTGGTTTACTCTTCTAAACCAGGGTTAACGACTTAAAGACTTCATTGGGATTGTGAAGCCAAACCGATACTACTTTTATTCTAGTTGTGTGATATGATCTTGCTGTTTCTATCATACGAGTACAATTTTAATAATTAGCTTGAGATTTCTATCTCCGATAGGCAAGATAAAAAGTAATCAAAAACATCTTTGTCTCATCGTTTGTAATTCCACAATATCTTTTTTCGCTGCGTCGATTAAGAGTATTGTGAGATGATTGATAATACTGAGCTGTTCTTCGGGAATATAAGTTTGGTTTATCAATTGGTTTCTGTTCACCTTGGTTTATCAAAAGACAGAACAAAACTCGTAGGTATATTTGTGGGAGACGGATTTATCTATTACCGTAGACTTTTCTGTGTGATACAGATTTGTTTATTAAAGTCTTTGACTTTGGGTCGTAGCAACTCTTAGTTGTGGGTGAGGTCAGCTAAGGGAATCAAGTACGTAGTATCCTGCTGGGATCAGAGATGTAGGATCATAACTGTACCTTAGATCAGTGTGAGATTGATTGGGGTTCAACTACAGTCCAGACCGAAGTTAGCTTGGAGTAGGCTAGTTTATGTAGAGGCTTAATACATTGTATGTTTAATCTGGACCAGGTCCCGGGGTTTTTCTGCATTTGCGGTTTCCTCGTTAACAAAATTCTGCTGTCTATGTTATTTCATTTTCCACGTTATATTATTGATCTTTGTAATTGAAATAATACAGGTTGTGCGTTGAAGATCAATCAATTAGAATATCCAACCTTTGGTTGTTTATTTACATTGATTGACACTTGGATATTGGTCTTTGGTACCATCCAAGTTATTCCTTGTATTTGATTAAAGACTTGCTGATTTCTATTAGCTTGAGTAAATCAAAACAAGAGAGAGATTATAACTCCTTGAGATATTTCTATCTAGATTGAGTCTGACTGTCTAGTTGATTCTCTAGAAAGAAACTTGGAGTTAGTCCATACCTATTGCTAATAGAAATATTGGATGTGGTTGTTAGGCCCATGCTTTTTCAATTGGTATCAGAGCAGGCAAACACGTTCAAGACCTTTCAAGTCTGTGTTTGTAGCGATCTGACTCTATGGACAAGAGTAGTATCTCTGATAAACGCATCAGCAGAAATAAAAACCATGTCTCGTCTATTTTTATTAAAGAGAATGATTCTTCAATCTCAAACATAGATGAACCTTGTGTACAAACTAGACAGACAAGTTCTGACATGTGTTGTCCCGATTACCCTTCAAAAGAGTCTATTTCTCAAAATAAAAGGGAAACAGCTGAAGAGAGTGATTTGATTCTAAATCTTATTAGAATTCCAGCTGACATATTCAATCGGTTGAAACAACATGTCAATTTTATTCTTGGTGTAATAAGATACTACAAATTCAAAGAAAATACTGAAGATCATTTTTCATGTATGACTCTTGAGGAAAGCCTTAAAAGGGATGTGTTGGAAATAGAACATCGCTTGAGTAAGCTCTCTATTCAAGGATTCTCTAAGCAGACCAATATACCAACTACTTCTGTTACAACTGAAAATGCTCCAGCATCAGAAGTAAAATAGGAGTCCCTTCTAATCAATAAAGATGTGTTGGTCTCCTCTGATCAAGGAAATTCCACACCACATGGAAGGAAGAAATCTCCTGACGAGAATGTTAAGACTAAACTGCCTAATCACCAGTGTGATCAGAAAGTATGTCTCTTTTGTGAGACAAAAGGCTCTGTTATACAAAAGGGAAACTTTAGGTTGAATAAAAATTCTCTTCTTCAACTTCGACACACCTTAGACTTAATCCTCAAAGGTGTAACTGACATTCATATGACGAAACCCATTGGTTTTCATACTTACCCTGTGTATGTTACCAGGAAGGTCAGTTCAATGAGTTCCTCAAATGCTCGAAAGCAGAATAAAAGTCTTAATAAGAATCGTCTAAGGAAATATCAAGTCGTTTTCTCTGAAAACAACGGTTCCCTTGATACAAAAAAAATTCCAAGAGAAAGAAGAAAAATTGATGATATGAGAAGTAACTTGATAGAGATAATTCAAGGATACAAAGAAATTGTCAACAGGTTGTCTTCCTCCTCAAGTCAAGACTCTTCTGGTAAGAATTCAAACTATGTCTCATATTTTAATGACAGTAAGTTTTATGATAATTTCTCGAATCAAAATGGATCCCTCTCTAAATTAAAAAAGAAAAAGAAACTTGATCATAAACACAATTCTTTTAATGAGCTTGGAGCTCATACTTGTGCTAATTAATCACAAGGGGAAAGAACTTGCTCATAGAAAACCATGTTGAGCAAGATGTGTTAAAATCAGGTATACTAATGGCAAATTTTTTTTTGTTGAGTTAAGTTATTTTCTTATCGTCCATAGCTAAACTTTTTATTACAGACAAGTTTGTCTAAGTATTGTTTGTACTTTTAGTTCTATTATTTTCTTGATTTCTTATTCCTTGTGGGGTGTACTATATTCAAATGTGTACACATGTTACCATTTCGAGTTGACAGTCTGAAAACCCTAAAAAGTCTTCCTCCCTAAGAAACCTTTAAATACCAAATCTCTGGGTTACGTTGACTCACTCTAGGTTATTTTATTCTATCAATTAATGTCTTCTTCTTCACAAGCGTGTGGTTTTACTAAAGGATTTCTTGCTAAAGGTATTGGTTTTGAGTCCAAAGGAAGGAAGAAGAGAACCCTTGTCCAAGATGATAATCCCAATACCTCATGTTACTATGCTTACTCACATGAGAATATTGAGAATGGGGATATGATCTCTGCTGAAGTGGTTCATGACTTTCTTAAATATTATAAGGAAGAAAAACTGCAACTTGATGGTACTTTGAAAAGTCTTGACGTGCTAAACACTGAGTTGGAAAAGGTTACATCAGACCTTGATCTCTTGAAAACACAATTCAAAGTTCTTTTGAATGAAGAATTATTTTCTAAAGTTGCAGTAGATGTTGTCAATCACAAGATTCAACGATCTCAAGACTCATGAGAATCCAGAACTGTCATTATGACTTCTGTTTGTGTTCGGCTTTGGTATGAAAGTATTTTTGGTTTAATCTGTTTTGATTTTGTTTGCCTAGTATATCTTCTATTTTTCTTGTCTTTGTTTAGAAGAATACATAGCTATGTCCAACGTTTTCATCTTCATGTTTTTAGATTTATTGGTTTAAATTCTAAACTTGTTTGGAAGATGATTTTTAAAGTATTGATCTTTATGATTTTATATATTGCAATATTGTTATGGGATATGTGTGTTTGCGTCCGTGAACCTGATTGTCCCATACTTTGTCAAAAGTAAAGTCGTTCATGATTTGATATGCTTAAAGTAATGAATTGACTTTTGACAAATACAAAAGTTAAGCCTATTATGTCAATTGTTGATGGAAGATAGGTTAAAAAAATTTGTTTTTAAGGATTATGTCTATTGTATCTCATTGTGCAAATGGTGATGGAAAATAGAATGAATCCTTGTGTATTTCGCAGTAATTGATCTTCCCTGATCCATATATTGTGTATTACTGTGAGGCTCCGTAATGTGTCTTATGTTGAGCACTAAACAACCAAAGTTGATTATTGCTATGATTAGCTTAGTTGTTGTTCCGTAAGGTACTTTATGTCAAGCATATTGAACTAAATCAATAATCTTGCTTGGTTATTTAGTTATGACTCCGTATAAGAATTCTTAAGTTTGAGCGTTTTTGACTGGGTTGATTGTTTTGATGATTGAACTTAGTCATTGCTCCATAGATTTTCTTATGTCGTGTATGAACAATTAAATTGATTACTTTTGTGATTAGCTTGGTTGTGTATTCCGATTAGATTAATTATGGGTTCTCTTGTGATTAATCTAATTGAGTTTTTTTTAAGTCTCCATAAGATTACTTGTGTTGAGCATATTTGGTTAAATTAATCATAGGTTCACTTACGGTTAATTTAGTTGAATATTTCTTTTGGATACAAATTCATACTTGTATGCGATTTGATATGTCCAAAGAAATCCTTCTTTTCTTTTGAAATTAAGGTCGCTCTTGTTGTTCTTTCAGGAATGATATATTATGGGGGAGAGTTCTTAATTGAAATTGAGCTTAATTGACAAATCTTTGTGGGGAGTGCGGTTGTGGAATATTATAGGGGTTATCTTGTATCTTTATAGAATCCTTGATGAATGAATTTAGCTCCGGATTTTTGATTGTGTCTAAATAAGATGATATATACTTACCTTTGGCCATGAAGCGTCTCTTACAAAAATTTCATTAGGATCTCGTTCTTGTACCTTTACCAATTTTATTGACAAAAAGAGGGAGAATTAATATGTAGTTCACACTACAAATACATATGGTTTTCAGATCATTATGTAAGGTGGAGTGGTTTCCATGTGAAATGGAGTATTGACTAAGGGGGAGTGACATATCACCATAGTATTATTGTTAAAGTTTTGATGCAATTGGAATTTGACGTTGTGTAATGATACTATGACACTATATAACAATGATTGATAACTCTTGTTTTCTCGTTGTTATAGCTATGGATTTTCAACAACGATGATGCTAAACTTAAAACCTTTGGGATCATTGGATTACTTCGAAGTGACGAAGATTTCGAGTAATGTTGAAGATTAGACATGTGGAATATACTACAAAATTTATTTATATATTTTTTGTATTCCATATGTATTGATAGTTTTGTCACTAAAATTGACAAAGGGGGAGGTTGTTAGAGCATTGCTCGGTTTAACTCGCATGCATTGCTATCTCAAGCATGTTTGTCAATGTTAGTGATCAAAACTATAACTCTTGATTTCTAGTATACTATAGCTAAGGTCTCGGACTAGGATAGAAAGTGTAGTTGAGCTCAAAAACTCCATGGTAATCATCATACAAGACGAAGGACTACTCAAGGAACTGGTGGATCTTCATCGACTAAAAGGTATGTGGAGACTTGAACTTATCTATCACTCAAAAGTCTATTTATCTCCTATCTTGAGACAAAAGTCGTTTTGTTGTATAGACTAAGATTATACACATTTGGTATTTCAAGCCGAGTATACCTCGCCTATCTATTTCTAGAAATATATGTTGGTAAAGCTTTCACTTTAGCCAAGTTCATATTTACCTAGTGACGAAAGTCATGTTAAGTTTCAATCACTTTGAAAATTTCCCTGACGAAAAATGGTTTGTTAATAACAACTATATAACGTCCTATGTGAATGTTTCAATGATTTAAATGAGAGTTTAGACAATATAACCAATGGAGGATATAAGCATTGTTGTGGAAACACAAATATGTATAAGTCCTTATTCCTTGAACCAAAGTTTGCGAACTTTATTGATCAAGAGAACCGGAGAAGTGCGTGAGCTTCAGTCCGCGAACCCAATCCACGAACTGGCAAAGTTCTCAAACCCGAGAATTTTTCCTGGAGTTTGTGAACTCCATCCGGGAACTTAAGTCCGCGAACTTGAGTAGGTTATGTCTAAAAATGATGTTTTTGAACTTATCTTTATAAACTAAGGAATGCTATTGCAAACCGTGGCTATATAGTTCATGAACTGATTCGAGTGAATCAAATATTTTTTGCTTCAATTGTGTCTTATATAGTACATGAGATTTCTTTGCAATTGAACAACTCTCTAACTAGTTCATTTGAGTCATTTGAACTAGTTATGGTGAAGAAGAATATGGTTGATATGAAAGTTATCATATGGCTAACCATTTGGTTAACTATTGTTGAACCAACTAATGTACAAGTTTGGGTACAGTTTTCACAAGCCTACAAACGTGCATTTCATGTGTGTATAACAAGCCATGTTTTCGATCTAACGGTTGATAAATATTAGCTTGAATCTAATCAGGTTTTCATATAACGGTGAATATTGAATGCTTTGTTACTAAGCTAGCATTGATTGCAAACCCTGATTTGAAAGACTATATAAGGGAAAACTCTAGCAACTGGGAAACCTAATCCCCACAACTTACGTGTGATAATAGTTTCATAGCTAGAGTCGATTCTCCTTTAACCTTTGGTTCCTTCTTCTAAACCAGGTTAACGACTTAAAGACTTCATTGGGATTGTGAATCCAGACCGATACTATATTTATTGTAATTGTGTGATATGATCTTGTTGTTTCTATCATACGAGTACAATTGTAATAATTGGCTTGAGATTTCTATCTCCGATAGGCAAGATAAAAAGTAATCACAAATATCTTCATATCATCGTTTGTGATTCCACAATATCTTTTTTCGCTGCGTTGATTAAGACTATTGTGAGGTGATTGATAAAACTGAGCTATTCTTCGGGAATATAAGTTTGGTTTATCAATTGGTTCCTGTTCACCTTGATTTATCAAAAAACCGAACAAAACTCGTAGGTATATTTGTAGGAGACGGATTTATCTATTACCGTAGACTTTTATGTGTGATACAGATTTGTTTATTAAAGTCTCTGACTTTGGGTCGTAGAAACTCTTAGTTGTGGGTGAGATCAGCTAAGGGAATCAAGTACGTAGCATCCTGCTGGGATCAGAGGCGTAAGAGCATAACCGTACCTTGGATCAGTGTGAGATTGATTGGGGTTCAACTACAGTCCAGACCGAAGTTAGCTTGGAGTAGGCTAGTGTCTGTAGCGGCTTAATATAATGTATGTTTAATCTGGACTAGGTCCCGGGATTTTTCTGCATTTGTGGTTTCCTCGTGAACAAAATTCTGGTGTCTGTGTTATTTCATTTTCCATATTATATTGTTTATCTTTATAATTGAAATAACACAGGTTGTGCGTTGAAGATCAATCAATTAGAATATCCAACCTTTGGTTGTTGATTTACATTGATTGACACTTGGATATTGGTCTTTGGTACCATCCAAGTTATTCCTTGTTAAAGACTCGCTGATTTCTATTAGCTTGAGTAAATCAAAACAAGAGAGAGAGAGATAATAACTCATTGAGATATTTCTATCTGGATTGAGTATGACTGTCTAGTTGATTCTCTAGAAAGAAACTCATAGTTAGTTCATACAGATTTCTAATCGAAATATTGGGTGTGGTTGTTAGACCCCTGCTTTTTCAGAAAGTATCATTTTTACGGACACGGGGCGAAAATATCATTTGTCCTGACACAACTTAAAAGTATAATTTTTCCAGACACAAGGTAAAAGTATCATTTTTCCTGAAAAGGGGTGAAAGTATGACTTTTCCTGACACGGGGTGAAAGTATCACTTTCCCAGAAACAGGGTGAAAGTATCATTTTTCCTAACACGGAGTGAAAATCTCACTTTTCCGGAAACAAATGGAGTACATTGTTTTATTAGTTGCAGCGGAATATTAGTTGATGCATAAACCAAAATATAGCTGCATATGCGATTATACGTCTTGTGGTGGTTTGCATAATGGCTATGCATTCAATTTTTCGAAAATTACGCCTAAAAGGATAAACACCTCCAAATTTTCGTAAAAACTAGAAATTTGATATTGTTGTTTGTACTCATTGCATATCTTTTTTTTTATAATCTTTCCAGCGAGATAAAATTTGTAAAATTCTAAGGAACAGATTTTTAGATATATTATATTTTAGTTTGCTTTTCAATTATACCCCTAAAAAATAAGATACATAAGGAGTTATAGTAATTAGACTGAAATGGAGAGGTATTTTGGTATTATCAGGTGCAAACCACCAAACCATTTCCAATCTTTTTTATCAAATTATATATTTGTGCGAGGTTTTATTTTACAAAAAAGTTGTCATAAAATGGATTCCCTCTCTCCAGGCCATCCGGTCGGTCGGCCCAACTAGCTCACATGATTGAACCTACGGAAATTAGCTGCCAACCCCTGAACAGTGTAAAAAATGAATACCAACTTACCAAGAGATACCTTTAAACAATTAATTAGAGACGTACAGAATACACACTCACGCGTCCAGCATCTAAAGATTTAAAAGCCTAGACAAATAAAGCTCTCAGGTTGAATGGTGAGGAAACCCTCGCTTCCTATTGGCCGAAATAATTTTTTTTTTTTAGTTTTATGAAACGGGCGTGTTGGTGAGGACACTTGGCAACGTATAATTGGTCTAAAAAGAATAGGAAAAGATTAAAAAAAAAGGAAACCAAATTCAATTTAAAATTCGTGAGGATACTTAGCAACGTATGATTGATTTAAACTTTACAAACCCAAAAGAAAAACCTAACTTACCGTGTTTGGAATTTTATGAAAGTAAAAATTCAATTGGGAAATCGTCGAGCATCTACTATAAGGACTCTTTTTCCTAAATCAAACTCTAATCTGTGGTTATGGCACATCAGTACTATTTACATGTCAGCGACTCAGCGCCATACCATCCGAAATAACGATTAACACATACCTCTTCGTGTTTTCGGTTGTGAAAACGTCTCCAAAGTTGTTGTTTTTTCGCCAAATGGTACATTCGGTTAAGAGTCTTAAGATACCTTTTCACCAAGTGAATCCGAACTTAAAAGAAAGGACACCTCACTTCCTGAAGGACACGTTTCTTCAGATGTATTATAAATGACATTGAAGTTTGGTGTAGGGGTGCTTTTTTTCAGTAGAGACAAGAGCATGAGATTTAATACAAAGAAGCATTACTTCAAAAATGGTCCATCTTTGATCTCTATGTGACTATGTCCTCTAAAGAATCTCATTTGTTGGTCATATGATCGGTAAGAAATTAATATACTTTGATTTGATTCTTACCATGGAATAACATACCTTACAATATAGGATCAGGCGGTGGTTACTTCCAAAATGTCACGCATTTTTATGATCTTTATATATATGTTATTGGTGCATGTATTCTTCCGTTGAAACAAGAGAAAGATGTGTACGTCCAAACAAGAGGTTTGATCATAGTCTGGAAACTTCCTTTTCTTAACAACATTTATTGAACTCCAAAAGAAGATTATTAATCTCGTTAGCTTCTGAAACCCGCCGCAAAAACCAGAAAAACCCTAAAATTTCTTCCCTGGATTTCTTCAACCTAATCGGTTAAACCTTTGGGTTTACCGGCCCTATGATCTCTCTTAGTGTTGTTCCTATTAGATCTATGTGATACGATTTTTATATAACGGGATTCTTCAATCAATGGATATGGATGCTGATTTATACTTCAACCAAATCAAAGATTTGCTTTTCTCAACCTAGATTGTTCGAGTTCTCTGCTGCTGCTTTATATACATGATCAAAATGTAATAAGTTCTTCTTGCTCCTTGGCGATTATCGACTGCATTTTATACATCTAATGTCTATTATCTTATCCAAAACCCTCTTCAGATATATAATTTTATTCGACCTACCCTGATACTCTTCCAAACCATGATCTTTTATACCCTTAAAATTTCATTCTTGAGATACCAAATAGTGAATTCTTGACCAATCATCATTAAACTTTATACCCTGCTCCTGATTTACCTTCCCATGTTGTTGTTCAGTTCATGACAATTCCCTATAGTTTGAATATGATATCAGTCCCCTAACCCCTTGTTTCATGGATTGTTATGTCCTACACCTGTTTGATTATATGCCTGGAAGAGTCTTACCTTTAATATCATCTTTTTCCTTTGCTTCGATTTGGTAAGGATTCTTGGTTGTCTCTTGTTGGTTCCTCCTTGATCTTGAATATTGGAAGGCCTTCAACTTCCATGTTATCCCACCTAACCAGTTGGCTGATTTGTTGTCCTTGTCGTTGTGGGTGGTTTTCTTTCAAATCTGAGAAGTATTCTCATGTTGAAGTGTGCCTTGTATTTTGATGTTCTACGAAGTATTTGCAGAGGTTAAATTTTACCTCAGCTAGTTAAGTTGTGTGTCATATTGAAGGGTGTGTGTTCGAAGTTTTCTATTTGTTTCGGGTATGGAATTGTCACAAAGCAACATTTATATGCTATGAAGCAGTATTTTGTTTCTCTATATGGGTAATTATCCTGATCAATATGATGGCGTGATGCGTGTCGTAACCACAACAAATTAATTAATACTTTACTACCTAATTAACAAGTAATATAGGGCAGTCAAGATCGATCCCACGAGGAGCAAGAGATTATTAGTTGTAAAATTGTCACAAAAGGGGGGGAGGGGTATTGGTTCTAGAATTTATAAAGTAAAAGAAAGTAAATAAAGCAATCAAAATTGTAAGTTGAATTCAATAAGAGAGAATAGATCAAGGAATCCTTCTTCGCTGCAAAACAATGATTAAAGTTATGTTCTTTTCCACTTTTTATTAGTCATAGATTATCACCAACCGTAGGATAGCAGGTTTGCTTAGCTATTAAATTCTATTCAAAAGAACCACCTTGAGGTTCGCTTACAAGATGTAATTCCCCGAACGCATTAAGATTTATGAATTTAGGTTAAGTACTAGTAGTTAGACTCGATTCGCTTGGTCCACTTTCTAGCGTTGTTTTCACACACAATTGCTCCACGGAATCCCTCCGCAAGGTCTTGTGTTTTCTACTTTTGTAAAGAGTCAAGAAACTATTACGTATTCCCTAACTTTCACTAGACTTAGATTAAATTAACAAATCAATTTAGCGTGCACTCCAAACAACCTATCAATCAATCATAAACTTTAATATTAGTAAAAACAAACGATAATCATATGAAAAACTTCAAAGTAGAATTGAAACAAAAACTCAAACCATATGCTAAGAGTTAGGAATTCATCCTCAATCAATAAGAAATTTAGCTACTCATAATTTGGAGTTCACACAATAATAATAATAATTAAGGAAGAAAGAAAAACTTATTGAAAAGATGATGGTTGCTCCTTCCTCCAATCCTTGTGCACTTTAACTCCTTCTCCAAAGTAGATATGTGTAAAAGTTCTAGAGAACTCCTTTATTTATAGGCTTCAATACTCTCCATATCTTTCTAGGAAAAGAATCCACATTCCATAAGAACACCACTTTCCAAATTTGAGCCATATTCCACTTTCAAGTCCAATTCTCCAAAACTTCCAAGTTTTCATCCAATTTCCAATTCTAAGTCTTCACACACATGAGAGAAGTCCACACAAAATTCTGTATTTTTTTGCTCACCGGAAAACTGGATTTTTGGCCGGAAATAGGCCGGAATTCGTCACCGCCGGCCACCTGAAAATTCTCTCCATCGACAGAATATTCCGTCAGTCAACCGTTAGGACTAACGGTCAAACAGGTCAACCGTTAGTCAACTGGGTCAAGAAATAAGAAGTCAGACACCGAGTCAGCTTATCAGTCAGCCTTACTGAACTAACTGGATCTTATTCAGCTGAGTTGGATCGGTTCATCACGGCCATCGGGTCAACTCATTTAATGAAAACCGCCGAGTTTCGGCTGTTTACATGGCATTTCCGGCCAATTTCAGACCGCGTTTCTTCCCCCTGCGATAACCTAACATACATCTATAGTTCAATCATAGTTTCATTCTTCAACAGAGCTTCAAATTATCACCACCTCAAACCGTAGCCACCAACACTATATACTTGTTCTTTCACTCGACCGCAATGAGAGCCGCTTTATTTATACTCTTTTAGCTTCCAATTCCATATCCATTTCTTCATCAGGACCCTTTTGTTGAAAAACAAACCACTCTATAGAACCACAACATCCTCATCTCTTCCCTGATTCACATCACCAACACAATTTCAACGGATTCAATTGTAGCAGCAGCTTCATTGTCTTCCAATTTCCCCAAATCCTAATTTCATCCTCTATAGCAGCACCAACAACAACTATACCTGGGTTCAATTTCTTCTTCTGAACTGATTCTCGATTCACAATTTCATTTTTCACAGCAAACAACCACCAACATATAACCATTTTCATTATAGATTCAAACCCATCTTCCATCATCTCATATTCAACATAGATCCCATTTTTAGCTCTCGAGCATCAGCAGCATTGACTGTTTCTTCTCATTCCCAACTCTTCTCATCTGTTGATTCCAACAAAACCCACAGATCCCCTTCTTCTCATTTCTGATTTCACAGCAGAACCCTAACTTCTCTCGATTCGTCTTCTCAAGTCATCACCATCTCTGAGTTCTTTATCCTGAGTTCCATTTCTCATCACGAACCCTCACCATCTCATAAATCGATCTCAAATTTCTTGGACAGCAAATTCGAGTAGCAGCTGCGCTGCTTTCTCACGTCTCAAATTCAAGTCTGCTTCATTATTTGGGAGATAAAGAAATGTCTCTTGATTTAGGGTTAGATAATTTAGGATCGGATGATTACACCCGATAAGTACACCCTCTGGTAAACGATAAGGGATACCCTGATGGAAACCCCTTAATCTTGACTGGACTTTGTTTAGTATCCCTCCAAAGAGCTTCCCCTTAACCATTGCCAGGCTCCAGATAGTGTTCTCCCCTGAAATGACAAATTTTCCCTTTTTGCTCAATTTTGGTTATTTATCCTTCTTTTCGTCCGTGCGACTCCAGAGTACCTAATAGCTCAAAAACACACGTAAAATACATAATTTACAAGAAAAATATCAAAGAAAGCATAAACTCTTAGATAGTAAATACGGTGTATTCTACACCTATCATGGCGCGTCAATTTGGATTATGTGGGTCATTATGGAGTTAATCACCACCCTTATCCTTTTGTTTCTGGAACTCCTGAATTTCTTCTTGAGCAAAATCAAGCTAGGTGAAGTTGAATTTTCTAGATTGGATTTCTTATTTACTCATCGCCAGAATAACAAGTCTCTTATGTATCTTTGTGGGACTTGAGAAAGTCATCTCAAAGAATCATGCAACATCTTCTTAAGCATCCCAATCAATATTTTTCATAAAGATCTCGGTAATTTCATCACATTCGTATCACAAATTGTAGCACAAGAGTGTAAGTCTAGTTTCAAATGGGGCCGGTAGACCTTTTAACTTCAGTTTTTGATTTTAGTCTTTCCTAATTTTTCGTGGCTTTTTAGGTGTTCTTGTTTGTCTAGCTTATTAGTTTCACTGTACTTTACTTTCCAAGCAAATTGTAATTCCTTTCGTTTTTAAAGGCTTTAGTGTGTAATCTAGGTCGAGTCTCTAAGTCTTTTGTTTCTTAGTTACAGTTTTAGAAGATTTGTTTAGAAGCTTTGTAATAACATTATTAGCTTTAGCACTTCTTATTTCAAGGGCAGAGACTGAATTTTACTTCAAGACTCAATCAAAGCTAATAGACTCATTTGAAGTTATGGATCAAGCCGAAAAACAATTTAGGAGACGCATATCATTCGGGCAGTTAAGCACAACATCATGACCCATGGGCATGACTAGCAACTTCAATCAAGTACATCGGACACCTCTACCTCCATTCGAGTTCCTGTGGACACTACAGTGTCCATCAAAAACACAACTTTTCTTGTGGAAAGCATTGACCGAAGGCCTTACGACCTTCGACACCAACATCCGCCGCCGATGCAACTATGATCCGAAGACTACTATTATGCTTCAATATCTTCTTATTGTAGTTTTTCGGCTTTCCAATCTAAGTGTAATTGATGAATCTTCGGGTATTATATATCCTCATGTAACAGTCCTTTAGTAGCTTAATAAATTTCATGCTTCAAAAAAAAAAAGAGGTTTGATCTATTTAAAACGATAGATCAAAATGATTTTTTGGTTGTTAATTCATTGTTTAAATGTCACGTAAACCCTCGTAATGTTAAATTCGGGATACAGCGGCATTTTGATAATAGGGAAAATTTTACAGTGCAATTGGAATGTTCGATACCATCACTGATTGGAGTATGCTTTTATTTATTAATTTTTAATTTGAAAAAAAATTCACATATTTTAGGCATATTTGCTGCATTAATAAAAAAGAAAAAATGAATAAAATATACACATATTCTCCGCCTATTTAATAGATTTATCCCGACACACCAAATCAAAAATACATCGTCATGGGGCGGGGAAGTCCCGCGCACACCAATTCAAAAATGAATCGTCAGGGGTGGGGCGAATCGCCGCGCACGCCAAATCAAAAATGAATCCCCACGGGGCGGACGAAGTCCGCGCACACCAAATCAAAAATGCGTCATCAAGGGACGGGACAAAGCCCCGCGCATACTATATTAAAATTGCATCGCACACTGAATAAAAAATGAATCGCCACGTGGCGCGAATCCCCGCGCACATCAAATAAAAAATTCATCCCCAAGGGTAGCGGCGAAGCCCCACGCACACCAAATAAAAAATGCATGGCTACGATGCGGGGCGAAGCCCTGCGCACACCAAATAAAAAATGCGTCATCACGGGGCGGGGGGGAGCCCCGCACACACCTAATAAAAAATGCATCTCCACGGAGCGGGACGAAATCCTGGGTACACCAAATTAAAAATGTATCCACACGGGGCGGGAAGATGCCCGGCGTGCACCAAGTTAAATGAAATAAAATGTCAGGTGCGTAGCACGGGCACAAATCTAGTTATCTCTTAAATACAATATGTATTAGGATTCAGGAGGGGTTACTGATTAAGGAAGAAATCAGCTTGAAATAATAGTTCATTATTATATTCATTGGAGATAAGCATCATAAAATTATAGATAGTGCAAGAAAAATATATGATAAATACTATAGCATTATATAAGGGTAATTAAAAAATTATTAGCCAGGTTTTCATTCCCAATGGATGTCGTTCATTTTGTAAGTATGTCTGTTTAAAATTTTATGTCTCCAGCTTCGCATAAGTCAGCATAATTTGACAACCCAAATCATGTTGTAGGATGAAACAGTCACCTAACCACAAAATTGATTAAGAAGACCAAAATCAACAATTCCTGGGTGAAAAAGACATCTAGATTTTGATATTGTTTAAATAGACAAAAATATAAAAATAGCCAGGATGTAAACAGTTTCATCTTACCCATTTTTTTAAATATTTTTTCTTATTTTTAATTTACACAGGATGTATCCAGTTTCATCCTCGCTATCTCTTAGGTTTAAGCCAGGATGAATCCAGTTTCATCCTTGCTATTTTTTTGGTGTCCATTTCCCTCATAATAATTTTTACTCGTCCATTACAACCATGTTTTAAAAATATTTGGATAAATGACTCATTTTCCGTAATTTGTTGTGCTTCTAATTTCAAAGCTTTAATGTAAGAATTTGTTAGACGATACTTTTATTCTTTCACATTTATTTTGCCTAGCACATTTAGGGACGACTCAATCGCAATTAGGGGCGACACTAAAAGACAAAAAAAGTCACCCAAATGTAAAACTAAGCTACCCTTATCCGCGATTTTTCAAAATGGCAACTATGCCCTTATATAATCGGTAGCCAAAACCACAATCGGTAGGTTACAAACAATCGGTAGTTTAAAATGAATCATTAGCTACCGATTAATGTATGGATATTTCGGCTAATGTTCCCTTTTATAATCGGTAGTTAATTGGACCTATAAAACTACCGATTATAATAATCGGAAGGTTAACTAGTTACATTACCTTCCGATTATAGGTTGTCCCAAAATGAGTTTTTTTCTAAAATCCATTTTCTCCAAAATTTTGAAATCTTCCATAATCGGTAGGATATTTGGCTACCGATTAGAAGTAGCCCCACATCGGACCTTTGCCGAATTTCCACTTGGCTCAGGGTGCAGAGCCACCCCTGACCATTTGGTTCGTGTTTGAGACGTAGCCATAATCGGAAGTTTAACTGGTTACATTACCTTCCGATTATAATAATCGGAAGGTTAACTGGTTACATTACCTTCCGATAATAGGTTGCCCCAAAATGAGTTTTTTTCTAAAATCCATTTTCTCCTAAATTTTGAAATCTTCTATAATCGGTAGGATATTTGGCTACCGATTATAAGTAGCCCACATCGGACCTTTGCCAAATTTCCACTTGGCTCAGGGTGCAGAGCCACCCCTAACCATTTGGTTCGTGTTTGAGACGTAGCCATAATCGGAAGTTTAACTGGTTACATTACCTTCCGATTATAGGTTGCCCCAAAATGAGTTTTTCTAAAATCCATTTTCTCCAAAATTTTGAAATCTTCCATAATCGGTAGGATATTTGGCTACCGATTATATGTAGCCCCACATCCGACCTTTGCCAAATTTCCACTTGGCTCAGGGTGCAGAGCCACCCCTAACCATTTGGATCGTGTTTGAGACGTAGCCATAATCGGAAGTTTAACTGGTTACATTACCTTCCGATTATAATAATCAGAAGGTTAACTGGTTATATTACCTTCCGATTATAGGTTACCCCAAAATGAGTTTTTTTCTAAAATCCATTTTCTCCAAAATTTTGAAATATTCCATAATCGGTAGGATATTTGGCTACCGATTATAAGTAGCCCCACATCGG
The DNA here is from genome assembly GCA_023529315.1 of Papaver bracteatum. NCBI lineage: Eukaryota > Viridiplantae > Streptophyta > Magnoliopsida > Ranunculales > Papaveraceae > Papaver > Papaver bracteatum. The sequence continues at coordinate 1,306,435 of JAJJWX010004466.1, read as the reverse complement.
ACCTTTGCCAAATTTCCACTTGGCTCAGGGTGCAGAGCCACCCCTAACCATTTGGTTCGTGTTTGAGACATAGCCATAATCGGAAGTTTAACTGGTTACATTACCTTCCGATTATAGATTTCCCCAAAATGAGTTTTTTTCTAAAATCTATTTTCTCCAAAATTTTGAAATCTTCTATAATCAGTAGGATATTTGGCTACCGATTATAAGTAGCCCCACATCGGACCTTTGCCAAATTTCCACTTGGCTCAGGGTGCAGAGCCACCCCTAACCATTTGGTTCGTGTTTGAGACGTAGCCATAATCGGAAGTTTAACTGGTTACATTACCTTCCGATTATAGGTTGCTCCAAAATGAGTTTGTTTCTAAAATCCATTTTCTCCAAAATTTTGAAATCTTCCATAATCGGTAGGATATTTGGCTACCGATTATAAGTAGCCCCACATCGGACCATTGCCAAATTTCCACTTGGCTCTGGGTGCAGAGCCACCCCTAACCATTTGGTTCGTGTATGAGACGTAGCCATAATCGGAAGGTTAACTGGTTACATTACCTTCCGATTATAGATTGCCCCAAAATGAGTTTTTTTATAAAATCATTTTAAATCGGTAGGCAAAGGTGTTACAAAGCTTCTGATTAGGTTTTAACAATCGGGCACAAAATACCTCCCGATTATGAAGGGGCATATAAGTATTTTTAACCTATTTTGTCTTTTATTTTTTCCCCTAATTGCGATTGAGTCGCCCCTAAAAGTGCTAATACAAACGAATTACTGAAGGTTTCACCTATTTCACATCCCCACTTTCCCTAAATCCCATCCCAACCAAACATACTAGATTTTGTATAAATCTTTTTAAATACGGTAAATGAAACTCACCCTCTTATATCTTTATCATCCGCCACCGTCTTCGTCTTCCTCTTCCCTTCTCTCTCAACTCTAATCCTATATCTAACAAACTACCACTACTAACATTTGTAACTGATGCAGACACCACCTTATATTACCATCATAGTATGACTATACTGTTTCAATGATCAAATAGTAGTTTTACCCCAAAAAACGAAAGGAACAAGATATACAATCAACAATGAAACGGTAATGAACTTTTTTATTCTTCATTGTACTTACTTATTGGTTTAATAGAAATATTGTACATAAATTGAAAATGAGATGCTAAGGGAAAACATAATTAGGTAATTAAGTTCTCACTATATTCAATTAGGTTTTAATCATAAATTAACCCCAAATTCGTAATTTTTATTGGGTCGACCGACCGAAGGGCCCGTAGGTAGGAATTCACTTTCATGGCCACTTTTTTGTCAATTGAAACCTAACGAAATTGAATTTTTTTTTTGATTCAACCGTTCAACCGTCAGCAGACTCAGCACTAAGAAGACAAGTTAACCCCTCCGTTTTTTTACACTTCAGTGCACTTTATGTAAATATGTGTGTTTTTACACTTCAGTGCACTTTATGTAAATATGTGTCAAAGCAAGGGTAGTCTTTTCCATTTATATTTTCCTAATCTCTTCCCAGATTTTCTCCTGGATCGAACTATCTTCTTCCTTCGATTTTATCATCTTCAACGAGTTGCAGCTCTGAATCATTGATCCCGCCTCCACCACCATAACCCTAACTTTTATTACCACCATCAACACCACCTTAGCCACCGCCACCAAAATCAAAATTAAAATCTCACGTGATCTTCAATAACCCTCCTATAGTAAAACACCATTACCACCTTCAAAGTAAAACACCAGCACCACCGTGACCAGTCACACTGCCACCGCCGTCACCCTTCTTCTCCACCACACTCCTGTAACCGGAAATACCACCCTCCTTAACAAATTAACAAAAACACCACTATTGCCGTCTCCGCCGCCACCATCATCGGCACCTCCCTTGATATCCAACATCACCATTACAAACTTTTTTTTTGAATTTGAAATCAAAATAGTTATTAATTGAAGTTGGAATCGGAAAAATCTCTATTGAAATCAATCTTATACCAATTTTATGTAAATTTTCATTTCAGCTCTTTTTAATACTCCTGTCTCACCTCTTCAATTTTAGCGCCACCATCACTGCCACTATTCACCAATATGAGGTTAGTCGTCGGTAACGGCGAAACATGAAACGAAGAATTCTTTTGTTGGTTTTTTTTAGGGATGAAAACGAAGACAGTAAGTCCTTTTAGTTGCATGTGTCTAACACATGTTTTCATAAGGAAGGGATATTTAATCGACGTGTCGCGTTCATTTTTCTTCTTCTCTTCTCACGTGACAAGAGTGCTTGGGCACGCGCTTGCAAAAATGAAACAACACTGACAGCTATGCTCATCATGTGGCCACATTGAAGATATTTACACTTGATTTGGGTATTATGTTAGGTCACCAAATGGATGAACCATTTCCCTTTCTAAACTCTCTGTACTGGCTTAGAATTTTTAGTTTGCTTGAATTTGTAATCCCATCGTAACGGTGTTTTGTCTTTTCTCGGTCGACCCTCTCCACCGTGGCAGCGGTGCTCTAGTTAATGGATTATCTTTATGTCCATACACAATCATATTATATACATATAAGAAAGTTTCACGATTCAATCTTACCCTATGAAAATCACGATTCAATCAAACCCTATGAAAATAAATATTTGAAAAATAGTTTCCAACCTTATCGTTAACCATGGTGAATAAAAGAGTAAATTTTGTTTACCCAATTTACAAAAGGTTACACAAAATCTGGTTTGTGGGGTTGGGATAGGAAATAGAGAAAGTGAGGATGGGAAATAGGTAAAACCTTACTGAATTATTGCCTTGGAAGTACAATAAAGCCTCTGATTAAGGTTATTGGACTCAAGGTTAGCCTCTGATTAAGGTTATTGGACTCAAGGTTAGTACAACCTTGATTTTACCATAAACACACTAAACAAGTGTCTGACGATGCCAATAAACTAGGAATCGAGAAAAAAGAAATAATCATGTTTCTTTGTTTATCTAGGTTGATTTTCTTTCTTTGTAATGGACATCATTCAGTATCAGGTACTTATAGGAAGTGAGACATCCACCGATCAATAACAAATATGATACGCCTATAACTAAGTTATCTCCACTGGATTTGGAGATTCAAATAAAAATTTGCATTAAAAGAAACACGATCCTAAACAAGTGCGACTATTGAACTTGGATTGCTAGCCTATACCACAGTTAATCTTGTTAACCACCACTGACCTGGTCTAATGCCCCTACATAAAAGAATAATACAATACATTTTTTTTATAACTTATAGGTTGCCGGTCTCGGCAGTGGTCAACTGTCAAGGCTCAAGGGCATTCACCCACCGACCAAATCATGACGAAGATATTTCTTTTTATTTTCTTCTCATCAAAACAAAAATCAAGTAAGTTTCCAAAAGCATTTGAAAATATCCGATACTTTCCCTCTTTTTAAAAACAAAACAGAAATAAAACTTAAAGGTTTGGAATGACTATATCACTCAAGTGACTGCTTAATGCCAGAGTGTGATCAAACCCACATAGTTCAAATGAAACGAGTTTGTATCTTTTGAATTTGATCATTTACTTTATGTAAGACACACAAAACCTTAACTACCAAGGATTTAAGGTGAACGAGTCTTGAACCAAATACCTTTTATGATAAAACCGGAGTATCCATGAATATTAATTTTAAAAAGTAGTGTATTTTGTAGGTTAGCACGTTAATGGTCATGTGCTCAAACCCTGAATTCACGGGTATTATTCAGCGAACGTTCTTAGTTTTTCATTAGGAAACAACTTATTTTCCATACCCATATAGTCTCTTAAGGTGTTTACAACACACGTAAACAATTAAAAATTTATGACAGATTTCCACCCATTCTTAACGTGGAATCCTTTACTCATGCATAAATAGGAAATTTTGACTTAATGCACCATAATTTCTCTCATAACTTGGGTATCCATTGAACCATGTTTTCTTTTGCAAAACATAGGTAGGGTTTCTGTAAAGATCAACCTTCTTTCACAGAACTTAGTCTTATTCCTCATACTTCAAAGAAACCATTTCTTTTAAGAAACTCTTCATAAATAGGCATGCCAAGTTTTTCTTTGTTTCGATCTTGTTGACTGTATTTACTCTTATCTTGCAATTATCTTACCATCTGATGCTTAAGACTCACATGTCTTCCAATTATAAATCTTGTTAGAGATGTTATAAACCTTATCCTAATTATCACAATTGATCATGATTGTTCGAGATGGCTTCTTCCATATAGGTATCTTTACTAGCAAGTTTCTAGGCCATTTTACATCCTTACATTATTCATCTGGCAACGCAATCAATTCTAACACCAATACCTGCTAATATAAAAATCCAACTAGTTATAGATTGAAATTAGATTTTATATCGTTACAGGTTACATCATTGTATCCTTCTAATACAACGAGATAATCCTGGTAATGTAAACCATAATCAATGGTTCTCCTCATGTAATCCAACACTCATGAAACTGCTCTCCAATGTTCAGTTTATCTATTACTTGGGTAGCCACATGGTAAATTGACAAAATTTCTATGTCGGGTTCCGTGCAATGCATAATATATATATATATACTCATGTTAAGCATGTGTGCATTCAATATTTTTCATTGACTTTTATACTGGTATATAAACGAATAGGGGCTGATTTTCATCGAAAAAACACCTAGAGCCTCTAGATCCATCAACACTTGTTAAATCTATACCAAAAAAATAAAATAAAAAAACCTTATAAGTTTTAACTTTATTTATTTATTTTCTTTTGACATATTTTCGTCGTTATATTGAAATTTTTTGTTCGCTTTTAAGATTTCTTTTCACTTTAAGAACGTATATGTATCTACTCAGAATATAGACCTAAAAAACATACGCGGACATCCTGACATAACAATGATCTCAAGCGACCCGCCTAGACAGATGATCCAAGATAGCAAGTTATCGACCCAATTTCATCATAATTTTTCGTCTGCCCATCTTGATGATCAACTAGACTTGCCCGTCGGCTCGCGTGCTGACCAAATTCCTAAACATTAGAAGAAAGTTCTGAAATATTCTAGGTTACTTGGTGGATAAGTCAATAATCCCTAGAAAAAAAGTCCTAGAAACATTATAGGTTACTTAATTAGTATAGACGAAAATTATTTCAAAATTGGTGCTTATCTCAATCATGAAAACTTATAAATACACAAAAGACAAAATTGGTGCTAACGTTTATCATGTTAAACTTAACTAGAAATTATCATAAAAAAATCACTCAACCTTAGAATAAAAAGACTAATAATCCACTTTTATTTTTATAAAGTCAACCTTTTTTTCAGAATAAAAAATGAAAGAAGAAACAAAGAATAAAATTTCATAATAAAATGAAGTAATCGTAATGATAGATGTAAACCAAAATTTTATGAAAACTTCTCTTCCCTTCCGTTTTTTTTTTCCTTCAACAAAAACCCATCCACTGGCGCGGTGGCGTCTTCTCTTTTGCTTAGATCGGCTCCATTTGGAGTAGATCCGAGAGGATCTCATTTTTATTGTTTTTTATACCCATACTCTGTAATTATATTTCTGTTGTGGTTTGTTTTTCATTTCGTGCTTCATGTTATGTTTGTTTAGGTCTTATTTTAGCTCTTGTTAATGGTATATGGGTTTATCTAGTTCATATTGTTGGAATTTCAGCTCCACTAACCCTACAATTAAGACCTAAACATTGTGGAAAACAACCTTATGCTGAAATCAGACCTTGAACCTAGTATTAGCATACTCAACAACACAAGAAACCAGCGCCAATACATAACACTACACTACATATGATTCATACTTAAAACAGATTGAGTACAATGAAATATAAATACACACAAGACACTTAACCTTTTCATGACTTATTATCAACTTCTATTTCCTCACATTACTTCATGATGGATCAAAACTGATTTTCTTTTAAGGAAAACTTGTGAGGCTAGAAGAAAGTCCTAGTCATGCTTTCCACATGTCCACCAACCTTTCTATCATGAGTTGGATGACACCTCATGGCTATATTAAACACCTCACATGACATGTCAAGCTAAAGGACATGTTAAGCTTAGACTCAACCTTATCTAGCATTAACCTTAAGCTAGTATTCAATGCATGATTAATACCATAAACATGCCTTAATGCGAATTAAGACTAATCCGACCTAACATAGTATAAACAAGATTAGTTTAACCAAATGGATATTTGTTGCGCAAAACACATAAACGCCAACATATATATATTAGTCTATTGTGTTATCGGTGATGAAATAACTGTGATTTGCAGCGATCAAAATCTTCACGCCATATTTTTCGGGAAGTCACATGAATTTGAAGAAAAATCAAAATCCTGCGTTATCGACTAGTAAGACTAGCTGTTTTGCGATCATGGATTGTTACCTCCAACGTGTAACCGGTTTCTTTTCCAAAAATATCTACGCGTACCAACTAGGATTACCGATTCATCTTCTCATGTGATCCTTCCTTTAGCCGTGTTTATGTGGGATGTGCTAGGTTTTTTTGGTAAATTAATGTCCCAGGTTCGGTGATGCTCTTCCACGACAAATGTGTTACCCAAAAATGGATATGGATTTTTTTTTTCAGTTTGTTGAAATGTTCATCGTGTTTCAGACGAGCTTTTTCTCACCAATTACAGAAGATTGGGATACATTTTGGGGTTTTGACTTCTTTCTTTTTGGAAGAGTTTTTGTTTTTTTTTTATTTCTTTTTTCTTTCATATTGATTAAAAATAATCTGCCGAGTTGGACCTTGTTTCATCGATCAACTCTCCTGTGTATATGGTTACTCATGCTATCACTGATATTGTTTGTTGGCTCATGCACTGTTTTTGGATTATGAATTCTGATTACGAGATTCAGGTCACTGTGATTCAGGTTATTAATTGGATTCATATTGTGTTAGTTTTGGTAAGTTCTTATGCTATCTACTTCATGACTTTGGGGTCTTCCCTGTTTTTTTTTTCCAAAACAAACCCTTCTTTTTCAAGAATATATTTATAAAATAATAAAAATGAAGAATTTTTTTACTTTCCGTTTTACGAAATATGTATTTTGTATTTTGGGTACGAATATTTTGTATTTTCCACCATGATGTTCAAATGTCAACATCCAAATCACACTTCTTTTGAAAAGAAAATAATCCAAATCGTATATTTGTTTTCGCTAAAGATTTCCACAAAGAAAAAAACTACATCGCTCTCTCTTTTCTCTCTATCTCCTTCTCAAAAAACTAAAAATAAAAAAGTTCACCATCATTAATAGATCTGGTCCATATAGTGCGAGATCTAAGTAAAAAAAAAATTCTTCTGGTTTTCTTAGTGTTTGAGGGTGAAAACGGTTTCTGCTAATTTTGGGTGTGTGGGTGAGAAACAAATTTAAACCCTAAACAATGCACTGCAAGGGAGTACTTTATATTCGAGAGATCAATCTATACAAATCCAGCCAAAACCAAGAAATGGTCGTTCCAGACTTGCTTCGGTCACAAAGTGAAGGAGAAGGGTTAGTTTTGGGGAGGGAAGCGAAGAGAGTGTTGAGACCAGAATAGTTGATTCTGGAAGAGTAGTAGTTTTACGACTTATATCAGAAAGTGGGAAGCTAACAGATAGGAAATCTATCCAATTATTTTCTGAGTGTTGTATCCTCCTGATGAGAACTTGTTGTTCTGATGAAATAGGTAAGACCTATTTATACAAGTCGTAACCCAAATGTACCCTGGTCTCATAAGAAATAGAAACGGCTGAGCAAAGTGGAAGGAGGTGGTAACGGGCAACGTCTGGAATTGATGTTCCATAATGAAAGAAACATTTTACCATTATTACTTTTTTTACTGACCGACTCATTCTTATGACACTTTCTTGTAACGGCCATAGTGTACGCTGCACGCTGTAAACCACCAAACCAAAAAAGAGCATCCCCCAGTTTGTGACATGTGTTGATGTCTCGAGTGTTTTTCATGGGAAAACATGTAACATGGAATTATGTGTGGTATGGTGGCATGCCAGTGGTCATAGTAGAGTCGGTGTGTCTTTTCCATAGAATAGGTGTGGCCAAATTAGGTTTCAGATGCAAACCGTGGTGTTTAGCCTTGGGCCGGAAGGTTGCCATGCGTTTTGGTAGAAAACTTGGAGGGACGAGATCTGTATCTCAGGTGGAAGGGTGGCCATTGATCGTTGCAACCCTTCTAGTAGCCAGCGGCATAGTTTAGGCCGGCATGGCTTTGCCATAGAGTGGGCGCGACCAAATTAGGGTTTAGGTGCAAACCTTTTTATTTGACCTTGGGCCGGAAGTTTTCCATGCGTTTTGGTGGAAAACTTGGAGGGCCGAGATCTGTATCTCAGGTGGAAGGGTGGTCGTTGATCGTTGCAACCCTTCTGGTAGCCAGCGACATTGTTTAGTCCGGCATGACTTTTCCATAGAATGGGCGCGGCTGTAACACCCTGAATTTCGGGCCCGGATCCTGCCTGGATCCCATGCCCCAAAACCCGAAGTGCTACTTGGATACCATAGCTGAAGCCCGTCTACTCAGCCCAAGCTCACTGAGGTAACTCCAACTGATAAGCTGCTGCACCAACATGCTGAATAATTTGGAAAGTCCCAATGTAACGTGGTGATACAAGAGTAACTCTGCTGAGCTTACCAATTATTTTTCCAAAGTAACTCTGCCAGAAGTAAGTTGAGGAAAGGATACAAGAGTATGGAATGGTGATGTTAAAGGTAATTTTTCATCTTCTGAAGCTGTGGAAAAGATCAGGTTAAGAGAACCAAAGTTAATGCCGAAGACATATCTGAAACCTTTTCTTCATCCAAGCATTGTAAGTAACATATGGAAGATTCAAAGACCAACCTGTATGTAGATGATGATATAAAGAGGAAAAATGGATACCATCTAGCTTCTAGATGTTGCATATGCACTGCAGATCAAGACTCAATGCAACACACTCTCTGGCAGTGTGATTTTAGTATGACTGTGTGGGCTTGTATTTGTTCTATCTTTAGCTTTCATAAGCCAAAATCTTTTAGTGACATTTGCAAAGTAGCACAGCAAAAAAGTCCTATTATAAAGGAAATGTGGATGACAGCATCATGTACAATCATGAAAGATCTTTGGTTCCAGAGAAGCAGTAAATTCTTTGAAGAAAAATCACCTCAGCTTAATGATTTTAAAAGAAAAATTTGGAAATCAGTTCATGAAGGGAGTCTGAGAATGAAAGGCACTAAATGGGGGCAGCAATATGATCTAAACATCATTGAATTTTTCCAATTGGGTATCAAATTTACAAAATATAGCAGCATCAAAGAATGCTATTGGAATGTCCCTGAAAGTGGTTGGTTAGTATTTTGTTGTGATGGCTCTTCTCTTGGTAAGCCTGGTGCTGCAGGATTTGGAATAATTATAAGAAATCATGATTGTCTAGTGCTTGGAACAATGTCAGGAGGGGTTGGTACTGCAACTAATTACATTGCTGAGGTGATTGATGTAATCTGTGCACTGGAGTGGGATTTTGTGTTAAAAGCAAGAAAGGTAATTATTAGATCTGATTCTAAAGCTGCAATACATGATTTTTGTTCCAACAGCATACCTTGGGCCTTCAAAACAAGGTGGTTGAATGCAAAGCAGAACATAGAAAGTATTGTTTTTCAACACACATACAGAGAAACTAATTTCAGTGCTGATGATCTTGCAAAAAGAGGGGCAGCTTTAAGACCAGGATAAAGATTAGTTCACACTGGAAGACCATCATTTCTTAAAAGGATTGAAATGCCGCAAGTAGTTTACTAAAAATTTTGCTAATTGTGTATTTGTCTTTTGCTGTTCTTTTTTTGCTTTCTTTTCCTTGTAATTCCTTATAATACAGTTTGTCCATTCAATTCTTATTAATAAAATGATGTGATTAAGCAAAAAAAAAAAAACGTGGTGATAACTTTCCTTTCTTGCCAAAATGCTTAACACCTCTCTTCGGGCTCACTTTGAGTAACACCAAGTCACCCTCAGTAAACTCTAAAGGTCGGCATCTCTTGTCTGCATAACTCTTCTGACGACTCTAAGCTGTCATTAACCTCTACCTGATTAACTGAACCTTCTCAGTCATCTCTCGTACCAAATCAGGTCCAATAATGCTACGTTCTCCGATCTCGGTCCAATAAACTGGAGATCTACAAGGTCATCCATACACTTCTTCAAAAGGTGCCATAACGATACTAACCTGATGGATATTATTATAAGCAAACTCAACTAATGGCAAGTGTTCACTCCAACTTCCCTTGAAATCCAAAGCACAAGCTCGTAGCATATCCTCCACAATCTGAATTACCCATTCAGACTGCCCGTCGGTCTGGGGATGAAAGGAAGTACTAAGTGAAACACGTGTACCTAACGCCTTATGTAAACTTTGCTAGAACTGAGAAGTAAAACGAGAATCTATGTAGATACAATTGACATCGGCATACCGTGAAACCTTATTATCTCATGGATATACATCTGACTTAACGTGGCTAACGTATCAGTCTTCTTGATTGCTAAGAAGTGCACCGACTTGGTAAGTCTATCAACGATAACCCATATAGTATCCTTTCCATGTGCAGTTTTAGGTAATCCCATGACAAAATCCATAGTGATGTGTTCCCATTTCCATTTTGAGATGGGTAATGGTTGAAGTAACCATACTGGTTTCCTATTATCAATCTTCACTTGATGGCAAGTGAGACATCTCGACACATACAAGGCAAAATCTTTCTTCATCCCTTTCCACCAATATTTCCTTTTCATGTCATGGTACATCTTTGATCCTCCTGGATGAACGATAAACTTAAAATTATGAGCATGTGCTAGTACCTCCATCCTCAATTTCACTGGAACAAAAAGTTTACCCATAAAGTGAAGTTCACCATCAGATTGAGTCCAACCCTCTGGTGTTTGACCTTTCGCTATCTGAGCACAAATTGAAATCATCTCTCTATCCGTCTGTTGAGCTTCTACAATCCGATGTTGTAATTCTGGAACAACTACAGCATTATTAATCATCTCGTCAGGGCCCAAGTCACATTCCTCCATAAGTCTTCACAAATCCCAAGCATGAAGAGTCATACTTGCTACAACGGCCATCGATTTCCGGCTAAGAGCATCTTCTACTACATTTGCCTTTCCTCGATGGTAATGGAAAGTATACGTGTAATCCTTAAGAAATTCCACCCAACGCCTCTGTCTCATGTTCAAATCTCGTTGGGTAAAAATATACTGCAAGCTCTTATGGTCACAAAATATGTATATCTTCTCGCCATACAGATAATGTCTCCACAACTTCAGAGAAAACACAATGGCTGCCAACTCGAGGTCATGAGTTGCGTAATTCAATTCATGTGTCTTTAATTGTTTTGAGGCATAGGCTACCACTTTTCCTTCTTGCATAAGAACACATCCTAAACCCTTCAATGATGCATCATAAAAGATCACATAACCAATTCCACTTACTGGAGTTGTCAAAACTGGTGTAGTAGTTAATTTCTTCTTGAGAATGGAGAAATCCTTCTCACAATCATTATTCCACTCGAACTTGGAATCCTTTCGAGTTAACCTCGTCAATGGTGAAGCAACACTTGAGAAATCTTTAATGAATCGTCTATAGTAACCCGCTAAGCCTAGAAACCTACGAACCTCAAACACGTTCTTTGGCCTTTCCCAGTTGGTAACTGCCTCAACCTTAGATGGGTCCACTTTGAGTCCTTCCCTACAGACCACGTGTCCCAAAAACTGAACTTCAGAAAGCCAGAAGTCACATTTACTCAACTTAACGTACAACCGATGAGATCTCAACAATTGCAATGCTAATCTCAGGTGTTCCTCATGCTCTTCTCGTGACCGTGAATAAATAAGAATGTCATCTACAAATACCACTACAAATTTATCTAAGTACGGTCGAAAAATTCGATGCATAAGATCCATGAATGCTGCTGGAGCATTTGTGAGTCCAAATGACATTAACACAAACTCGAAGTGTCCAAATCGAGTTCGAAAAGCAGTTTTTGGAATATCCTCTTCCTTGATTCGGAGTTGATGATAAGCTGATCGCATACCAATCTTCGAGAAAAACTGAGAATCCTTCAACTGATCAAACAAATCCTCGATCCTAGGTAAGGGATACTTATTTTTCACTGTAACTTCATTGAGTTTTCTATAATCGATGCATAATCTCAGCGAGTTATCCTTATTATTCACAAAAAGGACTGGTGCACCCCAAGGTGACGTACTACCTCGAATAAAACCCTTAGCTTCCAACTCGAGTAGTTATTTATCCAGTTCTTTCAACTCCGTTGGTGCCATTTGATAAGGAGCCATTGAAATTGGCAAAGTACCGGGTTGAACTTCAATAGTGAAGTCCATTTCTCTTCTAGGGGAAAACCTGGTAATTCTTCAGGGAAAACATCTTCAAACTCTTCTACCACAAGGATACCCATAGTAGAGACGGAATCTTGCTTCTCGTATTCTATCATCTCTAAGTGATAAATAAAACCTCTAGAATGAGTCTGTCAAAAATATCTTTCCGACAAGATAAGGGGAGCCGCAAAACTATGAGTTTTGGTAAAGTGAACCACTGAACCTGCACCCGAGTGAAGAGTCACGCGTTTTTGAAAGCAATCAAAAACAGCACGATGAGCAGATAACCAATCTATACCCAGGATTACATCATAACCATACATATTAATCACAAAAAGGTCAATAAAAAACTCATGCTTAGATATACGTATTACACACATTCGTGCCACACGGTAAACACGTGTACTACCTCCTACAACACTAGCTACGCTTAGGTACCCAACAAGTAATTCAGTTTTCAAACCCAAGGACAAAACAAACGAAGAAGAAATAAACGAATGAGTAGCACCGGTATCAAATAATATCTTAGCCCAAGAATTGTAAACTAATAATGTGACAATCCAAAACATTTTATCGGGTTTAATTCAACCCGCTCGTGTTTATCGAGTTTTACTCAACTCGTTTCTGCTTAAAACCGTAAGAATTTTATTTGGTAGCGATAAAGAACCTAACTTAAGATGCTTTTCTCAGTCTGAGTCTGCCCAAATCCAAAATATTATTCTTGGAGGGGCTACTAATTGCTCTAGTCACAAAATTGGGTGCCTAAATAACTCTACATGCATCCAAGCACGTGTCTTATGGTTGGTTAACATAAAAACTGATAAACCGAAAGTAACGGGGATACCATCTTCTTCCCCTCTTTCTTTCCTTTCATCTCTTTTCTTCCTCTGGTGATTCTCTCATTCCATGAATATTTAGAACAAAACTAAAATCACGATAATTTTAGTTGTATGGAGGTATAGTCAGAACTATTGTTGACAGACGAGATGGAGAAATTTCTTCTCACTATTCTCAAACTTAGAAATTCAATTAGAGATTTTTGGTTGCATGCGACAGATTGAATGATATACTGTGTCCTGGTAGTAGTAGAGAATATGGGTGTGTTTTGGATTTGAATTTCAGGAAATGAGGAGCTGTAAAGGACCCGAATACAGCAAGGCAAATGATACCTATAGACATCAACAAATTACTGCACACCAAGTTTTTGAGAAAAGTTTTGAAAGAAATGTGAACTTGAGTCTTGAAACTAATCACTGAGGTAAATATAGTGAATTAATTGTATTATTTTTCTTGATTTATACATATGGACATTATGATTAATCACACGTCTACTATATAATTATTCATATAACTTTGGTTGATATGCATTGGCTTGGATAGAGCATACACTAGTTCAGTAGTCAAATTATCAACAATTTGGTTAATACTAAGAGGTCTTCATTATGTTCTCAACCTTATAAATTTAGCTCATGGAGCCCTTTGGATTTCTATCCTAATACGAACTGTGAATGGGATGGTACCATAAATTATTTGGTATGAGTTACATTCTTTATTATGTTGATACCAAAGAAATCTCTCATATACATGTAGTCAGTCATCGTTCCGCCATACACCGTAGCAGATATGGGATAGTATTGCTATGTTTATTTATATTTTCTGTTGTGTACCCTTTTCCAAGGATTAAGCCTTGACAATTATTGGAGTTTCATTTCGATAGTATGAATCTCCCAGCTAGTTGATCTCATTTACATAGGTTTGGAGTTTGGTTTAGTTTTAGTGACTAACTCATATAAAGGAAATTAGAAAAATTAGAGTTTTAATCCTTTTCCATATTTTACAATACATGATTAATCTGGAATTAATGAATGTCTTGGTTGTTGTGTTGAATCTTTTTTACCATCCATAATGGAATTATGTTGGATGTTAAATTCACAATGTTAATGGGAGAAATGAAGATGTGCGTCTAAGGGAACCAAAATGGTTGGTGGGTGTCGTTTTGGAAATATATTTCTAGGAGAATTAGTTCCATGTGCAAAGTAATTCTTGGACTAACAAATGAAGTACCCAATTAAACTATCTAGTTTGAAAGTCTCACTACTACTGTACATGAGTGGATCCTCTAGTGGTTGAATTTTAGTGGGGTTTATCACTCCATTTGATTTTATTGTCTAGTCCTTGATTTTAATATTGCCAACTCCATAAAATGGTGCCATTGGATTCGTTATGGTTTTTGATTTCTCAAGATAATGGATGAAATGAGGAGTTTGATAAATAGGTTGCACCAAGATCTAGTTCATATAAGATCATTAGCTTAACTATGAACCTTTATTTTTCTTCTAATTCGAGCTAAGGTTACAGGGCACATTTTTTTCCATTGAATTTTATTACTTAATATCGCAACTGAAACTTACTAGCCGTTTTTACTGTAATATTGAGTACTTCCACTGCATTACATACCTCCACTTTGTTACATGTTCTGTTCGTGTTTCGGTCACGATGGCGGCTATATGTGTGGATACTATGAATGGTTGCAGAGATGAGTGGTCCGGTATGGCAAGTAGCTGTTCGATACGGTAAGTTAAATGGTAACCGCTAGTCGGAATATTGATGTCAAGAACCTGCATTTATATACATCCATTGTGTTTATTCGTTGCGTATCAATATTTATTACCATTATTTTGAGTAATTGAGGTTGTCTAGCTATAAATTGGGGACTTTGCGTAAATCATTCCTACTGTAAAATTTGAATGTTATCATTCATGTAGCGAATGTTTATGGCATCTTAAATTGTTTCTTTAGCTCACGATATTTCCTTCCTAGTAATGCCTGATCTATTAATTTTAAGTTGGTTCTGTACTTTGATTTTAATTAACATTAGTTGGCAGAATACTTAGTATTAGAGGTATAAAGATTAACTTTAATGTGGGATAGGCGAGCAAGTGGTTGTTATTAGTACATTTTGTTTTGTCATAATTTGGCTCTATCCTATTTTTCTCACAAGGATAAATTTTAGGTTTTATTGTGGTCTTTGGAAAATGATTGACATGTTAACTTGATCCCACTATTATTTTTTATGTTGAAAGGGTAGTTTTCGGCTAACCAATTATCTGTACATGCCTTGATTCATATATTTAACTTACTTGGAAGTGTTTTGGTCCTTTAACGCAATTGCATTTTTAGTATTATACTTAACAGGAACATTTGGAAACTGTGAGGATTCTCCAAGTCTCTGTCTGAATTACAAATGAACTCTACTGGTTTCATACACGTTTGGTATGGAAGAAACATTTTACTGCAGGCAAGGGGTGGTTGTTGCTATGCAATTCATACCATCCATAGTAAGAGATAGTTGCTATCATTGAGAGTAGTTCATATTATCTAAATAAATATAGGATGAACTACGGTCGTGCTTGATCCCTTCGAACAACGGATAGGGTATGTAGGCAGGCACTATGTGGTTCAGCACAAATCCGTACTGTTGTTCATATTATTTGAAAGTGGTGGTCGCTGTTTGACAGTTCATACCACCTATTCGGAGATGATTGCAACCCTAGAAGTTTATAAAATGTTTCGGTAAGAGGTAGTTGCAGTACTGGCTGTTCATACTACCTAATAATGAGATGATTTTTGCGTCTTCGAGATAATTCATACCATTTGATAAACATACAGTCTGTGAGACAAGAGATGATTATTACCATTCAAGGTAATTCATATCATCTGCCTCGGCTAGTGAGTTAGGAAATGGTTATTATCATGCGAGGTAACTTATATCATGTGAAAAGGAATGGTTACTGCAAGGCAGTTCATACCATCTACTAGGCCATAATTGGCACCCCCACTATATCTGGATGAACCGTATGGGACGGTGAGATTATCAAGACCACTGGGGCACCCCACCTATGGGTGGCTACCCGGAAGATCGTTGCGGCAATGATGGATGGTAACTAGAACTACCCTGACATTGGCACTGGACATTCCTCACCCGGCTGATGTAGTGTGTGTTGTCAGGCCCACTGGGGCACCCCACAACCTCGGTGGCTACCCGGAAGACCATTGGAACTGGCCGATGGTGGCTGGTATCCAGAACTACTCTGACAATTCTGACATTTACTTGACCCTTAATCGAATTGGTCCGAAATTTTGAAAGTCTAGTTTCTTGAGTGGAATATCAGAGAGTCGGAGCTGTCCAAGCGGGTCGTAACCCGACTCGTTGGAAGCAAAAATTCTCTGGTCTATCACAGTTTGGTATCAGAGCAGTTCCGGTTCAAACGGGACTGTGCGTTTGGAACTCACCAAACTTCTACTCATGCGATAACCACTGGTAAGTCTCTTTACTAGTTTTAGTTTGAACTTCGTGACGAAGTTCATTTTGAAGGGGTTGATGGTGTGACAATCCAAAACATTTTATCGGGTTTAATTCAACCCATTCGTGTTTATCGAGCTTTACTCAACCTCGTTTCTGCTTAAAATCGTAAGAATTTTATTTGGTACCGATAAAGAACCTAACTTAAGATGCTTTTCTGTGTCTGAGTCTGCCAAAATCCAAAATATTATTCTTGGATGGGATACTAATTTCTCTAGTCATAAAATTGGGTGCCTAAATAACTCTACATGCATCCAAACACATGTCTTATGGTTGGTTAACATAAAAACTGATAAACCGAAAGTAACGGGGATACCATCTTCTTCCCCTCTTTCTTTCCTTTCCTCTCTTTTCTTCCTCTGGTGATTCTCTCATTCCATGAATATTTAGAACAAAACTAAAATCACGATAATTTTAGTTGTATGGAGGTATAGTCAGAACTATTGTTGACAGACGAGATGGAGAAATTTCTTCTCACTGTTCTCAAACTTAGAAATTCAATTAGAGATTTTTGGTTGCATGCGACAGATTGAATGATGTACTATGTCCTGGTAGTAGTAGAGAATATGGGTGTGTGTTGGATTTGAATTTCAGGAAATGAGGAGCTGTAAAGGACCCGAATACAGTAAGGCAAATGATACCTATAGACATCAACAAATTACTGCACACCAAGTTTTTGAGAAAAGTTTTGAAAGAAATGTGAACTTGAGTCTTGAAACTAATCACTGAGGTAAATATAGTGAATTAATTGTATTATTTTTCTTGATTTATACATATGGACATTACGATTAATCACACGTCTACTATATAATTATTCATATAACTTTGGTTGATATGCATTGGCTTGGATAGAGCATACACTAGTTCAGTAGTCAAATTATCAACAATTTGGTTAATACTAAGAGGTCTTCATTATGTTCTCAACCTTATAAATTTAGCTCATGGAGCCCTTTAGATTTCTATCCTAATACGAACTGTGAATGAGATGGTACCATAAATTATTTGGTATGAGTTACATTCTTTATTATGTTGATACCAAAGAAATCTCTCATATACATATAGTCAGTCATCGTTCCACCATACACCGTAGAAGATATGGGATAGTATTGCTATGATTATTTATATTTTCCGCTGTGTACCCTTTTCCAAGGATTAAGCCTTGACAATTATTGGAGTTTCATTTCGATAGTATGAATCTCCCAGCTAGTTGATCTCATTTACATAGGTTTGGAGTTTGGTTTAGTTTTAGTGACTAATTCATATAAAGGAAATTAGAAAAATTAGAGTTTTAATCCTTTTCCATGTTTTACAATACATGACTAATCTGGAATTAATGAATGTCTTGGTTGTTGTGTTGAATCTTTTTTACCAACATAATTCATTAACAATGTTAATGGGAGAAATGAAGATGTGCGTCTATGGGAACCAAAATGGTTGGTGGGTATCGTTTTGGAAATATATTTCTAGGAGAATTAGTTCCATGTGCAAAGTAATTCTTGGACTGACAAACGAAGTACCTAATTAAACTAGCTAGTTTGAAAGTCTCACTGCTACTGTACATGAGTGGATCCTCTAGTGCTTGAATTTTAGTGGGGTTTATCACTCTATTTGATTTTATTGTCTTGTCCTTGATTTTAATATTGCCAACTCCATAAACTGGTGCCATTGGATTCGTTATGGTTTTTTGATTTCTCAAGATAATGGATGAAATGAGGAGTTTGATAAATAGGTTGCACCAATCTCTAGTTCATATAAGATCATTATCTTAACTATGAACCTTTCTTTTTCTTCTAATTCGAGCTAAGGTTACAGGGAACATTTTGTTCCTTTGAATTTTATTACTTAATATCGCAACTGAAACTTACTAGCCGTTTTTACTGTAATATTGAGTACTTCCATTGCATTACATACCTCCACTTTGTTACATGTTCTGTTCGTGTTTCGGCCACGATGACGGCTATATGTATGGATACTATGAATGGTTGCAGATATGAGTGGTCCGGTATGGCAAGTAGCTGTCCGATACGGTAAGTTAAATGGTAACCTCTAGTCGGAATATTGATGTCAAGAACCTGCATTTATATACATCCACTGTGTTTATTCGTTGCGTATCAATATTTATTACCATTATTTTGAGTAACTGAGGTTGTCTAGCTATAAATTGGGTACTTTGCGTAAATCGTTCCTGCTGTAAGATTTGAATGTTATCTATCATTCATGTAGCGAATGTTTATGGCATCTTAAATTGTTTCTTTAGATCACGAGATTGCCTTCATAGTAAGGCCTGATCTATTAATTTTAAGTTGGTTCTGTACTTTGATTTTAATTAACATTAGTAGGCAGAATACTTAGTATTAGAGGTATAAAAATTAACTTTAATGCGGGATAGGCGAGCAAGTGGTTGTTATTAGTACATTTTGTTTTGTCATAATTTGGCTCTATCCTATCTTTCTCACAAGGATAAATTTTAGGTTTTATTGTGGTCTTTGGAAAATGATTGACATGTTAACTTGATCCCACTATTATTTTTTATGTTGAAAGGGTAGTTTTCGGCTAACCAATAATCTGTACATGCCTTGATTCATATATTTAACTTACTTGGAAGTGTTTTGGTCCTTTAACGCAATTGCATTTTTAGTATTATACTTAACATGAACATTTGGATACTGTGAGGATTCTCCATGTCTCTGTCTGAATTGCAAATGAACTTTACTGGTTTCATACACATTTGGTATGGAAGAAACATTTTACTGCAGGCAAGGGGTGGTTGTTGCTATGCAATTCATACCATCCATAGTAAGAGATATTTGCTATCACTGAGGGTAGTTCATATTATCTAAATAAATAGAGGACGAACTACGGTCGTGCTTGATCCCTTCGAGCAACGGAGAGGGTACGCAGGCAGGCGCTATGTGGTTCAGCACAAATCCGTACTGTTGTTCATATTTTTTGAAAGTGGTGGTTGCTGTTCGACAGTTCATACCACCTATTCGGAGATGATTGCAACCCTAGCAGTTTATAAAATGTTTCGGTAAGAGGTAGTTGCAGTACTGGCTGTTCATACTACCTAATAATGAGATGATTTTTGCGTCTTCGAGATAATTCATACCATTTGATAACCATACAGTCTGTGAGACAAGAGATGATTATTACCATTCAAGGTAATTCATATCATCTTCCTCGGCTAGTGAGTTAGGAAATGGTTATTATCATGCGATGTAACTTATATCATGTGAAAAGGAATGGTTACTGCAAGGCAGTTCATACCATCTACTGGGCCATAATTGGCACCCCCACTATATCTAGATGAACCGTCTGGGACGGTGAGATTGTCAGGCCCACTGGGGAATCCCACCTATGGGTGGCTACCAGGAAGATCGTTGCGTCAACGATGGATGGTAACCAGAACTACCCTGACATTGGAACTGGATATTCCTCACCCGTCTGATGCGGTGTGTGTTGTCAGGCCCACTGGGGCATCCCACCACCTCGGTGGCTACCCGTAAGACCATTGGCATTGGATAATGGTGGCTGGTATCCATAACTACTCTGACAATTCTGACATTTACTTGACCCTTAATCGAATTGGTCCGAAATTTTGAAAGTCTAGTTTCTTAAGTGGCATATCAGAGAGTCGGAGCTGGCCAAGTGGGTCGTAACCCGACCCCTTGGAAGCAAAAATTCTCTGGTCTATCACAAATAATGTACCTTCAACAACTGAGTTATCCGGATCCTGTCCAACATGAGCAATATTGAATGCCTTAGGTTGCTGAGGGGGTTGTCGAGATTGGTATTGTGGTGGATTGTTCTGAGGACGGTTCTGTTGATAACCCTGACGCTGGTTCTAAGGTTTAAAAGGTTGTTGGTTCCTCTGAGAAATAAGTACAGGAAAGATCCTCTTAAAATGTCCAGGTTGTTTGCAGTGATAGCACAAAGGTGCAGGAAGCTCCATATTCGGTCAATTTCCTTTCTTATGGTATGGATGGTTGTTATTTTTGTTCTTGTTCTTATCCCCAGTATGACGTTCTCGATATATTTGCCTTCTCAATGTCTCTCTCAGCAATCATTACTCTTTCCACTATCTCATTATAAGAGTGTTTGTGGGAGAAAACTATTTCTGCCGATTTAGGTAATTTTGGGTGTGTGTGGATGAGAAGTGAGTTTAAACCTTTAAAAAATGTGATGCACGATGAGCACTTTGATTCGAGAGATAATCTATACAATTCTGGCCTAAACCGAAGACACGTCCATTCCATATTTGTTTCGGTCACAGGTGAAGGATGTGAGGTTGATCTTAGGGAGAGAAGCGAAGAAAGTGTTGAGAGTGTGAAGGTGAAGGATATTTGATGACTTGTTAACAGAAGGTTGAGCAGGCGATCAAATGTTGCAGGCATGCTCTGGGTGTTGAATACGATGGTATTAACACTTGGTGTTCTGTGTTGTTCGAACCTCTGTCTTTGGAAATAGGGAGGAGAACCTATTTATACAAGTCGATAATCCTTCATTACGTCTCTCGTGGGAAAGTGGAGGAAGTGGAGTGATGGAGGAAGTGGAGTTGTGTGTTAGTGCCACACGGTTGCTTGCCCACTTCTCCTATCATCGCTAACCGCCCATGTTTCCTTGACACGATCTTGTGATGGCGTGTTGCATGTTGCACGATGTAAACCGCCAAACCAATACCCCAGTTTGTATCCCCCAGTTGTGACGTGATTAATGTCTCGAGTGTGTGGATTGCGGGACCCACAGGAAATAGTGCAGGGTGAACCGTGAACTTGGTATAACATCGCATGCAGCCATCTTCAGGTGACCGTTTGGAGGCTGTATAGACAAGCCATGCCTTGGTCGGTTACCCTGTGAAGAAGAGTGACGGATGGTGATCATGGTGATACCTTGTTTGCTGGTTGATTCGTACCCTAAGTCATTCGTCCAAGCTTGCAAATTTGGACGGACGAGATGGTTTGCAACCCTACCTGCGATCGTTGGATGAGAGGCGCGCATGTTGCCTCTTTTAACCCAAACGTTTGCATGCTAGGAGAGTTCCAATGGAGGAACCGATCAGCCCTGCATGGAGGCGGTACAATGGTGTTCACGCCCATGCCTGCTTGACTCGCAAAGATTTAATCTGAGCCACTCGACTCAGGTGGCAAAGACGAGTGGTCGAGATTAGAACTTATGGAGGGGCCATGACATGTCACCTTTGGGCGCGCGTACCGAGGAGCTTGTCCACTGCCGGTCTTGGCCGATCAGCTAGGCGTCAAGTCGGGCCCACGGTGGTCATGCTAGCATGCTCGGTTCCTTCTTAGTCTCCATCTTTGCCTTTCGTCCAAGCCTGCGAAGATGGACGCTCGAGATGTTTCTGCGTCGCAAACCCTAATTAAGGTTTTGGACCGTCCACTTTGGGCTATCGGTTTTGTGTTGCGTGCGCCTCCTTTGGGGAGACCGACCATTATGCAATATCTTGGGTCGACAGTGAGCATGTACATGCTTTCTCTATGACCCTGGGCGCAATCTAAGCCATCCAACTATGCCTGCGAAGTCGGATGGTCGTGATCGTTTTGGATCTTCTCAACCTGCATAAGGCGTTAATCTAGCCTTGTTTGGGCAATCGTTTCTTGAACCACGGCTTGCCTATGAGGGAGTCGCTCATGTAGGTAGAAAGTGGGCCCGCCAATGGTGTACCATCACTTCACTACTTGTTTTAGGGTATAATCTAAGCCGTCCAACTATGCCTGCGAAGTTGGACGTTCACTATTAAAAGGAACCCTAGACGTGCGTCATGCTCACTTTGAGCGCACGTTTTGGAAGGACCAACTGTAGTTGGTCATGCATGAAGGTGGGTCCGCGGTGATCATGGTAGCATGCTCAGGACCCCCTGAATCTATATCTACACCCTCCATCTATGCATGCGAAGTTGGACGGATGAGATATATTTCTGAGTTTGTTTTCAACAAGTGAGACTAACATGGGTAGTCTTGCATGCGTTCGACGGGGCTAGTATAACCTGCCGTCAGGTAGCCTACGGGTGTTTACATGTCGGACACAAGGCTTTAATTAAAGCATTAATAGTAATGTTGTATACCTACAGAAAACCGGGATGGTTGCCACATGCTCCATCGGGATGGTTGCCACATGCTCCGTTCTAGGTAGGTTTTAATTCTCAGGGATGGTTGCACATGCTCCGATGAATTAATATGGCGAGAAGTATTCATCGCCTGAAGGATTTATCCTTTGCGGGGACGTCATTACAAAAATTGGCCTTTTACAATTTTAGCCTTGAACAGAATTCCACCATCAACATTAAGTCCCCTGCCTAGCATGCAATGATTACACTATTGTAGGGTAGGCATGAGATGGTGACAATTTGCATACAAAATAATTAAAGCCAATTAAAGCCAGAGTAAATACATGTTTACCGTGTGGGAGAAGGTATGTCACTTGCGTCAAATGCCTTGGAGCCGGTTGAGTTGATCCTTCCAATGGCAAAGCTCGGCTGGGGAAGTACAGCTTGATGGGTCGATCCACCTTGGCCTTCCTCTTTCTGTGTGCCTTCTCATATTCCTAGCAAGCATCATGCATTCGATAAGCGTTGTTGATCACAATCCCGACTCAACAGCCTCAGAAAGCGGTAAGGCGGACTTCTTTTCTCATGGGGATCTTGTTGGATCGTGAAGCATATAAAGAAGTTTTCTATATTCTTCTCATTAGGAGATCTTCTTCAACATCTCAGGTATTGCTTCACACGTTGATTTCTTAATCGATTGGCGATAGTTGTGATTAGAATATTCTTTATGTGTCGCCATAACTCTCCTTCCTCTCTTTTTTGCAGTACATCATGAAAGGAGTTGGTGATGATCACTCTGCATCTTCTTCAGAAAAAAGTTTTGAAGTTGACAAACCAGAAGCTAACGCACATGAAGAGGTGATGGCTAAAATTGATTTGCCACTTCGTGAAGTCGGCCATGCCGTACATGGAATGTCTGTCTTGCATTTAACCATTGTCAGGGGGCGGCTCCGTGCTCTTTCAGTTGCGATCGATATAGAGGAGAAACAAAGACATGAAGAAGCGTTGCGGGAGAAGTGGAAACGCGAGGCGTCACAAGCACCAGTAATCTCGAGAGCTAGAGGGTTGGCAGCTCGGTTGAAGAGACGGAGGGTTGAACACGAAGGTCGTGCGGGTGATGGGAAGTGTGATTACCCAATACGTGGTGGTGTGATAATCCTCGACCCTGATACTGATGATACTGAACGTCCGAAAGTGATTGGCGCGATTTCCGCGGTTGCAATGGATTCTGTAGAAGGTGTAGAGGATACGCATGCTGAAGATGTTGAGGTGGTAGCTGCTGTGCCCGAAGAATTTGAGGCATCTCTGGAGAAAGCGGCACAAGATGTGGATCCCAACAATGATGAAGACGCAACCAGCAATTGAGTTTCCCTGTTATTCTTCTTTGTATTTTTTTTCTTCTATATACTCAGTGGCGGCTGAGTTTGAAGTTTTCTTCTTTACTTTTGCTTGCTTGTCTTGAACAAAGTTTTATTCAGTGCTGCTTCCGAAACATGCATATTTTTCTGTTTGTGCCCATTGACGTGAGTCTGGCTCTGTTGAAGTAGATCATGTAGGATACCTTTCTCCTCCCCTTTTACATGTCTTATTCCTCCCATATCACCAGGATGGTATGAAGATTCGGTATGAGGGTTTAGGGTTTTCTTTCTGGGTAATGGTGGTTTGAAGGTGACTCATAACTTTGTGTAATTTTATGAGAAATTATAAAAGAAATGAAATCTTGATTACTTGAGGAAATATTGAAACCCTAATAAGTATGAAGGCCAGCAGTGCTATCATTTTGAAGTAATTACAAATATTGTAAAAAGGAAAATTGTTGGAGGAATCCCCCGGGGAATTAGAGAGGTGATGTCGTGTCTTCAGGTAAGGTAGGGCTTGAGCCATCGTGAGTGAACAACCACACCTTCGAGTTCGTCTGCATTGATGATCTTGAAGTAACCTCCCAAGATAACATCTACCACTAAGAATGTTTCCTCTTCCTTTGCAGGCATATCAGACTGGGAAGTTATTCTTACTGCCATGTTCCCAACTTGGAGCGTGGTTACCTTTTTTACCATATCTCCGATTTGAAACGGATTTGGACTTGGTACAACAGCTTGCTTCTGACACGTGTCATTCTTGACTGCTTCCAAACCTTTGGTAAAGCGCTTAAAGGGGACAGCATTCCATTCACATCTCTTGGTGGTGGCCCGCCTGTCAGGTGAAACAGTCCCCGATGGTCTAGCAGGTCAATCATCCGCTACTTGCAAAGAGGTTCGTTCAATGAGACTTACTTGGGCTCGGAATCTCTTGACGCAGGACGAAGGTCTTTCACCAGGGAGTTGCGTTATGCCTGTGAGTTGTTGGTATGGGGGCAACATGCAGTCTTCGATTCTCCAATGTTTGTTGGAAATCATCGGAGCTGGCTTGTTGGAGATTCTTTCAGGTACTGAGATTGGTAAGGAATGCGCCTTGTGTACCCACGGGCACCCCAGAATCATGTAGTAATCCGGATGTTCCTTAATTATATGGAATATATCTTGTGTTGGCGTGTTACCAATCTTGACATCAAGGTCAATGTATCCGTAAACATCCACAAATTCTCCTGCTGGGCTCTTGATCACAGTCGGACCACGGGTAGCCTCCTGCTTTGAGATTTTCACAGCTTGCAGGGTCTTGATAGTAACGATGTTGAATTCAGAAGATGCATCGATTAATGTGCTATCGAACTTGACATCTTTTAGATGGGCGACGGTCAAAAGTCCCCGGTTTCCTTTGTTGGCGCTGTCTTCCAAGGAGGCTTGAGATGCTGGAACGACTTCTCTTCCTGGGTATAAGCGCCTGCCTGACACAATACGGTTGAGGGCCATGAACATATATTGACGTTGTACCTTGGAAAGGTACAAGATTTCACAGTGTTCCATCATGGATTGTACAGACTTGCGCACAGAGCTTCCAGAGATCATGCAACTTCGGACAGGAAGGGGGTCTCTGTGAACTCCTTCATTTCCCAATTGGAGCTCTCCTGCTGCTATCCTTTCCTTGAAGATTTCTTTCAGCTTGTTGCAATCCTTAGTTGGGTGGTGGACAAACCTATGATAATGGCAGTACTTAGGGTCTGCCATGTTTTTCTCAGTTGGTGGACGTCTGATAGGAGGTATCTTGATAGCATCATCCTGAATCCATGCCTCCAAGAGTTCTATTACTTCATTTATCGGAAACGGGAAGCCTGTGTCTTCGGTGCTCTGCGCAGGATCTTTGCCTGTTCCTTTTCGAGGCGAAGCTTTATGCGTTTGAGCCGCACGCTTATATAGTTGTTCTACCGCCGCTAGAGCTTTTCTCTTTCCGCCTTGTCTTACTACACTGACAGAAGGGCCAGTATTATACTTCTTGTTGATGAGGCGCCTGTTTCCCCGATTATCTCGTGAATCGTCGCTACGAACGATTCTGGTTCTTTCCAATAATGTCTTTGAGGCGGTGGTGGCCGAACGTTTGGATGCTTCATGGAGCTCGAGAACGTCCTGAATCCCAAGTTTTCCAGAAGGGCGCGATATATGGGTATCATTCCATTGATGCATAATTCCACCAGCTATCGTTCTGTGACATTTGGTTCATGGCAGTCCAACGCTTGTGTTCTGAACCTTTTGACAAAATCATTTGGATGTTCATTGTTCCGTTGGGAGATTCTCCCCAGGTCTGAGAAAGTAACTTGCTCAGATACAAAGAAGTACTTCTTGTAAAACGCGCTGACCATCTCATTCCAATTGGATATGATGTCGGGTGCGATGTTGTTGTACCACGTATAGGCTCTCCCCGTAAGTGATTTGGAGAATTCCTTCAGGCGGAGAACGTGATTGTATTCATGTTCTCCTAAGGATTCTAAGAATCGAGAGACGTGTTCACGAGCATTACTGGTACCATCGTAAAGGATGAATTGAGTGGAGGTGTATCCCCTGGGAAGAGGAATCCGCTGCACGTCTTGTGGATATGGAGGCTGATGTCGATGCGTGTCCATAGGATTTTCTTTGCCACGATTTTGGAGGGGTCTCTCCAGATCTTCACGTGTAATAAAGTTGGACGATTGGCTTCTTTCCCTGAGACGCTCGTCCCTTTATCTTACGTGGTCAGCAGCATAAGACTCTTCGTTCAGGTAGGCTTGCGTAACTGAGGCACCTGCTCCAAGTGTGCTAAACGTATTTCTTGTTGGCCCTTGAGGCTGTCCCGACTCTTGTGGTAATCGATCGGTTAATGTTTTAAGGAAGGTGAGTACCTCCTTATGAGCGGTTTCCATGTCTGCATGAGCTTTAGCGAGGGTTTCTTGTCTCTCCATCAAGTCCACTATGGTGATATGAGGTTGTCCTCCTCTGGGTCCTCTAGATCCTCTTCCTGAATAGGAAGTAACAGTTGTTCTGGTGACGGACGGAAGTGTCATGCTTGAGGAAATGCCTGGATTTACGGCCGCTCTGGATCTTGTAATGGGAGGTGTCACGCCTGTTGGAATGTCTGCTCCTGATCCACTGGTACTGATGATAGAAGACGCGATTCCACGAGACATATTGGTTGCACCGGGCGGGTTGTCTTTAACACCACCGATTGGGATATCGGCGCCACCGAAGCGTTGTCGGTGCTAACTCAATCGTTGGTTGCTGCTCCAGACCTAAGATCCACCATTCTTGAAATCATAGAAATTGAATTGGTATTGAAGAAATCGACTTCACAACCGAGAGATTAACCTCCCACTGTGGTCGCCAATTGTTTGTGGGAGAAAACTACTTCTGCCGGTTTAGGTAATTTTGGGTGTGTGTGGATGAGAAGTGAGTTTAAACCTTCAAAAAATGTGCTTCACGATGAGCACTTTGATTCGAGAGATAATCTATACAATTCTGGCCCAAACCAAAGACACGGCCGTTCCAGATTTGTTTCGGTCACAGGTAAAGGATGTGAGGTTGATCTTAGGGAGGGAAGCGAAGAAAGTGTTGAGAGTGTGAAGGTGAAGGCTATTTGATGACTTGTTAACAGAAGGTTGAGCAGGCGAGCAAATGTTGCAGGCAGGCTCTGGGTGTTGAATACGATGGTATTAACACTTGGTGTTCTGTGTTGATCGAACCACTGTCTTTGGAAATATGGAGGAGAACCTATTTATACAAGTCTATAAGCCTTCATTACGTCTCTCGTGGGAAAGTGGAGGAAGTGGAGTGATGGAGGAAGTGGAGTTGTGTGTTAGTGCCACACGGTTGCTTGCCCACTTCTCCTATCATCGCTAACCGCCCATGTTTCCCTGACACGATCTTGTGATGGCGTGTTGAACGTTGTAAACCGCCAAACCAATACCCCAGTTTGTATCCCCCAGTTGTGACGTGATTAATGTCTCGAGTGTGTGGATCGCGGGACCCACAGGAAATAGTGCAGGGTGAACCGTGAACTTGGTATAACATCGCATGAAGCCATCTTCAGGTGACCGTTTGGAGGCTGTATAGACAAGCCATGCCTTGGTCGGTTACCCTGTGAAGAAGAGTGACGAATGGTGATCATGGTGATACCTTGTTTGCTGGTTGATTCGTACCCTAAGTCATTTGTCCAAGCTTGCAAAGTTGGACAGACGAGATGGTTTGCAACCCTACCTGCGATCGTTGGATGAGAGGCGCGCATGCTGCCTCTTTCAACCCAAACGTTTGCATGCTAGGAGAGTTCCAATGGAGGAACCGATCAGCCCTGCATGGAGGCGGTACAATGGTGTTCACGCTCATGCCTGCTTGACTCGAAAAGATTTAATCTGAGCCACTAGACTCAGGTGGCAAAGACGAGTGGTCGAGATTAGAACTTATGGAGGGGCCGTGACATGTCACCTTTGGGCGCGCGTACCGAGGAGCTTGTCCACTGCCGGTCTTGGCCGATCATCTAGGCGTGAAGTCGGTCCCACGGCGGTCATGCTAGCATGCTCGGTTCCTTCTAAGTCTCCATATTTGCCTTTCGTCCAAGCCTGCGAAGATGGACGCTCGAGATGTTTCTGCGCCGCAAACCCTAATTAGGGTTTTGGACCGGACACTTTGGGCGATCGGTTTTGGGTTGCGTGCGCCTCCTTTGGGGAGACCGACCATGTATGCAACATCTTGGGTCGACAGTGAGAATGTACATGCTTGCTCTATGACCCTGGGCGCAATCTAAGCCATCCAACTATGCCTGCGAAGTCGGATGGTCTTGATCGTTTTGGATCTTCTCAACCTGCATAAGGCGTTAATCTAGCCTTGTTTGGGCAATCGTTTCTTGCACCACGGCTTGCCTTTGAGGGAGTCGGTCATGTAGGTAGAAAGTGGGCCCGCCAATGGTGTACCATCACATCACTACTTGTTTTAGGGTATAATCTAAGCCGTCCAACTATGCCTGCGAAGTTGGACGTTCACGATTAAAAGGAACCCTAGTCGTGCGTCAAGCTCACTTTGAGCGCACGTTTTGGAAGGACCAACTGTAGTTGGTCATGCATGAAGGTGGGTCCGTGGTGATCATGGTACCATGCTTCGGACCCTCTGAATCTATATCTACACCCTCCATATATGCATGCGAAGTTGGACGGATGAGATATATTTATGAGTTTGTTTTCAGCAAGTGAGACTAACATGGGTAGTCTTGCATGCGTTCGACGGGGCTAGTATAACCTGCCGTCAGGTAGCCTACGGGTGTTTGCATGTCGGACACAAGGCTTTAATTAAAGCATTAATAGTAATGCTGTATACCTACAGAAAACCGGGATGGTTGCCACATGCTCCGTCGGGATGGTTGCCACATGCTCCGTTCTGGGTAGGTTTTAATTCTCAGGGATGGTTGCACATTCTCCAATGAATTAATATGGCGAGAAGTATTCATCGCCTGAAGGCTTTATCCTTTGCAGGACGTCATCTTACAAAAATTGGCCTTTTACAATTTTAGCCTTGAACAGAATTCCACCATCAACAAAGAGGTAATCTTCAGAATAGACAATCTACTCTTAATTGAAGGCCTAAGTAGCCGGGGAAAAGACACCAAAACAAATCCTAGGAAAATTACAAAAATACCCTTCATAGCAAAAATATTATTTTACCCTCAAGAGTAAAATAGTATTTTTGCTATGAAGGGTATTTTTGTAATTTTCTTAGGATTTGTTTTGGTGTCTCATTTTGACACACTGTGCCTATATATAAGAAGTATAGTCTATATAGGTAGTTAGTTTTAATGGTCTAATGTGGACACTTGTCCAAAGATTATCGAGGGAGAAAAAGAATATAATAAGTAATTAGTAATGAAAGGGGGAGTGAACTAGTGTGATATCAACAACATAAAAACTCAATACTATCCCTCACTCCAGAATAAAAGTAGCACTGATGCTGCTTACCCTCCCTCTTATTGGTTGGTTACCGTAACCTCGTGCTCTCATTGGCTAATTGAGAAACCATTCGTATTCGTCAGATAAAATTTCGTTAGATATGGTGCGTTGATCTGACAATGCGCGGTGTAGATTGGATGGATTAGTGGGACACACGCGACGGACGGCCCCCGTTATTTAGAAAAATTGCTATATTAATTTCGTGTATTTATTGTGAAAATCCAAAAAAAAAAAAACTACTATATTAAGTTTGGACATTTACGATTAAAAAAAAAAAAATCAATTCAACATATTTATGGAATAAAATAATCTTTTATAATTTTATGAAAATCCAAAAAATAAAAAAAATTACTATATTAATTTTGGACATTTTTGATTAAAATAAAAAAATCAATTCAACATATTTATGGAATAAAATAATTACATTTATAATTTCATGTAATTATTGTAAAACATCTAGAGAATTAAAAAGATACTACATTATAATTTTGAACATTTATGATTTAAAACCAAAACAACGTATTTACGGAATAAAAAAAGATTTATATTTTTTGAATCTTTTAAAAGGAAAATAAAAATAGAAATAACTATATTAATTTTTAGTATTGATGATAAAAATCTAAAAAAGGAAAAACTAACAATATATATAAAATACTACATTAATTTATATTTAAATTACTCCCTCCGTCCTAAATTATTAGTCTGCTTTGACTAAGTCAAGATATTAAGGAGACCGGAGGAGTGTAAAAAACTATCCCTATTAAATGCTATGTTATTACTAAAATTTAAAGGAGTATATGGAGCATGTAAGAAAAATACATATTTGATAATTTTATTATTTATAGAAATGTTTAAATAGAAAATAAAAATAAAAAATTTTATGTATTAATTTTGCAATTTTGTTTCCTATTGAGGAACATATCATTTAAGATGTTTAAATACAAGATAAAAATAAAAATATTTAAGGCTTGATTTAGTAGATTTGTTTCTTATTGAGGAACATATCATTTAAGATTTTTGTTTGGAGATATTTAAAAATTATTTTCTAATTATAAAAATTGAAGGATATATTTGAGAGCTTGACTAAAAAATATGACTATAAACAGAAATTGGTCAGTATTTTAGGACAAACGAAAATAGAATAGAGGACATAAATTTTAGGACATAGGGAGTAGTATTTATATTTATGTTAACAATATCCACTAATATATAAAAAAATCTGATTATTTACCTGAACATAATCTAACAAGTTCCATTAATATTTAAGATTTACATCTATATTTTGAAATAAAGTATAACAAAATATAAAAATTAATATATTAATTAATATTTGTAATTTTGAATATTTAAAAAAATCAAATTTATATTTATTTCGAGTATTTTGAATTAAAATATAACAACATCTAATATTTACTTAATTTTGGTCAATGGATAAAAAAAATAGAACTAATATATTTTTTTATACTTAATTTTGGACATGAAATATATAAATATAAAAAGAAAAAAAATCCATAATTGTGGTTAACCAAAAATACGACAACAACCCAAAAATATAAATATTTATATAAATATTTTTTTTTGAATTAAAAAGGTAATTATTAGAATTTTTGTTTCCAATTTTCTTCTTATTGTTCATTGAAAAACATTAAAAAGATATGTTTAAATAAATAAATTAGTAACAAAAATATTACTAGATAAGGTCATGAGTTTTATGACTTTAACTTGCAAAAAATATGTAGATACTGGCCAAAGATCCAGATAATCATAAAGATACTACATTATAATTTTAGACATTTATGATTAAAAAAAAATCAACTTATTTACAGAATAATTTTTTTTTATATTTTTTGAATCTTTTAAAAGGAAAAAAATATTGAAATAACTATATTAATTTTTAGTATTGATGATAAAAATCTAAAAAAGGAAAAACTAACAATATATATAAAATACTACATTAATTGATATTTAAATTAGTATTTATATTTATGTTAACAATATCCATTAATATATAATATTTTTTTGATTATTTACCTAAACATATAATCTAACAAGTTCCATTAATACGTAAGATTTACATCTATATTTTGAGTATCTTGAAATAAAGTATAACAAAATAGAAAAATTACTAAATAGAAAAAAAAAGGAATATTTTTTATATTTAAAAAAAATTTACTATATGAATTAATATTTATAATTTCAAATATCTAAAAAAATAAAATTTATATTTATTTCGAGTATTTTGAATTAAAATCTAACAACATCTAATATTTACTTATTTTTGGTCGATGGATAAAAAGAATAGAACTAATATATTTTTTATACTTAATTTTGGACATGAAATATATAAAAAGGATATTAAAAGAAAAAAAAATCCATAATTGTGGTTAACCAAAAATACGACAACAACCCAAAAATATAAATATTTATATTAATGTTTTTTTGTGAATTAAAAAGGTAATTATTAGGATTTTTGTTTCCAATTTTCTTCTTATTGTTCATTGAAAAGCACTAAAAAGATATGTTTAAATAAATAAATACCATTAGTAAAAAAATTATTATTAGATAAGGTCATGATTTTTATGAATTTAACTTGCAAAAAATATGTAGATACTGGCCAAAAATCATTTTATTTATGGGTTTGGTCATTGTTATCTCTATATAAAAGTGTAGGTGTAGATTATCCACAAGGCTAGGTGGCAACATCTCAAAGCTATGATGTACCCAAACATAAAGAGACGAGAAGCACAGAATAGAGGCTGGCTGGCGCGAGATTTAAGGAGCCACGTGGATCGGGCATGATCACTCTACAGCTGTCGGACAAGACTCGACCCCAGGCCTCTGACAAAGCTGACAGACGAGACATATTGGGTCAAACGAGGAGCGGTAGTCAAAGGGATAAGAAGATATGTGTCATATCGGCCAACTGCATGGGCGACAGAATGGAAGGGCGACATCGCACCAAGAGAATACCCGAATGGATCGGCTTGGATGAGAGACTACAAAGGAATCAAAGAACATCGACCATAATTACAGAAGAAGGGACGACGCAAGGAGGCCCGACGATAGGACTTCAAGTTAGATATGTTGTGATCAACACCCTAGTTTGGATGTAGGTAGCCTCTCCTATAAATAGAAGAACTTGTATCCAAGAGAGGTAGGTTGTAATTTCGGAGAGAGAGAAAGACTTGAGATCACATTAAGGAAGGAGAGAATTGAGAACTAGCACATCTTGTAAGTGAGTTCAACTTGGAGAGCAACACCATTGTAACCCTTGAAATAATAAGATTCATCCTTTCACCCCCGTGGACGTAGGTAATCATACCGAACCACGTATATCCTTGTGTCTATTATCATTGTTCTTACTTTCACTTGCATGAGTAGATGGTTTCTATCCTTTGGATGTAGTTTGTATTAAAATGCATTTACAAAAAGCATTCGGTCAAGAGCTACATTCGTTTTTCGTCGCCTCTCTATAAAACGAAAGATACTCTTTTCGTGGAAGAACAAGTTGAAAGTTTTTTATTTATTTTTACGTTTTTGCCTTCTACAAACTCATCGCATTAGTTTTGATGTTTTATTCATGGTTGTGATATCTTTTTCTTTCTTTTTGGTAGATCATCGTAAGAAATGCAAACGGCGCTACCTCTCTCTTTGACAACAACTTCGGTAATTCTCTCTCTTTGATTTAGTGTTGATTATTAAATATGGGTTTTGATTGATTTGTTGCATATTTTATTATTTACTACAAAAAATACATATTCCAAAATCTTCGAATATTCGTTTCCAATTTCCAATCAACAACGGGCATATTTATAGGGCATACACGAGATGAAATAAATCCAATTGCAGCAACAAGAATGTACAAGGTTCTTAATAGTTATTTTTTTTCTATCTTATAAGGTATTTTATTTTTATGATTTTGATGTACTGAATAATAAAATTTTAGAGAGGCGATAGTTCTTCATATATATTTTACAATAATCATATAGTATAACTGAAGATTTTATAGTTAATTTTTTCCTTGGTCACATAAACTTTCTTGCGTTGGTTAATATTTTTCTTTTTGTGGTTCGATATGGATACGAGACGTATACCAAAATAGCTTGATTGATATCGAACAGCTTCCAAAAGCACATTTTCTATCATCTCAGAAAAAAAAACTGAGATTTCGATGTTAGCGTGTGGATATGCCATGAATCTGGTAGGTTATCATCTCCTAGCATTTCGTAGCAAGGGAAAACTCAATTTATATGTTTTTGGATTTATTTATTTTTGTGATTAAAAATATAGAGGGTCAATATTACCAGTGTTACTTCCGCATTGTTGAAATTTTGTTTTTCCTTATGAAATTATGAATTGGTATGCAAGGTCAACCAATATGTAAAATATACAGACAGGAAATGACAAAAACAAAATGTCGATTTGATAAATGCTGGGTTGTTTCCATATTCTTTAGGTTTGGAGACATTGTATAAATGCTCATGTGTTATCTTTTGTGCCCCGCCTTCTAAAATCACGGATTACCCTACTGATGTAAGGTATGAATTGCATCACTTAACTTTTGGAGATTTCTTTATTAACATCTTCAGTCCTAATCACTTTTGCTCAGTAGTATTTTGGATTTGCTAAGTATGCTATGATATATGAAAATGAAAATCATTATTTTATTGGAGGATTTAGCCATCTCTGATGTGTTACACAATTAGTTGTGCTCCATATAGAAAATAGGTCTGCAGTTTTCATGTTTCATTTTGACTGGAATTCACAGTCGCTGTTAAGTTTCATGGTGGTTGTTATATATGCATATTAATGGATTTATCCATTCGTGATGTGTTACACAATTTGTTATATTCTGTATATAAAATCAAATTGCAGCTTTCGTGTTTTCGCAAGTGGATAGGAAGTTTGTTTATTTTCTGCTTTCCCTTCTTCATGGTATCGAGATGCCTAAATTTTTTGTAGTTTCCTTTAAACAAATGATGTTGATATTAAGTTAATATTTTTCATTTTGTTTCTCTAAAATTAGGATTTTTTTTCTTCATGAATGTTATTTCCGCTTTTAGAGTTCAAGGTTAACTTTTTTTTTTCCCTCAAACAAAGCTATCTAAATCTAAGAAATTTTCTTACTTCTTCTTCATTTGTGAATCATCTGGACATTAAATGTGATGCTTGGTAAAACAAGGATAGATTGATTTTATTGAGATTATTTGTTGGATACATGTGTATTTAAGATCATGTCTCCTACAAAAGTAGTAGTATCTGGGGTTTATGATATTCTTACGTATGAAAGTCGAAGTGAAAAATGCCTTATGGTCAAAGAATCCACTGATCTTTCCGGAGTTTATTTGTTTCCCTTGACATTTTAAATTATTGCTCTTTCATTGCAATAGCACGAGAAATTTCTATTTGATGGCGAGAAGATGGAATCCCATCTCACATGGGTGATGCCCCGGTATGGAAAGAAAATAATAACAATTAACCGAATCGGGTTAATGTTTGTAAATCTAATCTATATTTATCTTGGAAGCCGATATTTTAGACGTATAAATACTAACCTGAGACCAGTTAAATAAATAAATCCACTCAGTTAGATCTACTAAAGAAATATATTTTTACTAACACAGTCAAACATGAAAAGATTTTCGGAAGTTCTCTTCCATAAAGGTAGCACTAACAGGAAGCTTTTTTTTTTTTTTTTTTTTTTTTATCTATTATGCACATTATATGTTCAAAAAAACTATTTGCTTGATTTTTCTAATTTGTAAGTGTAGTTGATTAAATCTACTCCTTATTCTTTTATAATTGTTTCATTAATATTTCGGTTTTGTGTGATACTATTAGGGAGAAATCATTCTTCGCGTAACTCTTAAGGTTTCCCTTAACTATTCTTTTGATTCTTAGTGTTGATGTCCAGTAAATTTCTTTCATTGGTTGGTTACTTTAGAACATTATATTGCATACTCATCCTAAGTGAGAAAAAATTTCCCATTATACAATACAAATATTTGTTTCACTATTACACCCATAAAACTAAATGTCTCACTCATTCATCCCAAACCAATAGACTATATACTCTGTATGATCATATATAATCTCTGAGACCAGCAGACCCTTGAAACATATAAATTCCCAAGGAATCTATCGCCCAAGCTATATGCACAGCTCACAGAGCTAAAACGATCATTACTCTTAAATATCGTGATATGCTTTGCATATATAATCGTAGCATCATCAAATTTTTGGAGTCGCCAAATCGTCAATATTATTCATTCCATTTAATTAAAAAAATAAAATATTTTACAATAAGGATGCAATATTTTTACAAACATACATGCTTGCACAAACAAAATAAAAACAAATCCGTTTTTGCATGATAGAATTTTAGAGTATCCATATATGCATCCAAATTTTAAATTAACCAAATTTATATAATATTTATATACTAAAAAATATATTCATATGTATCTAAATATTTTAATATATTTTATCACTTTATATCTCAATATAGGATGGGATGAGACTATCTTTTTGCGTCATAGGTATGTGGAAAAATATGAATCTATTTTTCTCTATATTTTCATGCGGTCTGCTAAGTTTTGATGATACTTGAGAACGGAATCAAAACACCAGCAATAATGAACAATTTTTTGCTGGTGTTAATTTGTTAGTTTGACGGGAAGATATATCTGTACTTTTCCTTGATTACATCATCTTCGACGGGAAGCACTTCATACGCTTTAATTTGCAATATTTAGAGATGGAAATCTATTTTTTATAAATATATTATGTTTCTTTTTAGTATCTCTGATATCATATATTGATATACAACTATATAGCGATTGTTTTTTTGTATTTAACTACAGGAAGTTGGAGTGTGGAAGAGGAGTTGAGTTGGCCGCTTGATTCTTAATGCAAATGTACTATTTCTGTATAAAGATATATCATTGCATCGGTTTCGACTGGAAGGACTTCATGTTTTACCCTATTTAGATTTCACAATCTATTTTATATTAATATCATGTTTTTCTTTAGTGTCTCTAATATCAAATATTGATATAACTATATAGTGAGAGTCATTTTTTACTTTAATATGAGTAGTTGGATCCTGACGGCGCAATTTAGTTGGACACTTGATTCCTTAACACAAATATATGATATTATACGTAAGGAATGTGGGGAGTATATAGCGAGTGAAGTACAAACGGGATTTGGCCCCTTTATTAGGGTTTTGAGATAAAATATTATTAAGACTTTTCTTCTTTACTTTATGTTGCATAATATTATGAATTTGTGAGATTTTTTAGATTATATTATTACAAAGAGTTCTCAAAACTATATGAGATCTTTAATTGTTAATTGTCAATCCATTGGATAGTAATGTTGTATAGCGTATTAGAGTTCTCATTGACACGGGTGCGGGGAGAAGCCCCGCCTCAATGAACATGAACCAACAATGTGAAAAATTCCACCAATCCCGGTGCGTAGCACGGGTTTCAAGCTAGTATGATATAATTCTGATTTATTTATTTTTGGATTCTTGACATGTAAAAACGTGTTTGGGGTATTTATCATCTTATAACATGGCACATTATGATTGGTTGACTTTTATCACCCTGCTATGTGTCATGTTTTCATTAGGTCTTGTCTGTCACATGCGGACGCTTTGGAACGGTAGGTTGACAGTTGACTAGATTGGACCTGTAGGGTTAGTAATCGGTGATTCTTTTCTCACGTAAATATAAAGAAAGAGATAACAATAAATAATAGTTTTTCAACAGAGAAATTAAGTTTTGCTTGCGACGGAGAGTAGTTCCGTCTAGATATCCTTATTGTCACACGAATCTGCGATCATAAAAAGGGAAAAAAAAGGTGTTAGTTGACGTGAAAAGCTTGGGTTTCTTTGGATCGGTGTCTGGCATCATTTTCTTTAGGATTATTTGTTAGCGTTTTAGGTAGGCGCAACACAATTAAAAATATTTTCCTATTTAAGTTTTCTTTAATTAATTTCAGATTTACAAGTTTTTATTATTGCATGGATGGATGATAAATGATTTTATTGATGATGATGTGAGCATGATTATGATTGTCGGGCTGCGGTCCATAGGTTGTGATCCTTAAAATTATTTTTGATGGGATATGAGATATCCTTGGGAATGGTTTTGATTCCCTAAACCCACGTGGGGCTCCCTGGGGCGAGCGGATTGATTGAATTTATTATTATTTATGGATGTGGTGTTTCCATAGGTTTGCGGTGTTGTTAATCATACTAGTTGTTTTTAAAAGGAACTGAAAAATATTGCATAAAACATTTTGTTGCTTCTTTTCCTACTGGGTGTCACAACTCATGTCGTTTCATGACAAAAAAAATCCAGATTTTATGGCACCACAAGGAGCTAATGGTGGCAAAGCATAGAGATCGGTTTTAGTGTTTTAATTAGTAGTTTGCATAGGATTTATGGTTGAAAAATTGTATAAAATATCATCAAACTCTTCTAGATGATTTATTGAGTATTTATTGATTATTAATACTTTGGAGATTATTGGGATAATGTATAACCAATGGAACAATGTTTTATTAAGAAAATTATATTTGATTAGACAATGAAAATTTCCGAGTCATGTTAGTTGACTGCTAATGATAATTATTCTATAACATATATATGCCTGAATATTTTATAGTACACGTAAAACTCCAAGTAAATGAAGTGGTTAAAATATTAGAATTTTCTGAGTTCCAAAAGTATTTTTAAAACAATTGTTTATCACTATAAGAAATTCAGACGTTTTATGACAGATTCAACTATATTGAAGTTTTCCTGTTTTCAAAGTATTCTATGGCATGTTTTAGGCTTTAGTGTCTCTGTAAACTTGAAGATACTTATTTTTAATTTTTAAAATGATAAATTAAACCTGATTTGGAGTTGAGAGTGATTTTATACGTTTTTTATAAAATGGACTATCTCTGTTTTTCTTTTCTACAGTTCTGGTCAACTACAGGTTTGACTATGGTCAAAATGACTTAACATTAAACTAAAAATTATAGACAATTTATAAATGGAACTATGCTCAATTTGGATTCTTAATGTATAATCATAATAATTTTTGGATTTGATTTGTGATAAGTAAAAATTCTTGGAGTGAAATGATGTTTCTATTCTATGATTCTTCCTTAACATGTGACTCTTTTGGATTGAATCTTGAATATTTAACGGTGAAATTAATTTTTTTGGTATCTTTAGGGTTCATGTGAATTAAAAATCACGTCAAATTAACGGTTAGATCTTTCTAAAAGAATTTTTATGTATCCGCTGCGATAGAATTTCTGAATTGAACATAAATTAAATAGGCCCAAATAAATTACTTAACGAGCTTGGGCTGAGTAGCCGGGCTTCGGCTATGGTAACCAATAGCACTTCGGGTTTTGGGGCATGGGATCCGGGCAGGATTCGGACACGAAATTCGGGGTGTTACAGCGGCCAAATTAGGGTTTAGGTGCAAACCGTGTTATTTGACCTTGGGCCGGAAGTTTTCCATGCGTTTTGGTGGAAAACTTGGAGGACCAATATCTGCGTATCATGTGGAAAGGTGGTCGTTGATCGTTGCAACCCTTCTGGTAGCCAGCGGTATTGTTTAAGAAGGCATGGCTTTGCCATAGAGTGGGCACGGCCAAATTAGGGTTTAGGTGCAAACCGTGTTATTTGACCTTGGGCCGGAAGTTTTGCCATGCATTTTGGTGGAAAACTTGGAGGACAGAGATCTGCATCTCAGGTGGAAGGGTGGTCGTTGATCGTTGTAACCTTTATGGTAGCCAACGACATAGTTTAGGCTGGCATGGCTTTGGTATAGAGTGGGCATGGCCAAATTTGGGTTTAGGTGCAAACCATGTTATTTTGTCCTTGTACCAGAAGTTTTCCATGTGTTTTTGGTGGAAAACTTGGAGGGATGAGATCTGCATCTCAGATGGAAGGGTGGTCGTTGATCTTTGTAACCCTTCTGGTAGCCAGCAACATAGTTTAGGCCGTCATGGCTTTGGTATAGAGTGGGCGCGACCAAATTAGGGTTTAAGTGCAAACCATGTAATTTTGGCCTTGGGACGGAAGTTTGCCATGCGTTTTTGATGGCAAACTTGGAGGGTCGAGATCTGCATCTCAGGTGGAAGGGTGGATATTAATTGTTGCAACCCTTATGGTAGCCAGTAACATAGTCTAGGCCGGCATGGCTTTGGTATTGGCATGATGGTGCGGCTGGCATGGTTGGCATGCCTAGGCGCAGAGATGTGGCTAGCATGGTTTTCCATTGGCACGGTGGTGCAGCTGGCATGGTTGGCATTCCTGGGCGCAGAGACGTGGCTGGCATGGTTTGCCATTGGCACGGTGGTGCGGCTGGCATGGTTGGCATGCCAGGGCGTAGAGACGTGGCTGGCATGGTTTTCCAATGGCACGGTGGTGCGACTGGCAAGGTTGGCATGCCTTGGCGCAGGGACGTGGATGGAATGGTTTACCATTGGCACGGTGGTGCGGCTAGAAGGGTTGGCATGCCTTGGCGCAGGGACGTGGCTGGTACGGTTTTCCATTGGCACGGTGGTTCGGCTGGCATGTCTGGCATGGTTTTCCATTGGCACGGTGAGAGAATTAGGGTTATGCATATACATAGGTGATGCCATTTAATGCTAAGGGTTCTGCCGTGGAACATGACACATGTATATATAAAAAAGGTACCTTGGTATTTCTTACGTAAGCACGCTGATTGGTTCAATAAATGCGTTATTGTTCATAGTGACGTCATGTCAGATATGCGTTTTTACGATTTTATCCCTAAGCTAAAAACCACCATGAACACTTAGTTAGCTAGTAATCTAAGATTGTTAGTTTTGGCCTTGTTTGGTAGAATTTATAATTATAAATAATCATAAATAGATAAATGATTTTGATGTAATCAATTCTATGAAAATTTTCACAAACACCATTTTAAATAATTGATTATCTTAGAAAAACGCTCTGAAAGAGGAGAGGAAAGAACAAGGACGTATGATTTTTTTCCAATCCGCTATTGTTCTTTTGTCTCTCTATTAATAGATAGAGTAATAAGAAGAGAAAACCAAATCAATCTTGTTAAAAAATAATTGATTATGATAATTTTTAAAAACAACCTTTTTTCTATTTATGATTAAAACGGGTTTTTCAATTATGATTAAAATAATCAATTATTATAAATTTTAACAAACACTCGTATAATAGATTATGGGTTGGATAATTGATTATGAGCTGAGAATCAATTATAATAATGATTACCAAACACCCATGTACTTAAGTTTTTGCATTAATATCCATTGCTTTTAGGAGATTTTCATGGTGTTTTAGAACACCGTTGCCACGGTTGAGAGGGTCGAACGAAGAAAAACAAAACACTGCTAATCGCATAACGCGTTATACATCCTTTTATTTTTGGAATGTTATTTTTGAGGGAAATACATAGTTTTAGTGGTTGTATAACCAAATTAGTGGATGCATAAACCAAAATATCACTTTTCCTGAAAACGGGGTGAAAGTATCATTTCCTGACAAGGGATAAAGTATCACTTTTCCATAAACTGAGTGAAAGTATCATTTTGCCTGACAAGGGTGAAAGTATCACTTTTCCTAACACAGGGACATACTTTCACTTTTCCTGACACGGGTTGAAAGTATCACTTTTCCTGACACAGAGTGAAAGTATCACTTTTCCTAAAATGGATGGAGTACATCGTTTTATTAGTTGCAACAAAATATTAGTTGATGCATAAACCAAAATATGCCTACATATGCATCCTTCGTGGTGGTTTGCATAATGGCTATGCATTCGATTTTCAAAAGTTGTGCCTAAAAGGATAAACATTTTCGAATTTTTTTGTAAAAACTCGAAATTGATATTGTTATTAGTACTCATTATGTAGATCTCTTAAAATCTTTGCAAAGTAAAATTTGTAAAACTCTAAGGCACAGAGTTTTAGATATGTTATATTCTAGTTTGCTTACCAATTGTACCCCTGAAAAAATAGGATACATAAGTAGCGATAATTGGACTAAAAAGGAGGGGCATTTCAGACTTTTCAGGTCCCAGAGACTATCATCAAACGATTTCCAATTTTTTTATTAAATTGAAATTGCACATTTGTGTTATGCTTTATTTTACAAAAAAATGTCTCTCTACCTTCAGGTCCTCTGATCGTCGGCCCAATATTTAAAATACAACAATTATACAGAATTGTTGATCAAAGAGATACCAAATAATAGTCTTCTCATTAGACTTTAATATTTTAAATCTTTTTTTTCTTCATTAAGATATAATCTCTTATAAAACAAATGACCTATTCCAATATCATCATAATTACAACCCATTCCAATAGTGATAGATCAACTTTGTAAAAAAAATGATCATCTTCACCCCGGAATTGGTCATCTATGAAAATACACTTGAATATATCAGCCGATCCAATTTTTATATTACGGTTCATGTGCAAGTTTGATGATACATGATAACTTTTTACTCTCTAGACATATTTTGGGTTACGATAGAGCGATAGATTTTTAGTAACAATTCAAGATTTGGTGGTTCATAAATCATAAAGATACACTAGTTTATTTTATAATTCTAAAATAAGAAGACCATTAGATCATTTAAAGACTTAAAGGCCTAGATAAACAATATCTCTCGTTGAACGCTGATGAAACACTCGCTTTCTATTGGTCGAAATAGGCCTTTTCTGAGTTTTGTGAAACGAGCCTTTTGGTGAGGACACTTGGTAACCTATGATTGGTTTAAAAAGAGAAGGAAAAAGATTAAAAAAAAAATGAAACCAAATTCAATTTGGAATAATTGACTTGACAATATTTAGGTGAGAAAACTTGACGACGTATGATTTGTTTCTAAATTAATATATAAAGGGGGAAAAATCCACATACTTCACACATATTTTATGCGAAAATTGAAGAGAAAAATAAATAAAATATGCACATATTCTCCACCTATTTAATGTATATTTTCTCCGCTAGACTAAATCAAAAATACATCGTCACGGGACAGGACGAAGCCCCGCGCACACCAAATCAAAAATACATCCACATGGGGCGAGGCGCAGTGCCACACACATCAAATCAAAAATGCATCTTGACGGGGATATGCATCCTTTGTGGTGGTTAGCATAATGGCTATTCATTCGATTTTCAAAGGGGAAAAAATTCACATCCTTTGTGGTGTAGCTCGGGCACAAATCTGTTACTAATTTACACGTGGTAATGAGTTATCCATTAGATCCTTATTGGTTGGTAAAAGTGAAAACTATAGTGAG
The DNA here is from genome assembly GCA_023529315.1 of Papaver bracteatum. Taxonomy (NCBI): domain Eukaryota; kingdom Viridiplantae; phylum Streptophyta; class Magnoliopsida; order Ranunculales; family Papaveraceae; genus Papaver; species Papaver bracteatum. The sequence continues at coordinate 1,262,920 of JAJJWX010004466.1, read as the reverse complement.
ACCCATTCTCATACATTTTTCTACTGAGAAACCCACTGACAGAAAACTGAAGGCGCGCACCCATTTTTTGGGGAAAAATTATTCTCAAACCCATAATTATAAAATTTTGTTTTCTCTTTTCTTTCTTTTCTCTTCGTTCTTCTTATCTTCTTCTTATGTTCCTTCGCCTAATTCAGTTCATAGAATTGAGTTAAATCTTGTGAGTTGTTCTTAGGAAGCTTGTTAAATTGATTAGTTGGAGACGAAGGTGATGGTGTTGTGTTTGTTTAAGTTCCAGGAGAAGAAGAAGAAGATGATGTTGATGTTTGTAAAAGAGAATTGGTATTGGGTGATTTAGGGTTCGAGAAGATATTTTGACGAAAAAGATATGAATCTATAATGGCTAGCAGTTGGATTTCGAACTTTAGAGATAGAATGGGTTTTGATTGCTCCTGTTAATTAAAGCAAGAGACGATAAATCGTTTCCGGATAATAGAATTAAGATGGGTTTTGTGCTGCTGTCAAATTGAGATATGTTATTTATGGGTTTGTGAAGGATTGAAAGAAGGCAACAGATATGGTTAAAAATTGGCTGATTTGGATTCTATTGATAGAGAAGATGATGATGTTCTGCAGCGGAAGGAAAGAATGAAGGTTCAAATCGAGAATGCATGAAGAAATTGGAGGTGTTCTTGAGATGCATTGATAGGTGTCTAAAACACCTAATTTAATATCTAGTATTTATGCTTTCTTTGCTATTTTTCGTGTGAATTATGTATCTTATGTGTGAATTTGAGTTATTAGGTGCTTTGGAGTCGTTTGGAGCAAAAGAAGGAGAAACTACTCATTTTGAACAGAAAGGGAAAAAAGGTTATTTCACGGGCAAACACTATTCCGAGCCCAGTCAAGGTTAAGGGGCACTATCTTAGATACAACCAACTCTGGTTAAGGAGTAGCCAATTTTGTATTAGATGAGAAATGTTAAAAATTCCCAATCTGGGTGGTTCTTATGAGTGGGGTGTCACTAACCAGCCCTACCTCTTACCCTAAATCGAGAAAATCAATAATTTTCTCAATCATTTGCACCCGTCAATGGAAGAAACTGAGAACGCAGCAAAGGATGCTATTGCCGTGAGGTTGAGATTCGGAGAAGAATCAGATCGAGAATTAAAGATGGTTGGTGGAATTGTTGTTCGAATCATAGTATAAGATGGTGGTATTCTGAGAGATGATATGGAAGAATCAATGAAGCTCGGTGAGAGGAGATCAAGAACTGAATCGAGAGAGAAGAGTAATTGAATCTGAGATTAGAAATTGGGGTTTTTCTGTAATTGAAGCTAATGGACAATGGGTTCAGTGGAGGTTCTTGAGATGCGAATCGAAGAAAGAATTTAGGGTTTGCTGTTGATCAATTGATTGAGAAAATAGAGTTGAGAAAAGGGATATCTGTGAAGTCAAAATAATGTGTTGGTTTTCTTGAGAATAAGAAGTTTGATTCGAAATGGGTTTTAGGGTATGTGGTTGAATTCAGATTTGAAGCAATTGATGCTGCTGTGGAGTAGAAGAAGGGTTTGTTGTTTCCCTTAATTGAATGGATGCTGGTGGTGGTTGTTATGAGGAATATGGGTTCTTCTGAGATGGTTGCGGATGAGAGTAACAGAAGATAATGGGTGGCAGTGATTGAGATGGTGGCAAAATGGGTTATGGGTTTGGAGTTTAGTTGTTGAATTCAACTGAGAAGAATTTTGAGTTCTTCCATTGCTCTAGGTGATGATTTTGTGGTGTTGAGTGTTATTGGTCTGTGGTGGAACTAAACCTGCAGATATTGCAGGTTAGAACTGGTGGTTAAATTGATACTGATTTGAACTAGAAGTTGGTGGTTAGCTGAGTTTGTGTGGTTGTATAGCACTGCAGGTTATGGGAATGGATTGTATGTGCATTACAGGGAAGAAGAGCTGGTATGGAGTTGGTTGTAGGGAATGGAGAAGAGTTGTACTTAATTGACAATGTGGTTGAGTTCTGAAATGACTGAGAAGTGATTGTAGGTCAGTGAGGTGGTCATGGGAGTGGAATTTGAGAACTGGTGGCAGCTGGTACTGGTAATGAAGCTACAAGGAAGAAATTGAGCAGTTGTTTGAGCTATTTGAACTGTGAACAACACAGTGAAGAAATGGTGTTGAGCTGTTGGTGCTGCAGGAGTGAAATTATGATTTGAATGGATGTAATGGGTTTTTAGTGGTTGCTGCTATTATAGCCAGAAATACATGGAACTGCAGCTGTTGTGGAGGAGAAAGTGAAGCCAAGAATTACAAGGAAAATGTGCAGTGCGGTGACAGAGAACATCCATCTTGGCATGATGATGAAACACAATGATGGTGCGGCGGGGCCATCATGGATGGAGAGAACTTATGCCATGGCAACTCAAACCAGTCAGTAGGAGTTAGCTAGCTGACTCGGTTCTGACTCAGTGACTGACTCACTCCTTAACCGTTGACTAACGGCTTGACCCGTTTGACCGTTAACTTGGACGGAATATTCCATCGACAGAGAGGCAGTTCTCAGGTAGTCGGCGGTCACGGATTCCGGCCAACTTCCGGCCAAAAAACAGTTTTCCGGTGACCACTTTTGGGACAGATTTTTTACACGTGTTTTCTCATACATGGGCTTGAGGACTTCTATCTATTGGACCTTTGAAGGCTAGACCTAATTTTGGAACAAGAAGAGCTATAAAAGAGAAGACTTTTCTCAAAACCTAATATCTTATAATTCATCTACTACTTTTGTTTCTAGGGTTTACAACATGATAGGGTTTGTCTCAAAACCCTAAAAGAGAAGACTTTTCTCAAAACCTAATATCTTATAATTCATCTACTACTTTTGTTTCTAGGGTTTACAACATGATAGAGTTTATCTTCCTTCTTGTTATGAACTCCATTAACATGAGTACTTAATTTTATTATTGGTTATGGAATAGTTGGATTTCACAAAGAATGATTCTTTGATTCAATATATTAGTTTTGTCTCATATTTATCGTTTACGATTCTCTGAAAATATAGTTATATGATTGACGTATTATCACATGATTTGATTGATTGTTTTGTCAAGTTGCAAATTGGTAGAACTTCTAATCACATTTATTGCTAGTTTAGGGTTTATTATACGTAAAAGTGATAATCCTTGAATACAAGTAGCATGAATATGATTATAGTTTGTAGTGATATATTCTTATGATCATATGTGAATCGTAACCTTTGTTAAATTGAATTAGTGCGCTTTCCACGTTCAATTTCTTTGATTGGACTGATTTCATAGAACTTAATGCATCTAGGGAATTAAACTTGATTAGTGCTTTTACACGTTAGGTTGTTCTCTTAGATAGAACTCATACTCGCATCTTTTAATGTGTTTGTTAATGACAAAAGGAGATTTGCGGGATATTCTTGCGATCAAGGTATCCTAGGGCTTTTGATAAAAGTTGAGATTAAAATATCAATTCTAGTTATTGTTTTGAAAGCATGTTAGTGAATGAAAACGAAATCCTTAACCAATATCTCTTCTATTCGATTTGTTTGCTTATTTCTTTCTTTGCTTTTATTTTACTACTACTTGCATAAAAATCAGAAAAATCCCGGTATTTTATATAGGAAACCAAAACAACGAGACAACCTAGACCTCTCTGTGGGATCGATCCTTTCTTTCCCTTGCTATATTTATATTTTGAGTAGTAAGAAAGTGTAAATTATTTTTGACGCATACGACAGCGATCAAATTTTGGCGTCGTTGCCGGGGAGGCAACGGTTGTCACTTGTTTTTGGTTTCTTATTTCTGTTTTTAGTTTTTGTTTTTAGTTTTGTTTCTTATTTTTGTTTTTCTTATTTTTGTTTTTCTTATTTTCTGGTTTTGACATAGTTTTGAGAACTCTTGTTTCAGTTACCAATTTCTATGGACGGAGCATATTGGAACAATGGATACGGCTTTCAACCTCCTCAACACTATGACAATTTCCCACCATCTATGGAATGCAATCAAAACCAATTTATTGGCTATGATGCATATCCTATAGAACCTTATGGTGATTTTCATACATACCAACAACAACCTTGTAGTGGGTATGTAAGTCAAGCACCTAGGTGGGATAATTCTACTTCTAATTGGCTTTATTCGAGTTGTATGCAGATTTTGAATGGATTACAAGACATGCAACAAAGGCTAGACCAACTTGACCGTGATAGAGAGAACGTCGCACAAACCAATTTCTGGAATATTTCTTCTTACCCGACTCCGGATCGTAGTTATGATCATTCACCCATTCAAAGGGAAGAGTCATGGGAAAGAGAACATATTGTAGCTAATGGTGGTAAGCGTGTGAACTTTAGGAAACTTGCGCAGAAATTATACAAGTTGGAAGACGATAGATACTCGGAAGAGATTGTCGATGAAATTAGTAGGACCATTCATATGGAACTCAAACGACGTCGTGATAAAGGTTGGGAAACCGACGACGATTCTTATTATGGTGAGTCTGAAGATGAAGACGAAGATGATTGTGTTCAAAAGGACCAACCTTTGGAGATATTTGATGACGTTAGTGTTGTTGACTCAACTCTTGATCTTTATAATGATCAAGCACCTATTCAAAGGGTACATGAGTATGATGAAACTAGTGTTTTACAGAACTTTGCAACAAGGTTTGAGTCCAAGGAAGAGGAGTATGTTGAGAATGAAACTGGTATGACCAATATTGTGGAAGACCCAATTGAGATTGCATATGATTGTAATGATGATATTTATGTCGAGACTCCGGTTAAGGCAGAAACGGATGAAGAATGGTTGCAAGGTTTGATAGAGGACCATGATATACAAGAGGTGAATAATTCACTTGAGTTTTTCAAGGATGAAGAGGATTCCGTGCTACAAAAGATTGTGGAGGTTTGTATAACCCTTTGCATATTGTTTCTTCTCCTTTACCTCTTATTGGTTTGAATGTATGTGCTTCGAAAACATTGTTGAGTGATTTTGTTTCTCGATATCCTCCATTAGAAACATTAGATTCTCATACTATGCAGGTTTGTGAACAAGACACCGTGGAAGTACCGACTTCTATATTTTTTATACACTTCCAAGTGTGGACAAGAATAAGTGTGGGGGAAACTTTTATCGGTTCATAGCTTCATTTCTGTTTTATATTACTAATATTTGTGCGAAGCTAGTGTTTGCAAAACAGGTGCTATGGGTGGATCCCCAACTTTTACGATTATTGGTGTATGGGGAATTCAACTTGCATGTCGGGCTGACGACTTTAAACCAAGCGCTAATGGGAGGCAACCCACTGGTTTTTTGTATCTATCTCTATCTTTTTATTTATTTTTCAGTATTTTATCTTTATTTTCATATTTTTCTTATTTTGGATATTTGCATATCAAAACTCCAACTTTTAGAGATTTTTGAACAATTTAGAATAAACACTAGCCTTTCTAAGTAGATGGAATTTTTTCTTGGCGGTGAGGTGTATATTGGCTGAGTTGAGATTAGATGCCAACTAAATAGCTTGTTTAGTGTTTATCCTCTATTTTTCTGAAGTAGCTATGAGTTGGAGTAATGAGTTTTTATTATTCATTTTATTTTCATATTGTGTATATATATCATGTTATGAATTTCCCACCTTGACTTTCTTTGGACGATTCAATTTACATTGAGGAAAATGTAAAGTTTAAGTGTGGGGGAGTGTTCTCATATAGAGTTTTTAGCCTTGTTAGTTTCCCTTTTTCTTTTTCTTTTTAAAAAAAATAGAAAAAAAAATTGCTTTATACACTCCGAAACCTAGAAATATGGGCCTTTAGGATGACACTATCAATCTAAATGGATGGAACCATCTTGGCTGGAGGAGTTGAGGAACCAATTAACTAAAAGGGATGAACATAGCTCAGAAATCACAAATAACATGATAGTTGTTACCATATCTCGGAATGTCACCATATCACATTCTATTTTTATTTTTCCATATTTATCTATTGTTCTCTAAGTGCTTTGGTGGGTCACTAAACATCGACTTGTTATTACTGCTAGGATGAAATAGAGTGATTGAGTTGCTAGGAAAAAAAAAAAAAAAAAAAACGACCAATTAGACCAAACGGAATAAAAATACACTTGGATAGTAGTATGTGTGAAACGGTGTCCCCATCTCCGTCGCCTAAACAAGCATGGAATGCAGGATCCAAGGAAACTATCACATTCTTGCTGACAAGAAGCATGCGCTTGGATCCAAAAGATCTAATCATGATGTCTAAAAAAAAAGTGAAAAAGAAAAAAGAAAAGAAAGTATTATATTGGTTGAATAAAGTCACTCCTGGTTCCCTTGTATATGCCAGTGAGTTGATGTAGAATTCAAACCAGTAGCTCAATCCAATAAGATGCATAGGTTCATCTTAGCAGTGACCTTCAGACATATTTGGGAAACATCGATCACTTGTGAACATTCGCCAACATCTACATCTATATCCATCTTCTGAATCTTTTCATTATGATTGTGGTTTGTTAGTTTCCGAGTATTGTGTCTTGTTCGACTATCTAATTATAGCTTTATTTACAAAAATATGAACTGAATTTGCGCAAGGTACCTCCTCCAATAGCCATGTTGGATTTGTTCATAGATTTGTCACAGGTAGCTGGAGTTGGAAATATAGGTTTTGTAGGTATATCTCTAGTAAACCTTCACGAGACTATAACTCGTCCACTAGGGACACCTAGGGGTTTAAAGGCTTGTTATTTATGCTAAAAGTGACCGTAGCCTCGACGAGACGGAGTTGTATGTATGTTTTATAATTATTTTATTTTATTTGCTCGAGAACTAGCAAAGTCTAAGTGTGGGGGAATTTGATAGGTGTCTAAAACACCTAATTTAATATCTAGTATTTATGCTTTCTTTGATATTTTTCGTGTGAATTATGTATCTTATGTATGAATTTGAGTTATTAGGTGCTTTGGAGTCGTTTGGAGCAAAAGAAGGAGAAACTACTCATTTTGAAGAGAAAGGGCAAAAAGGTTATTTCACGGGAAAACACTATTCGGAGCCCAGTCAAGGTTAAGGGGCACTCTCTTAAATACAACCAGCTCTGGTTAAGGGGTAGCCAATTTTGTATTAGATGAGAAATGTTAAAAACGCCCAATCTGGGTGGTTCTTATGAGTGGGGTGTCACTAACCAGCCCTACCTCTTACCCTAAATTGAGAAAATCAATAATTTTCTCAATCATTTGCACCCGTCAATGGCAGAAACTGAGAACGCAGTAAAGGCTGCTATTGCCATGAGGTTGATTCGGAGAAGAATCAGATCGAGAATTAAAGAGGGTTGGTGGAACTGTTGTTCGAATCAGAGTAGAAGATGGTGGTGTTCTGAGATATGATATGGAAGAATCAATGAAGCTCGGTGAGAGGAGATCAAGAACTGAATCGAGAGAAAAGAGTAATTGAATCTGAGATTAGAAATTGGGGTTTTGCTGTAATTGAAGCTAATAGACGATGGGTTCAGTGGAGGTTCTTGAGATGCGAATCGAAGAAAGAATTTAGGGTTTTCTGTTGATCAATTGATTGAGAAAATAGAGTTGAGAAAGGGGATATCTGTGAAGTCGAAATAATGTGTTGGTGTTCTTGAGAATAAGAAGTTTGATTCGAAATGGGTTTTAGGGTATGTGGTTGAATTCAGATTTGAAGCAATTGATGCTGCTGTGGAGTAGAAGAAGGGTTTGTTGTTTCCCTTAATTGAATGGATGCTGGTGGTGGTTGTTATGAGGAATATGGGTTCTTCTGAGATGGTTGCGGATGAGAGTAACAGAAGATAATGGGTGGCAGTGATTGAGACGGTGGAAAAATGGTTCTGGGTTTAGAGTTTAGTTGTTGAATTCAACTGAGAAGAAATTGGGGTTATGTTATTGCTCTAGGTGATGATTTTGTGGTGTTGAGTGATGTTGGTTTGTGGTAGAACTAAACCTGCAGATATTGCAGGTTGGAACTGGTGGTTAAAATTATACTGATTTGAAATGGAAGTTGGTGGTTGGATGAGTTTTTGTGGTTATATAGCACTGCAGGTTATGGGAATGGAGAAGAGATGTACTTAATTGACATTGTGGTTGAGTTCTGAAATGACTGAGAATTGATTGCAGGTCAGTGAGGTGGTCATGGGAGTGGAATTGGAGAACTGGTGGCAGCTGGTACTGGTAATGAAGCTAAAAGAAAGAAATGGAGCAGTTGTTTGAGCTGTTTGAACTGTGAACAACACAGTGAAGAAATGGTGTTGAGCTGTTGGTGTTGCAGGAGTGAAATTATGATTTGAATTGATGGAATGGGTTTTTAGTGGTTGCTGCTATTATAGCCAGAAATACATGGAACTGCAGCTGTTGTGGAGGAGAAAGTGAAGCCAAGAATTACAAGGAAAATGTGCAGTGCAGCTGACAGAGAACATCCATCTTGGCTGTGACTGATGAAGCACAATGATGGTGCAGCAGGGCCATCATGGCTGGAGAGAACTTATGCCATGGCAACTCAAACCAGTCAGCCGAGTTAGCTAGCTGACTCGGTTCTGACTCAGTGACTGACTCACTCCTTAACCGTTGACTAACAAATTGACCCGTTTGACCGTTAACTTGGACGGAATATTCCATCGACAGAGAGGCAGTTCTCAGGTAGCCGGCGGTCACGGATTCCGGCCAACTTCCGTCCAAAAAACCCAGTTTTACGGCGAACACTTTTGGGATAGATTTTCTACACGTGTTTTCTCATACATGGGCTTGAGGACTTCTATCTATTGGACCTTTGAAGGCTAGACCTAATTTTGGAACTAGAAGAACTATAAAAGAGAAGACTTTTCACAAAACCTAATATCTTATAAATCATCTACTACTTTTATTTCTAGGGTTTACAACATGATAGGGTTTGTCTTCCTTCTTGTTATGAACTCCATTAACATGAGTACTTAAGTTTATTATTGGTTATGGAATAGTTGGATTTCACAAAGCATGATTCTTTGATTCAATATATTAGTTTTGTCTCATATTTATCGTTTACGATTCTCTGAAAATATAGTTATATGATTGACGTATTATCACATGATTTGATTGATTGTTTTGTCAAGTTGCAAATTGGTAGAACTTCTAATCACATCTATTGCTAGTTTAGGGTTTATTATACGTAAAAGTGATAATCCTTGAATACAAGTAGCATGAATATGATTATAGTTTGTAGTGATATATTCTTATGATCATATGTGAATCGTAACCTTTGTTAAATTGAATTAGTGCGCTTTCCACGTTCAATTGCTTTGATTGGCCTGATTTCATAGAACTTAATGCATATAGGGAATTAAACTTGATTAGTGCTTTTACACGTTAGGTTGTTCTCTTAGATAGAACTCATACTCGCATCTTTTAATGTGTTTGTTGATGACAAAAGGAGATTTTCGGGATATTCTTGCGATCAAGGTATCCTAGGGCTTTTGATAAAAGTTGAGATTAAAATATCAATTCTAGTTATTGTTTTGAAAGCATGTTAGTGAATGAAAACGAAATCCTTAACCAATATCTCTTCTATTCGTTTTGTTTGCTTATTTCTTTCTTTGCTTTTATTTTACTATTACTTGCATAAAAATCAGAAAACTCCCGGTATTTTATATAGGAAACAGAAACAACGAGACAACCTAGACCTCTCTGTGGGATCGATCCTTTATTTCCCTTGCTATATTTATATTTTGAGTAGTAAGAAAGTGTAAATTATTTTTGACGCATACGACAACGATCATGCATAGATTGAGATAAACAAGGAGAGCTGCTGGTTTGGTCCTGCAAATAATCGAAAATGATGACGAGATGTAAAAGCCCAGAGTTCTGATTTTTAGATCGACAGGAAAATAGAGGAGGTCTTACTGTAAGGAAGGGCTCAGAAAGCAGTGAAGATATATCCCCCTTCCGCACATAAAATGAGAAGAAGAAGTTTTAAGGGTCAAAAAATGAGAAGTTGGTGCCTCAATGGTGTGTTCGATATTGATGGTATGTCTGGTGTTGGCTGAACTTGTTTTCCGTGGATCGAAATGAAAGTTGTTAGGGAGTGTTAATGGCATGGATCAATTGCATAAGAATATTAAATAATAAATGAAGCTTCCCTTGAATCTTGTGTTGTTAAACACCCAGCTGCCAGTAGTGATGGGTTTTATCCCAATGTTGTTGCTGATTGATTTATAAAGCCAACTGTGAAGAAAAAACTGATGTGACTGTAAAAAACTCTCACCAAAATTAACACGAGCAAGGTTTTTTTTTTTGTGTTGGACAGGAAAGTGATGATGTTGATCATCGAGAAGCCTGCATCTAGGTACTAAGTTTCCGTTAGTTTGGAAAATATTTTGGATGGTAAATATGTGTGTAAAGATGCTCGAGACAGATGTTGGTTGATGCATAACAGGTTATGCGTCTATAAAATTTGTTGCATTACACGTTCTGCATCTTTCTTTCTTTTTTAGCATAACTTGTTATGCAGTCTAGAAAACGGTTGCATAACATGTTATGCAGCTTATTTTTTTCTTAGTATTGAAACCAACAAAAAATAAGGATGCATAACTTGTCATGCACATACAATAATATCTACATAACATGTTATGCATCCGAAAATATGACTGCATAATGCATTATGCATCGAGAAAATTGTTGCACAATCTTTTATGCATCGAGAAAATAGATGCATAACCTGATATGCATCGAGAAAATAGATGCATAACCTGATATGCATCCGTAAATATGGATGCATACTGCATTATGCATCAAAAAAATTTATGTACGCACTAAAATCAACCAAAACAATGGTTACATAACTTGTTATAGATGCATAACTTTGTTATCCAAATGCATAATTTGTTATGCAGTGGAGAAAATGGTTGCATAATTCGTTATGCGTCTGCAGAATGTGTTATGCATCTTTTTTGGTGGCTGCATAATGGTTATGTATCAAGTTTTCAAAAAATTTCCCTAATATGATGATCAACTCCGATTTTTTCGTGAAAAACAAAAATTTGATATTGTTGTTTGTACTCGTTGCGTAGCTCTCTCTTAAAAAGATTTCCAACGATATAAAATTTGTAAAATTCAAGGCGCAGATTTTTAGATGTGTTATATCCAAGTTGTGTTGCCAATTATACCCCTGGAAAATTAGGATGCATACAAGTTATCCCTGAAAAAACAATATGCATAACACGTAATGCGGATGCATAAATCGTCATGCAGACAAGTTTTAATAATTTCGGATAATTATGGGTGTCACAAAAATATTTATGGGTGTCACGGTATCCAAAATTAATTGTGGGCCTGACAATGAGATTTTTTTTTTTGGGTCTCCCCCTAATTTTCCCTTGGTAAAATGGTTTCGGGTCTTTGGAAGATCCTAAAACATGAGATGTTTTGATAAGCCCAATATTTACTAAGCCTAAAATGAGAGAACTATCCTTAAAGGCTTAAACCTAGACCTAATTCTAAGTCCCACTTTCCGCCTCCCACCTCTTTCTATCTTCTCCATCTTTTAGTCTTTTGACTCCTCCCCTCTCTGCTTATACAACTCACTGCAAAGATTACCCTTCCCTTCATGTCACCACCAGCTTACCATCTCTCTCACTCTCTTTTAGCATAACCAGATTTTGATGGTAGAGATCCACTTTGGTACTCGTTGTATCGATACGGAGAAGGTGGTGTGAAAGTGGGTGAATCCCTGAGAAACCTCAAGTTTTGCTTCTTAATGCTTCGTTTTTTTTTTCTTTTTTCAGTTGTTGATTTAATATATATCTTGTGAGGTGAAAAACTCATTTTTGTTAGAATTTTCTGGATTTTGAATAATGATAGAGAAAAAATTGTTTTGCTCTTAATCAGATACTCATGAGGATTGTGTTTCCTTAGCTTTATAGGAGCAGGAGCAGCCTGAATTGGTATGGAGTAACAACGATAATTCATGTTTTAAGTGATTAATGAAATTAATAAGGGATCTTGATGTGATAATCATATCATTTGTAATTATTCTGCTGAGATTCATTATTTTTTATGATGTTTTTATCCTATATGAAGTGATATTTTTCTAAATACTTTTCTAGGTAGAAGGATAAGAGTAATCAAAAAGAAGACGACCATTTGATGATACTTTTAAAGGCAAGCATCACGAATTTGGAGATGCCAGAAGACATTGGGTTATTAATTTGTTCAAAGGCAAGGTTTAAAGGATCCATAGTCTAAAAAAAAAAAAAGGATCCATAGTCTAAAAAAAAAAAAAAAAGACAAGCCTGGCGAGAGATGTTGAATAATGGATCTGGGTTCAAATGCGACTGGATATTAAGTGTGTTTCATTTTGTGTTAGGTTAATGTTTTTAGATTGTTTGTATTGTGAATGCAACAAAAATATATAATAAAATTTGAGATCTTTTGTTGTTAATTCTGTTTTTTTTTTCCTTCATAAAGAACTCTCAATTGGGGGATATGGGAATTAATTGGAGGATATGAATTACTTCCCCCAACCCATAGTGTGTGCTAAGGGGTAATTTTTGGGGGCGAAAATACTAAAACACCCTTCCCTCAAAATAAAAATCAAAAAACTTAAAATCAAAAAACAAAATCATATCTCCCATTTCCATCTCCACCTCCACTTCTTATTAATCTTTTTAGGGTTAAAACTTTGAAACCCAAATATTTCCCATTCTCTTTCAAATTCTAAATTTTCCCCACTTCCTTTCAAATTCTCTTCTCCTTCTCTGCCGGAAGTGATGAAGAACATGTCGGAAGTGATAAAGAACATGCCGGAAATGATGAAGACCACGCCGGAAGTGATGAAGAACATGTCGGGAATGATGAAGGTCACGCCGGAAGTGATGAATACCATGCCGGAATTGATGTAATTCAATGACGGAACTAAATTCCGGCATGCTCGATATAAATCTATTAATGCCGGTAGTCAAGTGAAAAAAAATCAGTTTTCTGAATATTTTTCATCATGTGCCGGCATAGAAATTTAGGATGAAGACCACACCGGAAGTGAGTTCCGACATGGTTATTTAGGATGAAGACCACGCCGGAAGTGATGAAGAACATGTCGGAAATGATGAAGACCATGCCGGAAGTGATGAAATTCAATGCCGGAACTAAATTCCAGCATGCTCAATATAAATCTATCAATGCCGGTAGTTAAGTGAAAATAAAAATCAAGTTTCCGAATACTTTTCATCGTGTTCCGGCATAGAAATTTAAGCAAAAACCATGCCGGAAGTAGTTCCGGCATGCTCGAAAATCAGATAACTGTGCCGGAAATAAACTGATTAAAATCATAAAAAATGGGTTTTGAAGATCAAAACCTGAAAAAATTTGTAACGAGCTTTTTCAACAAATGCCGGCATGGTTTTTTGGTTGAATACCATGCCGACACCGAGTTTTTTTAGCCGCAACAATGGTGGATTCAAAGAAAAAAAATCAAATTTTCAACCTCTTAGCAGCAATTCTCTCATCACAATCATCTTCTATTTTCAAAAAAAAAATTCCACTCAAATTATTTTTTCCCTCCTTCACTCTCAACTAACCCACACAAATTCAAATAAAAATAAATACACACTAATTTATCCCCCAAATACTTAACAATTTACTAATTTTAATTAATCACTAATCCTGATTAGTGGGGGCTAGATTAGGAATTAAAAAAATAATTACATAGGGGTAACCCGAAATTGCTATTGGGACACCGTTTTTGTCTTGTAGCTATATCCCCCAATTAATTCTCATATCCCCCAATTGGGGGTTCTTCATAAATAGGGCCCCGAGATGTTTCATCTTTTAATTGTATTTTGAACTTTGATCTTGATGTTCTTGAACTCCATGTAATCTCTATCTTATTATGAACGAAATTTTATGAGATTTATATTTAAAAAAATAATAATAAAAAAAGAATCCATGAAGCAAGATAAAGAATGGAGTTAAGCAATTACAAATGTGTAACTATTATTAAAATCAAAATAAAATCCAATCTTCATTGTAATACACAGAGCTTAACCAATCACCAAGTGGTCTGGTGGTTGGCATGCTCCTCCCACTGCGGAGGTAGGGGTTCGAACCCTATAATTGTTGAAATCCACTCCAATTCAAGGAGTTTGGATGTAGTCCAGGGATCACTAGTCTAGGGCATCAAAAAAAAAATCTATTAAAAAAAAATAAAAAAAATATTGTCTCTGCTAATCTAAATTAGATATTTCAAAGAACTCTTAAGATTCCAAACTAAGATTAATTTGCCAAACTCAAACCTCACCATCAAGACTTCCACTAGAAATCGTAACAGAACCTTCGGAAATACCACCCGAAACAGCTACCAATGATTTAACTGGTTTTTCATGTCCTTCTAGAACAGCTAAACAACAATATTCTTGACTATCTCCTCTTCTTTGCCACACTCTAATCGTTCGATCAGCCGATCCACTCACCAACAGATCACACACATTAATCAAACATAATATTTCCCCACGGTGTCCTCGAAGCACTCCTGTTACACTCATATACTCTGCTGAATCTTCTCGTTCCCATACTAAAATGGAACGGTCACAAGCACCCGAAAACAGTACGGACCCATCGGCGCTCAATGCTAACGCATTCACAGCTGATTTATGTTTGGATTATATACAGATGTACCCCCATTGTTAGACCCGATAGACAAATGTACCCCCGTTTTTTTGCCATTTACAGATGTACTCCTCTTGGATGGAAAACATCCAAAAAAGTTAGAAAAGTCAATTTCTCGGACAAAAGGTCAATTTCTCCTTGACCGAGATGAGAAATTGATGCCACGTATGTATTTTCGAGATGAGATAATGATGCCACGTATTTGAACCCGTGGATGAATCAAGGCCACAGATCTGTGTGCGGATGGATCTCAATGAATATGGACGGTATCTGATGGAAAAGTGGATTATACATGGGAAAAGAAGAAACAAACTCGTCCTTATCTTCTTCTTCCCTCTTTCCCCATTTTTCCTCTCTGGTTCTCTCTGGTTCTCTTTGAAATCAAATCTAAAGGAACCCTTAAATCGATTTCTTAAGACGAAGATAAGTGAAGATGGTGAAGTTAAGACGTGGAAAGAAGAAGAAACCAGAAATAAAAAGGTTAGTTTATCTGGGTTTTGTGTTTTAGGGTTACGATTGATTTTTATTTTTTTTCTGTTGATGTATTTGTACGATTATTTTGTTATAGGATTGATTTCGGTAACTAAACATTGGGTTTATGTATATTTGTTTTTAGGGTTTTCTGTTTTTAGGGTTCTTGGGTATTATTGTGATTGATTTTAGGTTTGTGAAATAATGCATAGTAATACGAAATTGATGCTTGGGTCTGTTTTTATTCATTGATTTGTAGGGTTAAGATATTTTCTGATACTATAATTGATTGATTTGTAAATTGATGGAATAAATAGATGATATTGGATGATTAGCATTTTTGCTTGAACTGTGTGATGAGTAGGTTAATTTTAAGTAGTCAATTGACTCAATTCTATGTATGAGTGTTGTTCATTTGGTGTGGACATGAACTAATACTATGTATTATGTGTTGATGTAGACATGAAGTTGAAGACAAATATCCTAAGAGAGACATAAAGGTGAAGGTTATGGATACTGTGATGAGTTTTGAATTCAAAGGGTTGGCTAGAGAAGATATGGGTCTTGTTCAATTGAAGGAAAAGATCAAGCCCCTACTTACATTGCAGCTTAATGAGGAAGTGGACTTGGTATGGCTAAGTGACCCATGTTTACCGTAAATCATTGTTTCTTCAAGAAGAATTCGGAGGTTTTGGGACAATGCGAAGTACATGAGAATTGGACTACACTTCATATGCAAGTTATTATTCCCCATGAGCATTCTGAATTAACCATTGTTGCTCCTCCACACAAGTATTTGACACCAAAAAAGTCTTCTTCAACACC
Organism: Papaver bracteatum; assembly: GCA_023529315.1. NCBI lineage: Eukaryota > Viridiplantae > Streptophyta > Magnoliopsida > Ranunculales > Papaveraceae > Papaver > Papaver bracteatum. Next base: position 1,246,974 of record JAJJWX010004466.1, on the reverse strand, counting down.
AAAGAAACCAGTGAGCAAAACCAAGAAAGATCCTACAAGAAAAATTCCTAGAGTATCTAAGAAGAAGAACCAAAGTCAGTCAGCAAGAAAGAAGTTATTCATTGGCTTGGATGAAGAAGAAGTATATGTTCCTCAAAATACACAACAAACACAGTCTAGTGTAGCTGGTAACATACACCGAAGAACATTTTGAATCATTTAATCTGTCTTTTGGATTGAAGCAACACAGTTGCTAGTGTTATTGAGGATGACCAGTATGTTCTACAACTTCCAAATGAAGAACCTGATGAGTGTCACCCTGAGCAGGATTTAAACAACTTCAACTCGGGTATGAGAGTGAAGAACAACATGAGAAGGACTATGAGGAATTTTTGAGAAAGGTGAGTCCGGTGGCTTGCGGAGATAAGTCGATGATCCCAACTTTGGTGAGGTGGAGGTTGATAATGACAATGAAGGTAATGTTTTATTTTCTTGGGTATTGATTGTTTGTTTTGTTTTATTTTTTGTTTGTTATAGTATCTCAAGTTCTGAAAAATGAATGAATGTATGGTTGTGTTGTATGTTGTTTGATTATGGAGATGTATCTGGAGAAGATGAAGGTGTTGGATATTTTCAATAACTTAGGGTGGATTGATTGTTTGTTTTGTTTTATTTTTTTGTTTGTTATAGTATCTCAAAACTTCCATGAAATCGGTATCACAATCTGTGCATTATCGTCTAGCCTTTGTTAATGCTCTGTTATGTTCGTAAATCATATCATAAACTTGTTTGATTTTTACATCCACATATTCATCTACGTGACATGATTGGTTTTTCCACGGTAATGCTTAGTCCTCTTGATTGGGGTTAGTAATGCCATATATATATTTTTTTTATGATAGCATGAGATATATAATAAATGTATTAGAAGTTCGGAATCCTTTAAGGGTGCATAACGAAAAATGAATGAATGTATGGTTGTGTTGTATGTTGTTTTGCCTACAAATTTTCTATGCCTCTAGTGAGTCTATAATGACCATTATGGAGATGTAGACAAGTGAGTTCCGATGGAGAAGATGAAGGTAATGATATGCTTTTTAATTTGTTCCAACCATTATTGTTAGTTATTGTAATTTCAAAACAAGTTAAGATGAAATGTGGGCGTTTCCTAAGAGAAGAAGACTGAAGACTCAGTATGATTTGTTTGTTTGTTAGGTGGACAACAAAAAGCTAACACTAAGTGAAGGTTCAAATCCAGGAAGGTACCTATCATTTATGTATTGATTTCAACGATGATGCTTAGTCTCAATTGTGCTTGAATGCACCTCACTTTAATGGACCTCAACCAAATGAGCCACCACCTCTAATAGGTCCCCATTCAACACCTTATGTGTCTTTTGGAGTTTGACAAAGAATATGAGAATGAATTCAACCTGAGCACTTTAGGAAAGAACAAGAAGAAGACTTGTTCCAAGAGGAGATAGGTGAGGAATTTGATCCTACTAAACTTGTAGTTGGTAATAAATATGTAGATAAAAATGAATTTAAGAAACATGTTAGTTAGCATTTCGTGTAATGAATGGACATGAATTTGTATGGAATAAATGTGATAACAAAAAACAAAGGGCAATATGTGTTCATGCTTTGAGAAGACATAATGTAAGTTCTTTATATATGGCATCAATCGAAAAGGTGAAGGAAACACCTTTACACTCAGAGGGTTTCATATAGAACACAACCATCAAGGTCGTGGAGATGGGTACAACAAGAGTGCAACTCCTCCTTATGTAGCTGATTGGTACATGGAAAAAAGAAGGGATACAGGTTGTGATGCAGCAATACCTTGTCCACATGACTTAGCAGCGCAATTTAAAAAGGACACAAAGGTCACAATTCCATACCATACTGCATGGAGGGCAAGGGTTATGGTGTTGGAGAAGCTATATGGGAGTTATGAGAAGAGTTACCAACAAGTTCCTAACTTCTGTGAAATGGTTAAGGTAATGTTACTCTTGTCTGATATTTTTTTTCTTGTTAGTTGTTTTTGAAAATAATATTCATTTTGTCTTTCTTGTTATTAATTCTACAATGTTGTATGCAGAGGAGAAACCCAGGAAGCCATTGTTCTTTCTCATATGGCACTGTAGACAATACATTTCTTTCTTTAACTATATCATTTTCTCCCGCAATAAAGGGGTGGAAGGCTGGCTGTAGAAGGGTCATTGGCTTGGATGCTTGTCACTTGACAGGAAAGTTTGGTGGTGTGATGTTATGTGCAACAGGTAAAGTGTTCTTCTTCTTCACTTATACATTCTGTGTAATTTATATGTCATTTTGGATTATAATTCTCTTGTACTGTGAAATTAGGTTTGGATGGTCAGAATGGCTTAGTTATGTTAGGTATAATGGTGTGTAGGAATGAAACAATTGAAAATTGGAAGATTTTCCTCGGAGATTTGAAGCCTCTGGTAGATGAAGATGGTGTGCGTATATGTTTCATCTCAGACAAGCAAAAGGGAATCTTGGAGGGTGTTGACTATCACTTTCCTTTAGATGAACACAGATATTGTTTTAGGTATAATGTTTATGAATTCAGATTAATATTCCCTTATTTCTTTCTAGATCACCAAATAATCCTATAATGTATTTGAATTTACATGTGACAGGCACTTGCTTGCAAACTTCAAGAAGTACTACAAGGGTTTTAGTTTGCAGAATCATCTTTGGAATGCTGCTAAATGTTACAAGAAAATGCATTTTGAGGTAATTCATAAGCACATTTCACTTGTTTAAATATATTTCCTCAAATTTATTAGGTTTTTATGTAACCATAAACATTGTTTTTATGTTAGGAACATATGGCCAAGATGAAGGCTGAGAATGAAGATGCTGCTTGGTATCTCTTGAAAGAAGAAAAACCACAAACCTGGTCCAGGTCCCATTTTGAAAAAGACAACAAATGTGAGCACCTTAATAATAACTTTTCTGAGTCCTTCAACAATATGTCAAAGAAGATGAGGGATAAGCCAATCTGCAAGTTAGGCCTGATGTATGGAGAGTCTGGTGATGAATACTTGGTATAAGAGAAGAAATGAGTCTGCAAAATGGAGGGATGGTGACATAGTTCCTAAAGCAATGAAGTTGATTGAAAAGATGACAGACTTTGAATCATAACTTTAAGTTGGTACCAGCTGTGAAGTACAAAGTCTATGAAGTGATTAGTGTGCATGAAGCAGTTTTTATTGTGGATCTTGAGAAGAAAACATGTAGCTGTTTGCAATGGGAGTTAAGGGGATTTCCATGCCAAAGATCTTTGTATGTGCTTTGGCTCCAATGAGACCTAATCTGGGCTGAGTTAGTTTCCTAAACTTGAACCACTTTATATATTTTGGTTTGTATTATATGTTTTGTAGAAGTACAATGTATAACCAAGCCCATTTTGTGTTATTTGTTATGTACTTGTAGTTATTGTAGCCATTACTACACAAAGGGACTATTATAAGAAGACATATGCTCCTGAATTCAATCCACTAGAGGGTCTAGCTGACTGGATAGAGGTACATTTACTTTTAAATATTTTTAGTGTAAAAATAATATTTGTTGTCTTTATTTTTTGTTGTGCAATATATCAGGGTAATAAAGTAGATTCCTTTAGGGTTTCATTGTACTAGTATAACAGCCTCCACAAGTTTTCTAACTCTTATCTTCTTCTTATTTCTTTGCAGCCAGAAAAACCAGAAATGATAAAGCCACCAGTAGACACATTAGAAAGACAGGCAGGCCAAGGAAGAAGAGGATATTGTCATATGATGAACCAAGAGGTCGAAGAAAGCTAGAAGATGTGGTAGGTGTGGAAATGAAGGTCACTACTCAACAACTTGTCTTTGGTGGTCCAGTTGGAGGAAATCCTAAGGGATTCAAGCCTAGAACATGTGTTGATGGCACAAAGCAAACAACAGTTGAAGCTCCACCAAAGAGAAAGTTCAAAGATAAAGTCTGCTGCAAATTCGGAGGTGCATCTGCACATGCAAATTCTCAACCTTGTGCTAGCAGATCTAAGACAATAACAAGTGTTGCTCAATCTTCCCAACCAACTGCAACATATCCTGCAAAACCCAAAGGTATCAGGAGAAAAGCAGGTGATGCATCTTGTTCTCAGCCAGTTTTAGTCGTGAGAACACCCATGTTGGATCTGTTTGCAACAACATAACATATGAAGCTCCAAACCCAAAAGGAAAGAAGAAAGCAAAGAAGTATATGAATCTTTAGATGTACCTCCATTATGTGGTTTGTGTTTATGATGACTCTATTTTATATTTCAATGTTTAAGACAATTTATGGAAGTTATGTTAAGATAAGACAAAGTGGAGAGTTCTTTGAAATAGAATGCTTTTATTACTATTGCAGTTACATTTGCATATTTTTCTTGAATTCCTTACATACTTCATATACTTTTCCCTTGAGTGTTTCTTTTGTTTCTATAACTATTGCATCCTCTAAGCCCATCCGAATGCTTCACGGTGTTTGTTGTTGCGGACAAGGTAAGAAATGTTGAGATTATCTTTGATTCTTACACAATTTCAATATGAGTTTGGAATTACGATTCTCTTTGAAGCACCGTTGATTGTTAAGAGAACAATTTTGAAAATAATGATTGTCTTCTCCACAGTGCTGAGCAACTCGAGGTGATGGAAGCTTAATTGGTAGTGCGGTCTTTGGATTTGATGCAAGATCAAACCACTCAAAGTAGTTGCGGGTGGGATTCAAACACTTGAAGAATTTTCTTCCACTACTTTCACTGTTTTTAGATCTCGATAGAGCCCTCACACCATTACAAGGTACATGTTTGCACCTTGAATAAACCCAAGGACAACCTTTGGTTTCATGATCTTCTTCAATGTCACACATGAAACACATGAGTTTGCTGCTGTTGTTGCTTGAAGTTGAGGCTTTTGAAACATCCACCCCACAACCCATTTTAGATCTGAAAGAGTCACCAAAAAGTAGAGAAAGTAGATGTGTGAGAGAGAGATAATGGAGTTTCCTGTGAAAGATGATGTATATATGGAAGAGAAGAAAAAAATGACCGTTCTAATGTGGGCCCAACAACGTGTACACCGCTTACGTGGAAGAATAGACGAGTTGGCAAGTGAGTTGGAGGATTTAACTGCTGATGTGGAGGTTAACTTTCCGTTAGCCGTTTTTTCTAAAAAACGGTCAAAACGGGAGTACATTTGTAAATGTCAAAAAAACGGGGGTACATCTGTATGCGCCTATAAAAACAGGGGTACATCTGTATTTCACCCTTTATGTTTCTCAAGCGTTGCAATTAGACTATGTTTTTTGTTTTCGTTAAATTCTTTAGCCCAAACCCTGATTCTTTTATCAGCGGAGCCTGTATAAACAGTTCCATCAGCTGAAACAGCAACGGAATTTACAGCGTCGTCATGAGCTTTAACCGATTCTAAACAAACAAGATCTCTAGACCTCCAAACTTTCAAACATTTATCCCAAGAGACGGAATAAATCAAACCATTATTAACAGAAACACCAGAAACTGCATCAGAATGTTGAATCCAAAGTTGTTTCTTATGTCGTCTAACGCGAACATAATTCTTCGGTAATACAAACCGGGAGAGGCGATCATTTAACGTTGGAAGCGTTGCGACTAATTTGTGAAGGTTACATTCTTTCGTCGTTATTAACTTCCATACGCGAATTTTACAATCTTGATGAGCTGTGAAGATTTTTCCTTTGGAAAACGTTATTGATTTAACCGAACCAGAATCAGACTGAGTATCATTGAACGTATTGACATGGGTAATGTTGTTAAGATCAAAAACGTTAATTTCGTATCCAGAAGCAACGTAGAGAAGGTTAGAAGAAACAGCAAGGCATGTAATTTGATGAGCTTGTTGGAAAGAAAAGAGACAGTGATGAGAAACATTAAGATTCTTCAAAGTTTCCGGAGACAATGATTTTTGTAGAGAAAGAACTGAAGGTAGTGTTTGTAAAGATAGATTACTCTGAAGACTACTAGTACTACACATACTGTATTGTGATGGGGTTGATGAATTGCGTAGCATCTCAGAAGCACAACTACTTGTATCAGAACCAAAGAGATTTGGAGATTGCAACTGTGTTAGTTTATCACACGCTGTTGTTTCGTCTGTAGCCGAGCAGGCGAAGAAACATGATTGAATTGTCATGCCGGCAAGGAGTATAGAATTAGACAAGGTGTTTGAAAGAGAGACACAGAGTGAGAGTGAGAAAGATTTGAAGTCTAAGTTTGAGGTTTGGCCTTTTAAAGGGAAAAAAAGTACCGAATGGAATGAATGAATGACCTTTTCCTAGATTCCCTTTTGTTTTTCAAAGGCTCTAAGAAGTTTCCTTAGCTTGGAACAGTTGTTAATGAGCCAACAAAGGGCCCCAAAACAGGAAGAAAAAGAAGTGTGACTTCTTCTTATTTTAATGTTTTCGGCGTTTGTGTTTGGCTTTTGAATTCAGCTGTAAATGGCTTGGCTATAGCTGGTTTCTATCATTTTACATTCCCATTTACTTCCAATTTTTTGGTTTGATTGAGCAGGTTATTACAGATATTTTAAAATGAACCCTATAATTGGGGCTATCCACGGCTTGTTTTTTGGGAGCTATTTGGGGTCATGAAATAATAACCCATAGCACCCCTTATCCATCATTTTTTGTAATGACTAATCTACCCTTAATTTGATTAGTGCTAATTAACTTGATTAAGCTAAACTAATCAGTTGTAAGTACACTTATGTATCTCCCTCGCCACGTGCACTAGCAAGCCCACGTGGAGGCCATGTCATGAAGATGAATGGTACACAGGGGGATACAAGGATCTAGGTGATACACCACATGTCGAGATCAACAGTCTAAGATGAAGGAACATCAACGAAAGGTATACCCACTTAACACCAAGGAACTACTCGGCAACACTTTTTCGTATCTCGAGATAAGATGTAATCGGCGGGCGGGAAGGCCCAATCGACACGACATGACAGTGAAAACCGACACCACATGGCGCGGATGGGACGCCCCAACCACTCGCATTTGGTACTGCTCGGAGGGCACGCAATAACTAACTAACGAAGGAGACGGAGATTGGTCAGCGTGATGATCTTAGAAAGCATAGAAGCCGCGGGCTGACCAAGAGGTCCGCGGACTATGCACAAAACACAAGAAGATAAGTTTCCAACAGCTCTTTTCTAAGGGACCTACGTAGATTAGCTATATATATGACCCTTCTTGTTACATGTGGGGGGGTCGAGCAATTTAGGAAGAAAGAGAGAAGGAGAGATCAGTGAGAAGTAAGTATGAGCATGAGCCTTAGGATTCCAGAGAGACCGAAAGTCTTTCGACTGTTCTTGTAATCGTTTACCACATAGTGAAATCTCCCCCAAACTGTGGATGTAGGCCTTAGAGCTGAACCACATAAATAGTTGTCTCATTTACATTTTTGTATTGGTATATTCTCATATCCATGTGTTTTCATAGATCTATAATGGTAGATGTTGACAAGATCATGACAAACCCGCGGGGTTTGGAATCAATGAATCAACGTCTATCTAGGCATCTTGCACTATATTCATACCTTAATGCATGCACCCCGTACATGCGTAGATTGGTTGTGGACATGTTGGCACCAATACGTAGTCTTCGTGTTCACAATTTGGCGCTAGAAACAGGTACTTTTGTCCCGATCAAAAGATTTATCTTTCTCTGTGCTTTTATAAACAGATCTGCGTTTTAAACTCATTTTTCTCATCATATCTATGTTCTTTGTATTTTCTACTCACAGATCTGGGCCTCTTACGACTTTTAACCGGCAGATCTGTGTTTTGGGATACTTTTTGCACATATTTGTGACCAATGTATTTTCTACCAACAGATCAGGGCGTTTTATAACCTCTGTACCGACGGACTTATGTTTTAACTATTTTTTATACTTATTTTCTACCAGTAGCCTCATAACAACCCTTGGACCCCATTATTTCAATCGAGTCGGTACATCTACCCACGTTTTTTCATACTATTCGCATGATCAGTAGTTTGAATGCATTCTTTGCCGCTAGAAATCCAACTTGTGGGTACCGTGAACTAACAGCTAACCCGTGAATCTTGCCTCGTTTTATCTCCGTGCCCTATCTGCAGAGTATTGCAATGGAAAAGAGCAAGGACGTAGGGAAATCGAAGGTACCATCAAAAGAGACGCCTAGGACTATGCCAATAATAACAAGGAGCAAACAGACAGGTGAAAGACTCATATCCGGGGGCAAGACGCAGAACGGAGCGGAAGAAGCATTACTTTCAGAAGCGGGCATCATTGCAATGGAAGCACGAAGGCTGCGGCGGCAAAGGATGCGTCACCTACAGTGGTAGCTTCTCAAGTGGCCGTCTCCAAAGCGATGGCTACAGCCAGACCTAATGATCCCCAACATGCAGCAGTAGGCTCGGTGATCTAAGACCCTCCGTACGGGATGCCGCCGGTCAATGGGAGAAATACGCAACTACGAGCAGGATACCACGGGGTGGTAGAACCCATTGTGCAGCTGGTGGAAGAGGTTAATACCGCAGTTCCCGAAGGACAAGCTCAACTTCAGTCAGGAACGCTAAGTCAAGAATCAAACCAGTCTGCGCATATATGGGCGGAGCTAGAAGAGCTAAAAAGGAATCAAAAGACATACGCAGATGCGGTGGCCTTACTAGCCCAAGAAAATCAGCAATTGAGAGAAAATATCCTCCAAAGCGCGGAGCTAGGGAATCAACAAGACGAGGCTAACTCTGCGATGCAGAATGCAGACCGGAAAGCGATCCTCGAAAGCACCCCCGCAGCAGGTAACCAAAGAACAATACCCCGAAGAGGTGCGCGTAGCAACAGGAGGTCTGACCAAGACTATCACCCAGAGACTTCAGACTACTACGACGAAGATGAGGACACGTTGTTGCAGCCTACGAAGAAGGCATAGTCATCCATGCAAGACGAGCACTATTTGGCGATGGAGAGTCTTCGTGCAGAAATGCTAGCAGAAATCAACCAAATCAAGACCAGGCAAGGAGGCGGAAGGCTAGAACAGGTTATGAAAGAAGCTAGTACTACACCCCTAGCGCACCAGTTAGCTACGGCTACTATTCCGCAGAAATGTCCAGTCCCATCCTTCGAATATTACGGCGGGTCTGCGGATCCCACGTCCCATCTACGATATTACAACAGGGTAATGGCCAGGTGGGAATATGATGAAGCTATACTATGCAGATATTTCCCTTCCATCCTGAAAGGATCCGCGCTATCCTGGTTTGGTAACCTCAAGCCAGGATCCATTGATTCGTATGATCGGCTCACCGAAAAGTTCTTGGCCACCTACATGTATAACAAGGTCGTCAACACCGGAATGGACAAACTCTTCTCGCTTGCAATCAAGTACAGGGAATCCATTCGGGAATACACGGATAGGTGGCACAAGATATGTCAAGCCATAGGACAGGTAGATCCCGTAGTAAGTATTAATTGTTACAAATGGGGACTGGACAGGATGAGCCCATTGTTTTTCGGAATCCACGGCATCATCCCCGCCACAGAGGGAGATTTGAGGATAATCATCGAAAAACATGCAAGGTTGGAATAAATTCAACGGGAGAACCCAAGAGCGCATGCTCAACGACCTCCATAGACCAATTCCGCGGAACAAGCAATCGGATCTAAAAGTTACCAAAGGGATCCGAAAGACGACTACAAAAGGTATGGTAGAAGGTTCGAAGATCAAATCTACACGAAGCTCAATACCAGCTACTCACGCATCTTAAAGGATATCAAGGATCGCGAAAACTTAGACTGGCCTTGGAATAAGGGGAAACAACCACCAGCCTCAGAGAAGTCCAAAGAGTACTGTGATTTCCACTGCTTCAACGGGCACCCAACAGAGAAGTGCAAAAACCTCAAGATAGTGATACAAAAGCTGATAGATGCGGGGGATCTCAAGAAATACGTTGAAAATACTGCACCAGAAGACAGGGCCAAACGCAAAGAAACAAGTCCAATTACCGAGAAGGCAACCACACGGTGAATACTATATCCTGCTCGAGAATAAAGAACCAACCCTAACGCACAGATAGGAAAAAGACTGAGGAAACAATTTGAGGACTATTGTGAGCTTTACAATTTGGATGGGAAAGAGGTGGAAGATCATCAAGAATGGATGGACGCACCCCTAACCTTTGAAGCCGAGGACATTGAAGATGACATGGAAGACCACAACGATCCTCTGATCCTCACCTTGCCAATTGCAAGATGCAACATAAAGAAAATCCTCATCGATGGGGGGAGTTCCGTAAACGTCCTATTTTACGATACCTTCAAACGTATGGAGCTCAATGACGAGCAACTCTCGGCCTCACACCACACCATCCACGGATTCAATGGTACGGCTACGAAGCCTATCGGAGATATTGTTCTTCAAGTGGACGTCGGCCCCATGAAATTTGACGCTCGTTTCAGTGTGGTATACACACCTTCACCCTACAATGCCATTATTGGACGGAGGTGGATCCACAAGCTTAAGGGGGTCGCAGCTACCTACCATCAATACCTTAGGTTTCCTACCCCTAGGAGTAATGGAGATTAAGGGTGATCAAGCTTCCGCAAAGGAATGCCAGGAAATGCAGATGCAACTCAACAATGAGGAAGACGAGAAAATGAGAACCCGTAGGGCTCGAAACAAAGCAATATCAAAGGACAAAGCCATCGATGAATACTTGGAAGAAATCTCAGGGAAAAGCTTATCCAAGGGGCACTCCGTAGGAAACACGGAAGTATCAACATCAATTGCTGACCAGGACGCCCCTACGAACAAACAACCCGAGCCTGCCAAATAGCAATTAAAGAAAGTTCCTCACCTTGGGGAACCAAAACCCACATTCACATCCTTGGACGCGGTGAAGGAAGTTAACATCGGGACAGAGGGGAGCCCGAAGAAGATCAAAATAGGAACTCTGATGGATGAAGAACGCGAAGCCTCTCTGGTGAATCTGCTCAAGGAATACGCGGACGTCTTCGCGTGGAAACTATCTAACATGCCAGGAATAGATCCAAAGATCGTACAACATGATCTGCGCATTAAACCTGGCACACCCCCGGTAAGACAGAAGGTGCGAAAGGTAGCCACGGAGTATCACAAAGCAGTGGAAACGGAATTGCGAAAGCTGTTGGAGGCTGGTTTCATAAGAGAAGTCAAATATCCCACCCGATCTCTAACATGGTGATTGTACCAAAGAAGAATGGCGGGGTCGAAATCGCATCGACTTCACCAACTTGAACAAAGCATGCCCCAAGGACAGCTACCCACTACCCAGTATCGATCAACTGGTCGACGCGGTAGAAGGATATGAAGAGATATCATTCATGGACGGATACGCCGGGTACAATCAACTATTTTTAACAGAAGAAGACCAGTAACATACATCATTTTACACACCCCACGACCTCTATTTCTACGTAAGTATGCCCTTCGGACTCCGGAACGCAGGAGCAACATACCAAAGGATGGTCGATGATGTTTTCAAGCCACGGATTGGTACTACCTTAGAAGTCTACATTGATGATATGCTCGTAAAAAGCAGATTCAAGAAGAACCATCACCAAGACTTGAGGGACATCTTCGAAGCTATGAGGGGGCACAACATGAAGGTAAACCCGGAGAAATGCACCTTCGGAGTAACATCTGGAAAATTCCTCGGATACCTGGTGACAAAAAGGGGCATTGAGGTAGATCCCACAAGAATCCGAGCCATAGTAGACATGCCATCCCCAAAGAACCTAAAAGAAGTACAAAAGCTCAATGGATCCATAGCCGCTTTGGGAAGATTCATCTCGAGATCCTCGGATAAGTGCAAGTTCTTTTTCAACATATTGAAGAAGGGAACAAAATTTGAATGGACTGCGGAATGCGAAGAAGCCTTCCTAAGCATCAAGCAATACCTAGCGGAGATCCCTATCCTTCAGAAACCAGATCCTGACGAAGTTTTGGCGTTGTACATCGCAGCAACCGATGACGCAAAGAAGCGCGATACTTGTCAGGACCCACACAAAGGAGGAACAACTAATATACTATGTCAGCAAAACCCTGAACTCCGCGGAAAGAAATTACACAAGAATCGAACAACTAATTTTAGCCATCGTATGGTCCACCGTGAAGCTGAGAATGTACTTCTTGACGCATGACATACGTATCCCGTGTCGAGCACCCTTAGAAGACATCCTCAAAGGGGCAGGAAAGTTAGGACGCATAGCAAAATGGAGCACATACCTCGACCAATTTAGCATCTACTATGAGCTTCAACACTCTCAGAAATCCAAAGTACTTGCGGACTTCCTAGCAGACCTACCTCTGGACAACGAAGAAGAAGTGCGCATAGAGGGATGGAGAAAGCGGGCGCCTGAAAATTGAAAAGCAAAAGGATCCAAACGATATCCTTGAGACAGTGAACCCACGGCAATGGGAGGTCTTCGTAGACGGCTCCAAAAATAGAGAAGGCGCTGGATTAGGCATCGTTATCACCATACCCACAGGGGATAGAGTCGTACACGCATTCAGGTTGGAATTCGAAGGCCATACAAATAACATCGTAGAATACGAAGGAGTGGTCCACGCCCTCCGCTTGATAATCGAGATGGGGATACAAGAAGTACGGTTGACCAGCGACTCACAGCTAATCATACGGCAGATAGGCTATGAATACAACGTGTGCGACGAAACACTAATGGCATACATGGATTTGGTACAAACGTTGGTTTCCCAAATACCAAAAATCAAGTTCCGACATCTGCGTAGGAAGGAACTCAGGCACGCAGATGCCTTGGCTTATGTTTCAGCCATGCTCAAGAACAAAGATGTCAAAGAAATCAAGGTGACAAGAGTGTACGAGCCATCCATCAAGCTCCGGGAGATATGTGCGAGTAACCAACGCAGGTCCGCAATGGAGGATGTGTCTGATGAGGATATCGGAGAGCTCATATTCGATGACTTCCAAGACGACGATATAATGTAACAAGCAGATGTGGACGACGATTACAGACGGGAAGAAGATTGGAGACTCGGATTCCATTCTTTCCTCCAAGAAGGGAAGATACCCAAGGACACCAAACAAGCTAGGAAAATACAATCCAGAGAAGGGATGTACGAGCTAAGAGATGGAACCTTATACAAAAAATCATTCCTAGGGCCACTTCGTCGTTGTTTGTCCCGATCCGAAGGACACGGCATCTTGAAATATATCCATAGAGGAGATGCAGGAAATCACAGCGGAATGAGATCGCTTGCAGATAAGGAAAAGACGCAGGGTTACTATTAGCCAACAATGATCCAAGACGCGGCTAGAATGGCGAAAAGGTGTGAGGAATGTCAAAGATTTTGCAGGAGAATCCACGCCCCATCCACAAAGTTGAATTCGGTGGACAGTCCGTGGCCCTTCGCAAGGTGGGGAATCGACATTGTGGGCCCGCTTGTATCAGGAACCGGGAGAAGAAGATTCCTAATAGTGGCTACGGATTACTTCAGCAAGTGGGTAGAATCCAAGGCACTTGCGAGGATTCGTGATTCAGACGTCTTCACTTTCATATTTCAAAATATCATTTGCAGGTTCGGTATCCCCGCAGAGATAGTTTCCGACAATGGTCAACAACTACAAGGAAAAAATATCGACTTGCTGTTCGACACCTTCAAAATTCGGAAAAACAAGTCCACCCCTATATACCCGCAGAGCAACGGACAAGCGAAAGCCACAAACAAAACCCTAACGCTCATCCTCAAAAAATAGTTAGACGAGTACAAAGGGCGATGGTGTGAACAGTTACATAACGTTCTGTGGGCATACATGACAACTCGAAGATCGGATACTGGGGAATCTCCATTTCTACTCACGTACGGAGCGGAAGCAGTAATCCCCATGGAAGTTCTACTACCCACAACAAAGACAGAAGCGTGGGAGAAGAACCTCACCACGGACATGATGTTAGAAAAGCTTGATGACCTCGAAGAAAGAAGAGATACCACACTACAGAAAATGGAAAACTACCAGCGCAGGCTGGCCATAGAGTATAACAAGAAAGTAAAACTTAGGAATTTTGTAGAAGGCCAGTATGTGTTAAGAACCATTCCCCAATACCAGCGAGAAAAGAAGTGGGGAAAATTAGCACCAACTTGGGGCGGACCCTACGTGATACACGACATCGCCGGAAATGGCTCCTACTATCTGCGTAATCTGAAAGGGGAAATACTCAGGCATCCGTGGAACGCCAAATACCTCAAACCATACTATCCATAATCTATCACCTTCGTATGCATTTCAGAAGAACAAAGTTGACTTACAAGTCCGCAAGTTTCTATCTCTGATGGAGGAATAGCACGCCTCAACTTTTCAATCAATACAAATTTTCATCTTCAATTGACACAACTCTACTCGTTACCTATACGCATGTCGATGCGCTCAATACCCATAACCAACACCGTATGAGACACATGTATATACCCATACGCATTTCAATTTACTCAAACTACTCAATACCTATCCGTACACAAAGAGATCAACAAAACAACCGAATATGAATGTAAATTGAAAATCATTCCATATATTAATAAAGTGTCAATACTATTGTTACCCCGTGGACGTAGGCCTTAGGGCTGAACCACGTAAACTTGTGTGCAGTTACTATCATTTTACTTCAATAAGGTGAATGTTCCGCACAAAGCGTGGAACATACTCACTACGATACACCGGGAACAACCCGAACAACGCATACACATGCCATCTCTCGAACTCCCCCATAAGTGTCTATAAGTGTATGACCGGGGGGTGACTTCCCATGGAACGAGATACCCAAGAAATGTTATAAGCCGCGATATCCTTAAAATCCGGCTAGACCCCCACCGCTCAGTAATCCTCTGGCCCAGGAATTAGCTGAGCGGGGTGACAGGTCGCAAGACAATTCCGAGGATATCAACCTACGGGATTGCATAAACACTACAATTTCTCAAATCTCGATTCCCTGGAATACAAAATCTAAGGAATTACTTAATTACAAAATCTACGGAATTAATTAATTTCATTAATTTCATCTATGAAGCACATAGACGCGATTTAAAAAAATACAAGTTCAGACTGGGAAGTTAAAGTTGATCTATTACACGGCAGTTGATTACGAACCTAGCAAGAAAAGTAGCAAAAACGCCAAGAAAATTAAGCAACTGAGATTAACCCCCAACATACTAGTTATGAGCTATTGAGAAGGAGAACCATCCGCGGGTTTCTCCTGTAACGACGAAGGAACACTACCTTCGGATGAGGGGCCGGAGGAACCAGAAGAGAGAATGGGCACGGGACGCCGAGTATAATTCTTGCTTATTCCGTGGGTCTTCTTGAGATACAAATCGATCTCGCCAAGAGTCTTGTTGATCTCCTCCGCCAACTGATTACGAGCCACAAAGCCTATAGCTACGCTCCTCATCTCAGCTTGATTTAGGGAAATAGAAAGTTGTTCCGCATTCTCAGTAGCATGCTTCATCGCTTCCTCTAGACACGAAGCCAGACCCCGATGGTAGCTAACCTGCCCTTCCAATTGAACTATTTTATCCTGAGATTCGGCAAATTTGTCATTCGCAGCTTGAAGCTGTCCTTGGAGCTCTGCGGATATTATAAGAAGGTGAGTAATGACAAATACAACACAAAGCACACTCGATAACGTAGACATATACCTTCACAGTGGTTAACCGCGGAATCTCGTGCTTCTGCGGCATAATCATATTCATTCTAAAGCCTATCATAGTCTACCTGTAGGAGATTATGAGCATATTGACTCGCACTAAGATCATCTCGAAGCATCGAGTTAGAGTGATGATATCGGTTAACCTCATCATTCTTCGATTCCAACCCCTTGTTAAGACGATACATAGTCACCTCTAAGTTCCTCTCATACTCGGCCTGACGAGCCACATCAGTTCGAGACGCGGATAAGGCACTACTAAGAGCGCCAGATTCTGCTCTAGCATCGTCTCGTTCCTTGGCAAGACGTCGCATGTAAACCCGCACATCAGAGGGATGAGAAGAACGTTCTTGCCGCAATTCTTCTTCCATATCATTAAGCTTAACCTCTAGGGCGGAAATCTGGACGCGGGCTTCCTCGAGCCTATCCCGCGTCCATAAGAGAGTCCCGTTGAGCAACTCACGGTCGTGATCGTTTCGATTTTGCAAATCTACCCAACTAAATTTTTTCTGACGCCATTCCTCGGCCATAGCGTTATGAACATCCGCGCGAGCATTCCATTTCACTGCTTCGCTCTTAAGTTTCTCAACTAACTCAAAGAATACGCCCCTTTTGGCGAAATCTCTCACCACGAAGCCACATCATTCGGGGACTCCGCCCACTGAAGATAATACCGCGGGAGGAGAGAAGAAGGAGACGACTCAGAACATATAGGGAACATCGGAAAAGCAAAGTAGGGGAGGTTCAAACCTGAAAGGGACGAAGAATTCTGCTCAGCAACCTCTAACTTTTCCTTGACTAAAGCTAGCTCGGAACGAAGCATAGCCTCATCCACGCCTTGTTGTTCCTTGCGCTTAAGAAGATCCTTCAGTTCAGTTATCTCCCTATCTTTAGCAAAGGCCGCAGCTTCGACGCTCGAAAGCACTCCTTCACGGTGGCGGAGTTTCGCCTCTAGCTTAAGAGACTTGGCCTTGAAGAGCCGGTAAAGAGTATGGTTACAATACTCACTCCTCATCACATACGGATCAAAAAGAAATTAGTTCGAATAACATATCCAAGTAAGAGCAGGGTTACAAAGAATGGGGCATACCTCCAATAGTCGCTGCTGAGGATAACTATACTGGTATCCATCAGCAACAGCCATCATACCAGCGACAGTAAAAGGAGGATTCACCACCAGATCAATCCCGCTGGACACAAGATCCTTATCCCACTCTATATCTACAATCACCGCAGAGGTCGACTCCATATGCTGGCGAGTAAAAGAGTCCAAACTCTTTTCCCCTTCAATCACAAGGGCAGGATGCAACACGACGAGCAAACCCTTCTTTCTAAGCCAACCTAAGACAGCATCATCACCATCCGCGATTAAGGATTGCGGGAAATCATCAGAAGGAGAACCCAAGGAATTCACACCAAGTGCGGCACTAGTTTGGCCTTGCGTCAAAGGAACCTCAGCACCAGACACAGGTGCCGCGCCACCACCACCGATACCTTTAAGAACATCCCATTCATCACCAGGAGAAAGAATACTAAAATCCAAGACGAGTCCCATAGCCGCGGCCATATCGAAAGACTGATCCACGGACAGAGCATTACCAAAAGAAAACTCACCACAAGCACCCACATCCTTATCACTGCTAGCCACAAAAGAAACTCCCCTGCCCTTGTCCGTGATTGTTTGTTGTTGACCGACCTCCATGTCCACAGCCCCAGTAGATTTTGCTCCATCAGTGGTCTGATCACCATCACCACCGAGGAATTGATTACCATCGCCACCTCCAACTCCGCCACCAGTGGCTTCATCAACAATACCACCATCACCACCTGTGGCTTGATCACCAACGCCACCATCACCGCCACCAGCAATATTTCCTTCTTGCAAAGGTGGAGAAGTCTCAATCCGCTCCTCTTCGTCGGATACATCCTCTTCAGCGTTCACTAGAATGCTCACATCTTCGAACTGCGTAGAGTCTCCAGTAGGAGAATTTGACGATTGCTTGGGGTTGATCTTTTTCTTTCTAACCACCTGCGAGACATAATAACAAATAGCCTTGAGTATCTCCTTTCCTTGGCATAATCCATATTACTTAAGAAAAGGAAGGGGCATATATACGAAGAATACAAACATACCTTAGCAACATTAACATTCCGCGGAAGAAGGTTAGCGTCGGAATTATCCTCGTCATCCGCGTCATCAACATCACGGCTATAATCAAAATCCATACCTTCGAAACTCATCTGCCAAGGGCAATAATGGGCGTAACGAGAAGGAGAGGCTTCGCGGTAGGAGCTGTCAGCACTAGGTTGCCAACCATGGGGCCCAGGAACCCAGCCATAGGCCCACGGACCAATAACCTCAAGAATGGTGGAAGACCATTCATAATCATAATCATAATCACGCTTGATCCTCTCTTCAGCAGGAATAGGAAGACCTTCAGCACCAGGAATCCTTGCCATCTTGGAGTCACTTACTTCGCTCAAAAGGCGAATTTCCCCTTAACAGGAGCAATATTCCGCAGATTCACAGACCACGGCTTACGCGTCTTCCTATTGACGTAATCTCCAAAGGACTTGTTAAAGTTTTCAGGAGTATACCATCCTTTCTCCTCTTCTAAGTTAGGAGCATAGCAGGTCATCATCGTTTGCCCCTTGCTATGAAGATAGCACTCTCGGAGATGACGAAGTTAATTTCCCGTCAATTGCTGCACCCCACGGTTATGACTCTTCTTAGTAGTACCGCGGCTAGATAAGACCCGGTAGTAGAAATCATCACCAACTTTATACAGAGGCAACATCAAACCAGCCTCAAAAGCGCCCACGGTTGTCAACAGATGAAAAGCATCGTACTGATAATTAATAACCATCTCGTAGGTTATGTCTTTATCAGGGGCATAGAAACTCACCTGGAAGTGCTGAAGACCGTGCTTCACTTTGAAGGATTCAAGATCTATGTGCCTGAAAGTGAACTTATTGTTACCCATGGGTAAAGGACGAAAAGTGACAGAAGAATCATCTTCATAAGCATCCCCCGCAACATCTTCCGCAGAATCTTCTACCTTCTTCTTAGGAGGAACCACGTCTCCCACAGATTCCATCTCTGAGGCCTTCCTCTTCGCAGGCTGGATCTTAGTTGTTTTGCCTGAGCCAGGCACAGACGAAGACGGAGGAAGATTAGCCCGCGGAGGAGCCATGGTACGGAGAGGCTGCACATTTAAAAGTTCAATGCGCGGATTCTGCTGCTTCTTAGAAGCCTCATCTCTAGGACGGCTTGAGGCGTATTTCGACCCCCGGGGAGGATCACCTCTTTGGAACGGAGGCTTCTGGCTAGAGGACGAGGATGGATGCCTATCCCGAGGGATGCCCTGAGCAGAGGGAGGAGATGCCGCATCCCTGATATGAGAGTCTCCCCGAGGAGATCTATGGGGACTCGGCGGAGGAGTTTGATAAGGTACCCCGCGGACGCTCGGACATATCTGCGAACACAAACACAAATAGGAAGACTAGTCAGTCAAGGAAGATCAAAGACAAGGAAATCTCAAGAACAGCGAAGAACACGAAGAAAACCCTAGATTTCATCTACCACCACATAAGCTCTCAAATCATTAATCAACTTAAAAGGAATCGAAAACAAAGCCGATAAAATGCACGGCCCAGCAATGGCAGCCTTCGAATCCATGACATGCATGGGATTTAACCCCATCATGATCCATCACTAAAAATCGAGAACTCCACAAAAGCAAAAATGGCGAGAAGAATAGTTTGAAGACGTCGACAGCAGCAGCGGAGGAAGAAAACAGCAGCAGTAGCAGTAAGAAAATTAGAGTTCTTGATGAAAGGGTGCGGCAGAAACAGCAGCAGCAGCGAAAGAAGTTTCAGAAAAAGTCAAGAAGATGAAGAAGGAAATGGGGCAGGGAATAAAACAGAGAATGTGAATTTAATTCACATTCCCTCATTCTCTTCTCTATTAAAGTATCAAAAGAAACTGTCCACCACCCGAGACACAATTACGGCCGGACATGGGAAACGTGCACAATAAATGCAAATAACGCCTTTTTAGAAGAAGTTATGAGGGAGAAAAAGCGCACTACCTGATTCTTCTTCCGACTATAGCTGACACCCAGTCATAAGAAGAGGGGCAAATTGTAAGTACACTTATGTATCTCCCTCGCCACGTGCACTAGCAAGCCCACGTGGAGGCCACGTCATGAAGATGAATGGTACACAGGGGGATCCAAGGATCTAGGTGATACACCACATGTCGAGATCAACAGTCTAAGATGAAGGAACATCAACGAAAGGTATACCCACTTAACACCAAGGAACTACTCGGCAACACTTTTTCGTATCTCGAGATAAGATGTAATCAGCGGCTGGGGAAGGCCCAAATGACACAGACATGACAGGGAAACTGACACCACATGGCGCGGACTGGACCGCCCAAACCAATCGCATTTGGTACTGCTCAGAGGGCATGCAACAGCTAACTAACGAAGTAGATGGAGATTGGTCAGCGTGATGATCTTAGAAAGCATAGAAGCTGCGGGCTGACCAAGAGGTCCGCGGACTATGCACAAAACACAAGAAGATAAGATTACAACAGCTCTTTTCTAAGGGACCTACGTAGATTAGCTATATATATGACCCTTCCTGTTACATGTGGGGGGTCGAGCAATTTAGGAAGAAAGAGAGAAGGAGAGATCAGTGAGAAGTAAGTATGAGCATGAGCCTTCGGATTCCAGAGAGACCGAAAGTCTTTCGACTGTTCTTGTAATCGTTTACCACATCGTGAAATCTCCCCCAGACTTGTGGATGTAGGCCTTAGAGCTGAACCACATAAATAGTTGTCTCATTTACATTTTTGTATTGGTATATTCTCATATCCATGTGTTTTCATAGATCTATGATGGTAGATGTTGACAAGATCATGACAAACCCGCGGGGTTTGGAATCAATGAATCAACGTCTATCTAGGCATCTTGCACTATATTCATACCTTAATGCATGCACCCCGTACATGCGTAGATTGGTTGTGGACATGTTGGCACCATTACGTAGTCTTCGTGTTCACATCAGTCTTAGTGGATCAATTAGACTAATCAAAATATTAATTTTTTGCAAATCAAAACTTGATTTTTTTGAGTTTTGAAGAAGGAAAATGATGATTTTGGTGAAATTATTTTGAACTCCCAACATCAATTTTATCAATTCAAATCCGTCAAAAATCTGAAAAAAAATCTGGAATTTGATGTTGTTACGGCCGGGAAATTGTGTCGACCCTTGGATAAATTTATTACGGCTTGGATATGATGACTTCCCAGCCGTAAACACTAACAAATTTGGGTTTATCCTTTGGATAACATAGTCTTCAAAGGGATAAGTCTTCTTCCAAAGTAAATTTGGGTTTATCCTTTGAGTACATTGCATTGAGTTTGTAGGAGTTTAAGTGGAGATTATTAGTGTAGAAGGCGTTACTTTGATTTGGAGTGGATGGTTATATGGAGATGGGAGTTATTTCAAGTTTAAATAAGTGGTTGAACAGCTAGAAACTTTTATAGATCAGTTTTCAAACCGATCTATTTTTCAAAATTAAAAAAACTAGCCGATATGCTTTGGTATGCATAATTATAGGAATTTACGGCTTGGAAATAGCAGGAGAGACCCATCCATTATTATGGATAAACTGGATGGATTTGTGGTGTGTCATATTTACGGCTCCATGGTTCAAGCCGTAAAACTTAAGTGTTATTTTTTGTCAGAATTACCGCCCGGATATATATGAATTTCCAAGACGTAATAATTTTACGGCCAGGAAATACAAATGTCAACCAAGCCGTATACCAGAGCTCCATTTTTTGTCAGTTTTACGGCTAGGAAAGCCAACCGCAAATCCAATAACGACTTGAAAACGTAGCCGTAACAAAGGTTCAATTAAATTTTGAGTATCCATGGAAACATACGGCCCGGTATTTCCTAACCGTTTTTTTTATAACGGCCGGGACTTTCCATCCGAAATTCTGTGCAACTAAATTTGACAAGGATGATATGCACTTTCGGCTAGGTTATGTGAAGGATCGACCTAGCCGAAAGTGCACAAAAATTTAGTGAATCTTGATTAATTCCTCAGTTTTCTTAGATTAGACAATTGTAAAGACTAACATTCATTAATAAATGCAAAGTTTTAAAAATTCATCCATCCAAATCCATAACCAAACCACAAAAAGTAAATAGACAAAGTGTTAGATAATAAATGTTCCATGAAATGAAGTAATATAATGAAAAGTAAATAGTCATTCACTTTCACTTGATCCCTCCTCCGAAGTGGTTTCCAAAAAGTCATCCACATCGTCCCTTGCCTGAGGTTCCACAACTTCTTCTACCAAAAAAGTTGTTTGTTGGTGCTTTAGTTTTGTGACAGCTTTATCCGGAAACTACCAAAAACAAAAATTGGTTGTAAAAATAATAATCCATAACAAAATGAATATAACATATATGTAATTTGATTTATTACCTTTGTGCCACAAACCCTAGCAGCCCATGAAGAAGTGTATCCAATCAAGACAGAGCGACCTCTTGGATCACCCCAAGGTATCCCATTCCTCTTGGGAGGTAAAGGCTCCATAGCATCAATTACTTCTCTTGGCGATGTCTTAGGTTTATACTTCTTCTTTCCCTCCTTATTTCCCTCCTCGACTACGGATTTACCTTTATCAATAGCAGCAGCACCACTAGAAGTGCCAACTTCAGTACCTCCGGTAAAAACAAGTACACCTTCATTTCCACCACCACTAGAAGTGCCAACAACTTCAGTTCCTTTAGTAACAACAACTTCAGTTCCCTCAGCAACTCCAACTTCAGTTCCTCCAGTGACTCAAACTCCATCTCCACCACCTTCCCTTTATCCAGCAGTCACAACTTCGATTGCTTTCCTTGCGTCTGCACCCAATGGTTTTGAGTGACGAGGTTGCGGAGTCGGGTCACTAGAAGGTGTTACTTCTTGGGATCTTTTCTTCTTCTTTTCTTTCCCTCTGTTCCAAGACAAACAAGGCAAGAAAACCAAAAGTATATAAGAAATACGCCTGGTAAAATTAGACAGAACCAAACCGAAACAACAAACACGGCTAGGAAAAATGGAGAGTCCAAGACGCAAAATTTATTACGGATAGGAAAATTTATATCAACCAAGCCGACATCTACATTACAGATGGGAAATTAGTAATATACCTAGCCGAAAACAGAATTACGGATGGATAACCTATACGTTGTTATATTTCTAGTTCAAAACTCATAACATGCCAAAAACATGGCTAGGAAAGTTGGATATCCAAGACGCAAAAACAACTACGGATAGGAAAACCTATACGACTGTGTATTTCTAGTTCACAGTACAACACAGGGCACTAATACGTCTAGGAAACTGGATATTACGGTCAGAAAATAAATCTACGGTTGGGAAAACCTATACGTAACACTAAAACAGCTAAAAAATATGAACACAGGAGAACATACGTCTAGGAATATCCCAGCCGTATACGAATGGTTACGGCTAGGAATGCTCCATCTCGTACACGTCGATCTAGTTACGGCTGGGAGTTCTTATATTTCCCAACCGTGTAATTTATAAACGGCTGGGAAATCGACAATTCCCAACCGTTAAACTTATTTACGGCTTGGAGTACAAGAACTCCCAGCCGTAAGCATTTTCAGAAACCGTTTTTTCAGACATAAAATTTCCGAAATCAAATGATTAATCAACTAAACGCTTAAATAAAGACTGGGTTTTTGAATTCATACCTTATTGATGTCATAACAGGAGATTCAGCGGCTGCTGGAACTCCTGCATTCACTTCCTCTTTTTCTTCACTTTCATCTTCAGTGGATGAAGTTGGTTTCTCTGCTTCAGTCGGAGGTTGATTCGACTAGGATTAACCTAGATTTTCCTTCGGCTTTATGGTTTTATAGAATGAGTTTAATCGACGATGAATTTTTCTTGAATCGACGATTAATCGTTTAACAATGTTGAATGGAAGAAGAAAATAAGAAGAAGGAAAGAAGAAGAAAAGAAGAAGAAGAATTAAAAAAGAAAATGGGGTGATGTTTTTTTTTGTTTTAATGTCTTCCGTTTTTATCTGTTTTTTTTTTTTTTGTTTTTTTATTAGATTAGGTAGTTAAAGAGAAGGTATAAAGGGAATAAATTAAAATTATGAAGAGTATTTTAAAAAAAAATTACACAAATGTGATCTCCCCTATAACATTTAGGCTCCACTTAGTAAAATAGCCCCAAAAAAAGGTCTCCACCTATAGCCACAATAATAGAGTTCTTTAAAATCCAAACAATTGATGACCCTAAATTAGTTTTTTAAAAGAAAGATACGAAGGGAGACAGAAACGGTTGATGAACCTAGAAATCTACACCCAATGGCAGCAATTTGCATTAATTTTACTGTCTTAACTACAGTGGTGTGAAAAACAATGAAGCATCAGTTGCATGCAATTTGACTTTACAAAAATTTAACCAATTACACATTTTCACATTTCTATGGGAGACCAAAACAGACCATATGACAAGCAGACCGCACACAGGTTTAAGTTATGGTTTAGACTTTAGGTAGTAACACTCTGTCTGTGGCTTGCAGAATTTGAGCCGAACATTTATTTCTACAATGTAGACCAGCATTAGACGACTTTAAATGGCTTGTTTCACAATTGTGGCAGTAATTAAAGACTGCATTTGGGTTTGTTTGTAATTGTATTTCTAATATCCGTATGTACGATTTGATTTTAAGTCAAAAGATTGACTTAGACTTTTGTCTAGTTACTGTTGCCGATTTCTTTCAAGTTTTCGAACCAGGTGTTGAGACTTGAGAAATGGCTAATCTTAAGATTCTTAACATTGTGCATTTTTCAGACAGACCTTATTAGACACGGTCCACACGGATCATCTTTGTTAGTCCAACTTCCAAGTGTAGACCATTATTCATGCAATCCACATCCTACTTGGGAAAATTGCACATGTAAGAAATTTCTGTGCGGCTTGTGAATGTAACCAGGGGCATCAACAATTATCAAACTTAACTTAATCATCCATGTGAAGCTCAAATAGCTCTACAAATTCCAATGTTTTGACATGTGACTTCAATTGCAAATTTTTTGATTGGGTTTTTCCTGCTACTATTTTAATGGTAGATAGGTGTCCTCTAATTGGTTCAGTTCAGTCACTACTTATCAGATAACTAGTATCATTGAAGAGCGTGAGTTAGACTGCACATGCAAAGGTCGTAAGTTAGAATTCAGACTAAACAAAGCCTCCTGCATGTGCACTCTAATGAGGTCTCAATCCCCAGCATAAATCCGATACATAATAAAAGCCATCTCAAAGAGTAGACACCACCGGAACATCAGTTTTCCATATTTTTTTTTGTTGAATATTCAACACCAACTTAGTCAAGTGTTCACATCTATCTAAATTAACCTAGAAATATCTAGGATGTCTAGAGTCAATGTTAGACAATTAACATGTGTAAAATGAGTGTTCTAGAGTTAGACAAATCAAACAAGAATACTAGATTGTCTAGTAGTTGGTTTGGTAAGCCTCCATAGGCATAGTTGTTAGCCTCCATAAGCATAGTTGTTAGCCTCCAAAGGCATAGTTGTTAGCCTCCATAGGCATAGTTCTCTTCTTCTTTTGTAGCCTATAAATAGGCATGTTGTATTCATTTGTAAGTAAGTAAGGAAGCAAGAATCAATCAATACAAAGTTCAAGTTACAAAGTCCTTGCTTCCACCCTTCACTACTAGAGCTCTATACGAGCAACACCACGATGCTCGTATATCTCCGAAAAATATTATCAAGGTTTCTAAGTTCTTGATAAGAGTATAAATTTTAACTTGGTATCAGAGCTCGTTCGATCCGAAATGGGTGTAAAAGTTTCCGCTACGAATTGATGGGTTTCAAAGCTTTCGAGTTGAGAAGATATGAAGTTTAAGAAGGAGAAGATGCAAACACCACTAAGAAGATTTCAACCATTCCAACTGTCAAATAAAAAAATAAAAAAAAAGAGGTGACCAACTTCCCACCGAGACAACACATGGGCTGTTAAAAAAAAGAAAAGAAAAAAAAAAGGTTGGGCTTGCAAATGCCGTGGAACCTGAAGAAAAATTCGAAACAAAGAAGAAGTTGAAGGTGATTTAGATTGGTTGAAAGCCTCAAAGGAAATAGAGAAGATGCAGACAAGATGTTTGTTTAAATGCAAGGATGATCAGGGAAACATAAGTGTGACAATAATTGTCACAGCGTGGCAAATCTGTTACGAATTCAGAAATGTGGCAAATCTGGATAAAGTGGCAAATTTGTAACATCAAATAACAAGAAGAAAAATAGTTAGAGCTTGTGGCAGAAGCTTGACGAAATGAAAGATTGTGAGAGAATCTGGATAACCAAAGAAGTGTTACAGTTTTCGAACAAAAGCGTGACTGGAACAAAGATGAATAGAAGAAGAAACAACAAAAAATGTTGTGAAGAAACGGAAGCAATCACCAAGTGGTGATAAGATAGAGAACAACAAAAGTGGGTGAAAATCCTATGAGTTGTCTAAAGAGTACAAGAAGTATTTTACTGAAATGAAGAAGGACCGCAATGTCCCTAAACTACGATGGAACCCGTATGTTCTAAAACTACGAAGAGGACCGCAATGTCCCTAAACTACGATGGAACCCGTATGTTCTAAAACTACGAAGAGGGCCGCAATGTCCCTAAACTACGATGGAACCCGTATGTTCTAAAACTACGAAGAGGACCGCAATGTCCCTAAACTACGATGGAACCCGTATGTTCTAAAACTACGAAGAGGACCGAAATGTCCCTAAACTTCCGAAGAGGACCGAAATGTCCCTAAACTTCCGAAGAGAACTGAAACGTCCTTAAACTATGAAGAGGACCGAAACATCCTTAAACTATGAAGGGGACCGAAACGTCTACGATAAAGAGAAGTTGGAAAGTAGGTGTTGAGGGGGAGTGTTGAATATTCAACACCAACTTAGTCAAGTGTTCACATCTATCTAAATTAACCTAGAAATATCTAGGATGTCTAGAGTCAATGTTAGACAATTAACATGTGTAAAATGAGTATTCTAGAGTTAGACAAATCAAACAAGAATACTAGATTGTCTAGTAGTTGGTTTGGTAAGCCTCCATAGGCATAGTTGTTAGCCTCCATAAGCATAGTTGTTAGCCTCCAAAGGCATAGTTGTTAGCCTCCATAGGCATAGTTCTCTTCTTCTTTTGTAGCCTATAAATAGGCATGTTGTATTCATTTGTAAGTAAGTAAGGAAGCAAGAATCAATCAATACAAAGTTCAAGTTACAAAGTCCTTGCTTCCGCCCTTCACTACTAGAGCTCTAGGAGCTCTATACGAGCAACACCACGATGCTCGTATATCTCCGAAAAATATTATCAAGGTTTATAAGTTCTTTATAAGAGTATAAATTTTAACTTTTTTTAGATTAAGGGTATCCAACTCAAAACCAATTGGCAATGAGTTGAGTGGCCCTAAGAATTATAAAACGCGGGATTTTAAATAACCCAGATAATATGAGACTAATAATCTCAACATGAGAGGGCTATTTGGGAAAAAGTCCGTCCTTGGTTGGCACTATGCCCGAGTCTCAAAACAAGCATTCGATGGTTCTAAGTTAATATGTGTGAGTCTACATTCTGGTACTGCTTCAAGGTGCAACGCAAATCGGGCATTACCTGTTTAATCTGTAGGTACCGTATCTTTTCTTCAAATTCATGTGTTTGTTAATAGTAAGCTTCATCTACTGTCCCAAAAAGATGGTGCAATACAGCTTTGTGCTGATTTTGTTGTTTAAGGATCTTTAGTGGACTGTACATACTTGCTCCCCTTGATCCGTTGAAAAACACCTATGCAAGAGTCAAATATCTGAAATTCCAGCTTGTTTTGAGGTTAAGTGGAGTGATGGTTTTTACTTACTAAGTGGAGCACAACACTGGCTAGAATAACTGGTAGTTCTGCCGGAGGAAAAATATTTTTCAACTCACTAAAACTTTTTTGATTTCCTTCTTACTTTTATGAATCAAAATTAATTTCAATGCATAATCTCGTTTAAAATAATTGGTTTTGTTCATTGTTGATATAATTTTTTCCTATTTATATGTTGGAATTAATTACAATAATCATAATCGAATACAAATGGGAAATAATACTTAGATTACACTGAAAGTAGTAACAAATAACTCAATAAACTTAGTAGAGGCACGTATGAGATACGCTGAGCTAAAGGTAATATTGCCTGCTACTCCTCTGAGATGCTATAGCAATTTACAAATTACCTCCAGGATACAACTACTGTTAGTTCTCCTCTATGTGTAGCATACACAGAGAGAACCCTTAGAACTTGGCAAAAAAATGAAAAAACAAAAGCACAAATCGAAACTACAACCAGTTTAATATAAATATAAAAACTAATTTATGTTTCTGTAAACTATGATGTTTCTGTAAACTAATTTCTGTAAACAAAGAAGTAGTTATACAAAATTATGTTTCTATAAACTACAACTTGTTTAAGATAAGAACTCGATTTTTTGTTTCGTAAACTTAAAAAGAAATTGTTTCGAAAGCATAAGTAAAGAATAAGAATTTCGAGAAGAGAAGAGTTCTGAAAGGTATGGTTTACAAATGAAGTTTACAACTCGTATTTATAGCAAGAAAATGTTCGAACGTTGGAAGAGAATCCAAAGCACGACAGATCGTCCGTGATTCACGCATCTCGAACGTTGCAAAAGTAAGGTAAACAATCGCGTTAAAAGAACAGTGCACACGCATTCAAAATTTTCGAGATTCTTCTCGAGGAAAACAGTGTGTACAGGTGTCAAGAAAACCGTGTGACACGCGTGAAAGAAGATGCTTCTCGAGGATGTCGGATATCCAAAACCGAGAAGGCAAAGAATAAAATTCTTTACATGTGTGGGAGAAGCGTGTGGTAAATTTCAGTAAAAAGAAAGGATGGGTCGGATACACCCACACCCACACCATGGACTTGGCATTGATGACACCTTTGAACGTGTGTAGCTGCATCGTCTTCCATGGTTAGCCAATAATATTTCTCATGAATCTGGAGAAATAATTTCCTTTTCCCTTGTTGTTCTCCGTCATGCATTTCTTTTAAAATCATTGGGATTTCATGCTCAGCTAAGCACCTCAGCAAGTTTCCACCAAAGCTTTTGCGGTATAAGATTTCATCAAGAAATACAAATATCTTAGCTCTCTGAATGAGTTTGATTATTTCTTTCTTTTCTGACGGAAATTCATTGTCTCGGAGATATTTGACGTTGGGTTCCCTCCAGTCCCCAGTATGATGGGTTGTCAGAGCTTCTAAGTGATGAGGAGGCGTCTGACAATTGGGACATGACTTCTGCAGCATTCTTGATTGAGTCTCCATGAAAGGCCAATAGTATCCCATTCTTTGAAGCTTTCTGTAAAGTGTTATCACTAGTGTTTTTCCGCACGTTTCTTTATGTACACGCTTGAGTTGTTCATCCGCTTCGTCATTTCCAAGGCACCGTGCTAATGACCCATCAGAGTTCCGATAGTATAATGCTCCATGAAGTAAGAAATAATTCTTTAGTTCTTTAAGACTGATTTTCCCTTCTGAAAGAGAACTGTTCAGTTCATTAATGATAGGTGCCCTCCAATCGTCTGTTTGAACATCTTCGGTTTGAGCAAGCCATGTGGATGAAATAGTATGCCTTTGTATAGTGATTGTTTTCTCTGCTCCTTCAAATTGTATCTTAGAAGAAAGAGTTGCCAGGAAGTCGGCATGTCTGTTGTTGGTTCGTCCAGTATGGACAATTATTGCATCAACGAAGTAAGTTAATAGCCGTTGAGCTTCAGTTCTGAATGGAGCAAGTGTGATTTCTCTAAGGGAGTATGTCCCATTTATTTGATTGACTAGTAGCTTCTAATCTCCCCTTATCTCGAGGTGCGTTGCTCCTGCTTGCTTGGATAGAGACAATCCCAGCAAGAAAGCTTCATATTCCGCTGAATTGTTGATGCAATGAAAATCTAGCTTAAATGAATGTGAGAAAACCTCTCCATATGGAGAGACTAGCACTATGCCTGCCCCTCCAGTATTGTTGCTAGGGGTGGAGGAACCGTCAAAGTATAGAAGCCATGTCTCTTCTTTGATGATTAAGACATCTGGAAATTCACCAGGTACGTCTTCATGTAATACTATTGCGTTGTCTCCTGTAAAAGCAGCGTAAGTCACCCACTGCTTGTCCTTTGATTGCTTTGGGTGGTGTACATGCTATGTCAAACTATGACATCTGGAGTATCCACTTTGCTGGTCTTCCTATCAAGGCTGGATTTGATAGCAGAAACTTTATAGGGTCAGCCTTTAAAACGATCACGACTCTGTTGGATAGTAAGTAGTGTTTGAATTTATGGATTACATGTACTAACTCCAGGCATGCTCTCTCAGCCTTTGGATATCGGAGTTGAGCATCTCGTATTGTGCGAATGAAGTAGTAGATCGGCCGTTCGATACCTTCATCGTCTTCTTGAGCAAGGAGTGCTCCGATAACAACATCACTAGAGGCCGTGTACAGTATCATCGGTCGTCCTTGCACTGAAGATTTCATGATAGCAGGTGATAATAGTATTTGCTGTATTTTCAGGAATGCTTCTTGTTGAACGGTTGTACATATAAATCTTGCTCCTTTCTTCAGTAGAGGGGTGAACGAAGCAATGAGTTGAGCTAACCAAGGAATGAAGCGTCGAATATAATTTACCTTGCCCATGAAACTTTGGAGTTATTTCACAGTGCGTGGAGGAGGCATGGTGGTGATAGCTTTCGTCTTGTCTGGATCGACTTTGATTCCTTCTACCATGACTAGGAATCCCAGAAACTTTCCGGAGGAAACACCAAAAGCACACTTCAGAGGGTTCATCTTTAGTTTATATTCTCGACATCTCTCAAAAACCTGTCTTAGGACTTGAAAGTGAGATACTCGAGTCTTTGACTTCACCACTACATCATAAACATATTCTTCCACTGCTTGTGCATCATATCGTGGAATATGGCAGTCATGGCTCGTTGATAAGTAGCACCGGCATTTTTTAATCCTAAGGGAATCACAATGTAGTGGAAGTTACCAATAGAATTACGAAATGCGGTCTTGTTGGCATCATGTTCATATATTTTGATATGGTTGTATCCACTATAGCCATTCATAAATGAGAACATACCGTGACCACTAATTGCATCTACGAGCATATCGATGTTGGGTAAAGGAAAGTCGTCTTTCGGGCAGCATTTGTTCAGATTCCTGAAATCAACACAGCATCTGATTTGCCCATTTTTCTTTTTGACAAGAACGACATTCGCCAGCCATGTTGGATGTTGAATAGGTTTGATGAACCCTGCTGCTAACAGTTTCTGAATCTCAACCTTGATTTGCTCTTCAACTTCGTGTTTGAACTGCCTAGGCGGTTGTTTGACAGCTTTGGAGCCAGGGGTGATGTACAAATTATGAGTAACCAATTTATCGTCTAGACTAGGCATTTTTTCGTACGTCCAGGCGAATACATCTTGATACTCTTTCAGTAGTTCTATTAATTCCGTTCGTTCCTCAGGTGACAGTGCTGAGCTAATTAGAATCGTCTTGGATCATCCTCTGTTCCGATGTTGATCATTTTGAGATCATCAGTAGTGGAGTCAGTGCCGTCTTGTAATTATCGAGGAGCATCTTGAACCTCTTCTTCGAGTGATGATTCGCTCTGACATGATTCTTCAGGGAGGGGAGACTCTTTATCGTTCTCCCATACTAATTGCTAATCTTTGCGTCGGTAAATGATTCTCCCATCCGCATCGTGACTGGTGATGAAATTAGATCCCCGAGTTAAAATATGATCTTTGCGGCGCTTGATTGGTGTAACAGATGGTTTAGCCGACTTTATGCCCGAGGATGATGGCTTGTATGCAACCTTCTCGATGGACTCCCAGTTTGGAAGTGGAGCACTGTAAACCTTGTTTGGAGGTTCGGGGATGTTCTTCTGAGACTTAAGGAATTCAACGTCATAGACCAGGGAGTAAGGAGATGATGAAGCCGCAATACGAATAATTTTGTTATTGATTAGAGCTTTCATGCATTGATGGTATGTTGAAGGAACCACCTTGTTGCCATGGAGCCACGGTCGTCCGAGTATCATGTCATAGTTAGGTTCTTATTCGATCATGTGGAATTTGGCTTTTGATTGAATAGGCCCCATCTTCAGATCTAAATACTCGATACCAACCGTAATAGAGTTACGGTTGGTAACTAAATGCTCGAGTTACGGTTGGTAACTAAATGTTCGATACCAACCGTAACTGAGTTACGGTTCGTAAACTAAAATGGTTACCAACCGTAACTGAAGAAAATTCTCAGATATAAGAACATACGGTTGGTAATTGAACTATTACCAACCGTAACAACATCAAAATCTCCAAGATTCTGATTCAGTAATTGAGTTAAAATCAACCGTAACTCACATAAATCCAGAAATTTCAATTTCAATTTCAATTTTCATCTAAAACCCTAATTTTTGATAGAAATTAAACTTAAATCGAACAAAATAAATCAAATTGTAACTGGGTTTTCAAAACATACCTCATATAAGTCATTACACTACACTTGATTAATTTTTGAATCGTCGATCAATCGAAGACGATGAAATTTTGAGTTTTAATGGAGGTTACGGTTGATGGGAGGAGGAGAAGAGAAGAAGAAAGAAAACAAATTTTCAATTAGATTTGATTTAGGTTAAAAGATGGGAAGGGTAATCTAGTCAATTCACACCCCCTATAGGACATCCCCTAACCAACTACAGGGACATTACTATCACACTACCGCCCCTCTAATAAACCATGCCGCCCCTATATCTGATTATTAATTTCATGAAAGGTGAGTTACACTCAACACATTATAACTCATTAGATTGCACATGCAACAATCTAACATGTTTATATTTGAATCACAAAATTTTCCTTCACTTTTAAAACAAATCACAATCAGAATTAAATTATCTGATGGTCATGGGTTACCAAATGAGAAGAAATTTGCAAAATTACCATGATCTAGGTGACTGATTAATCTTTTGGATCCTACTTTTTAGAGCCTTAATTAAAAATCTTCATAGGTTTAACATGACGGAATTCCGGTGGGTCTCTATTTTATATCAATGTATGAAAAAAATTCCCTTCGCTTTTAAAACAAATCACAATCAGAATTAAATTATCTGATGGTCATGGGTTACCAAATGAGAAGAAATTTGCAAATTACCATGATCTAGGTGACTGATTAATCTTTTGGATCCTACTTTTTAGAGCCTTAATTAAAAATCTTCATAGGTTTAACATGACGGAATTCCGGTGGGTCTCTATTTTATATCAATGTATGAAACAAGCATTTTAGGCCACTCTTTTAAAGCTAACTCCTATCTTTACTGAAGAGGCAAGCCCATTTAAGCTACCTAGCTACAGGTCACTCAGTTCACAACCTATGAGCATTCCGCAGCCTATGATCTCCGGGCCCATCTAAATCATCCATGCTTGGGGCGAGGCATTTTTTGGACCGACAGCGTATAAGTGCCAAGCAATAAGTGGAAATTCAATGAATATTTTTCAATTAAGTATTCTTCATTAATTGTCCCGTTCTCTTTCAAGCTACTTCTCAAAACCTAAAAATACCCTCGCCTAGAGGTGGCAAACGGGCGAGTCGGGCCTCGCTTGGTACGGGTTACACGGATTCGGGTTAACACGGGCTGAAACCTGCGGGTTGATAATTTGCACGGGTTGTCATTTCTTCAACCCGTGCCCGTAACCGGTAAAGCTTGCAGGTTCACGGGTTATCCCGTAACAGTTACAATGTGGCACCAAAATTTAAAAACTTAATGAAAGTATTCAATTTCTGTTCTTAAAATGAAAGTATCAAGATAATTCAAAAACTTAACAATAAATTGACTCAACTGACAATAGTTTTGCATAATAAAAGGCACACAACTACATAATAAAAGGCACACAAAAGAATCTGAAATTTCAAGCAAAAATAAATCACACAAAAGAAAAAATTAGCATAATAAAAGGCACACAGTTACACACAGACACGGTAGTTTATCAGTTCATGATATGATATCTTCAACAAAGTAAAATAACCTTGAGTTGCTCCAACTATTCAATAAGAATCTGTAATTTCAAGCAAAAATATATCAAACAAAAGAAGATATTCAAGTCAAATACATGAAATTTGCATAACTACCCCGCTTTATATTGAAGAAGTACGCATACTAATTAGACGCATAAGAACTTACTTCCCCATCCTCCACTGCACCATCCTCGACTGCACCAAGTTCAAATCCTAAAACATCTTCTCTTATAATCCCATTGTCCTCATCCAAATCTTCTTTTCCTACATGGATAAAAACAATCAAAAATTATATATGAAATATAGACATTCAACTAAACAAAGTATAACGAACTTATGCGGCGCCACTTAAGCACACTTACCAACTCCAAGGTCCCAATCACGAGTGGTTATAATCGCCTCAGCATTTTCAGGTAATAAGGAACTGCGAAATCGATCAATCACCCTTCCACCAATGCTAAAAGCAGTTTCTGAAGCGACAGTTGAAATAGGAATTGACAAAATATCCCCCGCCATTCTTGTAAGTACTGGAAACCGTTGTTCCTGGGCTTTCCAATACATAAGGATATCGAATGGTTGATTTAAATAACATCTATATTGCTCGCTAAGATATTGATCCAACTCTGACAATTCAGATTGCAATTCACCACCAATTTCCTGTGCTGCAACATATTCCTACATGAAACAAGCAAGAAGTGAGTGCAAGGTACTAGTTATATTCTATGAGAACATACAATACAAGTTATACAACCTCACAACATGAATGAACTTGATTACCTGGATCCACTCACTTCCTTGATGGGCAGAATTCCCACCAGTTGGAGTACCCAAATTCTGAGTTCCTCTGCTAGAAGCTCTTGAACTTGACAAGGTGTAATATTCATTATAAAGTTTTTTCATATCTTCACGCACATCATCAACTTTACTTTCTAATTGTCTTACATCAGGATACAACTTGGACATTACAAAGTTTAGATACTTCAGTTTCAATCTAGGATCTAACACAACTGCCATAGCCAATATAGGACTTAAGTTAGTCCAATAACTGTCAAATTTTTCTTGCATCTCTTTTACCATGTCCCTAATGTATTTAATTTCATTTGTGCTTTCTTTTTTTAATAACACCCGAACTTGACAAACACCATCAAAATACAGATTGGAAGTAGGATACTTACTACCAGAAAATACAGTTGTAAGATCATAAAACGTCTTGAGAAACTTTGTGACAACTTCAATTTGCTCCCATTCTTCATCAGTTGGACATTATTTGTAGTATGGATCCACCTCCTTCAAATGAGCGAAAACACTTTTATAAACAAGACAACGGTCTAACATAAGATTAGTTGAATTCCACCTGTATAAAACAAATATTCAGTGAGCATCAACAATGTCAAGTTCATTTAACACGAAAGGAAGGAATAATGGGAAACCGAAATAGAAGTGGAAACCCACCTTGACTTCACATCTTGACGAATACCCTTTCTTATTCCAGACATTCCTAAAGTATCAACTATGTCCAAGAACTTTTGTTTTTTTACTTGGGACTTTTAAGGGACTTCACTGACTGTCTTATCTTAAGCACAGCTTGATCAATCTTCACAAGTCCATATTTTACAATTAGAGCTAAGATGTGAGCACAACAACGCACATGAAAGTATTTTCCCTTGTTAAACAAAATTTTCTTTGCAACAAGTCTACTCTGCATAATTCTAGCACAAGCTCCGTTATTTGCAGTATTATCCAACATGATGTTGGATAATTTGTCTTCAATTCCCCAATCTTCTATCATTGCAAATAGCTTGTCAGAAAGGTTTTCACCTGTATGAGACAGTGGAAAGGGAAAAGTTAAACTCCCAATTACGTACTTCACCATACTTAAGTAACATATTGCTTCACCTATATGAGGTGGTGGAAGTTCACAAAAATTCAGAAGACACTTTTTCAACTCCCAATTTTGATCAAGAAAGTGCACGGTTAAGCTAATGTACCATGTAGTCATAACGGAACTCCACATGTCTAATGTTAGACACACCCTACCTGTAAGGATAAGTCATACACATCATCACATCTTATCATAATCAATTATTCATATGTAAATAAGCACATATGAACTGAATCGTACCTGGAGAAAGTTTCAATCTGTTTTGAATACCTTCTTTTCGTGCTTTATGTTTTTTGACAACATCGGCTTTCCCAGTATTCCTTGATATTGGCTTAGCATCCTCATTTAAATAAGAACATATGTTCCTAAATTCTTTCCACTCCACCAAAGAAAATGGGACATTTCTTGCAATGATTAATGCTGAAAAAAGATCTCGCAATTTCATATGATCAATTTTGTGTACACGGGATGACAACAGGCCATTATTTGCAGTTAACATCATCTGCCCTATGTCCTGAGAATGACGCTTCATGCACTTATGCCTTATCATAGATGAGGTTCCACCATTCTTGCTATCATATTTATATCCAATATTACAAGCCTTGCACACTCCCTTCTTCATTAAATCTTCATATTTAATGAGATTAAAATATTCCCAAACATCATATCTAAGTTTATGTTCATTCTCACCTGAAACTGGTGCAGCTGCAGTCACACAACCAACAGTGGCAGAGTCATTCACAGAATTTAGCATCTCAACATCATCACCGTCACTAGATTCATTACTCATAAAATCATTATAATGGCCTTGTTCTTGTACACTTGACATCCTGGAACCTGGATAGAGCCACAAGAATAGGTCAAATACTCACAAAATAGTACATTACTAACTTGTATCCCACTTAATTGATAGTCACAGACTCACAGTATCATTATCACAATTCACACACAAATGGAGAGCACAAGAAACTATATTCTAGAACCCAGTCATGGATAGTTGGATACTCAACAAAGAGACAGCAAGCAAGGAATTTCAGAAACTATTCAGATGAATACAAATGAATGAAAATTTAAAATAAAACCTAACATTTTCATTTAATCATGGCTACTGGATTTGAGACAATTGCTTGCACTAAACAAAATCACATAAATAAGCAAATCCCTAGTTAAAACAACATAGTTTGAGCCTGTTGCATATAAAATCTCAACAAAATCACATAAATCAGTCAAGCACAAATCAAACATCTATCCAAATCAAAACCCATCCTTTAATTCTTCTATTCATAATCCATTTTACAGTAATCAATTATGAAATCAAAGAACCCTAAATTAAAATTTTCTTAATAAGTAAGATACAAACAAAAGAATCATAAAAAGTACCCATCCAAATCAGTCAGTTACAATATGATACAAACAAAAATTTCATAAAAATTAAAAGAAAATCGTGTATACGTACAACACAGCTTGCGAAGGAAACTTAGCAGTAGTAGAAACTTGATCAATAATGGGACTGCAGGAGAAGGAGTGATGGAGGTGGTGAGACTAGGGATTCTGAAGACTGAGGAGGGGGCGGCACTCAGGCGCAGCCGCATGAGAAGACTGGGGGAAAAAAAATTAGGAAGAAGAAGAAATGAAAAGATTCATTTAACTCTAGGGTTTAGTGTTTTTATATCTTTAATGTAGGGATATGATTAAGTTACCTCTATAATCCAACGGTGAGTATTAAGTTTAATTTACTATACCCGAGTTTACGGGTATACCTGCGGGTTTACCAGACGGGCACGGGTTAACCCGTTTACTAACAAGCCATCATTTATTTAACCCGAACCCGGCCTGTTTATAACCAAGTCAAGCCGGGTTCGAGTTTATCCGCGGGTTTCGGCTTGATTTCCATCTCTACCCTCACCATCATTAAAGCTTACTGCTCTGATCTCGTCCATTTTGGGCTAGATTTGAGCAGATTTGTTTCCTTTTCTTGTTTTCTTAGATAGCTAATAGTTTAAGTGAGATTTGTTTAATTTTTTGTTTCAATCTCCATTGGTGTTAGTCTTCTCCATTATGTGCTTTCACGACGTTTCTTTGTGATCTCAATGGAGATTTTTAGTGGAAGTTCAAGTGTGATGATCAAGATTCAAGACTTTGAGAATATTACTCTCATATGTTTATGAGAAGATCGCTTTTCAAGAAGAAAAAAAAAACTATCAAAATGATTTGATTATAATCCTAAAACCATTCTTTCAATCTTCAGATTGCTTGTACTCTTGTTGATAGTTTGTTACTTTTCTTTACAAATTACTCTTTGTTAGTACTTTTAATTGTATTTCGATATTTGATCTTGATGTTCTTGAAGTCCATGTAATCTCTATTTTATCATGAATGAAAGTTTATGAGATTTATCAATAATAATAATATTTAAATTGAAGGGGGCTCTGGCGACTTTCCAGGCGATTGAAAGCCTTGAATCTTTTTTTTCATCCTCCTTTTTCCTAGCAACCTGAAATCACTTCATCATATACATCAATAAATCCGCCATCATTTTCCCTGCAATTTGATACCACTATTGTGACGGTTTGTTGATCATTCGGATTTTTTTCGAACGGTTATTGCAGTTACTGAAGTTTTTACAATGCCTAATACCAGAGGTGATTCATCTTCCCAAGATATATCCCTCTCAGATACGGAAGAATCTATTGATCCCTACACATATTCATCGGATGGTAGGTTAGTGCACTGTCCTTTCAAAACTTTCGACGATTGCCAGGGTGGATGCAATGGCAAAGGTTATGCCAAAACCTCAATTGTTCATCACATACGTGACCAGCATTGGCCATCTGCAACACGTCTGGCAACCTGCAAATAGAGGATATGCACTGGTGCCCGTGTTTATACTGCCTGGGAGAAACTTTTACAACAATTATAGATGTGGTTATGCGTAGATTGCATGAAGGTGCAATCATGGAAGCGTCCTTGTCGACCCCATAATGGAAACATTTTATTGGGACCTTTCAATGGTATACATGCAGACTTTTTGATACATGGGATAGTCAAACCAGGGGCAGATGCTGTTGGTGTTCATGCCGATTCATTAGAATTTCCTGATGTTACAATTGCCTCGCCTGGTGATATAATTAACAACCTTCAGTTGTCTCTGGAGTTGCTCGACTTGGTTTATCAGAAGCAATTCACTACAACATCCAGTATACCGCCTCCGTGCAGATTGAACTTCTCAAGGGCTCTCAAAAATACGCTCGACAAGGTGTTGGCCAATCTAGGTGAGCTTTCTCCATGGTTGCAGTTATTGTTGCTTCCAATCTGTACATTAAACCTGTATGTTCCAAATAATTCTAATGAGAGTCGATCAAGTACGAGGAAGAAACTTCAAATAAATGCTATCAATAAATCCTTGCTCCAATGGGGCCAGCCTAATGGATGTATTAACATCATTCGACACTTACTTGAAGTTGTACAACAAAACCAAATGCGACAGCAAACACGTAAACAATCCCATCAAAAGAAACCACACAAAACCAATGTCGAGGCATGTCAAAATAAATTGAGCGATGGTCACTACACTGTTGCTATCCGCATCTTGTCCTCCAATGGTGTTGCACCCGCTACCCCTGACACACTTCATGAGTTACAACATAAACATCCTCCAGCGCGACCACCCAATATCCCATATGATGAGCCTGCATCTGCTGCCATTTCTGTGGATATCCAGGTAGTGCTCAAAGCTTTAAGAAGCTTCCCGAAGGGCACGTCTTGCGGATGAGACGGCCTTCGTGCCCAACATCCGTTGGATGCTACCAGTGGAGTGGCCGCAGCTGTGTCTGAGAAACTTCTTGCTTCCATTAATGGTGTCGTGAACCTATGGCTCTCCGGTAAATGCCCCTCTGCACTTGGAGAATATATTACAAGCGCACCATTAACTCCATTACTTAATCCTGGAGGGGGTCTACGTCCGATTGCGGTGGGCACAATATGGCGTCGACTGTGTTCCAAACTCGCTACTTCAGCTGTACTTAAAGACATGATAGCCTACCTTGGTAACTACCAGTTTGGTGTTGGGGTTCCTTGCGGTGGGGAAGGCATCGTGCACTCCGTT
This sequence comes from Papaver bracteatum, assembly GCA_023529315.1. Lineage (NCBI taxonomy): Eukaryota > Viridiplantae > Streptophyta > Magnoliopsida > Ranunculales > Papaveraceae > Papaver > Papaver bracteatum. Next base: position 1,207,026 of record JAJJWX010004466.1, on the reverse strand, counting down.
AACCGACTGCTTGAATTGAAAGGTAACCAAGACAACATGACTATGCTTCTAATAGATTTTACCAATGCCTTTAACTTAGTCAGTCGAACGGGCTTAATCAACGAAGTTCGCGCAAGATGTCCTAGTATATCGAAATGGGTTGAGTTCTGCTATGCTCGACCAGCCAAGTTTTACTAGAACGAATTCACATTGGTGTCTGCAAAAGGGGTTCAACAAGGAGACCCGATTGGGCTGTTACTCTTCTCCCTGGCACTACATCCCCTTGTGTGTAAGATAGCCTCACAATGTATATTAGATCTTCACGCGTGGTACTTGGACGATGGTACACTAATTGGTTACTCTATGGAAGTTGCAAAAGCATTACATATTATAAGGGATGATGGTCCAGCAAAGGGGTTATGCTTGAATGTCCGTAAGACTGAGGTTTTCTGGCCTAGTCCAGATTCACGTTGCAATCAACTCTTTTCACCAGAGATTAACAGGCCATCTGAAGGTGTTTGTTTGTTAGGAGGGCATGTCAGTTTAAACGTTGATTATTACAGCAATACCATCTTGGATAGAGTTGACAAAACCATCCATCTTATGGACTGTATTAAAAAGTTGAAAGACCCCCAAAGCGAGATGCTACTCCTTCGTAATTGTGCAGGAGTATCCAAGTTGTATTTTACCATAAGAACGACCCGACCTCAAGTTATGATATCTGCCCAGCAGCGTTTCGACCAACATCTTTTCCAGTTTCTACGCTACTTAGTTACTGCAGACAGAGCAGGTTTTGGACAACTCCAACAGTGTATAACTACCCTACCGATCCATTATGGAGGCTTGGGAGTTTATACAATGGATGATACTATTTGTTATTGTTACATTGCTTCATGCTATCAAACCAAACATCTGTAAAACACTATACTTCAACACTCATCAGACCTCGGCCCAAACTTCCAGTGCGCGTTAGACACTTACATGCAATCTTGTGGTTTGTCTTCGTCTTCGTTTGACATCAATGACATCGCCCCCAGCCTATGCACAATCTGGCGACTCATTATTTCGATGATGTTACCAAGACTATTCCAACCACCTTTGCCATGTCAGAGTGTGACACCATCTTATGGCAGTGTAACAAAAAAGCTCATGCACAAGACTATCTTAAGGCTATCCCTATCCAAGGCTTGAATCAGTCTGTTGGGCCACGCTAGTTCTAGTTCGTACTTCAATACAGACTCGGCATACCACTTTTTGATGAAGATAGCTTTTGTACATGTTGTAATAGAATTATGGACCGCTTTGGAGATCACACCATCCACTGTGCAAGCGAAGTTGGACTGAAATATCGACATGATTTGGTAAGAGACCTCTTTGCTGAGTTATGTTATAAAGCTGGTGTCGCAGCGAGGAAAGAAGTTTCGATCCCTACAGAAGATAGGAGCACCCCCCAAAGCCGGCTGATATTATGGTCTATAATTGGGAGAATGGACGTGATATATGTTTTGATGTCACGGGAGTTTCCAAATTTTCAAAAGGTGGCAACCGTAGTTCACTCCTGGTCATGCCATTGCTGCTGCCATTACCCGAAATCGTAATAAATATGCAGAGTTATGTTCGTCCCATGCATATAGTTTCGGTGTTCTAGCCTTCACAACCTTGGGAGAATTAGGGGATGATGTTATTGACTTTATGAAGAGATTGAAGAACTGTATGGCCAATCATGATGTTAATAACCATTTAGGTGGTTCTCTTTTTCATAGGATAGGAATTATTATTCAAAAAGGCATTGGGGCGCAACTTGTTGCACGACTCCCAGCCAAGTCTCTGTAAATATACCTTTCGGGTTTCTTAATAAATGCCTTAGTGACTCCCTTTCATAATAATACTAATAATAATAAAAGCCCTAAGTAGCACCTTTCATAATAAAATAAATAAATAATTTGATCCTTATTTATTTCAATAAAATCCCTTAGAGGTGACTTCAAAATAAATAAATAATAATAAGTGCACAACCCTTATTATATGGAAAAGTGCTCAGCCCTTGGATACGGGTTTGGTGTTCTGGCGTTCACAACGTTGGGCGAACTAGGTGATGAAATGATATCATTCTTGAAGAGATTACAGAACTGTCATGTTAGTCAAGATGCTAATTACAAGTTTGATAATTTCTTTTCCACAGACTTGGCATCGTGATCCAAAAAGGTGTAGGAGCCCAGTTTGTTGCTAGGATTCTTGTGACCGACGTGTAAAATACATTATTTGTTTTTTTTTATAATAATAATAATAACATGGAAGGTAGAGTTATGTAATGACACTCAAGTTCATCAACGCTATTTGACCGGCCAAGAGATGAGCAAGAGATGAATTACTCGCTAATGACTTGATTAGTTAATATATATTTTTATTAATATAAATTAATCTAACAATGAATTAGATATGAAACTTGTATCATTAGATAGATCTCGAAAATTTGTGCGAAATGGACTACTCGAACGTGTCATTCGGATACCGGACGAAGAAGATATCATCGGATAAGTATGAAGGGGAAAAAATAATAATTTTTCCTTAGACCGACCTTGGGCTACCCATATCCAAATGTTGGGCGTTGTAGTTAAATTGTTTGGTCTTATCACCAAACGTGTCGAAGAGAAAACTCATTTTTCTTTATTCTTCTCTCTTCTTCCTCTCTGTTCTTCACCTGCTGGTGAATTGAGTATTTGAAATAGAGAGATTTTTAGATCGAAAGAGGTAGGGTTTGATTGAGTAGTACTTGATGTTCTTGGTGCTAATTTTGATTTAGCTCTTAGGGAGAAGAAGATGATGCTTTGAATTCCAAAAGAGGAGATTATGAGTTGAAGTTAGGGTATTTGAGTCTGAGATGAAGAATTCAAGAAGATTGATGAATCAATTAATAACACTAGTGATTATTGATGAAGGTGGCATTGCTTTGAATATCGATTCAGAATCTAGAATAAAGGGTAAGTGAATTTAGGGTTTTGTAATTTAGTATTTTTGTTTGAAATCGTTTTAAATTGATTATATTAATGGGTTTGATATTAATTGAAGTATAGATATGTTTATGGAGTTTAATTTTAGTTTCTTAGTTAATCAAATCTGAAATTAGAGTTCTTGCATGTTAGTTTGTCTGAGTCGAAAATTACAGATGAAAGGGATGAATTGGATAGAGATGAGTGAAGATGAGAAGTGTAGAATGGAAAAGATGGAGTTATGGGTTTGTAGTGGAGATGAAGACGATTGTTATGAACTGGTGCTGGTGATATGAAGTAGTAGTTAAAATGGAGATGGTATATGAATTACAGGTTAAGGGAATTAGAAGAATTAGTGTTATAAATGTAGGGAAGAGGTCTGAGATACTTGAAGTGAACTAACGATGGGATGGTCAGTAGAGTTGAGTTAAAGAGATGTGACGATATTGAGCAAGTTAACAACATATCAATGTTTCAGATTTAGTGTAACTGGTTGTTGATGGTGGATTTTAGTTTAGGGCAAAAGTTGTAAAAAGAATTTTTGTGTAAACATCCTGCAGAGGATGAGATTATTTTATAAGTGATGAATACTTCTTCACTTTATTAATTCACCTAGAATGGAGCATGTAGCAACAATCCCCTGAATATTTTGTGAATTTTAGCATTATTGATTAATGCATAGAACGCCTTGTATTTCCCGTGTTGTTCCTAGCAGAACTCTCACTATTGGTGTGGCATGATGACTGATTGTTACTCTCAGCAGAGTAATATGAATATCCAAGTACCAACAGTGAGGCATGCACGAAATGCCCGTATAGGCTGTAACTCTCGGTGTGTTATACTAGCCCGATTGAGCATGTAACTCTCGGTGTGTTATACTAGCCCAATTGAGTGTGTAACTCTCGGAGTGTTATACTAGCCCGATTGATCACCTAGACTGTCCATAACAGTCTAGAAACGATCGCGGTCATACAACTTCACCAGCATGATTGGATGGTCCAGATCGAATCCAACACCCCCAAGCAGGTATTGGAACATTCATTGCCGACCAAACGCGGACCCCGCGCAATCGGCCTCCCAAAAGGGGCAGCATAGCTTGCCAAACCGTCCAAACCAAGCGGAATGGACAAAAAACCCTAAATTAGGGTTTGCGGCACATTATATGTGTCGCAAAACGATCTCAACCATCCATCTTCGCAGGCATAGATGGAGGGTGTAGATGTAGATTCAAAGGGCCCAGAGCATGTCAACACGATCACTGTGGGCCCGATTACACACATAAACAAACGGTCGGGGCCAATCGTGATTGGTTGTCCCAAATCTTGCATGCCAAACCAAGCATGAAGCACGGCCGGAAAAACCTTAAATTAGGGTTTGCGGCATCATCTATGTGTCGCAAAATCATCTTAAGAGTCCATCTTCGAATGCTTGAATGGGAGGCAAAGATGTAACATCAGGTAGGGCCGAACATGCTAGCATGATCACCGTGGACCCGGCTTCATGTCCGACCGATCGGTCAAAGCCAGTCTTGGTTTGCGTGCCCAAACTGGCATGGTCACGCTTCCCAAATCACAAACTGATCTCAACCATCAACTTCGCCAGACAAATTGAGTGGCTTAGATCACGTTTCCATGGGACAGTCAGGTATAGGCGTGAATACAAGCCTACACGCCGGACCAATCGGCCGAGACCGACCAAGCTTGGTTGTCTCGAAACACGTGTATTGAAGGTGGCATACCGCGCTCCTTCAGGAATCCTTTGCGACATGGGATTTCTGTCGCAAATCGATCTCAGCCACTCAACTTCACCGGTAAATTCGAATGGCCTAGATCAAACCTTCGTGTGAAAGTGAAACATGGACATGGACATCAGCATGCCGTCTACACGCATACCTGATCGGTCCTCCATGAAGCGCCTCTCATTCTTGGATTCGACCAATCTGAAAGAGGATACTTGCGCACCTCCTAAACCCTAATCCGACTGTCGCATATGTGGGTCGCAAGTCATCTCGTCCGTCTAGCTTCGCCATCTTGGATGGACAACCTAGGATAGGAGTTAGGCATTCAGTAAGGTATCACCATGATCACCATCCGCCACTCTTCTACCTAATATGATCGGCCAAGGGAGGGATTGCTAGCGTAGCCTCCAAACCATCACATGAAGTAGGCATGGCATAATGCTCAATATCGATGCTTCGTATATGCTGAATACATTCGATGTATAACCTGCATAGAATACACGCGATACTTTACAAGTATCGACTTCCTAAATAACTTGGTTATTTAGCCTAGCATTACATGCTACCTTATGTGGGTCCCATGATCCACACTTACACTCGAGACATCAATCATGTCACAAACTGGGGGATACATACTTGGGTATTGGTCTGGCGGTTTACAGCGTGCAACATGAAACGCGCCATCACAAGAATGTGTCAGGAAGACATGGACGGTTAGTGATGATAGGAGAAGTGGGCAAGACTGATCGTGTGACACTAACACACAACTCCACTACTCCATCACTCCACTTCCTTTACTTCCCATGATAAACGTGAATAAGGCTCAAATGACTTGTATAAATAGGTTCTCCGCCCTATTTCCACAGAGATAACACAATACAGAAACCAAGTGTTAATACACAATGTAATCAAACACCCAGAGCCTTCTTTCATTATTCGTAAGCATGCTTACCTTTTCTGTTACAAGTCATAAACAAGCCTATACCTTCACAATCTCAACACCTTCTTCGCTTCCCTCTCTAAGATCAACCCCATCTCCTTCACTTTGTGACCGAAACAATTATGGAACGACCATTTCTTGGTTTAGGCCAGAATTGTATAGATTGATCTCTCGAATCAAAAACACTCATCGCGCAGTGCATTTGTTTAGGGTTTAGATTCACTTCTCATCCACACACCCCAAATTACCAAAACCAGCAAAAGTAGTTTTCACCCATAAACAATTGGCGACCATAGTGGGAGATTAATCTCTCGGTTGCGATATCAATTTCTAATTCCCAATTTCATCTTTCAATACCCGATTCAATTTTCTCAAATTCAAGGGGATAGATCTTAGATCCATTTCAATTGTTAACCTGTTCATTTCTTTCAATTGAAAAATCCAATTTCTGTCTTATGATGTATTCTCCTCATCCGAGTTATCCTGGGACCAAGAATGATCCAAACCTCATAGAGAATCTATCCAAAATGCTAGAAGATGTCCTATCAAACCAAATTGGTATCGCTAGAAGTCAGAGCGAAACGTTCCGTCTTCTGAATGATATAGCAGTTCAATTACGAGAAGGTTCTGCAGATGCCTACCCGGAGAGTATCACGAATGATGACGCATTCAAATATCTATCTAGAAATCTTGTTTCTTCCAATTAGGACACAGAAGGAACATATGGCCGCACCAGGAGGCCAGGGGGATACGAACAACATAATCCGTCCAACGAAGGAGATTCAAAGCAACTCTACAGGGGAAATGATGTGTCAGGAATGCCGCAGACTTTATTAGACAAAAGAAAGGGGTCAACCTATGAAACCCTGCTGGAAGATTTATATCTCAAGACCCTTGCCGAAGTACAGAAAGATGCCCAATCTAACGCCACTTTTCAACCAAGCGAAGAACTACCTGAAGAGGGGGAAGTCAGCCAAGAGTCACATGAGCATAGAGGCTGGAGATACCTGACTCATCCAACTGATGATGACGCTCTCGTTGACACAAGACATTTGAAAGCAGCAGCGCCTCAGCGAAGGCGACCACCCAAGAGATCTGCGTATATATTGGTACATATCCCGACTCCAAAACGTCTTTATATCAAAGTCATCATGAGATATCACATCAGCGTCCGTCAAATCAAGAAAAATCTGGATCAACATACCCGTATTTCCCATTTTCCATGAATAAGGTCTTGGAATTATTGGATATGTAGGTACAAGACGGAGAAGTCTAACTGCCTCAGGTATGGCGAAAACCAACTGATAAGGAGGTGATATATCCGAGATATTATCACTATCATCGTTTTCTCCACCATCCCACCAGTAAATGCAATGCCCTGAAGCGCATTTTCCAAGAGAATCTTTGTGACGAAGATTTTCCGTTGTCTCCGAAGATTAATGCATGCAATTTCTCGAAGCAAGAACTAGGGGAGATCTAAATTCATACCAATGGAATTCCAAAAGCAAGTAAGTTTTATCACGCAATTTTTACAAGAAGGTTTTAGAGTTTACTGGGGACTTGGAATCCCGCATTAGAAGGATTCAATGATCAGGCGCTATGTTTGTTTTCCTCCGTGCTAGCACGATATTTACAAATTCATATAAATATTGTTGTATTAACCATATTACTCATAACCAGGATGCAAATATCATTCAGAATAATCTCTCTCAAAAAATCATTCACAAAAAACTATCTCAAAACAAATCAATCTGAAATTCAATTACCTACTAGTTCAATACCTAAAATCAAGTTGTGAAAGGAAACCTTCACATCACTCAAAAACTCATAAGGAAAAACATAGCATAAAACCGTTCAAGGGAAGTCCTTCAGCAACAACTCACCCTTCTCTGCATGGGAGGCTTTCATCTTCTGGAGAAGAGACTGTTCCAGCTTCAACTCATGAGATAGTCTTTCAACCTTTTCTTCCTGGCAAGAGATGTTGTCTACATAAGGGAATTCATGCATTTCAGCTTGCAGCTTCTGGATTTTAGCGATCCTTTCACAGACTCAGGAGGCATTAAACTCATAATTCATGAACACATCACGGTAAAACTCCCAGTTTTCGATTAATTCTTCAGAAGTGGTGTGCCCAGTCACGATGCCCATATCGTGGATAGAAGATAAAGATTCTTCGACACGTATGACTAATGCAAGACGACTTTTAAGCTTCTTGGTAGTGGCAATATGACCATACTTCTTCCATATTTTGGTATATAACTCTTCGTGCTTAGATGGAACGCTGAACGCTCCAACTAGCACATGATCTATGAAAGGAACGTCAAAAGAAGGATCAAAGGTGACATCATCACTGGAGTACATGACCAACGTGTTAGAAGTCACGGGAATCTCTTTAGAAGGGGTAGCGTCTACAACCATTGCGGATGTGGTGTTTCAAGAAGCTTATACATCGTCATTCCTCCCGATATAGAGGTTTGCATCTTTCATAGTCTCGCCTCCTGGCTCGCCAGATTGATCAGGATCCTCATTATGTGCGGAGTTTCTTCCTTCATCAAGGACTGAACCTCCATCATCGTCATTATCTTCTACAAAGGTTTCAGTATCACCAGACTTCTCAGTATGAGGATCAGTGCCTCCAGAATTCTCAATATGGTTACGTGCCAATCTTGCGAAAGCATTTTATTTCGGAATTCCCTGATCACAAACAAGACTCATCGTTGGTGGAAGTTACTTAAGAAAAACGAAATTAAAAGATCGAAGATGTTTAAAATACCTGCATATTAGAGGAATTGAGGATCACGGGGCCGCATGCTTGCTTCTTGGCCTGGGGACTGCAGTTATCAGCAACATTAGCTCTGGATCGTTTACCCAAAAGTGGATTCAACCGCTTGTGCTGCTTCAGGATCTCAGGAGACGGAATGTCACGAGGAGTTGTCTCAACTTATTCCTAGAATGTCTGGAAAGCTAATAACTGCTTTCTCCAAAATTCCTTGTAATTATCAGTTGCCATCGGCTTTCTTCCAATGGGCAAAAATCGAAGGCTCTGCTCTGGTGCGAAGATGTCAGCATTGAGAATGGACGGGACGAGTTCTGGCAAAGGCATTCGCGGAAGATTAAAGGGAACACCCTGGTCGAATCCCATTTTTCGAGACGCTCTGTCGATATTGTAAGAAATTGAAGAGAGGAGCTCATCAAAGAAAGTTGGAATATATCCTGGTATACAACTTCGAAGGTAGATGGATTCTCCATGACTCATGTTTCTTCCCTTAGTGTCCAACACAATGTTAGAAGAAATGGTGGAAGTTTCCGGTTGAATCACTGTAGAATGGACCGGCCCCCATGGGGGGAAGTCTATGGCATACACGTTATCAAGAAAATCAATAAGTCTTAACCCGGGTTTTGGATGCCTGTTTTTCCAACGAAGTATCCTTGAACCACCATACAAACTGGGGAGCGGAGTTGCAGGGACATGAGCATCACCTTTGAAATGTTCCCACAATAACGCTTGGAGAAAAGCGATGTGGATGTGCATTTCTACATTTTTATATCTGTTGGAAGCATACATGTCTACCGCCAAAGCATCCAGATGAGAGTACATTGATCCAAGGAACAAAGCGCCCAAAGGAAGGACCACACCTTTTGCCAATTTTATAGAAAACATGATGAGGTCATGTATTATAGTCTTCTTCCCAGAACCATCATCGAAGATGTCCCGACATAACCACAAGGACAGAAACGCAACCACGTTAAGTTCATCATCCAGTTTTTGACCTGGCTTTAGTTTCATAGGAGACTACTCAGACACCCACCAAGTATAAAAGAAATTTACATCGCTTTTCTGTTGGTTATACTCTCCAGCCTTTTTAAGTATAGCCTTGAGGGTTGCCTTCTCTTCGTCATATAACGTATAGTGGAAGTTCCCAGCAATCGGAAGATTCATCACGGCTACACTTTCCAGGGTAATAGTCATTTCTCCCCATCTACAAATGGCCGTGTGTGTGGAAGGACGCCATCGCGAAATGAAAGTAATCAAACCCGCAATATCTTTCTTAATGTGAAGAGAAGCAGACACCATAACAGCTTCAATGATCTGTGCCTTGGTCAAGTTGTCCTTGATCGTATCATTGCTCAACATACGTCTCATCCATCCCTCATAAGAGCTCAGTGGAGTGTGGAAAACCTTGAAGTCAATAGGAGGATGAGGATATTCATTTTTTTGAAGACATAATCTCATTACGAATGCTGGAGAAGATGATGCAGCAGTCTCTTCACCTTCTAAGTTTGAAAGCAGTACTATCTTGTGGCTAGGATATTTCCTAACGCTTAGTAAGGGAACGGTGAATAGTTCATCATCTATATTCGGCATGTCTCTGGAGTTATCAACACCTCCCAATTTTGCAACAATGACATCATCAGGTAACATCCTAACAAGAGCCTCTTTATTCGTCTCCAAACAACTATAATGAAGTGCATAAGGAAAGAGTCATTACTTCATGCTGAAAGAGAAATCATGAAATACAGTGGTTGATGGTCAGAGTCAATATGCAAGCGTGCATGGCAGGGCCCATATTTTAAAGTTCACTTACTATGGAGGAATCACACACAGTGGGGCCACGATCAGGGCTTGCATGCAAACCGTGTATGGAGCAAGCGATCACGGTATATTTTCATGGGCGGATGAACAAAGAAAATTTATCGTGAGAAATATGCCTACAAGGCCTAAGTCGGACTTTCATCATAACCTAAGCCTAAGTGCCCACATGTCATGGCTTCTTTCACTAAGAAATCCTAGCAATATCAACCACTTTGTTATTTCATTAGTGGAACTAATTATGTTATAGCTTGCAAATAAGTTTCGTCTACAATAAGATGGTTTCTCAAGAATAAAGAAGTTTACCTAAGAATTAGGGTTTGTAAAAAAAAAAAAAAAAAAAAAACAAGAGGATCATGAAGCACTCACCTTGTCGCGGGTGAGTGAATGGCGTCGGGACGGCAGCGAACGGCAGCGGAGAACGACGGCAGCGGCAAAGTCCGGCAATGGTAGCAGCTCTGGCAGCAGCAGCGACGGCGTCAGCGGGAGCAGTGATGGCCACGGACGGGAACTTCCAAACAAAAAAAAATTCGTGAGGAAAATAAAAGGGGTCGGCTCCCTTTTATAAACAAAAATTGGAAGAATCCCAATAGGACATGGATTCCTCTTTTGTTTCAAACACACAAAGAAGGAAACCGGTCCCACTCAGGATTCCATGCTTGCAACAACATGTTCACATGCGCGATTAATAGTGGACGATCAAGGCTTTCCGGGTAAGCTCCCTTCATCTCGTTTTCTCCCGTATATTTGTCACCATCGCATGCCTACCCCACAATAGTGTAACCATTATATGCTAGGAAGGGGACTTAATGTTGATGGTGGATTTTAGTTCAGGTCTAAAGTTGTAAAACCAATTTTTGTGTAAACATCATGCAGAGGATGAGATTATTTTATAAGTGATGAATACTTCTTCACTTTATTAATTCACCTAGAATGGAGCATGTAGCAACAATTCCCCGAATATTCTTTGAATTTTAGCATTATTGATTAATGCATATAACGCCTTGTATTTCCTGTGTTGTTCCTAGAAGAATTCTCATTATTGGTGCGGCATGATGACTGATTGTTACTCGCAGCAGAGTAACATGAATATCCAAGTACCAACAGTGAGGCATGCACAAAATGCCCGTACAGGCTGTAACCCTCGGTGTGTTATACTAGCCCGATTGAGCACCTAGACTGTCAATAACAGTCTAGAAACGATCACGGTTATCCAACTTCACCAGCATGATTGGATGGTCCAGATCGAATCCAACACCCCCAAGCAGGTATTGGAACATTCACTGCCGACCAAAAGCGTACCCTGCGTGACCGGCCTCCCAAAAGGGGCGGCATAGCTTGCCAAACCGTCCAAACCAAGCGGAATGGACAAAAAACCTTAAATTAGGGTTTGCGGCACATTACATGTGTCGCAAAACGATCTCAACCATCCATCTTCGCAGGCTTAGATGGAGGGTGTAGATGTAGATTCAAAAGGCCCATAGCATGTCAACACGATCAATGTGGGCCCGACTACACACATGAACAAATGGTTAGGGCTAACCGTGATTGGTTGTCCCAAATCGTGCATGCCAAACCAAGCATGATGCACGGCCGGCAAAACCCTAAATTAGGGTTTGCGGCATCATCTATGTGTCGCAAAATCATCTCAAGCGTCCATATTCGCAGGCTTGAATGGAAGGAAAAGATGAAACATCAGGCAGGGCCGAACATGCTAGCACGATCACCGTGGGCCCGACTTCATGTACGACCGATCGGTCAAAGCCAGCCTTGGTCAGGCACCTCGGTTCGCGTGCCCAAACTAGCATGGTCACGCTTCCCAAATCACAAACTGATCTCAACCACTCAACTTCGCTAGACAAATTGAGTGGCTTAGATCATGTTTCCATGGGACAGTCAGGTATAGGCGTGAATACCAGCCTACCGCCTACACACCGGACCAATCGACCGAGATCGACCAAGCTTGGTCGTCTCGAAATGCGTGTCTTGATGGTGGCATACCGCTCTCCTTCAGGAATTCTTTGCGGCATGAGATTTCTGTCGCAAATCGATCTCAGTCACTCAACTTCACCGGTAAATTCGAGTGGCCTAGATCAAACCTTCTTGGGAAAGTGAAGCATGGACATGGACATCAGCATGCCGTCTACACGCATGCCTGATCGGTCCCCCATGAAGAACCTCCCATGCTTGGATTCGACCAAGATGAAATAGGATACTTGCGCACCTCCTAAACCCTAATCAGACGGTCGCAGATGTGGGTCGCAAGTCATCTCGTCCGTCTAGCTTCGCCATCTTGGATGGACAACCTAGGATAGGAGTTAGGTGTCCAGTAAGGTATCACCATGATCACCGTCCACCACTCTTCTACCTAATATGATCGGCCAAGGGAGGGATTTCTAGCACAACCTCCAAACCATCACATGAAGTAGGCCGGGCATAATTCTCAACAATGATGCTTCGTATATGCCGAATACATTCGATGCATAACCTGCATAGAATACACGCGATACTTTACAAGTATCGACTTCCTAAATAACTTGGTTATTTAGCCTAGCATTACATGTTACCTTATGTGGGTCCCACGATCCACACTTACACTCGAGACATCAATCATGTCACAAACTGGGGGATACATACTGGTGTGTTAGTTTGGCGGTTTACAACGTGCAACGTGCAACGCACCATCACAAGAACGTGTCAGGAAGACATGGATGGTTAGTGATGATGGGAGAAGTGGGCAAGACTGATCTTGTGACACTAACATACAACTCCACTACTCCATCAATCCACTTCCTCCACTTCCCACGAGAGACGTGAATAAGGCTCAGATGACTTGTATAAATAGGTTCTCCGCCCTATTTTCACAGAGACAACACAACACAGAAACCAAGTGTTAATACACAACGTATTCAAACACCCAGAGCCTGCTTGCATTATTCGTAAGCCTTCTCACCTTTTCTGTTACAAGTCATAAACAAGCCTACACCTTCTTCGCTTCCCTCCCTAAGATCAACCCCATCTCCTTCACTTTGTGACCGAAACAAGTCTGGAACGACCATTTCTTGGTTTAGGCCAGAATTGTATAGATTTATCTCTCGAATCAAAAGCACTCATCGCGCAGTGCATTTGTTTAGGGTTTAGATTCACTTCTCATCCACACACCCCAAATTACCAAAACCAGCATAAGTAGTTTTCACCCATAATCACTGGTAGACTTAGTTGTTTTGATTAAAAGGTACTGTTATGGATGGTGGTATGTGGATATGTTGGTGTTTATGGTACTTAGGTGGATCTGGTGTTGGAATTGCACGTAGATGCAATGGCACTTGGTTGTGTTCAAGATGTAGTTGTGTTAAGGGAATTGGTGATTAATGTTAGATATTACAGCTAGAGTTAACGAAGGTTAGTCGGTGTTGATGCCAGTGGCCATGTGATGTTGAGAAGAAATAAAAATGTTGAACTACAGTTTGGGAGTGTTTTAGTTGAAGCTGAGATGGCAGTGCTGTTAGAATTCAAGAGATATGTATAATATTAAAAGTATGCAGTGCATATGGAAACGAGTTTCAGCCATTAACTTTGTAATGGAAAGTGATATAAATGATGTTATAGTTGGATATTACAGTTAGTAGGATTATAGATATTACTTGTTTGCTTTTGTGTATTGATTATGCATTAAAGTGTTTGGCTCTGTTCTGCTCTTGTTAGCTGAGTTAGATGTCTCTGACTTAGATCTTGTTTTGTCTGACTCAGGTTGTCTGACTGAGTCGACTCACCTGAATCAGTCTATATGACTGAGTTCAACCATATGACCCGATTCATATTTGAATCTGACTTGACCGAGTTAACCCTTTTGTTTGATCAGTTGACCATTGACCCTGGAACGTTGACTTAGACGTTGACTGTTAGTTGACCTGTGAACTTCGGTTTGGCCGTTAGTGACTGTTAGTTGACTCATTTGGACTGGACCTTAGATTAATGGGCCGGGTTAGTGGACTTGGGCTTAGGCCTAGTTTTCCTATTTTGATGTATTAGACCCCTTATGGTCCGAATTGACCTTTAGTTCCTTCTATGAAGTTGTAGATATTCTTAAGGCATATCTAATGGACTATAGAATCAATCTAATTGAATTAGTAAACTTAGATGTGCATAAGATAGATAATAAAAAGGTGTAGAATCATGAATGGGCTTAGAACCATTAGATAGTTGTTGATGGTGGATTTTAGACAAGGGGTAAAATCGTAAAACCCCATGACCTAATGTTGCCCGCAACACATTAACTGAGAGCATTTAATTCAGGTGTAAATAATTAATAGGGGTATTTTTTTAAAATACCGGATTAGGGTTTTCGACACAGAACGCTAATTTCAAACCAAGCCGCATACTGCGCACCATGGCAACTATGCCAAAACCAAGCCGCATACTGCGCGCCATGGCAACGACGCCAAAACCAAGCCGCATACTGCGCACCATGGCAACTATGCCAAAACCAAGCCGCATACTGCGCACCATGGCAACGACGCCAAAACCAAGCCGCATACTGTGCACCATGGCAACGACGCCAAAACCAAGCCGCATACTGTGCACCATGGCAACGACGCCAAAACCAAGCCGCATACTACGCACCATGGCAACGACGCCAAAACCAATCCGCATACTGCGCACCATGGCAACGACACCAAAACCAAACCACATACTGCACCCACGGGAAACCATGCCAAAATAAGTCATTATACCATTTGGCACATGCCAAAAATAGCTCCCTAGGCTTGCAAACCGTGCAACTAGGTCAATTTGGACGTGCGTGCCATTGGAACATGCCAACACGCATCACTAGCCAATTTCCAAGTCGCTATGCCATTTGGCACATGCCAAAAATAGCGCCCTAGGCTTGAAAATCGTGCAACTAGGTCAACTTGGCCGTGCGTGCCATTGGAACATGCCAACACGCACCACTAGCCAATTTCCAAGTCGCTATGCCATTTGGCACATGCCAAAAATAGCGCCATAGGCTTGCAAACCTTGCAACTAGGTCAACTTGGCCGTGCGTGCCATTGGCACATGCTAACACGCACCACTAGCCAATTTCCAAGTCGCTATGCCGTTTGGCACATGCCAAAAATAGCACCCTAGGCTTGAAAACCGTGAAATTAGGTCAACTTGGTCGTGCGTGCCATTGGCACATGCCAACACGCACCACTAGCCAATTTCTAAGCCACTATGCCGTTTGGCACATGCCAAAAATAGCGTCCTAGGCTTGCAAACCGTGCAACTAGGTCAACTTGTCCGTGCATGCCATTGGCACATGCCAACACGCACCACTAGCCAATTTCTAAGCCGCTATGCTGTTTGGCACATGCCACAAATAGCGCTCTAGGCTTGCAAACCGCGCAACTAGGTCAACATGGCCGTGCGTGCCATTGGCACCTGCCAAATACGCACCACTAGTCATTTTCCAAACCTCTACCAAGCCCAAAACTCAAGGACCAAGTGGTCGTGTGTGCCATTGGCATATGCCAACACACAAAACACTAGCCACTTTCTATTCCAATTTGCTATGCCATTGGCACATGCCAAAGTAGTGCCCGCAACTTGGCCAAAGTGGCCGTGCGTGCCATTGGCACATGCCTAACACGTTACCACTAGCCACTTTCTATTCCAAGGCATTCTGCGCATGCCATTAGCACACACCACATGCTCTACTAAGCGACTTTGGCATTGCCATCTGCACTCAAAGTGCAAATCGTTGCCAAGGCATTCTGCACATGCCAAATTCTCTACTAAGCGACTTTGGCATTGCCATCCGCACTCAAAGTGCAACTCGCGGCCAAGGCATTCCACACATGCCATTGGCACATGCCAAATGCTCCACTAAGCGACTTTGGCATTTCCATCCGCACTCAAAGTGCAACTCACGGCCAAGGAATTCCGCACATGCTATTAGCACATGCCAAATGCTCCACTAAGCGACTTTGGAATTGCCATCCGCACTCAAAGTGAAACTCACAACCAAGGCATTCCGCACATGCCAAATGCTACACTAAGCGACTTTGGCATTGCCATCCGCACTCAAAGTACAACTCGCGGCCAAGGTATTCCGCACATGCCATTGGCACATGCCAAATGCTCCACTAAGCGACTTTGGCATTGCCATCCGCACTCAAAGTACAACTCGCGGTCGAGACATCCCGTACATGCCATTGGCACATGCCGCAATGCTTCACTAGCAACTTTGGCTTTGCCACTTACGCCCAACTCTCAAGACATCAACACAAACTGGGGGATGCTTTCTTGGGGTTTTAGTTTGGAGGTCACATCGTATAGCGTACACTACACTCGTAATAAAGCAAGGCGTGCAAGGAATGAATACGGTCAATTAAATAAGGAAATTTATGGTGAAAACGGTTTTCACCATAAATCCAACGGTTTCCACCTCCTCTGTTTTAATTGACACATTTACTCAATTCCATAATGAGGCCAGGGTACGTTCAATCTCATTTGTATAAATAGGTTTCACCTATTCTGCCAAAACACACAAGTCTTGGTCAGGAAAAATACAACACTATCAGATAACAACTCTGCAACCCTTCTCAAAAGCTTCAATCACTAGAAAGCTTCTACACTTCTGATACAAGTCGAGATACTACCTAGCCATAACTCTCTATTCTCGTCACCCTTCTTCGCTATCCTCCCCAAATCAACCCTTATCCTCCATTTTGTGACCGAAGCAAATCTGGAACTGCCATCTTCTTGGTTTAGGCCAGAGTTGTACAGATTGATATCTCGAATCAAAATTGCTCACATGCAGCACATTTGTTTAAGGGTTTAAACTAGTCTCTCCACCATAGAATTTACCGAATTCGGCAGAGGCGATTTTCTCCCATAAACAATAGTTCACTTAGCTTATAACTAGAGAATTATATGAGATTATGTTATGAACCTTGTGTGAGACTTTTGGATAATTTCTTAGAGTGATTGTGTGATTAACAGTGAGTCTATATTAATAACGAACGATTCAAAGGATGAACTAGCAGATTGTGGATTTTAAGGTAGGCGTGGCATGTCATCAAAACAGGTGGGAACTCTGTAACCTTCTTGTAATCATTAAGCTTTCTTATATTCTGCGAGCATGATGAGTTTTTACTATTCTATGAGCATGGTAGTGTGTACTTTGACTTAATATTCCTGTATCCTTGAGTATGGTGTATATATATGTTGTATCTGTATGTATGATGTTGTTTACGATGTGTTTTGTGTGATATGCATTGTGAGATTTCACTGCGAAGAGTGTATGTGTTTTCCCCACAGCTCTTAGCTAAGTTAAGTAAGGCGGTAATTCATCTGTCGACAATATTATGTTGTAGGGCGGTAATTCATCCGTTTTAATATTATTATATCTAATTTATTTAGTAGGGCGGTAATTCATCCGTTTTTAATATTATTGCTTATTAATATAGTATGGAGGTAACTCATCCATTTGAATATTACTTAGTAGGGCGGTAACTCATCTGTTATGATATTATATATATATATATATATAATATTCTATTTGAGGGAAATCACTCGTGTGCATATTATACTTGTTTGTCTAACTTTATGATATTGATGGTAATATTCCGAATCATAGTTTGTATGGGCACTCTATGTGGATGATGTTATTATTATTGATTAGAGTTGTTCTCGCGTCGTCTTCTCCAATGAGTTTGGCGAGGTTAGGATAACACTTGATTCTTGTTGCATGAATTGCTGAATACTTAGATTCATTACTCTTGTTTTTAATTTCTGTTCTTAGAATTGTGAACCATGTTAGTGATTAGTTGGAAGTTATATGTTTTCTTTGGGAACCCTTTGGGACGATGTGCTCACTTGTCCCGCTTCAGTTTCAGTAATCAGAAGGAATGAAGCGTGCGAAGATATCCGATTTTGTAGCTTAGGGCTCTACCGAATGTAGTGTTGTCGTGTATCTGTATCATATGTATTCTTTCTTTATTCTGTAAAACAACACATTTATATATTTATATAACATGAAAGACTTTCGAACATACTGTATCAGAGAGTTTGGGTTTATTTGTTAGGACTTTATGTGAAGATGGTTCTTAAGATTGATAATATGGATTTTATTCTTCAATTAGGTTGTAATCCTATGGATAAGCAGGTTAAAGAGTTGGGGCGTCACAACTTGGTATCAGAGCTCACTATTAGATCTTATATGGGCGATAATAGAAATAACTAGTGCATGTTGGTGAACTAGATTAGTTTAGATTGGGATGGGATGTGAGATAAATCTTAATCACTAAAAGCTATTACGAACTGAAAGATTTATTTGATTGAATGGTTGATTCGTTTTCTTGTTGTGTGTATATATATATAATATGAAGTAAAAATTATAGGTTAAACCAATATTATAGTTTAGAAGCTTCAATAGAAATTAGAAAATAATTAGTTAAAAATTGAGGGCACTTAGTCAATCTAGTACTGGAGAATCGTGAGTTTAGTAATTCTAATAGATCCAAAATTCAGTTTGAAACTTATTTGAGTATTTTTACATATATTTAGAACCCTTAATTTATTGAAATAGAAAATTAATATGAAGAACATAGACTTAATTATATGTTAGTGTTTAAATCAGTATACCCGAGGTTTATAATTTTGATTGATAGATTACAGATTCAAATAGAAACTTTATTATAGAGTGTTTTCTAGTGTACTTAGAACCAGTTATCTATTGAAATGGAATATAATCTTTTGAACCTAGAGCCACATATGTTAGTTCTAGAAATCCATATAGGTTTGTACTTCATTTCATGTTGTTTGTAACTCATTTGAAATGAGTTAATTTACGCGCATTTGTAAGTATAAGCAATACTTGCACTTAGTCGAGATATAGAGTCTCTTTATAAGGTGAGGAGTTTTGAAGACCAGAAGGAAGGATTCATTTTCGAGGACGAAAATTTTATAAGGTGAGGAGAATGTAATGACCCTCAAGTTCGTCAACGCTATTTGATCGGTCAAGAGACGAGCAAGAGATGAATTACTCGCTAATGACTCGATTAGTTAATATACATTTTTATTAATATAAATTAATCTAACAATGATTTAGATATGAAACCAGTATCATTAGATAGATCTCAAAAAGTTGTGCGAAATGGACTACTCAAACGTGTCATTCGGATATCGGACGAAGAAGATATCATCAGATAAGTATGAAGGGGCAAAAATAATAATTTTGCCTTAGACCGACCTTGGGATGCCCATATCCAAACGTTGGACGTTGTAGTTAAATTGTTTGATCTTATCACCAAACGCGTCGAAGAGAAAACTCATTTCTCTTCTTCTTTCTCTTTCTTCTTTCTCTTTCTTCTTTTTTATTCTTCCTCCCCGTTCTTCACCTGCTGGTGAATTGAGTTTTTTTTTTTTTTGAACAAAGAGGCATAATATTACATAGTAAGGTTCAGGGGCGGAGGAAATGTAATGCAAGGGTGTGCAATTGCATACCCTTGAATGTAAAATATCCACACTGAGTGTTGGTTTTGCAAGCCCATATCACGGGCCACTTGATATTTGCACCCCCTAAAATCTCAAGAGTCCAACTCTTTAAGACCCAATCACAGTTAATATCCTTCCCGGGTGCAATTGATTTTCGCCTATTACTTCTCAAATTTATTTACTTCACTTTTTCCACGAATGTGCTTCGGAAAAAAAAGCTTCTCACGACTATGGGATTTCACTTTTATGGACTATGGATGGGCTTTAACATTGGTATATGTATGTACACCAAAAGGAAGCATACAAGAGCTGTTATTGGTTGAGGTTGATGTATTTTGTTGTGTATTTTTTTCTTGCACCCCCTCTCGTAAAATTCTAGCTCCGCCCCAGGTAAGGTTGTTTACATCATAATATATATGAGAAATTAAAACATCAGGTGGAGTCAACCACCATTCCCCACACAAATTATGTTTACGAGCAGCTTTAGCTAAAGCATCGGCTACCTTATTACATTCCCTATTAACAAACACACAAGACCAGATAGAGTTATTGGTACATAAATTTACACACCTCTTAAGAAGAGGGACACTCTGCCAAGGAGACAGAGTAGACTATTGATGCAGATAAGAACTGATATTCGTATTATCAGTCTCAAAGATCACTTGATTCCACCCATAGTATTTAGCTAGTTCCATTGCTTCAGTTAAAGCCCAAGATTCAGCTTGATGTATATTAATAGCTCTTTTCATAATCCCTTTTCCCATCACATATTGTCCTACATGATTTCGAGTTATTATACCAATACCATCTAAAAGAGAAGGAGGACTAAAAGCAGCATTAATATTAACTTTCAACACATCAAAAGGAGGAGGCTTCCAAGTATTATGCACGGAGGATCTAACAGTAATGGAGAGAGAAACATGATCAGAATTAATATCTAAATGATTTTAGGCAATATAGTGGTTAATCTAATGAATGATAGAGTTAGTGCTAGGGGTAAGATTGCTAAAGATTACTTTACACCTATGTTTCCAGATATTGTGCATAATGCAAGCTATGACATGAATGGTGACAGGGGTATTGTAAATTCTAACAAGAGAATCTTTAGATTGCCAACTCTGAACCCAGGAAATAAAAGTAGAATGCTGCATCATTGAATTAAAACCACTGGGAAAGAAATATCTCCAAATATCTTGAGCAAAAGAACAATGAAGCAATAAATGATCCAAATCCTCCTTGTTAGCAGCACTGCACATAACACAATTCTGATGAGAAGAATCCTTATGATGAAAAATTCTATCTTTAACCGAAACTCCATTATGAAGGCCTTTCCATATAAAAATTTGAAACTTATACGGAATTTTTAGTTTTCAGAACTTGAGCCAAAAGTTAGGAGACAATTTCAGAGAAGCATTGTTGGTGTTTTCTAGCTGACATAGCATTTTATAAATTGAGGTTAAAAATATACCAGTTGAAGTAAAAGGCCAAATAAGAGAGTCTTTTTGATCTAACTGAAGCGTAATAGTAAGGATGGAGTTCACCTGGGCATCAATAAAGAGTTGTCGCAGAAGAGAAATATTCCATTGATCTGTATGGTTATCTATCAACTGTGAAACCCATTGATATTTGTTTAAATTAAGATCATTCCAATCTTGTAAAGTTGTTGCCATGGAAGGGATCCAATTGGCAGTCCAGATGTTGATAGACTCCCCATTTCCTACCTGCTACTTAGCATACTTCAAAACAATGTGAAGACCAATACATATGCTCTGCCATATCCAACTGGAATTTGTATTCTATAGGGGTGGGAAAAATTGGAGATCATTATGAGGAAAATATTTACTCTTTAAAATCTTGGTGATGAAGAAGGTTCCAAGCTAATTTAGCTAAGAAATCTAAATTATAATTACTTAGATTCTTAATATCGAGTCCACCTAGACTTTTAGGTAATTTCATAATATTCCAAGAAATAAGATGAGGAGTATGACAGTTACCAAAAAATTTCCACCAATAATGTCTCTGAATCTTGTCCATATTCTGAATAGTGGAGTCAAGCAACTTGAGGACTTGCATTTGGTATATTCCCATAGAACTCATAACAACATTTACCTGAGTAGTTCTCCCAGCTTGATTAACAATTTTACTGGACCAGCCTTGAAGTCTGTCATTCATTTTATCAAGAATACCCTTACAATTTTGCTGCCGAGACCTGTGCAATGAAAGAGGAATTCCCAGATACTTTTCTCCAAGACCCATAAGTTTCATATTAAGAATACTCATAATATCAGATTTTTGAGTCCGAGAAGTATGCTTACCAAAGAAAATTGTTGATTTTTGCATGTTGATAACTTGACCAGAGGCTTGACCAAAATTATGAAGAAGCTGCTGAAGATGTCTTATCTGATCAGCACCAGTTTGAAAGAAAAGCAGACAGTCATCTGCAAAAAACAGATGGTTGATTGCAAGGCAATGCTTATTAATTCTAAGACCTTATAATTGATCAGAAACGATATTATGCTGAAGAAGTCTTGAAAAAGCTTCCATGATGAACAAAAGTAAGGGAAAAACGGGTCTCCTTGACGAATACCTCTAGTTGGAGTAAAAGAAGCAGAGGGAGAACCATAAATCAGTAAAGAGATATTAGTTGTAGAAACACATTATTCAATCATAGAAATCCAATCATAATGAAAACCCAACTGACGAAGAATAGAAATAAAAAAAGACCATTCAACCCTGTCGAATGCTTTCGACATATCCAGTTTCAAACCAATCAGAGCTTGATTAATCTTTTTGGTCTTCATAGTATGAAGTAACTCATGTGCTATTACTATATTATCATGGATGTGTCTTCCTGAAACAAAGGCAGTTTGTGTAAGGGAAATGATATTGGGCAAAAAAGGTTTTAAACGATTAGCTAATATTTTTTGGAGATTATCTTGTAGCTAACATTACAAAGACTAATCGGTCTGTAATCAGCAGGGGTTTGAGGATGATGAGTCTTAGGAATCAGAACTTGATAAGTGTGGCTAAAAGCTTTGAGCATATATTTATGAATAAAGAAATGTTGGACCATAGAAATTACCTCAAAGATAATAGTATCCCAGCATTGCTGATAAAAGGCCGCCTGAAAACCATCATTTCCAGGTGAAGCCCAAGGTCTGATACTGAAAACCATATGTTTGATCTCTTGAGAGTCAGGCATGTTAATAAGACTCAAATTATCTGAATCAGATATGAAGGGTTGAAACAAGTTGAGAATTTCCTGAAAAATAGGCGGCTTAGAAGTAGCAGTTATATTTCAAAAATGAGATATCATAATTTCTTCAATTTCAGTTCTTGTGTCATACCAAATTCCCAGAGGACCCTGAATAGCATGAATATTAGATGATCTCTTATTGAAATTGGCCAAAGAGAGAAAATAAGAAGTGTTTTTGTCTACCTCTAGAAATTTATCACCATCCTGCTGCATGAAATATTCTTTCTGAATAGTAAGCCAAGTTTGCAAAGAATTACTTAACTGAAGAACTTCAGGATGAGAGGGAGACAAATTATTACTAAAACATTGTTGAATCTGATTCTGATTCTGAATATTATGAATCGAAGCTTCAATATTACCAAAGGAAAATATTTTCCATTTCTGAAGTTCAGTTCTAGTAAATTTCAGCTTACTAGAAAGTTTATACGAAGGAGAACCCAAAAACTTAAGCTTCCAACTCTTGTTGATAGTTTCAGTACAAGAAGGAACACGAAACCAACATTTGTACAATTTAAAGGGAGAATGTCTGCTATAACTAGGATTAGTATGTAACAAAATGGGACTAGGATCAGACGCAATAGGTATTAGATGTTGAAGGTGGGAATTTGTATAATTATTTAACCAACGAGTATTAACTAAAGCTCTATAAAGACGAACAGAGACATGAGCATCTCCATCTCTATGGTTAGACCAAGTGGAGTCATGACCAGAATACCCCAAATCTATAAGACCTAATTGTTGGACAAAATTTCTAACATGACTAGTAATACTGTGAGTTTCAGAATCATTCATAGTGAAATTCAAATCACCAATAAGAACCCAAGGAAGATCCACATAGTTATTCATGTTAAGAAGATATTGCCACTGATAGTCAAAATCAACAGAATTGTGAGCCCCATACATAAAAGTAATCAAGAAGTCTGGCTTATTGTCATGAGTATGAACTATAGCATGAATTGTATCAGAAGTAGTGTGAATAATTTCTAAATCTACCCCATTTTTCCAAGTTAAAGAAATACCACCAGAGAGGCCAATGGAAGGATAAAACCAATAATATTATTGATATTTAGTGTGAGTAATATAGAATCTCATCTTATTAGGCTGGGCTTTAGTTTTTGAAAGGAAAAAGATATCAGGGTCGTATTGAGCCAAGCAAAGTCGAAGATAATCTCTAGTGTGAGGATTTCCTATACCCTGGCAATTCCAAGAAACTATTTTTATTTTGAAAAAAGTAACAAAAAGAGAACTAAAAAGAAAAAGAGATTGAAAGAAGAAAAAGGAAAAAAGACTTATCCACAAAAACGATGAGAAAATTAAAAACTAAAAACCAGATGAGAAAAAAACTAAAAGTGATAGACAATACCCATTGATCAGCATCAATGGGATTGCGATTAAGGAATCGAGACCTAGCATCAATGTCCCCAGTAATTGGCTCAAAATTAACATTGGTTTATGTTTCCCAGTACTGGTTTCTTTCCATTGGCTGAATGAAAGAATGCTCATCAGACTGCTGACTCGTCGAAGATTGTGCATTTATATTCTGAGGATGACTAGTAAAAGCATGGTTACTAGTATTTTCCTGTTCGGGATCATCATCAAAGAGAACAAATGAATTCATATTCATGTATCTTTTGCGACGAGTAAAGGTACGATAACCAACTACAGAATGAGAACTTGCAGGGACTGTACCATTATATACATGTGGTAGTGCTCTGTCAGCTGGTGCAATTGACGAATCAGATTGCGAGTCGGTAGCAGTGAAATATGATATGTGCATTCCATCTAACAGACCAAGTTGAAAAGAAGCTGGTTCTTGTAAATATGATCTTCACTGATGACCATGTTGCATAAACAAATTGGCCAACTCCTGTGGACTTCTTTCTGGAAGCAGTATTGTCTCTAAAGATGGACCGAAGTTCCTCACAGTTCTTTCCATATTAATTTTCCGAATTTTGCGATCTGCATATAGTCGAGTATCATGATTTGGGACCTTACACTCATCACAAAGATTATAAGGTTGCTTTTCAAAAAAGAAACCAACCCATCTTGTCACTCCTGCAGCATTAGAAGCGTGAATTCCTTTAATCAAGGGGGTAGTCATGTTCACTATAACTAAAGCTCTGAATTTATTTGAAGTAGTTGGATGAACACCATCAGGTCCGACTACCATAGTTTGTCCCGCAATATTACCAAAAAGGCTAAGCATTTCTGGGCAAGTAAATTCAGGGAGAAGATATTTGTACTCAATCCAAAAAGGGGAGGTATTAAAGTTTAATTTTTGATAAGGGTAAGAAGGATGCCAGTCTTTAAGAACAATCAGATAACCATCAAAATTCCATGATCCTCCAAACAAAATAACATCTTTGTCTTCTATCGAACAAAATCTAATACCAAAGATGTTAGGTTCAAGAGATCTCACCATTATCTGCCATTGATTATCTCGTTTAAGATGAAGCCAAATATATTTAGCAGCCTTTTCAGCATTCTGCCACAACATGATGCCAGGAGCAAAGAGTTTACCTGCTAAACAAATTTTCCAATCCTAAATACCTTGGGACAGAGCTGTAGTAGAGTGAGTAACAACTCTAGCCTTTGCAGGATAATCTTCTAAATTGATACCTTCCATATGTTCAGAGATTTTATTGATATTATCAGACATTGTGAAACGATGAAAATAATACCCCAGGATTAGAAGATTAAACGGTGAATTAAAACCAAAAGTGGAACAGGTATATAAAGAAAAAGGAAAGCAGGTGGGTGTAATGATGATGATGGGAGTTCGATGATAAGTGTTAAAAATTATTGATAGAAGAGAAGGTGAGTAATAGGGTTGGTAAATAGGTGTTGTTACAATTGAAGAGATTGTGTAATACCAGGAACCAAAGTTTGCAGGACCATTCTTAAAGTACCAAGTATCAATCGATGATAGTAATTTTTTAACACGATAATAGAGATGCACCCTTGCATATATGTTAAGCCAAGACCTGTAACCAATAAAATTTGAGCCAACTGATAATGATAGACATTGTTGCATCCACTGATGCAGACAACCAGGCTTTAATACTGCATAAATCTATGGAAGACAGTAAAAGAAAACAAAAACCAAAGTTAATTTACAACCAAGGAATCAGAAACAAACAACAAACAGATGAAAAGAAAACCCCCAAAATTGAAGATTCTATTATATCAAAAGAAGGGAGATTTTGGAAAAAAATTAAATAAATAAAAAATTGAATAGAGGATAAGGATGAAAAAAATTAGGGTTCAATTAATAGAAAACAGGTTAAAATTGAAGAAGAAAACAACACCAAAAAGGATTAAAGGAGATTGAGAAGTGAATTAAAACAGAGATTCGATGCAAAGAAGAGAGAAATTTTGGGTTTGATTAAGGTTGACTTGGTTGACTTTTCGCAGAAAAGGTCAACAGAGAGCCCGTTTCTAAACGGAGAACGAATTGAGTATTTGAAATAGAGAGATTTTGAGATCGAAAGAGGTAGGGTATGATTGAGTAGTACTTGGTGTTCGTGATGCTGATTTTGATTTAGCTCTGAGGGGGAAGAAGATGATGCTGTGAATTGCAAAAGAGGAGATTATGAGTTGAAGTTAGGGTATTTGAGTATGAGATGAAGAATTCAAAAAGATTGATGAATCAGTTAATAACCTAGTGATTATTGATAAAGGTGGCGTTGATTTGAATATCGATTCAGAATTCATGAGAAAGGTTATGTGAATTTAGGGTTTTGTAATTTAGTATTTTTGTTTTAAATCGTTTTAAATATTAGTTTTAATATTTAATATTATTACATGAAACTAGTTGGAAGCCTAACAAGCTAGGCTCCAACGACATACTACTACATTAATTGAACAGGTTGCTGTGCTAGCCTACCAGCGAGCCTCATGGGTAACCTTGCCAAGGGGAGCCGAAGCGGGAGGGGGGGCGAGATTGTGTCACAAGGGGGCAAACTAAACTAGTTTTAAATTGATTATAGTAATGGGTTTGATGTTAATTGAAGTATAGATATTTTTATGGAGTTTAATTTTAGTTTCTTAGTTAATCAAATCTGAAATTAGAGTTCTTGCATGTTAGTTTGTCAGAATCGGAAATTACAGATGAAATGGATGAATTGGATAGAGATTAGTAAAGATGAGAATTGTAGAACGGAAAAGATGGAGTTATGGGTTTGTAGTGGAGATGAAGACGATGGTTATGTACAGGTGCTGGTGATATGCGGTAGTAGTTGAAATGGAGATGGTGTATGAATTACAGGTTAAGGGAATTAAAAGAGTTAGTGTTATAAATGTAGGGAAGAGGTCTGAGATACTTGAAGTGAACTAACGATGGGATTTTCAGTAGAGCTGAGTTAAAGAGATGTGCTGATGTTGAGCAAGTTAACAAGATTTCAATGTTACAGATTTAGTGTAACTGGTAGACTTATTTGTTTTGATTAGAAGGTACTGTTATGGATGGTGGTATGTGGAGATATTGGTGTTCATGGTACTTAGGTGGAGCTGGTGTTGGAATTGCACATAGATGCAGTGGCACTTGGTTGTGTTCAAGATATAAGATGAATTATGGATTTTGTTAGTGATATGAATGGGCTTCTTAGGTTGAATTGAAGTTTCAAATATGAAGATAATGTAGTATAGATTGTAAGGGTAATTGCATGTGCATTTGGTTTATGCTCTAAGTATGCAGTGTTAGATGATTTGGGGTTGTAGTTGTGGTTAAGGGAATTGGTGATTAATGTTAGATGTTACAGCTAGAGTTAACAAAGGTTAGTTGGTGTTGATACCAGTGGCCATGTGATGCTGAGAAGAAATAGAAATGCTTTACTGCAGTTTGGGAGTGTTGCAGTTGAAGCTGAGATGGCAGTGTTGTTAGAATTCAAGAGATATGTATAATATTGCAAGTATGCAATGCATATGGCAACGAGTTTCTTCCATTAACTATGTAATGGAAAGTGATATAAATGATGTTATAGTTGGATATTACAGTTAGGAGAATTATACTCCCTCCGTCCCACATATATAGGCGGAGAGAGACAATTCTCTTAGATTAAGAAAAATGTATTGGATTCATAATTTTTTATATTTTTTCATGTTTTACCCTTGTCCTATTAGTAACACAATTATCTATACACCATTAATAAGGGCATTCGTGAAAATATTCATCTTGGAAATAGTAATCCGCCTATCTAATGGGACAAGCAAAATTCAAAATTCCGCCTATATAAAAGGGACAAAGGGAGTATATATTACCAGTTTGCTTTTGTGTTTTGATTATGCATTAAAGTGTTTGGTTCGGTTCTGCTCTTGTTAGCTGAGTTAGATGCCTGAATTAGATCTTGTTTTGTCTGACTTAGTTTGTCTGACTGAGTCGACTCACCTGAATCAGTCTATATGACTAAGTTGAACCATTTGGCCCGATTCATATTTGAATCTGACTTGACCGAGTTAACCCTTTTGTTTGATCAGTTGACCATTGACCCTGGAACGTTGACTATTAGTTGACCTGTGACCTTAGGTTTGACCGTTAGTGAATGTTAGTTGACTCATTTGGACTGGACCTTAGATTAATGGGCCTTGTTAGTGGACTTGGGCTTAGGCCTAATTTTCCTATTTTGATGTATTGGACCCCTTATGGTCCGAATTGACCTTTAGTTCCTTCTATGAAGTTGTAGATATTCTTAAGGCATATCTAATGGACTATAGAGTCAATCTAATTGAATTAGTAAACCTTAGATGTTCTAAAGATAGATAATAAAAAGGTGTAGAATCATAAATGGGCTTAGAACCATTAGATAGTTCACTTAGCTTATAACTAGAGAATTGTATGAGATTATGTTATGAACCTTGTGTGAGCCTTTTGGCTGATTTCTTAGAGTGATTGTTGATTAACATTGAGTATATATTAACAACAAACGATTCAAAGGATGAACCATTGGATTGTGGATTTCAAGGTAGGCGTGGCTTGTCATCAAAACAGGTGGGAACTCTGTAACCTTCTTGTAATCATTAAGCTTTCTTATATTATACGAGCATGATGAGTCTTTACTATTCTGTGAGCGTGGTAGTGTGTACTTTGATTTAATATTCCTGTATCCTTGAGTATGGTGTATATATATGTTGTATTTGTATGTATGATGTTGTTTACGATGTGTTTTGTGTGATATGCATTGTGAGATTTCCCTGCGAAGAGTGTCTGTGTTTTCCCCATAGCTCTTAGCTAAGTTAATTAAGGCGGTAATTCATCCGTCGATAATATTATGTAGTAGGGCGGTAATTCATCCTTTTTAATATTATTTAGTAGGGCGGTAATTCATCCTTTTTAATATTATTTAGTAGGGCGGTAATTCATCCGTTTTAATATTATTACTTATTAATATAGTAGGGCGGTGACTCATCCGTTTGAATATTACTTAGTAGGGCGGTAATTCATCCGTTATGATATTATATATACTATTCTATTTAAGGGAAATCACTCATGTGCATATTATACTTGCTTGTCTAACTTTCTGATCTTGATGGTAATATTCTGAATCATAGTTTGTATGGGCACTCTGTGTGGATGATGTTATTATTATTAATTAGGGTTGTTCTCACGTCGTATTCTCCAATGTGTTTGGCGAGATTAGGATAACACTTGCTTCTTGTTGCATGAATTGTTGAATGCTTAGATTCATTACTATTTTTTTCAATTTTTGTTCTTAGAACTGTGAACCATGTTAGTGATTACTTGGAAGTTATATGTTTTATTTGGGAACCCTTTGGGATGATGTGCTCACTTGTTCCCACTTCAGTTTAAGTAATCAGAAGGAATGAAGCGTGCGAAGATATCCGATTTCGTAGCTTAGGGATCTACCGAATATAGTGTTGTCGTGTATCTGTATCATATGTATTCTTTCTTTATTATGTAAAACAACACATTTATATATTTATATAATATGAGAGACTTTCGAACATACTGCATCAGAGAGTTTGGGTTTTTTTGTTAGCACTTTATGTGAATATGTTTCTTAAGATTGATAATATGAATTTGATGCTTCAATTAGGTTGTAATCCTATGGCTAAGAAGGTTTAAGAGTTGGGGCGTTACAAGTTAGTTTTCCCCCCTTGTGACATAATCTCAGCCCCTCCACCCGCTTCGACTCCCTTGCCTAGGTTACTTATGAGGCTCGCTGGTAGGCTAGCACATCAACCTGTTCAATTAATGTAGTAGTATGTTGTTGGAGTTTAGCTTGTTAGGCTTCCAACTAGTTAATATAATACTCTTTATTATCCAATAAATAAAAATGTTAAATAATAATAATAATGTTAACAACAAAGTAGGGGTTTACTTTTCTTTAGGGTAGGTTTGGCTATCCAAAAGGGTGTTGGTGCACAGATTGTTTCCCGACTCCCAGCCATTCATGTGTAAATAACTCCTTCTTTATTTTCAATAAATGCCCGGAGTGGCATTATTATAATAATAATAATAATAAATAACGGGTACCTAGATCAGTTGGTCATCGCTGTTCCCCAAAGTTTAATGCGTTCCAGGAGGTCCCATGTTCGATCCCCCAATGATGTAATATTGGCTAGGTTTCTCATGAGGCTCGTTGGTAGGGTAGCACAACAACCTGTTCAATTAATGCAGTAGTATGTTGTTGGAGCTTAGCTTGTTAGGCTTCCAACTAGTTAATGTAATACTCTTTATCCATTATTAAAAAAAAAAATATTAATGAAAAATGGGCAACTAGCTCACATGTTCATTCCCTTTCCCCAAAATTTCATGCGTTTCAGGAGGTCCCAGGTTCGATCCCCCAATGGAGTAATATTGTAGAAATTAACATGGAAGGTAGAGTTAGTCCCCCCCCACCCACCCCCCACCCCCCTTTGTGACACAATCTCATCCCCCCTCCCCCATCCGCTTCGGCTTAGCTGGATAGGTTACCCATGAGGCTCGCTGGTAGGTATAGATGGTGGAATTTCGACAAAAGCTAAAATCGTAAACCCATAATTATACGAACTTCTGATCCAGCAATCAGACGTGAGTATTGAGACACGGGTCTCTCATCAAATCTCTGACTGAGAATACTGTCTCTCAGAGTACATGCAGATATGAAGTCTCTCGGCTGGACAACGACATATCTCATGAATACTGAACACTTCAGTAATTATTTCTATATAGAATCACGAGATTGACGGCTCCTAGACAGCGTGCTCTTCTAGTATAGAACGATAACGTCTTCAGGATACAAACAACAGTTTCCCCTAACTATATAAAGGATATGAAGCTCCAACAGTCTCATGTCTGAATAATTGATGCTCCTAGACGGCTTGCTCTACTAGTATAGAGCCCTCTGTTAATTATTCTTAAAATTTTGGATTCATCCACTGAATTTTTGAAAATATTCAAATATTTTCACAATATTTCGTTACTTCAATCTATGGTTCTTCCCAGCAGAATTTCATGGGTTAGTAATAAATATTCAACACATGGGCGTCTGAGCTACCTCCGAGTAATCCCTGATTTAAATGTTGCAAGTGTACTCGACGATGATGCACTAACAATCACCGCACGAACGAGTATTTCAAAATACGACGAAACAATGAACCTATGCAAAATGGGAAGGAAAATAATAAATAATTAAATATTGACCAAGGCGCTGGGGGATTGGGCTCACCGACCGGCCGGTCGTGCCATGACCAATCCCGCGCCAGTTTTATATTTTATCATATTTTTTGTTATTTTCCTTGATCTTATGAAAATCCTTTCATTTGAACAAATATCCTTCGTTTTGAGGAAATACCCCGGTTTCATGGTGTTTCATGGTGTTTCCTTCGCATCAAGGAAATAATATAAAATTAGGAAGAGTATGGTGGGGTCGTGATTATTGACCAACCGGCCATGCCTTGATCCCGGTCGGCCCCACACCTCATGGTTCTTCATTATTTTATTATTATTTCCATAATCTCATGAAAACTCCCTGATCTCATGGTATTTTCACAAATCCATGAAAAATATAATATAAAATTAGGGAAACCGTGGGACCGGGCCCAAGCCGTCCGGCCATGCCCTAGCCGGTCCCACACGCCCTTTATTTTATTATTATTACTTTAAGTTTTCCTTGGTCCCATGGAATTCCTTGATTTCATGGTATTTCTCTCAAATTATGAAAATTCCTTCAAATCATGGAAAAATACACAAACAATACATAAAATTAAGAAAACTCGAGGGACCGGGCCCTAGCCGGCCGGCCATGCCCTAGCCGGTCCCACACGCCCTTATTTTTATTATTTTAATGTTATTTGCTTCTTTGATCCCATGGAAACTCCTTCACTTCAAGGAAACTCTTTAATTTCAACAAATTCCTTGATTTCATGATATTTTCATAAAATCATGAAAAATAATATAAAATTAGGAAAAAGCGCCACGGTACCGTGGTCACTGGCCGGCCGGCCGGCCATGCCTTGGCCTTAGTGGTCCCATGCTTCATCATTCCTTCATTTTATAATTATTTTCCTTCATCTCATGAAGTTTCCTCAGTTTCAGCAAAACCATAATTTTGTCATATTTTCTCAAATGGATGCTCAACTGCATGCCAGAAAATATCCAAATTCTCATGATTGTGACACAGACGTGTTGACGACGTGAGCATGTTACCTTGACCGACCATGGTTGGCTCCTTGGCTCGCAATGAGCCGATCTCACGTATTTTCACAATTTGACCTAATTTGCGCAATTGCACGTTTTAGGTCCAAAACTCTTCCAAACAACTTGGAATTTCATGAAATGATCAACATTTGATACTGTGACCATCCAGGGCTAGTTTCATGACCCCTTGGTCGGTCCCTCATATCTTCATAGTTAATTAGGTTGTATCACCTAAGGCTCAGACGAGCATTTTCGAATAAATGATTAAACCAGCATTTAATCATTCTTTCATCAACAAGTCACCAACTCTTCAAGAGGTCTTGGTATTTGATCACGTGAGAATATGGGTGTTACATGATTGACCCACATTCTCATGAAACCGATCTTTCCTTCGTTCCGTGGTTCAATTCCTAACAAACCATGAAGTGATCATCAATTGATCAAATTAGGGTTTCTGAGTCCAAGGATCATAATTCCAGATTCAAACACTAATAAATTTATGACGATCTCATGATCAATATTCTTATTAATTATACTTGGTTCAACTACCAGTATTTTAATTAATATTTTATTTTGGACACGTTGCCAATATAATTCATCAGATGAGCAACACTTGCTCAGATAAGCAATACTTGCTCAAATCCAAGAATATTGGTTCAACTATCAATATTCAACAAATCATCGAATGAGCAATACTTGCTCGCCACATCTACCAACGTGAGAATCATGCCCACGTTCAATCCATGAGTTTCAGAATACTTTACAAAATTATGTTCAACTCAGCAAATACATGGGCTCATCGTCCCATGATATCACAAAGTCAGCAACTGACTAAACTAACCACGAGACGTAAATCGTGTCACTTGGGGGGATATCTGTAAGGACCATCAAGCTCGTCAACGCTATTAGACTAGTCAAAAGACGAATTAGTCGATAATAACTTAATTAGTTTAACAAGAACGTTAATTAATAAAAATTAATTTAACAACGATTTAGATACGAAACTAGTATCATCGGTTGGATCTCGTAAAGTTGTGCAAAATGGACTACTCGAATGTTTCAGTCAGCTATCATACGAAGAAGTAATTATCAGATTAATTTGAAGGGCAAAATAGTCTTTTCACAAATATACCAACCTGGGCTTCCCTTAGCGAAGCGAGTGGGTGAAATAGTGTTATCCTTGGTCTTATCTTCACCGACCGAGAAGATAAATTCATTCTCTTCTTCTTCTTATTTTTTTTTTTTTTCTTTTCTTCTTCCGTTCTTCTTATTCGTTTCTCCCTGTTGAATTCGACTCAAAAGAATCGAGTTATATTTTGTGAGAAATTCTTAGGAAGCTTGTTAGATTGTTTGATTGGAGACGAAAGTGATGGTGTTATGGTTGATTGAGAACGGGAAGATGATGATGGGGTTGATGATGTTAGTCGAAGTTAGGGTTTGTGTAGAATTGAGAGATGATTTGGGTTGTTGTTAGATGAAGAACAATTGGGTTGAGATTTAATTAAAGATCTGAAGCTGTTTGGAGGTGAAATTGAGAATTAGGGTTCGTCCTATTTTTCCCTAAATTAGAATTAGGGTTTGTAAGAAGTTCAAAGAAGAATCAACAGATGAAGTTGTCGATTAATGGGAGTAAATTAAATGATGGGTATTGAAGAACATGAAGTGAAGTTAAAAGTTACGAGTTTAATTTGAAGATTTGATTTCAAAGAAGAACATGAAATAAGAATAAGTATTTGAGATGAGAATTGTGAGATAAAGGCTAGGGCTCGATTCTGTTAACAAGAAGGTGGTGGAGCTATTATTGGTGCTGATTCAAGACTCGGGAGAAAATTGTAAGTTGAATTTGAATTTAAAGAGGTTAATTCTGAATTGTTTAGAAAACTGATTTGATTCGGTTATTTGTTGATGAGTTGGTGTTTATGTTGAGACAAAAATGATGATATAAAGTTGGTTATATCTTCTTTGTGAATTTGAGATGAACAATGATTAGAGTATGAAGTTAAAAGTGAAATGGTGAATATGATGTGAGCTGAATGAATGTAATTGTTTATACAGTGGTGAATTGGAAGTTCATTGGAGGATGAAGATTGATTTAATTGATGACATGTTGCTGAATTAAATCATGGTGAAGATAAGTTTTATTTCAATTGTTTCAACAAGGTTAAATTGAGGTAGTTGTTCTTCTTAAATTGAACTGGTAGAGTTTTGTCTTCTTTTGCTGGGTTTTATTGTTGATGAAGTTGGGAATTGAAAGGGTTATGAAATGGATATGTGGTTGTGATTTTGGCATGTGTTAGAGTGATGCAGGGGATGGTTGAAGACCTTTAGATGAACGTTGTTTAGATTATAGCAGTATTGAAGTTGTTACATTTTGGATTTGAACTCCAAATGGTGGTTGTGAATGTAAGGTTTAGTGATAAATGAAGCCTTAGATGATGACCATGAAGGATTTAATGATATTGATAAGTTATCTTGCAGTGGCTTTGTAGCTGTTGTGGAGTTATAGGGAATTGTTAGATTTGTAAAAGGAAATGTAATTTGATGATGGAGGAGGAATGGTGAACTGTATAAATATGGCATGGTAATGATAAAATATGGATATAGATATAGGTTATGAACTGTTGCTAATGATTGAAGTTTTTAAATCAGGGAGAAGATTAAAGGATCTTGGACGCTTGGGATTAATATGAAAGGAAGTCCAAGAATTGCAGTTAAGTATTAGGATTCTAGTAGTGTGATTGTTGGTGGTGTTGGAGTAGTTAAGAATGGATATGGTGGTGATGTTTTGGTGAATTCAGAGTGTTGATTGTAGTTGCTGTCAAAGCTGCAGTGGCAGGTAATAAGAGTCCTTATTTGTAAATGAAATTCAAAGTTTATCTTGAATGTATGAATTGAAGTTAAATTGTTTTAAGAAGAAGATGTTATTATGTGAAGTAGAGTTAGGTTGTTGGTTGTAGACTTGGCTTGTTTTATGTTGCACAATGATTGTGCATTAGTGTGCCTTGGCCTGAGCAATGGCTCTGGCATGTGCAAGGGTTAGGCCTTAGGCCTTTCAGCCTAGTCAGGTATCTGACTCTAGCTGATTCAGTTAATCTGACTGAGTCGAATCAGTATTGACGCACCGAGTTCCTGTCTTGACCCGAGTTGACTCAGTGACCGATTTAGACTTTAGACTTTGACCATTGACCCTGGACTTTGACCTGACATTGACTCTGTTGACTGACGTTTACTGTTAGTTGACCCTTGACCGTCACTTTGACCGTTAATGAACTTGTTAGGACAGGCCTTGTGTAGTGGGCTTGTTTAGTGGGCTTGGGCTTAGGTTTAGTTTTCATACTTTGATGTATTGGACCCTTATGGTCTGATTTAGCCATTGACTTCTTCTACAAAGTTGTAGATATTCTTAAGACTTAGTTAACGGACTATAAAACTAATCTAATTGAATTAATATTCCTTAGATTTTCTAAAGATAGATAAATAAAAGGTGTAGAACCTTAGATGGGCCTAGAATCATTAGATAGTTTTGTATGATTCTTGAATGAGCCATTTTGGCTAGATTCTTAGAGTTCTTGTGTGATTAACAGTTAATCTATTAACAACGATCGATGCAAAGTATGAACCAATGGATCGTGGATCTCGAGGTAGGCGTGGCCTGTCATCAAAAGGTGTGGGAATGCATTTGACTCTTTGTATTCATTATTGTTGCTTTTATAAAATTTTATGCTTAACAAACTCATGCATTGTCTGTTTCTGCATTCCATGTTTTGTTTAAAATGCATTACGATAATCCTGTCGATTTGGTGAATCTTTCCACGATGTGGAAAGGACTTGTATTGTTTTGTTGTCAATATGAATTATTATGGGAAATGAGAATTTCCACTTATGGTATATAGGATACGCTCCTTCACATTTATACCTACTTTAATTCAGCTTTTATTGTTTAAAGTATTGGTCATCATGGTCTTGGTGGCATCCATAGCTATTAGTTGTGAATTGTCGGGTAGGGATTTACAACCATATTATACATTGTTTGAAGAAGGAGTTTGTCCATATACATGTATGATTATTTTAGTGACTTAGTCACTGTTTAATGTTTTCGGAAAAACATGTATTGTTTTCCAAATCTTGCCTATGATTACTTAGAAGGTTAAATGTTAATTATTCCCACTTCAGTTACGTGACAGATCGTGTTGCAGTTGCCTGGGAAAGCTTCACGGGTTGACTTCGTTAGTTGATTATCTTCTGTTATGTTTATTATATTGTATAATTTATTTGAAAACCAAATGACTATTATATATGTATCATTTGAGAGAAGATCTTGTATATATATTTCTGAGCGGGGTTAGCTTTGGCTAAGTTTTTGTAGCAGTTTTCTTAATTGAAAGTTAAGTGTTTAATTTGGATTTTTAGTGCCTCTTATTTAGTTAATCTCTTGGATTAGTTAGCTGCTAGCTTAGGGGGCGCTATAAAAGTTGGTATCAGAGCTCATTATTAGATCTTATATGGTAGACAATAGGAATAGCCAGTGCCAGTTAGTGAACTAGATTATTTTAGAATTGGGTTGGGTTTGTGAGATAAATCTTAATCACTAAAAGCTATCAATAAGTAAAAGATTATTTGATTGATTGATTTGTTTGTTTGGATGTTTGTATGTAATGAAGTAAAATTTGTAGGGTACACCAGTACTTTAGCTAATAATAATTTGAAAATAATTGATCTAAAATGTATGAACAAGTACACAAACCAATACTGAAATTATTGAGATCAGTTTTATTAATAAATCTTGATAGTCACGTAGAAATTTATTAAGTACCTTGCACGTAGGGTCGATAATTTATAAGCACATAAATGTTAATAATATTTTGAGACTTAATAAATTTTGTAAGAGTAGTTAGAATAATAGTTCAACTATCAATGTTAATAATAAAAATAGTAAAATAGTAATTATAAATGAAAATTGGAGTAATAATAATTTTAGTAAAGAAATGTTAGCATTTATCAATTAGTATCATATTAAACTTAACTTAAATTTCAATAAGAATATATAATGATACAAATAATAGTTATGATTAATTAAATAGTTACCTAAAATTAATAACGCTTGTGTACGGTAAAGTTTCGTAAATTAAAATAATTAAAAATTAGAGATATATGCTTTGTGTCTAAACCAGATAGTTAATGTAATATCTATATCTATATATATATATTAGGCGTTAGATGTAAGAAGACAAGGATATAATATATAAAATAAAAGGCTCAGGTTGTTAGTAACCTTATACCGAAATTATCTTAGTCTAATAAATGATCCAGTAAATCTTTTAAAATGAAACAAATAAACATGAAGTAATAATAATAGTATTCAAATGCTTAGTATAATATTACAATTAAAAGAAAATAAACTCGTATATTTATAAGATCCTTCTTCGTAAATAGATTTAATCATCTTTTAAAATGAAAAATTAGTATGGCAAACTTAAATTGTTAGAGTTTAAATTAGTACTATATTGAGCAACATTTAAATTAAAATTCCATTTACAAATATATATATATTGATAAAATGATGATTATGAGTAAATAGCAATGGAAAATCATTAGTGCTTATCTACAATTAAGTTTGTGAAGTTAACTAATAAAAAATTAGAATTATGTGTTTTGCGTTTAAACCAGATAGATAAATAAGACTTATTAAGTAGAAATAAAAGAACGTGAGGTCATATAAGACACATAATAAAGATTAAACATGTGAATGATCTTATACCTAAGTTATTTATAGTTTAATAAATGATTCACAAAATCACTAAACTATACACAGGAAGTGATAATTATAGTACTTAAATGCTTAGTACAAAATTAGACTTAAAGGAAAATAATTTTCCTATGAATAAAATACTTATTATTATTACCCAAAATCTAAAGACTATTAAGACATATTAAAAATGTTATGCAGACCCAAAATTTAAATCATATTAATTGCTAACGCCTGTAACAAGATATACTATATTACTGATTCAATCTGAATAAATAAAATCCGTTATATCAATCTTTTCGTGAAAGCAAAATTATATTTACCAGATTATGGCTTAATAAAAATTAAACTAAGTATCATTACTAAATAATTACTTCGACTGTATTTTAGCTACGCTAGTAATCAAATAAGGAAAATTGGTATAAGAATAATGAAAATGATAATATAATTAAGACAATAATTTTTGATAAGATAAGTAATTAACAACATTATAATCTACTCATTGCTATAAAATTTAGAGTTATTGTAAATGTCATTTGAATAATAATTATTGAATAGTAATAGCAAACATAATTTTTATTACAGTACAACTTAAGGGTTATTTAGCAATAATATGAACTTAAAAAATAAAGTTTGACAAAATCAAATCTAGTATTAACGATAAAATTTAAACTTGGCATTACGATTAATCACGATTAATTTTTTCGGTTTAAGAAATAAGACATAAAGGTTATGATAATAATTATAATAATAATAAGAACGGGCCCTAGCTCAGCTGGTCATCCCCGTTCCTCGAAGTTTAATGCGTTCCAGGAGGTCCCATGTTCAAGTCCCCAATGGCATAATATTGCAGCAATTAACATGGAAGGTAGTGTTAGTTTGCCCCCCTTGTGACACAATCTCGCCCCCCTCCCGCTTCGGCTCCCCTTGGCAAGGTTACCCATGAGGCTCGCTGGTAGGCTAGCACAGCAACCTGTTCAATTAATGTAGTAGTATGTTATTGGAGTCTAGCTTGTTAGGCTTCCAACTAGTTTCATGTAATAATATTTAGTAAAATTATAATAATAATAATAAAAAAAAAAAATTTGTTAGCAGTTAATTATTCATATCAAGTCACATAATGAAATAAACAATAGATATATTGGAAATAATATGTTGAAAAATAAAATAATAACGTAACATTTGGATAATGGTTATAACATTAAGTTATTCGTAAATAGTTCATGAATCTAAAAATTATATATGATATCACAGCAAAGTTAAAAGTATCAGATATTATAAATTAATGTAAAATCGAAATTGGATTGCTATATAGATAAAATAAATAAATCAAATCAAATAAATGTTGATGATTAAATTGCTAAAAATGATGTAACCTATTTGTATAATTTATGAAGTAGAAATTTTAAGCTAAATTAGTTACAATGAATTGAGAGATTGATTAGTCATAATAAGTTAGTATTTAATTAACCAAATTTTGATGAATGAATTACTTAAAATGATGTAAATTATTTTTATATATTTTATGAAGTAAATTTATCAGAGTTACACAAGTTAAGATAAAAGTTAAGGATTAATTAGAATTAATACATAGTTAATCCAGAGACTGGGAATAGTGAGGTTGGTAATTCTGATGTGTTCGGGTGATACTTGTTAGGTAGTAGGCATTGTCAGGCGTCGCGAACCTAGACAAGGAAACTGCATTCTTGTATCACTAGGCATTGAAGGGAGACTTGCTTCTATTAGTGAACTAATAGATCCCAATTTTTTTTAATTAGAAACTATATCTTCAAAATACTTAGAGCCAGTAAATTATTGACATAGAAATTAGTGTAGAGAATTCAAATCTAAAAGTCATAGTTTCCGTTATAGAGCTTCATGTAAGAAACTTAGACTTCTCTCTTGGATAGAACTTGAATCAGTGCAGTTGATCACCTAGAGCTAAAAATTTTAATATTAGTTGTAGAAAGCCATATAGGTTGTGATTTGTTTTATGTTGTTTGCGCTTAGACAAGAGATGAGAGTATTCTTTAAGGTGGGGAGTTTCTGAAGACCATAAGGATGGTTTGATTTTCGAGGACGAAAATGTTATAAGGTGGGGAGAATGTAAGGACCATCAAGCTCGTCAACGCTATTAGACTAGTCAAAAGACGAATTAGTCGATAATAACTTAATTAGTTTAACAAGAACGTTAATTAATAGAAATTAATTTAACAACGATCTAGATACGAAACTAGTATCATCGGTTGGATCTTGTAAAGTTATGCGAAATGGACTACTCGAATGTGTCAGTCAGATATCATACGAAGAAGTACTCATCAGATTGATTTGAAGGGAAAAATAGTATTTTCACAAATATACCGACCTGGGCTTCCCTTAGCGAAGCGAGTGGGTGAAATAGTGTTATCCTTGGTCTTATCTTCACCGACCGAGAAGATAAATTCATTCTCTTCTTCTTATTTTCTTTTTTCATCTTCTTTTTCTTTTCTTTTCTTCTTCCGTTCTTCTTCTTCGTTTCTCCCTGTTGAATTCGACTCAAAAGAATCGAGTTATATTTTGTGAGAAATTCTTAGGAAGCTTGTTAGATTGTTTGATTGGAGACGAAAGTGATGGTGTTATGGTTGATTGAGAATAGGAAGATGATGATGGGGTTGATGCTGTTAATCGAAGTTAGGGTTTTTGTAGAATTGAGAAATGATTTGGGTTGTTGTTAGATGAAGAACAATTAGGTTGAGATTTATTTAAAGATCTGAAGCTGTTTGGAGGTGAAATTGAGAATTAGGGTTCGTCCAATTTTTCCCTAAATTAGAATTAGGGTTTATAAGAAGTTCAAAGAAGAATCAACAAATGAAGTTGTCGATTGAGGAGATTAAATTAAATGATGGGTATTGAAGAACATGAAGTGAAGTTAAAAGTTACGAGTTTAATTTGAAGATTTGATTTCAAAGAAGAACATGAAATGAGAATAAGTATTTGAGATGAGAATTGTGAGATAAAGGCTAGGGATCGATTCTGTTAACAAGAAGGTGGTGGAGCTATTATTGGTGCTGATTCAAGACTCGGGAGAAAATTGTAAGTTGAATTTGAATTTCTGAGGTTAATTCTGAATTGTTTAGAAAACTGATTTGATTCGTTTATTTGTTGATGAGTTGGTGTTTATGTTGAGAAAAAAATGATGATATAAAGTTGGTTATATCTTCTTTGTGAATTTGAGATGAACAATGATTAGAGTATGAAGTTAAAAGTGAAATGGTGAATATCTTTGATGAGTTTGAATGAACGTAATTGTTTATACAGTGGTGAATTGGAAGTTCATTGGAGGATGAAGATTGATTGAATTGATGACATGTTGCTGAATTAAATCATGGTGAAGGGAAGTTTGATTTAAATTGCTTCAACAAGGTTGAATTGAGGTAATTGTTCTTCTTAAATTGAACTTGTAGAGTTTTGTCTTCTTTTGCTAGGTTTTATTGTTGACGAAGTTGGGAATTGAAAGGGTTATGAAATGGATATGTGGTTGTGATTTTGGCCTGTGTTAGAGTGATGCAGGGGATGGTTGAAGACCTTTAGATGAACGTTGTTTAGATTATAGCAGTGTTGAAGTTGTTACAGTTTGGATTTGAACTCCAACTGGTGGTTGTGAATGTAAGGTTTAGTGAGAAATGGAGCCTCAGATGATGACCATGAAGGATTTAATGATATTGATAAGTTATCTTGCAGTGGCTTTGTAGCTGTTGTGGAGTTATAAGGAATTGTTAGATTTGTATAAGGAAATGTAATTTGATGATGGAGGAGGAATGGTGAACTGTATAAATATGGCATGGTAATGATAAAATATGGATATAGATATAGGTTATGAACTGTTGCTAATGATTGAAGTTTTTAAATCATGGAGAAGATTAAAGGATCTTGGACGCTTGGGATTAATATGAAAGGAAGTCCATGAATTGCAATTAAGTATTAGGATTCTAGTAGTGTGATTGTTGGTGGTGCTGGAGTAGTTAAGAATGGATATGGTGGTGATGTTTTGGTGAATTCTGAGTGTTGATTGTAGTTGCTGTCAAAGCTGCAGTGGCAGGTAATAAGAGTCCATATTTGTAAATGAAATTCAAAGTTTATCTTGAATGTATGAATTGAAGTTAAATTGTTTTATGAAGAAGATGTTATTATGTGAAGTAGAGTTAGGTTGTTGGTTGTAGACTTGGATTGTTTTATGTTGCACAATGATTGTGCATTAGTGTGCCTTGGCCTGAGCAATGGCTCTGGCATGTGAAAGGGTTAGGCCTTAGGCCTTTCAGCCTAGTTAGGTATCTTACTCTAGCTGATTCAGTTAATCTGACTGAGTCGAATCAATATTGACTCACCGAGTTCCTGTCTTGACCCGAGTTGACTCAGTGACCGATTTAGACTTTGACCATTGACCCTGGACTTTGAACTGACATTGAATATGTTGACTGACGTTTACTGTTAGTTGACCCTTGACCGTCACTTTGACCGTTAATGAACTTGTTAGGACATGCCTTGTGTAGTGGGATTTTTTAGTGGGCTTGGGCTTAGGTTTAGTTTTCATACTTTGATGTATTGGACCCTTACGGTCTGATTTATCCATTGACTTCTTCTACAAAGTTGTAGATATTCTTAAGACTTAGTTA
This sequence comes from Papaver bracteatum, assembly GCA_023529315.1. Taxonomy (NCBI): domain Eukaryota; kingdom Viridiplantae; phylum Streptophyta; class Magnoliopsida; order Ranunculales; family Papaveraceae; genus Papaver; species Papaver bracteatum. The sequence goes on along the minus strand of JAJJWX010004466.1, from coordinate 1,164,014 downwards.
ACGGACTATAAAACTAATCTAATTGAATTAATAAGCCTTAGATTTGCTAAAGATAGATAAATAAAAGGTGTAGAACCTTAGATGGGCCTAGAATCATTAGATAGTTTTGTATGATTCTTGAATGAGCCATTTTGGATAGATTCTTAGAGTTCTTGTGTGATTAACAGTTAATATATTAACAACGATCGATGCAAAGTATGAACCAGTGGATCGTGGATCTCGAGGTAGGCGTGGCCTGTCATCAAAAGGTGTGGGAATGCATTTGACTCTTTGTATTCATTATTGTTGCTTTTATAAAATTTTATGCTTAACAAACTCATGCATTGTCATTTACGCATTCCATGTTTTGTTTAAAATGCATTATGATAATCCTGTCGATTCGGTGAATCTTTCCACGATGTGGAAAGGACTTGTATTGTTTTGTTGTCAATATGAATTGTTATGGGAAATGAGAATTTCCACTTGTGGTATATAGGATACGCTCCTTCACATTTATACCTACTTTAATTCAGCTTTTATTGTTTAAAGTATTGGTCATCATGGTCTTGGTGGCATCCATAGCTATTAGTTGTGAATTTCCGGGTAGGGATTTACAACCATATTATACATTGTTTGAAGAAGGAGTTTGTCCATATACATGTATGATTATTTTAGTGACTTAGTCACTGTTTAATGTTTTCGGAAAAACATGTATTGTTTTCCAAATCTTGCCTATGATTACTTAGAAGGTTAAATGTTAATTATTCTCACTTCAGTTTAATGATGAGATCAAGGTTGCACAGCGAAAGCTTCACGGGTTGACTTCGTTAGTTGATTATCTTCTGTTATGTTTATTATATTGTATAATTTATTTGAAAACCAAATGACTATTATATATGTATCATTTGAGAGAAGATCTTGTATATATATTTCTGAGCGGGGTTAGCTTTGGCTAAGTTTTTGTAGCAGTTTTCTTAATTGAAAGTTAAGTGTTTAATTTGGATTTTTAGTGCCTCTTATTTAGTTAATCTCTTGGATTAGTTAGCTGCTAGCTTAGGGGGCGCTACAATATCAACTAGGGTTATGGTCTGGCGGTCTACGGCACATGTGTTCAAATACACGATGGAATGTGAGCAAGTCGTGCAATCAGTTGAAGGAGTTAACAATGTAGTGGATGTAAAATCAACCAAGTCTCCACACTATAAGAAACTGGTTTCAAACACGATTTCCATTTCCCTACTCTTTGATTCCATCAACTGTCACACTTCATGGGATCATGGTGTCTACAATTACTGTAATATAAATAAGTCTCTGAATCATGATTAAAATAACAGATGCAACGATTTCACGTCTCAAAGACAACACGAGATCAATAACTCATCAATTGAGCAATTACTCTCAATTGAGAAATTTCAATCATACAAAACTTATCTTATTCAGAATTCACAACACACCTACAATCTTTGATTACCATTGATTCCACATATTTCTAAGCTTCTCTCCTACAGATCAACCCATCCTCTCTTGTGGCCGAATTTACTCTGGAATGTCCATTGTCTTGGTTTAGGCCGGAGTACTACAGATTGACCTCTCGAATTCAAAGCACCCCCTTTGCAGCGGTGCATCTGTGTGAGGTTGAAAATTTTACTCGGTTCAAGGAGTCTCCTCCACATGGTCATCTCCTCAATTTCATAAAAACCAGCAAATCGTTTTTCCCCATCTACATAATTTTTTCAATTACTTGAGAAATTTATACAACAACAGTTTTTTCGGTCACTTCTAATCGCGACTCAGTTCCTTTCGCCATTGAAACAATAACAATCAAAGTCTCGATCTCCTTAATTGCGTCAACAAAAATATTTTAATGGCCTTGAAGTGTTGAGATGGTTTCCTCCTTATCATTAACCCCAGGGCTGCTCGTTTCGTCATTATTGGCTCCTTCATTCTCAACTTCGGTATTTTGCACCTAATACGAAGATTACATGAGATTAGGATCATCTAAGTATAAAACCCAAAAGAAATCACGAACTATGGCATGAAAATGATCTAATGTCATCAAGGTTATTCATTTTACATGCTAGATGTCAGCCAACAACGTGAAAGTCACAAATACATATTTTATGATAAGCTCGTCAGAGAAGATTTTACACTTCCCAGTACGGGATGATGAACTAGGAGAAATTGACCGAGAATCAAGAGTTGAGTTACATACCATTCTATTTGTATGGATTTTATCTAAAACATATCAAGATTTCATAACAATTGGATAAACTATAAAAAAGATGTGGTCGAAACTCGGGACTACATGATAGCTGAAAATTTCCTGAAAGTCTCATGGATGTTTACTGTTTCGTCTATTTCGACTCCTAAACGTGCTCAAAACTTAAAAATCTTCTGTAATAAAGCTTGGAAATTTCCTGGGCATAAATATACATGTGCGGATCATGAAAATATGACATCAGACGAAGATTCTACGGTATTTTTACTAAAATGCTGAGTTCTGAATTTGCTGGAGACGTATTTTCGACAAAACTTGTCATATATTCATATGCATTCTTATTCATTCAGTCGTAGATCAACAAATTTATGCTTCTATGGATAAACACAAGAGAAATACTTACTTGGGTTGTCTCCGAAGTGCTCAAAGAACCATAATGGCTCACACCGACATCGACAACACCATTACTTTCATTCGGTTTCGAAATATGTGAGTTTTCTTTATCACCATTCTTTGAGCGAGCGTCACCAGTATTCTACGCCTCCATGAAAACATCCTCTTGGATATATTCTCAACAATTAGCATTTTATTTACTAAGCATCATAATTTGCCATATGAAGAAATACTTACTTCAGATCCTTCTTCAACACCCAAGTCAGAAACCGTCTGCCCAGCAGCAGAGAACTGAAGACCATCAGTGCTCGATAGAGTAAAATTCTGCAATAGAATAGAAAATATTAGTTTCAAGATCCTAATTACACGAATGAGAAGAAGTCATGATGAAAGAAATATCGATAACTCCCAAAAAAAAAATCACTGGGGACTTTATGATGTTAGGTAACATCTTATAATTCTTGCTCCTTCCTTCTCCGCCATGAACAGTCGCTTCAGCCTCCGAGAGGTTTACATCAATTTGCGGTCTTACATTACGACCGCCCTGCGAAAAGAAATTTTGATGCAATGATCAAAATACAATCAACATAATCTTATGAAGACTTCGTAAAATACTTACTTGTGAACATCCTGGAGATGTTTTCCGTTTATCACTACCAGGGAAATGTTTCAATCTTGGTCGAGTAGCAATCCTCTCAGGAGAAGGACGCTCCTTTACTAAAGGTTAATCAACCCTCACAAAATCAAGTAAACGCTGGTGTTGATGGGGAAAAACGATCTGCTGGTTTTTGCGGAATTGAGGACGACCGTGCGGAGGAGATTCCTTGAACCGAGCGAAATGTTCAACCTCACACAGATGCACCACTATGAAGGGGGTGATTTTTAGTTAGAGAGACCAATATGTAGTACTCCATCCTAAACCAAGACAATGGCCGTTCCAGAGTAAATTCGGTCACAAGAGAGGATGGGTTGATCTGTAGGAGGGAAGCTGAGAAATGTGTGAGATCAATGGTGATCTGAGATTGTAGGTGTGTTATGGTTTTCGTGTAATGCTCTAAATGATTGAATGTTGCCTGATTGAGAGTGATTTATGTGAGTTCGTGTAGACGAATGAGCGTCTGTATGAACTTTTTGTTGAGAAATTGCTCGTTCAGACGATTGTTGTTCGAATGTTTGAGAACTCTTCGAATCTTGTTCTTCAATCGGGATTCAGAAACATTATATAATGCCGGAGTTGAAAACACCATGATCCCATGAAGTGTGACAGTTGATGGAGTGAAGGAGTGGAGAGATGGAAATAATGCTCGAAACCAGTTGCGCTCATCGTGTAGAGACTTGGTTGATTTTCCACCCACTACTTCGCTAACTCCCTCAACTGATTGCACGACTTGCTCACATTTCATCGTGTGTTTGAATACACGTGCCATAGACCGCCAAACCAAAACCTTAGTTGATATCCCCCCAAGTGACACGATTGATGTCTCGTGGTTAATTAAGTCAGTTGCTGATTTCATGACTTCGTGGGACAATGAGTCCACGTATTTGCTGAGTTAAACATGATTTTGTAAAATGTTCTGCAACTCATGAATCGAACGTGTCTGCTGAGACAGTAATATGATCCTCACATTGAGGAGAGCAAGTGTTTCTCGCTAATTTATTTAATATTGATAGTTCCAATATTCGTTAATTTGAGTAAATATTGCTCATCTGAGCAAGTGTTGCTCGTCTGATGAAATATTGGTAGCGTGACCAAAATAAAATATTAATTAAAGCGCTGATAGTTGAACCGAGCATAATTAATAAGAATATTGATCATGAGATCAGTGTGAAATTATTAGTGTTTGAATCTGGAATCATGATCCTTGGATTCAGAAACCCTAATTTGATCAATTGATGACCAATTGATGATTTATTTGAAATTAAACATAGAATGAAGGAGAACCGGCTTCATGGGACCGTGGATCGACCATGAAATTCTCATATGCTCACGTGAGCAAAATCCAAGACCTCTTTGAAGAGTTGGTGAGTTGTTGAAAGAATGATTAAATGCTGGTTTAATCATTTATCGAATTATCATTGGTTCAAAGATTAGGTGATAGAACCTAATTAATTATTATTAAAACATGAGGGACCGACCAAGGGGTTGTGAAACCATCCCTGGGTGGTCACGGGATCAAATGATGATCGTTCCGTCAAATTCCGAAATTGTTTGGAGAGTTTTGGACCTAATACGTGCAATTGTGCAAATTAGGTCAGATTGTGAGAAACACGTGAAACTGGCTCATTACGAGCCACAAATCCAACCCTGGTCGGTCAAGGTAACATGCTTTCATCGTTGAGATGTCCTTTTCTCAGTTCTGAGAATTTTGATATTTTCTGGTGCTCGTTTGAGCGACCATTTGAGAAAATATGACAAAATTAAGGTTTTCTGATAAAACCGTCAAAACTTCATCGGATGAAGGAAAATAATGAAAAGTGAAGGAATTATGAAGAGGTGAGGGACCGACCAAGGGGTCATGAAACCGACCCTGGGTGGTCACGGGATCAAATGTTAATCGTTTGAGCACTCCCAGATTGGTTGAAACCCTAATCAGCGTCCTTTGGTAGAATCAACATATATTTCTCATACGGACTCAGATTTTTCTGGTCCGCCCCTCCATTCCGTACGGAAAATAATTTCCTATCTCCCCGCGCGGGAATATTTAGGTTTTAAGCTCTTTCGGGAGGTGAAAACAGCCAGAGAGTAAAACTCAGGAAAAATCAAAGGGGCCGGTCCCATAGTATTTTTCCTAATATGATAAAACGAAGGAGTTTTGCTAAAATTAAAGAGTTTTGTTGAAATCAAGGAGTTTCCATGAGACAAAGGAAACATAAAAATCACAAACAATAAAAATAAGGGACGTGTGAGCGTGTGGGCCCGGTCCCGTGCGTTTTCCCTATTTTATGCATTATTTCATGATTTGAAGGAATTTTCATAATTTGAAGGAAATATCATGAAATCAAGGAATTTCCATGGGATTATGAAAACATGAAAAATATGCTAATAAAAGAGTAGGACGTGTGAGCCATCTAGGGTTTGGCCGACCAGCCATGGCTCGTGCAAACGGGTTCCCTAATTTTTATTATTTTTCATGGGACGAAGGAAATATCATGAGATTAGGGAGTTTTCATGAAATTAGGGAAATAATAATAAAATAATGAGGAATCATGAGATGTGGGTCGACTGGGACCAAGGCATGGCCGGTTGGCCAATGGTCACGCCCTATCACGTTTTTCCCTAATTTTATATTATTTCCTCCGCGCGAAGGAAGCACCATGAAACTGAGGAGTTTCCTTAAAACAAAGGATATTTGTTCAAATGAAAGGTTTTCATAAACTCAGAGAAAACAACAAAAATATGAGACTGGTATGGGATTGACTACGGCACGGTCGGCCGATCAGTGGGTCCATGCTCCTAGCGCCTTGGTCAATTTTTATTTATTTGTTATTTTTCGTCCTATTTTGCATAGGTTCATCGTTTCATCGTATTTTTAAATACTCGCTCGTGCGGTGGTTGTTAATGTATCATTATTGAATACAATTGCACCATTTGAGACAGGGCTTGCTCAGGCGGTAGCCCTGATGCCCGTGCATCCAATATTTATTACTAATCCATGGACTTCTGCTGGGAGGAACCATGGTTTGCGTAATGAAATATTTGCGAAAATATTTGAATATTTTTAGAAATTCTGCGGATGAATCCAAGAATTTAAGTTTGAGACAGGGACTCGTTCAGGCGGTAGCTCTGATGCCCGTGAGTCCAATATTTATTACTAATCCATGGACTTCTGCTGGGAAGAACCATGGTTTGCGTAATGAAATATCTGCGAAAATATTTGAATATTTTCAGCAATTCTGCGGATGAATTCAAGAATTTAAGTTTAAGACAGGGCTTGCTCAGGCGGTAGCTCTGATGCCCGTGCGTCCAATATTTATTACTAATCCATGGACTTCTGCTGGGAAGAACCATGGTTTGCGTAATGAAATATCTGCGAAAATATTTGAATATTTTCAAGAATTCTCATGGATGAATCCAAGAATTTAAGTTTAAGACAGTGGCTTTCTCAGGCCGTAGCTATGATGCCGTGCGTCCAATATTTATTACTAATCCATGGACTTCTGCTGGGAAGAACCATGGTTTGCGTAATGAAATATCTGCGAAAATATTTGAATATTTTCAAAGAATTCTCATGGATGAATCCAAGAATTTAAGTTTAAGAAAAGGCTTGCTCAAAGCGGTAGCTCGATGCATGTGCGTCAATATTTATTACTAATCCATGGACTTCTTAGGAAGAACCATGGTTTGCGTAATGAGATACCTGCGAAAATATTTGAATATTTTCGAAATTCTGGGATGAATCCAAGAATTTAGGAATGATTAATTTATGACTTTATTCTAGCAGAGCAAGTTGTTCGGGAGTTGTTCATCCCGTGATAGAAATAATGACTGAAGTATTCAGTACTCATGAGATATGTCGTTGTCCAGCTGTGAGACTACATATCTATATGCACTCTGAGAGAAAGTATTCTCCGTCAGGGGATTCGATGAGAGACCCATGTCTCCATATTCACGCATGATTGCTGAGTCAGAGGTTCGTGTAATTATGGGTTTACGATTTTAGCCTTTGTCGAAAATCCACCATCTATATTAAGTCCCCTGCTTAGTGAGGAAAGATGTGTTCCTCAGTCAGCATTGAATGGTGATTTTCCGGTCATAACAATACAAGTAATTGAACTCAGTCGTAAGTTAAGATGTTACCGGATTTCGATCGTACGAGCATACCATAACTTGAATGAAGATTCCAGCGGCATGCTAGAGCGTCATTTGATGAGCATGAATTGGTGTGGAACCTCTAATTTGGACGACGGGTCCTTGGTCATTTAGGATTCGCGGGATGAGACCTATCCGTCACCTTCATGCCAGTATCAGGAGGAGGAAAAGTTGCCAGACCACCAGCGCCGCCGCCGCCACCGTCTCCGAATTTCTTTGGCGCGCCTTGACAGTGTATGCGTCTCAACTTTTTTTTTTTTTTTTTTTTTTTGCTGATGTTTGTTAATGTTCATGAGTTTTATGGGTTGTTCACATATTTTTCATGATAAAATTATATACCCGTGTATATATGAGTTGGTTTCATCGAAAACCCTCGTTTTTGAAAACGTATGTTCGTTTGATCGTTAGTTTTTGAAAACTAGTAATAATCCCTGATTTAGGAGAGGTTTTCCTTCATATGTGAATATGTAGGTTAAATGATGAAACTATGTTGATGATCTTTCACGTGAGCCAAAGTTTTATCACAAAAGTGAATTTTTCACAAAACCGTAGTAAAATCTTCGTTTAAAAGAATAACGATGATGCGGAGAAGAGAGTTCTCCTCTTCATGTATATATGAACTTGTGTCCAGTGATAAAATTTTTTGTATGAGCTTTCATGTAAAACTTTATCATGTAATGCGTGAGTTCTCACAAAATTGAAATAAACCTTCGTTTCAAATACGTATGACGGCACGAAGGAAAAGAGTTTTCTTGTAAAAACATGGTCGGTTCATGGAAAAGTTCTTTTTTCTTTGAAACTGTGGAGTATCCACGATTTATTTTTATGAGCTTGGCTCACGTTGAAAAATATTCATTTATTTACGTGAGTAAATAAATGTTCTATTTGTATATATATATGCAGATATATATTGTTTCTCTAAAATCAAAACTTGAGTTTTGTGTGATGTTGCTTAGAGATAAAATTATTTATGATGAAATAATGTTTTAGTTTCTATAATTCTATGGTGAATGTTCACTCAGTAGAAAAGTTGATGATTTTATGAAAAATCTGAGTTCTTGAACGTCTTTTGTAGGTCTTGAAGAAGCAGACGATTTTGGAGCATTAACTCTAGCATTACTCTCACTACTGTTAGTGGAAGCGTAAAAAGGTAAGAGTTAAGAATTACCATTTTTGTAGATGCTGGTGTGAGCATACTGATCATTTCTGTTGTGCTTTAATTCCACTGCTTTGATGAAATCTGCATCTACGGATGATATACTGAAGTAGGAATGTTGTATGGACGTCATAGCAACTTTGCAAGAATGACCGGTTCTCATGACGATGCTTCCAAAGATGATATTTCCATAGATGATATCTCTACAGATGCAGCTTCAAGAAATGGTGCTTCTGGGACCTCTGAGTGATGGTGAGTGATCCTTAATACTGAGTTGTACTTCTGCTAATTTCATTAGATTTTCCACAGGATGATCGTATAGTGGAATCCTGGACAGATGTTGACTCCACAGAAATGGAAGAAAGTCTACAGGAGCGGAGAACCCAGAAGTGAGGACTACATGATGCTAGCAAATGACGTGTAGTCCCCAGCCATTTCTTTGATGAGTTGTTAGCGCTCCTTGTGTCATGACTTTGCCCGTGCAATTAGGATTATGAGACCAAGGTTTGTTACTTCTTCTAGACTTTTTCTCCATCGATTGATGGTCTTCAACTTGTTCCCGGACAAGCAATTCATGAATCCATCACTGATGAAAAAGTTGATGTAAGTATATTTTCGTGCAGGTGATCTTGGAATCTCCTTGAATGAAGTAATAATAATTGTTGATGATGAATCCATGAAGAAATCATTGTAGATTAGCATTATGTTGATGAAGCGTGCTCTTCTTTGGGATATGGGAATATGGAGAATTCCCGAAATCCCGAACCAAATGGAGATAGCGGCTTTGCTAATGGAAATTCCAGTATTTCCGAGCCTTCAAATGATTTAGAGATTCCCCAGTAATTATATCTCATTTGAATCATTCTAATCCCATGTAATCTTCGCATTAGGTGCCAAACGACGAAGTTGGGAATCATGGATCCAATAATGATGATTTGGGCAATCCAGAGTCGTTGGTGACAAGACTTTCATAGTTGCACCTCGGGATAATGAAGTGTCGATCGCGATGCCGTGGAGGTGGTGGAAACTCCAATTGTGCCTCGAGACGGTGGAACCCGAACCCGACATAGCAGAAGATACTTCCCCGAAGTTGTCTCTATGACATCGCTCCGATGAATCGGGAACCAGATGATAGTGCATGAGTATCCTATTGCAGGGATTTCCTTTATCCTCAATTTAGTGAGTTATATCACCAGCTTGTTGGAGGTTTTAGCATTCCCATCGGATATGTTTCTATATACAAGGAACTATAGGAAATGTATGGACACATTGTTGTTACTCGGGATCCAGGACGTAGTTATTTCTTGACGAAACAAGTAGAGGCCATCTTGCGTGTTATAGATGATATTAGGATTTCATACAGAGATGTTGTTTCCCAAGATTTACTCTTTGATTGGGAGTAAAACTTGAAGAATGCTGAAGAACTTGTCTTCAATATGAAGTGGCTCCGTGAAAGACTTGAAGTAATCAAGAAAGCAGAAAAGGGGTGACGCTCCTTTCCCTACTAGTGATGTTGTGTTGAAGAAGATGAAGTAGACGAGCTAACCAGGAGGCTGGAGGTACCTTGATGAAGGACTTAGCGAAAGACCTGGTGGACATCGATCGACTGTAGAGGTTATGAATCCCGTCCATGAATTCTTGCATTTAGTATGTTCTGGGAGCCGTAGGAACCTCACACGGCGTAGGAATTCAATGCTTGACCCCAACTTTTGAGGCTAAGAGACTGAGTTATTAAATGATAGAAGAATCACTCAATCTGGAGTTGTAGAAGTCCGCCAACGAAGCGTGCACATTTGCAATTTGAAATCCCGTATAAATTTCTTAGGTTTCGTAGACCTGACGGTAAAGGCCATATTTTTCAGCTTGTATGTCCAATTAATGCGCCCTTTTGGTATGTTGTTGAAGAGACACAGGAGAAAATCTTTTGTTGAGGAAGTATTGTCCTATTCCTCACCCATTGGCACGTTTTTTGCAAACCCATGACCTGAAGTGTGTTGTACCTCATCTGTAGAGGTGACGAGAACATATTGTAGAAGACTTTGGATAATGCCCACCAGTCGTGCCAGCTTTGGGAAGACTTCATGTGAGCATGTTATCAGGTCTACACATCTTGATATGAATCATTGGTTCTTAGAGAAGTCCGCTTCATGTGTACTACTTCAGAGAATGATTAGTTGATGAAGCTTTGAGGATGTTACTCCTGAGATCGTTGTTGGTGTTGAGACCATGAATGATCACGCTCCAGAGATATTTGTCGATGTTGAGATCATGGATGGTGTTCCCTTAGAGATTATTGTTGATGCTGATACCACGGTTGAAGTTGCTTCAAAGACCGAAAAGGATAAAACCATGGTTATAGACACAGTAGTTGCTCCTCCATCCAGCGAGTCTTTTGGTAGGTTGAGCATCTCTAAGATGAAGGTGTTCTGGGAGTTCAACATGAATTCTCCTGAATAGTATGATTTTACTGTGAACTGGATTCGTCATTGAGTCGACGATGTTGCGGCGAATTGCATCAGTAGCCTTCATTCTGGGTGTGATCGGTGAAGAGAATAAGTTCCTCAGTCGTGCAGGAGATTGTGATGTAGGGAGATCCCGTTGATGAAGTTTCATGGAATCACATTTGGTTGCAATAATTTGTTATGTGGATAACATTTATCAAAATAAAACCGTTTTCTCCAGTAAGATCAAGTCCCCAGCGTATGTTGAAGGAAATCGTGCCTTCAATGGGTGAATGATATTGCATCTGCTTCAGAAGTCTTGTCATGGAGATAGTGAAGACTCAACGATTGTAGTTTAGTTGCACTTCAATTGCGCTGGTGGTGAATCAGTATGTCGTCCTCGATGTATTTATGTTTGAAGCCAGAGGCGTCATTATCGTAGGTGTACTCTTTGATTGGGAGTACAATTTGAAGACTCCTTAGATGCTCTAGCGTTGAAGTGTCAGATTCAACCACTTGGTAAAATGATAATCCGGTGAAGCTACCATTCATAACATCTTGCGGAGTTTCTAGAAGAATTGAGTCCCCGTGCTAGGATGACATGTGAGGAAATAAATGACATAGACATGAAGTGAATGAAACTTGCCTGAGTGTGGAACCTCTTGACGAATATCTATGCATCTTTTGCAGGTTTTTGCTTCAACCTCGTCGAAGTTTGAAATTCCTCGAAGTACTCTGATGATGGAATGTCCGTCAAACATTCTGGACCAGAACTTCCTTCGTTGGAGGAATGTGTAACCAAAGATGCTCCGTAAGTATCCATATTTTCAGTGTGGACCTACGCTCGTCTGAAGGATATGTCATATCATGGATCTTCCTGATTATGCGAAACTTGGTTTCTGTCTAGGTTGGACTTATGTTCACTATGAGAGTGATGTAGCCATGAGTATTTCCGAGCGCTCCTTCGAGGTCTTCTGATTGAGATGGAGAACGAGTACTTTCTTTCCGAGCGATGCATGCGGATCCGATGGTTTTTACTGGAATGTTGTTGATGGTGGTGTCGATATCGATCAACGTTCTTCCAAATTCGTTTCTTCTGAGATTTACTGTGGTAAGCAGTCCCCAGTCGTACATCTCTTGATCTGTGGATGGAGGCTCAAGAAGTATTTTCGGTATGGACTTCTTGACACGATATGGTTCAGTACTGTGAACATGTTTCTCCTTTGTCCCTTCGGCAGATAACGCATATTCGTCTTGAACTGCTTCTCTGATAGGTTGTCCAAAAAGTGTAAAGGTTCTGACTGGGAGAGGATTCTTGTGTACTCCTTCAGTCCCCAGTTGAAGATATTGCGGATCAACCTTCTCTTTGAGAATGTGTTTCAAAAATGCGCAGTTGCTTTGTGGGATGATTGACGAACCTGTGGAAGCGGCAGTAACGAAGACTTTCCATGTCTTCTTCAGTTGGTTCTTTCCGGACATACAACAACTTGATTGCACCATCTTGGATCCATACATCTAGGAGTTTGATCACCTCTTCAATGGAAAAGGAAAGTCATGTGCTTTTGATCAACAACTCTTGTGTGTTGGTCATAGGCTTGTGCATTTTGATTATTCTTGCTTTGTGCCTTTGAAGGATCTGAGGTATGTTTGCGCGGAAGTTTGGCTTTCCATTTTCTCCCTTCTGCAATAGTTTTTGTGGAAGGCTGGAGGTTGTACTGCTTATTGATCAGACGCCTACTTCCTAAAGTGTCTCGCGATTCTTCAGTCTTTGTGGATTTTGTTCTTTCCAACAGAGCAGGTGCAGTGGTTGCTGATCTCTTCGCGGCTTCGTGGAGCCCTGAGATAGTCTGGAATTGATGATTTTCCAGTAAGGCACTGTAAACCGGGAGCATGCCATTGATGCACAAATCTACCAGCTGCTGTTCTGTGACATTTGTATCATAACAATCCATGGCTTGGACTCTGAATCTTTTCACATAATCATCAGGATGTTCGTTGCTCCTTCAAAACATCCTTTATAGATCAGAGAGAGTGATTTGCTCTTACACAAAGAAGTCAATCATCTCTCTCCAATCGGTGATATTTCCCGGTGCGATGTTGTTGTACCAGGTGTATGCTCTGCCTGTCAGAGACTTTGAAAATTCCTTCAGACGGACGACATGTTGTGCTCGTATTCGCCCAATAATTCTTTGGAAGAGGAATCCTATGTATGGAAGCAGGATATGAAGGTTGATGAAGATGGGAAGATGATGCCTTGTCTTTTCCTCGATCCTCAAATAAGTGCTCCAGGTCTTCACGTGTGATGAAATATGCGGGTTCCATTGCTGGAGAGTCATCTGCAGCTTTGCGGAATTCTTCATCATGTACAACATGGATTGGAGAGATTTCAGGATCAGCAGTTGAAAATGTTTCTTTAGCTTTTCCTTTCTCGTGTTGAGGCTGAGTTCGTTCAGACGCAATCTTGTTTGTGAGAGTTTTGAGATGAGCACACAAATATTTCTGTGATGCAGCTACGTCAGTCTGAACCCTCATGGGATCAACTATGGTAGGATGATTTCCTTTGGTTCTTCAAGAGATCAACCGAAAGGAGTATTGTTGATGGCTCCAGTGCCGTCACTTGCAGGGGTGATCACTAGAGCATCAGTGCTTGGAGGAGTTATGTTAGCGGTAGGATAGAGAGGTTGGTGACGATGGACATGATGTGTCTTGTCTTACCCATGACTCTCCAGAAGGCGCTCCAAGTCTTCCCAAATGATGAAACTTGATGACTCTTTGCTGATGAATTGCATGTAGCTTTGTTGGTTTCATCATCGTCCACGGTGTGAATTGGAATTACCTCAGGGTCAGCAATATCTGAGGATTTTTCCTTCTCTTTCCCTTTGTCTGGAGTTTTATCTGACAACTTGGCGGTGAGAGTCTTCAAGTGATCAAATAGCTTTTGTTGTGACGCGGCTATATATGTCTGATTTTTTGCAAGAGTTTCTTGCGCTTTGACGAGATCATCCATAGTTGGTGGTGGGTTTCCTCTGACCTCTTCGGGCTGTCGGCCGAACAAAGGATGACCTTCTGCGTTGTTGTGAGGAGGAGCGATGTCACCACCGTCAGTGTTAGTGGACGGAACGGTTTCCGGGATGTCTTCATTGTTGCTAGTACTAGCGATTTTGCGTTAGGGTTTGTGACCGATCCTGACCTTAGACCAACCATATTGTGCGAATGAGAGATTGTAACTGAGAGAATGATCTCCCACTGTGGTCGCCAATCTGTTGATGGGGAAAAAACGATCTGCTGGTTTTTGCGGAATTGAGGACGACCGTGCGGAGGAGATTCCTTGAACCGAGCGAAATGTTCAACCTCACACAGATGCACCGCTATGAAGGGGGTGATTTTTAGTTCGAGAGACCAATCTATAGTACTCCAGCCTAAACCAAGACAATGGCCGTTCCAGAGTAAATTCGGTCACAAGAGAGGATGGGTTGGTATGTAGGAGGGAAGCTGAGAAATGTGTGAGATCAATGGTGATCTGAGATTGTAGGTGTGTTATGGTTTCCGTGTAATGCTCGAATGATTGAATGTTTCCTGATTGAGAGTGATTTCGTGAGTTCGTGTAGACGAATGAGCGTCTCAGATGAACTTTTTGTTGAGAAATTGCTCGTTCAGACGATTGTTGTTCGAATGTTTGAGAACTCTTCGAATCTTGTCCTTCAATCGGGATTCAAAAACATTATATAATGCCGGAGTTGAAAACACCATGATCCCATGAAGTGTGACAGTTGATGGAGTGAAGGAGTGGAGAGATGGAAATAATGCTCGAAACCAGTTGCGCTCATCGTGTAGAGACTTGGTTGATTTTCCACCCACTACTTCGCTAACTCCCTCAACTGATTGCACGACTTGCTCACATTTCATCGTGTGTTTGAATACACGTGCCGTAGACCGCCAAACCAAAACCTTAGTTGATATCCCCCCAAGTGACACGATTGATGTCTCGTGGTTAATTAAGTCAGTTGCTGATTTCATGACTTCGTGGGACGATGAGTCCACGTATTTGCTGAGTTAAACATGATTTTGTAAAATGTTCTGCAACTCATGAATCGAACGTGTCTGCTGAGACAGTAATATGATCCTCACATTGAGGAAAGAAAGTGTTGCTCGCTAATTTATTTAATATTGATAGTTCAAATATTCGTTAATTTGAGTAAATATTGCTCATCTGAGCAAGTGTTGCTCGTATGATGAAATATTGGTAGCGTGACCAAAATAAAATATTAATTAAAGCGCTGGTAGTTGAACCGAGCATAATTAATAAGAATATTGATCATGAGATCAGTGTGAAATTATTAGTGTTTGAATCTGGAATCATGATCCTTGGATTCAGAAACCCTAATTTGATCAATTGATGATTTATTTGAAATTAAACATAGAATGAAGGAGAACCGGCTTCATGGGACCGTGGATCGACCATGAAATTCTCATATGCTCACGTGAGCAAAATCCAAGACCTCTTTGAAGAGTTGGTGAGTTGTTAAAAGAATGATTAAATGTTTGGTTTAATCATTTACCAATTATCATTGGTTCAAAGATTAGGTGATAGAACCTAATTAATTATTATTAAAACATGAGGGACCTACCAAGGGGTTGTGAAACCATCCCTGGGTGGTCACGGGATCAAATGATGATCGCTCCGTCAAATTCCGAAATTGTTTGGAGAGTTTTGGACCTAATACGTGCAATTGTGCAAATTAGGTCAGATTGTGAGAAACACGTGAAACTGGCTCATTGCGAGCCACAAATCCAACCCTGGTCGGTCAAGGTAACATGCTTTCATCGTTGAGACGTCCGTTTCTCGGTTAAAGAGAATTTTGATTTTTTCTGGTGCTCGTTTGAGCGACCATTTGAGAAAATATGACAAAATTAAGGTTTTCTAATAAAACCTTCAAAACTTCATCGGATGAAGGAAAATAATGAAAAGTGAAGGAATTATGAAGAGGTGAGGGACCGACCAAGGGGTCATGAAACCGACCCTGGGTGGTCACGGGATCAAATGTTGATCTTTTGAGCACTCCCAGATTGGTTGAAACCCTAATCAGCGTCCTTTGGTAGAATCAACATATATTTCTCATACGGACTCGGATTTTCCTGGTCCGCACCTCCATTCCGTACGGAAAATAATTTCCTATCTCCCAACGCGGGAATATTTAGGTTTTAAGCTCTTTCGGGAGGTGAAAACAACCAGAGAGTAAAACTCAGGAAAAATCAAAGGGGCCGGTCCCATAGTATTTTTCCTAATATGATAAAACGAAGGAGTTTTGCTAAAATTAAAGAGTTTTGTTGAAATAAAGGAGTTTCCATGAGACAAAGGAAACATAAAAATCACAAACAATAAAAATAAGGGACGTGTGAGCGTGTGGGCCCGGTCCCGTGCGTTTTCCCTATTTTATGCATTATTTCATGATTTGAAGGAATTTTCATAATTTGAAGGAAATATCATGAAATCAAGGAATTTCCATGGGATTATGAAAACATGAAAAATATGCTAATAAAAGAGTAGGACGTGTGAGCCATCTAGGTTTTGGCCGACCAGCCATGGCTCGTGCACACGGGTTCCCTAATTTTTATTATTTTTCATGGGACGAAGGAAATATCATGAGATTAGGGAGTTTTCATGAAATTAGGGAAATAATAATAAAATAATGAGGAATCATGAGATGTGGGCCGACTGGGACCAAGGCATGGACGGTTGGCCATGGTCACGCCCTATCACGTTTTCCCTAATTTTATATTATTTCCTCCGCGCGAAGGAAGCACCATGAAACTGAGGAGTTTCCTCAAAACAAAGGATATTCGTTCAAATGAAAGGTTTTCATAAACTCAGAGAAAACAAAAAAAATATGATAAAAATATGAGACTGATGTGGGATTGACCACGGCACGGTCGTCCGGTCAGTGGGTCCATGCTCCCAGCGCCTTGGTCAATTTTTATTTATTTGTTATTTTTTGTCCTATTTTGCATAGGTTCATCGTTTCATCGTATTTTGAAATACTCGCTCGTGCGGTGGTTGTTAATGTATCATTATTGAATACAATTGCACCATTTGAGACTGGGCTTGCTCAGGCGGTAGCCCTGATGCCCATGCGTCCAATATTTATTACTAATCCATGGACTTCTGCTGGGAGGAACCATGGTTTGCGTAATGAAATATTTGCGAAAATATTTGAATATTTTCGAAATTCCACGGATGAATCCAAGAATTTAAGTTTGAGACAGGGACTCGCTCAAAGCGGTAGCTCGATGCCGTGCGTCCAATATTTATTACTAATCCATGGACTTCTGGGAAGAACCATGGTTTGCGTAATGAAATATCTGCGAAAATATTTGAATATTTTCAAAGCAATTCATGATGAATTCAAGAATTTAAGTTTAAGACAGGGCTTGCTCAAAGCGGTAGCTCGATGCCCGTGTCCAATATTTATTACTAATCTATGGACTTCACTGGGAAGAACCATGGTTTGCGTAATGAAATATCTCGAAAATATTTGAATATTTTCAAGAATTTACGATGAATCCAAGAATTTAAGTTTAAGACATGGCTTGCTCAGGCAGTAGCTCTGATGCCCGTGCATCCAATATTTATTACCAATCCATGGACTTCTGCTGGGAAGAACCATGGTTTGCGTAATGAAATATCTAGGAAAATATTTGAATATTTTCAGCAATTCTGCGGATGAATCCAAAAAATTAAGTTTAAGACAAGGCTTGCTCAAAGCGTAGCTCGATGCCGTGCGTCTATATTTATTACTTATCCATGGACTTATGCTAGGAAGAACCATGGTTTGCGTAATGAGATATCTGCGAAAATATTTGAATATTTTCAGAAATTCTGCGGATGAATCCAAGAATTTAGGAATGATTAATTTATGACTTTATACTAGTAGAGCAAGTTGTTCGGGAGTTGTTCATCCCGTGATAGAAATAATGACTAAAGTATTCAAGACTCATGAGATATGTCGTTGTCCAAATTGTGAGACTACATATCTATATGCACTCTGAGAGAAAGTATTCTCCGTCAGGGGATTCGATGAGAGACCCGTGTCTCCATATTCACGCATGATTGTTGAGTCAGAGGTTTGTGTAATTATGGGTTTACGATTTTATCCTTTGTCGAAAATCCACCATCTACAGCTGGAGTTGTTGATCCCAAAAGTTTCTGTAACCCGGAGTTACATATGAAACTCTCTCAGAGCTGGGGAAACAGAATTCACTTCCTTCCACATGTGTGCGATCCATACGGGTCATGAGCTGATCAACTGAAGCTTTTATTCTTCGAAAAGTCAAACACACTGATCCATACCCATTTGCCGAGATTCCCTATCAATATTGTATTCTTCCATTGAGAATTCGCCATGCATTATGGATATCAGATAACTGGGAGTACAACTTAGCATAAAATCTCTCTCACCGTCGTCCAAATCAGCACCATATTTCAAAGTCATTCTCTCCTCATCATTAAAAGTTCTCAACTGAGAGATGTATGGGGGAACTGATACCCATGGGCGGAAGGTAAATTCAGATTCACGATCTAGGACATCAACGAATCGAGTCTTGAGTCGAGGTTGCTTTGTGGACCAGCGCATGATCTTGACATTGGATTTCTCAGAGAAAATATGATGAGCATCAATATTCAACCCTTGTAAAATGGTACATAGAATAGGTGCATAATTCTTGAAGCGCTCCCACATCAAAGCTTGAAGTAACATTGTATTAGCATAACATTCAATCTTCATAAAACCGTTTGAGACGCTGGAGTTTATAATCAAGGAGTCCAAGTTAGAGTACAAAGAACCAAAGAACAAGCTACCTATTGGGAGTTGCTCACCCTGAGCCATCTTAATCGTAAAAGAAATCACGAATGGATTCAACAAATTTCTAGCATCTTCATATACATCTCTGGACATCCATAAGCACAAGAAAGCAGAAATAGATAATGTATCGTCAACAAGCCACTCCAGAGGAGTATCTCTTGTCCACCAGTGTATTAACCAATGAGTATGACAACCTTTGCTGCCAAACACCTTATTGGTCTCTTCCATCGTGGTTGTCAAGATGTTAGAGATTTCAACTTCCTCTGGTGAAGAAAGATTTTCAGGAAGATTCCCCGTGATTGGAAGATGCAACAAAGCACCTACATCTTCTAAAGTAATGGTAATTTCTCCCCATATGCATATGAAAGAGTGAGTTGGAATACACCATCGAGGAAGTAAAGCTATAATACATCGCGCATCATGAAAAATGAATAAATCTCCAGAAGCTTGAAAAGCTCGTATTACTCGTGCGTCATTCAACTTAGCTCAAACACGAGGAAAACCCAGCATGTACCTCGCCCATCTAGAAAACTTTTCCAAGGGCCGTCGAGAAAGTTTGAATTCAATAATAAATGCAGAAAAATATCCTTGTTTAAGACAGAACCGAATAGCTGCCTGAGGAGTCACCAATTTTTTCTTAGTAACCTCTCTGGGATTTATCAGAAGATGAAATGCTAGAGTTTTGAGACGCTTTTCGGGATCTTGATCTATGAAGAAGGAATCCTCTATGTTTGGAGCGTTCTTGATTCCAGGAGTCTCATCTTCGCCAATGGAAGTCTCCTCCGTGCATGAATCATCCTTAGAAGCATCATCATCTATGTGCGAATCTTCCCTGGAAGCATCATTATCCACACATATATCATCTCTGGAAGCATCATTGGCTAAAAAATCAGACATCCTTGCAAAAGTAGCTGTAACAGGCACACAATACTCCGCTTCAGTATATCATTCATATAAGATGCGAACATCAGCGAAATGAAGTAATTGGAAAATGTTCATGCAAGCATCTACAAACCGGTAATTCTCAACTCTTACTTTTTTACGATTCCACTAACAATAGTGAATGCAACGTAAGAGTTAATACACTAGTGGAAAATGGGTGTTTAGCTACCCACATCAGAGACCCTCAATGATGGTAGTTGGACCGATGACCACACATATCGGTCTCTGATATAATAAAAACATGGAAAAAATCCGAGATTATTAATAACGGTCGCCGAATAATTACTATTTTGCCCTAAATCTGCTACCGATCCCGCGACCCTTGGAAACTGATTCATATGCGATAGGTTTTTATTATTTCATCGAACATATAAATATAACTTTCTCTCTCCATTTTCATTCTAACTTTCTCTTTCTTCTTCTCTGCTCTCGGTCTCCATCTCTAACCTAAGGAACCTGCTCCATGGAAATGAAGAAATCAGTAAACCCTAGATGCTATTTCAACAAAAGTGATAAACCCTTCTCTATATTCTTCTTCCGAAATCCCTCAACTCGCTGGTCTAGTTGTAAATCTCAAATCTTCTGGAACAGATTCAACCTTATCATTTCTCTATTCATCTCAAAATCGAAATTGAAAATATCGTGTATGAAATTAGGCGTGATATGTGAATCGAATCTAAGGGTTTTCGTGATTAGGGGTGAGACGTGATTTTAATCAAGGGTTTTTGTTCCAACCAGTAAAAAAAATTTCTTCACTAAACAGAAAATGAGCTCTCAGATCTATAAATCAACACGAAGAACTATTAGATCACTTACCTCTTCATCTAAATGCTCATCTCTTTCGAATGGTGAGTTCTATTTTATTTTTTATTTTCTTTTCTATTTCAATTTTCGAGTTAGGGTTTTTACGATTAATTTTTTTTCTGAATCTGAGAGGTACATAAGGAAATAGAGGAGTCAAATTGGTGTTGAATTTTGATATTAGTGTTGATATTGCTCTTTAAGGTTTTGTGTTTTATGGTGATAACATGAGGAGTTGGCGGAGTACTGGTATGTGTACTCAATTCTTAGTTTCTCTGAGTATCTCTATGAAGAGTTTATTTATGTAGAGCCACTAACATTTCATCTTTGTGTGTTTGAAGTAACATCAAGAGTATCTCTAGATGAAATCAGGGTGGAGTTACCAAGGTACTGTGTTATGTATTGATTTTATGATATTTCCCTGTATGTTGTCAAATGGTTAGTGCTTTAAGGTTGCTGTTGCTAAACTAGTTAGATCTCAAATGGATATTTTTGTTTGCAAGATTTATAACAAATGGGTATTCTTTCTTGTATATTCATGGGTTCTTGAATGAATGATCTAAAATTTTGCAAACTACCACATATGAATATGAATTTGGAATCATGTTTGTTACTGTTGTTGTTTGATTATTTATTTTCCGTTTGATGACTTGTGATTTTGGTAATTTTATAGAAGTTCTTGAATTGGTACTTGTAGGGTAAAATGTCACCTACTGAAACCTATCAATGTTGTACCCTTTGTTTTTGTCTTTGTTTTTACTTTTTGTCTTTTTATTCCCTTTTTTTACAATGCCCAACTATATCTTTATGTGTGTGTTATGCACTGGAGGTTGATTCGTTGCACCCTTCAAGATCAGTACACACTCAGTCTCTTGGTTGTTGGTACTTTTTTTCTAGTTTATGCACTGGATGTTGTTCTACTATCCAGTTGCATCATTTACCTACTGCCAAAAAGGTTTAGGTCTTTGCAATCTGTTTTAATGAATGTCTTTTATAAGTTAGCTTGAGAATTACAGTTGAAAATCTCATTTTCTGACAACCTTAACTGTAGTATTTTTCTTTCGATAACTGGCAACAAACGGCAGGGATTTAGACCATATCTTTTTCTGGGAAATGTCCATCTACATATTTTCTACAATGAGTTTAAAAGGTTTGGTGTTTTTATTTTTCGTTTAGGAGATTTGATCCTTGAGGTAGAACACAGTATAACTGAAAACTGTAAGTTCGCAGTTTTGATACCTAATTTGCACATACTTTTGACCGACCATTTCAACTCGGAATTCGAATTTTTCAAATGCTTATGAAAGGTGGTTCTTTCTACTTCGTAAACTGGGGTCAAGTTCTGAATTCCTACTTCTAACGAAGTCTGTAGAGCCTCGACAATGCAGACTGTTAGGGACATATTTCTGCGGCATTTCTGCCCAGAATTTTGTTGTACATTTAAAATGATTTAGCTAGAAAATGCAGAGGAACCTAAGAAACTTTCAACATGACTTTCAGATTTAGAGTAACTTGTCACATTATTCGGTAGCAGGAAATTTAGCTAGGTCATACTAGGTTATTCTGTGTATATCTGTTTTACATACTACTTTCTCTATGAGTGTATTCGTAGTTTGATACACAAATGAAAACTAGATCTTCCAATGTTTATGTGTAGTGACTCTTTACTCTTCACTGATTTTTGATATAGGTACGATGGGGGGAATGATTTCAGCAAAAGCCTCACTAGAGAGCAACACCAGGGTAAGTGTTTTTTTTTTATCTAGATAATTTAAACTCACTAGCTCTATCTCTAATGCCTTGACGGACAGGGGGTTTGCAACTTGTCACATTATTGATGTATAATTTCTGTTATGGCAGAATAAAGAAGTAACTGAAGATATCATAAGTTTGTTGCTGCCTATGAATGAAAAATTGTTAAAGGACTGCTCATCCATCTGCTCAAGAAGTTTGTGGTAGATGGAAATAAGGTTCTACTTAGTGTTCCAGGTCCTGATACCAGAGTCGATGATACAAAATTTCAGGAGAATTAATTTTATGCAATTGTTATAGCTGCCAGCACAGGAGAAGACAAGGTAAGGACACATGATTTTTTGAACTTAATTCATTCTTCTAAGTTCAGTCTGCTAATTTATGATTGATCAGAAGAAATACCCTGAGGTGATGCTGATAGATTATAAGTACATAAGTTTGAGAATTTTTATGTATTTTACTCTATGCTGATAGATTATAGATTATAACTATACCTTCAGTTTAGCTAATGTTAACTTTAAAGCATACTATGTTTACTGCAGGAAAACTACAGGACAACTACGTTTAACTTCAGTTTGTCATTTATGAGCTTTGGTTATTTCGTACCAAAGTTGATGCATAACGGTTGCTTTTGCGGTACTTAGAAACAGCAATCAAGTCTCGTATTCCAGGGTCAATAATGACTTGTACTCCTTAAGAAGTTGTAGTACTATAGACGAATACCACTCAGACTTGTGGTATGGCTGAAGCTCTCACCGAAAGACCCCACAGCTCGATGAAAATATGAGTTAGACAGAAAGCAAGGTAGTGTATGGTTTACCCAAATT
Source organism: Papaver bracteatum (assembly GCA_023529315.1). Lineage (NCBI taxonomy): Eukaryota > Viridiplantae > Streptophyta > Magnoliopsida > Ranunculales > Papaveraceae > Papaver > Papaver bracteatum. Next base: position 1,140,836 of record JAJJWX010004466.1, on the reverse strand, counting down.
GATAATTTTTACATCGAAGGTTAAAGTGTTAAGAACTATTTTTTACGCTTCCTGCCTTTTGCATATATGCTTGAGATAGGAAGACTCAGGCAAGCAGAATCTAGTTTTCGATTGCTTATATGAGTCTCGATTTTAAAGACCCAATGCATAACATTTACCTGTGAATGATAACTTAGGATTAAACTTCGATTGTTATCTGTGAATGCTGAATTTGAAATTTGTAATAGAAATAATCTCAATATTCTGAAACTATTCTGTAGCTACTTTGGATCCCATTTGTCTTAACGCCACTTTTGACCATTATCTGTTTAATGCCTTACATGATATGTGCATGTTCAATTGAGCTACCTTTGATGTTGACGATGAATGACTGATCCCCAATGAAAGAGCTGAGATAAATTACATATGTCTTAGTATTTAATATTCTAATGGTAAATTATACTTTGTGTATGAAAAAAACAGAAGTTACATGAACATTCATAGTGTGAATGGTCAATCTTAAGTTTTGACAGACTTTCCTTTGGTAAAATGGTATTAGTTGATAAGTTTAGGCAGAAATTGACATCTAGGTTTCCTTAGTAAAGTTGTTGGTTTTGTTGAAGCTTTAACAATATTAATCTTAACTTTTTGATTGGTTTTGCAGGTTGTATACATGAGTTGGAGCACATTTTGGGTAATACTTCTTTCTTATTTAATCAATCTTTTGTCCTGTCTCTATAAGGTCTTGTTTCAAAATTGTGCATGGATTGCTCACAGTGGATGCTTAATATACCATGGTTGCTTAATTTGTATTTTGATGCTTTGGAATCAAGTTGACATGCAACAATAATTTGTACTTCTGTTTTGATGTGTAGTCGGCTTAAAGTGGATTAGGAAAGTTCAAACAATATATGTGTTCATTTAACTTGATTTTGCGCACATGCAAGCATTATAGTCCTCAATATGTGTAGTTTGATAACATGTTAACAAATCTTGGTTGTACGTGCAACTAATGGAGAAATATAGTAAAACATGTCTTATATGCTCAGTTTTTTGTAAGTAGGTAGTTTGCTTTCTTATCTTACCTTGAATTAATAAACTTTGAAATTCTCATCAACTTGTTTATAGATTAAATTTTTTATTTATATGCTTTACCGAATTACAACCTTAGGTTTTCTTTTCAGGTTGCAATGGAGGAATCTTGGAAAATGAGAGCAGGGACACAACACATGGATTTTATGCTTGTTATGAAGTATTGGCTAAGTTCATCATCATCGGAGGAGGTTATCGTTGTTTAATCAATTGTCTATTAGTTTAGCATTAGCATGTTGTTGTTAGAACTTAGCAGCTAGCTTGGACATGAACTCAGAATTTCATCCCTTTTTTGTAATTTTATAAACCATGAATGAATGTCAATTTGAGTTAAATTTGAATTTCAGTTTGGGTTACGTTTGAGTTAAATCTGACTTCCATTTGACCTGACTTGACCTGACTTTACTTTGATGCAGTCAGATTATTTCAGATTTAGCCATTCAGGCATTTCAGCATATATGAATCTATATATTTTTTATATTATAATTCAAATCTGAGACCTACGGCTAAGGGTCTGGACCTTGTTACCCTTAAAATCGGTCGTTATTTTGAGACCCACGGATAAGGGTTGTAAGAAATAGCGACGCTTTATCAGAGACCCCAACAGAGACGGTTAAAAATAGTTGTATAACTCGTATATATGAGTTGTCCTGACGGTCGCGGAACTGCTAATTTCCACTAGTGATACTTCAAAACTCGCTCGTTTCTTCGAACCTACAAAAGACGTGCAAGAACTCAGATTTTCATAAAATCATGAACATTTCTACTATGTAAACATTCACCCTGGTACCATGAAAACTAAAACATTATTTCATCATAAATAATTGTCTATTTCGAACATTACTCAAAAATCCGTTTTTATAAGCATATGTTTGCGAAAACATGAACAATGACTCACAGTTTTCATTTTGTGAGTGATAACTCACGCTAAAAAAAAATAGACACACTCTTTTCCGTGAAGCATGTCACGAATACTTTTGTGGACAGGCCACGGGTTTTATAAAAAAAAAAACTTTTTCCTTCGTATCGTCATACGTCTTCGAAACGAAGGTTTATTCCAATTTTGTGAAAACTCACACATTATAAGATAAAGTTTTGAGTTACATGAAAGCTCATAAACAAAATTTTATCACTGGACACAAGTTCATATATAAAAAAAAAAAACTCTTTCTTCGTATCATCGTCATTCTTTAAAACGAAGGTTTATTTCAGATTTGCGAAAATTCATCTTTTCATGATAAAACTTTGATCCACATGAAAGCTCATAAACTTAGTTTTATCACTGGACCTAGGTCTACATATATAAACAAAAATCTCTCCTAAATCAGGGATTATTTTTTGTTTTCAAAACTAACGATAAAACGAACATACATTTTCAAAAACGAGGGTTTTCGACGAAACCCACGCTCATATATGCACATGTGTATAACTTTATCATGATCAAGATATGAACAACTCATAGAACTCATGAACATCAGAAAAAATAAAAATAAAAATCCGCACCTGGTCGGCGCCGGCCGGATGGTGATCGGATGGCGAAGGCGGGTGGTGGTGCTCCGACAATTTTTTTCTCTCTTCATGTTGCTGGCGTGAAGGTGATGGAGAGGCGATGAAGATACTAGTCGTGCGAAATTAAAAAAAAAAGGATTAATTCCTTTTGTATCAAATTTTATTTCCAAAACCTATTTTTCTAAGGATTTCCTTATTGGGCCCGGCCAGCGAATCCTAAACGACCAAGGTCCCGTCGTCCAAATCAGCGGTTCAACACCAATTTATGTCCACTAAATGACACTCTATCATGCCACTGGAATCTTCATTCAAGTCATGGTATGCTTGTATTATCGAAATCCGGTAACATCTTAACTTACGACTAAGTTCAATTACTTATATTGTTTATGACCGGAAAATCACCGTTCAATGATGACTGAGGAACACGTATTTCTACACTAAGCAGGGGACTTAATGTAGATGGTGGTTTTTCGACAAAGGCTAAAATCATAAACCTATAATTATACGAACTTCTGATCCAGCAATCAGACGTAAGTATTGAGACACGTGTCTCTCATCAAATCTCTGACTGAGAATACTGTCTCTCAGAGTACATGCAGATATGTAGTTTCTCGGCTGGGCAACGACATATCTCATGAATACTAAACACTTCAGTAATTATTTCTATATAGAATCACGAGATTGACGGCTCCTAGACAGCTTGCTCTGCTATTATAAAGCGATAACATCTTCACGATACAAACAACAGTTTCCCCTAACTATATAAAGGATATGAATCTCCAGCAGGCTCATGTCAAAATAATTGATGCTCCTAGATGGATTTCTCTGCTAGAGCCCTCTGTTAATTATTCTTAAATTTTTGGATTCATCCACTGAATTTCTGAAAACATTCAAATATTTTCACAATATTTTGTTACTTCAATCTATGGTTCTTCCCAGCAGAATTCCATGGGTTAGTAATAAATATTCAACACACGGGCGTCTGAACTACCTCTGAGTAAGCCCCGATTTAAATGGTGCAAGTGTACTCGATGATGATGCATTAACAATCACCGCAAGAACGAGTATTTCAAAATACGACGAAACGATAAACCTATGCAAAATGGGAAGGAAAATAATAAATAATTAAATATTGACCAAGGCGCTGGGGGATTGAGATCACCGACCGTCCGGCCGTGTCGTGACCAATCTCGTGCCAGTTTTATATTTTATCATATTTTTTTGTTATTTTCCTTGATCTTATGAAAATCCTTTCATTTGAACAAATATCATTCGTTTTGATGAAACTCCTCGGTTTCATGGTGTTTCCTTCGCATCAAGGAAATAATATAAAATTGGGAAGAATATGGTGGGGCCGTGATTATTTACCAACAGGCCATGGCTTGATCCCGTCCGGCCCCACACCTCATGGTTCCTAATTATTTTATTATTATTTCCCTAATCTCATGAAAACTCCTTGATCTCATGGTATTTTCACAAATCCATGAAAAATATAATATAAAATTAGGGAAACCATGGGACCGGCCCCAAGCCGGCCGTCCATGCCCTAGCCAGTCCCAGACGCCCTTTATTTTTTTATTATTATTTTATGTTTTCCTTGGTCCCATGGAATTCCTTGATTTCATGGTATTTCTATCAAATTATGAAAATTCCTTCAAAGCATGGAAAAATACAAAAAATTAAGGAAACTCGTGGGGCCGGGCCCAAGACGGTCCACACACCCTTATTTTTATTATTTTAATATTATTTGCTTCCTTGATCCCATGGAAACTCCTTCACTTCAAGGAAACTCTTTAATTTCAACAAATTCCTTGATTTCATGATATTTTCATAAAATCAAGAAAAATAATATAAAATTAGGAAAAAGCGCCACGAGACCATGGTCACTGTCCATCCAGCCATGCCTTGGCCTCATAGGTCCCACGATTCATCATTCCTTCATTTTATAATTATTTTCCTTCATCTCATGAAGTTTCCTCAGTTTCAGCAAAACCCTAATTTTGTCATATTTTCTCAAATGGATGCTCAACTGCACGCCAGAAAATATCAAAATTCTCATGATTGTGCATGGACGTGAGCATGTTACCTTGACCGGCCAGGGTTGGCTCCTTGGCTAGCAATGAGCCGGTCCCACGTATTTTCACGATTTGACCTAATTTGCGCAATTGCACGTATTAGGTCCAAAACTCTTCCAAATAATTTTGGATTTTCATGGAATGATCATCAGTCGATCCCGTGACCACCTAGGGCCGATTTCATGACCCCTTGGTCGGTCCCTTACCTCTTCATAATTAATTAGATTTTATCATCTAAGGCTCAGACGAGCATTTTCGAATAAATGATTAAACCAGCATTTAATCATTCTTTCATCAACAAGTTACCAACTCTTCAAGAGGCCTTGGTAATTGCTCACACGAGTATATGGGCGCTACATAGTCGATCCATGATCCCATGTATCCGATCCTTCCTTCATTCCATGGTTGATTTAAAAATAAACCATGAATTGGTCATCAATTGAACAAATTAGGGTTTCTGAGTTCAAGGATCATAATTCCAGATTCGAACACTAATAACTTTACGACGATATCATGATCAATATTATTATTAATTATGCTCGGTTCAACTACCAGTATTTTAATTAATATTTTATTTTGGTCGCGCTCCAATAATTCATCAGATGAGCAATATTTGCTCAAACCAAGGAATATTGGCTCAGCTATCAATATTCAATAATTCATCGAATGAGCAATACTTGCTCGCCTCAACTATCAATGTGAAAATTATACCTATGTCTCAACAGACATGTTCAATTCTTGAGTTTCGAAACATTTTGCAAAATCATGGACTCATCGTCCCATAAAGTCATGAAGTCAACAACTGACTAATTAACCATGAGACGTCAATCGTGTCACTTGGGGGATATCAACTAGGGTTTTGGTCTGGCGGTCTACATCACGTGTGTTCATACACACGTTGGAATGTGAGAAAGTCGTGCAATCAGTTGAAGGGATTAGCAAAGTAGTGGATGGAAAATCGACCAAGTCTCCGCACGATGAGCAACGAGTTTCAAACACGATTTCCATTTCTCCACTCCTTGATTCCATCAACTGTCACACTTCATGGGATCATGGTGTCTACAATTCCAGCAATATAAATAAGCCTCTGAATCATGATTGAACATACAATGATTTCACGTCTCACAGACAACACGAGATCAACAACTCATCAATTGAGCAATTACTCTCAACTGAGCAATTTCAATCATTCGGAACTTATTTTATTCATAATTCACAACACACCTACAATCTTTGATTACCATTGATTCCACACATATCTTAACTTCCCTCCTACAGATCAACCCATCCACTCTTGTGACCGAATTTACTCTGGAACGGCCATTGTCTTAGTTTAGGCCGGAGTACTACATATTGATCTCTCGAATTCAAAGCACCACCTATTTGCAGCGGTGCATCTGTGTGAGGTTGAACATTTCGCTCGGTTCAAGGAGTCTCCTCCGTACGGTCGTCTCTGTTAAGTGCATATTTTGCATATATTTAGTGTCGAATCCATGCTAGTAATTGCTATATATTCTTGCGAATTATTGTATATTACTCTTGTTTTCTTTTATTTATGTTTTGCTAGGTGAATCATCCGAAAAGAAGTGAAAAGAGCTATAAAAGTGAAGTCTACAAGTGGACAAGGGGCAAATACTAAATGGAACTCATTCAAATCCAAGAGTTCTTGATATCATCACGAAGAGGGCGAAAACACGAAGCGAACGGCGAAAGAATGAGCTCATTCCGACATCGTATGAAGAAGATATAGGCGAAATAAGAAATTAGGCTTGTCAGTTCCCCAGAACTGACAGCTTACCAAGAATGAAGCAGGAATTGTTAAAGGCACCTCTATTTATGTTAGGGGATGCCACCTTCTTCAGCTTTCCATTCACGTAAGCAGCGACCAGCAGAGAGCATTTTCTTCGACTTCAGTTTATAACCAGCATAGCTGGTTTTGCACGACGAGAATGGAGGTTTCTGATCTGCTATAGGATGATTACAATGGAACAGAGGCAAGGAATGATGGATGCTGCCATTGTCGGCAGTAGATGATGAAGGTGTTGCTCATGCCGTTAGAGATGGTTCGTGATGAGACTTCATGAAAACAAGAGAATGAAGGCCGAGTTGGTTGCTGCCATTGATGGCAGTGATGATTGACAATCAAAGACGATCATGATGAGATGACGTTCACTCCAGTGGGTTGACGAGAGTGTTAGAAAACTTGGATCGTGGTTGAAATGGAGTTACAGTTCAGTGGTCGTTGCTGCCATTATCAAGAGTTGCTGTGATCATTGGTGATTCTCGATGAGGTTCAGTGATGATGGTTGCTGAGTTCTGAGTTGTTTAATGCCATCCTGGCAGAGAAGGATGAGACCTCGAGATTGAATGATGAAGCTTGGGTTTTACTGAGAAGATGGAAAGGTGCTGTGATGTTATGATTCCATGGTTGCTGTATCGATGAAGTTGGATGAAGATGGTATCGGTGTTTGAATGGAGAGTTACTGACGGTGGAGGCTGGTTAATGAAGAAGAACTCGAGTATTGGCAGTGATGAAAATGGGTCGATGGAAGAATGATTGATGATGCTGCCATTAATAGAAAGCCAGAGAAGAGTTTCTTGTGAATACATCATTCAAACTCAGTTGAGTTCACAGAGAGATAATGGGTTTGTCGAGATTGGTGGCGTTGTGGCTAATGAGCAAGGGAAGAACGGTGAGTAGATTGTTTGGAGAGACGGAAATAGATGATGGACCGGTGAGTGATGGAGGAGTTGGTTGACGGTGAAGTGGGGTCGGTGTGAACTTTTGGGATATGTTCCAACTCCGAGTAATACTCATCCAATGCGGACTTATAGGTGAAGTTAGGTTTCGAATGAAACCTATATAAATAGGCTTGTATAGGCGAGAGAAAATATACAACTTTTTGGAGAGAAATATACATAGAAAGGAAGAGAGGGAAAGGTTTTATTCCATATCTTAGGGTTTACCCCTTGGGAAATCAAGCTATCTTCTTCTTTTTTTTTTCATATATTTTTCATGGGTTTTATTAAACCCATGTGTAGCTAAATTTTAATGATTTAGGATGATTTCAAAGTCCTCAATAATGAAATTCTAATTCTTTTTATGAGTTTATTTTAAGTTGATTTTTCTTATTGATTGTCTCTATTGTTTTTAGTATCTAATAATGCTATTGGGTTATTCAATTGGCCATTTGAGTTAATCTGATAGTAATTCTTCTACTAGTATTGGGGTTGGTGATACGTGTAATAGTCACTCAATTTCATACACAAGTGGTACATCGCAAAAGATGACAGAGGGATTCTGTTAAGCAATTGTGTATAGAGATGACACTAGTAAGCAGACTGAGCTTATGTGTCTGATGCTAGGATCAACCTAATTCACAAAACATAATGCATTCGTTTGGGTTACACCTTGAGAGCTTATTCATGGTGGCTCAGATGGATAGAATCTGGTAGTCGAGCGCTTATGTATCCAGTGACAACAGGAATTCCAGGGATAGCAGAGCTTATTGCTATTGTACGGTTGGTGACAATAGAAATTTTGCAAGAAATAAAAAAGTACTTTTATTAAGTTTCTGTTCAGTGGCGGCGAATGATTCCTTAATCATCTTTGCTTTCATATTATCTTTTATTTTACTTTCATCAAACAATCCCCCTTGTCTTTTATTATTTTGCTGAACTTAATAACCTATCAATTACACAACTCTCTGTGGGAAAGATCTCTTACTACCGCTATATTACCAGTTAATTATTGGGAAATATCTTGAATAATTTGTTGTGTTAACGACACGCATCAAATTTTGGCGCCACTGCCGGGGAGCGGTTGCTAATTGATTTGTTATTTATTTAGCTTGTATTTATTTTTTTTGTTTTGATTTTCCCTTTCTTGTGAGTCGTCATGTTTCCTTACGGAGATAACATGTACGGAGCACTAGGGACACCTAGGGGGTATATCTCTCGTAAGCCCTCACGAGACTATAACTCGTCCACTAGGGACACCTAGGGGTTTAAAGTCCTGTTGCACATGGTAAGTGCAACTGTATCCTCGACGACATGGAGTTATTGTATTTTAGAAAGTTTGCTCGAGGACTAGTAAAATCCAAGTGTGGGGGAATTTGTTAAGTGCATATTTTGCGTATATTTAATGTCGAATCCATGCTAGTAATTGCTATACATTCTTAAGAATTATTGTATATTACTCTTGTTTTCTTTTATTTATGTTTTGCTAGGTGAATCATCCGAAAAGAAGTGAAAAGAGCTATAAAAGTGAAGTCTACAAATGGACAAGGGGCAAAGACTAAATGGAACTCATTCAAATCCAAGAGTTCTTGATATCATCACGAAGAGGGCGAAAACACAAAGCGAACGGCGAAAGAATGAGCTCATTCCGACATCGTATGAAGAAGATATAGGCGAAATTAGGCTTGTCAGTTCCCCAGAACTGACAGCTTACCAAGAATGAAGCATGAATTGTTAAAGGCACCCCTATTTCTGTTAGGGGCTGCCACCTTCTTCAACTTTCCATTCACGTAAGCAGTGACCAGCAGAGAGCATTTTCTTCGACTTCAGTTTATAACCAGCATAGCTGGTTTTGCACTACGAGAATGGAGGTTTCTGATCTGCTATAGGATGATCACGATGGAATAGAGGCAAGGAATGATGGATGCTGCCATTATCGGAAGTAGATGAAGGTGTGGCTCATGCCGTTAGAGAGGGTTCGTGATGAGACTTCACGAAAACAAGAGAATGAAGGCCGAGTTGGTTGCTTCCATTGATGGCAGTGATGATTGACAATCAGATACGATCATGATGAGATGACGTTCACTCCAGTGGGTTGACGAGAGTGTTAGAAAACTTGGATCGTGGTTGAAATGGAGTTTACAGTTCAATGGTCGTTGCTCATTATCAAGAGTTGCTGTGATCATTGGTGATTCTCGATGAGGTTCGGTGATGATGGTTGCTGAGTTCTGAGTTGTTTAATGCCATCCTGGCAGAGAAGGATGAGACCTCGAGATTGAATGATGAAGCTTGGGTTTTACAGAAAAGATGGAAAGGTGCTGTGATGTTATGATTCCATGGTTGCTGTATCGATGAAGTTGGATGAAGATGGTATCGGTGTTTGAATGGAGAGTTACTGACGGTGGAGGCTGGTTAATGAAGAAGAACTCGAGTATTGGCAGTGATGAAAATGGGTCGATGGAAGAATGATTGATGATGCTGCCATTAATGGAAAGCCATGGAAGAGTTTCTAGTGAATATATCATTCAAACTCAGTTGAGTTCACAGAGATATAATGGGTTTGTCGAGATTGGAGGCACTATGGCTAATGAGCAAGGGAAGAACGGTGAGTAGATTGTTTGGAGAGACGACAATAGATGATGGACCGGTGAGTGATGGAGGAGTTGGTTGACGGTGAAGTGGGGTCGGTACTTGCCAGACAATTCAGATAGTCGGTGAACTTTTGGGATATGTTCCAACTCCAAGTAATAATCATCCAATGCGGAATTATAGGTGAAGTTAGGTTTCGAATGAAACCTATATAAATTGGCTTGTATAGCCGAGAGAAAATATATAACTTTTTGGAGAGAAATATAAAGAGAAAGGAAGAGAGGGAAAGATTTTATTCCATATCTTACGGTTTACCCCTTTATGGGGAAACCAAGCTATCTTCTTCTTTCTTATTTCATATATTTTTCATGGGTTTTAGTAAATCCATGTGTAGCTAAATTTTACTGATTTTGGATGATTTCAAAGTCCTGAATAATGAAATTCTAATTCTTTTTACGAGTTTATTTTAAGTTGATTTTTCTTATCGATTGTCTCTATTGTTTTTAGTATCCAAGATTGCTATTGGGTTATTCAATTGGCCATTTGAATTTATCTGATAGTAATTCTTCTATTAGTATTGGGGTTGGTGATCCGTGTAATAGTCACTCAATTCCTTACACAAGTAGTACATCGCAAAAGCTGACCGAGGGATTCTGTTAAGTAATTGTGTATATGGATGACACTAGTAAGCAGAACGAGATTATATGTCCGATGCTAGGATCAACCTAATTCACAAAACATAATGCGTTCGTTTGGGTTACACCTTGAGTGATTATTCATGGTGGCTCAAATGGATAGAATCTTGTAGTCGAGCGCTTCCGTATCCAGTGACAACAGGAGTTCCGGGGATAGCATAGCTTATTGCTATTCTATGGTTGGTGACAATAGAAATTTTACAAGAAATAAACAAGTACTTTTATTAAGTTTCTGTTCAGTGGCGGCGAATGATTCCTTAATCATCTTTTCTTTCATATTATCTTTTATTTTACTTTCATCAAACAATCCCCTTGTCTTTTATTATTTTGCTGAACTTAATAACCTATCAATTACACATCTCTCTGAGGGAACGATCTATTACTACCTCTATATTACCAGTTAATTAGTAGGAAATATCTTGAATAATTTGTTTTGTAAACGACACGCATCAGTCTCCTCAATTCCGTAAAAACCAGCAAATCGTTTTGCCCCATCTACAGTAGGCTAACACATCAACATGTTCAATTAAAGTAGTAGTACGTTGTTGGAGCTTAGCTTGGAGCTTAGGCTTCCATCTAGTTAATGTAATACACTTTACCCAATATAAATTAATAATAATAATAACAAGAACGGTCCTTAGCTCAGCTGGTCATCCCCGTTCCCCAAAGTTTCATGCGTTGCAGGAGGTCCCAGGTTCAAGCCCCCAATGGCATAATATTGCAGGAATTAACATGGAAGGTAGTGTTAGTTTGCCCCACTTGTGACATAATCTCAGCCCCCATCCGCTTCGTCTCCATTGGCAAGGTTACCCATGAGGCTCGCTGGTAGGTGAACACAGCAACCTGTTCAATTAATGTAGTAGTATTAGGGATGACCATTTGCCCCACCCAAACCCAACCCCGTGGGTACCCGACCCTATTGGGTATGGTCTTACCCGTATAAACGGGGATGGGTTTGGGTATGGGTAATACCCGAAATCAATGAAGTGGGGATGGGGTGGGGATGAGATTCAAGGCCCCCTCCCCATATCTTTTACATTTTAGGGTTTCAGATTTTTAGTTTTAGGTTACATGATTACTTCATATATTTTAATCCTATGGTTAACATCAATTATATTTAGACCAATTATTTTTTTCGTTTGCTTGTTTTAAGATAAGTTTATGAGTTTGAGATTTTAAATTAACTCATCATACTTGAACTTAATGTTATGGGTAACCCATGGGGAACCTGCCCCGTACGGGTATTTCCCATACCCTCCCCGTCCCAAATCATGCGTGTAACGAGGAGGGTATGGGTTTTGTTTTTGTTTTTTTGAACGAGGCAGTGACTGGGATACAAGGTCCCCGCCCCATGACCATCCATAAGTAGTATGTTATTGGATCTTATCTTGTTAGGCTTCCAACTAATTACTGTAATACTCTGTCGCTTGTGACATAGCCTACCAGCAAGCAGTTCAGAAATTCATTCAGAGACTCTATTTTATGGAAATGTAACCGGGTTCCGCATGCACAAGAATACCTCCTGGCCGTACCCATTAGTGGATTACACCAATGTCTCGGACCTAGACAATTCAGATCCATTCTTTAGCTATAGACTCGGCATCCCACTATTCGCCGAAGGCAGCTCCTGTTCTCTTTGTAACATGCAGATGGATGCCTATGGAGATCATGCACTACACTGTGCCAAGGAAGTTGGAATCAAATATCACCACGATCTTGTTCGTGATGTGTATGTAGACATTTTTACAAGGCTGGGGTGCATGCCAGAAAAAAAGTAATGCTCGGTTTCCTATCCAATGAGAACAATCCATTAACACGCGCTGATATCCTCGTCCCTAGATGGGAAAATGGTTTAGATGTATGCTTTGACTTCACTGTGGTATCTCCTTTCAGCGGGGGTGGAGTTCGGTCATTCATACCTGGCCAAGCCATCTCCAACGCTATTTTGCGCAAACGCAACAAGTATCTTGATAAATGCAAGACGTTTGGATATGGATTCAGAGTCTTAGCTTCTTCCACTTTAGGAGAACTAAGTGAAGATACTATTTGTTTTTGGAAATGACTTAAAAAATGTCTAGAAAACAGTGATGTTTTTTTCCAATCATGGAAGTTTTCTTTTTCATAGGATGAGCATTGTTATCCAAAAGGGGTTGGTGCCCAGCTTGTCGCCAGGCTACCAACCACCTCTATGTAAACATTGCTTCTTTATTTTTATATTAATAATAATAAATAATAATAAAAAAAAAGGGGAGGTCCGACTAGAACCGACGGCATGGCCGGCCGGCTAGCCGTGTGGGCCCACCCTCACTATTCCTCTATTATCTTATTATTATTTTTATAATAATAGTAATAATAAAATGGGCCACCTAGCTCAGCTGATAATAATAATAATAATAATAAATAAATAAATAATATTTTTCATTTTTAGGATTCTTCACACATATTTTTAAGCATATTTTTTTATGTTTTTAGGATAAGTATTACATATAATATTATATAAAGTCAATTCAACCTTCGAAGAAAAAGCGAAGGGTATTCATATAATACTCCCAAGCCTAGTTAGCAATTCCGGGTTCGGGATACGTACAGATGGAATATGTATGGGTATTATTCGGGTTCGTAGATGTTAGATTTGGTCAAAATTCGATCAACGGTTCGTGGTTTGGCTATAAAACGGAATGGCATACGTACGTGTATAATTCGTTTCTAAGATATGGGTTACACAAAATTCGGCGTATACTATACAATAAAAAAACACATTTTAGTACTATTGGGATGTGAGGGTGATATGATTTTGAAATTTTTCCCGGTATCTACAAAATATATGCACTAATAAGCAACAACAAAGGTGTGGAGCGGTGGTTTGGTAGTAAACGAATAAGCAATGAGTAAGTGGTTTGAATCTCCTTCACGGAATGGATAATTCGCATTTAATTCGTATTCTTCACAACATACGCGTGTTAGGGTCGGAGTTGCATTAGGACGGAAGTACTATTCGGGAACGACCGATACGGAAAACTTCGCGTATAATTTGCGAATAGTTCGGCGAATTGCTAACTATGCTCCCAAGTAATATTGTTCAGCAGTCGATAAACCCTCCTTTTCACGGAAGATTGCCTATCAGTATTGGAAAACTGGTTTAATAGTCAACATAATTCTGTCAATACATATCTCTTACCCGCGTATATCCTCATTGTTGCTTATTTTTAACAATTCACGTGGATATACCATATTCATATAGTGAAAACTACATGGAGACCCATTTTACAAATTCTTTCCACTTTGAAACCCACGCTCATAAATTCTCAAGCACGCACCCATTTTCTGAGAGAAAATTATTCTAGAACCCATAATTTATAAAATTCTGCTATCAATGTGAAATAAATACTGTGCTGTTAAATCCGAGAGACCAAGAGAAGAATAATTAGGTCATGGTCTGAAGAGCAAATGGATTGAGGGTTCGCTTCTGATACGATGTATAAATAGGTGTTGCTGCTAGATAAAATTGATAAACATAGATCGAGATTTAGATGAGTTGAATTAGGGTTTGGTTCGAATTGAAATCACTGAGCATCTGATGAATTTGGGATTTGTGTTGGTGACGAAGACACAACAAAAAAAAAGATGATATATTGGAGCCTGATTTGGGTGATTAATCATGAGAACTAGACAAGAGAGAAAATGGGTTCTGCTCGATTGAACTGACGCGGTTAAGCTGATGGTTGTAGTACCAGAGAATTGAAGATAGTGGTCGCTGATAAGAAGAGAGCAGATGTCTTTGAATCTATAGAGAGTTTAAGAAGTGGATTCCGATTCTGATTCGATCAGAACAAGGTTGCAGTAGATAAGGTAATAATTTTTATTTGGTGCATCTATAAATAACTTCTATTTATTTTTCTCTAGGGTTTTGATTTTGTCTTGTAAATATACCATGAAATTTAGCATCCTTGTATTATTGTAGAAACTGTACAGAGATTGAAATAATCGAATTGAATTCGTCTTTCGTGAATTGAGATTTTTGTTTTAGAGGAATTTGGAGGTTTTGTTTTTAGTTTACATTAATTTAAATAGGAATTGATCAAGTCGAAGGAGTGGTGAAGTTATTCATCTTTAGTTTACGTTGCACATCCTGTGGAGTGGTGAGATCCAGATAGACCTGTGGTTCCAGTAGTGAAGTTGAGGGAGATCAAATATAAGATAGATGATAGGAGGAATACTTCCAAAGATCGTTTCTGAAATGACGTGTCTGTGAAAGATGTTGTGAAGATTCTCATGGGTCCTTGCCAAGGGAAACAAGGTTCTGTCGAACATATACGTGGAGGTATATTTTTCATAAATGACCGCCATCACATAGAGAATTCTGGTTTTATTTGTGTGCGAGCAGAGTCTTGCATAGTAATGGGAGGCTCAAATGATGGTTGAATCTACAGAGAGTTTTTGTGCCAGTCTGGTTTGGTTTGAACTCATTTTTCCGCCAAGAAAAATCAGTGAAGATATTAGCTCTCTGCTGCTCAAATTAAAGATGAATGGTGGTCGATTAAGTTGTATTTCGAATGTTTGTGACTGTTTAAGTCTTGGTTTTTGTTGATTGCGTACTGTGCAGGGAAGGAATTTATTCTGATAGTCTCCAAGATGCAACCATTATGCAATCCATCACCAACTCAGAACTGCACAAGAGATGGTTGTACACAAATCTGACTGAATATCCTGTTTTTCTGCAGCTCTTATTGCTCACTGAACCAAGCTCTGTATCACTGATTATCTATGTGTTTGTGAGTCTGCGATAAAGGTTAGCAATGGTTTCGAGAGGGAGAATAATGGACAGGTGCTGGGAGTTTGATCTCACTTTTGGGTTTGTGTTTAAGGCCAAGAAAACAACCAAGTATGGAGCTGTAGAAGTTGATATTGGTAACGGCTGAAAGATGGAAGCTACTGGATTTATAATCTCAACTTTCAATTGTTGTTTCAAAAAGTTACTGTTCCAATCGGTTTCGATTTTTTTTTACGCATCTATGAAAATGGATGCATAACATGTTATGCGGGTATGAAAATAAACACATAACCTGTTATGCAGTTTGAAAAGTTGTTGCATAACTTGTTATGTAGTCCATAAAATGTTTGCATAACATGTTATGCATCAAATATTTTTTTATTGTTAGAACCAACAAAAATAAAGACTGCATAACTTGTCATGCACCTACAATAATATATGCATAACATGTTATGCAGTCGTGAAAATTGATGCATAACCTGTTATGCATCCGAAAATATGATTGCATAATGCATTATGCATCGAGAAATTGTTGCAAAATCTTTTATGCATCGAGAAAATTGATGCGTAACTTTTTAAGCATCCGAAAATATGGTTGCATAATGCATTATGCATCAATTTTTTATGTACGCACTAAAATCGACCAAAACAATGGCTACATAACTTGTTATAGATGCATAACTTGTTATGCATTCGAAAAAATGGTTGCATAATTCGTTATGCATCTGCATAATGTCTTATGCATCTTTTTTGGAGGCTGTGTAATGAATATGCAGTCAGTTTTCGAAAAAAATTCCTAAAACGATGATCACCTCCGATTTTTTCGTGAAAAACAAAATTTTGATATTGTTGTTTGTACTCGTTGCGTATCTCTCATTAAAATATTTCCAACGATATAGAATTTGTAAAATTCCAAGGCGCGGATTTTTAGATATGTTATATCCAAGTTGTGTTGCCAATTATACCCTTGAAAAATTATGATGCATAACGAGTTATCCCTGTAAAAACAGTATGCATAACATGTCATGCGGATGCATAAACCGTCATGCAGACAGGTTTTAATAATTTTGGATAATTATGGGTGTCACAAAAATATTTATGGGTGTCACGGTATCCAAAATTAATTGGGTCTCCCCCTAATTTTCCCATTCATATATGTATCCAAAATCCCATAATGCTAATGTAAGAAGCGACAAGCCCAAACTCATGTAAATGAATATTCTACATAGTATACTAGGTATCACCGGGGCCTTACCCGGCTCAGCCTCCCATGTTAGCATCAGTTTACATAATTTATTTATTTCTCATTCCATGGTACTCATAATTGTATAACATTAGTAAACACCTAATAATATTAGTACTAATCGAATCAGTCTGCATTTAGGCATTCATTTCCAGCAAAAAAAATAATCAATCACTTGATTTAATTTCATCAATACTCCGATAATTGGTACCATTACCCGAACGTTTGTAAGCGAGTTTCGAGGTTAGTGGTACGTTTCCAATTAACCAAGACATATGCCGACAATTATATTTTTTTTGTTACCTAACAAACCATTATACCTTCCAACAGGTGCACATGAATTGGAAACTACCAATGCCTAGAGTATTGATCAATCTAGAGGTATGAGTCAATGAATTCAAGAAGAATCCAAATGAGAATGTAATGATGATAACGATGAGAGAACAACAAATGAGATGTCTTTTTTCTCTACTAAACATATTTCAATATATTTAGAAAATGATACAGAACATAAATGCTCAAATTGGGTACTCCATGAAAGATTAAATTGCTAGTAATTTACTTTGAAAGTACAGTATGTTAGTCTTTTACTTAACAAAAGACATGTAATAGAGCGTAAGAGCTACAACAACGTGATACTAAAGCATCAATTTGGTTAAAAAAATGGTATAAGCCTGTTCAATTTGGTAAACATTATTTTTTAGCAGATAAGATTCTAATATGTTGTTATGGTGAGATTCATAACAATAAAACAACTATTCTTTGATCCCTTGAGTGTTATGGTGAGATTCATCAGTACATTTATCTACAATAAAACAACTATTCTTAGATCCCTGGATGGGTATGTGAAGACTATAGATTCCACAAAAATAGTTATTCAGATTCTTACCGGATAGTTTGAGACAATACCATCATACGTATTCTTTGAATAGCATGTGAGTATCCGTTTGGGTTTGAATAATTTGCAGGAAGTAAGAGCTAAAGTTGAGCTAATTTAAGAGCGTCTAGTTCATTTGCAGGAAGCTGATGCTAAAGTTGAGCTAGTTTAAGCTCAGACTCCACGATCATCTTTACCTTCCCATACTGGGATTAGCACGTGAAATCCACACAGTATAATATGCATTAGCACGTGCACTCCACCACAATAACAGTTAGACATATAATCAAGAGCTAACATTAATTATACAAAGCAACATGACAAATCAAGAAGAATAATTTCCAGGGCTTGAATTCTCATAGAACTAAAAGCATAAGTAAGAAATCCAGAGAGGTTTCCCAATTCTAATTACGAATGAATTTCTCACCTACTCTATTTTTCCACACCATGGCTCGAAGTTTGAAGCTTGTGCATACTTTGAGAAAGTTAAATATTCCTTATTCAACGATTCCATTTTCACCTAATTGAAAGATCAAAGATGATATTTGTAATCCATGAACATGTAATGTTATCCAATTTTAATTAAGTATTTTATCAAATTTACCGTAGGAAATTAACTCTGTAATCAGATTTGAGACTGCAACCTAAAGATGCAAACTTCTATAATTAATGAACAATATCATCTCAGCTTCGTAACTTGACCAATAGACATGGGGCAAGATCAGGAGCATAAATCAAAACAGAAAAGAATGAAAGAGAATGCATGCGTTTTTACCGTGACTTGTTAGGTTGTTTATCCGTACCTTTTATAAATAAAAATTGCACCTGCAGAATTAAATTAAACAAATTGATAACTAAAACCAAAACCAAAATTATGTTATAAAGCTAGGTTTGAATCATAACAGTTAGAAGAGTTTCTTATTAATTCCTCTCAACTGCTAGGTAGTTTCAAATTCAAAGTTAATGTAGGATTGTAGATGCTAACCGAAGCTCGTAATCGTACGTTATATCTGGAAAGAAACTGTTGTAGCGTTAGGACACCTTAATAGAATCGATATATGTGTTTCATATTTATAACAGGAAACTATAGCATCAAGCTCCAAGGCCACAACACGACTTGTTTGTCTTTTAACAGAAGCTTCCTCAGGTGAGGGAGATAAAGATCACTCCGTGAATTAACGTTGATCTCTGGAACAAAAAAACAAATTTAATCAGACTACGGTTCAATTTAAATACAGAGACGGGGAATAGGGAGAGGAAAGAGGCAGCTCGAAACCTAATCACGAAGAATAGGTTTGATAGCTTCATCTCTAATGACCTCATTAGAAAAAGCATTATATGGAAAAACGAAGTTTATATCAGGTTGATTCATACCTAGCTTCAATAGAAAAAGCATTATATGGGAAAAAGAAGTTTATATCAGGTTGATTCGTACTTAGCAGCTTTGATTCACAGTCGTCTATCTACAAAGATGTCTTAGAACATTCAACTTTACGTGAGCACTCAAGTAAATCCAGAGTAGCCACCACGGAATAAAATTAAGCAAAAAATTGGCTTGCTTACCTTGAAAAAAAGAGTTGAAAAACTTAATAGGATACACAGAATCACATAGAGGTTTTTCTGGTATCACATAATCCATTATTGATGAATAAGAAACACGTTTTTTCTTTATAACCAAAAAAAATAATCCAAGATAAAACCCATACTTCATAATGTACAGATAAACTAAGAAAATGAATTCGAGACAAAATATTTGGAATATAATCTTTATCTTCATCAAGTGATTGATCTCTAAAGACTGCAAAAAAACGTGGGGTTTTAAAGCCTCTGATTAATCGAGCATAAAAAAAAAAAAACCAATATTGTTTCTTATATAGTTTCCTAAGAAAAGGAACCCTATGGTAGATGTTGTTAATGTCAATCTTTTGAAAAGGATTAGACAACATGTATTAACCAATAAACCTAAAACCATAACCAAAAAAAGAAAGATAATTACCTGTTGTGGGTTGAAATTGAGGTTATTACATTTATTATTAAGCTGGCTATTAAAATAACAACAACAGAAAATCGACGGCCCTAAATCATGATATGATCTTTTGTGACTTCTTTAGCTCTGTCTCGATACTTCTTCTCGTCTTATCAAATTTCAAAAATTGGAATGCAATAAGAAAACCGCTAATTATAAAATCCTGAAAGTAAGAGAGTTTGGCTAAAATATCCAATTGAACCTACATATGAAAAAAATATGATTTGCATTTGATAAGCCCGGTGTCAGTTCATAGGATTGTGGTTGAAAGATCTCTGGTTGACTTCGACATGAAAAAGTTCTAATGGAGAGAGAGAAATTTTGGAGATCATTTTAGTGAATCTTGATAGCTTGTGTTTTAAAGAGCGAATTTTTTATGTATTTCATATTAATCTTCTCTAGCATAGGTTTATGTATTACAATTTTTTGTATACTTTTTTTTTGTTTAGAGTTTTCATATGTTGTTCTTTGACTTGTAGTCTTTTCAAGGGGATATAATTCGTATAGATGTTGATTTGTAGAAAGTTCTCTTAGAACTCATATTATTTTTCATTAACCTCACTTTCTTTGTTGCTTAAATGCTAATTTTCGAGGTAGCTTATGCATATTCTAGCATACTCACACAGTGACATCCTAGCTTAAGAAACCTGCAACCAAGAGGAAATTATTTAGGCATCTAGGATTGGGGAATTTTAGATGTTCTTTCAGCTTCTTCTTGCTTTCCATGTCCTTAATGATTTTGGCATTTACTTAAAATTGGATCCAAGGTATGATGTTTGATACATCACCTTCTGTTTGATTTTTATCTTTTGTCTTTAACTTGTTCTAAATTTGGCCAGACTTTAAACTTTTATTTAATTTGTTCTGATGTTGGATATTTTAAATCAGTTTGTAAGATATACGTTTGCCATTTTCATCTGGATGTAAATCGAATACATAGTATTGTGTAATTTATATAGAGAACCTCCGAACTTCGCATTCAAAATAGGAACAACTTGAGGGCTGTCCTTGCGCCTGTGCGTTGCACGGGATTAAGTTTTTTGTTTTGAGGGCTTATGTTTAATAATTTGTTACCTCTTCTTAAAATTCAAAGAAATTCAAAAAAAAAATCTCCAATGATTTCCAAATTTTCCTGATTGTTTATTCAAAAAGCATTGTTTGGATTATCGTTTTGGTGAAGAAAAGTCTACATCATTGTTTAGACTACAGCAGCGACACCGCGAGGGCGAGACTTTGGTGGTCGTTTGATTCAACATTGTGTTGATGCATGTATTAAAGAGTGTCGACTTAAGTGAGTGGGAAAAAAATTAAGAGCATCTAAGAAAGTTACTGGAGACAATTGTGTTACAATCGTCATTTACTGGAGGGCCAAATATATGATGCAGTCCTATCAAGACTCCATTGGTATCTGTTGGCGTATTTGTGATCCAAATATGTTTGCAACTTTCACTTTCAATCTATTTTTTCCAGCAATTTGAGAGGACTTAATTTTTTAATTCATAAAGGGCTTACATTACAACATCCAGCAAGTTAAAGTTGGATGCTTAGGTGAAAACTTACAATCAAAAACGCGAATTTCAGAAATTAATATGGATAAAAATAATGAATTTTTTTGTGACAATAGCTTACCTAAATTGACAGCATTGAGGCAAAAATGGTGTGTTCTCGTAACTTGTAGTGGTTTAGTATTTATACCTCTAATAGGATATGCTTCAAACAGCACTAAAGAGTAATGCAGAAACACTAACTCCTTTCAGTTAGGAATGTATCCTTTTAGAGTGTGCATGTTATTAAGCAAGCACGATCAACACTCATTTCTCACCCATACCAAAATAGAGATGACTCAGAATCCATCTCTATACTAACGAATCATTTCCCTCGTACTAAATTTCACCAAAATGAGGTTTATAGAGCATGTACCTGAAGCATCTTTGGACCCACAATCATCCCATCGTCTTTAAGATTCCTGAAAGAAAAATTAACCAAACAAACAAATGTGAGAACAGATAGTAATATATCTTTCACACTTTACTATATCTCAACCTTTACCCACTTAACTACAGCCGAAGTCCAAGATTTTGTTAGAACGGGTTTAAGTTGTCATTACCGTCGGTGAAAGTTAAAACTAAACCGAGAAAAAAGATAATCCAAAACAATATCAATCAAAAACGAATTTGATTTTTTGTTTTTGTTTTGATCAATCAGCTGGGGAAGAAGAATTTGATTTTGGATTCAACATAAAGAACAATTTATGATCACTACTAGGTTGCAATCCAGAAACTCTTATCTATGAAACCAAAAATAGTAAAATAAGCAAAAATAAAAAACCATAAACATGTATCGAAATCCTTACATCATATGCCTAACAGCTCCTCGTGTTTTTTTTTTCCTCGTTGAAATTCACAGTATCTTTCTCCATTTGCAATTAAGAAGCTCTCATCTATAAAACCAAAAACATGGATATTAGTCGAACCTTGCAACACCTTTAAGCATGGATTGCCTCTCGCAAAAAATGCTTTTCGTGAAATATAAAATATGAAAGAGAAGTAAACAAAGTTACAACAGATGTCCAGTATCTTTTACTTACTCTCTTTCTCAATTGATAGACATGCGTTGTTACCAAAATAAGCTGCCATAATTATCTTCTTAGAAATTAATATACTCTTACATCAACATGTCTTTCATCTTCTTTCGTCGCCACAGAAAAACACTATGAAAGCATTGTCGGCATTCACTTATATTTCCAGAAGAAAAAATAAGAAAAAATAAGCCAAAGAAGCGCGTTCTGGGAAGTTCGGTTTAAAATGTGCTACTTACAGTTTCAAATCTGCAAGGTCATATGCTACTGCTGCTTTCTTTTCAGTTTAATATCCACCTATGCAAGAATCATATCATATATCAACTTAAGCACAAAAGGAAAGCACCATTTAAAAAAAATGACGTCTAAAAACTAAAAAGCGTAACTGACCAAAATCAAAAGTAGAATGACTGTGGTGAGCCAATTAAGATCAGTCCAACAACACAATGAGCCACATCTATATCAATTTCAGCGAGTGTGCTTTTAAAAAAATCAAAATAAAAAATTCCAGTAAAAAAAATAACAAGAAGTTTTAATTCAATGAATAATGGAGTTAGGGTGTTTCAAAAAATGATAGGATTCAATATATGTATGCATATGCAAACATCATTTGAACCCATTGACATGGACGCATCCTTACACCATTATTTATATTCAACATTTGAGGATGTGGCTGAAATTAAAGTGACAGAGAAGGAGAACATAGACATCTCTTTGAACCATTAGTTGATAATACCAACGCAAATAACGATTATGAAGTGCCTCCAGGGTCATTACTGTATAACAGAAACGGGAATTGAAAGATAATAGAATCACTGGATATGGAAAATAAAAGTGAAGAAAGTATAAAATAGAATAAAATTAAGGTCTTGGATTGGATAGAAGGTTTTATAACTCTAGGTCTTGATCACCTACCCCATTTTGTGTGCGGGAGAAAACACCGAAAAAATCTCAAAACCCACTAATTCTATTAGCCTATATTCTCTGGAGTGGAGTTAGAACCTCTAGAACCCGAGCTTTCTGCATAATTTCCCATCCCTCCTCTGACTAAAGCTTCATGAGTGTACTGGTGAGTGTAAACAACAACTACAAATAAGAAAAGTAAATCTTGAAAAAATTTATTTATTATATGATCATAATACGTTTTTCAAAGATATGATTTGAATAGAAAACAAACAAAAAATCACACGAAGAGGTATAATTATACGCGTGCATCTTCAAAGAAATCGTTAGTTGGATACTCTTACCATCACATCCCACTTCTGTCATGGCCCTGGGAATACGGTATCTGCATTTGCAGCACCATCCTTGCCAACATCTTTAATCAATACCGAAATCAACATATTATTCAGTCACTGATGTGAGAAATTACCATTATCAACAATACAAAACATAAATTTCTCATATTTTTCAAAAGAAAAACGAAATTACATTTCCCCGGTGTCGAGATGGTTGGCTTTTTTTTTGAGAAAAGTCACTTCTTTTATTGATATAGAAAGTAAGAAAAGGAAATGATGCTTGTCTTGTGCATAAATGAAAAAGATGAATTTGAAAGTGGCGTATTGTATCAATAACATACTACGATAACAACCCAAAAGCTTTGAAAGAGAACCTATTGACTCTATTGTTTATGTTTTAGTAAAGTACGCTTGAATATAACAAACAAATCGACATGAAAAACATTATTTTTTTGAAGTTTAAATGAGTGTCAATGCACAATTCCAACCTATTGCCGGTGACTGTAGATTAAAAATGCAACAATTTGAGGGGAAAATACCAAGTGGCTTCATTAATTAGGATTAACCAATAAGAGTCTAACAGAAATCCTCTTGGGATCTCCATGTTGGTGTCACCGAATCCATACCACTTTCAACCAAATACTGGTTTTCGATCCCAAAAAATAACCCAAAATACATGTATAGGAACTAAGAATGGGAGAATAAGTAAATAGGCTTTCACATCAACATTCATTCCATGTCTTACATAAATTAAACCAATCATATATCATGAAGCTTTACATGCATCAATCTAATCAGGGAGAGAAACAATAATAAGTTCTTTTCCCGGTCAATCTTAAGAGCACAACCAACAAAACCAAACAATCTAATTCATTCTTAACCATTCTTAATCTTAACAGATTGTGTTACTCTGGTACATGGTCATATACATAAACTTACCGCACATATAAAGAAAAGAATAAAAGGCCTTCCGTGTTCATCGTTGTACTGGAAAATTCAACAAATGTGTCTTGAACACCTTTATAGAATTAAGAACTATGAACTTGATACATAACTTTGATGTTACCCAAATTTAAGCTTAATGAAGACAATAGTTTGTACATGTTGTAATAATAAAAATATAAAACGATATCAAGTAGGTCAATTGGAACTGTTATAGTACTAATAGTAGGAAAATGTGACATTTATAGTATATATTGCACCTGATATTGATCAAACGAAGATCACATACCTGGGCAGTTTTGTCTATGAGCTTCTTCTAGTCAGGTAGATGAAAAAACCAACCTACAAAAAAATAAAAGCTTATATATATAATAAGCCTATCCATAAGAATATTGTTGAGCAATGAGCATACTAAGACCAAACGAAGAAAAAGCAAAGTAGATAAAATTAAAATCATAAAGATAATAATAAAAAATTTATCATATACCTGGAGAGTTTTTGGCTATACATCTCGTAGGAAGGTCACGAAGATTACTTTGAAAATCAAACAAAACAAACAAAAATAATTCAAAAGAGTAAGGTAGGAAAACTGGAACCCCTATGATGCACTTTTGATTCTTCGGGTTGTATTATCACCTGCGGCATAAAAGAAGAGGATATAAAGGGTGCGGTGGAAGAGAAACTCAGAAGTTTAAGTTAGGGTTTGAAAAGAAGAGTTTGAAGTCCGTTAATTATACTCATAACACGACCGAAGTAAAGAGTAAAGGTGTATATTTCTCATTGTTTCATACTGATGAATGAGCAAATGGAATTGGAATCCATTAACAAACATCCAAAAAACTATTATGCTAATAAAATCAGGAGTTCACATTGTAATGGTTTAACATGTGTCTATCCTTGGAAAATAACATACAAAACATCCACAGAGTTGTCTTATATGAACTGTATATGTAAATCTAAAGATCAAGTAACAAAGTTGATATTTCAAGTAAAGCTCTTTACACGGATTCATGGAATGTACATAATAAACTACATTATTTCGAATCACAAAACATGTTTACTGTGTCTAGCAACTGCACAAACTTAATTAAAATCGTACCTAAATTGAAATCAAAATCGTACCTGATTTTGAATATCCTTGGCAGACCTATATAAATCCTTCATCTATATTAAAACCCCATTGATTTCTTCATCTGGTTGCAAATTGAGCTCAACACAACTCTTATCATCATCCAAGAACTCTCAAACCCCCATCTTCAATTAACCCATTCTCATTCTTACAGATTCAGACACAGTCTCAGCTGCTCTTCCCAAAACCAAACCCTAGATTCCGAAAATTTTCAATTATTTTGACTTAATCTTTTACAGTGAATCATCAATTCTAGTTCTCAATAACCCTTATATCGTTAAACCCCCATTAGCAGCAGCTATAGATTCCTCGAAACAACTGCTTCTTTTCAGAGTTTGAGATTGACTAAAGGTTAAAGATTAGGGCTAGGTTTCTCAATCAGGATTAAAAGAACGGAATTAATCTATCTTCCCATATCTACTCTTCAGAGAGACGAACATACACCTTCGCTTGGAATTGTTATTTTTGAGATTCAGTGAAGGAGACAAAGAATTTTTCGAAATCAAAAGACAGAGTTGAGGAAACGAAAAAGAGTTCTGTTTTTATTTTTTATTTTTATTAGCGTGATGGGCGGTATTAAGAAATATTACTTTTTTTTCTCCCATCGTTTTAAATAAGCGTGGCCTCCAATCATTTCCAGCCGTCCAAGTCAAAGGAAATCCAGACAATAATGACCACGAGATGACTCTTTTCGGCCAATCATGTCCACTGATTGACTCTTTGATCAAGGAGACAAATACCACCTTTTTTTTATAATAGTGATAACCTAATTAAAATAACATTTGGAAAGCATTGGATCATATGGCGGGTATATACCTTATAAATAAAGAACTTTAGCCTCCGAGATAAGTTTCTTTTGGCTGGTTCTTGCATGGTTTCTTAGCCTTAGATGGTCCTTTGCATACTTGATGAATAACACTCCTAAATATCTTAATTAAGTTCTTCATATATTGGAAATAGGCCTTAGAACTCTTAAGCCCAGTAGATCTTGTTGGGAGGTTTTGTTCCGTAAAGACGGTTTCAGAATTCTCCGGAGCGTAACTTGGGGTGTTTCTTGAGTTATGTGGTTTTCAAGTTCAGGGTTTCCTAATTAAGGCATGTGGGATATTCTTAGAAGTTCTATAAGACTTGGGCACTACACCAAAACCAGGATTTTGTCACAGGGAATATCTGTTACTTTTAAAATTTGTAACACATATACGCCATTACAGAAACGCTGTGATTAAAATTTTTATCGTTTGTTGTAACAATTTTTACTGTGAAAAAAATTGATTAAAGTCACATTTAAAAACTGTTATAATAATCAATAGTAACAGTTAACCTAATTTTAAGATTTCGACACGTGGCTCATTTGTCACAATAACTATAACATATTTAATTGTTATTCTAACTTTGCAATAATTCGGTGATGACACGTGTCTTTTACCGTCAGGTATGCAACTATTATGTTTTGGACACGTGTCACTTTTTCTTACGACTACAGTAACACATATAAGTGTTGCCTACTTTTTGCAACAATTTCACAATGGACACCTGTCATATTTTTGTCACTATTACTGTAACGTTTAAACTGTTACTCTTGTTTGTAACAGCATTAAGATGATGACACATGTTGTTTTTCTTCACAGTTTTGGTCACAGTTAACACAGTGACAATTTTTTCAATTACAATTAAAAAAAATGGATATTCCAGGTCATTCTCATGGACATGGCCTTCCAGTTTACAGGCCTGCAATACAACAACTGAACCTGAAACTCAGGCCTGTAATTTTGTATTTTTCAATCTGGCATACATTCTCAATTTGTAAGCTATCCGCAATTTACAATTCATACGTACACATTTACAAAAGAATCATTCTATTCACTATGAACAAACAAACAAATATGATTGCAAGAAAGAAAACAAACTTCCTATGCACCAAAAAATAAGTGTCTGAAAAAACAAACAAACTAATATACACCAACAATCCTCTTGTGAAAAGGACCTTAGCATTTGGGTATGCCTGGAGAGTAGAGCCAATACCGAATTCCCTACACAGATAAACAAAATAACCAAATTAGTATGAGAACAAATGCAGAAACAACTGACCAATTAGCGGACAACCAATATATGGACATCACAAATATTTAAGAAAAAAATTTAAATTCAGTATCTTACTTGGTACAAGAATCGCATGAAACTGACCCAGTAGATTTTAGAAATTTGTTTGATTTGCCTCCACTTGCATGGGTCTTTCCTCCCTTGGGGTAAGGAGTACCTTGACGGACAACAACACCTTTATTTCCATCAGCACCTGCAAAAACGTGGACAGTTACAAAAAATTAGAACAAATAAGAAAATGGAAGCAACATAACAATCCAACGAAGCAAGCCAAATGAAAAAAATATTTTCACCTGACTTCTGAGGAGTTTCTACTTTAACATTTTTTTACATGAGTGAGCTTCTTGTTAGCAACTTTAGCAAGTCTCTTCTTTAGCTATAAGAAACACATAAGTTATAGTGGGTCAGCAATGGCAAATACAAAGAACTTTTAGTCAAGCTAATCATGGAAGTAGTAAAAACGACGACATTCTTAGCAAAACGTAAACCACAAGGTTGGACAATGCCTGAAAAGAAAGGGGCGTGGACAACATAAATTATGAGACATGATCAACAACAAATTAAATTTTAAGAATATTAAAGTACTCACTCATAACGCAGCTTTATGTAGAGATGATGAGCGCATATAGGCTTTCATGAGCCTGAATATCATTGTAGTTACTAATCCAAGGATGTCCTGCCAACAAAATATAATTAGGATCACAAAGAAAGAAATTCAGCAGTCTATTCAACAAGATGAGAGTATTAACTTAATGTCTCAGCAGTCATCATTCGTTTAAGTGGGTTTTTATTCAATAGACTCTTGACAAAATGCTTTTTTTCAGAAGATAAAGCCAAAGAGGTTCATCGAAACTTGAGTCCTCCCTAAAGGACCGAAAAATCCCCGATTCTGTGCTAGAATGGACGACTTCCACATAAAAGTACACATCAGCCTCTGTACTGTAAGATCTATGTAGAACTTCAAGTGCAACATAGTATGCACTTTCAACAATGTCATTAAGCCTTTCATCTGCATTGTGTCAGATAAATTACAAGTTAGAGACCTATTTTTAAAAGCCAAAGCTAAAGAAGCCTAATTTTATTTCTGAATAATATGGTCAGCACCCAAGAGAGTAAAAAATCATCTGGTTTCACAAAATCGGACAAGCCAAAATCAATGGCCTTCAATTGCAATTTTTCATCAACAAATTTTTTTGATTCAATCAAATCACTACACTTGGTTAGCAATATAAAAAAAGTAAAAGAACAAGAATGTTAAGAGAAATAACTCGTGTGTTTGGTGAGTAGAAATCATCCTCTTGGAAATCCTCCTGACGGGTGAGGGTCACAACCATTATGCCCTACAATGGTTGGTGATGGGGCAAAATCTAAGTGAGAAGAGTAACTTATAGAAAGAGCGGGCATGAGGGAAATATAGGATTTATATGGTTCATATGAGAGAAGCTAAAATTCATGATGTTCTTCATGTTCTTATCTAAAGTCAAAGCAACCATGGTGATAGAGGTCGATGGGAGAAAAACAAAAAAGGAAGAGGTAAACTCTTCGTGATAAGCATTGTTGTTTCTAAGTTGATTATTTTTAGTGGGTTATGTTAGAGCATATCTCGGTTGAACTCACCAAGCATTGGTATGTCAAGTTTGGTTGTCATATTTTAGTGTGTCAAAACTCATCTAAAGTCGCTTGATTATATACTAGAGTTAACTTCGTTTAGGTTAGACTAGAAAGTCTGTTGAGATGTACAAGTATTACTCCGAAGACCTGAAGAATGTGAATAAGTGACGAACTACAACGACGACATCATCCTTCCACTTGAGGTTAGTAAAATTGACTTGAACTGTTTCATTCCTAACGTATCTTTCAAGTAGTGCATATTGAAAACATAACTGCGAAGCTATATATACTGCACATATTGCATATAATACTCTAGTGATGTGACATGATTATAATAGTGTGATCATAGTATTAGGGAATTAGACTATGAAGTATAACGCTTATCTTTTGAACTTCGTAGATATGACATCTACATAATCTTGTATATACTTCTGGACTAGGTCCCGGGTTTTTTTTGCACTTGTAGTTTTCCTCGTTAACAAAATATTTCTATGTGATTTACTTTTGTTTCTGCAATTATATTTGTTTATATAATATAAAGTAAATTGCACTTTACGTTAACTCCGATCTACTTGATAGTGATCTTATATAGTTTGGTTAAGTCCAAACATATTATCAAGGACCACACTTTGGTAGTAGTATTGTCTCGATCTCATATCCATAGACAATCACACAAAGTGCGATTACCGAAGTTGTCGTATTATCTCGACTTTTTCCATAGACGATCACACTCGATAAGAGGACTTATAGGTTGAAACAAAAAGATTGTGGTGTATTTGGGTACCCTCATGTTTTCAATTTGTATCAGAGCAGGCAAACACGGAAAGATCTAACAATCTGTGTTTGGTGCGATCCAACCTATAAGAAATGAACTCGAGTTCACATGAATCGATTTCAGTTAACGTACCACCAAGATTTAACAGGACAAATTACCCATTATGGAAATATGCTATGAGATCTTTTCTTCAATCCCGAGATTTTAATACTTGGGTATTAATCGAAGAAGGATATGAAAGACCGAAAGTGGAATATTCGGAAAATGAGTTTAAACGCTTATCATTCTATACATATGAAGAAAGAACTCTCGCAAAGCAGAATTCAGATGGTTTAAATGCCATAATACATCCCGTGAGTATATTTTACATCATATCTCTTCATGTGAAACTTCTAAGAAAGCATAGGAAACTCTTGAGACTGTATTTGAAGGGAATGATTCAGAAAGAGAAGCTCATCTTCAATCCCTCTCTTCTGAATGAGAATTCCTTAGAATGGATGATACCTTCGAGAAGTTTAACACTAAACTTTCTGAGATTGTAAATGCTTATTTCTTACTTGGAAAGACTATATCTGAAAAGGAAATAGTATGCAAGATTCTCAGATTGTTACCATCCAGATACGTGTCTAAAAAACATGCTATAATAGAAGCTAATGATTTTTATATACTTTCTCGAAGCTCTCTTGTAGGAAAGTTAAAGATCTTTGATAAAGAACTTCTGCTGAAGAACAGAAATATTGGATTTAATTTCTCAGATAATACTAATCAATCTTCGAAAGAAGTAAGCATAAATCAAACTTAGGAACGTTGTCAAAAAGATAAAAGACTTGTTGAAAAAGAGCTTGACTCAACAATTGTACTCCTAACACAATGGATTAAAGACGTTTTATTGAAAAATAAATCAAGTCCTGATGCATTATCTTTTTGTCATAAAAAAGGTAATGGAGAAATCCAATGTTTCAAGTGCCGTAGGTTCGGACATATGGAAAAATATGGTTCTAGCAAAATGGCTCAGAAGTGCAATAAGGCTTATGTCGCTACCCTAGATGATATTCCAGAGGATAAACCCTATGAAGGAATATCAAGTTTCAATGCACTTTTTCCAAAACTAACAATTATCTGTCTAGTGATTCTAATCAACTCCTAAAGAACTGTTTTGAAAAACTTGATTTGGGAATTAAGGAAAATCTAAAGTTAAACAGGGAACTTGATAACCTTAGAAAATCCTTTTCGGATAAAACTCAAGAGGCAAAGTCTGAGCAAGAGAAACTGGTTGACATTCCTAATCAACCAAAGTTGTCAGAAGTTTACAAATGAAAAGTTAATTTACTTTCAAGATCTTCTGACAAAATGCTGAGTTATGTATGTAAAAGACATAGTCATGATACAAACTTCTATTGGAATCTCCAACAAAATAAAGTCATCAAGGCACTTCGTAAGGGAATAATTTTTTGAAAGCTGATGAGTTTATTAGATCCAAAAAAGAAGTTGCAGACTCTTGCAAAAACAAGAAAAACAAAGAACACAAAGAAACACAACCTATTGTGTTCATAACTCATCCTAAGGATGTATTTGTTACATGCGGTGAGATTAATCCTCACCTCAACACACACTGATTGTTTTGGAAAATGCATCCTCATTTGCTTCCCAAAATCTTTTGTGAGGAGGCATAAAATCTGAGAGAGGCTAGAAGTGGGATTCTAGGGTTTCTGAAAGTGAGTTACCGGAGGTTGAGCACGAACAGTCTTCGCCTAAACCACGCACAGTGGCCATTCAAAGGATGCTTCAGTTACATGAAAGAGATTTAGGGATGATCTTAGGGAGGGACGCAAATAAAGAGAGAAATCATAGAATTCTAGGGTTTAAAAAAAAAATTCTATGAGAGGTTATGAGAAAGATGATGATAGCTTGGAAAATTAGAGGACCTATTTATAGCTGAATTCTCTAATCTTAGGTCGGTGAAGATAATGATTACTTTCTGTGCCGTGCGGATAAATTCTCCCGTATATTCAGGAATAGAGATAAACTAGGTTACGTTTATCTCATTATTCCACCGCCTTTACTCTCTCTTCTGTATTGAGAAATATGCCGAGTATTTCTCATATGTGTCGTAGACCTCCATATCAAAACCCTAATTGATATCCCCCCATTTGTGTGAAGCTGAGTCAGCCTTTGTGATGATATATTGAGAAAGAAATATTCTCCTTAGCCGAGTTGGCCAAGATAGAGAGATATTTTGTGATTTGTGAGAATGAATCACGTGAAAAGGCATGAAATTCCTCAGGAATCATGTGTAGAGTATGAGAGAAGCTGAGGAAGATATCTCTCTTTCCATGGACGGTCACATATGTCATGTGAACCATATTATGTTTTTGGGTCCATTTGTTGAGCATGCGGAGCTCAAGAGAGCTTATCCACGTTTTTGGATAGACATGTATAGTTCAGGCTCAATTTACTAGCCGTGAGTATGTTTGAGAGGCTGAGAAATAGGCTTGAGCCATAGGTAAGGCGTGTACCGTGAATTTCTCTGAGATTTTGAGGAGAGATTTGAATCTATCCGTGATTTTGCAGAGAGATTTGAATCTCTCAGAGATTTTGAAGACGGATCAAAATCTCTCAGAAGATTTTCTTAACGGATCCGAATCTCTCTATGGTCAGCTGTGACTCGTCATGAGAGATAAAAAAGGCTTTGTACACCCGATTAATGCCTCTGCGAGACTTTGTCTCACTTGTCTTTGACCAGTGTATCTTGCAGAGATTTGCTAGGAAACAACTGTGTGTCCATATGATGGCCCAACAAGACCAGTGTATCCAGAAAAGATGTTCTAGCAGTCTTTCGAAAGGGCCCAAAGGAAGAATAACCATATTATCTCGCGGGGATGTCCTAGGAGTTATTCGGAAACCTCATTCAGTCGAGTCAGATCCTTGAGCAAATATGACAAGTGTATCTCACGATGATGTACTAGGAATCAGTCCTTGATCTCAAATACGGTGAGTCGTGCTTACAGGAGATATTCAAATCTCGGATCTGGGTCATAAGTCCATCGGGGATGTATTTACGCATCTACAGAGCCTACATGACCAGCAAAATCTTGTTGAGGATGTATACTAGGAATCGTGGCATCATAATCAGCCGTGACTCGTGAAGATATGCTGGAATTGTGGCTATTCTGGTTCATAAGTCTGGCGGGGACGTTTTACGCTCTACAGAACCTACGCGACCAATAGTATCCCAAAGAGGATGTGCGCTAGGAATCACGACATCACGACCAGTAGTGTCTCGCGTGGACGTATACTAGAAATCATGGATAAGGATGCTTTGAGGGCCAAGGGCTTAATCTCTCATGTGAGAGTTGAATTATGTCTATAAGGTTGAAATGACACTTTTTCCCCTTATCCAAATTTCATCATCTACATTAAGTCCCCTACTTATAGTAGAACCTTGATTATTCTATGATGAGTATATAGATCGTAACAAATCATTCGTACGCAATTACAATTAGTTCATCCTTTTAGACTTGCAGAATCCCCGAATTGATGTTTAGCCTTCGATTGTTATGACTCTGATCTTGGAATCGATTATGGACCATGGAATTTCCTAGGACTTTGTGTTGGACGTAAATGAGATGATAATGAAGTCTTGATGAGACAAAATTTCCTTCTTGAACGAATGGAATTTGTTAATTAGGGTTTACTTGGCCAAAACCCTAATTTTCTTTCTTTATGCATCCTTGAACTCCTAAATAGGCGAGTATGTGGGGAAGAGAGAATTTTTGAACAGTATCCTAGATGGCCTTGATTGTAATGACCCGTCCCTCCACCGATACTGTCCCCACTTAGCCACTGCGGTTATCCGGCAGTGTGGGGTTTTTAACGGGCATCGCTGCGGTAATCCAGCAGAAACTTCCCGGATGGTCACCCATCCCTGGATTACTCCCGCCCGAGCACGCTTAACTGCAGAGTTTTCTGCCAACTCTGGAGCCAATTGTGCTGAAAAGGCCTCGGTATAATGTAGACGTTCCTTGTCTCATATGAGAGCGATGTCGGCATAATCCCCGACATACTCCCCCACTCGAGCACAAGCGAACAACCCCTAGTTGTATCCCAACTAACACCGATATTGTTCCCACTTACCCACTGCGGTTATCCAGCAGTGTGGGATTTTAACGGCACTACTGCGGTTATCCAGCAGCAACTTCCCGAGAGGTCACCCATCCTGTGACTACTCTCGGCCGAGCACGCTTAACTGAGATGTTTTCCCCACAACTCAATCAAGTGTACTCATTAGGCCTCGGTATAATGTAGACGTTCCTTGTCTCATATGAGAGCAGTATCTGGCATAATCCCCCAGCATACTCCCCCACCCGAGCACAAGCGAACGACCCCTAGTTGTATCCCAACTAACACCGATATTGTTCCCACTTACCCACTGCGGTTATCCAGCAGTGTGGGATTTTAAACGGCACTACTGCGGACATCCAGCAGCAGCTTCCCGAGAGGTCACCCATCCTGTGACTACTCCCGGCCGAGCACGCTTAACTGAGAAGTTTTTTCCCACAACTCAGTCAAGTGAACCCATTAGGCCTCGGTATAATGTAGACATTCCTTGTCTCCTATGAGAGCAGTATCTGGAATAATCCCCAGCATACTCCCCCACCCGAGCACAAGCGAATTACCCCTAGTTGTATCCCAACTAACACCGATATTGTTCCCACTTACCCACTGCGGTTATCCATCAGTGTGGGATTTTAAACGGCACTACTGCGGTCATCCAGCAGCAACTTCCCGAGAGGTCACCCATCCTGTGACTACTCCCGACGAGCACGCTTAACTGAGAAGTTTTCCCAAAACCCAGTCAAGTGAACCCATCAGGCCTCGGTGATAGGAAAGGACAAACCATTACTTATATTCCATTCGGCTAACCACTGCCGAATATTGGGGTATTACAATACCACCACCTTAAATTGGAGCCGTCCTCGGCTCCGGAATATATCTAAGCCCGAACTCCGGCGTTCCCTTCCCCTCATGAGAAGCACCTGAACAACCCCGTCCGGCGTTCCTTCCCACCCTCGGCGGGTGAACCATCGTCGGCTCGATACCATTTGTAATGACCGTCCCTCCACCGATCTTGTCCCCACTTAGCCACTGCGGTTATCCGGCGTGTGGGGTTTTTAACGGGCATCGCTGCGGTAATCCAGCGAAACTTCCCGGATGGTCACCCATCCCTGGATTACTCCCGCCCGAGCACGCTTAATCTGCAGAGTTTTTACGCCAACTCGGAGCCAATTGTCTTTGAAAAGGCCTCGGTATAATGTAGACGTTCCTTGTCTCATATGAGAGCGATGCTCGGCATAATCCCCACATACTCCCCCACTCGAGCACAAGCGAAACGACCCCTAGTTGTATCCCAACTAACACCGATATTGTTCCCACTTACCACACTGCGGTTATCCGGCGGTGTGGGATTTTAACGGCACTCTTTGTGGTTATCCAGCAGCAGCTTCCCGAGAGGTCACCCATCATGTGACTACTCTCGGCCGAGCACGCTTAACTGAGATGTTTTCCCCACAACTCAGTCAAGTGTACTCATTAGGCCTCGGTATAATGTAGACGTTCCTTGTCTCATATGAGAGCAGTATCTGGCATAATCCCCCAGCATACTCCCCCACCCGAGCACAAGCGAACGACCCCTAGTTGTATCCCAACTAACACCGATATTGTTCCCACTTACCCACTGCGGTTATCCAGGCGGTGTGGGATTTTAAACGGCACTCTGCGGACATCCAAGGCGGCTTCCCGAGAGGTCACCCATCCTGTGACTACTCCCGGCCGAGCACGCTTAACTGAGAAGTTTTTCCCACAACTCAGTCAAGTGAACCCATTAGGCCTCGGTATAATGTAGACATTCCTTGTCTCCTATGAGAGCAGTATCTGGAATAATCCCCAGCATACTCCCCCACCCGAGCACAAGCGAATGACCCCTAGTTGTATCCCAACTAACACCGATATTGTTCCCACTTACCCACTGCGGTTATCCAGCAGTGTGGGATTTTAAACGGCACTACTGCGGTCATCCAGCAGCAGCTTCCCGAGAGGTCACCCATCCTGTGACTACTCCCGGCCGAGCACGCTTACCTTAGAAGTTTTTTTCCCACAACTCAGTCAAGTGAACCCATCAGGCCTCGGTGATAGGAAAGGACAAACCATTACTTATATTCCATTCGGCTAACCACTGCCGAATATTGGGGTATTACATTGATATTGGTGAAGGGATGTGAGAAAAGATAGGTACTTACTTTTGAAGTTATGGAGTCCATATCCCTTGTAACTTCTAAATGCTGACTTCTTCAGACACTCTGGAGAGGCTTGACGAGGCTTGGAAGGTGTGCATCTATCTTACGGGGTCGGGACCTTGTGCGATGAGGGTTGTTTAATTCCTTGTACCAATCAGGCTCCTTTTTATTAGAGAAAATACATACTTTTGAAACTAACGGTATTTTCGTCAAAAACCACTATGAGCTTGATTCTTCTTTAGCATGAGAGAAGCATGGAACTTCCCTAGGCATAGTCACATCTTGAAAGAGAGATTGAAGATTCTGGTTCTACTTTTGGAAATCATGAACCCGAATTCCCTGTTTTGAGCCAGATTCCCTTTATTTTTTTTGAAATTTTGCTTTTCTGGATTCTGTTTCAATCCCGTCCTTCTTCGAACACTTAGAGAACTCAATATTCACATGTATGAGGCTTTTGGAATGAATAGATGAGATCTTGGTCGGTCCCTAGCTGTATCAAGGCTTTCTTCTTTGAAAATACTCAAAATCGCAATATAAGTTTATTTTGGTCAAAATCCCTTATGAGATCGTTTTTGTTGCAGAGTTGTTGATGGTGGATTTTAGTTCAGGGATAAAATTGTAAAACCAATATTTTTACGCGTTGTCACCCTGCAAAGGGAAATCCGATTAATAAGTGATGAGTACCTATTCACTTTATTTATTCGAAGCAATTCAATAAAATACATAAGATTCACCCAGAATGGTGCGTGCAACAGCAATCCCAAATATTTTGTGAATTTTATTAGCATTAACAATTAATGCATGATCTGCCTAGTATTTTCCATGCTGTGTTCTCAGCCGAACTCTCATTATTGACATGACATGACGACTGAGTGTTTACTCTCAGCAGAGTAGCATGAATCTCCGTGCCAATATTGAGACATGCACGAAATACCCACACGGGATACATCACTCTCTGACAGAGAGAGTCACGCATCGACGCGCTTTGGTTAGTCCGATCGAGCATACCTAATTTCCTTAAGGGAAATCTAGACTGTCCATGTCAGTCTCAGAAACGATCACGGCCACACAAGTTGGCCGCGTGATTTAACAAGCCTAGCCAAACCCTGGCAAGAATAGGCAATTGTCATAATGACCACCGGCAGGCCCACTTATACCCCAGCCGGTCGGGCATCACACGAAAAACCTCTAGCACCATCGAACTCCAACCCTAAGTAGGATGGCCATGCTACTTTGTGAAGGTTCGATCGAACATAGACTGATCAAATCAGTCTTAAAATCATCGCAACCGTCCAACTTCGCCATCCCAGTTGGACGGATTAGATCATATCACGAATGATCAGGGAAGCGCTAATACACATGTTGGTGGCCCACTCTCCCCATACCCGATCGTTTTATCACGGTGCAGCCATGGAGCAGTAAAAATGTTTTCTCAAACCATGGCAGACGTGATGCTTCTAACGGTCGCGGAATTCTAAAAGTGTCTTAAATTGATCACAACCATCCAACTTATCTAGCCTATTTGGATGGCTTAGATAGAACTTAGGACCATCAGGAAGGTGCACATATGTTCACCGTCAGCTCGACGTGGTCCCCACATGGTTGGCCTCCCCAAAGGAGTAGCATAGCCTTCCAAAACGTTTGGCCAAAGTTGCGCACGCGTGACTGATCCAAAACCCTAATTAAGGTTTACGACATTACATATATGTCGCAGTTTGATCATGACCATCCATCTTCGCCAGCTCGGATGGAGGTTATAGATATAGACTAAGGAGGTCCAGAGAGCATCAACATGATCACTGTGGTCCCACCTATGCATGTAACCAGTCGTCCAAGGTGGACTATGGCCATGCGCCTCAAAACACGCGCCCAGAGATGGCATGCCGTGGCCCCATAAAATCCATTGCGGAAAGGATTTTTATCGCAAATTGATCACGACCACTCACCTTTGCCAAACAAATTGAGTGGCCTATATCGCACCTCCGTGAGACAGAGCGGCATGGACTTGTACACCAGCAAGCCGTCTACACACATGCTCGGTCGGTCCCACCAAAAACTTTGTCCATGCTTGATTTCGGTCAAGCTAAAGAGTGATGCTTGCGCACCTCTTTAAAACCTTAAAATCGATCAATGGTCGCAAACATGTGCCGCAGATCATCTTGTCCGTCCAACTTTGCCAGCTTGGTCGGACAACCTAGGCTAAGAGTTAAATGGCCAATGAGGCACCTTGGTGATCACCGTCCGTCACTCTACCACAAGGACTGATCATCCAAGGGATAGCCCACCCATGCGGCCTCCAAATGATCACTCGAAGATGGTTGGGAATGCAGATGTTTTAAGACGCTTAATCCGCGACTTAATCCGTTAAGCTTTAAAACAACGATGCTTCATACATATTAATTGTATTCGATGCATTACATGCGTAAAGTATACACGATATTTCATGAATATCGATTTCCTAAATAACTTAGTTATTTAACCTAATAGCATCACGTGTTATTTCCTATGGGTCCCACGATTTGACCCACTCACTCGAGATATCAAACATGTCACAAACTGGGGGATACTCACTGGGGTATTGGTCTGGCGATTTACAACATGCAGCGTGCAACGCGCCATTACAAGAACGTGTTAGGAAGAGTGGGCGGTTAACAGTGATGAGGGAAGTGGGAAGTGGGCAAAGGTGTGATAGTGTAACAATCAACACTCTTGCACGACCCCACTACTCCATCACTTCACCTCCTACACTTCCAATGAGATGAGGGTTGCGCTCAATAACTTGTATAAATATGTCTTTCACCTATTTCCAAACAACACATATAAACACAAAAAAAACTAAGTGTTGTCACGTATCTAGAAAACACCCAGAACTGATATCTTACATTATGCAAGCCAGTTCAACATTCTGATACAAGTCATAAACCACCAACACCTTCACAATCTCAACACCTTATTCGCTTCCCTCCCTAAGATCAACCCCATCTCCTTCACTTTGTGACCAAAGAAAGTCTGGAACGATAATTTCTTTGTTTAGGCCAGAATTATATAGATTGGTCTCTCGAATCAAAAGCAGTCTCGTGCAGTGCATTTATTTAGGGTTTAGATTCGTTTCTCATCCATACACACCCAAATTTACCAAAAATTGCAGAAGAAGTTTTCACCCATAAACAACTGGCGACCACAGTGGGAGGTTAATCTCTCGGTAGCAATATCAATTGTCAAATTCCCAATTCCCAATTTCATTTCTCAATCCCGATTTTAAGATGGTAGAATTTAGGTCAGGATCAATAATAAATTCTGATGGAACTAGCACTGACAACACTCTCGGTGTCGATGTCTCAATTCGTGGAGTTGCCGTCCAGAATGTGACCAGTAGGCATGACACCTCCCATCACCAGAGCCAGAGTAGCCGCAAATCCCAGCATTTCGTCAAGTGTAAGGCCTCTAGTCATCACCAGGAAAACTTCTACTCCTCCGTCAGGACGAGGAGCCAGAGGAACAAGAGGAGGACAACCCTCTATTACTATTGTGGATTTGATGGAAAGGCATGAAGTTATTGCTAAAACCCAAGCGGACATGGATGCAACCCAGAAGGAGGTACTTACTTTTCTCAAAACTTTAACTGAACGATTTCCGCAAGGGTCACGACATCCCCTGGAGCCAACAAGGAACGTGTTCAATACACCTGGAGTAGGCACTTCTGTGTATGGGGAAAAATGTGTCGCCAGTTTTTCAGGAAAGTGGAGAGTCGAGCGAGTTGTCGAGACTCCTCAGCCGGGCAAGATGTTAATCCTCACACAGATGCACCGCTGCAAAGAGGGTGCTTAGATTTAGGAAATCAATCTGTATGACTCCGGCCTAAACCAAGACAATGGCCGTTCCAGAATAAATTCGGTCGTAAAGAGGAAGATGGGTTGATCTATAGGAGGGATGCGGAGAATTATGTGAGATCAGTGATGATCAAGTATTGTGGGTGTCTTAAAGGTTTCTGCGGTATTGGTGAACTGTTGAGTTCGAATAAGCTCTGAGTGATTGGTGAATTCTTGAGAGTAGTTACTCGAGAAATTCTACAAGGATGATTACTGATGTTGTAATTCGTTGTCCGCAATCGTTAATTCAGAGACTTATTTATACTGTTGGAGTAGTAACACCACTGACCCCTGTAAGTGTGACAGTTTCTTGAGTGAAAGAGTGGGAAGTAAAGT
Organism: Papaver bracteatum; assembly: GCA_023529315.1. NCBI lineage: Eukaryota > Viridiplantae > Streptophyta > Magnoliopsida > Ranunculales > Papaveraceae > Papaver > Papaver bracteatum. The sequence continues at coordinate 1,100,370 of JAJJWX010004466.1, read as the reverse complement.
CAGCTCCACGTCGTTTGGAGACTTGACTGATCGTGCACCCACTACTTTGCTAACTCCTTCAACCGTTGACACGACTTACATACATATCTCGTCGTGGGATGAATCCACGTGCCGTAGAATTCCAGACCAAAACCTTAAGTGATATCCCCCCATTTGTGACGTGATTTATGTTTCACGAATCGTGGAGTCTGCGGGGAAGACGTGTTTAGGTTAGTCAATTGTTGACTGATTATACACTGAGTCTAAGTTTTGTAAATCAAGCACAAATGGTGAATGCTTAGCGATTCATGGGTCGAACATGTAATTCTCTGGAGAGATGTCAGTATGACAAGTTACTGACTAGTTGAGTGGTTGAGCAAGTATTTCCGCAAATTATAAGAATTCAATGAGCAACTGAGCAAGTATTGCTCAATTCACCTAATTATGGGATTTTGATGGGGAAGTGAGCAAACATTGCTCAATTCTCTAAATTTAAGGATTTGATGGGCAACTGAGCAAGTATTTCTCAATTCACCAAATACTGGAGAATTGTCGTATATGGAGAATTGTCGAATATTGGCTAATATTCAGGCGATTGAGCAAGTATTGCTCGATTCAGCGAATTAATTACTGGTGATGTGACCCAGTAAAATGTTAATTAAAATATTGGTAGATTATCGAATATTGTTTAATTAATTTTAGATATTGATTGATGAATCAACATAAATTTATTAGTGTTCTAAATTGCTCAGAATGATGGTTTCACTGAGCGTTCATTCGAAACCCTAATTTTGGACAATCCTCTATCAATGGGAGAATTGCCGAAAATTAATTATGAGTGATGGAGGGACCGACCACATGGGATAAGGAACGTCCATGTGATGCCCAGTGCTCGAGTGAGCATGCACCAGGGTTCTCAGTTTGAGAGTTGGTGAAAAGTGATGATTAAATGGGGAGTTCACCATTTACTGAAAATATTATTGGGTTCAGCATTAGGTGTACAACCTAGTTATGAGATATGGGACCGACCAAGAGGGCATGGGACCGGATCCTGGTGGTCACGTGATCAAGTGTTGGTCATTTTGTGGATTCTCCAGTTGATTGGAGAGATCTCGGGCCCAATATGAGCGATTGAGCAAATTAGGTCAGAATTGTGAAAACGTGTGGGACCGGCTTCATGCAATCCCTAGGGGTGACCTGGTCGGTCATGGAGGCATGCACGTGTTTCCATGATGTATGTGTCTCCATAATGAGAGTTTCAGTATTTTCTGATGCGCGTTTGAGCGATGTTGTGAATTTTCAGAAGAGTTTCATCTTGACTGAGAATTCTCGACTTTTTGGTGGAATGAGCATGTATGCTCAATTCATCAATATATTAAAATAAAATATTTTAATAATTCAAAATTTCCGTGAGGAGTTATTCGGTCGCGTGACCATGTTGGCTTTTGGTTTTTCGTGATTCGAGCAATATTTGAGAAAATATGGAGAAGTCACAAATTTTGTTCAAACCCAGGAGTTTCACGAGTTAACGGAAATAATAATAATGAGAAATTAGGGATTGCAAGGTGTGGGACCGACCACGGTTAGGGCATGGCAGGTCGGCCAAGTTTCCCGGTCCCGCACAACTTTCCCTGTTTTTATTATTATTTTCGTGAATCCTTGAAGTTATGGAGAGTTCTTGAAGATATGGAGAATCCAGGAAGATATGGAGAATCCATGAAGTTTTGGAATAATAATTATAAAAAGATAAGGATTGTGAGGTGTGGACCGGCCACGGCTTCGGCATGGCCGGCCGGCTAGGTTTCCCGGTCCCGCACACCTCTCCTTATTTTATAATTTACTTGGTGAATCCTCCAAGTTATGGAGAACTCTCGAGTTTTTGCACAAATTGGGAAATTTTTGCCAAGATGGAGAACTCTCCATGGGTTTATGAAAATTGTGAGAAAATAAAGAAAATAATGGGGAAGCATGGGACCGTCCACAACTAGGGTACGGCCGGCTGGTGGGCCCGGCCCATGGGCGCTTCGCATTATTTTATTGTTTACTATTTTCTCTCTCCTATTTTGTGGAGAACTCTCCATTGTTTCATGTTTTTGAATGCTCGTTCGCGCATCCGGGTGCTCAGTCATGCATCATTGTCGAGTACACTTGCACCATTTTTGTGGGGCTTACTAAGTGATGGTGCAGATGCCCAATTATTGAGTATTTATTATCAATTCATGAGATCCAGTGGAAAATAATTCATGAAACTGAGTAATAAAGTGAATAAATGTTTCTTTATTAATTCGTAGGCTCAGATGCAGATTCGACTACGAATTCAGAATAATAAAACGAGCATTACCATCCCATGGGATCATGGATTCGACCATAGAATCAGAGTAATTGAGATTTATCCATCACCATTTCATGAGATCGGTAGATTCGATCATGAAATCAGAGTAATGAGATAATATAGTTGTTTCATTGCTATTCTATGAGATCAAGATGTGGATTCGATCATAGAATCGGAACAATTGTTATTGTCATTCCATGGGATCAGGTCGTGGATTCGACCATGGAATCAGAGCAATAATAGATTATTCTGGAAATTCAGTGGTGAATGTCACGAAATAATTAATCTATGTGCATAGTCATGAGACGGAAAATCCTGAGGGTGATCTCAGACACTATGGAGAACACCCGAGTCTATACACGTCGCTCTACATAGTCAGGATCAGTGAGTATCACTGTCCTGAAGGCGTTGTTGCTCTCAATCTGACGGAGAACCGCCCAATCGTTCTTCTATGTAGAGAGGGGTCACTCTCATGCAGTCAGGGACAGTGAGTATCACCGACATCCTGAAGGTGCTATGTTCTCAATCTTCGGAGAACCACCCAGCTGCATAGAGGTCACAATGAAATGTCAGGGATCGAACGCTCGGTTGGTAGAGGCTTTTCGAAAACATATTCATCATGGCTTCGTAAAATATGAATCGTCACATGCCTGAAGCCGTATCAGGAACATGCAGTATCATGATTTTACGGTTTTGCCCTTTTTTGAAAATCCACCATCTACATTAAGTCCCCTGCATAATGGGGAACAGTCATGTTCTGCAGTATGCATTAAATGGTGATTTTCAGTCGAAGAGATCTGGTTGAACTCAATCTACAAAGGTAGTTTCAGAATCCTCAATTTACCCCAACGAGATCATGTACGAGCAAATGTGTGGATGAGAACTCTGATAATAAGGTAGAGTGTCATCTCATGAGCGTGAAGAAATGAGGCATTGCTAATTTGGGTGTTTAAAAGCTCAGTTATGGTCGATTTAGGATTTGCGGGCCCAAGTCCAAAAAAGGAAACCCGTGTTTCATTAGGTTTTATGAAAACCCAAGTCTGTTTTCGAAGCATGAATTTTGTAAATACTTTTAGAAATGTAGGTTTGTTCGTAAAAGTAATAAATAAAACCTTAGAGTTAGAGGAATTTTGAAAAGACCTGGAGTTCATGATGAAAATTTATTTATGAACTTTTAAAATCTTGTTTGAAACATGTAGACTTTTCAAAAATAGAAAAGACCCTCGTTTCATAGACGGATGCTCAAGAGAGGGATAAAAATATATACATATATTTTTTAAATTTACGTGAGTTTCACGTTAAAATATATTTTTTTGTAAAATCATCGTTTTGATTTTGAACAACTGTTGAAAGTAGATAATCATACATGATGAAATAATATCTGCATGTGAGTTTTCACAGTTGTGGAATGGATGTCTGTTCAATTTTTAAAAAACCAGTGGATGTTCACTCAGTAAAAATTTACTTGGGTCGTTCACGGTTTTATGAAAATCAATTTATGACTTTTGAGCAATTGCTGAAAGCGAACAATTGTATATGTGATGAAATAATGTATGTATGAGTTTGGCGATTTTACAGTGTATGCACATACATAGAAAATCAGCGAATGTTCACATGAAAGGTTATGTGAACTATTCATAGTTTCATGAAAAGTCAGGTGCTGGCTTTAAATAATGAATTTTTCTCATCTTGGCAGGTTTGAAGAAGCGAGCAAGTTTTCGAGGGTTTTACGTTATTATCATTAAGTTTGTGAAACGTAAATAGGTAAGAGTTAAGGATTACCATTTTGTATACGTTGTTGTGAGAACCTTTAATCCATGATTCATTGTTTTTTCGAATCCTGCGCTTTGTATGAACGATGTACCCTGAGTGGTGAGAGATCCTTCATACTGAGTTGTACTCCTGGTTATTCCATTAGCTTTACCATATGATGATCGTGTAGTGAGATCCCGAATCAATGTATACTCCATGAAAAGGAGGAAAATCTACGGGAGCGGAGAACCCAGAAGTAAGGACTACTATAAGACGTTGGCAAATGACGTGTAGTCCCCAGCCGTTTCTTTGGTGAGTTTCTCGCGCTTTTCTTCATTGTTGCAACTTTCTCATCCATGTAATTAGGATTTAAAAGAGTATTGCTCATCCATTTCAGAATTTTTCCCCATCGGTTATTGATGGTCTCCGTTTTTCTCTTGGTCGAACAATTCAGGATTCCAGCACTAAGGAGGTTGACGTAAGTTTCCCCTTTTGCACTTGATAACTGTAATGCGCCTTTGGACGAATGAGTGACGATTGTTGTTGATGTGGACATGAGGAAATCGCCATGGATAAGGAGAGTGTTGATGAGGCACATTCCTATTTGAATCATGAGAATACAGAGAGCTCTCGAAATCCCGAACCGAACGAAAATATGGAGAGTTCTCCGAATGAAGATAACAGAATTGCCAATGGAGGTTCCAACATTGCCGAGTCCTCAAATGGTTTAGAGGCTCCCCTAGTAAGTGTTTCTCCTGTTATCCCTTCATATAAGTATGATATTTCTTATTTATGCATGAATGAATGAGAACCCGCATGAATATACGAGTAATTTAGCCGAAATACGTAATCAGAAAATTTCAGACTTCAGATTTTATTAGAAATGCCGTAGAATCCTCTTCTGGAGTCAGATTTTCGATGTCCGCATATGTATCTTCAAGCCCAGGAAATTTCCAAGATTTAATGCAGCATATTTTCGAATTTTGAGCATGTTTAGGGCCTGAAAAACGCGAAATAGTAAACTTCCAGGAGATATTCAGAACTTTTCCAGATCGCATATTGTGTGATGTTTTGGCCACATCTCCTCGCTTGTTCATCCGATTGTCATGAAATCTTGACACTTAGTAAAGAACTTCCATACGAAGAGAATGGAATATAACCTATCTCTAGATTCCTCACCAATTGCTCCCAGTTTGTCATTGAACAAAGGGTAGTGTAAATTTTCTTCAGCTGAGTTTCTTTGAAAATGTGTTTCATGACTTTGATACTTCTTGCACATGTCGTAAACGCATAATAAGGAACTTAGATGATGTTATTTCTCTTACTTTCTTAATCTTATGATTGCATTGGATTTTCACGCCTGAACTGTAAGGACCCTCAAACTCGTCAACGCTATTAGACCGGTCAAGTGACGAATTAGCCGATGATGACTCGATTAGTTTAACACGAACGTTAATTAATAGGAATTAATCTAACAACGATCTAGCTATGAAACAAGTAACGTTGAATAGATCTCAAAAAGTTATACGAAATAGACTGCTCGCACGCGTTATTCGGACACTGGGTGAAAAAGATTTATTAATTTGTTTTCAAAGGGTAAAATAGTAATTTTGGATTTGGTCCATGTGGCTACACTGTCAAAGCGAGTGGGTGACTTATCTGTTTGGGTCGGCCTTATCCCCAAACCGCTCGAGGAGAATTCATTTCTTCTTCTTCTTCTTTCTTCTTTCTCGTTCTTTTTCTTTCTTCTTCTCTTTTATTTCTTCTCATGTTCTTCTTCTTCGGCAAGTTTGAGAGATCAAAAGAGAGTCTTTGTGATCAGTAGAATATGGAGAGTTTCATGGGATAATTTATGATGATGGCGAAGTTATCTTAAGATGATTCATACTCGATAAAAGAGATGAGTTAGAGAAGATTAAGTTAGGGTTTCGTCTGTGTTGATATTGTGGAATCGACATGATTATGGGGTTGTTAATAGGTAAAGATTAATAAGGTTGTTGTTGAATTGAAGTTGCAGAATTATTCTGAGGAAACTTGAGATATCAATGGATCTGAGAAATTATTAGGGTTTCTGTAATTGAATTCGAGAGTTCAATTGAGGACGAAGAAGAGGAGCTAGAAGTTGGGTTTGTTCTTAATTGATGTTTGATTGAAGCTATAGGGTTATTTGAGGATTGGATATGATGTTGGGGTTTTTGAGTTTAATTCAGAGACGAGTTCGAAGATAAAGTTAAGGATGGGTTTTAAGAACAGGTCATGAAGGATTGAAGTTAAGTTTTGATAGTTCGGGTTCCTGAGATTCGGAATCAATTGAAGATTATGAGCAATTAAGGATGGAATTAAGTGATTAATGGGGAGGTTCTGTATGTTGGAAGAAAAAAAGCTGAATTAGAGCTTGATTCTCAAACTTTAGAGAAGATGCAAACAATTAGGGTTTCAGGTTCTTCTCCAAAGTGGATTTAAGGTTTCATAAGAATTGGGTTGGTGAATTAGCAATTTAGGGGAGGCTAATGGTTGGGTAAGTCTCTCTGTTGCTTAATTTAGTTGTTTGAAGTTGACATGTTAATGATTGTTGAGAATGTTAGTTGTATGTGTATTTCCCTGTGAAGATGTAAATGATTGGTGTTGAAATTGTTATGATGAAGTCACAAAGATTGTGACTGTAAGATGTTGAAATTACAGGGGAATGAACAACTGGAGAGGGTTTGGAGAATATAGGTGTTGATAATGTTGTTGAAGATTATGTATGTGAATGAGACCTTAGTAAGTTGTGTTGGTGATGGAATGTATATGATGGTGTTATTTTGGTTGTGTTGGTGTTAGTATGAAATGGGAATGGAGTTTGCTGCTGAATTTAGTTACATCAGATGATGATGAATTTGTATGAGTTAGTGAGGTTGAGATTGGTTGGTAATGCTTTAATGTTGGTGGTGGTGAATATGAGTCGCAGATAGTAATGGGAGTTTACTGAGATGGAGAAGGTGTGTTGAATGAAAGAGAGAAATAAAATTGCAGGTGAAGTGAACATGTAAGTATGAACTAAGTTTGTGTTGAGCAGAGTTGGTGTTGTAGATTGGTGGTAGTGGATATCTTAATACTGGATAAAGATGCAGTGTAGTTGTAGTTATTGGTGGTGATTCAGAAAAGTGTGTGATTAGAGTTGTAGTGGTATCTAAAATTGGAGATGTTGCGATGTTGTCAAGTTGTAGGAGATGGTGAGCTGAGTTGCAGGTGTTAGTACTGAATTGACATGATCGAAGGAAGATCTTGAGTTGTGCCAGTAGAATGATTGCATGTCGGTATTATTTGTAGTACCTATGATGAGTTTGAGAAAATGGGTTGGTTGTTTCTGCTGAGAATTGAATGTGCAGATGAGAAGAGTGACAAAGATGTCTAAATTGTAAGTGGAACTGAAGTTCCAAATGTTGAAGTTTGTTTGTGTTGAGTTCGAATTACAGTCGAGGGTGAAGTGTAGTTAAAATGAGAATTGCATATGAGGTTTGAGTTGAGAAGATTTGGTTATTGCGGCTACTGCTTTTCCAGGTAGGCTTAAATTGCAATTGTATTGAATTATAGTATTCTGTTAGAATGATTTATTTGTGTATTGATAAAATAAAGTTGTATTTGTAAACCTTTCAGCTTAGCTGACTTGATCTAGTGCTTCTGACTCAGTCTATCTGATTGAGTTATTTGTGAACCTGACTTACCTGACCCAGACCATCTGACTGAGCTGAATCAGTTTAACTCAGTTGATTCGTTTCTTGACTCAAGTTGACCTTTGACTAGTTTGACCCAACCTTGACTCGTTGACCGAGTTAATCTTTGACTTGACCTGGACTTGTTGACCTGACTTTAGATGTTGACCTGACTTTAGATGTTGACTGTTAGTTGACCCGTGACTGTTAGTTGACTTAGGTGGACTGGACCTTAGTTAATGGGCCTATTTAGAGAACTTGGGCTTAGTACCATGTATTCTTAGTTTGATCTTTTGGACCCTTATGTTCCGAATTAGCATTTGGTTCCTTCTACAAAGTTGTATATGTTCTTAAGACTTAGATAATGGACTTTAGAACCAACCTAATTAAATTAGTAAACCTATCTATGCTAAAGATAGAGAATGAAAAGGTGTAAGTCATAAATGGGCTTAGAACCATTAGATAGTTCACTTAGCCTATAACTAGAGAATTGTTTGAGATTATGTTATGAGCCTTGTGTGAGCCTTTTGGATAAACTCTTAAGAGTGCTTGTATGATCAAAAGTTAATCTTTATTAACAACTATCGATTCAAGGATGAACTAGTGGATCATGGATCTCGAGGTATGCGAGGCTTGTCATCAAAAGAGGTGGGAATCGATAACGAACTCTCTTATATTCATTATTGTTTTACAAATCAATCTTTGTGTTGCGAAATTCATGCATATCTTTGTGTGCTTGGTGTGGTATGAGATGTGTGCTGACACAATATCAGTATTCTATGGCTAGGGAGATACGCCGCAATATTACACGGCTAGGGCGATATACAGCAATATTACACGGCTAGGGCGATACACCACAATATTATTCTTCCTTTATATATATTCAGTATTCTATGGCAAGGGCGATACACCGCAATATTATTATGGCTAGGGCAATCCATCGAAATATTATTCTTCCCTTATGTGCGGCAACATACATCTCATACATGGATGTTTACTGTTATTTATGAATGACTTTGAAGAAGTTTCTACGTTACGTTTTATTGTCTTTCATTGTATTACTAAATTTCGATAAAACCTGCATTGTCTTCTAATCATATTAATGATTACTTGAAAGCTAGTTGTTATTTCTATTGGGCACCCCTTTTAGGGATGATGTGCTCACCCATTCCCACTTTCAGTTTCAGAGACAGATCAAGATGTGCATGTGATGATGAAAGCTTCGAAGAATTATTTACGTTAGTTAGTTATCTTCCGCTATATTTATTATGTGGTTGTATTCCATTTGTAAATCAACTCACTATTGAATATGTATCATTTGAGAGGAGTTCTTGTATATGTATTTCAGAGTTGGGCTAGTTTTTGGGTTAAGTTTTGTAGCAGATTTCTTAATTGAATGCTTAAGTGAATGATTCAGATTCTTAGTGCCTCTTTACTTAGTTAATTTCTTGTATTAGTCAGCTGCTAGCTTTGAGGGCGCTACAAAGTTGGAATCAGAGATCACCATTAGATCTTATATGGGAAATAATAGATGATAACCAGTGCTAGATAAATTATTAGATTAGTTTAGAACTGGGTTGGGTTTGTGAGATAAATCTTAATCACTAAAAGCTATCAATAATTAAAAGATTTATCTGATTGATCATTTTGTTTGTTTGGTTATTTGTATATGTAATTAAAAAAAAATTGTAGGGTACACCAATAATCTTAGTTAATAAGGATTTGAGAATAATTAATTTAAAAAATATGAACACGTACACAATCCAATAGAAAAATAGTGAGATTAACACAATTGATAAATCTTGAAACTTACATAAAATTTATTGAATACCTTGACTTATACCTAGAAATCAACAATTTATAATCACATAAATTTTAATAATATTCTTGGAATGTAATAATAATTGAAAGAGTAGTAAATAATAGTTCAACCATCAATATTAATAATAAAAATATTATAATAGTAACTATATATGTAAATAATAGTAATAATAATTTTAATAAACTCACGTTATCATTGTTAACGAAACTTAATTTTTAATAAAATAAAAGTTCATTAAAGAAATATAACGATAAAAATAATAATTATGATTAAATAATTATGGAAAATTATTTACGCTTTTCTACGATTAAGTTTTGTAAACTAAACTAATTACAAATAATTTTAATCTAATAAATGATCCAGTGAATCTATAAAATGAAACAAATGTACATGAAATAGTGACAATAGTATTCAGATAATTAGTGTAATATTATAATTAAAATAAAATCAATTCGTATATTAATATAATACTTTGCATTAATAACAAAATTTAAAGACTACTAGAATATATTATAATTTTATGTAGACTCAAATTTAAATCATATTAATTTGTCAACACCAATATTTAACAAGATATAATATACGAAAAAAAATATATATTATATCAATCTTTATGTGGATGTAAAATCATATTTAAAGATTAAGACTTAGTGTAACAATTGAACTATCAACTTAAGAATAATGAGAATGATAACACAGTTAATAATATTATTGTAAGTAAACTAATAGAAAATCAATGGTATATAATATTTGGAAAATTTATATATGGTATTACACTAAACTTAAAATATCAGATATTCTAAATTGACGCAAAATCGAAAAATTGGATTATTTATATTGATAAATAAAATAAAATAATAATAATAAATAAAATTAAAATTAAATAAATTTTGATGATTCAATTGTATAAAATTATCCAAATATTACTATTATTAATATTATATTTACTTAAATAAATATTATTTCTCATACAAAGCTTTTGGTATAAAAGACTTATATATTGTATAAAATGCTATGAATTATTTATATATTTTACAAAGTAAATTTACAAGACTTACACCAATTACGATAAAAGTTTAGAGACTAATTAATCTTAATAAATTAATACTTAGTTAATCCAGCACTGGGAATAGTGAGGTTGGTAATTCTTGTGTGTTCAGGTGATACTTGTTACGTAGTAGGAATTGTCAGGCGTCATGAACCTAGACAGGGCAACTGCATTCTTGTATCACTAGGCATAGAAGGGAGACTTACTTCTATTAGTGAACTGATAGATCCCGAATTTTTCCTAAAAACTTTATTTTAGAGCATATTCTCTCATAATTAGAACCAGTAATTTGAAATGGAAATTAGTATTTTGAACCTAGAGCCCCAAATTTTAGTAGTGGAAAGACATATAGGTTTGTGTTATGTTTTATGTTGTTTGCACTTAGACAAGATATAAGGTTATTCTTTAAGGTGGGGAGTTTTGAAGATCAGAAGGGAAGTTCAATTTTCGAGGACAAAAATCATTCAAGGTGGGGAGAATGTAAGGACCCTCAAACTCGTCAACGATATTAGATCGGTCAAGTGACGAATTAGCCGATGATTACTCGATTAGTTTAACACGAACGTTAACTAATAGGAATTAATCTAACACCGATCTAGCTACAAAACTAGTACCGTTGAATAGCTCTCGAAAAGTTATACGAAATAGACTGCTCGCACGCGTTATTCGGACACTGGGTGAAGAAGATTTATTAATTTGTTTTCAAAAGGTAAAATAGTAATTTTGGATTTGGTCCATGTGGCTACACGTGTCAAAGCGAGTGGGTGACTCAGCTGTTTGGGTCGGCCTTATCCCCAGACTGCTCAAGAAGAATTCATTTCTTCTTCTTTTTCTTTCTTCTTTCTCGTTCTTCTTCTCTTTTCTCTTTTCTCTTTTCTCTTTTCTCTTGTTCTTCTTCTTCGGCAAGTTTGAGAGATCAAAAGAGAGGCTTTGTGATCAGTAGAAGATGGAGAGTGTCATGGGATAATTTATGGTGATGGCGAAGTTATCTTAAGATGATTCATACTCAAGAAAAGAGATGAGTTAGAGAAGATTAAGTTAGGGTTTCGTCTGTGTTGATGTTGTGGAATCGACATGATTATGGGGTTGTTAATAGGTAAAGATTAAGAGGGTTGTTGCTGAATTGAAGTTGCAGTATTATTCTGAGGAAACTTGAGATATTAATGGATCTGAGAAATTATTAGGGTTTCTGTAATTGAATTCGAGAGTTCAATTGAGGACGAAGAAGAGGAGATAGAAGTTGGGTTTGTTCTTAATTGATGTTTGATTGAAGCTATAGGGTTATTTGAGGATTGGATATGATGTTGGGGTTTTTGAGTTTAATTCAGAGACGAGTTCGAAGATAAAGTTAAGGATGGGTTTTAAGAACAGGTCGTGAAGGATTGAAGTTAAGTTTTGATAGTTCGGGTTCCTGAGATTCGGAATCAATTGAAGATTATGAGCAATTAAGGATGGAATTAAGTGATTAATGGGGAGGTTCTGTGTGTTGGAGGAAAAGAAGCTGAATTAGATCTTGATTCTCAAACTTTAGAGAAGATGCAAAGAATTAGGGTTTCAGGTTCTTCTCCAAAGTGGATTTATGGTTTCAAAAGAATTGGGTTGGTGAATTAGCAATTCAGGGGAGGCCAATGGTTGGGTAAGTCTCTCTATTGCTTAATTTAGTTGTTTGAAGTTGAAATGTTAATGATTGTTGAGAATGTTAGTTGTATGTGTATTTCCCTGTGAAGATGTAAATGATTGGTGTTGAAATTGTTATGATGAAGTCACAAAGATTGTGACTGTAAGATGTTGAAATTACAGGGGAATGAACAACTAAAGAGGGATTGGAGAATATAGGTGTTGATAATGTTGTTGCAGATTATGTATGTGAATGAGACCTTAGTAAGTTGTGTTGGTGATGGAATGTATATGATGGTGTTATTTTGGTTGTGTTGGTGTTAGTATGAAATGGGAATGGAGTTTGCTGTTGAATTGAGTTACATCAGATGATGATGAATTTGTATGAGTTAGTGAGGTTGAGATTGGTTGGTAATGCTGTAATGTTGGTGGTGGTGAATATGAGTCGCAGATAGTAATGGGAGTTTACTGAGATGGAGAAGGTGTGTTGAATGAAAGAGAGAAATAGGATTGCAGGTGAAGTGAACATGTAAGTATGAACTAAGTTTGTGTTGAGCAGAGTTGGTGTTGTAGATTGGTGGTAGTGGATATATTAATACTGGATAAAGATGCAATATAGTTGTAGTTTTTGGTGGTGATTGAGAAAAGAGTGTGATTAGAGTTGTAGTGGTATCTAAGATTGGAGATGTTGCGCTGTTGTCAAGTTGTGGGAGATGGTGAGATGAGTTGCAGATGTTAGTACTGAATTAACATGATCGAAGGAAGAGCTTGAGTTATACCAGTAGAATGATTGCATGTGGGTATAGTTTGTAGTACCTCTGATAAGTTTGAAAAAATGGGTTGGTTGTTTCTATTGAGAATTGAATGTGCAGATGAGAAGTGTGACAAAGATGTCTGAACTGTAAATGGAACTGAAGTTGCAAATGTTGAAGTTTGTTTGTGTTGAGTTCGAATTACAGCCGGGGGTGAAGTGTAGTTAAAATGAGAATTGCATATGAGGTTTGAGTTGAGAATATTTGGTTATTGCGGCTACTGCTTTTGCAGGTAGGCTTAAATTGCAATTGTATTGAATTATAGTATTCTGTTAGAATGATTTATTTGTGTATTGATAAAATGAAGTTGTATTTGTAAACCTTTTAGCTTAGATGACTTGATCTAGTGCTTATGACTCCGTCTATCTGATTGAGTTATTTGTGAACCGGACTTACCTGACTCAGAGCATCTGACTGAGCTGAATCAGTTTAACTCAGTTGATTCGTTTCTTGACTCAAGTTGACCTTTGACTAGTTTGACCCGACCTTGACTCGTTGACCGAGTTAATCTTTGACTTGACCTGGACTAGTTGACCTGACTTTAGATGTTGACTGTTAGTTGACCTGTGACCGTTAGTTGACTTAGGTGGACTGGACCTTAGTTAATGGGCCTGGTTATAGAACTTGGGCTTAGTACCATGTATTCTTAGTTTGATCTTTTGGACCCTTATGTTCCGAATTAGCATTTGGTTCCTTCTACAAAGTTGTATATGTTCTTAAGACTTAGCTAATGGACTTTAGAACCAACCTAATTAAATTAGTAAACCTTATATATTCTAAAGATAGAGAATGAAAAGGTGTAAGTCATAAATGGGCTTAGAACCATTAGATAGTTCACTTAGCCTATAACTAGAGAATTGTTTGAGATTATCTTATGAGCCTTGTGTGAGCCTTTTGGATAAACTCTTAAGAGTGCTTGTATGATCAACAATTAATCTTTATTAACAACTATCGATTCAAGGATGAACCAGTGGATCATGGATCTCGAGGTATGCGAGGCTTGTCATCAAAAGAGGTGGGAATCGATAACGAACTCTCTTGTATTCATTATTGTTTTACAAATCAATCTTTGTGTTGCGAAATTCATGCATATCTTTGTGTGCTTGGTGTGGTATGAGATTTGTGCCGACACAATATCAGTATTCTATGGCTAGGGCGATACACCGCAATATTACACGTCTAGGGCGATACACCGCAATATTACACGGCTAGGGCGATACACCGCAATATTATTCTTCCTTTATATATATTTATTCAGTATTCTATGGCTAGGGAGATACACCGCAATATTATTATGGCTAGGGAGATCCACCGCAATATTATTCTTCCCTTATGTGTGGCAACACACATCTCATGGATGTTTACTGTTATTTATGAATGACTTTGAAGAAGTTGATACGTTATGTTTTATTGTCTTTCCTTGTATTACTGAATTTCGATAAAACCTGCATTCTCTTCGAATCATATTAATGATTACTTGAAAGCTAGTTGTTATTTCTACTGGGAACCCCTTTTAGGGATTATGTACTCACCCATTCCCACTTTCAGTTTCATAGACAGATCAAGATGTGCATGTGACGATGAAAGCTTCGAAGAATTATTTACGTTAGTTAGTTAGCTTCCGCTATATTTATTATGTGGTTGTATTTCATTTGTAAATCAACTCACTATTAAATATGTATCATTTGAGTGGAGTTCTTGTATATGTATTTCAGAGTGGGGTTAGTTTTTGGGTTAAGTTTTGTAGCATATTTCTTAATTGAATTCTTAAGTGAATGATTCAGATTCTTAGTGCCTCTTTACTTAGTTAATTTCTTGTATTAGTCAGCTGCTAGCTTTGGGGGCGCTACATGAACTATCCTAATCCCATGTAATCTTCGCATTAGGTACCGAACGATGAAGTTGGGAATCATGGAACCAATAATGATAGCTTGGGAAGTCCTGGAGTTGTTAGCGATGGAACTCTTATATCTGCACCTCCAGGTTACGAAGTTATGGTTGTTGATGCAGGGGAGGTGGTGGAAACCCCCAATTGAGCCTCAGATGGTGGAACCCGAACTGGGAATAACAGAAACTGCTTCGTCTGAAGTGGTCTCCATGATTGTTGGTGCTGCTCCAGTAGTTGAGAGGCGTATGATAGTGCATGAGTATCCCAATGCTGGGATTGATTTTGATCCTCAATTTGGTGAGTTACTCCCATACCACCAGTTAGTTGGTGGTTTTACTGTTACCATCGAATATGCTGCTACGTATGAGAAACAATGGAAAATGTATGGACACATCGTGGTTACTCAGGATCCAGAACATAGTTATTTCTTTACAAAGCAAGTGGAAGCCATCTTGCGTGTTATACGTGATATCTGTATCACTTCCAGAAATTTTGTTACCTGAGACGTACTCTTTGATTGGGAGTACAACCCGAAGAATGCTGAAGAACTTGGCTTCAATCTGAAGTGGCTTCGTCAAAGGCTTGAATCTATCTAGGAAAACAGTAGAGGGTAGTGCTCCTTTCCCTGTTAGTGATGCCCTGACGAAGAAGATGGACGAAGTTGCTGAACTTACCAAGAAGCTGGAATTAGAGAAAGCGGTTTTGAAAGCTTTGGAAGATGCGGAGAAGCATAAATCATTCTTTGATGGATTTCTTTAGTTTCCTTTCCATAATTTCATGAACATTGAACTTTTGAGAGAGATGTGAGATTTTATTTGGGTTTTGATTTTTGATAGGTTTTGAATTTATGAGTGACTGAGGATTTTCTTTTTATTTTGGATTGGATAGAGATTTTCTTAAATAAAGAACTTTGATAGATTGCTGAATTTTCAAATGCTGAGTGCAAGTATGCACATGTTTTGGAGGAATTGAAAATACAATGAAAGAAAATCCTAAATGCCAAATTCAGATGTTTTGGACGTTCATGTCCTGAATTCCAGTACCTCAAATGTCCCTTTATTAGGCTTCAAAATCTTTGAGCCATTTCACACGAATCACCGGTACAACGGCTTTATCATCCATGTCGATTAACTTGTAGTACCCATCGACCACGGATTTGGTGATCATGAAAGGCCCTTCCCAGTTAGGCTTCCTCCTAGAACGCTCTTTTAGTTTAACTTCCTTGAGAACTAAATTTCCTTCATGAAATTTTTTAGGCTTGGTTGTGCGTGCCCTGAATATCTTCTGCTGGTTTGGAATCACCCGTGAATTCCATGTTGGTGAAGATTTCCAATTCTGTGGCACATGTGGACGCTCATAGAAAGGAAAACATGGCGGGTATCGCTTGTCAAACTGAGCCAAGTCTTCAGCGATAAACCTTTGAATGTGATGCATAGTCAGAAGAGATTCCAACCATGCAGTGTAGTATTGCTGAGGCGAGACTCTCCACTCATAGCGTTTGATGACAGGTAGGATTTGTGCGAGTCCCCGAATTAGGGTAGCATATTTTAAAGTAGGTAACACATATGCATCATGAGGAATAAGACTTTCCTGAGTGCGAAACCTCCTGACGAATTCGTTAGGGCTTTCTCCAGGCTTTTGCGCGAGTCCCATCAGAGTTTAAACCTTTTCCAAATGCTCGAAAGGCTGGTCATCTTCTGAGTTAGAGCTTTCTTCGGTGGAGAAGTGTGCAACTGAAGGTGAAGATACCGCATCAATTTTTCCATCATGAATCCACGCTCTCCCAAGAACCATGTCGTATCTAGGATCCTCCCTGATTATGAAGAATTTAGTTTCTATCCAGGTTGAATTACTTCTTATGTTGAGAATGATGTAACCATAATAATCCATGGAGATCCCTTTATGATATTTGAATGAGACTGGAGCGTGAGTTGCTTCTTGAGTAGTGATGCCAGTGGCTCTGAGGGTTTCCAGAGGAATGATGTTGATAGCAGTGCCAACGTCGACTAATGCTCGTATGAATTCGTTCCCCTTAAGATGCACCATGGTGAGAAGTCCCCAGTCGTACATCTCTTTGTCTGTCACAGGTGGTTCAGGGAATGCTTCATGAATTGTCAGTCATTTTCCCGACACGACATGGTTTAGCGCAACAAACATGTCATCTCTTTGGGACCTTGACAAGCACAAAAACTCGCAGATGTGCTCCATTAAAGACTGAACTTCTTCCTTGACCAGCTGCTCGGAGTGTGCGAATGTTCTGATCTAGAGAGAATTTTTGTGTACTCCTTCAGTCTCCAGTTCTCCTGAGTCTGCATTTTCTTTAAAGATACGCTTCAAATTCCTACAGTCACGGGTTGGGTGACTAACATACCCATGGAAGTGGCAATAACGTGCATTTTCCATTTGCTCCACGGTTGGTTCCTTATTGACAGGAGGTAGCTTCATTGCACCATCTTGGATCCATACTTCCAGTAGTTTGATCACTTCTTCAATGAGAAATAGGAAAACAGGAACTTCCTCATCATTCTGTTCTGATTATGCATTTCTGGTCTGGTTGTCCTTCCTTGGAGCTTTTGGAGGGTGAGACGTTGGAGAGAATTTTTGTATTGCTGTGCTTCAGATTTTATCTTGCTTCCTTCAGAAACATTCATGGAAGTTTCAACATTGTACTGCTTGTTGATCAGGCGCCGAGCACTGCTACTTCGAGTGTCTTTCGATTCCTCCATTTTGACAATTTTCGTTCTTTCTATCAAGGCGGGAGCAGTAGTTACCGATCGCTTGGCTGCTTCGTGAAGTTCCGAAAAGGTCTAGAAGCGGAGATTCTCCAACAAATCTCTGTAAACATGTATCATCCCATTGATGCACACGTCCACCAGTTGTTGTTCAGTAACATTTGGATCATGACAATCCAGGGCTTGGATCCTGAACCTCTTCAAGTAATCGTTGGGGTTTTCAGTAGTCTTCTAATCCATCCTCCCCAAGTCAGAAAGGGTAATTTTCTCAGAA
The DNA here is from genome assembly GCA_023529315.1 of Papaver bracteatum. NCBI lineage: Eukaryota > Viridiplantae > Streptophyta > Magnoliopsida > Ranunculales > Papaveraceae > Papaver > Papaver bracteatum. The sequence goes on along the minus strand of JAJJWX010004466.1, from coordinate 1,082,419 downwards.
ACAAAGAAGTATTTCCTATAGAAATCATTAATCATTTCTCCCCAATTAGTAATGCTTCCTGGTGCGATGTTATTGTACCAAGTGTATGCACGACCCATCAGGGATTTTGAAAACTCCTTCAAGCGGACAACATGGTTGTGTTCATGTTCTCCTAATGATTCCAGAAATCGAGAAACGTGTTCTTGAGCATTTCCCGTTCCGTTGTAGAGTGTGAATGTTGGAGAGGTGTAGCCTTTCGGAAGAGGGATCTTATGCGTGGCTGCAGGATACGGAGGTTGATGACGGTGCACGATAGTTATATGACCCATTCCTCGATTCTCCGTAAAAGGCTCCAAGTCTTCACGGGTGATGAATTCGGCGGGTTGAGGCTCTGCGGCTTTGCAAGTTTCATCGTCATCAGGAATAACTTCGGGGTCCGTTGGAGATGTTTCCTTGTCTTTCCCCTTCTCTTGAGTTTTGTCTGACATCTTGTCAGTGAGAGTTTTGAGATAGTTGAATAGTTCCTTCTGAGTAGTAGCCATGTCAGTTTGATTCTTGGCAAGAACTTCTTGGACCTTCATGAGATCGCCTATGGTAGGAGGATTTTCTCTGATTTATTCTGTATACCGCCCGAAAAGAGGATGATCTTCGACATTGGTGTGAGGAGGAGTAATGTCACCACCATCATTAGAAACGGGAATTATTTCCGTAGTACCACCAGTGTTGTTGCTGGTACTAGCGTTGTTGGTGTTGGGATGTGTAACTTCTCCTGACCTAAGATCGACTATCTTTGCGAAAATGAGATACTGCAACCGAGAGATTAATCTCCCATTGTGGTCGCTAATCTGTGGATGGGTGAAAACGTGTCGCCAGTTTTTCGGGAAAGTGGAGAGTCGAGAGAGTTGTCGAGACTCCTCAGCCGGGCAAGATGTTAATCCTCACACAGATGCACCGCTGCAAAGGGGGTACTAAGATTCGGGAATGTATGACTCCGGCCTAAACCAATATAATGGTCGTTCCAGAATCAATTCGGTCGCAAAGAGGGAGATTGGTTGATCAGTAGGAGGGAAGCTGAGAATTATGTGGGATCAGTGATGATCGAGGATTGTAGGTGTGTTGAAGGTTTCTGCAGTATTGGTGAACTGTTGATTTCGAATAAGCTCTGAGTGATTGGTGAATTATTGAGATTAGTTACTCGAGAAATTATGCAAGGATGAATTCAGAGACTTATTTATACTGTTAGAGTAGTAACACCACTGACCCCTGTAAGTGTGACGGTTTCTTGAGTGAAAGAGTGGGAAAGTGGGAGATCGTGGTAAATTTGGAGATTTGACTGATCGTGCACCCACTACTTTGCTAACTCCTTCAACCGTTGACACGACTTACGCACATTTCTCATCGTGGGATGAATCCACGTGTCGTAGACCGCCATACCAAAACCCTAAGTGATATTCCCCCATTTGTGACGTGATTGACGTTTTACGAATCGTGGAGTCTGCGGGGCAGACGTGTTTAGGTTAGTCAATTATTGAATGATTAGACACTGAGTCTAAGTTTTGTGAATCAAGCATGAATGGTGAATGCTCAGTGATTCATGGGTCGAATATGTAGTTCTATGGAGAGATGTCAGTATGACAAGTAACTGACTAGTTGAGTGGTTGAGAAAGTATTGCCGCAAATTATAAGAATTCAATGAGGAACTGAGCAAGTATTGCTTAATTCACCTAATTATGGGATTTTGATGGGGAACTGAGCAAGTATTGCTCAATTATCCAAATTTAAGGATTTGATGGGAAACTGAGTAAGTATTGCTCAATTCACCAAATACAGGAGAATTGTCGAATATGGAGAATTGTCGAATATTGGCTAATATTCAGGCGATTGAGCAAGTATTGCTCGATTCAGCGAATTATTTACTAGTGATTTGACCCAGTAAAATATTAATTAAAATACTGGTAGATTACCAAATATTGTTTAATTAATTTTAGATGTTGATTGATGAATCAACATAAATTTATTAGTGTTCGAAATTGCTCAGAATGATGGTTTCACAGAGCGTTCATTCGAAACCCTAATTTTGGACAATCCTCCATCAATTGGAAAATTGCCGAAAATTGATTATGAGTGATGGAGGTACCAACCACATGGGATGAGGAACGTCCATGTGATGCCCAACGGTCGAGTGAGCATGCATCAGGGTTCTCAGTTTGAGAGTTGGTGAAAAGTGATGATTAAATGGGGAGTTCACCATTTACTGAAAAAATATTGCTGGGTTCAGCATTAGGTGTAAAACCTAGTTATGAGAGATGGGACCAACCAAGAGGGCATGGGACCGTCTCCTGGTGGTCACGTGACCAAGTGTTGGTCATTTGGAGGATTCTTCAGTTGATTGGAGAGATCTTGGGCCCAGTATGAGCGATTGAGAAAATTAGGTCAGCATTGCGAAAACGTGTGGGACCGTCTTTGTGCAAGCCCTAGGGGTGACCTAGTCGGTCATGGAGGCATTCACTTGTTTCCATGATGTCCGTGTCTCCATACTGAGAGTTTCAGTATTTTCTGATGCGCGTTTGAGCGATGTTGTGAATTTTCAGAAGAGTTTCATCTTGACTGAGAATTCTCGACTTTTTGGTGGAATGAGAATTTATGCTCAATTCATCAATATATTAAAATAAAATATTTTAATAATTCAAAATTTCCGTGAGGAGTTAGCCGACCGCGTTACCATGTTGTCTTTTGGTTTTTCGTGATTCGAGCAATATTTGAGAAAATATGGAGAAGTCACAAATTTTGTTCAAACCCAGGAGTTTCACGAGTTGAGGGAAATAATAATAATGAGAAATTATGGATTGCAAGGTTTGGGACCGACCACGGCTAGGGCATGGCCGGCCGGCCAAGTTTCCCGGTCCTGCGCACCTTTCCTTATTTTATTATTATTTTCGTGAATCCTTGAAGTTATGGAGAGTTCTTGAAGATATGGAGAATCCAGGAAGATATGGAGAATCCATGAAGTTTTGGAATAATAATTATAAAAAGCTAAGTATTGTGAGGTGTGGGACCGGCCATGACTCAGGCATGGCCGGCCGGCTAGGTTGCCCGTTCTCGCACACCTCTCCTTATTTTATAATTTACTTGGTGAATCCTCCAAGTTATGGAGAACTCTCGAGTTTTTGCACAAATTGAGAAATTTTTGCCAAGATGGAGAACTCTCCATGGGTTTATGAAAATCGTGAGAAAATAAAGAAAATAATGGGGAAGCATAATACCGGCCACGGCCGGCCGTCCGGTGGGCCCGGCCCATGGCGCTTCCCATTATTTTATTGTTTATTATTTTCTCTCTCCTATTTTGTGGAGAACTCTCCATTGTTTCATGTTTTTGGATGCTCGTTCGGGCATCCGGGTGCTCAGTCATGCATCATTGTCGAGTACACTTGCATCATTTTTGTGGGGCTTACTCAGTGATGGTCCAGATGCCCAATTATTGAGTATTTATTATCAATTCATGAGATCCAGTGGATAATAATTCATGAAACTGAGTAATAAAGTGAATATATGTTTCATTATTAATTCGTAGGATCAGATGCGATTCGACTACGAATTCAGAATAATAAAATGAGCATTACCATCCCATGGGATCGTGGATTCGACCATAGAATCAGAGTAATTGAGATTTATCCATCACCATTTCATGAGACCAGTAGATTTGATCATGAAATCGGAGTAATGAGATAATATAGTTGTTTCATTGCTATTCTATGAGATCAAGCAGTGGATTCGATCATAGAATCAGAACAATTGTTATTGCATTCCATGGGATCAGTCCGTGGATTCGACCATGGAATAGGAGCAATAATAGATTATTCTGGGAATTCAGTGGTGAATGTCACGGCAGAATTAATATAAGTGCATAGTCAGGAGACGGCAAATCCTGAGGGTGCTCTCAGACACTACGGAGAACACCCGAGTCTATACACGTCTCTCTACAAAGTCAGGATCAGTGAGTATCACTGTCCTGAAGGCGTTGTTGCTCTTAATATGATGGAGAACCACCCAATAGTTCTTCTATGTAGAGGGGGGTCGGTCTCATGCAGTCAAGGACAGTGAGTATCACCGACATCCTGAAGGCGCTATGTTCTCAATTTTAGGAGAACCTCCCAGCTGCATAGAGGTCACAATGAAATGCCAGGGATCGAACGCTCGGTTGGTAGAGGCTTTTCGAAAAAATATTCATCATGGATTCGTAAAATATGAATCATCACATGCCTGAAGCCGTATCAGGAAGATGCAGTTTCATGATTTTATGGTTTTGCCCTTTGTTGAAAATCCACCATCTACAACTTCAACGGTACGATCCCACATGGATGAAAAAGCTCGTGACACTCCTGAACATCCAAGAAAAAGGGACCAGCCATCCAACTTCATTATGCGTGAGGACTTGGAGCCAACAAGGAACGTTTTCAATACACCTGGAGCAGGCAATTCAACGGTGCGATCCCATATGGATGAAGAAGCTCGTGACACTCCTGAACGTCCAAGAGAAAGGGACCAGCCATCCAACTTCATTACGCGTGAGGACCTGGAGCGACTCTTACAAAACCGGGGCAAAGGAAATCTAGCGTACATGCACCAGCATCAACCACCATACCCTCAGGATGTTCAACGGATTCCCCTGCCAAGAGGGTACACCTCTCCTCAGTTTCCAATTTATGATGGTACTGGTAACGCTCATGAACACATCTCCCGATTTTTGGAATCTTTAAGAGAAAACGAGTATAATCATGTTCTCCGCCTGAAAGATTTCTAAAAGTCACTTACCGGAAGGCGTACACCTGGTATAACAACATCGCACCTAACAACATATCCAATTGGAACGAGATGGTCAGCGCTTTCCACAGAAAGTTTTTCTTCGTGTCTGAGCAGATCACCTTTTCAGACTTAGGAAGAATGTTTTAACGAAACAACGAACATCTAAACGACTTCGTTAAGAGGTTTAGAATTCAAGCGGTGGATTGGCATGTCCGAAGGCCACCGAGCGCCAATTGGTGGAGTCATGCATCAACGGAATGGTGCCCATATACCATGCTTTGTTGGAGAATCTGGGTTTCCAAACATTTTCTGAACTCCATGAAGCCGCTAAGCGTTCAGCCACAACGGCCCTAGTATTGTTCGAAACGAAGATGCACATGAGATTTGAGGAAGCAGGCATCTCATTAAAAAGAAATATAACACCAGTCCTTCTGTGAGTGTGGTTGACGAAGAAGGAAAAAGGAAAGCTCTAACATCAAAACAGCAACCCAAACGTGCAGCACTGATGCAGACAACTCCATCCTGAAAGAGCACGGACAAAACTCTTGTGCAAGAAGCTGGAGATGCGGTCCCAGACTTCCCCTTTCCCATGAGTGAAGTCATAGATCTCTTGGAAGCGTGGATTCAAGAAAACGCGATCAAGCTACCTCCTCTCAAACGTCCGCCGACTGAGGAAGAAATGGCAAATCCCATGTACTGCCGCTTTCATAGGTTCGTTCATCACCCAACCAGTGATTGCAAAAGATTGAAGCACATTTTCAGAGAAAAGGTAGAAGCAAGAGAACTCCAATTAGGAAACGAAGGTGTTTATAGAGACTCTCTTCCTATTAGGATCTGTATGATTTTTGGAGATTCTGTTCACAAGACTGTACAGCGTATGATGGAGCATTTATGTGAAATATTATATTTCTCCAAGGAACAGCGTCAAGACATATTTGCAGCCCTCAATCGCATTTTGTCGGGTAGGTGTTTGTATCCGGAAAAGGAAACACCTTCGGAGCCTCGATCTTTCCTAAAAGATGCAACCTTCCAGGGCAACTGGGGACTCTTGACCGTCACTTGTTTAAAGGATGTCAAGTTCGATAGCGCATTGATTGATGTATCCTCCGATTTCAATATCATCACTATCAAGACTTTGAAAGATGCAAAGATTACAAAACAGGAAGCTATTCGCATTCCAGACATTATCAAGAATTCAGAAGGGGAGTTCATGGATGCCTATGGGTACATTGATCTCGAAGTTAAGGTGGGTGATTCTATGACACTTGTTGAATTTTACATAACCAAGGAGTATCTGAATTACGATATGATCCTAGGACGCTCATGGATACATGACAACAAGGCGAAGCTTAGAGTATCCCTTCGCCGATTTCAATACCTGAAAGGATCTCCAACAATCCATCCAATCCTGAGGATCACCTATTTCCGTATCAACAGCTTGCAAACGTAACACAACTTTCTGGAGAAAGCCCGTCAACATACCTTAAAATGTTCCAAGCCAAAGTAAGTCACATTGAACAACCCTCTTTGCAAGAAATCGCTCATCTCTATGTTAAGGCTCGAGGACTCGCTTCAATCAACAACATGACCGCCATTAAGAGGTGTGAGTAGATGCCGGTCCCTTCAAACGTTTTTCCAAAAACTAAGAGGATGTTTCAAGCAACACGTCACAGAATCAAAGATTGTACCAAGTCCAAACCCATTTTGAAATGGAGATATGGTAGTGAAGGTGACCACATTTCAAGTTGGAAACGTAGTAGTGAAGATGATCGCTCAATCTGATTTTCCAACAAAGGAGGATGAACCGTACCTGGTGGCAGATGTCATCCTAGGCAGCTATTGCAATATCATCAACGCTGACAAACTTGAGGGCGTGACGATTCACTCATGATAGCTTAAACCCTACAATACCTAAAAACGTTGTGCTACCCTTTTTATCCAGCGTTATCCGTGATGGTTCCTCCAACAATTTCCATTTCTGTGCAATTTTTGTAATTCCTCCAAAATGATTGCACTACTTGCATTCATAATTATTAGGGGTCCAATTTCTCAATTAATCAAAGTATCAGTTTCTTTTAGAAATTTCTTTACCCCCTGGGCATGACACAAAATTCTGAGTCAAGCCTGAGTCATCATCATTACCCACCAGATTAAACCAGAGAACCCTAAAAGGAAAACATTTCACACCTTTCGGGAAATGTTAGAGGAATAGAATATATGCAGATAAAAAGGGAAAGCGTCTTGAGCATCATGAAGGGATCACGCGGACTTCATCTCAGGAAGACAGGCAGTTTCGTGGTGTCTCGTTATAGCATTAATTTTTCATCACAAAAATAACATGCAATCACATGAAGACGCATCACTACCTATACACACATAGAAGATTCTAATGTAGTCTTTCCTTGAAGCTATGTAAATAAAAAATATTATTTAAACGAGCAAACGAAAACAAAAAAGAAACTTAAACTCAGCCGCCGCTGAGTATAAGGAGAAAGTGTTCACAAACTACGAGAAAATACTCATCCAAAAAAAAATAAAGGAAAAGAAAACAGGGAGATCTAGTCATCAAGGGAATCAACCGCGCCTTCACTACCATCAAAAACTACTTCAACATCGTCGTGATAGGATACTACTGCTTTATCCTTCGAGTCTTCCTCAACCTCTCTTTCGGATATCTCTGCATCAGCAACGTTCTCCGCTTCAACGTCCTCAGTAGGAACAACTTCCATATCTTCCTCAAGAGACACTGCAACATTGGAGATCGTGCTTGCAACCTTTGGGGGCTCGGGCTCGTCCATATCAGAATCAAGGATTATCACACCATCGTGGATCATATAATCACAATTATCTTCATTCATAGGTCATTTATGCTCAACCCTTCACCTTTTCATCCGTGCAGCGAATCTCTCAGCTCTTGCGCTCACTATTGATTGCGACGCTTCCTCATGCATCAATTTATCATCCATGTCGATTGAAGCCAAAAGATCCTGAATACGTCCTCGAGAAATGCGCATGTGCAGAATGGATATTCCCTGTATAGCATGACCGGCCTCGCGAAGTAGGAGATCGATTTTAGCCATCACCTCCTCGAACGCATCATCCTCGGTATTGTTGACTTCAAAACTTCTTTTCGGAGAGGTTACAGAATAGTCGTCACCAACATCTGCCATGATGTACTGCAAGAAGGAGTTATGATCGCATCAACAAAAAAAATCATCATCAATCAATCAAGATATTAATAAGCATGGAGCAATACCTTTAATAGAGAAGAAAACAATTCTGCGATGGGAAAAAAAGCTTCAGTGTCCTCTTTATATCCCACAAGCTAACAGACCCCAGGAAGAAAAAAGGAGTCTTCACTTTCCGTTTATAAAGGCTACGGATGCGGGATAGCAATCAGCAAATGCTTAACAATCCAAATATTCGAAGGCAGCCATACAATAAGAGGAAATGCATCTCTCCCAAAGAGACGAACCAGATTCTATCCTGGTAACACCTATTGAAACCTTTCCTGTGAATTTATTTTTTCGTCACCATCTAATGCCTACCCCGCAATAGTGCAACCATTACGTGCTAGGAAATGTACTTATTGTTGATGGTGGATTTTAGTTCAGGGATAAAATTGTAAAACTAGTATTTTACGCGCTGTCACCCTGCAAAGGGAAAGACGATTAAGAAGTGATGAGTACCTCTTCACTTTATTTATTCGAAGCAATCCAATAAAATACACAAGATTCACCCAGAATGGTGCGTGTAACAGCAATCCCAAATATTCAGTGAATTTTATTAGCATTAACAATTAATGCATGATCTGCCTAGAATTTTCCGTGCTGTGTTCTCATCAGAACTCTCATTATTGACATGACATGACGAATGAGTGTTCACTCTCAGCAGAGTAGCATGAATCTCTGTGTCAATATTGAGACATGCACGAAATACCCACACGGGCTGCATCACTCTCTGACAGAGAGAGTCTCGCATCGACGCGCTTTGGTTAGCCCGATCGAGCATGCTTAATTTCCTTAAGGGAAATCTAGACTATCCATGTCAGTCTCAGAAAGGATCACGGCCACACAAGTTGGCCGCGTGATTTAACAATCCTAGCCAAACCTTGGCAAGAATAGGCAATTGTCGTAATGACCATCGACGTGCCCACTTATTCCCCAGCCGGTCGGGCATCATACGAACAACCTCTAGCACCATCGAACTCTAACCTTAAGTAGGATGGGCCTGTTACTTTGTGAAGGTTTGATCGAACATAGACTGATCAAATCAGTCTTAAAACCATCACAACCGTCCAACTTCGCCAACCTAGTTGGACGGATTAGATCATCCCACGAATGATCAGGGAAGCGCTAATACACACGTTAGCGGGCCCACTATCCCCATAGCCTCTCGGTTTCTCACGGTGAATCCATGGAGAAGTAAAAACATTTGCTCAAACCATGACAGACGTGATGCTTCCAAGGGTCGCGAAATTTTAAAAGTGTCTTAAATTGATGATAGGTGTCTAAAACACCTTTATATTTATCTATTGTTTATGCTTTCTATGCTAGTTTTCTTGTAAATTATGTATCTTATGTTTGTTTTTTGAGTATTTAGGTACTTTGGAGTCATTTAGAACAAAAGAGGAAGAAACAATACAAAAGTATCATCTCATGTGCAACTGCTATTAGAGGCGAATTATTTCTCACTATTTGCTTTTATTTCTTCATCTCTGTCTGAAAAGTATGTCGGCTTTAGTGATGCAAACCTCTGTCTGAAAAGCACGACAACTTTAGTGATGACTCTCATTGAAGAGAATAAGTGAATATGAGGTGTAAAAGACGGCTGTTGTTGGTGGAAGGCGAAAGGAGACGTTCATTTGGAGCGAAAAGGAGCAAAGAGACCAAGTCGCAGCCGAAGAATGAGCTGTCAGTTCCCTGAAACTGACAGTTGAGCAGAGAGGGAAGAATCGTCATTTTGCAGAAAAGCGCTATCGGGAGCACATTGGAGGAACAGGGGATATCATGTGGTGGCCTGTAGCCGGGGTGTATAAATCCACCCAATCATTCCTACACAAACTTAGAAGTTAGAGAAAATCATTTCTCAACTCATTTGATTTACTTCTACTTCTCTGTTTGTATGAAGGCTGGCTTAGTTATCATTGATAGAAATCCAGAAATTGAAAGGGGATAGAGCAGAGAGACACTGTTCAAATTCGTTAGAAATTGTGAGATGATGAAGCTTTAGTTGTTGCCATGAATTGAAGCAAGAAATCCGAGAAGAAGATAGGGTTTGCTTTTAAGAAATAGGGAATAATTTGAGTTGTTGCTGCTCAATTGATGGTTAAAAAGACGAAATAAAGCAGTGAAGGCAGCTGTAGAAGAGATCTGTTGCCATGAATCGAACACGCCTTTCTATTAGACAAAACAGTGTCAAGGAGGAGGATACAATGTAACTAATGTTGGTGAATTGTTGGGTCTGAATTGCAGCAGCTGGGTGTTATTGTGGGGTTCGAAATGGCGGATTCTTGAAGTCGAAGTAGAGTGTAGAACTGGGTTGTTGTTTGAATATGGTATTGGTTGCAAGGAAGGTGCCATAGAGAAGCTCGGAAATCACTGGTAAAGCTCTTTCCTCATTAGTCAATGCACGCAACTGTTCGATTATTTGCCTGAATGAACTCTTGTGCACCATTTCAAACTCATTTGCTGTTAAGATGAATCTGGGTACAAGGGTTGTTGCTGCAATTGGTTAGATTGAGAAAGGTTTCACATTGGAGAAGATTTGGTGGAATTTCAAGACTAAACTCAGTTGAGAAGAGACAAAGATAGACTCCAACAGAAGCAGGGAAAAAAGGTTAGATTTGTGATGTTTTGTGCCCATGTTTTTGAGCTGAATTTCAGCTGGGAAAAAGTCGTTTCTATGACTGGAGACTTGGTTGAACGAGCTCTTGATGGTGATTGTATGGAAGTGCAGTTTTAGATGGCGAACTGAGGTGCAGATGGAGCTCAATCTGAACTAGAAACTGCAAGGTGCTAACTAATGTAGTAAAGTGGTGTGTGGCTAATTGTTGGTGCTAGGCTTATGGCATCGCAGTGCTGTGGAGCGTAGGAGGTTGCAGTCTAGCTATGTGTATGAAATGTATTGCATTTGGTGATTTTAGCTTAAGTGGAAGGTTTTGGATAAGAATTATAGGTGGGCTTGCAACTGATGTCAGTATATTTGAAGCTACGGGTGGATATGTTGATGCTGCAATGGAAGTGGTTCAGGTGTTAGCTGTGGAGCACTGGCTGGTGGTATTGATGCTGAGATACAGTACAGTGGGTTTAAGGATGAAATAGGAGCTTGTGTTACTGTTGGTACTGATATTTTATATCAATGGTTATGTGCGAGAGTAAGTTGCAAGTGATCAGGGTCATAGCTGGGAGTTGTATGCAGTGCTCAGGTTGCAGAGCTAAAACTGCATACATGTTGCAAGTGTGTAAGATACTGTTGTGTTGCAGGTGAACTTGAGCTGGTAATATTGCAGGTGGAATTGCTGAACTGAAGGTGACAATGTAATGGCTTGATTCTGACGATGGAATTATAGGTGGTGATTAGCAGTAAATGGTGAGATTTAATGGAGTTTCTGTGCTTGAAATACATATGGGTACAATCAGTTATGAAGTTGTAGGTTTGTTAGAAACTGGAGGTGATATGAGGCAGTTAGAATGGGTTGTTAGTTGGCTGTGCTGAAGAGTTAGCAGAGCGATGGAGCTACAGATACAACTGCCAATGTAGGATGAATGATGGTGATTATCATGGGCTTTGTGTGAATGTTTAGAAGCAGTTAGTAAATGCAAGATGGTTCCACTGGAATTTGTTAGTTGTTTGCAGTGGTTGTTTGTGGTGTGAGTGGTTGTAGTGTTGCTGATAGAGCTAGACAAGCATGGTGGAGATGAAATTGGTAATGCCAGGGGAAAGTAAGTTGAGTAACTAATGTAGGTGCATGCAGTGGAATTTGGAGTTGGTTTCAGGGAATGCTGAGCAGAAATGGTGGCATTGCACAACCATTATGGATGGCTTTTCCCAAGTGAATTGGTATTATGGTATGGCCTGGAAATGGCTCGGGCTTTGGCCAAGAAACTAACTCAGCCTAGCCACCCAGTTAAGACAGACTCATTTGACTCGGAACTGACTACTGAGTTGATTGTGTCACCTGAGATACTTTTCCGGTGCCTAATTCCGGCTAAATTCCGGCGAAAAACACAGTTTTACGGCAACAGTTTGGGACATATTTTCTACATGGGTTATTTTCACACATGGATTTAATGGGCTTGGTGGACTTTTTGGTGTTGGGCTTTGAAGACTAGACCTATTTTTGGTAAGCAAAGGATTATAAAAGGAGGCTTCTACAACTTTCATGATGACGTATTATTCTTGGAGCAGAGGAGAGAGCCGCTGAAAATTACGCTTCTAGGGTTTGATTTTGTTTCATCTTCCTTAATTCATTATTATTATGTTGATGAACTCCATAGCTATGAGTAGCTAAATTCTATTTTATTGGTTAAGGATGTAGTCCTATATCTATAACTTGTGCTTGATTAATGCATTAGTTTTCTCTCTTGATTATCGTTCATATCTCTACTGTTTTTAATATCACATGATTGATGTATTGTGATAGGGTTTTGATGTTTGTTTAGTTAAGTGGCCAATTAATTGAACTTGCATCTTGTCCATAGCTATTTTAGGGTTTTTCATCAAGCGATAACCCCAAATACAAGTTGCATGATATGATTATAGTTTGTAGTGATACACTCTTATAATCATATGTAGAGTTTGACCATTGTCTGAATTGTTCTGCGCAATGTATGACAATTGCATTGATTAGCATATTTACAAAACTTAATGCTCCTGGGAATTGAACTTGATTAGCGCAAGGCGTTAGGTTATTCTTTAGGTAGAATTCACATACACAGCTCTAATGTGTGTGTTGATTAACTTGGGAAATTATTAGTTTATCTTGCTCTCTTGATATTCTAGGCTTTTGATAATAAAAGAGATTAAATCGTAATTCTAATCATATATGCAAGAACATGTTTAAGATTGAAGATGAATTCCTTGACCAATATCTGTCTCTCATTGATTACTTCCAACTATTTACTTTGCTTTTAATTTACTTTTATTTTACAAAAATCAGAAATTCCCCATCTTGGTTACTAAGAAACTAGAAATTGATAACTACAATCGCCTCTCTGTGGATACGAACTCTTCCTTACTTTATACTTCATTCATATTTTGTTGAGTAAGAAAGTGAATTATTTTTGACGCTTACGACATCGATCAAATTTTGGCGCCGCTGCCGGGGAGGCATTCGGCTAGTTATTAAGTTTTTAGTTTCTTTTTATTATTTCTACTTGCATACTTGCTTTTCGTTTCTTGTCTTGTTTCTCACTTGTTTGCGATAATTGTTTTCAGGTACCTAATCCTTGGCTTCTAAAGATTGAAATTATCTAAGGTGCGGGATAGCTACTCGAAAAGGCACAATACTCCAACCAAGGCAAGGCACAACGGAAGAAGAAAACTTGGAAGTAGAACACGATACTTTCCAGCAAGTAGAAGAAGAAGTTGTAGAACAAGATGTTCTGGTTGAACAAGAACCACCTTTTGAAGAAGAATAAGAAGCAATGGGTGACGCTACAAATCGTATACTCAATGACTTGACTTTGCACAAGCTTGATACACAGCAGGGTTGTATTCAAACAAACTCTACCTTTGAGATCAAGACGGGGTTGCTTAGGGAATTTCCAAAGTTCCATGGCATGGTGAATGAAGATCCAAACAAGCATCTTATGGACTTCCACACCATTTTCACGGCCATGCTTTCAGCTGATGTTGAGGCGGATGGGGCTATGTTGAAAGTGTTTCGATTCTCTTTGATGGATAATGCTAAGGATTGGTTATATTATTTGCCTCCCGGAAGTGTCACAACGTGGAATGGGTTGAAGAAACTCTTTTTAGAGAGATATTTTCCTGCATCTAAGGCTACTCAAATTCACAAGGAGATTTGCGGAATGAAGCAAAATGTGGGAGAATCCTTATATGATTGTTGGGAACGATACAAGAGGTTGGTGGCAAGCTGTCCTCATCACCAATTTAGCGGCGCTATGATTATCCAATACTTTTATGAAGGACTCCAATCAAGCGATAGGAACCTTATTGACGCTGTAGGTGGTGGTGCACTAGTGAGCAAGACGGTGGAACATGCTAGAGAGTTGATTGAGAACATGGAAGCAAACTCCCAACAGTTTTTGAATCGTGGCTCGGATGTGCTTCTTAGGAGAGTAAATGAAGTGAGCGAGGTCGAGGAACTTCGTCAACAAATGGGTAACATAACAGCAATGCTGCAACAAGTTTCAGCTGCGGTAATCCCAAGTTCTCATCAAGGGTATGAAGAAGACAATGAACAAGATAATGTGGTCTTTCCAAGTCAGCAAAGACAGTATGATCCTTATTCAAACACTTACAATCCAGGATGGAGAGATTACCCCAATTTTAGTTATGCGAACAAGCAAGGAGCGGTTTAACAATCCAATTTCAACAATTCAGGTGGATTTCAACATCAACAACAACAATTCCAGCCGCGTCAATAATTTCAGCAACCACAACAATCAATGCAAAATCAGGGTTCCGATATCGACTCAAAGCTTCAAACAATGATGCAAGGCATTTCTACTATGTTTAAAGACAACCAACAAGAGACTAAGAGTGCGATAAAGGATTTGCAGACACAAATGGGTTCCATAGCAACTGAGTTGAACCAAGTGAAGGCACAAATTGGTGGGAAACTCCCTTCTTAACCTATCAACCCAAAAGAGGGTGTCAATGCAATTACGTTGAGAAGTGGTGCAACACTTGTGCAACCCGAAGTTACTGATTCGGGAAAAGTGGAAACACCAAAGGAACCTGTTTTGGAGGAGAAGAATGAGGATTCTCCCCAAACTTCTGAGGTACCTATTCCTAACTCTAAAACTACGGTTTATACTTATGTTCCTCCTTTACCTTTTCCTCGCAGATTTGCAAGTTCCAAGAAGGAGGCACTAGAAAAGGAGATTTTAGACGTTCTCAAGAAGATTCATGTGAACATACCACTCATAGATGCAATCAATCAAGTTCCAAAGTATGCAAAGGTGCTGAAGGATTTGTGTACCAATAAGCAAAGGCTCAAAGGTAATGAAGTTTTAAGTGTAGGGGAGAATGCTTCAGAAATCTTACAACACAAACTCCCACTGAAATGCAAGGACCCGGGTAGCTTTGACATTCCCGTCACTATTAGTAACACTACATTTAATAAAGCCATGTTGGATTTAGGTGCATCCGTTAATGTTATGCCTGCATCTATGTATAACTCGCTTGATCTTGGTTCTCTTAAAAAGGCTGGAATTGTGTTGCAATTAGCCGATCACTCTAATGTCTACCCAATAGGTATTGTTGAGAATGTTCTTGTGCAGGTTAATCAACTTGTATTTCCAGCTGACTTTTGTGTCTTAGAGATGGATGAAGGTTCACTGGACTCATCTTTTCCATTGCTACTTGGGCATCCCTTCATGAAAACGACAAAAACCATTATCGATGTAGACAAGGGAACGCTTACTATGGAGTTTGATGGAGAAATAATACGTTTCAACATTTTCGAGACGATGAGATATCCTAGTGATGTCCACTCTTGTTTCTCCGTTGATGTGTTGGACACATTGGCGCAACAAATGTTTGAGTTGAATGGCACTGATTCTTTGGAAACCGTGCTCACTAAACCTATTGATAATGGTTTGGAGTACGGTGATGAGATTAAGGAAACTATTGGTTCTCTTAACTCATTACCGGAAAAATCTGCACTTAAGAATGTTTCATATGTTTCTTTACCTTGCAATGATGAAAATATTGTACCTTCAATTATTAAATCTCCAAAGCTAGAATTGAAACCTCTTCCAAGTCACTTAAAGTACTTGTACTTAGGTGACAATGAAGAGTTACCTGTGATTGTTTCTAACGAGCATAGTGAATTGCAGGAGCAAAAAATTCTAAGGGTGTTAAGGAAGCACAAGACGGCCATAGGATGGACAATTTATGATATCAAGGGTATAATCCATGCCGTTTGCATGCACAAGATCCGTTTGGAGGATGATGCAAAGCCTACAAGGGAAGTGCAACGTCGTTTGAACCCTCCCATGATGGAAGTTGTGAAAAAGGAGATACTCAACCTTTTGGAAGTGGGTGTTATCTACCCCATATCCGATAACAAGTGGGTAAGCCCGGTACAAGTTGTACCAAAGAAATCAGGTGTGACGGTGGTGGAGAATGATAAGAACGAACTTGTCCCAACTCGTGTGCAAACCGGTTGGAGGGTTTGTATTGATTACAGGAAATTGAATGCCACTACTAGAAAAGATCACTTTCCATTACCTTTTATTGATCAAATGCTTGAACTTTTAGCTGGACACTCTTATTATTGCTTTCTTGATGGCTATTCAGGTTATAATCAGATTGTGATAGCGCCGGAGGATCAAGAAAAAACTACTTTCACTTGTCCTTTCGGTACTTTTGCTTATAGAAGGATTCCTTTTGGCTTATGAAATGCTCCATCTACCTTTCAAAGGTGTATGGTAAGTATATTTTCAGAATATGTTGAAAACATAATCGAAGTGTTCATGGAAGACTTTAGTGTCTTTGGTGATTCATTTGACCTTTGCTTGAACAATTTGTCACTAATCCTTGAACGATGTGTTGAAATAAACCTTGTGCTGAATTGGGAGAAGTGCCATTTCATGGTAACTCATGGCATAGTTTTAGGCCATATTATATCTTCTAAAGGCTTGGAAGTTGATAAATCTAAGATAGACCTTATTCGTGCTCTAAACCCTCCCACTACGGTGAGGGAGATACATTCTTTCCTTGGTCATGCAGGTTTTTATCTTAGATTCATCAAGGAT
The DNA here is from genome assembly GCA_023529315.1 of Papaver bracteatum. Classification (NCBI taxonomy): domain Eukaryota; kingdom Viridiplantae; phylum Streptophyta; class Magnoliopsida; order Ranunculales; family Papaveraceae; genus Papaver; species Papaver bracteatum. The sequence goes on along the minus strand of JAJJWX010004466.1, from coordinate 1,065,686 downwards.
TTTTCCAAGATAGCATCACAACTTTGCAACTTATTGCAAAAAGATGTGGTTTTTAACTTTGATGAGAAGTGTGTGGCTGCATTCAATCGTTTAAAAGAACTTTTGATTTCATCCCCTATCATTAAACCACCGGATTTGAGCAAGCCTTTTGAGCTCATGTGTGATGCAAGTGATTATGCGATTGGTGCGGTGCTTGGGCAGCGTGTGGGGAAGATACCTCATGCTATTCATTATGCTTCTAGAACGTTAAATGAAGCCCAACAAAACTACACAACCACTGAAAAAGAGTTATTAGCTATTGTTTTTGCTTTGGAAAAGTTTCGCTCTTATCTAATTGGTACAAAAGTTGTTGTTTTTTCTAATCATGCAGCACTTAGGTACTTGCTTACAAAGAAAGAGGCGAAATCGAGGCTCATACGATGGATTCTACTCTTGCAAGAGTTTGATATTGAAATCAAAGACAAGAAAGGAATTGAGAACACCATTGCGGATCACTTGAGCCGTCTTGCTGTGGACAAGGAAGCTATCCCATTGCGTGAAAGTTTCCCGGATGAGAAATTATTCTCAATTGCCTTTGGAGAACCATGGTGCGTTGATATTGTTAATTACTTAGTTTCTAAACAAATCCCAAAGAACTTGTCTCGTGCTGAGAGGGACAAACTTAAGAAGTTATGAAACCAATACATATGGGATGATCCATACTTATGGAAACATTGTAGTGACCAAGTAATACGAAGGTGCATTCCCAAATCCGAATTTGACTCTATCTTGTCTTTTTGCCACTCATATGCATGTGGAGGACACTTTGGGAGCAAGAGAACCGCTCTCAAGGTACTAGAATGTGGTTTCTATTGGCCGACTTTGTTTAAGGATGCACATGTATTTTGTATTACATGTGATAGGTGCCAAATAACAAGCAATCTAGGTGCCCGAAATCAAATGCCACAAACTATTATTCAATTTTTTGAAGTCTTTGATGTATGGGGAATTGATTTTATGGGACCTTTTGTCAATTCTAGTGGAAATTATTATATCTTGCTTGCTGTTGATTACGTCTCGAAATGGGTGGAAGCTAAGGCCACCCCAACTAATGATTCTAAAGTTGTTTCAGATTTTGTGCAAGCAAATATTTTTGCAAGGTTTGGAATTCCAAAGGCTATAATTAGCGATGGAGGTTCACACTTCAAAAATAGGTTCTTGCAAGCCTTGTTAAGGAAGTACAATGTGTCGCATAGGATTGCAACACCATACCATCCACAAAAAAATGGACAAGCCGAGGTTTCCAACCGAGAGGTAAAATCCATTCTAGAGAAGAAGGTGAATCCAACAAGGAAGGATTGGAGTTCGCGGCTCAATGATGCTTTGTGGGCGTATTGAACCGCATACAATACACATATTGGGATGTATCCCTTTAGGCTTGTTTACGGTAAACCTTGTCACTTACCCGTTGAAATTGAGCATAAGGCGTTTTGGGATATTAAGCAATGCAATATGGAGTTAGATGGTGCTGGAAAGCAAAGGAAGTTGCAACTTCAAGAGTTAGAAGAGATTCGCAATGATGCATTTGAAAGCTCAAGGATTTACAAGGAAAAGATGAAGGCATTTCATGATAATATGATTACAAAGAAACAATTTTGCATTGGGCAGAAAGTGCTTTTGTTTAATTCTCGTTTGCAATTATTTCCGGGTAAACTAAGGTCACGTTGGATTGGACCTTTTGTTGTTACTAATGTGTTTTCTCATGGTGCAGTTGAAATTCGTAGTTTGGCTACAGGAAATGAACTTAAAGTGAATGGGAACCGGTTGAAACCATATTATGAGAACTTCTCTTCAGATGTCGTGGAAGGAGTGAACCTTGTGGAAGTGCTCCCTCTGGAGGAGTCTTAGCAAACAAGGAGAACGTCGGGCTGACGACTTTAAACCAAGCGCTAAGTGGGAGGCAACCCACCGGTTTTGTATCTTTACCTTTATCTTTTTATTCTTTAATCATTTTTATCTTCATTTTCTTATTTTTGCATATCATTTGCGGAATTTCCCACCTTGAACTTTCTTTGGATGATTCAATTTTACATTGAGGACAATGTAAAGTTTAAGTGTGGGGGAGCATTTATATGTTTGTATAGTGTGTTTTATGCCTTTAGTAAAAAAAAAAAATCAGAAAAATAGAAAAACCAAGAAAAATATTTGTGCTTTTTGAACTCCGAAATCTAGAAACTTGTGCCTTTAGGATAACACCATTAGTGGATGGAACCATTTTGATTGCATGAGTTTAGGAACCAACTAACTAAAAGGGATTTTTTAGCTCAGAAATCATAAATAACATGATAAGTTGTTACCATATCTCGGAATATCACCATATCACATTCTATTTTTATTTTTCCATATTTATCTATTGTTCTCTAAGTGCTTTGGTGGGTCACTAAACATTGACGTGTTATTACTGCTAGGTTGAAATAGAGTGATTGAGTTACTAGAAAAAGAAGAAAGAAAAGAAAAAAAATGAAAAAAAAAAGAAAGAAAAAAGAAAATAAAAGAAAAAAAAGACCGACCAATTAGACCAAAACGGAATAAAAATGACACTTGGGAATAGCAGTATGTGTGAAACGTAGTCCCTGTCTCCGTCGCCTAAACAAGCGTGCAATGCAGGATTCAAGGCAACTATCACATACTTGCTGATAAGAAGCATGCGCTTGGATCCAAAATATTTAATCATGCTGTCTAAAAAAGAAAAAGAAAAAAAAGAGAAGAAAAAAGCATTATTTTGGTTGAATAAAGTCAGTTCTGGTTCCCTTGTATATGCCAGTGAGTTGATGTAGAATTCAAACCAGTAGCTCAATCCAATAGGCATAGGTTCATCTTGGCAGCGACCTTCAGACAGATATGGGATACATCAATCACTTGTGAACATTCGCCAACATCTACATCTATATTCATCTTCTTAATCTTTTTATTGTGATTGTGGTTTGTTAGTTTCCGAGTATTGTGGCTTGTTCGACTATCTAATTAGAGTTTATTTACTAATATATGAATTGAATTTGCACAAGGTACCTCCTCCTGTAGTCATTTTGGATTTGTTCATTGATTTGTCACAAATAGACGGAGTTGGAAATATAGGTTTTGTAGGCAGACCTCTTGTAAACCTTCACGAGACTAAACCTCGTCCACTAGGGACACCTAAGGGTTCAAAGGCATGTTATTTATGCTTAAAGTGACCGTAGACTCGATGAGACGGAGTTGTATGTATCTTTTATAATTATTTTGTTTGATTTTATCGAGGACTAGCAAAGTCTAAGTGTGGGGGAATCTGATAGGTGTCTAAAAAACCTTTATATTTATCTATTGTTTATGCTTTCTCAGCTAGTTTTCTTGTAAATTATGTATCTTATGTTTGTTTTTTGAGTATTTAGGTACTTTGGAGTCATTTGGAACAAAAGAGCAAGAAACAATGCAAAAGTCTCATCTCATGTGCAACTGCTATTGGAGGCGAATTATTTCTCACTATTTTCTTTTATTTCTTCATCACTTTCTGAAAAGTATGTCGTCTTTAGTGATGCAAATATCTATTTGAAAAGCACGAAAACTTTAGTGATGACTCTCATTGAAGAGAAAAAGTGAATATGAGGAGTAAAAGACGGCTGTTTGGGTGGAAGGCGAAAGGAGACGTTCATTTGGAGCGAAAAGGAGCAAAGAGACCAAGTCGCAGCTTAAGAATGAGCTGTCAGTTCCCTGCAACTGACAGTTGAGCAAAGAGGGCAGAATCATCATTTTGCAGGCAAGCGCTATCGGGAGAACATTGGAGGATAAGGGGCTGTCATGTGGTGGCCTGTAGCTGGGGTGTATAAATCCACAAAATCATTCCTACACAAACTTAGAATTTAGAGAAAATCATTTCTCAACTCATTTGATTTACTTCTACTTCTGTGTTTGTATTAAGGCTGACTTAGTTATCATTGATAGAAATCCAGAAATTGAAAGGGGATAGAGCAGAGAGACACTGTTCAAATTCGTTAGAAATTGTGAGATGATGAAGCTTTAGTTGTTTCCATGAATTGAAGCAAGAAATCCGAGAAGAAGATAGGGTTTTCTTTCAAGAAACAGGTAATAATTTGAGTTGTTGATGCTCAATTGATGGTTAAGAAGATGAAATGAAGTAGTGAAGGCAGCTGTAGAAGAGATCTGTTGCCATGAATCGAACACGCCTTTTTGTTAGACAAAACAGTGTCAAGGAGGAGGATACAATGTAACTAATGCTGGTGAATTGTTGGGTCTGAATTGCAGCAGCTGGGTGTTATTGTGGGGTTCGAAATGGCGGATTCTTGAAGTCGAAGTAAAGTGTAGAAATGGGTTGTTGTTTGAATATGGTATTGGTTGCAAGGAAGGTTCCATAGAGAGGCTCGGAAATCACTAGTAAAGCTCTTTCCCCATTAGTCAGTACACGCAACTGTTCGATTATTTTCTTGAATGAACTCTTGTGCACCATTTCAAACTCATTTGCTGTTAAGATGAATCTGGGTACAAGGGTTGCTGCTGCAATTGGTTAGATTGAGAAGGGTTTCGCATTGGAGAAGATTTGGTGGAGTTTCAAGACTAAACTCAGTTGAGAAGAGACAAAGATAGACTCCAACAGAAGCAGGGAAAAAAGGTTAGATTTGTGATGTTTTGTGACCATGTTTTTGAGCTGAATTTCAGCTGGGAACAAGTCGTTGCTATGACTGGAGACTAGGTTGAACGAGCTCTTGATGGTGATTGTATGGAAGTGCAGCTGTAGATGGCGAACTGAGGTACATATGGAGCTGAATCTGAACTAGAAACTGCAAGGTGTTAACTGATGCAGTAAAGTTGTGTGTGGATAATTGTTGGTGCTAGGCTTGTGGCATCACAGATTTGTGGAGCGTAGGAGGTTGCAGTCTAGCTATGTGTATGAAATGTATTGCATTTGGTGATTTTAGCTGAAGTGGAAGGTTTTGGCTAAGAATTATAGGTAGCCTTGCAACTGATGCCAACAGATTTGAAGCTACATGTGGAAATGTTGATGCTGCAATGGAAGTGGTTCAGGTGTTAGATGTGGATCACTGGCTGGTGGTATTGATGCTGAGCTGCAGTACAGTGGGTTTGAGGTTGAAATAGGAGCTTGTGTTACTGTTGGTACTGAGATGTTATAGCAATGGTTATGTGCGAGAGTAAGTTGCAAGTGAGCAGGGTCATAGCTGGGAGTTGTATGCAGTGCTCAGGTTGCAGAGCTAGAACTGCCTACATGTTGCCAGTGTGTAAGATACTATTGTGTTGTAGGTGAACTTGAGCTGGTAATATTGCAGGTGGAGTTGCTGAACTGAAGGTGACAATGTAATGGCTTGATTCTGACGATGGAATTACAGGTGGTGATTAGCAGTAAATGGTGAGAGTTAATAGTTTCTGTGCTTGAAATACATATGGGTACAATCAGTTATGAAGTTGTAGGTTTGTTAGAAACTTGAGGTGATATGAGGCAGTTAGAATGGGTTGTTAGTTGGCTGTGCTGAAGAGTTAGCAGAGCGATGGAGCTACAGATGCAACTGCCAATGTTGGTTGAATGATGGTGATTATCATGGGCTTTGTGTGAATGTTTAGAAGCAGTTAGTAAATGCAAGATGGTGCCACTGGAATTTGTTAGTTGTTTGCAGTGGCTGTTTGTGGTGTGAGTGGTTGTAGTGTTGCTGCTAGAGCTAGCCAAGCATGGTGGATCTAAAATTGGTAATGCCAGGGGCAAGTAAGTTGAGTAACTAATGTAGGTGCATGCAGTGGCATTTGGAGTTGGTTTCAGGGAATGCTGAGCAGAAATGGTGGCATTGCACAACCATTATGGCTGGCTTTTCCCAAGTGAAGTGAAATGATGGTATGGCCTGGCAATGGCTCGGGCTTTGGCCAAGAAACTAACTCAGCCTAGCCACCCAGTTAAGACAGACTCATTTGACTCGGAACTGACTACTGAGTTGATTGGGTCACCTGAGATACTTTTCCGGTGCCGAATTCCGGCGAAAAACACAGTTTTCCGGCAACAGTTTGGGACATATTTTCTACATGGGTTATTTTCACACATGGATTTAATGTGCTTGGTGGACTTTTTGGTGTTGGGCTTTGAAGACTAGACCTATTTTTGGTAAGCAAAGGATTATAAAAGGAGGCTTCTACAACTTTCATGATGACGTATTATTCTTGGAGCAGAGGAGAGAGCCGCTGAAACTTATGCTTCTAGGGTTTACTTTTGTTTCATCTTCCTTAATTCATTATTATTATGTTGATGAACTCCATAGCTATGAGTAGCTAAATTCTATTTTATTGGTTAAGGATGTAGTCCTATATCTATAACTTGTGCTTGATTAATGCATTAGTTTTCTCTCTTGATTATCGTTCATATCTCTACTGTTTTTAATATCACATGATTGATGTCTTGTGATAGGGTTTTGATGTTTGTTTAGTTAATTGAACTTGCATCTTGTCCATAGATATTTTAGGGTTTTTCATCAAGCGATAACCCCAAATACAAGTAGCATGATATGATTATAGTTTGTAGTGATACACTCTTATAATCATATGTAGAGTTTGACCATTGTCCGAATTGTTATGCGCAATGTATGACAATTGCATTGATTAGCCTATTTCCAAAACTTGATGCTCCTGGGAATTGAACTTGATTATCGCAAGGCGTTAGGTTATTATTTAGGTAGAATTCACATACGCAGCTCTAATGTGTGTGTTGATTAACTTGGGAAATTATTAGTTTATCTTTCTCTTTTGATATTCTAGGCTTTTGATAATAAAAGAGATTAAATCGTAATTCTAATCATATATGCAAGCACATGTTTAAGATTGAAGATGAATTCCTTGACCAATATCTTTCTCTTATTTATTACTTCCAACTATTTACTTTGCTTTTAATTTACTTTTATTTTACAAAAATCAAAAATTCCCCATCTTGGTTACTAAGAAACTAGAAATTGATAACTACAATCGCCTCTCTGTGGATACGAACTCTTCCTTACTTTATACTTCATTCATATTTTGTTGAGTAAGAAAGTGAATTATTTTTGACGCTTACGATAGCGATCAATTGATCACAACCATCCTACTTAGCCAGCCTATTTGGATGGCTTAGATCGAACTTAGGACCATTAGGAAGGTGCACATATGTTCACCGTCAGCCCGACGTGGGCCCCACATGGTCGGGCTCCCCAAAGGAGTGGCATAGCGTCCCAAACCGTTTGGCCAAAGTTGTGCACGCGTGACTGATCCAAAACCCTAATTAGGGTTTTCGGCATTACATATATGTCGCAGTTTGATCATGACCATCCATCTTTGCCAGCTCAGATGGAGGGTATAGATATAGACTAAATAGGTCCAGAGAGCATCAAAATGAACACCGTGGGCCTACCTACGCATGTAATTGGCCGGACAAGGTGGACCATGGCCAGGCACCTCAAAACGCGCGCCCAAAGATGGCATGCCTTGGCCCCCTAAAATCCTTTGCGGCAAAGGCTGTCTGTCGCAAATCGATTATGACCACTCACCTTTGCCAAACAAATTGAGTGGCCTAGATCGCACCTCCGCGAGATAGAGTGGCATGGACTTGTACACCAGCAAGCCGTCTACACGCGTGGTCGGCCGGTCCCACCAAAAACTTTGTCCATGCTTGATTTCGGTCAAGCTAAAGAGTGATTCTTGCGCACCTCTTTAAAACCATAAAATCGTCCAATGGATAGCCCTCCCATGCGGCCTCTAAACGATCACTCGAAGATGGTTATGCATGCAGCTATTTTAAGACGCTTAATCCGCGACTTACTCCGTTAAGCTTTTAAACAGCGATGCTTCATATATATTAATTGTATTCGATGCATTACATGCGTAAAGTATACACGATATTTCATGAACATCGATTTCCTAAATAACTTAGTTATTTAACCTAATAGCATCACGTGTTATTTCATGTGGGTCCCATGATTTGACCCACTCACTCGAGATATCAAATATGTCACAAACTGGGGGATACTCACTGGGGTATTGGTCTGGCGGGTTACAGCATGCAGCGTGCAATACGCCATTACAAGAACGTGTCAGGAAGAGTGGACGGTTAACAATGATGAGGGAAGTGGGCAAAGGTGTGATCATGTAACAATCAACACTCCTGCACGACCCCACTACTCCATCACTTCACCTCCTCCACTTCCTATGAGATGAGGGTTGCACTCAATGACTTGTATAAATAGGTCTTTCACCTATTTCCAAACAACACGACAAACACAGAAAAAACCAAGTGTTGTCACGTATCCAGAAAACACCCAGAACTGATAGCTTACATTGTGCAAGACAGTCCAACATTCTGATACAAGTCATAAACAACCAACACCTTCACAATCTCAACACCATCTTCGCTTCCCTCCCTAAGATCAACCCCATCTCTTTCACTTCGTGACCGAAGCAAGTCTGGAATGGACATTTCTTTGTTTAGGCCAGAATTGTATAGATTGATCTCTCGAATCAAAAGCACTCCCATGCAGTGCATTTGTTTAGGGTTTATATTCGTTTCTCATCCATACACACCCAAATTTACCAAAAATCGCAGAAACAGTTTTCACCCATAAACAAGAGTAATGAGCTAAATTGTATTGAGAGAGGCTTAGAGAACCGTCTAATAGAATGGGAGAGGCCCAGTCTCTTCTCTTTTAGAATAAATCCCTTTTTACAAAATTCTTGAAATTAGGGCTTTTTCTCCAAAACCCTAATTCTCTTCGAGTTTGATCCCTCTGCAAAAATCCCGAGAGAATAAATCATGTCCCAATGGCCTAGGATAGAATCCTCATGCATGAAAAGGGGTTGTCCATGGTTTGGGGAAATTTTTATTAGAAGAAAAGACTCTGGTTTCCTCATATGAGCCAAATTTGGGCTATTTTCCTCAAAACCCTAATTCTCTTCGACTTTTATCCTTCTGAAAAAATTATGAGAGAATATATCACGTCCCACTTGATAAGTGAATATTTCACATATATTTGGTGTCAATTCCATGCTAGTATTTGTTGGTTTTCTTGCAAATTATTGTATGTTACGCTTGTTTTCTCTTATTTGTGTTTTATTAGGGGAATCATCCAAAAAGAAGTGAATTTGCGCTTAGTTGTGCAATAAAAGAAGCTAGCTACAAGTGGATAAGGGGCCAAAGACCAAGAGAAAATCATTCAAACACAGGAGTTCTTGCTATTAAAGTGAAGAGGGAAACCACCTCAATTAATTAAAGAACAAAATGTAAATGGAATCTACTGATTTCTTTTACACTTGAAGCAAGAACGAGAAGAAGGTGTTGTTCTCAAGTGGCATACAAAGAAACACTGATGGGGTCTATGGCGGCGGCGTGAATAATTCAAAGAAGAGAAAAATAAAAGTGGCCGAAATGGAAGAAAAAGGAAAACTCAATAGTACTAAACAGTAACAAATAGTGTCGAACAATGGTGAATAGTTCCGAACAGTAGTGAATAGTACCTAACAGTGATGAATAGTCCTGAACGGTGCTGCACAGTTACGAAAAGAAAGGAAGAGAAAAAAATGGCGGCTACTGCGAAAATACAAATTCGCATTCAAAAAAGGACAGCTGCTGCGAATAAAAAGAGAAAAAATGGCGGCTAGGATTTTCAACACTTTCCCACTACGAATTTTGCGGAATGAGTCGAGGCATGGGAGGCTATAAAAAGGAACGAAGATTTTCATTAGAAAAACAACTGGTACGAGAGAGGAAAGAAAGAAGAAAGGTTTTTAATTTATATCTTAGGGTTTACCCCCTTTGGGGGGAAACCGAGTTATTCTCTTTTTTATTCTTTCATATATTTTTCATGGGTTTTAGTAAATCCATGAGTAGCTAATATTTTATTGATTAAGATATGATTTCAAAGTCCTGATTTATGAAACTTTAATTCTTTTTACAAGTTTATTTTAAGTTGATTTGTCTTGTCGATTATCTCTATTAATTTTAGTGTCTAAGATTACTATTGGGTTATTCAATTGGCCATTTGAATTAACTTGATAGTAATTCTTCTACTAGTATTGGGGTTGGTGATACGTGTAATAGTCACTCAATTCCATACGTAAGTAGTAAATCACAAAAGCTGAAAGAGGGATGCTGTTAAGAAATTGTGTATAGAGATGACACTAGTAAGCAGACCGAGCTTATGCGTTTGATGCTAGGATCAACCTAATTCACAAACCATAATGCATATGTTTGGGTTACACCTTGAGAGCTTATTCATGGTGGATCAATTAGATAGAATCTGGTAGTCGAGCACTTCCGTATCCAAAGGGCAAATGTGAATTCCTGGATAGCGAATTCAAATAAACAAGCTTTTAGAATTCTATACGAGTTGGTGACAATAGAAATTTTACAAGAAATAAAAAAGATAAAAATTACAACTAGATAGTTTTACTTTCTTTCTCGGACCCTCTTGAGTAGTCCAGCTTATTGTTATTCTACTTATGTCATCTCCCTTCAACCAATCCCCGGACCTCCAAAGTACATCATTAAAATATCCCTCACATGATCATGTTGGTGACAATAGAAATTTTACAAGAAATAAACAAGTACTTTTTAATGGCAAGGCCTTCCATTAAGTTTCTTTCATCCGGATACCGGCATGTAGGGATAATATGCCTCATTTATCTTAGCTATGATTTTCAATTGCCTCAAAGACCACCCGAAACACCTACACCAAACTTCCATGTAGATACACCGCCATGTCCTTACTCATCGCCGCTTTGGACACCGGTCGACGCCAAATTGTCCCAACAGCTTTAAGGAGGGGTGTTAATGATTCCTTAATCATATTTGTTTTCTTATTATATTTTTTTATTTTACTTTCATCAAACCAATCCCTTACTTTACTTTATTTCTCTAAACTCATGAAGACATCAACATTAACTAAATAACATATCAATTACACAGCTCTCTATGGGAACGATCTCTTACTACCGCTATATTACCAGTTAATTAGTGGGAAATATCTTGAATAATTTATTGCACTTACGACACACATCACCACTGGCCTAGGAGAGCATCCTCACGGATGAAAATGGCTTGTCCATGGCTTGGAGGAGTTTTGGAAGGAGAAAAGAACTTGGTTTCCTTATTTGGGAAAAATTCCTTTAATTTCCTCGTTTAGCTCTAATTCCTTTTCCTTTTGCTTGATAGATTCCTTCTTGGGATAAAATTAAATAAGATAACTTGTCTTGTATGTAGTTTTGGTCATGCACTAGTTGAGAAAACCAATCCGCCTCATTGCATTACCAAAATACCCTTTCAAATTATTCATAAACTTTGAACCAAGGGTTTTTCGTAAAAAAAAACCTAATGAGCGCTTGCTCTTGAGAAGAAAGGGAATGCTTGAGCGTCATCCACAGATGGTCATGTGTGGATGGAAAGTCTTGGGCGTTTCTAAGCATGATTTAGGGAAATAATTGCCTGGCTTTCCATGTTCGATCCAAATTCCTCTTTCTGTTTGAAGTAGAATTGATATTGCAGGAAACCCATTTTTTATTCTTAATGCTTGAATTTAATTCTCTACCCTTGGATTATAATTGTGGCATGAATGTTGCTATAATGTCTTCCTTTGTTTAGGTGATAGTGCCATTCGTCTTTCAAAATGATCGATACTAGTCGTCAATCTGATGACGTAGAAAATAACATAAGTGCTAATGATCTTGGATTTGATGATGTAGATACCCATCGTTCGTTCTTCATTGAGGCGTCCTCGGTAAGTATTGAACTTTATTTCTCTTTTATCATCTCTGATGCACACTTCTTAGGCCATCGAATGAATTAAAGTAGTCGTATTTGTCAAGGATTCTCTTCGCTTAGATGTTTGTCATAAAACTTCAGATTTGATACCCTTAGGGAAAACAGACGTAAAATATTCACACAGACTCTGATTTGAGTCTCGACCCTATATTTGAAAGAAAAGAGAATATGTTTTCTAATGCAAAAAGAATGACTTGATTCCGAATTCGTTTGTATAATCAAATTCGTGTATACTTTTGACTTCGGTGTTGGGACCACATATCCTAGATCGTTTGTCCATTTGAAGCGCCCTTTTTTTATGTTGTTGGGAAGACATAAAGGAACACATTTGCTTCAGAAAGTACCTCGAAATTCCTTATGAACTGTCATCAGTTTTCAAGTCTTCACGCTGCAATGTTCATCAATCTGAATTACCAATGGAATCCTTGTTTCAGTTGGATTCTTAAAATGTTCTCTTGCTTCAAGAACACCCCCTTGGAGTATTATAACTTCACTACTCTTCCTTATCTTGGTTTAGGTGATGAATTTTGTATTTTTAGGCTACAGACACGTCCGTGGTATTGATTATTCATTTTTACTCTTTGGTTTCCAGAAAACGTATTTTGATTGATCCCTTATTAAAGTGTGGACCCAAACAAATCCACGAGTATATCATGAGATGTAAGATGGATTTATTACTAAGTACAGTACTCTAGGCATGAGGGTATGCTTGAAGGGATTAGGAGAAGACAAGGCTTGAAGGGATTGTAGGAGGACAAGGTTTTAGGGGGAAAGGTCGGTCTGTGTTGTTGCTACCTTGATTTTAATTTATGTAATTTGAACTTTGCAGCCTTATCTGATCTTCCCTTTATTTGTAGAGTACTCTTCATGGTGAGAATGAGTTATATCTAGAATGAAGATGAGGCGGTCTTCTACAATTTCAAAGGGATTTCAGAAAGATATTCAGGTGCAGAGACAACTGACCGACATGAGGATAATTTCACAGAACCCATATCTTGACTTCAAATGAGACACTTACCGATGGATTATATCATGAGAATAATAACTCTGAACGCTCTTGCTTCTGATGATTTTGTAAACCTGGGAAACTTGGTGACAACCCATGAAAATCTTTGCTTTCAATGTGAGGTGGTTGCGGGAGTGATTCAATTCTATCAGGATCCGTTGGGGTAAGTTGAGTTCAGGTACTTGTATTTTAGAGAGTTTCTTAATTTGTGCAAACCCTAGATGGATCTGTTTCATATGCGAGTAGGTGAAAACCCTAAGTAAAATTCGTAATAGGAAGTCCTTCCTTGCGCGATCTTCACTCCAGAGGTTGTAGAAACTTCGTTTGACGTCTGATTTCAGTGGTTGACCCCAACTATCGAACAAAAAAGACATTCCTTTCATATAGTAATGACAAATATAGATTTCGAGATTATTTACTCAGTAATAAGCACATGTGAAGTTGAACTCGGGAATCCAGAGATTCAGCAGCAATTCCTTCAAATGTTTTGATGATATCTCTTGGATCGTATTTTGAAACATCATGCCATTATAAAACGTGGTAGGAGAGACATAAACTAGTATTTCTCATCAAGGGTGTGTTGTCGAATTATCTACCCATTTTCCTAGTTCGTCGAGTTATATGGCTAAAGTATAAGCCGCGTCTGAGTAGAGTGGAAACTGTAGACTCCTCTTTAAACCCATTGCAAACCCTAGTCCCGATGCACGCATATAAAACCCTAAAACAGATGAAAATATTCATATTCGAATCTTCGTATCTTTAGTCAGGATCCGGAACATAGTCGCTTGATTTGCAGAGAACATGGTAACTTTGACAGATTCAACGAGGCTGAAAAGAGAGGAGACTTTGATATATCGAGTCACAGATAAGTTCAATTCATGATTTTGAAGGCCGTTATCTAGTCTCGTAGTCCCTAAGTTATAACTTGTCATGATGTGTGTTTGAGGAGTTGAATGGTCTTGATGTGTCCCGATCTTTTGAGACTCTTGCGCTGATTATTGCTAAATTTGTTATCTGAAACAAGATGCTTGGGCCACCTCTTGTTGGCCATGTAGGTATGTAACGCATAATTCTTTATTAGTCCCCAGTTTGATATAAGACTAGGTATTCCTATTGACTCGGAACACTTGGAGAATGAAGTAAGACACTTGTACGATATTGAGTCTTCAAGGCGGGCAAGCGAAATCTGTGGGATGGAGACGTATGTGGAGATTCATGTTGAGATACTGCCGCATGTGTCTTTGTGAACAAGATGAAGTTATTTTTCGGCCTCAACTATGTGTCTTGACAAGGATTCATGCGAACTTATGTATCTGAATCATCTATCGAGATATGTCTTTCTTCTGGGAGATGGTAAACCAAAATTAAGAAAAGTGTACGCCTTCTAGGACTAACAGAACTATGGATGTGGCTGAACAATCGATTTATGATGACTTTTTTGATGGGATAATTCACTGGACATCTTCTAGGCATTTCTTCATGCGATGAAATCATGTTTTGACCCGAGGAAGTTGTAAGTGATCGTCATATATTGTCATTTGCTCATCACGTATGATTATCACTTATGTGATAGCTTGTCGAGCATATATTTTTGATAGAGAGGGATTTTACGGATAGAACTTCAAGCGGGGTGTGGCTTGGAGATACGGTCTCGGATCCTTCCCTCGCCTACTTAAGTAATAGTAGTTGGTTGCAGCTGTATGTCGAGTAATGAAGATTTATCTAAATTTTTTGGCTATTCAGATTTTTTTTTCCCTTGGTAGGTTTAGGTGCGAGGATATTCTCCTTCTTGGGTGAACTAAGGTCCCATCGGAAAATGATACAGGATAATTGTTGGTGTAGCCGAGATGGAGGGTCATCGAGACTTAGTCGTATAATCGCTAGGACTCATTTTTTTATGACGGGATGGGTGTCGAGATAGCATATCAACCGGTGTCTTTGAATATTCTGATAAGTATGAGTTTTAGCCAAGCAATGTCTTGGAAGCTAGTCTCGTCTTATACTTTGTCACGTTATGGTAACAATCCTATGAAACACGAAAACGACAAGATGCATCTCGGCTGGCGATTTATGACCTTATGTGGCTCTGCAAATCTTTTGTCTAGGTCAAGAATTTTTTGGAACCTTTCCAATTCTTCGCTAAGTTTATCCTGTAAATGACGAAAAGTGAAATCCGGCAGAAAAAGAACTAGGTTAATCTGATACAGAATGAAAGAGTTATAAGTAAAATAGTAGAGTGAAGTAAACTTCCCGAGTCCCCTGTGATCAGGTTGAGGGCCCTTGACCTAAACGAATTTTTGAGAAAATATTCATCAGAATCTCCAAGTTTATAGCATTATCTGGTCCTTGAGAGTTATAAAGTTGGTTGGATGGTTTCTCTTTTGCTCTGTTAAGTTCGTAATGAGCTTTATCTTCTGCGGTGAGGTCGATTGCAGGAAAGATCCCATCAGTGTTATTCTCAGCAATTTTAGTACTCCTTCTTTAGGAAACATGTACTCGATCTATATTTGTTGGATTTATCCCTACAGTTAACTCTAAAGGGGTTTTCAAATAAGTCTGGATGTCGGTCTGAGAGTTGCAAGATTCTGTTGAGTCTCGGGGAATTCTCCTTGGTCCGTATCCAACATTTTCAAGGATTAGCAGTAGATTTTTATGAAAATAGGTTACTAGGGTGTTTTTTTATGCATGAAGAGATCCATGTGATTCGATACACACTAACCTATTCACTAAGGTCAAACTCGAAAGATAGAGAAAGTGTTGGTATGGATAACTCTCTCGGCTAAATTTACAGAAATTGAATCAATGGAACGTTTTTATGTTTAGATTGGTGGAATCGTATTCCTTCCTAAGAGAACATGATTGATATCTGTAACTGAGTGAACAAACTCCCACCGTGGTCGCCAAAATGTAGTTACCTAAAACATGAGAGAGGATAGAAGTAGGATTCTAGGGTTTCTGAAAGTGAGTTATGGGAGGATGAGCACGAACAATATTCGCCTAAACTATGCACAGTGTCCTTTCAAAGGCTACTTCAGTCACATGGAAGATATATAGGGATGGTCTTAGGGAGGGAAGAACATGAAAAGAGAGATCAGATAATTATAGGGTTTAAAGAAGAATTGCTCTGAGAGGTTATGAGAAAGATGATGATAGCTTGGAAAAATAAAGGACATATTTATAGATGAATTCTCTAATCTCAGGTCGGTGAAGATAAGGATTTCTTTCCGTGCCGTACGGATAAATTCTCCCATCTCTTCGGGAATAGAGATAAACTAGGTTGAGTTTATCTCATTATTCCACCGCCTTTACTCTCTTCTATGGTGAGAAATAAGCTTGGTATTTCTCACACGTGTCGTAGACCGCCAGACCAATACCCTAATTGATATCCCCTATTTGTGTGAAGCTGAATCAGCCTTTGTGATGATGTGTTGATAGAGAAATATTCACTTTAGCCGAGTTGGCCAAGATAGAGAGATATTCTCTTATTTATGAGAATGACTAGGATGAGTCACGTGAAAAGGCATGAAATTCCTCGGGAATCGTGTGTAGAGTGTGAGAGGATCTGAGGCTGATCTCCCTCTTTCCATGGCCAGTAACATATGTCATGTGAAGACCATATTATGTTTGTGGGTCCCTTTGTTGAGCATGCGGAGCTCAAGAAAGCTTATCCACGTTTTTGGATAGACATGTATAGTTCATGCTCAATTTACTAGCCATGAGTGTGTTTGAGAGGCTGAGAAATAGGCTTGAGCCATAGGTAAGGCATGTGCCGTGAATCTCTCCGATATTTTTCAGACGGATCAAAATCTCTCTGTGATTTTGCATAGAGATTTGGATCTCTCTGAGATTATGCAGGCGGATAAAAATATCTTAGAAGATTTTATTAGAGGATCCGAATCTCTCTATGGTCATCTGGGACTCGTCTGAGAGAGAAAAAGACTTTGTACACCCAATTAATTCCTCTGCGAGACTTTGGCTCACTTGCCTTTGACCAGCATATTGATGTGATCTCAATAATGTTGTAGTAAATAGGTTCATTGAGACTTGTGAAAGCAATAGATTTTAGACTTATAAAACTTAAAACATAAAGAAAACTTAATGCAAAATTGATTTCAAGATATGAGGAATAACCAAGACACTGATTCCACTATTACACATGAATAAATTATGGTAAATAACCCAAAACTCTAATTATCTTTTAAGCCCTTTGTTTTTTCATTCACAAATAATCAGGCAAATTCTCAAAAATTAATTGTATCCCCTAAGCATAGATTATCTAAACAAAGCATAACCTATCTAATTGAATCACAACTAATGAAGAAAATTATGCAAACAATTTAAAACTCTGCAAAAGAAGTGATTGAGTGAATTATAAAATATAAATTAGAGAAAATAAAATAGTTAACAATTATCCATGCGTGAATAGCTTCCTCATTTCCTTGGTTGTGGGAGAATTAGCTCATCATTATGTTGGAAACACGCTCAAAAATCATTTTTATTGCTCAACAATGGTTTACAAATGATGAAAAGAGTGAAAAAATGGTGAAAATCGGGTTTGTAACACTTATAATAGTTACAAACCAGCTGTTAAAGAAAACGATACAACTGAACTGTCACTGACATTGTAGCAACAACGAAAGTTTTTAGGAGTCTTATGTTCTTCGTTCCTTCTTCAGCAGCAGAAAAATCAGTTCTCTGCAACTCGATTTTTCTTAGCTCGGTAGTGTTCTAAACTCTCCCAAAAACCTCTGTATCCCTGCTACGAATCATGTGAAGCCTATTTATACTCATAACATCTTCAAATCTCCGATTAAATGAAAAAAATCTTTTCATTATTTCTCTCGGGAAAACTTGAGATTTTTTTTCCTTCTTTACTTCTACACGGCTTCTGCTGCTGTCAAATCTCTTCTACACGCTTTAAACTTCTGTCGAACTCCAGCAAACACTCACTTGCCACACTTAGTCTCAACCAAAACCCGTGTTTTCTTCACGTAGAAAAAACTTCCCTGTTTTCTTTCGAATAATAAAATATATTTCCTTTTTTGATTTCGACGCAATTACCACTCCTGTTAAGTGGAAACAGTTCAATCCCACTCAAATCCGGTGAATGAATCTCACAGAATATCTTCCAAAATGTCGCCTGTAATTCACGCTGTAAACTGATTTTTCAAATCAGTTTTTCCCGCCAAAATTATGTTCACGGTCATGAAGATGGGTGCCTCTAGTGAAGTATGGAGTGCCTCTAAAAGTGGGGTGGGAATAGTATCCCTGGGGGTGAAAGTAATGGTGGGTTCCCCTTAGAAATTGGGTTACCCATTATCCAAAGTGGGAGTCCGAATAGAAATCCTCCGGGGGTGTTCCGAGCAACTTTTCGAGCCGAATTTTCCAAAAATGTTTATTTCCAAAAAATACCTGCAAACACACAAAACACCATAATAAGGACAAAAACGAGTAATAACAATACGAAACATTGAGGACAAATTAGACACATAAATGTGTCTATCACGTATCTTGCAGAAATGTGCGAGGAATCAACTGTTTGTCCATATGATGGGACAACAAGACCAGTGTATCCTGAAAGGATGTTTTAGGAGTTTGTCGAAAGGTCCCGAAGTCAGAATAACCAGAGTATCTCATGGGGATGTCTTAGGAGTTATTCGGAAACCTCAGTAAGTCGAGTCAGAGCCTAGAGAAAACATTGTGGATGGGGAAAAACGTGTCGCCGATTTTTCGGGAAAGTGGAGAGTCGAGCGAGCTGTCGATACTCCTCATCCGGTCAAGATGTTAATCCTCACACAGATGCACCACTGCAAAGGGGGTGCTTAGATTCGGGAAATCAATCTGTATGACTCCGACGTAAACCAAGACAATGGCCGTTCCAGAATCAATTCGGTCGCAAAGAGGGAGATGGGTTGATCTGTAGGAGAGAAGCTGAGAATTGTGTGGGATCAGTGATGATCGAGGATTGTGGGTGTGTTGAAGGTTTCTGCAGTATTGGTGAACTGTTGAGTTCTGATAAGTTCTGAGTGATTGGTGAATTCTTGAGAGTAGTTACTCGAGAAATTCAGTGTTAGACGTGTATTCGAGTGTTCGAATGTCGATAAAGATATCTTTTAGTCATGGATTCAGAGACTTATTTAAATTGTCAGAGTAGTAAAACCACTGACCCCTGTAAGTGTGATGGTTTCTTGAGTGAAAGAGTGGGAGACCGTGGTAAAGTCAGTTCCACGTCGTTCGGAGACTTGAATGATCGTGCACCCATTACTTTGCTAACTCCTTTAACCGTTGACACGACTTACGCACATTTCTCATCGTGGGATGAATCCACGTGCCATAGACCGCCAAACCAAAACCCTAAGTAATATCCCCCCATTTGTGACGTGATTGATGTTTCACGAATCGTGGAGTCTGCGGGGCAGACGTGTTTAGGTTAGTCAATTATTGATTGATTAGACATTGAGTCTAAGTTTGGTGAACCAAGCATGAATGGTGAATGCTCAGCGATTCATGGGTCGAATATGTAGTTCTATGGGGAGATGTCAGTATGACAAGTTACTGACTAGTTGAGTGGTTGAGCAAGTATTGCCGCAAATTATAAGAATTCAATGAGAAACTGAGCAAGTATTGCTCAATTCACCGAATTATAGGATTTTGATGGGGAACTGAGCAAGTATTGCTCAATTCTCCAAATTTAAGGATTTGATGGGCAACTGAGCAAGTATTGCTCAATTCACCAAATAATGGATAATTATCGAATATTGACTAATATTCAGGCGATTGAGCAAGTATTGCTCGATTCAGCGAATTATTTACTAGTGATGTGACCCAGTAAAATATTAATTAAAATATTGGTTGATTACCGAATATTGTTTAATTAATTTTATATGTTGATTGATGAATCAACATAAATTTATCAGTGTTCGAAATTGCTCAGAATGATGGTTTCATAGAGCGTTCATTCAACACCCTAATTTTGGACAATCCTCCATCAATTAGAGAATTGGAAAAAAATAATTATGAGTGATGGAGGGACCGACCACATGGGATGAGGAACGTCCATGTGATGCCCAGTGCTCGAGTGAGCGTGCACCAGGGTTCTCAGTTTGAGAGTTGGTGAAAAGTGATGATTAAATGGGGAGTTCACCATTTACTGAAAATATTGATGGGTTCAGCATTAGGTGTAAAACCTAGTTATGAGATATGGGACCAACCTAGACAGCATGGGACCGGATCCTAGTGGTCACGTGACCAAGTGTTGGTCATTTGGAGGATTCCCCAGTTGATTGGAGAGATCTCGGGCCCAGTATGAGCGATTGAGCAAATTAGGTCAGAATTGCGAAAACGTGTGGGACCGGCTTCGTGCAAGCCCTAGGGGTGACCTGGACAGTTATGGAGGCATGCACGTGTTTCCATGATGTATGTGTCTCCATACTGAGATTTTCAGTATTTTCTAATGCGCATTTGAGCGATATTGTGAATTTTCAGAAGAATTTCATCTTGGCTGAGAATTCTCGACTTTTTGGTGGAATGAGCATGTATGCTCAATTCATCAATATTTTGAAAATATTAAAATAAAATATTTTAATAACCCAAAATTTCCGTGAGGGGATAGCCGGCCGCGTGACCATGTTGGCTTTTGGTTTTTCGAGATTCGAGCAATATTTGAGAAAATATGGAGAAGTCACGAATTTTGTTCAAACCCAGAAGTTTCACGAGTTGAGGGAAATAATAATAAGAAGAAATTAGGGATTTTAGGGTGTGGGACTGACCACGTCTAGGGCATGGCCGGCCGGCCATGTTTCCCGGTCCCGCACACCTTTCCCTATTTTATTATTATTTTTGTGAATCCTTGAAGTTATGGAGAGTCCTTGAAGATATGGAGAATCCAGAAAGATATGGAGAATCCATGAAGTTTTGGAATGATAATTATAAAGAGCTAAGGATTGTGAGGTGTGGGACCGGCCACGGCTTGGGCATGGCCGGCCATCTAGGTTGCCTGGTCCCGCACACCTCTCCTTATTTTATAATTTATTTGGTGAATCCTCCAAGTTATGGAGAACTCTTGATTTTTTGCACAAATTGGGAAATTTTTTCCAAGATGGAGAACTCTCCATGGGTTTACGAGAATCGTGAGAAAATAAAGAAAATAATGGGGAAGCATGGGGCCGGCCACGGCCCATGGGAGCTTCACATTATTATATTGTTTATTATTTTCTCTCTCCTATTTTGTGGAGAGCTCTACATTGTTTCATGTTTTTGGATGCTCGTTCGCGCATCCGGGTGCTCAGTCGTGCATCATTGTCGAGTACACTTGCACCATTTTTGTGGGGTTTACTCAGTGATGGTCTAGATGCCCAATTGTGGAGTAATTATTTTCAATTCATGAGATTCGGTGGAGAATAATTCATGAAACTGAGTAATAAAAGTGAATGGATATTTCATTATTAATTCGTAAGATCATACGTGGATTCGGTTACGAATTCATAATAATAAAACGAGCATTACCATCCTATGGGATCGTGGATTCGACCATAGAATCAGAGTAATTGAGATTTATATTCACCATTTCATGAGATCAGTAGATTCGATCATGAAATCAGAGTAATGATATTTATCCATCACCATTTCATGAGATCAGTAGATTCGATCATGAAATCGGAGTAATGAGATTTATCCATCACCATTTCATGAGATCAGTATCATGAAATCGGAGTAATAAGATAATATAGTTGTTTCATTGCTATTCTATGAGATCAAGCCATGGATTCGATCATAGAATCAGATCAATTGTTATTTCCATTCCATGGGATCAGGCCGTGGATTCGACCATGGAATAAGAGCAATTGTTATTGACATTCCATGGGATCAGGTCGTGGATTCGACCATGGAATAGGAGCAATAATAGATTATTCTTGGAATTCGGTGGTGAATGTCACGACAGAATTAATCTATGTGCATAATCATGAGACGGAAAATCCTGAGGGTGCTCTCAGACACTACAGAGAATAGCCGACTCTACACACGTCGCTCTATATAGTCAGGATCAGTGAGTGTCACTGTCCTGAAGGCGTTGTTGCTCTCAATCTGACGGAGAACCGCCCAATCGTTCTTCTATGTATAGGTGGTTCGCTCTCATGCAGTCAGGGACAGTGAGTATCACTGACGGCCTGAAGGTGCTATGTTCTCAATCTTCGGAGAACCGCCCAGCTGCATAGAGGTCACATTAAAATGCCTGGGATCGAATGCTCAGTTGGTAGAGGCTTTTCGAAAACATATTCATCATGGCTTCATAAAATATGAATCGTCACATGCCTGAAGCCGTATCAGGAACGTTAAGTCCCCTGCATAGTGGGGAACAGTCATGTTCTGCAGTATGCAGTAAATGGTGATTTTCAGTCGACGAGATCTGGTTGAACTCAGTCTACAAAGGTAGTTTCAGAATCCTCAATTTACCCCAATGATATCATGTACGAGCAAATGTGTGGATGAGAACTCTGATAGTAAGGTAGAGTTTCATCTCATGAGTTTGGAGAGATGAGGCACTGCTGATTTGGGTGTTTAAAAGCTTAGTTATGGTCGATTTAGGATTTGCGGGCCCGAGCCCAAAAAGGTAACCCGTGCTTATTAGGTTTTGGAAATAAATTTGATATAAAAGGGAATAGCCCTAAAATTTATTTTTAATGTTTTAGTCGACCAAGCTTTTCATCACCATCACTCCATGAGCAGCAACAGGAAAACACGTTGAAGTTAGCAGCACCGCCGGCCGAATTCCGTCTGGCGCCAACAGGTGAGTTCGTGATTATTATTATTTTTATTTTTTTATGTAGGCTTTATGATTTATGATTGTTCACAAAACCCAAAATCCCATGGTTACATATGTATGTGTAGGATTTATGAAGGACTTTTAGAAAACGTATTTATATGCACGTTTGTTCGTTAATTGGGGGAACGAGGAAAAATCCCTAATATGAAAGATATGTTAATTTTTGAATAGACATGGTCTAGTTTCAGTAGCCAAAGTTTAGTTTATTAGGTTTCATGAAAACCCAAGTTCTTTTTTTGAAAGTATGAACTTACTTTTATAAACGTAATTTTTTCGTAAAAGTAGTAAATAATAATCCTTAGAGTTAAAGGAATTTTGAAAAGACCTGGAGTTCATATTGAAATTTTATTTGAGAACTCTTGAAATTTTATTTGAAATATGGAGAACTCTACAAAAATAGGAAAGTCCCTGGTTCCATAGACGAATGCTCTGTTGAGCAAAAAAGGTTTTTTTTTTTTTATTTACGTGAGTTATTAACTCACGATTTTTTTTTTTAAAGTGTGTGACTTATTCACGCTTTATTAAACAAAATAGGGTTTTTGAAAACACTCAATTTATGAGTTTGGTGAATTCACAATGTATTCACGAATTCAGTGATTTTATAGCGTATGTATATACGTAAAATCAGCGAGTGCTCACATAGAGGGTTATGTGAATTACTCATGGTTTCTTAAAAAGTCAGTGTAGACTTTTGAATGATATGTTTTATGCTCAACTTTGCAGTTTTGAAAGAAAGAGCAAGTTTTGGAGTTTTTACGTTATTATCACTAAGTTCGTGAAATCGTAAAGAGGTAAAAATTGAGGAATACCATTTTTATAGACATCAATTATCAAATTTGCTTTAATCCCATTGTGTTGATGAATTCATGTATGGATGTTGCAGTAGGTTTGCAAAATGGTTGAATCCCATAGTGCTTCTGAAGATGATGTTTCTTCGAGAGAAGATATTTCCACATATACCTCTTCCAGAGATGATGGTTCCTCCAGAAACGATGATACTCAGGTTTCCCAGGAGAAGAATGAAAGTTCCAAGACTAAGAACATTCCAACTGTTGAGGACAAATTCTTCGTGTACTTGTATAGGCCTGAAAATCGTCCTCTAGGCTCTTCGTTTCGGTTGCTGATAAATCCTAGGTGCACTTCCCAGAACAAGTTGTTATCTCCCCGAGCTATGGTTTGGTTTTGTTTGCAATGGAAGTATTTAGCAGCTTCTCAGGTGGAGTTGAAGCTTTCTCGGAGGCCTCTGATGCACTTTTCTGGATGGGCAAGGCACATGTTAGGCCATATCCGTGTGAGGGCCATATTGGATAGTTCTCAGGTGACACTAACCATTCAAGTTGCTGGAGATTTGATCATCAATCATGATATTCTAGGTATGATATCCCTGCTCGCCCGTTGGTGTGTCCCTACTCACATATTTATATACAGACGGGGAGAATTCACCATTACTCTGGAAGATGTAGTTGCTTTGTTGCACCTTCCAATTACTGGTAATTTTTCTGAAGAACTCGACAGAGGAGAAGGAGGTATCTGATATGTTAGAAGCCAGGATGCACGAATTCAATGAGTCACCTGCATCTTGCTATGCTTGATGGTTATCACACTGGTGGCCAAGAGATAGAACTCCTGAAGGACCGGTTGATGGCGTTTTGACAATTGCGGATTTCTTGTGTCTGTGGATCTCACGAGATATCTTCGAAGATTGTGGATACTTGCTGAAGCCGTTTGTGATTCGCTTTGCCATTAAGATGGCCAAAGGTGAGAAAATTCCCATTGGCAGTCTATTTTGGGGTTCTTTGTTCGCCAACTTGGACTCTCTAGTTATGGACTCCAGTATTTCTAATGGATTCATGAAGATTGAGATGTATGCTAATACCATGTTTCTCCAAGCCTTAATGTGGGAACACCTTGAGAGCTATGCCCAAATTACCCATAGCATTTTGCAAGGACCCAAGGTCGACACTCGCCATTCCTTTCTTGAGGAAAATAATGCTAGGATCATGCGCTGGTCTAGAAAGTTTTTAACAATACAAGATATGAATTACTGACGTTTTGGACATTGAGTCTGAGTTCAACTTTCGCTCCTAGGTGTCGGTTCCTTCTCTTTTCTCATAGTTGATCACTTTCAATACTACTGATGAGAATATCACGTTGAGTACTGGTGCTGGTCTGAGTGAAGGAGAGAGATCCTTCGCCTTGAGTTGTACTCCTGGTTTATTGCTGTCAATAATGAATGAAGAATTCCAGGTAGAAGAGTACAACATTGACAGAGCCGCTAGATAGATGGGACTTGACCAGTGTATTCCTGGTTATCAAATGAATAAGCCAGAGATTGAGTACCTGAATTCTTATTTAGACTGCACCCGTGTGGAAGGAAATGAATATTTGTTCCCATGTTCTGACCGAGAAACCTTCGAAACTCCTGGTTATATAGGCTTTTGGCGTCAGCAACTCGAGCGTGTATATATATTTGTAACAGATGTTCAATCCCCTATACGAGAGTTCCCTCCTCCTAATGTGGTTTCCGTTCGACCCAGGTTGAAGTATCTCCCTGGTTGTGATAAGAGGAAGACATCTCTAAATGCGTCACAAGTAAGTGCTTCTTTTTATGATTTCGGCCAAAGTATGTCAATCATATTTTAATCGTATTTATTTTCTTTTGATAAGGTAGTCGCGTTGTGAGACCTCGAATTGATGTAAACTCAATCTTTCAAGAAAGTCCCCAGGGACGAGAAGGCAAAAGTAAGACAACACATATGATGATACCGAACAAAATACAGTCTCCTACCGCTTCCTTGGTGAGTTTCTTGCGCTTTTCTTCATTGTTGTAACTTTCTCATCCATGTAATTAGTATTTAAAAGAGTATTGCTCATTCATTTCAGAATTTTTCCCCATCGGTTATTGATGGTCTTCGTTTTTCTCTTGGTCGAACAATTCAGGATCCCAGCACTGAGGAGGTTGACGTAAGTTTCCCCTTTTGCACTTGATAATTGTAATGCGCCTTTGGACGAATGAGTGACGATTGTTTGTTGATATGGACAGAATGAAATCACCATGGATAAGGATCATGTTAATGAGGCACATTCCTCTTTTGAGTCATGAGAATATGGAGAGCTCTCTAAATCCCGAACCGAACGAAAATATGGAGAGTTCTCCGAATGAAGATAACAGAATTTCCAATGGAGGTTCCAACATTGCCGAGTCCTCAAATGGTTTAGAGTCTCCCCTAGTAAGTATTTATCCTTTAGACTCTTCATAGAAGTATGATATTGCTGATTAATGCATGAATGAATGAGAACCCATATGAATATACGAGTAATTTTGCCGAAATACGTCATCAGAAAATTTCAGCCTTCAGATTTTATTAGAAATGTTGTAGAATCCTCGTATGGAGTCGGATTTTCGATGTCCGCATATGTATCTTCAAGCCCAGAAAATTTCCAAGCTAGTAAAGAAGATTTTCGAATTTTGAGCATGTTTAGGGCCTGAAAAACGCGAAACAGTAAACTTCCAGGAGATATTCAAAACTTTTCCAGATCGCGCGTTGTGTGATGTTTTGGCCACATCTCCTCGCTCGTTCACCCAATTGTCGTGAAATTTTGACATGTTGTAGAGAACGTCCTTACGAAGAGAATGATATATGATTAGTCTCCATATTCCTCACCAATTGATCCCAGTTAGTCATTGAAAATAGGTCAGTGTAAATTTGCTTCAGCTGAGTTTCTTTGAAAACGTGTTTCATGACTTCGATACTTCTGGCACATGTTGTAAATGCATAATAAGGAACTTAGGTGATGTTAGTTCACTTAATTTCTTAATCTTATGATTGCATTGGATTTCCACGCCTGAACCATCCTAATCCCATGTAATCTTCGCATTAGGTACCGAACGACGAAGTTGGGAATCATGGATCCAATAATGATAGCTTGGGAAGTCCTGGAGTTGTTAGCGATGGAACTCCTATATATGCACCTCCAGGTTACAAATTTCTGGTTGTTGATGCAGGGGAGGTGGTGGAAACCCCAATTGAGCCTCAGATGGTGGAACCCGAACCGGGAATAACAAAAACTACTTCGTCTGAAGTGGTCTCCATGATTGTTGATGATGCTCCAATAGTCGAGAGGCGTATGATAGTGAATGAGTATCCCAATGCAGGGATTTCTTTTGATCCTCAATTTGGTGATTTACTCCCATACCACCAGTTAGTTGGTGGTTTTAGTGTTCCCATCGGATATGCTGTTATGTATGAGAAACTGTGGAAAATGTATGGACACATCGTGGTTACTCAGGATTCAGAATGGAGCTATTTCTTGAAAAAGCAAGTGGAAACCATCTTGCGTGTGATATGTGATATCTGTATCACTCCCAGAAATGTTGTTACTCGAGATGTACTCTTTGATTAGGAGTACAACTCGAAGAATGCTGAAGAACTAGGCTTCAATATGAAGTGGCTTCGTCAAAGGCTTGAAGCTATCAGGAAAAAATTAGAGAGTAGTGCTCCTTTCCCTGTTAGTGACGATGTGACGAAGAAGATGAACGAAGTTGCTGAACTGACCAAGAAGATGGAGTTGGAGAAAGCGGTTTTGAAAGCTTTGGAGGATGCGGAGAAGCATAAATCACTCTTTGATGGCTTTCTTTAGTTTCCTTTCCATAATCTCATGAACATTGAACTTCTGAGAGAGATGTGAGATTTTATTTGGGTTTTGATTTTTGAGTGACTGAGGATTTTCTTTTGATTTGATAGAGATTTTCTTAAATAAAGAACTTTGATAGATTGCTGAATTTTCAAATGTTGAGTGCAAGTATGCACACATTTTGGAGGAATTGAAAATACAATTAAAAAGAAAATCCTAAAGTGTAAACATCAAATGTTTTGAGCTTTTTCCATGGACATAAAACATCCATTGTTGAATGCTTCATGCATCGAAAATCTTGAGCCAATTCTCATGAATTACTAGTATTTTTGTATTGCCTTTGGCGTCAGCCAATTTGTAGTGTCCTCCAGCGACTGACTTAGCAATCATGAAAGTCCCTTCCCAGTTAGAACCCCATGTATAATTCAGATTGTGCCTGGTTGCCTTAAGAACCAAATCCCCTTCATGAAACTTGTTAGTCTTGGTTGCGCGTGCCCTGAATATCTTCTGCTGGTTTGGAATCATCCGTGGATTCCATGCTGGTAAGGATTTCCAATTCTGTGGCATATGTGGACACTCATGCAAAGGAAAATATGGAAGGTATCGCTTGCCAAACTGAGCCAAGTCTTCAGCGATGAACCTTTCAATATTGTGCATAATCAGAAAAGGTTCCAACCATGCAGTGTAGTATTGCTGAGGTGAGACTGTCCACTCATAGCGTTTGATGACAGGTAGGTTTTGAGCGAGTCCCCGAATTAGGGTAGCATATTTGAAAATAGGTAACACATATGCATCATGAGGAATAAGACTTGCCTGAGTTCGAAACCTCTTGACGAATTCTTTAGGGCTTTCTCCAGGATTTTGCGTGAGTCCCATCAGAGTTTTGACCTTTTCCAAATGCTCGAAAGGCTGGTCATATTCTGAGTCAGAGCTTTCATCGGTGGATAAGTGTGCAATTGAAGGTGAAGATACTGCAGTAATTTTTCCATCATGGATCTGCGCTCTTCCAAGAACCATGTCATATCTAGGATCCTTCCTGATTATGAATAATTTAGTTTCTGTCCAGGTTGAATCACTTATTATGTTGAGAATGATGTAACCATAAGCATCCCTGGAGATTCCTTCATGATCTCTGACTGAGACTGGAGCATGAGTTGATTCTTGACGAGTGATGCCAGCATCTCTGAGGGTTTTCAGAGGCATGATGTTGAAAACAGTGCCAATTTCGACCAATGGTCGTATGAATTCGTTCCACTTGAAATGCACCATGGTGAGAAGTCCCCAGTCATACATCTCTTTATCTATCACGGGTGGTTCAGGGGATGTTTCCTGAATTGTGATTTGTTTTCCTGACACGACATGGTTTAGCACAGCAAATATGTCATCTATTTGGCCCCTTGACAAGTACAACAACTCACAGATGTGCTCCATCAAAGACTGAACTTCTTCCTTGACCGGCTGCTCGAAGGGTACGAATGTTCTGATCGGGAGAGGATTTATGTGTACTCCTTCCGTCCCCAGTTCTCCTGAGTCGGCCTTTTCTTTGAAGATGTGCTTCAAATTTCTGCATTCACGGGTTGGATGACTAACATACCTATAGAAGTGGCAATAGCGTGCATTTTACATTTGCTCCACGGTTGGTTCCTTTTTGACAGGGGGTAGCTTGATTGCACCATCTTGGATCCAGACTTCCAGTAGTTCGATAACCTCTTCTATTGGAAATGGGAAATCAGGAACTTCCTCATCATTCTATTGTGATTGTGCATTTCCGGTTTGGTTGTCCTTCCTTGGAGATTTTGGAGGGTGAGACGTTGGAGAAGCATTTTTGTGTTGCTGTGCTTCGGCTTTTCTCTTGCTTCCTTCAGCAACATTCATGGAAGCTTCAACATTGTACTTCTTATTGATCAGGCGCCAAGCACTGCTGCTTCGAGTGTCTTTCGATTCCTCCACTTTGACAGTTTTCGTTCTTACCAGCAAAGCGGGAGAAGTAGTTTCCGATCGCTTGGATGCTTCGTGAAGTTTCGAAAAGGTCTGGAAGAAAATATTCTCCAACAAAGCTCTGTAAACATGGATCATCCCATTGATGCACAAGTCCACCAGTTGTTGTTCAGTAACATTTGGATCATGGCAATCCAGGGCTTGGATCCTAAACCTCTTCACGTAATTATTGGGGTTTTCAGTAGTTTTCTGAGACATCCTCCTCAAGTCAGAAAGGGTAATTTGCTCATAAACAAAGAAGTATTTCCTATAGAAAGCGTTAATCATTTCTCCCCAATTAGCAATGCTTCCCGGTGCGATGTTATTGTACCAAGTGTATGCACGACCCGTCAGGGATTTTGAAAACTCCTTCAACCGAACAACATGGTTATGTTCATGTTCTCCTAATGCTTCCAGAAATCGAGAAACGTGTTCTCGAGAATTTCCCGTTCCGTTGTAGAGTGTGAATGTTGGAGTGGTGTAGCCTTTCGGGAGAGGGAGCTTCTGCGTGGCTGCAGGATACGGAGGTTGATGACGGTGCATGGTAGTTGTATGACCCCTTCCTCGATTATCTGTAAAGCGCTTCAAGTCTTCACGGGTGATAAAGTCGGCGGGTTGAGGCTCTGCGGCTTTGCAGGTTTTATCGTGATCAGGAATAACTTCGGGGTCTGTTGGAGATGTTTCCTTGTCTTTCCCCTTCTCTTGAGTTTTGTTTGACATCTTGTCAGTGAGAGTTTTGAGATAGTTGAATAGTTCCTTCTGAGTAGCAGCCATGTCAGTTTGATTCTTGGCGAGAACTTCCTAGACTTTCATGAGATCGCCTATGGTATGAGGATTTTCTCTGATTTCTTCTGGATGCAACCCGAAAAGAGGATGATCTTCCACATTGGTGTGAGGAGGAGTAATATCACCACCATCGTTAGAAGCGGGAATTATTTCCGGAGTACCATCAGTGTTGTTGTTGGTACTAGCGTTGTTGGTGTTGGGATGTGTAACTTCTCCTGACCTAAGATCGACCATCTTTGCGAAAAATGAGAGATTGCAACCGAGAGATTATCCTCCCACTATGGTCGCCAATCTGTGGATGGGGAAAATGCGTCGCCGGTTTTTCGGGAAAGTGGAGAGTCGAGCGAGCTGTCGAGACTCCTCAGCCAGGCAAGATGTTAATCCTCACACAGATGCACCGCTGCAAGGGGGGTGCTCAGATTCGGAAAATCAATCTGTATGACTCCGACCTAAACCAAGACAATGTCAGTTCCAGAATCAATTCGGTCGCAAAGAGGAAGATGGGTTGATCTATAGAAAGGAAGCTGAGAATTGTGTGGGATCAGTGATGATCGAGGATTGTGGGTGTGTTGAAGGTTTCTGCAGTATTGGTGAACTGTTGAGTTCTGATAAGTTCTGAGTGATTGATGAATTCTTGAGAGTAGTTACTAGAGAAATTTAGTATTAGACATGTATTCGAGTGTTCGAATGTCGATAAAGATGTCTTTCAATCATGGATTCAGAGACTTATTTATACTGTCATAGTAGTAACACCATTGACTCCTGTAAGTGTGACGGTTTCTTGAGTGAAAGAGTGGGAAAGTGGGAGATCGTGGTAAAGTCAGTTCCACGTCGTTTGGAGATCGTGGTAAAGTGAATGGTGAATGCAATGGGTCGAATCGTGGTTCTGCTGGGAGATGTCGGTATGACAAGTTACTGACTTTGTGGTGGAGCAAGTATTTCCGCAAATTATTGACTAATATTCTCAATTCTCTAAATTTAAGGATTTGATGATTGAGCAAGTATTGCTCAATTCACCAATTCGAATATTGACTAATATTCAAGTTGATTTATTATTTACTAGTGATTTGACCCAGTAAAATATTAATTAAAATACTGGTAGATTACCGAATATTGTTTAATCAATTTTAGATGTTGATTGATGAATCAACATAAATTTATTAGTGTTCGAAATTGCTCAGAATGATGGTTTCACAGAGCGGTCATTCAAAACCCTAATATTGGACAATCCTCCATCAATTGGAGAATTGCCGAAAATTGATTATGAGTGATGGAGGAACCGACCAAATGGGATGAGGAACGTCCATGTGATGCCTAGTGCTCGAGTGAGCTTGCACCAGGGTTCTCAGTTTGAGAGTTGGTGAAAAGTGATGATTAAATTGGGAGTTCACCATTTACTGAAAATATTGATGGGTTCAACATTAGGTGTAAAACTAGTTATGAGATATGGGACCGACCAATAAGGCATGGGAAAGGCTCCTGGTGTTCATGTGACCAAGTTTTGGTCATTTGGAGGATTCTCCAGTTGATTGGAGAGATCTCGGGCCCAGTATGAGCGATTGAGCAAATTAGGTCAGAATTGCGAAAACGTGTGGGACCGGCTTCGTGCAAGCCCTAGGGGTGACCTGGACATTCATGGAGGCATGCACGTGTTTCCATGATGTATGTGTCTCCATACTGAGATTTTCAGTATTTTCTGATGCGCGTTTGAGCGATGTTGTGAATTTTCAGAAGAATTTCATCTTGGCTGAGAATTCTCGACTTTTTGGTGGAATGAGCATGTATGCTCAATTCATCAATATTTTGAAAATATTAAAATAAAATAGTTTAATAACCCAAAATTGTCGTGGGGGGCTAGCCGGCCGCGTGATCATGTTGGCTTTTGGTTTTTCGTGATTCGAGCAATATTTGAGAAAATATGGAGAAATCACGAATTTTTTTCAAACCCAGGAGTTTCACGAGTTGAGGGAAATAAAAATAATGAGAAATTAGGGAGTGCAAGGAATGGAACTTACCACGGCTAGGGCATGGCCATCCGGCCATGTTGCCTGGTCCCGCACACCTTTCCCAATTTTATTATTATTTTTGTGAATCCTTGAAGTTATGGAGAGTACTTGAAGATATGGAGAATCCAGAAAGATATGGAGAATCCATGAAGTTTTGGAATAATAATTATAAAAAGCTAAGGATTGTGAGGTGTGGGACCGGCAACGGCTTGGGCATGGTCGGACGGCTAGGTTGCCCTGTCCCGCACACCTCTCCTTATTTTATAATTTATTTGGTGATTCCTCCAAGTTACTGAGAACTCTTGAGTTTTTGCACAAATTGGGAAATTTTTTCCAAGATGGAGAACTCTCCATAGGTGTACGAGAATCGTGAGAAAATAAAGAAAATAATGGGGAAGCATGGGGCCGGCCACGGCTAGGGCACGGCTCATGGGAGCTTCCCATTATTTTATTGTTTATTATTTTCTCTCTCCTATTTTGTGGAGAACTCTCCATTGTTTCATGTTTTTGGATGCTCGTTTGCGCATCCGGGTGCTCAGTCGTGCATCATTGTCGAGTACACTTGCACCATTTTTGTGGGGCTTACTCAATGATGGTCCAGATGCCCAATTGTGGAGTAATTATTGTCAATTCATGAGATTCGGTGGAGAATAATTCATGAAACTGAGTAATAAAAGTGAATGGATGTTTCATTATTAATTCGTAAGATCAGACGTGGATTCGACTACAAATTCATAATAATAAAATGAGCATTACCATCCCATGGGATCGTGGATTCGACCATAGAATCAGAGTAATTGAGATTTATCCATCACCATTTCATGAGATCAGTAGATTCGATAATTAAATCGGAGTAATGAGATAATATAGTTGTTTCATTGCTATTCTATGAGATCAAGCCGTGGATTCGATCATATAATTAGAGAAATTGTTATTGCCATTCTATGGGATTAGGTCGTAGATTCGACCATGGAATAGGAGAAATTGTTATTGCCATTCCATGGGATCAGGCCGTGGATTCGACCATGGAATAGGAGCAATAATAGATTATTCTGGGAATTCGGTGGTGAATGTCATGGCAGAATTAATCTATGTGCATAGTCAGGAGACGGAAAATCCTGAGGGTGCTCTCAGACACTATGGAGAACAGCCGAGTCTACACACGTCGCTCTACATAGTCGGGATCAGTGAGTGTCACTGTCCTGAAGGCGTTGTTGCTCTCAATCTTACGGAGAACCGCCCAATCGTTCTTCTATGTATAGGGGGGTCGCTCTCATGCAGTCAGGGACAGTGAGTATCACCGACGGCCTGAAGACGCTATGTTCTCAATCTTCGGAGAACCGCCCAGCTGCATAGAGGTCACAATAAAATGCCAGGGATCGAACGCTCGGTTAGTAGAGGCTTTTCGAAAACATATTCATCATGGCTTAGTAAAATATGAATCGTCACATGCCTGAAGCCGTATCAGGAACATGTAGTATCATGATTTTACTGGTTTTCCCTTTTTTGATGTACTAGGGTGAGTCTCTCAGTGTATATCACGATGATGTACTAGGAATCAGTCCATAATCTCAAATAGGGTGAGTCGCACTTACAAGAGATATGCTAATCTCCGCTATGGGTCATAAGTCCGCCGGGGACGAATTTACGCATCTACAGATCCTACATGACCAACAACATCTCGTTGAGGATGTATACTAGGAATCATGGCATCACAATTAGCTGTGTCTCGCGAAGACATGCTGGAATTTTGGTTGTTCTGGTTCGTAAGTCTGTCGGGGGCGTTTTACGCTCTACAGAACCTACGTGACCAGCAGTATCTCGTCGAGGATATGCACTAAGAATCACGGCATCACGACCAGAAGTGTCATGCACGGATGTATACTAGAAATCTTGTCTAAGGATGCCTTGTATGCCAAGGGCTTAATCTCTCCCATGAGAGTTGAATTATGCTGGTTAAAATGACACTTTTTTTATCCAAATTTCACCATCTACAGTAAGTTTGTTCTTTTAATAAGTAACAATAATCTCATGATCGATATCTTTTACCTTTGGGATAAATATATTCGGTTTCCATAAACCAAATTATATCACTCCTTGATTTTCTCCTAACCTATATTATATATATATATATTCTTCTTACCCGAAATAAGACTATCTTGCTTTAATGGAGAAATCGGTGAACGAGGGATCATCTCTAGATGATTTAGCACTATGTATATCGGTTATGACTGAAAATCAAGATGTCCTACAACCTGATAATCTTCAAGATTCTCTGAGAAAATAGATTCTTACTGTTAGAAGTTGTATTAGACATCATTAGCTAATTATTAGAGCACTGCTCGGTCGAACTCGCATGCGTTGTTATCTCAAGCATGTTTGTCAATGTTAGTGATCAAAACTATAAAGTCTTGATTTCTAGTCTACTATAGCTAAGGTCTTGGACTAGGATATAAAGTGTAGTTGAGCTCAAGAACTCCATGGTGATTATCATACAAGACGAAGGACTACTCAAGGAACCAGTGGATCTTCATCGACTAAAAGGTATGTGGAGACTTGAACTTATCAATCACTCAAAATTCTATCTACTCTATCTCCTATCTTGAGACAAAAGTCGTATTACTATATAGACTAAGATTATACCACATGAGGTATTTCAAGATGAGTATATCTCGCTTATATATTTCTCGAAATATGTGTTGGTAAATCTTTCGCTTTAGCCAAGTTCATATTTACCTAGTGACGAAAGTCATGTTATGTTTCAATCACTTTGGAAATCGCTTTGACGAAAAATAGTTTGTGAATAACAACTATATAACGCCCTCTGAGAATGTTTCAATAATTGAAATGAGAGTTTAGACATTACAACCATTGGAAGATATATACATTGTTGTGGAAACACATATATGTATAAGTCCTTATTGCTTGAACCAAATTTTGCGAACTTTGTTGATAAAGTGAGACCGGAGCATCACGTGAACTTCAGTCCGCGAACTCAGTCCGTGACCTGGCATTGTTCTCGAACTCGATAATTTCTGCCGGAGTTTGTGAACTCCGTCCGGGAACTTGGGTTCGCAAACTTGAGGAGGCTATGTCTAAAAACGATGTTTGTGAACTTATCTTAATAAAATAAGTAATGCTATTGCAAACCATTCCTTTATAGTACATGAATCGATTCGAGTGAATCACATCGTTTTTTCTTTGATTGTGTCTTATGTAGTACATGAGATTTCCTTGCAGTTGAACAACTCTCTAACTAGTTCATTTGAGTCATTTGGACTAATTATGGTGAAGAATAATATGGATGTTATGAAAGTTATCATATGGCTAACCATTTGGTTAACTATTGTTGAACCAACTAATTTACAATTTTGGGTACGGTTTCACAAACCTAAAAACGTCAAGTACATGTGTGTATAACAAGCTATGTTTTCGATCTAACGGTTGATAAATATTAGCTTGAATCTAATCAGGTTTTCATCTAACGATGAATATTGAATGCTTTGTTAGTAAGTTAACATTGATGGAAAACCCTGATTTGAAGACTATATAAGGGAGAACTCTAGCAACTGGGAAACCTAATCCCCACACATTTTGTGTGATACTAGTTTGCTAAGATAGAGTCGATTCTCCTTTAACCTTTGGTTTTCTTCATCTAAAACCAGGTTAACAACTTGAAGACTTCATTGGTATTGTGAAGCCAGACCGATACTACTTTTATTGTAGTTGTGTGATCTGATCTTGTTGTTTCTATCGTATGAGTAAAATTGTAATAATTGGCTTGAGATTTCTATCTCCGATAGGAAAGATATAAAAGTTGTCACAAACACTTCGTCTCATCGTTTGTGATTCCTCAATAATCTTCTTCGCTGCGTCGATTAAGTTTATTGTGAGATGATTGATAAACCTGAGTTTTTATTTGGGAATAAAGTCTGGTTTTATCAATTGGTTCCTGATCACCTTGATTTATCAAAAGACGGAACAAAAACTTGTAGGTTTATTCGTGGGAGACAGATTTATCTATTACTGTAGACTTTTCTGTGTGATACCGATTTGTTTATTAAAGTCTTCGTCTTTGGGTCGTAGAAACTCTTTGTTGTGAGACAACTAAGGGAATCAAGTGCGCAGTATCCTACTAGGATCAGAGGCGTAGGAGCATAACTGTACCTTGGATCAATATGTGATTGATTGGGGTTCAACTACAGTCCAGACCGAAGTTAGATTGGAGTATGCTAGAATCTGTAGTGGCTTAGTACAGTGTATGTTTAATCTGAACTAGGCCCCGAGGTTTTTCTGTATTTGCGGTTTCCTCGTTAACAAAATTCTGGTATCTGTGTTATTTCTTATTCGCATTATATTTTGTTATATAATTGAAATAATACAGGTTGTGCGTTGTTCAATCAATTAGAATATCCGACCTCCTTGGTTGTTTATTTAAATTGATTGACACCTGGGTATTTGTATTTGGTACCATCCAAGTTATCTCTCTTTGAAAAAGACTCACAGATTCCATTTGCTTGAGTATAGATCAAATTGAGAGATTGAGATAATAACTCCTTGAGATATTTCCTATTGATTGAGTCTGACTGTCTAGTTAATTCTCTAAAAAGTAACTCGGAGTTTGTCCATACAAATTGCTTATCAAAATATTGGGTGTGGTTATTAGACCCCCGCTTTTTCAATTGGTATCATAGCAAGCAAACACGTTTAAGACCTTACAAGTCTGTGTTTGTGAAAATCTAAGTTTGTGGACGAAATCTCGTATACGCCTACCAAAATGTCTCCTAAAGATTTTAATTATGTCAAGTGTCTTAGAAACACCTCAAAAGGTTATTCCTTAGTAGATTCTTCCGAATCCCGAGGTAGAAAGAATGTTCAATTTGATAATGACATTTCTTCCTCTCATGAGGCATGTGACACTCTAGCAAAAGCTAAAAAGGAGCTAACCAGAATTTCAAAAAATATAGCTGAGACTATTGATTTTAATGATCATGATCAGCTTATTGATGAATTTGAAAAGTCTCTTACTCGAGAACGTGATATCTATAATATTGTTGAGTCCTTCTCTAAAAACATTGAGAAATTTCTATAAGAAACTACTCTACAAAGTGAAAAGATTAGTCCTCTTGAGGAGGTTGTTAAGGAAAACTCAATTAGAGAAAAATGTTTGCTCGAGACTCATTTATCAGATCTTAATAGACTTCGTGTGGAAAAAGAGAAACTAAATGCATCTCTTACTATAGCCCATGAATAGTTCAAATCCTTGGAAAAGGAAAACTTTGTCTTAAGGAGAAAATCCTCTGTACATACTAACTCTCGTGATGTTTTGTAAAAGACGAAACGTTCTCCAGAAGAAGATTGTGTCAAGAAAATGTTACATAACTTGCAATATTCTCATATAGCTATGAAGTTAGGACAGGTACCAATTATTGCTTCTTTTCCACGAAACTGTACCTTTTGTGGGAAAAAGAATCACTATGCTATCCATTGTTTTGCAAGAAGGAAACAAATTTCTAAGCTTCATATTTGCATCTCTTCACTGTCAATGGAATAAATAGTCAGTCGACTAATGCAGTGAATCATATGCCCACAAGAAACTAGAAACCTTATAAGAATGATCTCTATTCTATAGATCATCACAGGGGTCGAGTGCAATCTGGCATAAATTCTTGTGTTGCTAAAAAATGCATCCCAAGTACTTATAAGAATGTTTCTGGTAAATCTAAGTGTAGAAAATGGATCCCTATTGTTGATGGTGGATTTCTATTTAAAGGCTAAAATTGTAAAAAGCCAATTTTTGTAAGCTGACGTCCTGCAAAGGATAAAGCCTTCAGGAAGTGAATACTTCTCGCCATATTAATTCATTGGAGCATGTGCAACCATCCCTGAGAATTAAACATACCTACCCAGAACGGAGCATGTGGAAACCATCCCGACGTAGCATGTGGCAACCATCCCGGTTTTCTGTAGGTATACAACATTACTATTAATGCTTTAATTAAAGCATTGTGTTCGACGTGAAAACACCCATAGGCTACCTGAAGGTAGGTTATACTAGACCCGTTGAACGCATGCAAGACTACCCATGTTAGTCTCACTTGTTGAAAACAAACCCAAAAATATATCTCACCCGTCCAACTTCGCAAGCATAGATGGAGGGTGTAGATATAGATTCAGGGGGTCCTGAGCATGCTACCATGATCACCTCGGACCCACCTTCACACATGACCGAACGGTCAAGACCAACTACGGTTGGTCCTTCCAAAACGTGCGCTCAAAGCGAGCATGACGCACGGCTAGGGTCCCTTTTAATCGTGAGCGTCCAACTTCGCCAGCATAGTCGGACGGCTTAGATTATACCCTAAAACAAGTAGTGAAGTGATGGAACACCATTGGCGGTCCCACTTTCTACCTACATGACCGACTCCCTCGTAGGCAAGCCGTGGTGCAAGAAACGATTGCCCAAACAAGGCTAGATTAACGCCTTATGCAGGTTGAGAAGATCCAAAACGATCACGACCATCCGACTTCGCCGGCATAGTTGGATGGCTTAGATTGCTCCCAGGGTCATAGAGAAAGCATGTACATGCTCACCGTTGACCCAAGATGCTGCATACATGGTCGGTCTCCCCAAAGGAGGCACGCGCAACCCAAAGCCGATCGCTCAAAGTGGCCGGTCTAAAGCCCTAATTAGGGTTTGCGGCGCAGAAACATCTCGAGCGTCCATCTTCGCAGGCTTGGACGGAAGGCCAAGATGGAGACTTAGAAGGAACCGAGCATGCTAGCATGACCACCGTGGGCCCGACTTCACGTCTAGCTGATCGTCCAAGACCGGCGGTGACCAAGCTCCTCGGTACGCGCGCCCAAAGGTGACATGTCGCGGCCCCTCCATAAATTCTAATCTCGACCACTCGTCTTTGCCGCCTGAGTCGAGTGGCTTAGATTAAATCTTTGCGAGTCAAGCAGGCATGGGCGTGAACACCATTGTACTACCTCCATGAAGGGCTGATCGGTTCCTCCATTGGAACTCTCTAAGCATGCAAACGTTTGGGCCGAAAGAGACAGCATGCGCGCCTCCCATCCAACGGTCGCAAACAAGGATTCGAGTCATCTCGTCCGTCCATCTTTGCAATCTTGGACGAATAGCTTAGGGTGCGAATCAACCAGCAAACAAGGTATCACTATGACCACCATCCATCACTCTTCTTCACAAGGTAACCGACCAAGACATGGCCTGTCTATACAACCTCCAAACGGTTACCTGAAGATGGCTTCATGCGATGTTATACCAAGTTCATGGTTCACCCTGCACTATTTTCTGTGGGTCCCGCGATCCACACACTCGAGACATTAATCACGTCACAACTGGGAGATACAAACTGGGGTATTGGTATGGCGGTTTACAGCGTGCAGTGTGCAACGCGCCATCACAAGAACGTGTTAGGAAGACATGGGCGGTTAAGTCAAGATTAGAGAAGTGGGTAGTTCTGATCGTGTGACACTCACACACAACTCCACTCTTCCCTCACTCCACTTCCTCCACTTCCCATGAGAGACGTGAAGAAGGCTTAATGACTTGTATAAATAGGTTCTCCTCCCTATTTTCCAAAGACAGAAGTTCGAACAACACAGAAAACCAAGTGTTAATCGTATTCAACACCCAGAGCCTGCCTGCAACATTTGCTAGCCTGCTCGACCTTATGTTAACAAGTCATCAAATAGCCTTCACCTTCATACTCTCAACACCTTCTTCGCTTCCCTCCCTAAGATCAACCTCACATCCTTCACCTGTGACCGAAACAAATATGGAACGGCCGTGTCTTCGGTTTAGGCCAGAATTGTATAGATTACCTCTCGAATCAAAGTGCTCATCGTGCAGCACATTTGTTGAAGGTTTAAACTCACTTCTCATCCACACACACCCCAAATTACCTAAACCGCGAAGTAGTTTTCTCCCACAAATAATTGGCGACCACAAGGGAGGTTAATCTCTCGTTTGTGAAGTCGATTTCTTCAATACCAATTCAATTTCTCTGATTTCAAGAATGGTGGATCTTAGGTCTGGATCAGCAACCAACGATGGAGTTAACACCGACAACACTTCTGGTGGCGCTGATATCCCAATTACTGGTGTTACATTGCAACCCGCCAGTGCAACCAATGTGTCTCGTGGAATCGCGTCTTCTACCATCAGTACCAGTGGATCAGGAGCAGACATTCCAGCAGGCGTGACACCTCCCATTACAAGAGCCAGAGCGGCTGCAAATCCAGGCATTTCCTCAAGTATGACACTTCCGTCCGTCACCAGAACAACTGTTACTTCCCCTTCAGGACGAGGATCTGGAGGACCCAGAGGAGGACAACCTCCTATCACCATGGTGGACTTGATGGAGAGACAAGAAACCCTCGCTAAATCTCAGGCAGACATGGAAACCACTTAGAAGGAGGTACTCACCTTCCTTAAAACATTAACCGATCGATTACCACAAGAGTCGAGACAGCCTCAAGGGCCAACAAGAGATACGTTCAGCACACCTGGAGCAGATGCCTCAGTTACGCAAGCCTACCTGAACGAAGAGTCTTATGCTGCTGACCACGCAAGAGAAAGGGACCAGGAGCGTCTCAGTGAAAGGAGCCGATCATCCAACTTTATTACACGTGAAGATCTGGAGAGACTCCTCCAAAATCGTGGAAAAGAAAATCCGATGGACGCGCATCGACACCAACCTCCATATCCACAAGACGTGCAACGGATTCCTCTTCCCAGGGGATACACCTCCCCTCAATTCATCCTTTAAGATGGTACCGGTAATGCTCGTGAACACGTCTCTCGATTTTTAGAATCCTTAGGAGAACACGAATACAATCACGTTCTCCGCTTGAAGGAATTCTCCAAATCACTTACGGGAGAGCCTATACGTGGTACAACAATATTGCACCCGACGACAAGATATCCAATTGGAGTGAGATGGTCAGCGCGTTTTACAAGAAGTACTTCTTTGTATCTGAGCAAGTTACTTTCTCAGGACTGGGAGAAATCTCCCAACGGAACAATGAACATCCAAATGATTTTGTCAAAAGGTTCAGAACACAAGCGTTGGACTGCCATGAACCAAATGTCACAGAACGACAGCTGGTGGAATTATGCATCAACGGAATGATACCCATATATCGCGCCCTGCTGGAAAACTTGGGATTCCAGACGTTCTCAGAGCTCCATGAAGCAGCCAAACGTTCGGCCACTACCGCCCCAGCATTATTGGAAAGAACTAGGATCGTTCGGAGTGACGATTCACGAGATAATCAGGGAAATAGGCGTCTCATCAACAAGCAATATAATACTGGCCCTTCTGTCAGTATAGTAAGCGAAGGCAGAAAGAGAAAAGCTCCGGCGGCGGCAGAACAACTACCCAAGCGTGCGACTCAAACGCATAAAGCTTCACCTCAAAAGGGAACAAGCAAAGATCCTGCGCAGAGCACCGAAGACACAGGCTTCCCATTTCCGATAAATAAAGTAATATAACTCTTGGAGGCATGGATTCAGGACGATTCTATCAGACTACCTCCTATCAAACGTCCACCAACTGAGAAAGACATGGCAGACCCTAAGTACTTCCGTTATCATAGTTTTGTCCACCACCCAACTAAGGATTGCAACAAGCTGAAAGAAATCTTCAGGGAAAAGATAGAAGGAGGAGAGCTTCAATTGGGAAATGAAGGAGTTCACACAGACCCCCTTCCCGTCCGAAGTTGCATGATCTCTGGAAGCTCTGTGCGCAAGACTGTACAATCCATGATGGAACACCTGTGTGAAATCTTGTACCTTTCCAAGGTACAACGTCAAGATATATTCATGGCCCTCAACCGTATTGTGTCAGGCAGGCGATTGTATCCAGAAAAGGAAGTCGTTCCAGCGTCTCAAGCCTCCTTGGAAAATAGCACCAACAAAGGAAACTGGGGACTTTTGACCGTCGCCCATCTGAAAGATGTCAAGTTCGATAGCACATTAATCGATGCAGCTTCTGAATTCAACATCGTTACTATCAAGACCCTGCAAGCTGCGAAAATCTCAAAGAAGGAGGCTACCCGTGGTCCGACTATGATCAAGAGCCCAGCAGGAGAATTTGTGGATGTCTACGGATACATTGACCTTGATGTCAAGATTGGTAACACTCCAACACAAGCTAGATTCCATATAATTAAGGAACATCCGGATTACGACATGATTCTGGGGCGCCCGTGGGTGCACAAGGCGCATTCCTTACCAATCTCAGTACCTGAAAAAATCTCCAACAAGCCAGCTCCGATGATTTCCAACAAACCTTGGAGAATCGAAGACTGCCTGTTGCCCCCATACCAACAACTCACAAGAATAACGCAACTCCCTGGTGAAAGCCCTTCATCCTGCATCAAGAGATTCTGAGCCCAAGTAAGTCTCATTGAACGACCCTCTTTGCAAGTAGTGGATGATTGTCCTGTTAGACCACCGGGGAATGTTTCACCTGACAGGTGGGCCACCACCAAGAGATGTGAATGGAGTACTAGCCCCTTTAAGCGCTTCACCAAAA
Source organism: Papaver bracteatum (assembly GCA_023529315.1). Taxonomy (NCBI): domain Eukaryota; kingdom Viridiplantae; phylum Streptophyta; class Magnoliopsida; order Ranunculales; family Papaveraceae; genus Papaver; species Papaver bracteatum. The sequence goes on along the minus strand of JAJJWX010004466.1, from coordinate 1,023,079 downwards.
TCTTGGAAGCAGTCAAGAACGATACGTGTCAGAAGCAAGCTGTTATGCCAAGTCCAAATCCGTTTCAAATCGGAGATATGGTAGCAAAGGTAACCACGTTCCAAGTTGGAAACATGGCAGTAAAGATAACTTCCCAGTCTGATATGCCTGCAAAGGAAGAGGAAATATTCTTAGTGGCAGATGTTATCTTGGATGGTTACTGCAAGATCATCAATGCAGACAAACTCGAAGGTGTGGTTGTTCACTCACGGTGGCTCAGGACCTACCTTACTTGAAGACACGACACCACCTCTCTAATCCCCCCGGGGGATTCCTCCAACAATTTTCCTTTTCACAATATTTGTAATTCCTTCAAAATGATGGCACTGCTTGCCTTCATACTTATTAGGGTTTCAATATTTCTTCAAGTAATCAAGATTTCATTCCTTTTACAATTTCTCATAAAATCACACAAAGTCATGAGTCACCTTCAAACCACCATTACCCAGAAAGAAAACCCTAAATCCTCATACCAAATCTTCATACCGGCCTGGTAATATGGGAGGAATAAAACATGTAAAAAGGGAGGAGGAAGGTATCCTACATGATCTACTTCAACAGAGCCAGACTCACGTCAGGGGGAACAAGCAAAAAATAAATAAAAAAATATGCATGTTTCGAAAAGCAACATTGAATAAAACTTTGTTCAAGACAAGCAAGCAAAGAAGAAAACTTCAAACTCAGCCGCCACTGAGTATATAAAAGAAAAACACTACAAAGAAGAATAACAGGGAAACTCAATTTCTGGTTGCGTCTTCATCACTGTTGGGATCCACATCTTGTGCCGTTTTCTCCAGAGATGCCTCGACTTATTCTTCGGACACAGCAGTTGCCGCCTTAACATCTTCAGCATGTGTATCTTATGCACCTTCTACAGAATCCATTGCAACCTTGGAAATCGTTCCAATCACTTTCGGGAGTTCAGTCTCATCAGTATCAGGGTCAAGGATTATTACACCACCACGTATTGGATAATCACACTTCCCATCACCTGCATGACGTTCGTGTTCAACCCTCCGTCTCTTCAACCGAGCCGCAAACCTTTCAGTTCTCGATCCTGCTGGTGCTTGTGACGCCTCGCGTTTCCACTTCGCTCGCAACGCTTCTTCATGTCTTTGTTTCTCCTCCATATCAATTGCAGCTGAAAGAGCACGGAGCCGCCCCCTGACAATGGTTAAATGCAAGACAGACATTCCTTGTACGGCATGGCCGACTTCACGAAGTGGAAAATCAATTTTAGCCATCACTTCTTCATGTGCGTTAGCTTCTGGTTTATCAACTTCAAAACTTTTTTCTGAAGAAGCTGCAGAGTTATCATCACCAACTCCTTTCATGATGTACTGCAATAAGATTGGAAGTTTTAGCATGTTTCCAAGGGGTCATACATCAATAAAAGATTCTCGTGATTCCCAACTTCGTTGTTAGGCACCTAATACGGAGATTACATGGGATTGGGATGGTTCAAGCGTCCTCCAAACAAACTCAGTTGAGGGAAATTTACACTACCCTGTGTTCGATTATGAGTTGGGAGCAATGGGTATGGAATCTAGTGTTATGTTATGTTCCATTCTCTTCATATGGAAGTTACCTACAAAATATTAAAATTTCACGACAATCGGATGAAAGGGAAAGAATGGGTGGCCAAAACATCATAAGACACGCAACCTGAAAAAATTCTGAAAACCTCCTGGAAGTTTACTATTTCGCGGTTTTTATCCCCTAAACATGCTCAAAATACAAAAAGCTTCTTTGTTAAAGCTTGGAAATTTTCTGGGCTTAAATTTACATATGCGGAACGTCGAAATCCGAGTTTGTATGAAGATTCTACAGCAATTTCGGTAAACGCAAGCGCAAGAGTACCTCAAAATCACGCAGGCGGGCACTAAGGTTTGCATGCGTATCCCTAAAGCTAAGCCAACATGTCAACATATTTTTCTACAGTTGGCTATCATGTCTACAAGTTCAAGACAGCGGTTCTACCAAGCTACAACCTGGGTTTTGACATGCAAGGATAAAGGGAACAAACGACATGTTTATGATTTCTTTTACTACGCAACCCTAACAGGCGGTAAAGGAATTAATCATGGTATGTTTTGCTGCACCTACAATCCTCTCAAAATGCAAAAGAAACTCTAACTAAATAATTAGGGTTTGCAAAAAGAAAAAAAAATCGCACCTACCTGACAAACGGCGTCGCGGCGACAAAAACCAAAAACAACGGTGACGGTGAACTCCGGGGCTGGGTGACGGCGGCGCGGGAGAGAGCTGGACGTCCACTCGAGAATAAAAAAAAAAATCGTGAAGAAAAAACGGAAAAAGGGTTCTCCCTTTTATAGGCAAAATTTGAAGAATCCTGATTAGAAAAGGATTCCTTTCTGCTTCCAAAAAACCAAGAAGGGAAACCGGCCCACCCAAGATTTCATGCTTGCGACGGTACATCCACATGGACAATCACTAGAGGCTGCCTTCCAAGGTTAGTTACCTTTATTTCTTTTATGTATATTTGTCACCATCTCATGCCTACCCTACAATAGTGTAACCATTGCATGCTAGGCAGGGGACTTAATGTTGATGGTGGATTTCTATTTAAAGGCTAAAATTGTAAAAAGCCATTTTTTATAAGCTGACGTCCTGCAAAGGATAAAGCCTTCAGGCGGTGAATACTTATATCTATATTAATTCATTGGAGCATGTGCAACCATCCCTGAGAATTAAACATACCTACCCAGAACGGAGCATGTGGCAACCATCCCGACGGAGCATGTGGCAACCATCCCGGTTTTCTGTAGGTATACAACATTACTATTAATGCTTTAATTAAAGCCTTGTGTTCGACGTGCAAACACCCATAGGCTACCTGACGGTAGGTTATACTAGCCCCGTTGAACGCATGCAAGACTACCCATGTTAGTCTCACTTGCTGAAAACAAACCCAAAAATATATCTCACCCGTCCAACTTCGCAAGCATAGATGGAGGGTGTAGATATAGATTCAGTGGGTCCTGAGCATGATACCATGATCACCTCGGACCCACCTTCACACATGACCAAACGGTCAAGACCAACTATGGTTTGTCTTTCCAAATCGTGCGCTCAAAGCGAGCATGACGCACGGCTAGGGTCCCTTTTAATCGTGAGCGTCCAACTTCGCCAGCATAGTCGGACGGCTTAGATTATACCCTAAAACAAGTAGTGAAGTGATGGCACACCATTGGTGGGACCACTTTCTACCTACATGACCGACTCCTTCGTAGGCAAGCCGTGGTGCAAGAAACGATTGCCCAAACAAGGCTAGATTAACGCCTTATGCAGGTTGAGAAGATCCAAAACGATCACGACCATCCGACTTCGCCGGCATAGTTGGATGGCTTAGATTGCGCCCAGGGTCATAGAGCAAGCATGTACATGCTCACCGTCGACCCAAGATGCTGCATACATGGTCGGTCTCCCCAAAGGAGGCACGCGCAACCCAAAGTCGATCGCTCAAAGTGGCCGGTCTAAAGCCCTAATTAGGGTTTGCGGCGCAAAAACATCTCGAGCGTCCATCTTCGCAGGCTTGGATGGAAGGCCAAGATGGAGACTTAGAAGGAACCGAGCATGCTAGCATGACCACCGTGGGCCCAGATTCACGTCTAGCTAATCGTCCAAGACCGGCGGTGACCAAGCTCCTCGGTACGCGCGCCCAAAGGTGACATGTCGCGGCCCCTCCATAAATTCTAATCTCGACCACTCGTCTTTGCCACCTGAATCGAGTGGCTTAGATTAAATCTTTGCGATTCAAGCATGCATGGGCGTGAACACCATTGTACTACCTCCATGCAGGGCTGATCGGTTCCTCCATTGGAACTCTCTAAGCATGCAAACGTTTGGGCCGAAAGAGGCAGCATGCGCGCCTCCCATCCAACGGTCGCAAGCAAGGCTACGAGTCATCTCATCCGTCCATCTTTGAAAGCTTGGACGAATGGCTTAGGGTGCGAATCAACCAGCAAACAAGGTATCACTATGACCACCATCCGTCACTCTTCTTCACAAGGTAACCGACCAAGGCATGGCCTGTCTATACAGCCTCCAAACGGTTACCTGAAGATGGCTGCATGCGATGTTATACCAAGTTCATGGTTCACCCTGCACTATTTTCTGTGGGTCCCACGATCCACACACTCGAGACATTAATCACGTCACAACTGGGGGATACAAACTGGGGTATTGGTCTGGCGGTTTACAGCATGCAGCGTGCAACACGCCATCACAAGAACGTGTTAGGAAGACATGGGCGGTTAAGTCAAGATGAGAGAAGTGGGCAGTTCTGATCGTGTGACACTCACACACAACTCCACTCTTCCCTTACTCCACTTCCTCCACTTCCCACGAGAGACGTGAAGAAGGCTTAATGACTTGTATAAATAGGTTCTCCTCCCTATTTTCCAAAGACAGAAGTTCGAACAACACAGAAAACCAAGTGTTAATCGTATTCAACACCCAGAGCCTTCCTGCAACATTTGCTATCCTTCTTGAACTTTTGTTAACAAGTCATCAAATAGCCTTCACCTTCATACTCTCAACACCTTCTTCGCTTCCCTCCCTAAGATCAACCTCACATCCTTCACCTGTGACCGAAACAAATCTGGAACGTCCGTGTCTTCGGTTTAGGCCAGAATTGTATAGATTACCTCTCGAATCAAAGTGATCATCATGAAGCACATTTGTTGAAGGTTTAAACTCACTTCTCATCCATACACACACCCAAAATTACCTAAACCGGCAGAAGTAGTTTTCTCCCACAAACACCTATCTATTCTGATCCTCGGGAACCAATTGCAAGATGTCCTAGACTTAGTCCTTATGACAAATTTGCTAATCAAGCAGTGTCTCACCTCTCTGGAAAGAGCACTTGTGAAAGACAGAAGGATAAAAAGGAACAATGTTCATTTAATGAGCTAAAAGCTCATACTTGTGTGAATTAATCACAAGGTTCAGTATCTCGCATACAAAAAGCCTAGTTGTGATAGAATTAAATAGGTATACTCCATAACAAAGTGACTCTAATTATCTAGCTAATATCTTATCATTTTTAGAAGGATAATTAGTCAAACACTGGTTCGTGAGTATTTTTTTGTGTTTTGTTCGTTTTCTCTTCCTTGCCTAAACTTACTTTTGAAAAGTAAAAGTGTAGTTTTTGTTTCCATGCTGAGCTTTGTGGACACTCATCTTACGGGTACATATGCGGTTTCGATTTTTCTTTTTAACCTATCCTGTAAGCCCTAAATATCTCGAGTTTTTACTTATATATACCTATCCTATTGAGTTAATCTTATTACTCTAGGTTTCATATTATTAATGGCTTTTTCTTCCTCCTGGTCATTGGATTTTTCTAAAGATTTAATTGATAAGGAGGTATATTTAGAACTCGATAAAGAGAAGGGAATACCTACTGGAATTGAAGATTCCCTTCCTCAATCCTCTGATTCACTTTCGGATAGAGAAGAGATTTCATCAGAGGTAGTTCTATACTTCCTAAAATAATTTGACGAGGCAAAGAAGCAACTTGTTGATACAATGAAGTGTCTTGATGTGGTAAGAACTGAGTTGAAAAAGGTTAAGTCTGACCTTGTTCTCATGAAAACCCGTGTTAAAGAAGTTCCCAATAAGGATATCCTCTTCAAAGGGGCATAGGATGCTGTCGTTCACAATCTCCAAGACCTTAAGACTCAAGAAGGTCCTGAACTGTCTATTTGACTTTAGTTCACTGGGGCATGGAGGTTTTGTGTTCAGTTTAGTTTGTTTTGATTTTATTTGCCTAGTAAATCTTCCATTTTTCTTGTTTTGTTTAGAAGAATAACTAGTGTTTGGAATAGCCATTATTGTGATTACACATAGCTATATCCAATGTTTTCATCTTCTTGTTTTTAGATTTATTTGTTTAAATTCTAAACATATTTGGAAGATAATTTTTGCAGTATTAATCTTTATGATTTTATATATTGCAATATTTTTATGGGATATGTGTATTTACATCCGTGAACTTAATTGTCCCATATTTTGTCAAAATTTAAGTCGTTCGTGTATTGATATGCAAGTATTGATAAAAGAATGAATAGACTTTTGACAAACACAAAAGTTAAGCCTATATTGTCAAGTTTTGATGGAAGATGAGTTAAAATATTTTGTGATTTAAGGATTATGTTTATTGTATTTCATTGTGCAAATAGTGATGGAAAATAGAATGAATCCTTGCTTATTCCACGGTATAAGGTCGATCTCAGATCCACAATTTTTGTGTAAATACTGTGTTGTTCCATGAAGTGTCTTATGTTGAGCACTAAAACAACAAAAGTTGATTAATTTTGTGATTAGCTTAGTTATTGTTCCGTAAGGTATGTTGAACATGTTAAACTAAATTAATCATCTTGTGTGGTTATTTAGTTAGGACTCTGTAAGTTTGTCTTATGTTTGAGCTTTTTTGACTGGGTTAGTTATTCATGATTAACTTAGTCGTTGCTCCATAGATTTTTCTTATGTCGAGTGTGACCAATTAAATTGATTACTTTTGTAATTAGTTTCGTTGATTATGGCAATTAGATTATTTGCGAGTTTTCTTGTGATTAATCTAATTAATTTCTTAAGTCTCCATAAGTTTACTTGTGTTGAGCAAATTTAGTCAATTAATCATGGTTCGCTTACGGTTAATTTGATTAAATATTTCTTTTTGGATTCCAAATTCATACTTGTATGATATTTGTTGAGTCCAAAGAAATATTTCTTTTCTTTTGAAATTAAGGTCGCTCTTTTTGTTCTTTCGGGAATGACATTTTATGGGGGAGAGTCTTTTGAACTTGCGCGTAATTGCCAAATCTTTGTGGGGAGTGCGGCTGTGGAATATTATAGGGGTTATCTTATATATTTATAGACTCATTTATGAATGCATTTAGCTTCGGCTTTATGATTTCATCTAAACAAGATGATACACATTTACCTTTGGACATGAAATATTTCTTACAGAAATTTCATTAGGATCCCGTTCTTGTACCTTTGCCAATTTTATTGACAAAAAGGGGGAGAATTAATATGTAGTTCAAACTACAAACACATATGGTTTTCGGATCATTATGTAAGGGGGGTGGTTTCCATGTGAGATGGAGTATTGACTAAGGGGGGTGACGTATCACCATAGTATTGTTGTTAAAGTTGTGATGCAATTGGACTTTGATGTTGTGTAATGATACTATGACACTGTATAACAATGATTGAGAACTCTTGTTTTCTCATTGTTATAGCTATGGATTTTATACAACGATGATGCTAAACTTACAACCTTTGGGATAATTGGAGTACTTGGAAGTGACGAAGATTTCGAGTAATATTGAAGATTAGACATGTGGAATAGGAGCTACAAAGTTTATTTATTTATTTTTTATATTCCATATGTATTAATAGTTTTGCCACTAAAATTGACAAAGGGGGAGACTGTTAGAGCACTGCTCGGTCGAACTCGCATGCGTTGCTATCTCAAGCATGTTTGTCAATGTTAGTGATCAAAACTATAAAGTCTTGATTTCTAGACTTGAACTTATCTACCACTCAAAAGTATATCTACTCTATCTCCTATCTTGAGACAAAATTCGTATTACTATATAGACTAAGATTACACCACATGAGATATTTCGAGCTGGGTATATCTCGCTTATCTATTTCTCGAAATATGTGTTGGTAAAGCTTTGGCTTTATCCAAGTTCATCTTTACCTAGTGACGAAAGTCATGTTATGTTTCAATCATTTTGGAAATCGCTCTGAAGAAAAATAGTTTGTGAATAACAACTATATAATGCCCTCTGAGAATGTTTCAATGATTGAAATGAGAGTTTAGACATTATAAACATTAGAGTATATAAGCATTATTGTGGAAACACATATATGTATAAATCCTTATTGCTTGAACCAAAGTTTGCGAACTTTGTTGATCAAGTGAGACCGGAACATCACGTGAACTTCAGTCTATGAACTCAGTCGGCAAACCCAGTCCATAAACTGGCGCGGTTCTCGAACCCGAGAATTTCTGCCAGAGTTTATGAACTCCGTCCGGGAACTTAAGTCCGCGAACTTGAGTAAATTATGTCTAAAAACGATATTTGTGAACTTATCTTAATAAACTAAGGAATGTTATTGCAAACCATGGCTTTATAGTTCATGAATCGGTTCGAGTGAATCACATTGTTTTTGCTTCGATTGTGTCTTGTGTAGTAAATGAGATTTCCTTGCAATTGAACAACTCTCTAACTAGTTCATTTGAGTTATTTGGACTAGTTATGGTGAAGAAGAATATGGTTTATATGAAAGTTATCATATGGCTAACCATTTGGTTAACTATTGTTGAACTAACTAATGTACAAGTTTGGGTACTGTTACACAAACCTGAAACCATCAAGTACATGTGTATATAACAAGCTATGTTTTCGATCTAACGGTTGATAAATATTAGCTTGAATCTAATAAGGTTTTCATCTAACGGTGAATATTGAATGCTTTGTTAGTAAGCTAACATTGATTGCAAACCCTGACTTGAAGACTATATAAGGGAGAACTCTAGTAACTGGGAAACCTAATCCCCACACATTCTGTATGATACTAGTTTGCTAATCTAGAGTCGACTCTCATTTAACCTTTGGTATTCTTCTTCTAAAAACATGTTAACGACTTAAAGACTTCATTGGGATTGTGAAGCCATACCGATAATACTTTTCTTGTAGTTGTGTGATCTGATCTTGCTGTTTCTATCGTACGAGTACAATTGTAATAATTGGCTTGATATTTCTATCTCTGATAGGCAAGATATAAAAGTAGTCACAAAAACTTCGTCTCATCGTTTGCGATTCCTCAATAATCTTCTTCACTGCGTTGATTAAGTTTATTGTGAGGTGATTGATAAAGCTAAGATGTTCTTCGGGAATATAAGTCTGGTTTTATCAATTGGTTCCTGATCACCTTGATTTATCAAAAGACGAAACAAAAACTTGTAGGTTTATTCGTGGGAGACGGATTTATCTATTACTGTAGACTTTTCTATGTGATACAGGTTTGTTTATTAAAGTCTTCGACTTTGGGTTGTAGAAACTCTTGGTTGTGGGTGAGATCAGCTAAGGGAATCAAATGCCCAGTATCCTACTGGGATCAGAGACGTAGGAGCATATCTTTACCTTGGATCAGTGTGTGATTGATTAGGATTCATTTACAGTCCATACCAAAGTTAGCTTGGAGTAGGCTAGTGTCTGTAGCGGCTTAATACAGTGTATGTTTAATCTGGACTAGGTCCAGGGGTTGCTCTGCATTTGCGGTTTCCTCGTTAACAAAATTCTGGCGTTTGTGTTATTTCTTTTCCACATTATATTTTGTTATATAATTGAAATAATACAGGGTGTGCGTTGTTCGATCAATTAGAATATCCGACCTCTTTGGTTGTTGATTTAAATTGATTGACACTTGGATATTGGTCTTTGGTTTCATCCAAGTTATCTCTCTTTGATAAAGACTCGCAGATTCTATTTTCTTGAGTATAGATCAAATTGAGAGATTGAGATAATAACTCCTTGAGATATTTTCTATTGATTGATTCTGACTGTCTAGTTGATTCTCTAGAAAGTAACTCGGAGTTTGTCCATACAAATTTCTAATCGAAATATTGGGTGTGGTTGTTTGACCCCCCCGCTTTTTCACTAATGATAAAGGATTCAAAATAAGTACTCATTGATCTTCAATCTCAACTATTGGAGATGAACAAACTTTCTATTGGAAAGGAAAGTGCCCAGAAGAATTTGAATCCAGAATTCGAAAGCGATCTTCACAAGACACGCGATTAGAGGAAAATAGACATCAATGTTTTGATTTACTTCAATTATTGTATAAGGTTTATTTTGAATAAAACTATCATTATTTATGAGTAAAATTATTATTTATAATTTTTCTTGTGATAGTTACCGATTACATAGTATGTGAACGAATGTTTATATTTTTGCTATGTGTATTCGGTTTATGGGATGTCTGATTTCGGTTTTCATCAACCTTAATATTCGATCTCATATGATGTGACCCTTATGGTTTGTGTGGCTTTTTGATTTAGCGGGATTAAGTTCTAATCCATGTTGGTAGGATCTATCAAAGGATCATAAGGTGTTCCGATTTAAATTCATATGTTAAAAGTCACAATATGTTGAATCAGTTTATGTTTACATGAGTTGTGTTCAACATACATATGTGTTTAGGGTTTTCAACTTTTGTTATTGGCACGCATTAGTTAAAACCGTTTCAACCTTTCTCTGGTAAAGGTTGCTTTTGTTGTTGTTCTTTTGTTTTTGCGTAAGGATGACAACAAACTGGGGGAGACTTCTTATTTGAACTTGCTATTAACGATATATATTTCTGGGGAGAAGAGGCTGCGGAATTTGAGGTAACGAATTTGTTAGTTAATTGTTTTCCTGTTTAAGAAAAGCCTGTTTATATTGCATATATTTTGCTTTTGCTTAACAAAATTTCGGTAAAATTGATATGTTCCATTACTGTGTATGGTGTGTATGTGTGATTCAATTGTTTCCGGTTAAGAAAATCGTGTCAATTTATTTGGATTATTGTTTGGTATCTTCTTTATTATTGGGTATCAAGTGTTTTTGCTTAACGAAATTCGGTGCAATTGCGGTATTATAATGTCTATGTTTGTTTCAATTGCTGCCGGTTAATAAAGTAATTGTGCAAGTTAAAGGATCAGGATATCGCAAGAAGGACATATTTGCGAAGCTTGATCAACAACACTTTGCGAGCGTCGTAGAATGATTTGAAGAATGATGTAACAGGTGACGATAGCAGAAATATATAAAAAAGTGTGATGACTCTGTGACGGTTAGAGTATTTGCAAATATTAACAATAGAACTCTTGCGAGAATATCGCAAGTCAGATCCTAAAATAAAGGACAGATTAGCTGTCATCCACTATGTAATTCCCTATATAAAGAGTTGAACAGACTAAGGAGAGAGAGATCTTTTTCGAGTGTTGAGCAAGTTATTAGGAGAGAGAAATTCCAGAGAGGTTGTTAATTCTTTAGCTTCATTTCCTTTTCATCTTGTAAAACTTGTGAGATTAATCAATAAAATTTATGATTGTTGATCTAAAAATAATTTGATTGTATGAATTCTTGTGAGGGGTGTAGTGTGGGATTTCCTGCTACTACATACTGGCGCTAGAAACAGGGATTCCTTGTTGATAGTGTGAATATTAATATTGTGATTTGAAAGAATTTGGAATAATAGGTGAAAAGTTTCAGACAATTTTCAACAATTCATTGAGATTGAAGAGATGGCTAGAAGAATAAATGCTTCAAGACAACCAACTACTGTGAGAAGGAGTAAGAAACTTGCTGGAGAAAGAAGAAACGAAACTGGAGAATCATCAAGAATGAATACAAGAAATGATGGAGAAAATCAAATTCAACAACCAATTCAGCATATACCAGCGCAAAATAGAGCTATGGATTATGATAGAGTGAGTGTACACACCTGGCATTCAAATTCAACAGATGAAATGAAGAGTTTGAAGCATTAGAGGAATTGAGTCAAATAATACACGAATAAAGGAGAGTAGAAGCAGAAGAACGTGCTAATTTGACAAGGCAGAATCATGAGTTGAGAATGGAGAAAATGAGACTACAAAATAGAAGGTCAAGAAGAACTACAAGATCAAGTTCAAGATCAATCATAAGGGAATAAAGAGGAAACTCACTTGTAGAAAATGTTGATGGAAATATTCGGCAGGAGGTGCAAAATCCAGATAAAGAACGTCGCGAAAATAGAGAAATGATTGAAGATCGATACATTCCACATGGAGAAATTCCTCAAAGCAGGCAGCGTCAAGAACGAAATGACCAAGGTGATGAAGAAAACCAAGAAGAAGGAAGAAGAATATGACATGGGAGAGAAAATCGCAGAAATGAGCAAATAATTGAAGAAGAAATCAAGAGACATTATGGTGAACAAGTACGTTTAGTCTGCGATAGAGAGAGGTTGAGAGCAGAAATGGAGGAAAGAGAACTCCAAGAAGAAATACGTCAGAACAACCATGACATTCGATAAAGAAGACGCGAGCAAAACCGCAACAATGGTAATATCAATGAAGAATATGATAGAATACAAAGGAGAATCGAAAGACAATAAAGAGAGTTGATAAGGAGTGAGCAAAATCGCAGAAGAGAAAATGAGAGATATAATGGTGTGCGAATTCATGAAAGAGAAGATCGCAGAGAAAGACAAGAAAAAAATGATGGGGAAGAAAATCAAAATTTCGCAACACAAAATAGGCAAGAACGTAGGAGAAGAGAAGCAGAATTAAAGAGACCAATGGAACCAATGTCCGGGGTAAATGAACAAATCTTAAGAGAACTGGAAGAAAAGAGAGGAATGCTGAATAATAGGAGAGAAGGAGGTAGGAGACAATTGTATGAAGCCATAGAAGAAGTTGCGAAAACTCTGTTCTCACAAGAAGTACAATTATGAGGAATATCGCCAAAATGCAGTTTGCCTGCATTAACTAGTATCTTTGATAGAACAACTTGTGTGATTCAACACATTAAAGCTTTTGTGAGATGTATGTTACAGTGGGAGAATCATGATGTTGTGTTGTGCAAGTATTTTGCATCAAGTCTAACAGGAGAGGCGCTAAAGTGGTTCGAAGGACAGGAATACTATAACATCTTTCAACCATTTGAAAACTATGTTCTTAGGGGCGTATATAACTAACAAATCCTCGCGACCAGGAATAGAAGATGTGTTTGGATTAAAGCAGAGAATTGGAGAAAGTTTGAAGCATCTAAGCATAAGGTGGAAGACAATGTGCAGTGAGATGTCTGGAAGTGTGGACGAGAGATATATCATTTTATCATTCATCAATGCAATGTTCGCAACCAATCTATTATACATTCAAATTTTTAGAATCAAGAACACAATCACAATGACTGAATTACGGGAGCTACAGGAGGAGTACATTGATCTTGAAGAAAAATAGAATGAAATGGAATGGTATCCCGTTGCGAATACAAGTTAAAATACAGAGAATGCAAGCTTATTACCTAAATTGATAAACACAGTGGCGAGCACTTCGCAGGTACAATAAGAAGAAAAGAATGATAATCAACATAAGCTGGTAGCTATGGGGAGCAGAGATCAAGAAGAATACGAAAGAGAAAGAAATTTTTATAGTCGAGGTGGAAATAACAAATTCAAAGACTTGATCATCCGCAGGAAAATTATGGAAGACAACGACAAAATTATCAGAGAGGATCATGAAGTCAAAAAATGATATGGGAAGAGATCAAGATGCCGCCTTTGAACACTAGTATGGAAAATTTTTGGGAAGCAATAATTTTAATGGAGAATATACCAACACCTTGGAACATGGGAATAGAACCGCTTCCAAATAACAGAATCAAGAATTTTGTTCTTATCATCACTTTCATGGACATTCTACAAATAATTGCAGAAACATAAAGAGAATCATTTTCATAATGATAGACCAAGGAAATCTTATTTTTTTATAATAGGGAACCCTCAATCTCAACTCTTACCACCATCGCCAGAAATTCGCAGGGTAAACACAACAAAAGGAGGAGAAACATTTGTCATAGAAGTTGGAGCAAAGGCGAAAAATCTGTTTTGTAATTCTATTGTACATTCATACAAGACAATCGAAGATTTTCATGACAATGTTCTAAGCATAGTTTTCGCAAGAGATACTGATGAGAGAGAAATAATGAATATTGTGAAATTTTCACCATTAGAAGAGTGGCAAAAGCAGATAATTTCTTTCACTGCACAAGAAGTACCTGAGCCTGGCGAAATGCATGACAATCCATTGGTGGTGAGACTAGAGATAAACCCAAAACAAAGAGGAGATGAAGAAGAAGATGAGGATGAGGATGGTGAGGCCGAAGATTCATGGGCAATCAATAGAGTTTTAATTGATACTGGGAGTTCTTCAGATATCATGTTCTATCATACTTACAAAAAAATGGGAAGCAGAGATGAAGATCTAGTAACCTCAACCTATAAAATCTATGGTTTTAATGGTACTGCCAATAAACCTAAATGGGAAATCATTATGCGAATTCCATTAAAGGGGATATCTTCTAAGATCTTATTCTGTGTTGTTGACGTATAATCGCCCTATAATTCTTTAATTGGCCGACCTTGGCTACATGGGATTCTAGGCGTGGCATCAAACTTTCACCAATGCATCAAGTTTCCTCATCCCAATGGTATTGGAGTCATAAAAGGAGATTGGGTAGAGGGTAAGAAATGTTATGAGATTGATATGGAGTCCTGCGAGGAAAGAGCTGCCAAGAAGGAGAATTAGAAATATAACATTAAGCAAAGACAAAGAAGTGAGAGATTGATGGTTGATTAAGTAGAACAAAGAGAAAAAGGAATGATGCGAAGTCAAAGCTTGCTGAAATTAACAAATGATGAAAAAATCACAGAACGAATGACGGTAACGAAAAGCAACAAAAGAACAGAGGCAGAAAACAGTAAAGGTAAAAAAAATTAATTGTGAAATGAAAGAAATATTGAGAAAAAAAAATGTATGATTGATTTGTTGCGAAAATTCCAAAAAAATATTTTACTTAATGATAAAAAAGAGATTGAGAAATTACAACAGAGCTGAAATGCAAAAGAATAATCTTTAAAATGGGATGAACCCTTATGACGTACACCCTAGTTCGAGAATAAAATTCCGCAAGAGGAAAATATAAGACCTATAGTATGTCATAGAAGGGGGTATCTATTACATGGATCATCGATAAGGTTACACCGCTGCTGGAACCTGAGTCATGGAGATTTGGGTTCAATGAAAGCCCATCCAGGAGAGACACCTTGGATTCTCAAATTGAGCATATGACTTGAGTTGGGCGACTAAGGTAATAAGAGCCTAAGGGGTGCAGAGTATGACCAAGGCGCTGAGGTACACGGTTGAGCAAAGAGTGCCCGGGGCGTATGAAACTACCCTGGACATTTTTGGCAAGTCTTGGCTATGATGCACTCGACCCGAAGAAAACCCCACTTAGGGTGCAGTCTCGTAACCATAAGCCATATAATCAAAAGGTATAAGAGGCTACGAACACAACTAGTTGTTGTTAAGACGGGATGGGATGACCTAGTCTTGTATGGAAGAAGTACGTCTCCTTGAAAAGGCAACCAGGGGGAAGATAAGGGCGGCACCCTCCATTAGGGAGATGATAAGTGTCTTAAGACGTAAATGTCATGAGGCTTTTTACTCACAGGAGTATTAAGGCTTGTCATATTTGTGTAACAGTCCTTAAGAGGAAATAATACAAAAGAGAGGATAAGACGAGATCAATGGGTTTCTACATGAAAATGTAAAAACGTCCTGCGATTTCGTTGCAAGACGGCAATGTCATGGGGCTTTAATTTCGCAAGAAGATTTAGGCATGTCATATTGTCGCAACAAAAATACAAAAAGAATAAAAGGTTAAGGCAAGATCAATGTGTTTCTACATAAAAGTGTAGAAACGTCCTACGATTTTGTCGCTAAAGAAAAAAGATGGCAAAATAAGACCTTTACTTAGGAAGGCAAAATAAGACCACATCGGAATACAAGAAAGAATGCAATTTTACAATTTATGATTGCGAGATTATACAGAGATAATTGTGATTTTATAACAATTTATGATTGAAAGATTATGCAGAGATAATTGCGATTTTATCGCAAATTATTTTATTAAACAGAGGCAGCTTGCTCAATCACTCATCTGAATACAAATAACAGAGGCAAGTATGGGAATGCATAGAATAAGTTAAATGTTATTTGTTTTTACATGACATATTTACGCATAAAAATCTAATTGTATTTTGGATAGTCATATTGCAAGAGAGAAAAATCTTCTAACACATGCAGGAAATAACAAAAGAAATAGAGCTTGTATTGAAAACTGGAGAAATTCGCAGTGATAGATTACAAGTATACAAGAATAAAAGATCAAGAGAAAATATACAAGTTTTACAAAAAAATTGAATAAGAAATCACAAGGAAGAGAAAACTATTTTTTGCTTGATTCTTCATTATCATCATCAAGTTCTTCATCAGAATTTTCTTCTCCATCAGATTCTTCTTCAGACTTCTCCTCTTCATTTTCTTCAGATTCTGTCTCTTCATCAGCTTCACTATCAGAGATGACCAAATTAGGAACATTCTCTGGAACTTTGTCTAATAGACAAGGATACTTGGAGTGAGGAGTCTTGTTGTAATCACATATATCCTTTATGGTATCATTACGGAAAGAAATTGCATCATTCCCAAAATTCGCAATAGTGATCTTCATTTGAGTCTTCAATCTTGAACATTTCTCATTGCGAGAAGATAAATCTTTCGCGAGTTTCGCTTTCTAATTCTCAAGTTCTTCAATCCTTTTGCGATATCTATCTTCAGCTTCTGCAAAAATATAACAGTAAATCAACAATTTGAAAGAAGTTTATGAAAAACAAACAATTAAGTAAGGAAGAACGGTTAACAACCTTCTCTGTTAGAAATCATATCTCTAATCAAGGTCGTTTTCTCAGCTTGATGACTAACATCTACACCTAAGTTATTTCTGGCATTATCTAGAACTCTCGCAGCCCAAGCAAACTCATCATCATGATTTATAAGAAAGCGGGAGCAAACTTGATTTTTCCTCTCAATAAGAGTAGCATTTTCTCGGATAAGTCTATCTCTTTCAACTTGAACTTTAAGAAGAGTTTTGTGGAAATCCGCTAAAGATTGAGCACCTTGCTTAGCGATACGGTCTTTATCATCAATAAGATTACTGATCTTAGTTCTTAATTTGTTAATTTCTTCTTTTGAGTCAACATAAAAACGTTTAAACTTATTGGCTAATCCCAAACTGGATCTATGATCAATTTTTAAGAGATGGATTTTGGATCTAAGTTAATATATGGAAAGAGAGTTGATTTCATCATTTAGAAAGTCATTTAAAGAATAGTTAAGGTGTTTAAGAAGGGTGTCATCATCCATAAGATTGGGAAATGTATGGAGAAGAATAGCCTCATCAGAAAGACCATAAATGTCTGCGAAATGGTGAACCAAATAAGAAAGGGTAATGAGAAAACGAAATGAAGAAAAAGAAGGAAAAAGTTATATACCATAGAATTGCTTATTGGCAGCTTGAAGACCAGAGATTTTATTCTTTTGAACAGCAGTCTCAGATTCTAGCTGGCTGATCTTTTTGCAAAGATTAGCAGTCTCAGATTCCAATTGGTTATTCTTCTCGCAAAGGCTAACAGTTTCAGCTTCCAATTTCTCATTCTTCTTGTGAAGTT
The DNA here is from genome assembly GCA_023529315.1 of Papaver bracteatum. NCBI lineage: Eukaryota > Viridiplantae > Streptophyta > Magnoliopsida > Ranunculales > Papaveraceae > Papaver > Papaver bracteatum. The sequence continues at coordinate 1,005,673 of JAJJWX010004466.1, read as the reverse complement.
CAAGATACTTCTTTTCAAAGGCGGCACGCCTTTTTTCCAAATCTGCGGTAACAACATAAGAAGCTTTTCCAGCCTGCAAAATAATGCAGCAAATTTTCAGAATAAATTAAGAACTTAAAACAAAAATAGAAAGAAGATAAATATAAGTATGAAAATTTACAAAACTATTGGGTGAATGTAAGAAACTGGGAGTTATAGATCTTTAAACCCAGTGAAGAGATTCATTATCCTCTAAGAGGGGAGCATCGCAAATATCATCTATGGATTGGCAGGCATTGGTAAGAGAAGTATCACCAATTCCTTGCCAAGAGTTAGAAAACATACTGGACAATTGAGCCATAGAAGACTCATGTTGTGAAGCTTCCTTCGCAGAATAAATATCATCATCATCATCGCTATGATCACTAGAGTTTTCGCTAGATTGGACTTTTTGTTTCTTTGAAGGATGGCCAACGGATTTATCTTTGCGAGAAATGTTCTTGCCTTTACCCCTAGTCTTCGCAACTTTAACAGGTTCTTCCACTTCAACGATAACCTACACACACAGATAAAGATAAGAAATAGAGGCAACAATATATTGTGAAGAATCATAAAAGAATATTTCTTACTTCATCTGTGAATGATTGAAGAGCTGATAAAGTGTTGGATTTCCCAGTCTTGCTATAACTCACTTTCAACCTTTCAATATGATAATTTCGCAAGTGAAAACATTGGAGTGGTCAGCAAAATTATATATAAGAGTAAAAAGAACAATGATTCAAGAAAGAAAAATGTGGAAATATACCTCTGCTTCTCTCTCAGGCCATGTAAATACCTATGGTTGGTACGCTGCGAGATTCGCAGGTAAAACATGAGATCCAGAGATGTATGGACCATTTAGGATTAAAGGGAAGATACACCACTTATCATCATTGGAGTAACGCGAGGATATATTTTTTCCAGGATTCCAATCAATGTCTTGCATAAGTATCTTGTCATCATCAACATCATCCTTCTTCTTTAAACGAACGCCCCAGCAAGTACTATCTTTCTTCATAGGAATTATCTCATAATTCGCAAAGAAATTTTCTACGGTATAGTTTGCAGGAACAATCGCAACGTCAGCGAACCTAGGATTCTTAACTTTATCGGGATAAAAAGATCCCTTGCCAGCACCACGATTGGCGAACTCAAGCATTAGACGAATGCAATCCCCACTTAATTGATATACAGCTCGCGAGAATTTCGCATGAGAAAGTATTTCATAAAATAAGGGAAGTTCAGGATCATAAAGGGGAATGGGAAGGCCAGTGAGAATCTGACCTAGCGAGACTATAACCTCCTCATGATTGCAAAGATGATCAGAAAATAGATTAATAGAAAGCTCAGATTTAGGGTTTTGACCAGGAATGGGAGATAAATCAAAACCTCTGGTTTGAAGTTTCTTTCGAATCTCTTCAAAAACAATCTCATTTTAACGATCGGCTGGAGGAATTTTTAGTATGGGAATGAATGAAGGAAGTAAAACTCAAAAGAAGGAGAATAACGAAGAATTACAATAGCAGAAGCGGAATTTACGGAAGAACAGTAAAATTGCAGAAAAGCAGAGAAGAAAGTAAAAAGAAGAGAAGAGAATAATAGGGAGAATATATATAGAGAGTAGAAGTTCTCGAGAGGATAAGTGCATTTAATGCGAAGAGAAGACGTGAGTGGTTGAAAAAGACGTGTCAAGAGATGGATGGAAGAAAAGATACATGTAACAAAATTCACGCAAAATACAGAATCGTGTCAGTATGGAAGAATATGAAAAGATGAACAGTTGCGGCATTTTGAAGAATAATTTCTCTTGACATTCTCTCATTCGCATAGAATACATGAGAAGAGGCAAGATGTAGGATCAGGATATCGCAAGAAGGACACATTTGCGAAGCTTGATCAACAACACTTTGCGAGCGTCGCAGAATAATTTGAAGAATGACGTAACAGGTGACGATAGCAGAAACATGAAAAAGGTGTGATGAGTCTGCGATGGTTAGAGTATTTGCGAAGATTAAAAATTGAATTCTTGCGAGAATATCGCAAGTCACATCCTAAAATAAAGGACATATTAGCTGTCATCCACTATGTAATTCCTTATAGAAAGAGTTGAACAGACGTAAGGAGAGAGAGAGAGATATTTTTCGAGTGTTGGGCAAGTCATGAGGATATAGAAAGTCCAGAGCAGTTGTTAATTCTTTAGCTTCATTTCCTTTTTCATCTTGTAAAACTTGTGAGATTAATCAATAAAATTTATGATTGTTGAGCTAAAAATGATTTGATTGTATGAATTCTTGTGAGGTGTGTAGTGTGGGATTTCCTGCTACTACACAAGTCAATTTATTTTGGTTTGTATGTAATGTTTATGGCTTAACGAAATAAGAGATCATTTGTTTAGTCCAAATCGATTATGGATAAGAGAAACTAAGTTAATTTTGATCTTTGTTAGACTTATCAAATTGGAGGATTCGGTTATTCAAGTCTAATTGAATGCCTTGACAAGAAAAACTAGTTAACTAACCTAGTGTTTGTCTTGTCTAAAGGAAAAGGTCTAAGTTATTGTCTTAATAATTAGAGCTTGATGAGAGAAATAAAGTTAATTCTGATATTTATTTTGGTCTTATCGAAATAAGCGATTGCACATACGCAATCGGTTTAACAGGGGAATTAAGTTTCTTAGTCGATATGTTAAACTATTAGGGAAAATTGCTACAGGCAATTGTTTCCTTGATAACATATTAAAACTAAATTACTTGTAGTTTCGTATTTAATATTGGTTATCTAAAGTGGTATGTGAAACCTTCGTGCGTATCTCTTATAAGTTATTTACAAGTCTTTAGATTTGTAAGATCCTTTGGGTTTGTCCTTTATTTGCTCGAACCTTTATCATTTTGTGACAAAAAGGGAGAGAAATATATGGAGTAAACAAGTGATTTGAAATCACTGAGGAAAGGACAATTGTGCTTAAACATTATATCTAACGAAAAAGTAAAGCATTGAATAAGGGGGAGAAACATATCATATTGATGTTGTAGTATTCTGACTACAAAAAGGGGAATAACAAAGATGTTCGGATTGAATATTTACCTAGATTACCTTTAGGGGGAGTAAAATCTTTTGTTATTCAAATATCAACATCGGCATTTATAGATTGAATATATGCAGGTTATTGTGTTGTTGAAACTTGGAATCAAGCGTATGTGGTAGGATTTCCGAATAACCCTATATGTGATAACCGCAATCGCACGGTGTCTAACTAATAGACATAGGCAAGTACGGGTCGAACCACGGGGAGAGGTGGAAATTACCTAACCAATATCTCTAATAAAACTAACCAAGAAGAATATTTATGGGTTTTAGAAAAATGATTTCAAATAAGAAAATAATAACTAAACTAATCAAAATATAATAAGAGAAACGGTAACCAGGGTCTATGGATTGCACTACTATTTATATTTCACGCCGAAAAGAATTCAAATTCAAATTTATGTATACGTCTTTGTTCTATTGCAACACCTATTATTTATATATATTTTTGATCATAAACTCGCATCTCCTAAGTATATCCCATAAAATTATCTAAGCATGACCTATCAAATTATAATGACGAGAGAATTATCGAAACATAATTTATAGATTCACAATTTTCATTTGCATCGTCTAAGCATAACCAATCAAAAGATTTTAACTTAAGCATGAATTATCAAATACTAACAAATACAATTGCAAACTATATGAATTTATGAATAGAGGCTAATGTATCATACAAAACTGGTGTGCAAAAACTCATATTCTAATAAAATCGATAAACATAATTATATACTTCAAGATTCATTTTTATAGTTTAATACCAAAATAATTCCAATTTATTTCATAATGGTCTATGCTTAAAGTAGTTTCCACCAAAAACCTTAACTATAAAATATAGCAATACATGATTATGGGTTTCTTAAAACCTATGAAAATGATAATCAAGAGAAAAAGGATTAAACCGGTGGCGTCGTCTTCTTACCTATCTACACTTCAATGATCTTTACGTCGGCTTCTTCTCAAGTTGTCAGCGAAAAATCCCAACATAAATTTGGCCGCCTTCTCCAACTCCAGTCGGCCTTACTTCATAATCTGTTTCTGTCCATTTTTATAAGTGCTACTACGAGTTTAACATCAGACCTAGCAACATCTGCCAAGACCTAGTCCATTAAACACCTGCCAAAACTAGACCCAACAACACTTCCCATTTTCTTCTCCATCTCGGCAACACTTGACCAGTTCCAGTCATCGTCGATTGCTAGTACAACACCAGCCCAAACTCCTCAGTTTCTGTCCATCTATGCATCGCTTCCCTTCAACGTCTTTCTCCTTCAATCTCTTCTCACTGTCTCGAGTCCACAACACCAGCTCGTTGTCTCACTTCCATCTTTCACAGTAAAGCTAACTGAACTTCATAGTTTCTTCCATCCTCTTGCGCTGACCTTCACTTTCGTGCTCACAGTTAGTTAATCCATGCTGACTTCGATAAACTTCAACACCACCAGCTGATCTTCCCCTATAATAGATTCAGATCCGTTAACATTCAAACACCAACTGTTGTTGTTGTTGCACCCATAGTAAAAAATCCATGGAGACTTGACTCCATTCTTTCGGGCTAAATCTCTCATGTCCGAGCACTCTATACATCTATTTTTAGAACCCACTCGGAATACCAGGAATCCCAAATTCTATCATTGCTGCTTCTGCGAATAAAATTGCAGTATACCATCAACCAACGCCAATCATCACTGTTTGTACCCCATTAAAATGGTACACTTTCATACCGCACACGCTATTCAATACCGTTGAAACATGGTTTATTAGAGAAACCCGTCGGTTTATTAAAGAAACCCACATGGCTTATTATAGAAGCCCAGTTGGCTTATTTTGGAAGCCCAGTCGGTTTATTAAAGAAACCCAAGGCTTATTAAAGAAGCCTAGCTGGCTTATTTTGGAAGACCAGATGGCTTATTATTGAAGCCCATTTTGTTTATTATGGAAACATAACTAGCTTATTTTGGAAGCCCAGCTGGCTTATTGTTGAAGCCCGTTTGGTTTATTATGGAAACCCATTTTTGCTTAATATAGAAGCCCCAGATAAATCCTAACAGGAAGAGGATAATTATCTTAGCTGGTTATAATTATTATTCAAGATAATTGCAAAATCCTTACAAAAGAGGATAATTATCTTTAGTGGTTATGATTATTATTCAAGATAATAATTATTTAAGATAAATAAGGATTATGATAAATATTAGAGGAATAACAAACTTTATCATGAATCTAGTTGTTTTCTTGGATTTATACAGGGAAGAGAAGTTATGAAGATAACTATGAAATCTAAAGATACATCTACTTTCTTCCTATAAATAGAGGCTAAATCCCAACTTAAAGAGGGAAAGAAAATCTCAACTGGAGGAGAATTGGCTACCCATTTTCACCACATTTCATCTGCTTAGATATGATTTCTAACCAAGAGAAAAACTATTGTAATACTTATATCAATAAAATTTCTCTCCCCAGGGGGATTCATCCGTGGACGTAGGCATTACTTTCCGAACCACATAAAATTCTTGTCTTCATTTTTTTTTTTATGGTTGTCTTATTTCTTCATCATCATCGTCAAATCGATCGTGTTTGTGCCTAATAGTAACTTTTGGTACAAACGATGGCGCCGACTAAGGGGATTCGTGTAAAATATTCGTGTTTTGCCATTGAGAAAGGTGCGGAACAAATTGTGCACGAGTTCGATGCAAAAATCAGCAAAATAAGAAAAAGTTAGGTTCCAGAAAACTGTTGCGAAACAGTTGAAGAAACCGTTGCGAGGTTGAAGAAATCGTTACAAGGTTGAAGAAACTGTAACGAACAGTTGAAGAAACCGTTACAAGGATGAAGAAACTATTGCAAAATTGTTGAAGAAACCGTGACAAAGGGTTGAAGAAAGCGTTGCCAAAACCTAATCTTCATCCAACCTCAAGCACTCCATATCAAGCAAATTTGCACCGTCAGATTCAGATAATCTCGTCCATAGGATCTGTACAGCCTCCGATCCAACTCACGGTTCAAAAAACCGGTTCGACCACTAGGAGCTAATTAAAGTGCGACACGTGTCGTTGGTCCAACCAGATTCTATCTGGTACGGTCCACCCGAGTGACTCATCAGCATAAGTCCAGTTAGTAGCCACATCAGCAGATAAGGTACAATCAGCTACGACACGTATGCAACATATGAGTGCCACGTCAGCATTTTGGTACAATCAGCATTTCCATGTCAGCACTGACTGCCACGGCAGCACCCCAGACCCATTCAGCAGCATTAGTGACTCATTCTCCATGTCAGCATCTAGTCATCTGCCACGTCAACGACGTTTGTCATTATCTAAGCTACTTGTGTTGCCAGGTCAGCATAATTTAGGTGACACATCAACAATGTCGTCCAGTCATCCATGCCATGTGTGCATGTTGATCTAGTCAGCACTGCCACGTATGCAACCGCATGCGCACTTCGTTCAAACCTTGTTTCGTCAATAACTTCTTCATTATAAGTTCAAATTGAGTGATTTTTGGTTTGTTAGAATCATATTTCTATTCCCTACGACATGAAAGCAAAATTTAATGTTTTTAATAAAATTTTATATGCACTTGGGGTAGCACATGATCGAATTCAAAGTTCGTTTGATTTTTTGCTTGAGGTTCATCCACAACATGCTCAATTGAAAATAAGCAAAGAAAGAAAGTTGTCACGTATGACGAAAGGGTCCGGAACCGAGGGACATTCCACACCAAGACAACATTTTGAGGGATTATGAACCCAGAAATAAGATGGCAACGGAAAATATACCATAAGCCCAGATCCATCTAGCAAGTGAGGATCGGATATAATAGATCTAATTCCTGCTTCACATGGGGGTGTATTTTCTATTTGGCAATGTCTCTACAGATATTGGGGGCGGCTAAAGTGACGCCTAGCATGCAATCAAAATCAACATGGTTACGGAAGTCAAACAATATGACACATCCTTTTCAATATCATTAGAAGTATTGGGGGCGATTAAGATGGAATGAACGAACGCCCGGGGAGGTAAGTCTTAACTAGTTGTTACATTATAAATCGAATTTATAATCACAAATGAGAACACTTTTTGCATGTATTTATTAAAGAAATACGTGTAGTGTCTTTCTATAAAAGAGGAAGACAAAGATGAAGTATTTTAGTTATTAAATAAAATAGTTGTGATATTTTTCTAATAATGAGAAAGACAAAGACGAAGTATTTTAGTTATTAAGGAAATAAATGCAATGTTTTTCTAATAAAGGGAAATGCGAGAAGAAAGTGTTTCAATAGGAGCTGGAGCTCAATAAAGGAAATGTATGACAAAAAGCTAGAGATAATCAACCTGTACACCAGAGATTGTCGTACATTTATTACTCGCATACATAAGAGCGTTGAGTCGGCAACTTCTAGGCCTGTAACGGAGCATATGGGCAATCAATGTGCCAAACAAGAGACGAAAGCAACCTGCATTCGAGTGACGTATGTTCTCGAAGTCAAAGTTGAGTTATTAATTTAATCCAGATATCGAATATTCATATGAATGGGAAAAGAATTTTGATGGCTTTTCTATTAAGGAGATAAACTAGTTTAATTAATTGAAGCGTTTTCTATCAAAAAGAACAACCAAGGAACGAGTTTTCATGAAAAATCAAATAGTTCTGGTAATATCCTACAAGAAATGCTAGCTAATGAAATGAGAGTTCTAACAAAGAGAACATCTGCAGAAAAAGATAAGAATTAAAGTTACCCGATATCACTCAAGTTCCATTAGTATAGAAAAGGAAGGCGAATGGTATGCCCACTTACATTAGACATGATCACGATCTACGTGTAGGAAACAAACTCCTATAATTGGTGTTTCTTTGGGAATTAAAGTCTCAAATTACAAGGATTAAATTGAGGGAGTCAAAGCATGACGTGATATGACGGTTCTTGTTGCATTCCAAGAAAATATGTACATCAAGAGTGATACCGTGAGTTGTAATCACATACTTGATTGTGGGAAAGTTAGTATTTTCGTCGATGCGAGCATACTACCTCGTTATGGTACAATCAACATCAAACTAAAAGAACCGCGTACAAAAAGACTTTGGAGTTACAATTTTTCAAGGATTCATGCGAAATGTTAAGTGAGTCCGCATATTTTCTTAAACTAAAAGTTCGTATATATACATGTGCTACTATTACAATGAATATGTTTTCAAACTATACATTTTCTCATAAAGTCTCGTTGTAAGGAGAATAACTAACGTATTATTGACGAGTTAGTTTGATGGGAAGAAGTTAATGATCCCACTATGGTACGTGGACTTCGACATACAAACGTCACTCAGCAAAGCATTTTCGGAAAATTTGATCTCTCACATAAAATGAACGTGGAACACTAAAAAAACGTGCATAATATTTCAGATGTGAAATATTTTGGTACGTGGATATTGAAGCAAGACATCCTTGCTTATATCTTGTGGGATAAAGTTAATATTGTTTTGTTCTTAATCCATCAACAAGTTGAGAATTAAGAGGGGGCCACAAGATCCACAAGATACGAAAACTAATAAAAATTCGTCTTCGTCTTCAAATCATCTATTGCCTTCAAATACCTTCACAACACCACTTGAATCTCTTGTGATCAATAACACACAGAATAAAGTCTGTTAATAATGGATTATCACAAGATGTCTTTAGAACTAACTACAGTTCTAAAGATCCCGTCGATACTTTGATCTAGTCTGAGTGAATCTTATATCAGAAGAGAAGATTCTCAAGAATAAATAAACTAGGTGCAATCAAAATTTCAACAACCGTCAGTCAATCAAATCAAATTGAAAACTAATAACACTGCAATTATCTAGTTTCCCACCAACGGTACTCATAGAGCTTCTTGATCCCGCGGAAGTCTTTAAACGAGCGGTCGTAAGAGATTTCACCTAATTAGGATACATTCCTCTCCAATTAGATGGCTCCACCAGAAGCAACAAGAAATGAAGTTTTCCTGGCTCTTAGGATAGTTTGCTAGAAATGCAAACTTAGGTATTTATAGACCAAGGACGTTTGGATTGGACACCAAAGAGTTTCCAAAACCGAAAATATTCTCAAGATATGCAATGAATTCCCAAATTTGGTTTTCCTAATCCCAATAAATGCTGGTCCAATGTTTCCGAAATCTTTCATAGAAAACCTCCAATTAGTAAATACATATTACTAATTTTTATTCTCTAGAGCTATGCATTAATTGCTGGTTATTAAAGCATATAAAACCAAAAACCTTAATTAAAATATTTTTAATTTATTTCGGCACAAGATCACCTTGAGTACCAAGGAATATCTTTGAACAATAAATGATAAGAGTTACTGCTCGTGTTCAAAGTATATTGACATCTTTTTACTGCAAATCCTAATTTCATATTTACATGGATTTGCTTCTTGGTGTAGTTGCGGATTATCTCACAACTACACCCTCATAAGAATCCATTAAAATGATTCCTAAATCTAATTAATTTGATATGAAACTAAGAATTAAAGTACTAAAATTATAAAAGAGACACAAAGGTTTTTTACATGGTTCGATCATTGTGATCTACATCCATGGTTCTTCACTAGTGATTGTATGTAATTACATAATTTTACAATTGAGACTCCATTAAAGAATATTTAGAGCTCTAGATTTTTGGGGAAGAAGATGATAAAGAAAAATAATCCTTTCTAAAAATTTCTCTCTCCTCCTAAAATTATCCTCTCCTACTAAAAAGACCTCTCCATAATAATACCTCTCCTAATTTAACATTTGAACTACTATTTATAGTGAAATCTATACAACTATAATCTTGCGAAGTATCACGAACTATTATTCAAATTCTATATTCGCAAAGTCTTTCCCGCCTTTCTCATGTTTTGTCCGTCGTTCTTTGTTGTGTCGTTTTTAATATTTCTTTTGCGACATTATTATGTTGCGTCATTAAATATTCGCAAGTGAAGGTTTCTGTGATATTCTGCTCCTAAATCTTGCCTCTTTTTTCTTGAATATTGCTTGAAGAGCGATCTTTAAGAAAAAATCCGTTGTAGTAGTCTTTGATCTTTGTTGATGAAGGAATGAGCGAAAGAATATCAAACTCAAAAAGTATATACTTGCCTCTATTCTTTTGCGAATTTCTGAAGCTTTAAGAAGTAATTAGAAGTATCGTCTTGTGAAGTATGAAGTGTGCGAAGTATCCTTGAAAAATTATGAAGTATAAGAAATATAAAATATCCTTGAAGAAGTATAAGAAGTACTCAGTCCTCGAAATATATAAGAAGTATGAAGTATCCTTAAGAAGTATAAGAAGTACTTAATCCTCGAAATATAAGAAGTATTCGTCCTTGAATGAGAGTGATAAATATTGCCTCTGTTCATGTGAAATTATTACTCCATTTTTGGTTAGGATTCTCGTTGAGAAGATAAAGAACATAAAATATTTTCTTGGGTATCCATGGTTGCCTCTGTTCTTTATCTATGAAGGAGAATCCTTGAGAGAATGTTGAATGATTAAATTGCGTCTCTATTCTCATCTTGCCTTTGCCTCAAGTGGTAACCCTGCTAACTTCTAAATATTTCTGCGAATTTCTGAGTTTTTCTGCGAATTTTTGAACATTTTTGAATAATGCTGCGAATAGTGTTGCGAATAGTGTTGCGAATACTGTTGCGAATAGTGCTGCGAATAGTGTTGCGAATAGTGTTGCGAATTATGTTGCGAATACTGTTGCGAATAATGTTGCGAATAATGTTGCAAATACTGTTGCGAATTATGATATTTATGCAATGATTATGTTATGAAATGCGTATGCGATGCTTATGCCATGAAATGCTTATGCAATGCTTTTATGATGCGAGTATGATGTTTGTATGATGAAAATGCTTATCTATTGTAATGTATAACTAATATTTGTGTTACTTAGCTTATTTTGTACGCAAGAATTGATGTATCTCCAAATTGCTTCCATTCATGCACTATTAGTCTCACATGATATAATATAATTAAAATATTAAAGATGCATAATCTCAACTTCATTTCAATATATATGTTCGCAAGCTTGTTTGCTTACATATAATCATCTTCGCAAGTATATTTGCGTATTCTCTTGTGGTCTTATTTTGCCATCTTTTTTGTATAGTATTTTAGCCTCTTCAGGAATTGTTGCAATAATATGACAGGCCTAAATACTCTTGCGAACATAAAGCCCCATGACATTGCCGTCTTGCGATGAAATCGCAGGACGTCTCTACACTTTCATGTAGCGACCCATTGATCTCATCTTAACTTCTTTATTATGTTCTGCGAGTTCTTTATTATGTTATTATTATTATTTTATTTTTTTTAGAAGGCTCGCAGAAGTACGATTGTTGCACAAATATGACAAGCCTTTACGTTCTTGCGAACAAAAAGCCTCGTGACATTTGCGTATTATAGCACGTATCAGCTCCCTAATGGAGGGTGCTTCCCTTTATCTTCCCCTTGGTTGCCTCTTAAAGGAAGCGTACATCGACCATACAAGGTTATCTCTTCCCATTCGGTTCTGCAAACAACCATTTTTTGATCGCAACCTCTTATCCTTTTTGCCTATAGGTCTTATAGTTACGAGGTTGCACCCTATGGGGTATCTTTGGGCCAAGTGCATCATTTTCCAAGACTTGTCAAGAATGGCAGATGTGCTTCAAACCCATCCAATTTCTTGACTCAACCGTGTACCTCGGCGCCTTGATCGTTTTCTGCACTTCTTGAGAAAGACAGTATGCCTTAGTCGCCCAACCTAAATCATGTTACATCGCAAGATTAGGTTGAGAATCCAAGGTGTCTAACCCGGATAGGTACCCCTCTTTTGGGTTGTACCCCGTAAAGTTCCATGTACTCAGGTTCCTTGGTGGTGTTCCGGTGTCCCTGAGCCATGGTTATAGGTACCCCCTTAAATGACGCACTTTAGGACTTTGCCTCTTACGAAATATTGCTTCGCGAACTAGGGTGTACGCCACAAAGGTTTGCCTGTGTAAATTTTCTGCGGCTCTCTTTCTTTTTTGGAGGCTAATCACAGTTTGCGTCTTTCTTTTATGAAAGCTAATCGCAAGTAAATATTTGCGTCTTTCTTTAATGAAAGCTGATCGCAATTTATTTTTGGCGGTATTTTTTCGCCTTTTATAAATGGAATCAAAATTCTTTTTATTTGTAAAAACTCATCGTAAATTTTTCATGTACATAAAATGTTGAATGTTTTCATAAGATCTTTAGTATAAGAAGTATGAGAAGTATTCATATCGCGTCTTTAAATCAAAACTGTTTTATAGAAGTATATAAATTTAATTTTCTCTGTTTTTTGAAAAAATTTGAGATCTTTAAATTTTTGCGATGAAATTTTAGAAATTTTTTAGAAATCTTGCGAGTATATCGCTTTTGGTAAATAAAATCAAAAATCTTTTATCTTCTGTAAATAAAATATTCAAGGAAATGGTACTTACCTTTTGCGGCTTGTTGTTGTCTCTTGCGAAGTATATGATTTTCCATTTTTTTGCGAAATATGTCTGCGAATTAATCTCCCATTTTCTTCTTGCGAAATAACCAAAGATCTTGCAAAGTAAACCTTTGCATGAAGTAAACGAACATCTGCGAAGTGTTGGTGCTGTGAACGTTCGCAAGGGAAACATTTGCGAAGTGCAAAGAGTAGAAGTGTTGGTGCTACGAACGTTCGCAAGGGAAACATTTTCGAAGTGCAAAGAGTAGAAGTGTTGGTGCTACGAACGTTCGCAAGGGAAACATTTTCAAAGTGCCAAAAAAATTTTGCGAATGGGAAGATTCGATCGTGAGTCCTCTAACTCATAGTCTTCCTTGCTAACCATCAATGCTGGTTTCTGTTTTGTGAATGAATGTGATCATGTTGTTCATTTAATGTGATCCTCTGCTCTAGTATTTAGAGTAAAAACATGAAAAAAATCTGCGATAGTTGGGATTCGACCGTGCGACCTCAAGTTAATTGACTCCGCAGACAACCATCTCTGTTGGCTGCTGTTTTGTGAAAGTAAGGTAAGCTTTTTGTAACTTATTCTCTTATAATCGCTCTTTGCATATCCATCACAGTATGTTATTTTCTTCATCTTCATCCCTCTAACTGATGCGTTTTGAATCCTTTGCTTAATTGAATGTACTGAGACTCTCTTACTTATGTAGCTTGATCGTTGTATTTTTTAAGAATTTCTTCATCAATGTGAATATTTGGTATTTGATTCTCCATCGAAACTCCGGGACCATGGTAACTTGAGGTGCTGCTGTTCGTATCTGGCTCTTTTGATCTTTATGCATCTTACACTCTGATTAGTTGTACATGTCTTTGAAATGTATGCCATAGCCTTTGATTTCACATGATTTTCTTTACTTCGCAGCATATCCTCTCACTGTTCTCCATGAACAGCTTTGTGATGTGCGTTTTCTTCGCAACATTCCTTTTTCTTCATATTTTCTCTGTATGTATACTGGTTGCTGCACGTCACCAGTCCATACACAAATTCTTTAACCTTTTCTTTACTTTTCTCCGGTTTGCATTGTTGCATACGTCTCTTGAATTGATTTATCATCATTGGAATGGTTGTTTAACTTCGCAGGGATCATTAACTTCGCAAATTCTTAATTCTGCAAACAAGATCACTTTGTTTTGCTATTATTCTTTTGGTTGAAAGTATGTATTCTCACCAAGAATTCTCACCAAAATGGGCACTCGTGCTGAAACTCTTCTTATTTACTCGTGATGTTACTCTCTTCTCAGAAACTCTTCCTCCCTCATTGGTTAATGGTAAAAGTCTATGTGATGATGAAATAATATCAGCTATTGCATCTTATTCGTGCAGCTGTTTTTATCTCCTTTATTCTCTTTGGTAAGGTGTTCTTCTTGCTGGTTTTTCATTCCTTCGCATATAATTGGTAAGGGAGGCAACTATGTCTTCGTACGTGCATTAACTAATGCTGATTCATTCGTGCTCTGACAACGTTTTCTTTCTCCTTCAAAACTCCCTTCCATGCAAACTTCTTTGTCTTGCATGATAGACTGTACTCTACAATTAATTCTTCATGTGCTATCTTATTCGCCCATTATTTTCCTTGATGTTATTTAAGCTTCGTTTATTTGAGTTCCAGATGAAATATATCCAATGATACTGAAGAAAAGATGATTATAGGCATATTCGTAGTTGCGAATATTGGATGTTCGTAAGATTAGAAATATATCTTATTGCCCATTATCTTTGCCTGGTATTTCATTTCCTCATATCTTTTCTTAAAGTTCGTTCTCTTTTAGATTGGTTTCTTTGTTTACCCCGCGGTTGCTTCTGGAGTTGTTGCTCCTCGCAAATTGTAACTCATTCTTTTCTGTTCTTGAACTTCTCTGCCACGTGTGATGTCTTGACTTTGGTCATTTCCTTTTGCCTTGCAGAGCAGCTATTGCGTTCTCTGATCAACTGTACTATATCTGCGAATTTCGCAAGATTTAATCATTGTATGTATTATCTTTTCTCATTGATTTATGTCGAGTTTGCTGACAATCTTTCATCTTTTCTCTTCTTCACATAAAATGGTGACAAAGGGAATCTTGCGAACATAAAATGGATATCTTATTCTCAATCTGATCTTTACTCTCTAATAAATGTTATCCTTGCATCTTTGCGAGTTAATGATTGTTTCTCTTAGCTGATTGTTTTTGAAACTATCTTGATTCGTTCGCTGATAATGATTGTTAACTTCGCTGAACTTGATGATTCTCCTGGAGTTAATTCTCGTAGGTGGTACGACATTGTATCTGCTTATTTCGCTCTTAATCATTCTTGCTGGGAGAAATTTTGACTCCTATTTTGCTGCTTCAATTTTGTTTTAGAAACTTCCAGATCTGGTAGAATACAAGATAAGAGAAAAGTGAAGAGATTTGTCCTTTTTTCCGGTTGCACTTTCTTCCTCTCTGTTATTGTTCTCTGATTCCATCATTTCTCTTTATCTCTTGATTTTTCATCGCAACAACTAATCTTCATGGAAATTGTTGATCCAACAAGTTACAGGAAAGATAAATCCTTTACTCTCTCCCTGTTTCTAGCGCCAATTATGTAGTTGCGGATTATCTCACAACTACACCCTCATAAGAATCCATTAAAATGATTCCTAAATCTAATTAATTTGATATGAAACTAAGAATTAAAGTACTAAAATTATAAAAGAGACACAAATATTTTTTACATGGTTCGATCATTGTGATCTACATCCATGGTTCTTCACTAGTGATTGTATGTAATTACATCATTTTACAATTGAGACTCCATTAAAGAATATTTAGAGCTCTAGATTTTTGGGGAAGAAGATGATAAAGAAAAATAATCCTTTCTAAAAATTTCTCTCTCCTCCTAAAATTATCCTCTCCTACTAAAAAGACCTCTCCATAATAATACCTCTCCTAATTTAACATTTGAACTACTATTTATAGTGAAATCTATACAACTATAATCTTGCGAAGTATCGCGAAATACTATTCAAATTCTATATTCGCAAAGTCTTTCCCGCCTTTCTCATGTTTTGTCCGTCGTTCTTTGTTGCGTCGTTTTTAATATTTCTTTTGCGACATTATTATGTTGCGTTATTAAATATTCGCAAGTGAAGGTTGCTGTGATATTCTGCTCCTACACTTGGAATCGATTCTAACATACTTCCAAACGATTTTGGAATTGGTTATACCATAATTCCAAGACTACTATGTGATCGGTCATGCCAAGTCACAATGGTTAGTTGTGATCGGTCCAACCAAGTCACATACATGGGTTCAGATCGGTTATACCAATCACTAGGATTGGTTCTACCTAAACATGGTTTTTACTTGTGATCGGTCACACCAATCACTTGGATCGGTTACACCAATTACAAGGATCGGTCACACACACTCATGATCGGTCACACCAATTACAAAGATCGATCATACCATCTCATGGTGATTAGTTAGGATCGGATACACTAATTACCAGGACTGGTCATACCAAATCATAAGTCTAGGTATTGTGATTGGTTATATCAAGATACATAACCTGAGTTAAAATGGGTTCCACCAACTCACACATATTGATTTCCCTTTTGATTCGTGAAACAAGTTCATGAATGTACTTCATTTAAACAAATGTAAAACATTGTTTCCTATGATGAAATCTTCGCCATACACCCATTCACATAATCATAAAACTATATACAAGATTATGTCGATGTCATATCTACGAAGTTCAAAAGATAAGTATTATACTTCTTAGTCTAATTTCTTAATACTATGATCATGTCACATTACTAGAGTATTATATACAATATGTACATTATATACATCTTCGCAGTTATGTTTTCAATATGCACGACTTGACATATACATTAGGAATGAAACAAGTTCAAGTCAATATTACTAACATCAAGTGGAAGGATGATGCCGTCCTTGTAGTTCGTTACTTCTTCTCATTCTTCAGGTCTTTGGAGTAATACTTGGATGTCTTAACATTCTTATACTTTCTAGTCTAACCTAAACGAAGTTGACTCTAGTATTTAATCAAGAGACTCTAGATGAGTTTTGGTACTAAAATATGACAACCAAACTTGACATACCAACGCTTGGTGAGTTCAACCGAGCTATGCTCTAACAATGTGTGTTGATGTAAATAACTTTTTATGATAATAAAAGATTCTCCGGGTGGTTTTTTCCGTGGATGTATTCTACAAAGGGTAGGTGAACCACGTAATCTTTGTGTCGTGTATGATAGTCTATTATCATATTAGGTATATTTATACTAGTATTATCAATCATGCTAATCTCAAGATGCAAGTAAAGGATTTGATCTAAGTTATTTAAGTAGGATGCTTCAGGGAATTCACTTCTACGAAAACATGTCATTTCAGTGGTGCAGTGAAGGTGGATAAAGATTGCAGTGGTTCGGTAATTTGAACAAGAGGTTTCAAAGAAGAAAATTCCTGGTTCGTAGCTAAACGATATAGTTCGTGAAGATGATGAGTTGACCAAGGTTAAACAAATAATGGGATGATATCAAGAAAGAGTAGATAACTTTGCTTGATGTGATTATGATTCGTTTAAATGTTTTTTTTAACGAGAGAAGATCGTTTGTTGATTCAATTGGTGTCAGCAAATATTTCCATGAGATTATTTTGAATCATGGTGGTGCTAGGTGACCATCATTCATACATAATATACGAAGATTGTAGCATGTTTTGACTACATGGAAGATGACTCAAGATTGTTGGTTCTTGGAGTTGTTGAAATCCGTATGGTATTGTTTGATGGCTCGGTTTAAACAATGTCAAGTGTTAGACATATGTCGAATAATAAGTATTCTACAAAAGGTGGAATAATGAGTGATCATGACGATGAATTAGTTTGATACAAGTTGAATGCAGAAACTTGTATAAATTATATGAAGAAGTTGTTTGTGGTAATGCTAAAAGATTGATGGATAGCTATTCCGGTGGTGCAGATGCAAGGAAGGAATTTGGCTTATGTGGTGGTTTAAACTCAAAGTACAAGAAAATTTTGATTCATGCTAGTGATAATGTCCAGAAGATATCCATGTATAATGTGTTAACAATCCATTCCTTGTTGGAGTGAAGGTGGTGGTTTTTTTCATGTCACAAATATGGTGATTGTTGGGGGGGGGGTTGTTGTGTTTCGTAAAGATGGTTTCGGAATTCTCCGGAGCGGGGTATTTCCTAAGTTATGTGGTTTCCAAGTTTAGGGTTTCCTAATTAAGGCATGAGTCTATTTTTTTGAAGTTCTCTAAGACTTGGGGAGCAAGGATGTAACTACTACATAAGAGGACTTATATGGTGAGGAGAAATCATCATGTTGGTAATCGTCTTGACAAGGGGAGAGGGTCACAACCATTGTTCCCTACAATGGTTGGTGATGGAGCAAAATCTAGGTGAGGAGAGTGACTTATAGAAAGAGCGGGTATGGGTACGATTTCTGGGGTTCATATAAGAGAAGCTAGAATTCATGATGTTCTTCATGTTCTTATCTAAATTCGAAGTAACCATTGTGATAGAGGTCAATGGGAGAAAAAGAACAATGGAAGAGGTAAACTCTTTGTATATGTCTTGTTTTTCTAAGTTGTTTGTCACTAGTGGTTTATGTAACTAGTTGATTATATGATGTGCGTCTATGTGATAACTTGTTATGTTAACAAAAGATTCACAAGGTGTTTTTTTTTTCCCGTGGATTTAGCCTACAAAGGATAGGTGAACCATATAATCTTTGTGTCGTGTGTGATTGTCTATTAGCGTATTCGTTATATTCGTGCTACTATTATCAATCATGCTAATCTAAATATCTAAGATTTGAGTTAAGTTATCTAAAGCAAGATGTTTCATGGAATTTTATTCTATGGAAACATGCCAGTTTGAGATAAACGTAACATCGGTTTCCTGACAGATTTTACCCAATTAAGGAAAAATAGACAATTGATCCCTAGACTAATTTTAAGTACACAAAATACTAGCAACCAAATCTGCAGACATCCTTTCTATAAAAATGACTAGATACATTGTATGTACAAGCTAAGTTATACATGTCTACCAAACAACCAGGTGGACAGTCAAACCCAAAAAAGAACAATTGATCTGGTTGGTTATTAGTTCAGATACATAGTAAAGGCCTAATTACCTTATAAGGTAGGATGAATCTATTAGCTACTAGTCCAGATAATTTATATATATTATCAAGATTTATAATATAAATTTAATTATCCTTAAGATAAGGATGAACTTAGAGAGCATTTTTACCAAGTACGTAGTTAAAATGAATATAGATGGATACTTGACTGGATACATATCCTCTGAAACCTATAAATAGAAGAGGAATTCCAATCGGAAAGGTACACAATTAAAAATCATTTTCTCCCCATAAAACCTGCAGTAAACTCTTACTCATTGAAGTATCAGAGTGTCCTTGCAGGTACCCCCTATTTTCATTTATCAACAATTCTCGGATAGTTGATGTTGTTGGAGAGTTGATTTATCAAGTAGTTGAAATATCCTCATCTATCAAGATTCAAGAACGTATCATATCATCATTAGGTACGCATCTCGGGGAATTTCGTTGAATTATATAATGGATAAGATTTTATTATCATGTACAAATTATATGTTGTAGGGATATTTTTGGTACTTTATGTTTTTAGATTGGGTAAATATAATGCAACGCTATTTTGTAGAAAAAAAGTATGTTTCGGATAGTACATTATTATGATTCAAAATTTGAAGTATGAAACTGAAAAAAAAATAGGCAATAGAAATATTCAATTACAAAAAATAGTATTAAAAAGTAGGATTTTAATAAATTGCTACACTTTCGATTTCATATTTTATAAAGTGTCACCATTTTTTCCAGAATTAATTGAATTCCCCAGGTTGACCTTTTTCGTCCCTTTTTTATGGAAAATTGTTAGCATATGTTAGTACATAGGTGGCAGTTATTTATCCCAGTATAAGACGTTTACTCCCTCGAATCGTCTTACTATAGTTGAATTAAATTGAGTCATCATAGTGAATCATTACCGAGTTAAGTCGTGAGTCGGATCTAAATCAGAACTCAAATATAACTCGCAACCGAAGTAAAGAACGACAAAATGGTGGTACTCGATATTTTGGAATGAGCTGAAAAGGCTTTGCAACTATTGTACATGATTAGTGATGAAGATCGAGAAAATTGGTGGTGTGGGTTACTACAAGCAGGTTATTGGCGCGAGAAAATTAGATATGGAGTTTTCACAAACATATGATGTGTATAGATCATCAAGGGGTACATTTCAGTTGTTGCATTCAACATTCAACACCTTTTATAATATTTTTCACTTGCAAATTGAATTTAACAACAAGCCATCTATCCTAAAACTACCATGAGTCTAAATACTCTTCATTCCAAATCCTTGTTTGTGCAAAACTCATGAATTCTCCATAACTTCACGGATTCATGAAAAATAATAATATAAAAATTAGGAAAGGTTTGTGGGACATGGCAACCTAGCCGGTCGGCCATGCCCAATCCGTGGCTGGTCCCACGCCTTACAATCCTTTGCCTTTTATAATTATTATTCCCCAATTTCATGAAACTCCTCCGTTTCAACAAAAACTCATGGATTCTCCATAACATCATGGTTTCATAAAAGATAATAATATAAAATTACGGAAATTATTGTGGGACCGGGCAACATAGCCGGCCGGCCATGACCTAGACATGGCCGGTCCCACACCTTGCAATCCCTAGTATTTTATAATTATTATTTTCCTCAATTCATGAAACTCATTGGTTTGAGCAAAAATCATGATTTCGTCATAATTTCTCAAATTTTGCTCAAATCATGAAAACCCAAGAGCCAACATGGTCACACGGCCGACTAGCCTCTCACGTCAATTTTAAATATTAAAATACTCTTATTTTAATATTTACAAAATATTGATCATTGAGCATACATGCTCATTCCAACAAAAATCAAGAATTTCAGTCAAGATGAAACTCTTCTGAAAATTCACAATGTTGCTCAAACGCACATCAGAAAACACTGAAACTCTCAATACAGAAACACAGACACCATGGTAACACGTGTATGCCTTCTTGACCGATCTGGGTCATCTCTAGGGTTTCCACAAATCCGGTCCCACACGTTTTTCACAATTTTGACCTAATTTGCTCGATTGCACATTTTGGGTTCGAACTCTTTCCAAATAACTTGGGATTTGCTCAATCGACCATCAGCTGGTCCCATACCCCTAAGGGCCGGTTTGATGCCTTCTTGGTCAGTCCCTCACTTCTCCATGGATTAGGTTTTATCACCTAATGCTCAATCGAGAACTATTTTTTAATAAATGATGAAACCGACATTTTATCATCATTCTTTCACCTCCGGTCAACTCAAGACCCTAGTGCATGCTCACTCAAGAATTTGGGCATTACATGAACATCCATAATCTCATGTGGTCGGTCTCTCCCTTACTCATGGCCGATCTTCATCAATTCGTCAATTGATGAACAATCGATCAAAAATTAGGGTTTCGAACAAAATGCTCCACAAATCAGCAAGTTCAAACACTAATAAATTTATGTTGATCCAGCAATCAGCATCCAGATTAATTATATAATATTCGGTATCTACCAATATTTTAATTAATATTTTATTGGGTCACGTCACCAGTTAATAATTCGTCGAATCGAGCAATACTTGCTCAGTTGCTCGAATAATCCACGTATATTCACTAACTCATAAATATTCAACAACTCGTCAAATTTACAATATTTTCTCAGATGAGCAATATTAATATCAATGAATCACTGAGCATTTGTCATGCTTAATTCAACAAAATCTAGACTCATTGTATAATCGGTCAACAACTGACTAACTAAATACACGTATGTTATGCAGACTCCACGATTCATGAGACATCATCACAAATGGGGGGATATCACTTAGGGTTTTGGTTTGGCGGTCTACGGCACGAGGATTCATCCACGACGAGAAATGTGCGTAAGTCGTGCAAATATTTTAAGGAGTTAGCAAACTAGTGGGTGCACAATCAGTCAAGTCTCCACACGATATGGAATTAACTTTACCACGATCTCCCACTTTCCCACTCTTTCACTCAAGAAACCGTCACACTTACAGAGGTCAGTGTGTTCACTATTCTGACAATAAGTCTCTGGATCCACGATTGAATAACAAATTTTTTTTGAGCAATCACTCTTAGAAATTCTATCAATCGACCAGAGCTTATTCGAATTCAACATTCAGCAGTTCATCAATCTTGCAAAAACCCACACCACATCCACAATCCTTGATCATCATTGATCCCACACAATTCTCAGCTTCCCTCCAACAGATCAATCCATTACCCTCTTTGCGACCGAATTGACTCTGGAACATCCATTGACTTGGTTTAGGTCGGAGTCCTACATATTTATGTCTCGAATTTAAGCACTCCCTTTGCAGTGCATCTGTGTGAGGTTAAGCAGTTTGATCAGTTCTAGGAGTCTCGTACGATTCGTCGTCTCTTCACTCCCCAAGAAACCAGCAAATCATTTTTCCCCATCTATAGATTGGAGACCACAGTGGAGATTAATCTCTCGATTGCAATCTCATAATCTTCACAAGATATTTGGTCTTAGGTGTACTCAACTACTTCGAATTCCGGTCAGAATCCTTCGAATGGAAATGTTTCTCTTTCCAACACTCCTCCCAATGGAGCTGTCAATGCAGAAATCCAACTTTGATCGAATTAGCACGAGCACAGAAGATTCATATAAGGAGCATAGACCTGATGAAAGAGACGATGAACAACATATTCAAATTCCTCATCAAACTGACGTCAGATGTGGGTGGTGCCCCCGCTCAGGAAGTTCCGACGCTGATAGGTGATCCCTCAACCAGTGATCATCCTCGAACCAACAGGTTTACCACTTACGTAAAGCCGGTGGAACAAGATGTCACGTATTTAATTGAGAATCTATGTGAACACTTGCATTTCTCCAGAGATCAGCGTACGAACACGTTTTCCGCACTCAACAAAATATCGTCTGACATTCCGTCGTCCCTGATGGTTGAACAAGTGTCCATGGTATCTGAACTTTCAATCAAAAATATCACATTTACTGAAGAAGACCGAATGGCGGATGGTGAGCAGAATCGAGCCATGTTCGTGACTGCTTCTATTAAGGATTCCGAATTCATATGAGTTCTTATCGATACAGGCGGCGTTTCTACAAATATCGTCACTATGAAGACTCTCAAAGAGGCCAAAGTTCTGCAAATAAATATCATTCATTATCCTATATTAATGATGGGTTTTAAAGGGATCCAGAGTCACACGTACGAGTATGTCTATGTGGATCTGAAATTATGGCCAATTCAATCCACTGTAAAGTTTCATGTGATCGAGAAAGACCCGGACTATTACATGATACTTGGGAGACCATGGCTTCATGATAATAAGTTTGTTCCTTCGACATACTAACAGTGTATGAAAGCTTTGTTCAACAACAAAATTGTCTGCACCCCATCTTCAGTGTCTCCTTATACTCCGGTTTATGATGCTGAGTTCCTGGAACCTCCAAAAGGCGTCCCCGAACCTCCAAGCAAAATTTGTAGTGTTCCACTCCCGAACTGGAAATCAATTGAGAGCACTGACAAGCCATCATTAGCATGTGTTAAATCTGTCAAATCGTCCACTACACCACTCAAACGTCGTCAATGACCAGGTACGGCTCACAAAAGATCAAATTTTATTACTGATTATGATGCGAAGGGGAAAGTCATTTATCTCCGTCGGCAAGATTAGCAATTAACAGGGGAGGTCGATGAAAAGTTTCCCCGCCATGAAGAATCATGCTAGAGTGAGCAATCACATGATGAAAAAATTCGAGATTTACCACGACAGCTGCAAGATGGCACATACTCCACAACTGATGACCTTGAGACTATCAATATCGGAACGGACGAAAACCCAAGACCGATTTTAATCAGTTCTGCTCTCTCATCTGAGGAACGAGAAGGATTGATAAGTATGTTTAAAGAGTATCAAGATATCTTCTCTTGGGCGTACGAAGAGATTCCCGTCCTAGATGATAAATTGTTCACTCATCATCTCCACATCTCCCTCGGTTCCAAACCTATCAAGCAACCACCCAGGAAATTCAGGCACAAAGTTAAGGAACAAATCAAGGTGGAGATACAAAATCTACTGATGGTAGGATTCATCAAACCCATTAAACATCCAACATGGCTGGAGAACATTGTCCCAGTAAAAAATAAGAATGGTCAAATCCGATGCTGTGTAGATTTCATAAACTTGAACAAACGTTTCCCGAAGGATGATTTTCCTTTACCCAACATTGATATGCTCGTTGATCCAACCAGTGGTCATGACATGTTCTCATTCATGGAAGGTTACATTGGATACAACCAAATCAAGATGTATGAACATGACGCTAACAAGACTGCATTCCGAACTCCCATCAGAAACTTCCACTACACAGTAAAGCCTTTCGGCTTGAAGAACGCAGGTTTAGATACCGTCAAAATCGTTTAGGATCTCAAAATATCTAAAATGGGAATCACGTGGAAATTATTATTATCGAACCCGCCACCCAACTTAGGGAGTTCAGACCCAAAAAAGTTACACTGGTCCAATTTTCTGAGATTCAATCCGGAAATCAAGATACGGGTTAGGAAGGTGTGAGGCACCTAGCCCGTCCAAGCCGAAACTTGGCATCTACTTTATATTTGGGATTCCATGGTTCTAACTTTTAATGAACTAAGAAATAAACAAATGAAATACATAAAATTGCAATTATTTTCACTAATTAAATGGACACGAACTATCACCTGCCGAACAAAACAAACTAATTATTATTATTATTATCAATGGAGAAATTATTATTATTATCAAAAATCAAGCCAAAACGATCAAAACAATATTATTATTTTATTATTAATCAATCATCATCATATCATTAATCATTATTATTAACCAATCATCAAATCATTATTATTATTATTATCATCAAAACTCCAAATGTATATTCACCTAACTATATTCTAGCAGAATGCAAATTTTTCATTTGACTAAAACAAACTACTCATGCAACCATTGTATGAAACAAACTACTCATGCAACTATTCCCTAAACTCATGGAACTCCTCCGTTTCAACAAAATTCACGGATTCTTCGTAACATCATGGATCCATGAAATAATATTATAAAATAGGGAAAAGTGTGCGGGACCGGGCAACATGGCCGGCCGGCCATGCCTTAGTCGTGGCCGGTCCCACACCCTGCAATCCATAGTCTTTTATAATTATTATTTTCCCTGAATTCATGAAACTCCTTGGTTTGGGCAAAAATCATGATTTCTTCATAATTTCTCAAATTTTGCTCAAATCATGAAAATTCAAGAGTCAACATGGTCACGTGACCTGTTAGCCTCTCACGGAAATTTTAGATATTAAAATATTCTTATTTTAATATTTACGAAATATTGATCAATTGAGCATACATGCTCATTCCAACGAAAATCAAGAATTTCAGTCAAGACGAAACTCTTCTGAAAATTCACAATGTTGCCCGAACGCACATCAGAAAATACTGAAACTCTCAGTACGGAGACATGGACACCATGGAAACACGCACATACCATAATTACCTACCAGGGTTATTCCTAGGGCTTGCACAAATACGGTCCCACATGTTTTCATAATTCTGACCTAATTTGCTGAATTGCTCGTATTGGGCCCAAACTCTCTCCAACCAACCTTGGGATTGCTCAAACGACCAACAAATTGGTCACCTGACCACCAAGATCCGGTGCCATGCTCCCCTGGTCAGTCCGTTATCTTTCATACTTAGGTTTTGCCTAATGTTGAACCCAACAGTAATTCAATAAATGATGAAACCAGCACTTAATCATCATTCCTTCACCAACTCTCCAACTGAGAACCCTGGTACATGCTCACTCGGGAAATTTGGCGTCACATGGACGTCCATGGTCCCATGAGGTCGGCCCCTCCTTTGCTCATGAATATTTTCAGCAATTCTTCGAATAATGAGAAATTCATCAAAATTAGGATTTTAGAACAAACGCTCAACAAATCATTATTCTGAGCAAGTTCAAACACCAAATAAATTTATATATTGATCCACGGGGATTAATCATATAATATCTGGTAATCTACTAATATTTTTATTGGGTCACGTCACTAATAAATATTTCGTCGAATTGAGAAACTTTGCTCAAATATTGATCCAGCTATCAATATTTAGTAATTTGTTAGTAATTTGCTGAATTGAGCAACCGTGTTCAATTACACGACAAATTATCAATTTCTCAGCAATTTGTCGAATTGAGAAATACTTGCTCAATTGCACGTCAAATTCTAAATGTTCATTAATTCGTATAATTGAGCAATATTTTCTCAGTTGCTCGAATATATTGACCCAACTATAAATATTTAGTAATTCATAGTATTTTATCGAATCAGGCAATACTTGCTAAGTTGCTCGAATAATCCACATATATTCATTAACTCATCAATATTCAACAACTCGTTGAATTTACAATATTTGCTCAACGGGGAGTATTAATGTTTATGAATCGCTGAGCATTTGCCAAACATGCTTGATTCAGCAAAACCCAGGCTCATTGCCTAACCAGTCAATAACTGACACAATAAATACACGTCTGTCATGCAGACTCCACGATTCGTGAGACATCAATCACGTCAAATTGGGGGATAACAACTAGGGTTTTGGTCTAGCGGCCTACAACACGTGGATTCATCCACGGCTAGAAATGTGCGTAAGTTGTGTCAACGGTTGAAGGAGTTAACAAAGTAGTGGGTGCACGATCCGTCAAGTCTCCACACGACATGGAACTGACCTTATCACGATCTTTTACCGGCCCACTCTTTCACTCATGAAACCGTCACACTTACATGGATCAAGGTGTTCAAAACCCTATAATATAAATAAGTCTCTGAATCCATGATTGAGGATAACGAAAAATGAATGATCACCAGCTATCAGCAATCGTCCACACAGAAAATATTTCGAGTAACTACTCTCAAGAATTCATCAATCCAACAGAACTTATTCGAACTCAACAGTTCATCAATTATTGTATAAACCTTCAACACATACACAATCCTTAATCACCATTGATCACACACAATTCTTCGCTTCCCTCCTACATATCAACCCATCTCCCTCTTTGTGACCTAATTGATTCTGGAACAGCCAATGTCTTGGTTTAGGCCGCAGTCCTACAAATTGATCTCTCGAATCTAAGCACTCCCTTTTCAGTACATCTGTATGGGGTTAAGCAGTTTGCCCGGTTCGAGGAGTCCCGACGACACGCTCGACTCTACACTTTCCTAAAAAAATAGCGAACCGTTTTTCACCATCTACAGCTCCTAATTAATTCTTTCTCAATCAATGACGACGGACGTATGGAATGATTATGGATTTTCTTATGAAATGCAGTAACACTATCACCTACATGGAGAGACTATCATGAACGAGTATCTCAGGACATGAAACGAACCAACATCAAGAACAGATCACGAATGCAAGTAATACAAAGAATCATAGTACGCGAGATATGACACCGAAATACAACGAAGCAAAACTGAAGTATATGATCAACTTAGAGTCGCCACGAATCAAGTTATATAACACATTTAACATACGAACTCAATCCAAACAATAATAAGATGATACACAGACTCCATTAGACTTCTCAAGGAACAAGGAACAGAGTAAGACAAGATTCCATTTAACAAAGGAGATAATCCGACAAGATTCCATTTAACAAAGGAGATAATCCAAACCTGTTTTCGCCACTCAAGGATTATAATGTTGCTTAGGTCAGAATGATTCACCTTTGAGAAGTACGGATTATCTCCTTTGTTAAATGGAATCTTGTCTTATGCAGAAGTCTCATCATCTTATTATTGTTTGGATTGAATAAATGTGTTATATAACATTCGTACTTTTCAAAGAAAGATGTAATCTCGGTTGTAGATTCTTTGTATTACAAACCTTCTTGATTTGGTCGCCACTCAAGGATTATAATTTCATAAGAAAATTAATCATTCCATACGTCCGTCGTCAGATTGAGAAAGAATTAATTAGAGTCAGAATGATTCACCAAACCAAGGATTATAATGTTGCTTAGGTCAGAATGATTCACCAAAGGGTGTACTGTTCCGCAAAATCGATCGCTTCCAAATCCCACTTCCAGCGATAGCCGATCAAATGCCCACTAGAATATTGTAGGACCAGAATATCGCTATAACGCTATTCCTGCGATATTAACAACGTTTCTGCGAGCGTCACTGCCAATTCTTTAACAACGTTTCATGAGCGTCACAGAATATCCAAAAGAAACTGACGATGGAAGAAATAAAAGAAGAATATGTTAATCCTGCGATGGTCATCATTCTTGCAATAGAGAATATTGTAGCGATCGTGATGAGATCGCAGAATAGATCCGAAATAGAAGGAAAACTTAGCTGTCATCCATTATGTAAATCCCTATATAAAGGGCTCGATAGATCCAGAAAATGAGGATGTATTTTTGAAAGTTAAAAGAGTCTTGAGGAGAGAGAAACTTCAAGAGAATATTTGTAATCTTGATTTCTTCCAATTCTGTAAACATTTTTGAAATTTGAATAATAAAGTGTCGTTTAAATCTTTGAAGTTTAATTTATTTCCAATAGATTTCTATAGAATCTTAACAAGGGTGTAGTGTAGGAATTACTGCAACTACATTTTGGCGCCCGAAACAGGGAATGAATTAAAGAAAATTGAAGAAAAAACGAAAGAAAAAGATAAAAATTGTTCAAGATTAAGGAAATCATTAAGTAAATCGGTGAGATAATTGAAGGAAGAATGATCATAATCAAAAAGGATTGTAGAAAATTGGAATGTGATATGGTAACAAGAGCAATGGTTGATAGATTTCATGAAAACATTAAGGGGAAGATACATAAACGGGATTTTGAAGGAAGGAAGATTATGACAGTGGAGAAGATATCATCATTAAAAGATTGGGAAAAGCAGGAGATCACATTCACATCAGAAGAAATACTAGAAGAAAATCTAAGTCATGTATCTTCTTTGGTAATTACGATATCCGCTATACCAGTGAGAAAGGGAGAATCAATAAAATCTGAAGAAGAATGGTCTATGAATAGAACTTTGGTAGATGCAGGAAGTTCTGTGGATATAATGTTCTATCATAATTTTAAGAAAATGGGATATAAGGAAGAAGAAATGTTTAATTCAACATATCATATTCATGGATTTGGAAAATCATTAACAAAACCTAAAGGCGAAATAGTGGTACGAATTCCACTAGGAGAAATTGAAACACAAGTATCATTATGCGTGGTAGATGTGGAATCATCGTACAATATGATACTGGGAAGACCATGGATACATGCAATCAAGGCTGTAGCATCAATGTTGCATCAGTGCATTAAATTTCCTATGCCCAGTGGAATCGGAGAAATTAGAGGAGATACGGATTTTGCAAAATTATGTTACCAAATTAAAGTGAAAATTTTTGAAAACCGTCCAAAGTTGTGAAAAGCTCGCAGAAAACTGGCGAGAGAATCGAAGAAGGAAGAAGAGTTTAAAGTTTACATGATGAGAGCAAAGGAGGGAAAAGGAGTGCCCAGTGAAATTTCGCGAGAGGGAGACGAATTCACGAGATTTATGAAAACACCAACACCAATGGGAGAACCTGAAGCCAGTTACACTGCTGCGGAACCAACAAAAGAAGTAAATATTGGGAGTAAAGAAGAGCCTAAAATACTAAAAATTGGGACTAGAATGGAGGAAGATGAGGAAGAAAGAACTATAAATATCTTGCGAGAATATAAAGATATCTTCGCGTGGAATATGGATGAAATGTCGGGGATAGATCCATCAATAGCATGTCATAAATTAGAAATCAACAAAAATGTAAGACCATTCAAGTAAAGAATAAGAAAAATCGCAACAACATACCATTCTCAAATAGAGGAAGAATTATAGAAAATGATCGATGCAAGAATTATAAGGCAAGCAAAATATCCAGAATGGATTGCAAATATGGTGGTGGTCCCGAAGAAGAACAAAGGGATAAGAATTTGTATAGATTTTACTGATTTAAACAAGGCTTGTCCAAAAGATAGTTTTCCATTGCCAGATATCCCACAAATGGTTGAATCAGCAGCGGGAAATGCAAGAATATCATCGCTGGATGGATATAAAGGATATAACCAAATTCCTCTCGCTGAAGAAGATCAAGAACATACAGCATTTTTTGCTCCAAGAGGGTTGTATTATTACACAAAAATGCCATTTGGTTTGTGAAATGCTGGAGAAACATATCAAAGAATGGTGGAGAAGGTGTTTGCAAAGTGGATTCACAAAACATTAGAAGTGTATGTGGATGATATGCTAATCAAAAGTAAAGATTCTGAAAATCATGTGCAAGATTTGAAAGAAATTTTCGATCAAATGCGACAATTTAATATCAAAATAAATCCTGATAAATGTACCTTTGGAGTAACCTCAGGAAAAATTTTGGGGTACATTGTATCAAAAGAAGGAATACAAGTTGATCCAAAAAAGGTGCAAGCAATTCGCGATATGCCAACACCAGCGACAATAAATGATGTACAAAAATTGAATGGACTCTTAGCCTCGCTAGGGAGATTCATTTCGCGATCTTCAGATAAGTGCAAACATTTTTTGGACATATTGAAGAAGGGAACAAAATTCAAGTGAACTGTTGAATGTCAAAGGTCTTTTCAAGGAATCAAAGAACATTTAATGAACATATCTATTTTACAAAAAGCTGAACCAGGAGAAGAATTATTGATCTATCTCGCGACAACCACATACGCGCTAAGTGCAGTATTGCTACGAGTAGACGCGGGGGTAGAAAAACCAATCTACTATATCAGCAAAACATTCAATTCGGCAGAGAAAAATTATTCCAAGATTGAGAAGTTAATTCTAGAATTGGTGCATGCAACTTTCAAGCTTCGTATCTATTTTCAAGCACATAAAATCAAAGTGTTAACAAAGGTGCCCATTGATTCAGTAATAAAAAATTCAAAAAGATCAGGCAGGGTTGAGCGATGGAACGCACAATTAGGACACTTTGATATCCAATATGAAATTCTATCTTCGCCAAAATCCCAAGTCATCGCAGAGTTCTTGGCTGAATTTCCTTTGGAGGATGATGAAGTTGTGGAAGAGGTGATGGATGTAGAAGAAGAATGCGGAGATCCGAAAGAGCTATTAACAGAACCCAACAGATGGGAAAGAAATTTAAGTGCCAGTATGATACTGAATAAGTTGGATGAATTAGAAGAAAAAAGAGAACAAACTCTACAACATATGAAGAATTATCAACGCAGATTAGCTCGCGAGTACAACAAACGTGTTAAGAAGCGCGAATTCAAACCTGGCGATTTAGTACTGCGAGAAACGCCTAGTTATCAGCGAGAAAGTGTTGGAAAATTGGCGAGAAAATGGGATGGACCATACATCATTAAAGAGATAGTTGGAACCAGGGCATACAAACTAGTGGATCCTGAAGGAAGAGATGTTGGTCAAAGACTCGATAGACCGTGGAATAGATTATTTCTGAAGAGGTATTATGAATGACATCTTCTGCGAGATAAGAAATACTGGTATGTTATATGATGACACAGATAATAAATTCTTCTCTCTCTCTTACAATTGAAAAATTCTTCTGATAACAAATCACAACAAGAGCAGCGAGCATCATCGCAAGAAAAGCGAATAAAATTTCGCAGAGATTAAAGAATGGGACAAACCTTTATGGCGTGCACCCTAGTTCGCGAATAAAATTTCGTAAGAGGAAAATGTAAGACCTAAAAGCACGTCATAGGAGGGGGTATCTCTTGACATGATTCAGGGGTAAGGTTATACCGCTGCTGGATCCTGAGTCATGCAGATGTTGGGGTTAAAGAAAACCTATCTGGGAGAGAGATCTTGGATTTCCAACTATATATGGTTATACCCTGGTTGGACGACCGAGAATATCTTCCAAGAAGTACAAAGTATGACCAAGGTGCCGAGGTACACGGTTGAGCCAAGGGTGCCAAGGGCGTACGAAACTCCCTTTCCATTCTTGGTAAGTCTTGGCTATGATGCACTTGGCCTGAAGAAAACCCCACTTAGGGTGCAGTCTTGTAACTATAAGCCATATAGGCATAAAGGACAAGAGGCTGTGAAAATAGATGGTTGTTGGTAAATCTGGATGGGAGGATCTAGTCTTGTATGGCCGATGTTCCCTCCTTGAAGGGGCAACTAGGGGGAAGATAAGGGCGGCACCCTCCATCAGGGAGCTGATAAGTGTCTTAAGACGGCAATGTCATGGGTCTTTATGATCACAAGAACATTTAGGCCTATCATATTGTCGCGTGACGTAAATTATACTGAGGAAACAAGCCAAAAGTTAAGATGAGATCAATGGGTTTTTACATGAAAGTGTAAAAGACGTCCTGCGATTTCATCGCAAGAAGACAATGTTAGACAGAGAGTTTATACTTATTATATTGTCGCAAAGATTTTGAAAGAACATGGATAAGACAAGATCAAAGGGTCTTTACATGCAAATGTTGAGAAATCCTGCGATTTTGTCGCAGACAGAAAAAGTTTGGCAAAATAAGACCTTTAACTAGGAAGGCAAAATAAGACCAAAAGAATAATCTTACCAATTAACTATTCTATTTTAAGATTGCAGGAACTATTCATTCATCGCAGAACTATAAATAAGAAGGCAAATTCTTAACATCGCAGATTATTTCAGAATTTTTCAGAACATCGCAGCAGTATTCATTGTACCGCAGATATATTCATACTTTCGCGAATAATGCAACAACACAATTCCTTAAAGAAGATACAGAAAATGATTCACCATTTCAAGAAAGATAATGAAGGGCAAGTAGGGGAATAGAAAGGTAAGATTTCATTATCTTCCTTGAAAATATTCAAAGTAAGCTAAATTGAAAGTTAAATTCTAAAAGTCTCAAAAATTACATCGCTCGCAAGAAAGAAGAAGAAAAAGAAAGCAAAGATAAAATTCAAGTTTCAGCGATGGCTTCGCCAGATTCATTCTTCTTGCTCGTCAGATTTATTATTTTCGCCAGAGTTATCAACTTCATCAGCATCCTTTTCATCGCGAGTCTCTCCTTCTTTTGATTCTTCATCAGCGATTACTTCGCCACTTGAAGTTACTTCTTTGGGAGGACTTATTGCTTCTTCTTCACCATCTTCTTGGGTGGTATTTTCTTCATTATTGTAAACTCTAATTCTTCATCCATGGGAAGAGGAATTTCATCATCATCAACCTTTAGAGGAGGAACAGATACAAGAGGGAGAGAATGGGAGAGCAGGATCTCGTTCACAAGAACTTCAGCACTAAGATGGACCTTGCGAAGGAAACCTATGTCACGATTCCTAATCTCTATATTTTTAAAGTACTCGAGATAATCAAGTCTTCTTTCTGCTTTGTCGCGGGCTTCAAGATAATTGAAAAGAAGAGACTTGTTTTCCTTGCGAATTTTATCCAATTTAGTGGTCAGATCAGCGATGGTAGAATGAAGATTTCTTTCGGATTCTGTGAGCAACAAAATAATAAAAGATCAGTTAGACAAAAATCTCACAAGGAATATAACACAAAATTTTATGAGAAGATCAACAAGAGAGGCAGTCAATTGACTACCTTCTTTTCGCGAGGTTAAGTTTTGGATTAATGAAAATAAACAGTTCTCCCATTGATTCATGGCATCATCGAATTTATCGCCAACCATACCCTTCAGACGAGATTTCATGCTTTCTTCTTTGTTGCGAAGATATGAGTTTTCCTTTGCTAATAAAGAATGAGATTCCTTTAATTGAGAGTATTGGTCTTGAAGTTCGCTGGCCCTTAAACTAAGAGTTAATCTACCCTTGATAAGTTTATCCTTCTCGGCAGCAGATGATTCAGTTAATTCCTTGAGCTCATTCTTGAGAGCACGAAGAGATTGCTCTTGATTATTACATGTGCTTTGAAGATTACTTAATTGCTGCGAGGAAATCGCCATCAAGCTTGAAAATATATGTTTTTATTGGGACAAAGTTTTATTCTCATCTTATAAAGATTCCATCGCCAAATTAGCCTTAAAAAAAAATATGAGAGGCGATCAACCTCGCCACTTAATAAATTCTTCCTTTGCAATAATTGATTATTCTCATTAGTAAGATTATTTATGTGATCAATTGAATAAGTATAAAGATTGTCTAGTCTAGTATGTTGATCCATCCAAGAATCTCTTTCAACGCGAGCTTCTTCAGCGATAGATTCAAATTTAAGTCTTTCTATGAAACGAGTCCGATTTGAAACTAATATATGAATCAAGAATTTAAGAAGGAAGCCTGACTACAGAAAATATGAAAATAAAACATAAGAACAAGGGGTTAGAGGCAAGTAAAATGTACCTTTCATCTCGTCATTTTTTGTGCGAAGATTCTCGCAGTCTAGATAAGAGTTGCAGAGCATATGATTCAAAGTATCACATTCAGCAGTTTTAACTTGAAGGCTTTTCCTCAGAGCTTCAATCTCATTTTCCAAAGACGCTCGTGAAGCATTACAATCAGAGCCAAAATACTTGAGTAGAGTCTCGCAAGCTTCATGTTGGAGAGGGTCAGTGGAAGACTTTCTAGCATTGTCGAAAATGTTAGATAATATTTTAAAAGCAATATCAACACCTGCAAAAGTTTCGTTTGATGAAGGAAGGGGTGTAGAAGGTGAAGTAGTAATAAGAGCAAGTTGACGATCATTTGTGATGGTTGAGTTGTCAGGAGGAGGAGTATGTGGAAAAACAACAGTTGAAGGCCGTAAAGGACTATAAGGAGTCTCAGTCACAGTAATTTTAGAAGCATGATCTGTCAAAGGATCAAAAGAAGTAGAAGTATGGGTAGCGATATTCTCGCAAACAAAAGTAGAAATATTTGGTTGCGATGGTGGGGGAGTAGTCTTCACGGATGATAGCATGGGAATCATGAGATTATCCCCAAGAGTCTTAAAGTGGCGAGATCTTTTGGGAGGCTTAACAGGGTTCTCGTCATTCTGCGAACAATAACTAAGATAAGAAACAGAGGCAACAATATTGTTATTAGGAAATAGAATATGTTTCTTACTACCTTATCATTCACATAACTCCTCTTATTCTTCTCTGCTAGTCTTTTGCGAGTATTAGGGTTTTGAATCGTGGATTATGTGTTAGAGATAGTTTCGCTGAAGAGAAGACATAACATGGAAGTTATGAAGAATCAAATAAGAAAGATTGGAGAATGAAAGAAAAAATTGGCTTAAATAAATGTCATAAGTCAAGAAACATACCTTGATGACTCCATTAGAACAGTAGCAGAAGAATATGAAGAAGAAGAAAAGTTGCATACGGAAGACGAAGTAGACAAATGAAGAAGATGAAGAAACGAAAGAAGAAAATTAGTTTTGAAACTTAATTCTACCTTTTATAGAAAAAAGGGGGTGGACCTATTGAGCAGAGACGTGTCAATAAATGGAGGAATTCACAACACGTGTAGGAAAGGCTAGATTAACGGAATCTTGTCGAGGAGAAAGTATAAAAGAGAAAGAAGTTGCGAGGGTGATAAAGAATATTGGTTCTCATGATCTTCTCTTATTCGCAGAAAAGACATGAGAAGAGGCAAGATGTAGGACCAGAATATCGCTACAACGCTATTCCTGCGATATTAACAACGTTTCTGCGAGCGTCACTACCAATTCTTTAACAACGTTTCACGAGCGTCACAGAATATCCAAAAGAAACTGACGATGGAAGAAATAAAAGAAGAATATGTTGATCCTGCGATGGTCATCATTCTTGCGATAGAGAATATTGTAGCGATCGCGATGAGATCGCAGAATAGATCCGAAATAGGAGGAAAACTTAGCTGTCATCCATTATGTAAATCCCTATATAAAGGGCTCGATAGATCCAGAAAATGATGATGTATTTTTGAGAGTTGAATTAGTCTTGAGGAGAGAGAAACTTCAAGAGAATATTTGTAATCTTGATTTCTTCCAATTCTGTAAACATTTCTGAAATTTGAATAATAAAGTGTCGTTTAAATCTTTGAAGTTTAATTGATTTCCAATAGATTTCTATAGAATCTTAACAAGGGTGTAGTGTAGGAATTCCTGCAACTACAAATACGTCTCTTATTCTCCTTCTTACTAGAATGGTTTTTCTCTGTTTCTTTCTCGTTTCTCACCAAAAAATTTTTTCTTTCCCTAACAACAAGAAATTGCTCCCCATTTATAGTCTCTCCCTCTCGACTAGAACCTTAAGGATTAAACGACCTAAATCTAATGGCACCAATTAAAAACCTAAATTTCATTTCCATATTTTCACAAAATAGTAATGTATTTCTCTAATTATTGCGATATCATTTCCATAATCAAAATATATTTCATTAAAATCTAAGATTCTAGTTTGGATAGAAAGTCTTCGGAGCAAAGCAAATGGTGTTGACAGTTTTTCACATTTTACTTGGGTGGACCCACATTTCACTTGGGTGGACGTCTAAACTAATTGAAATGGCTTGACATATTCCACTCACGATAGTTTGGTGAACACCTAAAAGACCATTTGAGCTAGTGGACCGACTAGCTAGTAGGCTACTAAACGGATCTAATTTGGACTGTTTGATCCTTCCGAATTAGGACTTAATGGACATGGTTCGGAGCCCTACATGACGTAGTATATACGGACCTTACTTTGGGCATTCGATCGGCTCACTACCTACACCATCTTAAATACGATCATACGGAAATGCAGTTAAAATTTACGTACGAAATTAGGATGTATATAGTTGCCCCTCTTTGGTAGAGGTTGTACTCAACCGAATGTCTAAGCCGAACACCCAAATTTAGTACATTAAAGGCTCCCCCAAAATTATTGAATTCACCTTGAGCCATCTGGGATGACACTATGGAGTTCACCCAGATCGCCTCTAAGCATTTAATTTTACGCATACATATACATCTTCATGACCAATTAATTAAGTCAAGAAGTTTGTAATTGTTGCGTTTGCGGTAAACAAGGAAACATGCACTTACTTACCTTTTACAAATATTCTCCTTTGCAATAGCACTTCTATTTTCGCCATTTTCTTCAAATCCAATTCTCTTGAATTACCATGGTAACTCCCGCAAATATTTGTGATTTTTCAATCCTTTACTTTCTTCAAGCGGGATTCCATTCCTCCTTTAAAGCACAAAGTTTCCCGCGAAGTCTTACAGATTGATACTGTATATTGAGTCTTATCAATCAAAAGATCTAAGAATCAATGAGTTGGAGGCTATGCTTCACACAAGAGGAGAATGATTAGTAGTACATGCCTTTATAGAAAATAATCCTAGAAAAAGAAATCCTAAAGAAAAATACAATAAAATATACAACTAATTATATGGAACTATTGCCTCATTCAATCTAAATGGTTTATTTTTTATTTTATTTTATGTTTACCTAGATTTTTCCTCATCGGCTTCCACACAACTAGAGTTTTTTTTTTTTTTTTTTTTTAACAATAATACCTTTTTTTTTTCCTTTTTTTATCTACTATAGATTATTTATTTTAATTTACCTAATTATGTTATTATCAGCAGCCTTATTATTATTATTATTATAAAAAAAGACGTTGCAAAGGCTTTTAAAAACAAAAGAATCAAATACAAGGTACAATGTCGATAGAGGGAAACCTAGCAACAAGTTGAGCCCTTACACCTTTTTGAATTGAAATACCTAATCTGTAAAAAAAAATAGAATTACCTATTTTGTAATTGATGTCGTAATTAGCTATACGATTTCTCAACCTCTTCAAGAGAATCACTATGTGTTCACTAAGTTCTCCTAAAGTGAAGAAATCAAGGACGCCAAAACCATAACCATGAGCAGACTTATCCAAATATTTTGCTCGCTTGCGCGAAATAGCATTAGAAATTGCGACACCCGGAACGAAAGCCCGACCACTAATACCGGAAAAAGGTGAAACACCCGTAACATCAAAACAAAAATCTTGCCCATTAACCCAATTATAGACAAGAATGTCAGCAGGCCTTAAATCCTTGGCATCATCCGATAAGAGTCCAAGATTGACCTCTTTTTTGGCTTCAACTCCGGCCTTGTAAAATATATCCGAAACAACATCCCTAACAAGGTCATGCCTAAACTCGATCCCTACCTCACTTGCACAATGAAGTGCATGATCGCCAAAGAAATCCATGTTCCTTTTATAACAAGCACAACATCTACATTTTCAAAAATAGGTATACCAAGTCTGTAACATAGAACAGCCCTGAACTGCTGAGGCCCCAAAGACTGATTAAGCCCACATATTCCTTTAACATGTTCCTTTTTCTTATTTTCTTATTTTTTATTTTTGAAAAAACACTATAAAATTGAAAACAATAATACCTTATTATGGTAAAAAGTAGCCCAACTTCCTGATTTACCGTGTAGGGAGGGAGAACACTGGTATTACACTGACATTGTTCGAAATTAACAACGAACTTACAGGACTAAAGATGACAAACAAATGGACTTAACATATCTCTCTCTAAATTATTTACTTAACAAAGACCGAACATTATAATAAATACTGAAATGTTCTAATGACATGCGCCAGTATGATGATGGAGGTGCCCCTAGATTTGTTTTTGACGAGGGCTTAACATAATGACGACTCTGCCCCTAGTAAAAAAATTTGACACTATGAAACCAAAAATAAATTATTATTTTTTGAGACTGACTAACTAGAGGGGTCAATCATGATGACGAATCTGCCCCTAGACTATGACACTATGAGAGAGATATTGGACTTCTAAAAAAAAAATCTCCTTAAGTTTCATGAGCGTTCCTCGCCCATAGATAGATTCACTTACCTTAGGTGTAGTATTTCTTCAGTTGGTCGACATTTGTGAGCTTCGGCTCTTCTCGTCCATCCAGATCAGTTAACCGGACTGCGAATCCTAGGTAGATGCTTTTGATAATGTACGGACCCTCCCAATTAGGCTTGAACTTTCCCCTTGGATCAGAATGTTTTATAGGTCTGACTTCTTTAAGCACTAAATCTCCTTCCTTTAAGCCTCGTGGATGAACCTTCTTGTTGAAACTTCGAGCTATCCTCTCCTGGTATGCATGTGCATGACATGCGGCACGTATCCTCTTTTTATCAATCAAATTCAGTTGTTGAACCTTCGACTCTATCCATTCATCTTCAGGTATCGTGCCTTCCTTTATTACTCGTAAGCTGGGAATTTCAACTTCAACGGGAAAAATTGCTTTTGTGCCATAAACCAAAGAGTACGGAGTCATACCAGTGGGTGTACGAATCGAGGTACGATAAGCCCATAATGCATAAGGTAACTTTTCACTCCAATCTTTATATGTTATGGTCATTTTCTTCAAAATTCTGCCTAATGTCTTGTCTGCAGCTTCGACGAAACCATTAGTTTGCGGCCTGTAAACTGTTGAGTTCCTTAGCTGGCTCTTGTATTTTTCACAGTCCCTTTTTACCTCCTTGCTAAAAAAGTTGGACCCGTTATCCTACATAATCTCATTTGGCAATCCGTAACGACATATGATGTTGTTCGTGAGGGACTTAACAGTACGGTTCCCTGTAGGATTCTTTACATATATTGCTTCCACCCACTTTTTAAAATAATCAATTGTCACTCTTATGTATTCATGTCCATTTGATGCGGAGGGATTCAATTTACCAATTACATCAATGCCTCAGACAGAAAAAGGCCAAGGTGATGTAAGAGGATGCAACTCAGTCGATGGAAAATGTAACAAGTTGGCATGTATTTGGCATTTATGGCATCTTTTAACGTACTTGAAACAATCTGACTCCATTATTGTCCAATAATATCCTAGTCAAATAATTTTCCTTGATAACATATGTTTGTTCATATGTGGGCCACAGATCCCTTCATGTGCCTCATTAAGAAGGTGTCGAGCTTTATCTCCATCTACACACCTTAATAAAATCCCATCATAAGATTTTTTTATAAAGCACTCCTCCGAGGATGATAAATTGAAAGTACATGCGTTGTATATAATGATGCCTTTTTTGCTAAATCTGTCAGGATTAGTTCGGTCTTCTAGGTAGTTTTTGATATCTCGATACCATGTGTCTCTGTCTGGCATTTCTTCTTCAATCTCGACCGAATAACAGTAAGATGGTCGCTCTCTTCATGCCACCTCGATGGGTTTGACTGTGGAATCTCCTGGGATTGGGATTAGTGATGCTAAAACGGCTAATGCATTTGCAAACTGATTCTTATCTCTATAAAGATGATGAAAATTAATGCAATCAAACTTCTCCACCAACTTCATAAGGCATTCATGGTATGGAACTAGCTTTTCTTCTTTGATCTTCCAGACTGTGTTTGGTTGAAAATCAACAAGGAATCTCTATATACCTCCAACTTCTTGACAGATAACTCTAAGGCAGCTCTTAAGCCAACAATGCATGCTTCATATTCATCTATGTTGTTAGTACAGTTGAAATTCAATCGAACAGAAATTGGA
Organism: Papaver bracteatum; assembly: GCA_023529315.1. Lineage (NCBI taxonomy): Eukaryota > Viridiplantae > Streptophyta > Magnoliopsida > Ranunculales > Papaveraceae > Papaver > Papaver bracteatum. The sequence continues at coordinate 965,366 of JAJJWX010004466.1, read as the reverse complement.
ATGCGTACCTCGTCGGGAGATAACAAAATTGCCTCTGCTCCTTTACCAACTGGGTTCATTGCTCTATCAAAATACATCTTCCACAATTCACCCTCACCATCTTATTCAGAAACAAGGATATGTTCGTCAGGAAATTCTGTTATGAGTGTCTCACAATTTGGAATAGGTTATGCTGCTAACGGATCCGTTATTTCTCTTCCCTATATTTACTTTTGTGTCACATAAGTGATGTCAAATTCTTCTAGCAACAACTTCCACCTGGCCGTTCTCCCTGAGATCATTGGCTTTTCAAATATATATTTGAGAAGGTCCATCCTTGATAGCAACTGTACTGAATGAGATAACATGTAATGTCTAAGCCGTTGAGTAGCCCAGACAAGGGCAAGGAATGTTTTCTCTAATGTGGAATATTTTGATTCGTATCCATACAATGTCTTGCTGATATAGTATATTGTCTTGTATTTCTTACCATCTTCGTCATATTGTCCTAAAACTACCCCCATTGATGAGTCAGTTACCAATAAATACTACAACAATTGTTTCCCAGGAACCGGAGGGACCAACACAGGTGGATTGGAAAAATACATCTTTATACTCTTTATTCCACTCCTTTGGCGAGTTCTTTTTCAGCAATTTAAAGATTGGTGCGCAAAACGGAGTTAGTTGCGCGATGAATTAACTGATATATTGAATTATTCCTAGAAAACCTCGCACTTCCTTCTCGTTCTTAAGGGGAGGCATATTGATGATTGTATTCGCTTTATCTGGATCAACTTTTATTCCTCTATTGCTGACAATGAACCCTAGTTGTATTTCCTGAGCCGGTCAAACAACTTCTGTAGGTACGATGGGTGATCTTCTCTTTTTTCGGACTTGGCAATCATATCGTCTACATACACTTCTAACTCCTTGCGCATCATGTCATGAAAAAGAGTAGTCATTGTGCGTTGATAATTAGCTCCAACATTTTTAAGACCTAAAGGCATTACCACATATCAAAATGTTCCCCAAGGTGTAATGAAAGATTTCTTCTCCCTATCTTCTTCTCCCATTTTTATCTGATTATATCCTGAGAATCCATCTATCAATGATAGTAAGCCATGCCATGCAGCATTATCAACAAGTATGTCAATATGAGGGAGAGGAAAATCGCTTTTTGGGCTTTCCTTATTAAGGTTTCTGTAGCCGATGCTCATTTGGACTTTTCCATCTTTCTTCGGGACTGGTACTATGTTAGCCAACCATTCAGGATAATTTGTAACCATCAAAAAACCAGATTCATATTTCTTGATTACTTCATCATATACCTTCAAATACCACTTTGGTCGGAGCTTACGCAACTTCTGTTTGATAGGCCTCATTCCAAGGATGATAGGTAAGTGATGTACTACCATGCCTCTGTCTAACTCTGGCATATCCTATTACGAACATGCAAATATATCTTTGTACTGATTTAGTAACTCGATCATCATCATCCTTTCTTATGAAGACAAAGTAGTACCGATCTTGACCATTTGGGGTTGATCTTCCATGTTCAGATTGACCGACTCTACTTCTTCAACTGGTTCTAGCTTGTCTTCCAAGTGATCTAATGACTTGAGGATCTCATGAGGTACATCCTCTTCGATCATTTCCTCATCATTGGGAGTCGTTTCATCAGTACCATTGTGCTCCTTGTCCAAGTCAAATATTTTTCTTCCAAAATTATTTTGATTTCCTGAAACATTTTTATAAAGAACACAATTCTCTGGTTTACCAACCAGGTAAGTTTTTTTTAACATGAATGGTCGAAGGGCATTTCTGACCTTCAATTAATCGAATTGAATTGACTGGATTAAAACAGGGTATTTCAGTGAAAATCTTACCTGAGTCTGCTTTTATTGTTCTTACCTCATGTTCTTCTATAAAGAGATCAGCTAACCCGTCTGTTATATTTCCAGTATGAACCTCATGTTTTCCTAGAGATCGAGTAATGGCCTCGAGAGTCCACTTCTTGGTATTATTTTCGTGCTCAATAAACTTAGTATCCAACATCTTCTGTAATTGTTCCACCAAGCCTGCCACGGCCCCATCATCGATATTCATTTCATATTCTATGCTCGTGTTCCTGGTATGGTCCTGTAGGCTCGGTCAGTTTTGGAAGGATATTAGAGAGATACACAGGTTCCGGCTGAAATCGGCCCGCGTTTGTCACATTCATTTGACTTGCAGGGAATATTTGATTGACATGTAAAAGAATCAAGCCAAAAACTAGAATGATTAGTCGAACCAAACAAATCCATGTTTTGTACCTGGTCTGTGAAGAGTTCACTGATATAGACAATTCGTGGTAGCTGAGTAGGTAAAATCTCCGAGATGTGGATAGTCGAACAAGGATCCTTGTTATGCTTATAGATCAAATTGGTCGGATCATAATCCTTTTCGGACGAAATGAAATTGATTCTGGGATGTGGCGGGCTTGCTGGAACAATTACATAAGATGTTGGAGTTAACAAAATATATTGCATATGTAGCCAAAGGCTAGTTTTTAGTACCGGGCTAAGGCCTGTGGAGTTCGACTGATAACGCCCAAAGGGTTCAGCTTTACTAACCACGGATTTTCCTAAGATTTGAACTCGAACGATGCAACAACAAAAATTCAAGGTGAATGGGCGCATGCAGTGTGTGTGTGCAACACCGAGTAGCGTCAAATCAAAACCCTAAAATCCCAAATATGTTTCAAGTTGGATTCTCTAAGTCCCCAGTGAAGTCGCCATTGTAGATACCGTCGAAATCGTTTAGGATCTCTAAATATCTAAAATGGGAATCACGTGGAAAAGTTACACTGGTCCAATTTTCAGAGATTCAGTCCGGGAATCAAGATATGGGCAAGGAAGGTGTGAGGCACCTAGCCCGTCCAAGCCGAAACTTGGACTCTGCTTTATATTTGGGATTCAAGGGTTCTAACTTTTAATGAACTAAGAAATAAACAAATGAAATACATAAAATTGCAATTATTTTCACTAATTAAATGGACACGAACTATCACCTACCGAACAAAACAAACTAATTATTATTATTATCAATGGATAAATTATTATTATTATCAAAAATCAAGCCAAAACGATCAAACCAATATTATTATTATTATTAATCAATCGTCATCATATCATTAATCATTATTATTAACCAATCATCAATTCATTATTATTATTATTATTATCATCAAAAATCCAAAGGTCTATTCTGATAGATTTATAAGAATCTACATCTCTGTAATACGGTTTGATCAATAAATTGATATAAAGAAAGATTGTTTTGATCTTACAATGGTGTTGATGGTGGATTTTAGTTTAAGGCTAAAATTGTAAAACTAAAATTGTACGCTGACATCTTGAAAAAGATAAAGCTATTAACAAGTGATGAACACTTCTTCACTTTACTAATTCACCTAGAATGGAGCATGTGGAAACAATCCCAGTATTCTGTGAATTATATACACGAAATTCATCCAGATTGGAGCATGTGGCAACAATCCCATATACCCTGTGAATTTACAGCATTATTAATTAATGCATGACGACTGAGTGTTGTTCTCAGCAGAGCAACACGAACCTCCAAGCATTAATTAATAATGAATCATGTACGAAACACCCGTACAGGCTGAAACTCTCGGTGTGTTATACTATCCCGATTGAGCATACAACTCTCGGTGTGTTATACTAGTACGATTGAGCATATTCGAATCTGGACTGTCCATACCAGTCTCAGAAACGATCACGACCATCCAACTTCACCAGCATGATTGGATAACCTAGATCGAATCCATGACCCAAAGCAGGTATTGGAATATTCACTACTGACCCAACGCGGGCCCCGCATGGTCGGCCTCCCATAAAGGATGACATAGCTTGGCAAACCGTCCAAGACAAAGCAGTAAGGACAAAAAAAAAACCTAAATTAGGGTTTGCGGCACATTACACGTGTCGCAAAACAGTCTCAACCATCCATCTTCGCAGGCATAGATGGAGGGTGTAGATGTAGATTCAAAGGGCCCGAAACATGTCAACATAATCAATGTGGGACCACCTACATACCTGACTGATCGGTCAGGACCAACTATAGTTGGTCGTCTTGATTTGTGCGCCCCAAACTGGGTGTGAGACACGACCGGCAAAACCCTGACTAGGGTTTGTGTCGCGATCACGAGCGTCCATCTAATCCTGCTCGGATGAAGGGTCCAGGAATAAACTAAGCAGGTCCGGTAAGTATCAACACGATCACTGCAGACCCACCTATTTCCACACCCAATCGGCCAAGACCGAACTTGGCTATACACCTCGATTCGCGCGCCCAAAACAGGCGTAGTCGCACCTCCTAATTGTAAACTGACCTCGATCACTCAAATTCGCCGGAAAAATTGAGTGGCTTAGATCATGTTTCTATGAGGCAATGAAGTACAGGCGTGAAAACCAGCCTACCACACACACGCCGAACCAATCGTTCGGGACCGACCAAGCCTAGTCGTCTTGAAACGCGCGCCCGAAGTTGGCATGATGCGCGGCTTTTGCGGCACCAAATTTCTGTCGCAAATTGATCTCGACCACTCAACTTCGCCAGAAAAGTGGCCCAGATCACACTTTCACGGGACAGTGAGGTATGGGCATGTATACCGGTATTCCTTCTACACGCATGCCCGATCGTCCATGCCAAAGTCGTGTCCCAAGCTTGGATTCGACCAAGCTGAAAAATGGTGCTTGCGCACATTTTCTAAAACCTTAATTTCACCAACGGTCGCGGATGAGTGTCTCAAAGATCATCTCGTCCATCCAAATTCACCGGTTTGGTTATACAACCTTGGTCAGGAGTTAATTGGTCAGTGAGGCGTCATGGTGATCACCACCCGTCACTCTACCATACCATGTGGTCGTTCATGGGAGGAATTTCTTATGCAACCTCCAAACCATCATATGAAGTAGGTTGGACATGAGGCTATTTTGAGATGCTTCATACATGCTGAGTATACTCGATGCAGTACCTGCATTGAATACACACGGTACTTCACAAGTATCGACTTCCTAAATAACTTAGTTATTTAATTTAGCATCACATGATACTTTATGTGGGTCCCACGATCCACACACTCGAGATATCAATCATGTCACAAACTAGGGGATACATACTGGGGTATTGGTTTGGCGGTTTACAGCGTGCAGCGCAGAACGCGCCATCACAAGAACGTGTCAGGAAGTCATGGACAGTTAGTGATGATGGAAGAAGTGGGCAAGAATGGTCATGTGACACTAACACACCATTCCACTACTCTATCACTCCACTTTCTCCACTTCCCACGAGATACGAGGGTTAGGCTTAAAGACTTGTATAAATTGGTTTTCCTCCCTATTTTCAAAACAAGAACAAGGAAAGACAAGACAACAGAAACAAGTGTTGATACAATCGTATTCAAACATCGGAACTGATAGCTTACATCCTACAAGCCAGTTTAGCTTTCTGATACAAGTCATACATAGCCAACACCTTCACAATCTCAACACCTTCTTCGCTTTCCTCCCTAAGATCAACCCCATCTCCTTCACTTTGTGACCGAAACAAGTCTGGAACAACCATTTCTTGGTTTAGGCCGGATTTGCACAGATTGATTTCTCCAATCTACAAGCACTCCCGTGCAGTGCATTTGTTTAAGGTTTAGACTCATTTCTCATCCACACACCCCAAATTACCAAAACCTGCAGAAATAGTTTTCACTCATAAACAATTGGCGACCATAGTGGGAGGTTAATCTCTCGGTTGTAAAGTCAATATCTTCGAAATCCGATTCAATTTTATCAATTTCCAAAAGGGTATATCTTAGAACCAATTCAATCAGAAATTCATTCAATATGGTGGAACTCAGGTCTGGATCAGCAATCAATTCTGATAGATCTAGTGTGTATAACACTCCCGGTGTTGATGTACCTGTCAGTGGATCTACCGTGGTCAATACATCTCGTGGAGCCGTCACTTCTATCACCAATGCTAGGGGATCAAGATTTATTCCAGTAGGCATAACTCCTCCCTTCACCAGAGCCAGAGCATCCGCGAATCCCCGAATCTCTTCAAGTGTAATGCCTACGGTGGTCACCAGAGAAACAACTTTCACTCATTCATCAGGGCAAGGAGCCGGAGGGACGAGAGGAGGACCACCGTACATTACCATTGCAGACTTGATGGAGAAGAAGGAAGTTCTTGCCAAGACTCAAATGGATATGGCCGCAACTCAGAAACAGGTACTCACTTTCCTCAAAAATTTAACTGAACGATTACCACAAGATTCACGATAACCCGGGGGAAGCATTTTCATCCTGACCCACACAGATGAAGAAACTTGCGTTGCTCCTGAACGCCTAAGAAAAAGGAACCATCCGTCCAACTTCATCACACGCGAGAACCTGGAACGACTTCTCCAAAACCGAGGAAAATGATACCGCACAGATGTACACAACATCAGCCGTCGTACCCTCAAGATGTGCAGCGAATTCCTCTTCCAAGAGGTAACACCTCTCCCCAGTTCTCCCTCTATGATGGTACTGGTAATTCTCATGAACACGTCTCTCGATTCTTGGAATCCTTGGGAGAGCATGAATATAATCATGTTCTCCTCCTAAAAGAATTATCAAAGTCACTTACGGGAAGTGCGTACACCTGGTACAATAACATCGCGCCTAACAACATATCCAATTGGAGCGAGATGGTCAGTGCTTTTTACAGAAAGTATTTCTTCGTGTCTGAAAAGATTACCTTTTCAGATCTGGAAAGAATTCTTCGGCGGAACAACGAGCATCCTAACGACTTCGTTAAGAGGTTCAGAACCCAAGCACTAGATTGTCATGACCCGAACGTTACCGAACGACAATTGGTGAAGTTTTGAATTAATGGTATGATACCCATATACCGCTCTTTATTAGAGAATCTGGGATTTCAAACGCTCTCCGAACTCGGTGAAGCTTCCAAACGTTCAGCCACAACTGTACCAACATTTCTAGAGAGAACCAGAGTTGTTCGAAGTGAAGATTCACGTGAAAGTCGAGGAAGCAAGCATCTCACGAACAAGCAATATAGCACTGGTCCTTCTATGAGTGTGGTGGGTGGAGGAGAAAAAAGGAAAGCTTCGGCAACAGAACGACAAACCAAGCAGGCATCCCCGGCTCACACGACTTCATCTCAAAAGGGAGCGGATAAAGCTCCTGCACAAGATACCGAAGATGCGGTCTTTCCTTTCCCCATGAGTGAAATAATAGAACTCTTGGAAGCATGGATTCAAGACGATTCCATCAAGATGCCTCCTATCAGACGTCCACAAATTGAGAAAGACATGGAGGATCCAAAGTACTGTCGCTACCATAGGTTCATTCACCATTTAACCAAAGACTGCAACAGGCTGAAACAAATCTTCAGAGAAAAGATAAAGACAGGAGAACTCCAACTTGGAAACGAAGGTGTTCATAGAGATCCTCTTCTTGTCAGGAACTGCATGATTTCTAGGGATTCAGTTCGCAAGACTATAAAATCTATGATGGAGCACTTGTGTGAAATCTTGTATTTCTCCAAGATACAGCATCAAGACATATTTACAGCCCTCAACCGCGTTGTGTCAGGCAAGCGTTTGTATCCAAAAGCAGTACAGAAACCCATTTTTTCTTGGAAGATGCGAGCAAGGGAAACTGGGGACTCCTAACCGTCACTCGTTTGAAAGATGTCGAGTTTGATTTCGCGTTGATTGATACATCCTCTAAATTTAACATCGTTACTGTTAAGACCTTGAGTGCATCAAAGATTTCGAAGCAGGAAGCTACTCGTCACCCAACTGTAGTTAAGGATCCAGAAGGAGAACTCAGAGATGCATATGGATACATCGATCTTGAAGTCAAATTGGGTGATGCCTCGACACAAGCAAAGTTCTACATAGTCAAAGAACATCCCAACTATGACATGATCCTAGGACACTCTTGGATACACGACAACAATGCAATGCTAAAAGTCTGTCCTCTACCGGCTTCGATACCTGAAAGGATCTCCAACACGCCTTCTGGACCTGATGACTATCTATTTCCGCGCCAACTGCAACTTTCCAACATGACACAACTTCATGGAGAGAGCCCGTCAGCATACATTAAAAGGTTCCGAGATCAAGTAAGACTTATCACGCAACCCTCTTTACAACCAACCGCCCCTCACTCTGATAAGTCCTGGGGACTGACTCCAACTAGCAAACCAACCCTTGCTAAGAGATGTGAATGGGAGGCCGGACCTTTCAAATAGTTTATCAAGAGTCTAGAAGTTGTCTCGATCAACGAAGACAAGACCAAGACCCAGATATCTACACGCCCAAACCCGTTTGGAATTGGAGATCTGGTAACGAAGACAACCGCATTCAAGGTTGGAAGCATTACGGTGAAAGTGGCTACCCCACCTGACTCACCCACCGAAATGGAGGACGAACATACCTGGTAGCCGATGTCATCCTAGGCGGCTACTGAAAACTCATCAACGCTGACAAGCTAGAAGGCGTAACAATTCACTCGTGGTGGCTCAAACCCTACCGTACTTGAGACGTTGTGCTGCCACTTTCCAGTGTCCTACACGCTTTAAGACGCTGTGCTATTTCCTCCAACGTGTTTCCTTTTACAATTTCATATCATATTTGTAATTCCTCCAGAGAATGATTGCAATACTTGCATTCATAGTTAGGGTTTTAATTTTCAATTTTCAAATTAATTGAAGTATTATTTCCATCTGAAAACCTCATTACCCCTAAGGACACAAAGTCCTGAGTTAGCCTAAATCAACCCACTAGAGCAAGTCAGGAAAGAAACCCTAAACAAAACATTCTGAAAAGAGTCGAGGGAAAATATATGCGCGGAAAAGGAAGATGCTTTGAGCCATTCACCCTAGCAAGAGCAGGAAGATCTTGCATTAGGAACACAGGTCCGCGGTATTCCATTATGGCACTATTTATTTTATCATGGATAATTACATACATGAAAAAGCGCACCCTTGCACCTGTGAAGGTTCAGTTATAGTCTTAACAAAGGATTATAACTTAAAACCTTTATTCAAGCAATAAAATAATAGAAGAAAATCTTGAACTCAGCTGCCACTGAGTACAAGGGAGATGTTCACAAATTACGGGAATATACTTGGAAAGATAAAAAAAAATAAGTAAAGAGGTTTCATCCGTCAAGAGGGTCGATCGCGCCTGCACCACCGTTAGGTCCTGCTTCAACGTCATCACCTATTGTCGCTCATTTCTTCGGATCTACTTCAGCTTCTGCATCAGATGTTTCCGCAGCAATGCGCTCCATCCCAACATCATCAGCAGGAGCACCAAAGGCCACAACAACATTAGGAATCATGTTGACTACTTTCAAACGCTCAGGTTCGTCTGGGTCAGAATCAAGAATTATCACACCGTCCTGGATTGGGTAATCGCACTTATCTTTATTTGGAGGCCGTTTATTCTCAACCCTCCACCTCTTCAACCGCGCTGCGAATCTCTCTGCTCTTGCACTTACTGGTGCTCGCAACGCTTCCGCATGCCTCCACTGCTCTTCCATGTCAATCGCAGCGGAAAGAGCATAGATGCGTCCCCTGGCAATACGCAGGTGCAGAATGGACATCCCATGTATAGCACGACCGACTTCGCAAAAGGGGAGGTTGATTTTAGCCATTAATTCTTCGTGCGCATGGGTTTCGGGCTTGTCAACTTCTAAGCTTCTTTCTGGAGAAGTGACAGAATGGTCGTCCACCGCTTCCATGATAAGCTGCAAAGAAGAAGAAGTTATGAGCATGCAAAAAATATATTAGTCAATCAGAAGATCAGATAAGTGCGGAGTAGTACCTGAGATATAGAAGAAACGACTATGTGAGATGAATCCTTAGAATTTTTCTTTATAATCTTGCAAGTCCACAGAATCCCAGTAGAAAAGAAGTCTTTACTTGCCACCTATAAAGGCTACTAATTCGGGATAGTGATCAATGATGCTTATCGGATATATCTGAGGAAATCTCCCGTGTAACGAAGGGGAGTGCACCTAGTCCAAAAAACTATCTGAGCTCTGTCCAGATATATATGGAGGAAACCAAAGTAACTCGCCAGATCAAGTCCTGCTTCCTTCACAATCCTAATCAGGACTGACCAGTTCCGGGACAACTCCTGACGATGTCGACCTATGCGGTAAATGTATATTCACTTTAACTTGGTCATTTCTGTATACAAACTTGTCACCATCTTATGCCTACCGCACAATAGCGTAACCATTATGCGCTAGGCAGGGGACTTAATGTTGATGGTGGATTTTAGTTTAAGGCTAAAATTGTAAAACCAAAATTTTACGCTGACATCTTGCAAAAGATAAAGCTATTAACAAGTGATGAATACTTATTCACTTTACTAATTCACCTAGAATGGAGCATGTGGCAACAATCCCAGTATTCTGTGAATTACATGAAATTCATCCAGGTTGGAGCATTTGGAAACAATCCCATATACGCTGTGAATTTACAGCATTATTAATTAATGCATGAACAGCCTTGTATTTCCTATACTCATTATCGGTGCGGCTTGACGACTGAGCGTTGTTCTCAGCAGAGCAACACGAACCTCCAAGCATTAATAATGAATCATGTACGAAATACCCATACAAGATGCAACTCTCGGTGTGTTATACTAGCCCGATTGAGCATACAACTCTCGGTGTGTTATACTAGCCTGATTGAGCATATTCGAATATGGACTGTCCATATCAGTCTCAGAAACGATCACGACCATCCAACTTCACTAGCATGATTGGATAACTTAGATAAAATCCATGACCCCAAGCAGGTATTGGAATATTCACTACCGACCCAACGCGGGCCCCGCATGGTCGACCTCCCCTAAAGGATGGCATAGCTTGCCAAACCGTCCAAGCCAAAGCAGTATGGACGAAAAAACCCTAAATTAGGGTTTGCGGCACATTACATGTGTCGCAAAACAATCTCAACCATCCATATTCACAGGCATAGATGGAGGGTGTAGATGTAGATTCAAAGGGCCCGGAACATGTCAACACAATCACCGTAGGCCCACCTACATACCTGACTGATCAGTCAGGACCAACTATAGTTGGTTGTCCTGATTCTTGCGCCCAAAAATGGGTGTGACACACGGCCGGCAAAACCCTGACTAGGGTTTGTGTCGCGATCACGAGCGTCCATCTTCTCCTGATTGGATGAAGGGTCCAGGAATAGACTAAGCAGGTCCGGTAAGTATCAACACGATCACTGCTGACCCACCTATATCCACACCCAATCGGCAGAGACCGAACTTAGCTATACACCTCGATTTACGTGCCCAAAACAGGCGTGGTTGCACCTCCTAATTGTAAACTGATCTCGATCACTCAACTTATCCGGACAAATTGAGTGGCTTAGATCACGTTTCTATGAGTCAATGAAGTAAATGCGTGAACAACAGCCTACCACCCACACGCCGAACCAATCGGCGGGGACCGACCAAGCCTGGTCGTCTTGAAACGTGCGCCCGAAGTTGGCATGATGCGCATCTTTTGCGGCACCAGATTTTTGTCGCAAATTGATCTCGTCCACTCAACTTCGTCGGAAAAATTGAGTGGCCCAGATCACACTTTCATGGGATAGTGAGGTATGGGCATGTATACCGGCATGCCGCCTACACGCATGCCTGATCGGCCATGCCAAAGTCTTGTCCCGAGCTTGGATTCGACCAAGCTGAAAAATGGTTCTTGCGCACCTTTTCTAAAACCCTAATTCCACCAACGGTCGCAGATGAGTGTCTCAAAGATCATCTCGTTCGTCCAACTTCACCGGCTTGGTTATACAGCCCTGGTCAGGAGTTAATTGGTCAGTGAGGTGTCATGGTGATCACCACCTGTTACTCTACCACACCACGTGGTCGGTCAAGGGAGGACATGCTTACGCCACCTCCAAACCATCACATGAAGTAGGTTGGACATGAGGCTATTTTGAGACGCTTAAACAGCGATGCTTCATACATGCTGAGTATACTCGAGGCAGTACCTGCATAGAATACACACGATACTTCACAAGTATCGACTTTCTAAATAACTTAGTTATTTAATTTAGCATTACATGCTAATTTCTGTGGGTCCCATAATCCACACACTCGAGACATCAATCATGTCACAAACTAGGGGATACATATTGGGGTATTGGTCTGGCGGTTTACAGCATGCAGCGCAAAACGCGCCATCACAAGAACGTGTTAGGAAGTCATGGACTGGTCGTGTGACACTAACACACCACTCCATCACTCCACTTTCTCCACTTCCCACGAGATACGAGGGTTAGGCTTAAAGACTTGTATAAATAGGTTCTCATCCCTATTTTCCAAACAAGAATAAGGCAAGACAAGACAACAAAAACAAGTGTTGATACAATCGTATTCAAATAACGGAACTGATAGCTTACATCCTGCAAGCCAGTTCAGCTTTCTGATACAAGTCATACATAGCCAACACCTTCACAATCTCAACACCTTCTTCGCTTACCTCCCTAAGATCAACCCCATCTCCTTCACTCTGTGACCGAAACAAGTCTGGAACATCCATTTCTTGGTTTAGGCCGGATTTGCACAGATTAATTTCTCGAATCTACAAGCACTCCCTGCAGTGCATTTGTTTTAAGTTTAAACTCATTTCTCATCCACACACCCCAAATTACCAAAACCGGCAGAAATAGTTTTCACCCATAAACAAATGGACCTGAGTATAGATACTCGGACTCTCTCAAATATTACACAGCACATGTGCACACGACACAATCTCATAACCAGACTTACTTACACCTCACATAAACTCAGTCACATACACATGCTATTACCCCCCCTTCAATCTCAAGGGGGCTTGAAAAAGAACACTTGAGTTTACACATACACATGCTATGAGATAAGACAACCGCATCAACAGTAGAAAGCAGCAGTACCAAAACCTGAAAAGTTTCCAGAGAAGTAGGAGTGATAGTGCAAAAAGAGGAAGTAGCAGCATCGTGTTGCAGAGGTTGAACAAATGGAACATCAACATAGTACGGAGTGTTGAAGGAGGGAATTAATAGTTGAGGGCAGCTATTGAATAACAAGTTGAGAGAAGTTGCAGGCCAGAAGCAGTAGTTGGTGTGGTAGGCAGTACATTAAACATTGTTGCAGATTGAAAAAGATAAAAGAAATCATTGTAGTAGAACTAGCTGGTCTTGAGAGGATACTTGTAGTTTGAAGAGTAGTGTTGATGCAGCACAAGAAGTATATATAAGAAGTAGCACTTGTAACCCATTTGTCCACTATGAGAACCACCAACAAGGAGGATGTAAAACTTTCACACACATATGATAGGGCAGCAGTAGCAAATCATCATGAACAAAAGTCCAATGCCAACATATGATAGCAATCTTTACCAATCACCAAGTCTTCTCTGACCAATCTTTGACCATTATCTTTTAAGAATTAAGCTTGCACATTGCAGAAAACTCAGAAAACTCTAGCAATCACCAACCATATATACTTGTCTTCTCTGACCAATCTAACCATTAACTTGTAAGAAATAAACTTGCAATTATAACCACTCAGTGAGATCTTCTCAACATTATTCAAAGTACTTATTAAAGTACTATTCCAAACACATCAGCAAGATGCAGGTTACTAGTTGATGTTGCAGCAGAAAACAAATACTTGGACATACAAAATATATCATATTGTTGTAGTAGTCACAGTCCTTGATACAGTTCATAACAGGATTTGTTGTAGGAAATTATAGGTATGTTGCAAACAGACAAAAAACTGATGCCGGAGAAAGTAGCTCATACAAATATCATCGAATGAATTACCAAAATCTTCAGTAACACCATAGCATAGATGTACTCGTCATGCATATACACATAGACTAAAACATGTTGATTTTGTAACAGCTGAATACAATCCTGAATAGCTGACCAATACAACCATAGAACTTCACAGCTGCAAACTTGCATAAGCACAGCAACAAAAAGTATCAAAGTCCCTTATTTAATCTCTCCACTTATTTCATTGAAGGAGTCACAGAGTCATCTTAGATGGACCTTGTATTATTCAATTATACAAAATAACAAACAGGAAAGTAAAGATAACTAAACCAGGCTACATTAGAATTAAATGTAGACTCATCAAAGAGAACTCCAATCTGTATACCAGTACCATCACCAAATTCAATCCCAGAGCATCATCCTCAGTTTCATCATTACGCACACAAACCAAACTCACTCACATACCACTACTATGAGGACTGTACCAAAGTAACATTGAGAGGATGAGCTAACCAAAGCAAGATTAAGCACACAGTGGTGCAGCAAACAATCAACACACACACGTACCCCAATATTCTACTGAATTTAAGAAGAATTTTCTCCACTATCCAATGGAACAAAATTAAGCTTCTCCTTAACTAACTATTGTAGTAGAAATATGCATGCTCGGATCGAATAGATCCAGGAATCAGTACTAGTAGGATTTGATAAAATAAGTAGGTCAAATTCAAACCCAATTATTATGAAAATAGAATTTGAAGACAAAACTGAATGTTGTTGATATAGTGATGTGTCTGGACACATAAAATCAAATTTGAAGTAAGCAAAAGATGAGATTCGAGATTACCAACTTTGATTCGATTTAAGAAGTTGAGGTAGAAGAATTAAGTTCCAACGAAACACAATTGAAAACCTAAATCGCCAAGAGCTCAAGTGATTTAAAACCAATTTCAAATATGAGAATTATGCTTGATTCTGTTTGAAGACGTAACTGTGAAGCATCAGGATCAAATCAAACGTCACACTAAGAACCATCAGTAACCACAACTTCATTCGAAATCCATGAATCTTCAATCACCAGATATTTGAGGAAGAACAGCAGCAGAAGAAGATGAATTAAAGAAAATTAAGGTTGAATAGCGGAAGAATGATCGATACCCCTGAGAAATTGATTTCTCAGGACTGATACCATGATAGATATATAAGAATCTACATCTCTGCAATACGGTTTGATCAATAAATTGATATAAAAAAAGATTGTTTTGATCTTACAATGGACCTGAGTATATATACTCGAACTCTCTCAACTCATTCAACTCTTACACAGCACACGTGCACACGGTACACTCTCATAACCAGACTTACTTACACCTCACATACACTCAGTCACATACACATGCTATTATACTAACTATATATTAGAAGAATGTAAATTTTTCCTCTGACTAAAACAAACTACTCATGCAACCATTATATGAAACAGAATTGACTACTATGCTCCTGTTGATGGTGGATTTTCAACAAGGGTCAAATCCGTAAAATCATGATACTGCATGCTTCTGATACGGCTTCAGGCAGGTGTCGATTCATATTTTATGAAGCCATGATGAACGTGTCTTTTAAAAGTCCTCCACTAGATGAGCGTTCAATCCCTGGCATTTTAACATGCACTCTATGTAGAATAATAGAATTGGGCGGTCCTCCTGCATAATTGTTTGTTGTGAGGGGCTTAACACCTTCAGGACGTCGGTGATACTCACTATTCCCTAACTACATGAGAGAAAACCTATTACTTTGCATAGAAGAACGATTGGGCAGTTCTCCGTAAGATTGAGAGCAACATCGCCTTCAGGACAGTGATACTCGCTGATCCTGACTATGTAGAGTAACCGTGTATAGACTCGGGCATTCTCGTAAGATTTGAGAACACCTTCAGGACTAGCCATCTCCTGACTATGCACATAGATTAATTCTTCCATGACATTCACCACCGAATTCCAAGAATAATCTATTATTAATTGCTCCTATTCCATGGTCGAATCCACGGCCTGATCCCATGGAATGGCAATAACAATTGCTCTGATTCCATGGTCGAATCCACGGCCTGATCCCATGGAATGGCAATAACAATTGCTCCGATTCTATGATCGAATCTACGACTTGATCTCATGGAATGGCAATAACAATTTATATTATCTCATTACTCCGATTTCATGATCGAATTCACTGCTAATCTCATGAAATGGTAATAGATAATTTTATTACTCCGATTCTATGGTCGAATCCACGATCCCATGGAATGGTAATGCATGTTTTATTATTCCGAGTTCATGGTCGAATCCACAGCTGATCCTATGAATTGATAATAAATAACCACTTATTTTATTGTTAAGTTCATGAATTATTCTACATTGAATTTCATGAATTAGCAATAAATATTCAACCACCAGGCATCTAGACCATCCCTGAGTAAGCCCCACGAAAAATGGTGTAAGTGTATTCGACAATGATGCACGACTGAGCACCCGGATGCACGAACGAGCATTCAAAAATAAGAACAGATGACGAATCCTACGCAAAACAGGAGAAAACAAATAATAATAATAATAAAATAATATGAGGCGTCCATGGGCCGGGCCCATCGGTCGGTCGGCCATGCATTATCCATGGCCGGTTCCTTGCCTCTCCCATTATTTTTCCTGTTTTGTTACTTTTCATGAACTCATGAAAACTCCTTCAATTTAGCAACTTTCCTTGTTTGTGCAAAACTCATGAATTTTCCATAACTTCATGGATTCATGAAAAAATATTATAAAATAAGGAAAGGTGTACGGGACCGGACAACATGACCGGCCGGCCATGCCCAAGCCGTGGCCGGTCCCACACCTTACAATCCTTAGCCTATTATAATAGTCATTCCCAATTTCATGAAACTCCTCAGTTTCAACAAAATTCACGGATTCTCCGTAAATTCACGGATCCATGAAATAATATTATAAAATAGGGAAAAGTGTGCGGGACCGGGCAACATGGCCGGCCGGCCATGACCAAGCCTTGCAATCCCTAGATTTTTATAATTATTGTTATTCCCTAAACTCATGAAACTCCTCCGTTTCAACAAAACTCACGGATTCTTCGTAACTTCATGGATCCATGAAATAATATTATAAAATAGGGAAAAGTGTGCGGGACCGGGAAACATGGCCGGTCGTCCATGCCCTATCCGTGGCCAGTCCCACACCCCGCAATCCCTAGTCTTTAATAATTATTATTTTCCCCGAATTCATGAAATTGCTTGGTTTGGGCAAAAATCATGATTTCTTCATAATTTCTCAAATTTTGCTCAAATCATGAAAATTCAAGAGCCAACATGGTCACGTGACCGGCTAGCCTCTCACGGAAATTTTGGATATTAAAATATTTTTATTTTAATACTTACAAAATATTGATCAATTGAGCATACATGCTCATTCCAACGAAAATCAAGAATTTCAGTCAAGACGAAACTATCTCTGAAAATTTACAATGTTGCCCGAACGCACATCAGAAAAATACTGAAACTCTAAGTACGAAGACATGGACACCATGGAAACACGCACATACCCTGATGACCGACCAGGGTTATTCCTAGACTTGCACAAATCCGGTCCCACGTGTTTTCATAATTCCAACCTAATTTGCTGAATTGCTCGTATTGGGCCCAAACTCTCTCCAACCAACCTGGGGATTGCTCAAACGACCAATAAATTGGTCATGTGACCACCAAGATCCGGTCCCATGCTCTCCTAGTCGGTCCCTTATCTCTCATACTTAGGTTTTGCCTAATGTTGAACCCAGCAATAATTCAATAAATGATGAAACCAGCACTTAATCATCATTCCTTCACCAACTCTCCAACTGAGAACCCTGGTACACGCTCACTCGGGCAATTTGGCATCACATGGACATCCCTGGTCCCATGAGGTTGGTCCCTCCTTTTCTCATGAATATTTTCAGCAATTCTTCGAATAATGAGCAATTCATCAAAATTAGGATTTTCGAACAAACGCTCAATAAATCATTATTCTGAGCAAGTTCAAACACCAAATAAATTTATATATTGATCCATGGGGATTAATCATATAATATCTGGTAATCTACTAATATTTTTATATTTTATTGGGTCACGTCACCAATAAATATTTCGTCGAATTGAGCAACTTTGCTCAGTTACTCAAATATTGATCCAGCTATCAATATTTAGTAAATTGTTAGTAATTTGCCGAATTGAGCAACTGTGTTCAATTACACGACAAATTATCAATTTCTCAGGAATTTGTCGAATTGAGCAATACTTGCTCAATTGCACGTCAAATTCTAAATGTTCAGTAATTCGTATAATTGAGCAATATTTGCTCAGTTGCTCGAATATATTGACCCAACTATCAATATTCAGTAATTCATAGTATTTTATCGAATCAGGAAATACTTGATAAGTTGCTCGAATAATCCACATATATTCAGTAACTCATCAATATTCAACAACTCGTTGAATTTACAATATTTGCTCAACGGGCAGTATTAATGTTCATGAATCGTTGAGCATTTGCCAAACATGATTGATTCAGCAAAACCCATGCTCATTGCCTAATCAGTCAACAACTGACACAATAAATACACGTTTGTCATGCAGACTCCACGATTCGTGAGACATCAATCACGTCAAATTGGGGGATAACAACTAGGGTTTTGGTTTAGCGGCCTACAACACGTGGATTCATCCACGGCTAGAAATGTGCGTAAGTTGTGTCAACGGTTGAAGGAGTTAAAAAAGTAGTGGGTGCACGATCCGTCAAGTCTCCACACGACATGGAACTGACCTTATCACGATCTTTTACAGGCCCACTCTTCCACTCATGAAACCGTCACACTTACATGGATCAAGGTGTTCACAACTCTACAATATAAATAAGTCTCTAAATCCATGATTGAGGACAATGAAAAACAAATGATCACTAGCTATCAACAATCGTCCACACAAAATTTCTCGAGTAACTACTCTCAAGAATTCATCAATCCATCAGAACTTATTCGAACTAAACAGTTCACCAATTATTGCAGAAACCTTCAATACATCCACAATCCTTGATCACCACTGATCCCACACAATTCTTAGCCTCCCTCCTACAGATCAACCCATCTCCATCTTTACGACCTAATTGACTCTGGAGCGGCCATTGTCTTGGTTTATGTCGGAGTCCTACAAATTGATCTCTCGAATCTAAACACTCCCTTTGCAGTGCATTTGTGTGGGGTTAAGCAGTTTGCCCGGTTCGAGGAGTCCTAACGACACGCTCGATTCTATACTTTCCTAAAAAACCAGCGAACCGTTTTTCACCATCTACAGATTGGAGACCACAGTGGGAAATTAATCTCTCGGTTGCAATCCCACATTTTCACAAAATGGTTGGTCTTAGGTCAGGATATGTTACAAATACTAACGCAAACATCGCTAGTACCAACAACAACGATGAAATTCCATAAGGTATTACTGCTTCCAACAGTGGTGGAGACACTACTCCTCCTCACACTAATGTCGAAAATTATCCTCTCTTTGATCGACATCCCGAGGAACTCATAGAAAATCCGCCTATTATTTCCGATCTCATGAAAGTACAGGAAGTTCTTTCCAAAAATCAGACTGATATGGTTGTGACTCATGAAGAGTTGTGCAATCACCTCAAGACTCTTGCGGACAAGATGTCAGACAAATCTCAATAAAATGGAAAGGATAAAGAGACTTCTCCAACTACAGATCCTGAAATTATTCCAGTACCTGATGATGATGAAGCCCGCAAAGCTGTAGAACCTCAACCCGCCAGTTTCATCAATCGCCATCAACCTCTTTATTTCTCTGTTGTACAAAGGATCTCACTCCCAAAAGTCTACACATCTCCAACATTCACGATGTACAGAGTTCTCAAAGTCTCTGACCGGACGAGCATATACTTGGTACAACAATATTGCACCAAGGAATATCGCTAATTGGGGAGAAATGGTTAATGCTTTCTACAAAAAATACCTCTTTGTCTCAGAGCATATTACTTTCTCTGATTTATGAAGAATGTCTCAGAAGAACAATGAACACACGAACGACTACGTAAAAAAGTTCAGACTCGAGGATATGTATTGTCACGGTCTAAACGTCACTGAACAATAACTGGTAGAATTATGCATCAATTGGATGATCCCAGTCTACAGAGCCTTGCTGGAAAACATTCGGTTCCATACCTTTTCAGAACTTCATAAAGCGGCCAAACAATCAACAACCACTGCTCCATCTTTGTTAGAAAGAACCAAAACTGTCAAAGTCGAGGAACCTAGTACCCGAAGGGGCACTAACAGGCGTCTAGTCAACAAGTAGTACAATGTTGAAACTTCTATGAATGTTGCTGAAGGGAGCAAAAGGAAAGCTAAAACACAGCCACGTAAGAATGCTTCTCCAGTGTCCAACCCCTCAAAAGCGCCAAGGAAAGATTGGCAAGCCAGGAATGCACAATTGCCTACTCAAGACGAGCAAGACGCACTTGACTTCCCCTTCCCTATTGAAGAAGTGATCGAACTATTGGAGGCCTGGGTCTAGGATGGTGCGATCAAATTACCTCATGTCAAAAAGGAACCAACTGAAGAACAGATGGAAAATGCACGTTATTGCCATTTCCATAGGTATGTCAGTCACCCGACACGTTATTGCCATTTCCACGAAGGAATCTCCATAGTTTCTTATGGTTACATCATTCTCAAGGTGAAAACCGACTCAACCTAGACTAAAACTAAGTTTTTCATAATTAGAGAAGATCCAAGATATGATATGGTTCTTGGATGAGCATGGATTCACGATGGAAATATCACTACAATATCTTCTTCGATTGCACATATCTATGTCGAGGAAAGCTCCAACTCGGAAGAAAGCTCCAGTTCAGAAGAGATGCAGGATTCTCCACAGTTTGAATATTTGGGAAAAGTCGAAGCCTTGATGGAACTTACACAAAAGTCTGAAAAAAACGCACATGAATTTGTCAAAAGGTTCCGCACTCAGGAAAGTCTCATTCCCACTCATGCATCTATATTACTAACTTTCAAATATGCAACTATGGTCAGGGGACTTGTTCTTACTCATGACTCAGCTATTACCAAACGATACGAGTGGTTAGTATCACCTCAGTAATACTTCACCAAGTGGTTAGATGCCGAACTTCTCGAAATTCAACATCTCACCAACACGGTAATTAATAGAATAGTCACCGAGTTCCACAATCAGTACCCTGAATGTTTTCCCTTGCACGAGTGTCCATATGTGCCACAGAATTGGAAAACTCTAATAGAGCATCCCGCTGTGAGAAGGATTCCGAACAAACAGAAGATATTCAGATCATGACCCACCAAGCCTAACAGGTTACGTGAAGGAGATTTGGTTCTTAAAGAAACTAGGCGCAACTTACATTCTGCAAAGGTCTTTAACTGGGAAGGACCTTTTATGATTGCTAAGTCAGTAGCTGGGAAATACAAATATGCCATTGATTCATGAGAATTGGCTCAATATTTTCGACGCATGAAGCATTCGACGTTGGGTGCTCTATGTCTGAGACAAAATCTCGAAAACATCTTACGTTTGCATTTTAGGATTTTCTTTTACCTGTAATTTCAATACCTCCAAAACGTTTGCAATACTTGAATTAAATATTTGAATTCAGCAATTTATCAAAGTTCTTTTGTTTAAGAAAAATATCTATCAAATCCAAAACTCCGAAAGAAAATCCTCAATCACCCAAAAACTCAAAACCTATCAGAATTCAAAATCAAAAATAAAACCTCACATCTCTCAGAAGTACTATGTTCAAGAGATCATGGAAAGAAAATTAAAGGAAGCCAGCAAAGTAAGACTTCTGTTTTTCTTCATTCTCTAAGACTTGCAAGGCCGCTTTCTCCAACTCTAGCTTTTCAGTCAATTCAAAAATCTTGGTAATCTTCTCCACCACAGAAGCACTGGTAAAAGGCACATCATTCACCACTGCATCCTTGATGGCATCGATTTTCTGACGAAGCCACTTCATATTAAAGCCAAGTCTCTCATAATTCTCCAAATTGTACTCCCAATCAAAGAGTACATCTCGAGTGACACTGCTTATGGTCCTGGTACGAATATCGTTTATGACACGCAATATGTTTCCTAATTGCATTGTCATGAAGTAACTACGTTCGGAATCCCTTGTGACAACAATATGGCCATACATCTTCCATAACTTCTTATACATATTGGCATACCCAGTAGGAATGATGCATCCACCAACAAACACATGGTACGTGAGCGAAGCACCAAAGGAAGGTTCACAAACTATACCTGCAGTAGAATATCCGTGCACTATTATGCGGTTCTCAACCTCAGGAGCAACCTCGGTAACCATAGGCGCAGCTTCTTCTGGGACAGTATCTTCTACGCTCGCCCCGGCTTCCCTTATTTCTGGAACAATCACCGTTGGTGTTTCCATTGCCTCAACAATATTAACAACAACCACCTCATGGCCTTGAAGTGCAGAAGTGGTTGTCTCACTACTAACAGCTTCGGGATTGCTCAAATCATCATTATTGGTTTCATTATTCTCAGTTTCGGCATTTTGCACCTAATAAGAAAATTACAAGGGATTAGAGCGATCCAAGCATGGGAATTCAATACAATCATAAAATCCAGCATGTAAGTGTTTGTGGGAGAAAACTACTTCTGCCGGTTTAGGTAATTTTGGGTGTGTGTGTGGATGAGAAGTGAGTTTAAACCTTCAACAAATGTGTTGCACGATGATCACTTTGATTCGAGAGGTAATCTATACAATTCTGGCCTAAACCGAAGACACGGCCGTTCCAGATTTGTTTCGGTCACAGGTGAAGGATGTGAGGTTGATCTTAGGGAGGGAAGAGAAGAAGGTATTGAGAGTATGAAGGTGAAGGCTATTTGATGACTTGTTAACAGAAGGTCGAGCAGGCTAGCAAATGTTGCAGGCAGGCTATGGGTGTTGAATAAGATTTACACTTGGTTTTCTGTGTTGTTCGAACTTCTGTCTTTGGAAATAGGGAGGAGAACCTATTTATACAAGTCATTAAGCCTTCTTCATGTCTCTCGTGGGAAGTGGGGGAAGTGGAGTGAGAGAAGAGTGGAGTTATGTGTGAGTGTCACACAACCAGAACTGCCCACTTCTCTCATCTTGACTTAACCGCCCATGTCTTCCTAACACGTTCTTGTGATGGCGCGTTGCACGCTGCACGCTGTAAACCGCCAGACCAATACCCCAGTATGTATCCCCCAGTTGTGACGTGATTAATGTCTCGAGTGTGTGGATCACGGGACCCACAGAAAATAGTACAGGGTGAACCATGAACTTGGTATAACATCGCATGCAGCCATCTTCAGGTAACCGTTTGGAGGCTGTATAGACAGGACATGTCTTGGTCGGTTACCTTGTGAAGAAGAGTGACGGATGGTGGTCATAGTGATACCTTGTTTTCTGGTTGATTCGCACCCTAAGCCATTCGTCCAAGCTTGCAAAGCTGGACGGACGAGATGACTCGTATCCTTGCTTGCGACCATTGGATGAAAGGCGCGCATGCTGCCTCTTTCGGCCCAAACGTTTGCATGCTTAGAGAGTTCCAATGGAGGAACCGATCAGCCCTACATGGAGGCAGTACAATGGTGTTCACGCCCATGCCTGCTTGACTCGCAAAGATTTAATCTAAGCCACTCGACTCAGGCGGCAAAGACGAGTGGTCGAGATTAGAATTTATGGAGGGGCCGTGACATATTACCTTTGGGCACGCGTACCGAGGAGCTTGATCACCGCCGGTCTTGGCCGATCATATAGACGTGAATCTGGGCCCACGGTGGTCATGATAGCATGATCGGTTCCTTCTAAGTCTCCATCTTGGCCTTCCGTCCAAGCCTGCGAAGATGGACGCTCGATATGTTTCTGCGCCGCAAACCCTAATTAGGGCATTAGACCGGCCACTTTGAGCGATCGGTTTAGGGTTGCGTGCACCTCTTTTGGGGAGACCGACCATGTATGCAGCATCTTGGGTCTATGGTGAGCATGTACATGCTTGATCTATGACCCTGGGTATAATCCAATCCATCCAACTATGCCGGCAAAGTCGGATGGTCGCGATCGTTTTGGATCTTCTCAACCTGCATAAGGCGTTAAATTAGCCTTGTTTGGGTAATCGTTTCTTGCACCACGGCTTGCCTATGAGGGAGTCGGTCATGTAAGTAGAAAGTAGGCCCGCCAATGGTGTACTATAACTTCACTACTTGTTTTAGGGTATAATCTAAGCCGTCCAACTATGCCGGCGAAGTTGGACGCTTACGATTAAAAGAAACCCTAGTCGTGCGTCATGCTCACTTTGAGCGCACGTTTTGGAAGGACCAACCATGGTTGGTCTTGACCGTTCGGTCATGTGTGAAGGTGGGTCCGAGGTGATCATGGTAGCATGCTCAGGACCCCATGAATCTATATCTACACCCTCCATCTATGCTTTCGAAGTTGGACGGGTGAGATATATTTTTGGGTTTATTTTCATCAAGTGAGACTAACATGGATAGTCTTGCATGCGTTCAACGGGGCTAGTATAACCTACCGTCAGGTAGCCTATGGGTGTTTGCACATCGAATACAAGGCTTTAATTAAAGCATTAATAGTAATGCTGTATACCTACAGAAAACCGGGATGGTTGCCACATGCTCCGTCGGGATGGTTGCCACATGCTCCGTTTTGGGTAGGTATGTTTAATTCTCAGGGATGGTTGCACATGCTCCAATGAATTAATATGGCGAGAAGTATTCAACGCCTGGAGGCTTTATCCTTTGCAGGACGTCAGCTTACAAAAATTGGCTTTTTTACAATTTTACCTTTTAAATAGAAATCCAACATCAACATTAAGTCCCCTGCCTAGCATGCAATGGTTACACTATTGTAGGGTAGGCATGAGATGGTGACAGTTTGCAAAAATAACTAAATCTAGGGTAAACGTACTTTTACCACATGAGGAGGGTGCTCGTGTCGAATGCCCTGTAGCGCTGGTGGAGTTGTTCCCCGTCAATGAATTTTTCTCCGATTTTAGCTAGGTATCTGAAGCTAGCGTGACTTGGTCGGTGTTGATCCCTTGCCGGCTGGATGTAGTCCGAGATAGCTGCGTCTAGGGTTTCCCTTGGCGTGTATATATACGTATGCATAGGAATCTTCTTCTACATCTTGGGATATAATTTCTTCTCTGCAGAGTTCCATCATGTCAGGAAACAACAAGTCGTCTTCTTCATATCACCCAGGTTCATCTGTCAAGCGTACCCGCTCTGCAGCTCAGTGCGCTTCTGAAACTCGTGACAATCCTCCATCTCGCGTGCGTAGAGTCAAGAGGGTCATACCGGTTTGTTCATTTCCATTTTCTTTTACGAGTAGTCACCCTTATTTCCTGATCAGGTGAATAATCTCCTCCTTTGCAGAGATGTCCACCTGGAACATGTGTAACAGTCATTTATGATGATGACTTGGACAGTCCACTTTCTTCGAATTCAGCTACACCTTCACCGGACGACCTCGAGAATGCTGACCTGGGTATTTCATCCTATGAATACCCCAATGCCGGCATTTCGTTCGATATTGGTATGAAATGTTTGTCTTCTAGATACAAGACTATCGGTAGTTTTTTAGTACGAAAGGAGTTCGTCTCCATGTACACAAAGATATTGAGAAAGTATGGCCACATCGCGACCAGGAACGTAATTCGGCATTGCTCGTCTACTTTGGTTACTGTGGTAAACTGCTTGCTTCCCATGATTGATGAGATGGAAGGTGTCTCTATCCGCAAGGTAGCTGAATCAAATATCGATAAGTGGGAAAATATGCTCTCTACCTGCGAGTCCATGGAGTTCAACGTGAGTTGGCTGCGGCAGCGTCTTGACATCATCAAGGTTGATCGATCTGGTATTCTGGCGAACGTAGTCCCTGCTGCGAAGGCTATCTTGGAGGAAGAGAAGGCTTTGGCTGCTGAATCAGAGAAGGTGGAGCAGGCGATCCAAAGCTTGAAGGCCCGGAGAGAGAGGTACCAGGCTAGGTTAAAGATGATGCTTTCCAGGGATTACAACCTGTTGGACGACCTCTTCTGAGCTGCGTTGAGAGATTTCCTTCCTTGTTTTTCTTTTGCACACCATCGAGAGATGTGAGATTTTTTTTTTTTTTGTAGATGGATGGAGAAAAATTCATTAAGTTTTCCTGAATAAATTAACAAGTTAGACATGAAACGAGAATGCCTGTATTGTCATGTCATGGGACAAGTATGGGACAATGATCAGGCGTGATATGTCTTGAGCCATTTTCCATTGATGACTGCTTCCAACTTGCCTTCATCCACCTTAATGATTTTGTAGTATCCAGTGTTGTAAGCCCTGGTAATCACGTAAGGTCCTTCCCATTTTGGAGAGAACTTTGGTACAGACATGTCTTGTTGGATGTGTCTGGCTGTCTTTAGAACTAGGTCTCCCACTTTAAAACTTCGTGGCCTTACAGATTTGTCATACGCCCTGGAGACTCTGTTTCTGTACACCTGAGCGTGCTCCTATGCCTTGCTTCTTCTATAATCTAGAGTATCGAGCTCAGCGATCCTGCAGTTAGACGCCTCAATTTCGTTCCAATGGACTCCACTCGTTGCTGCAATCCTGGATGATGGGATTTTGATTTCTGCCAGGAGGACAACATCAGCCCCGTAAACGAGTGAGTATGGAGAAACTCCAATGGAGCTCCTAGGTTCCGTTCGGTATGCCCATAGTGCCATCGGTAGTTATTCATGCCACTCTCTGGGATTTCCATGTACTGTCCGACTGAGAATCCGGATTAATGTTTTGTTGGTGCTCTCATCCTGCCCATTCCCTTGAGGGTAGTAGATGGTGGAGAAGACTTATTTAATTCCATATCCTTCAAGCAACTCTCGTACCTGCTTGTTGGCGAAGGGAGTACCGTTATCGGTAATGATATGTTTAGGTACTCCAAAGCGGCAGATGATATGCTCTTTAATGAACACTGCAATCGTTGCTCCTGTAGTTCCACGCAGAGGAATAGCTTCGACCCATTTTGTGAAGTATTCAGTTGCGGTTATAATATATTCATGCTGCTTTGATGATGGCGGGTTGATCTTTCAAACAATATCAAGTCCCCAGCTATAGAATGGCAACGGGCTGCTTATCGAATGTAGGGGAGTGGATGGTGCATGGACGAGGTTCCCGTGAATCTAGCATTTGTGGAAGATTTGAACGAAGGAAGTTGCATCATCTTCCATGGACGGCCAGTAATATTTCTCGTGTATCTGGAGAAACAATTTTTTCTTTCCTTGATGTTCTCCTTCATGCATCTATTTCAATATTGTTGAGATTTCTCCTCCAGACAGGCACCGTAGAAGATCACCTCCAAAGCTTTTTCAGTACAGAATTTCTTCGTGGAACACGAAACTCTTCGCTCTCTGCTTTATTCTGACTGCCTCCTTTGAGTCAGCAGGAATTGTTCCATCACGAATGTAGTTAACATATGGCTGCCTCCAATCCCCTGTGTGATTTATGTTGAGTACCTCTAGTTGATGAGGTTGTGCCTGGCAGTTTGAGCAAGACTGTTGGAGTGCTCGGGACTGCGTCTCCATTTCCGTCCAGTAATAGCCTAAACGTTGGAGGCATCGATAGAGTGTCACCACCAATGTTTGTCCACAAATCTCGTTGTGGACACAGTTAAGTTGCAGCTGTGCTTCTTCCTCTCCGAGACATCTTGATAAGGAACTATCCGGGTTTCGGTGGTATAACATGTCGTGGAGCATAAAGAAGTTTTGTAAGGCTTTAAGGCTGACCTTTTTTTGAGAAAGTAAACTGCTAAGCTCCTGAATGATTGTAGTCCGCCATTCACAGGTTTCAGCATCCTTGCATCGTGAGAGCCATGTTGATTCCACTGTCCTTCTTTTCACCGTCAGGGTTTCTTCTATGCCTTCGAACTGCAATTTAGAAGCTAATGTTGCCAGGCAATCAGCATGCTTGTTGTTGTTGCGGCTGACATGAGTTATGGTTGCGTCAGCGAAGTAGTTCAGCAGCCTCTGAGCTTCAGACCGGTACGGAGCTAGAGTTATCTCTTTTAGTGCATACACCCCGTTCATCTGATTAACCAATAATTTGGAATTGCCTCTTATTTCCAAACATGTGGCTCCCACCTGCTTGGCTAATAGCAGACCTATAAGGAAGGCTTCATACTCCGCTGAATTGTTAGTGCATTGAAAATATAACTTGAAGGAGTGTGAAAAGACTTTGCCAGTTGGAGATACTAGGACTATGCCTGCTCCTCCAGTGTTGTTGCTGG
Organism: Papaver bracteatum; assembly: GCA_023529315.1. Taxonomy (NCBI): domain Eukaryota; kingdom Viridiplantae; phylum Streptophyta; class Magnoliopsida; order Ranunculales; family Papaveraceae; genus Papaver; species Papaver bracteatum. The sequence goes on along the minus strand of JAJJWX010004466.1, from coordinate 937,113 downwards.
GAGTAGCGGATCCATCAAAATATAACAGCCAAGCTTCCTCTTCGACAACATAGATGTCTGGAAACTCTCCAGGCAGGTCTTCATGCAATGCCGTGGTACCTTTTCTAGGGAAATCTGCTAGTAGATCCGCGACAGCCTGACCCTTAACAGCTCTGGGCAGAGTACACGTTATGTCTAGTTCTGACATTTGGAGGAGCCACTTGGAAGCCCTTCCCATTAGAACTGGTTTTGATAGTAAGAACTTCGCAGGGTCTGATTTGGATATGAGCGTTACCTTGTTGGATAGTAGGTAATTCCTGAACTTCTGGATGGAATGTATCAATGCTAGGCAGGCTTTCTCTGCTCTCGGGTATCTGAGTTCAGCGTCCCTCAATATTCGACTGAAGTAGTATATAGGATGTTTGACTCCCTCATCATCCTCTTGCGCCAGCAAGGCTCCAACGGCAGTATCACTGAAGGCAGTGTAGAGATATAACGGTCTCCCTTGAATAGGAGACTTCATGATGGCTGGAGACGACAGTATGTGCTGAATTTTTCGAAACTCTTCCTGTTGGACGCTAGTCCAGTTAAAATCCGCTCCTTTCTTCAGTAGGGGGGTGAAGGAAACAACGAGTTGAGCCAGACCAGGTATAAAACGTCGAATGTAATTCACCTTTCCCATAAAACTTTGAAGTTCCTTCACGGTTCGAGGTGGTGGCATAGTGAGGATGGCTTGAGTCTTAGATGGGTCTACCTTGATTCCCTCAGCAGTCACTTGGAATCCCAGAAACTTTCCGGAGGAGACACCAAAGGCACATTTCAAAGGATTCATCCTCAACTTGTACTCACGGCACCTCTCGAATACTTGTCACAAGACTTTTTTGTGTTCCTTCCGGGCTTTCAAGTTGACTACTATGTCATCTACGTAATATTCAACTTGTTTGTGCATCATTTCGTGAAAAATTGCTGTCATGGCGCGTTGATATGTTGCGCCGGCATTCTTCAAACCGAAAGGCATAACTATATAATAAAAATTTCCGAGAGGAGTTAGAAAATCAGCCTTACTTGCATCATGCTCGTACATCCTTATCTGGTTGTAGCCGCTATATCCATCCATAAAGGAGAATATGCCATGGCCGCTCATGGCGTCTACCAACATGTCGATGTTAGGTAGAGGAAAGTCGTCCTTGGGGCAGCACTTGTTTAAATATCTGAAATCTACACAACATCGGATCTGCCCATTCTTTTTCTTTACTGGGACCACGTTAGCCAGCCAGGTTGGATGGTGGATGGGTTTGATGAAGCCGGCAGTTAGCAATTTCTGGATTTCAGATTTAATCTGATCTTCCACCTCATGTCTGAATTGTCTTGGAGACTGTTTGATAGGCTTGGATCCAGGCTTGATGTGCAGGTGATGAGTAACCAACTTTTCATCCAGACCAGGCATTTCATCGTACGTCCAGGCGAATATATCTTGGTATTCTTTAAGGAGTTGCACAAGATTCGTCCGTTCCTTCGTGGACAGAGTGGAACTAATGGAAATGGGCCTGGGATACTCTTCACTGCCGATGTTAATAATTTCGAGTTCGTCAGTTGTAGAGGTGGTACCGTCTTGCAGCTGTCTGGGGGCATCCAACACCTCTTCTTGTGAGTCTCCGTTTTGACAACATTCTATTAGGCGGAGAGACCTAGCATTAGTCTCTCCTGCTAATTGCTAACAGCGGCGGCGGTATACAATCTTTCCTTTCTGATCTTGAGTTGCCACAAAGGTTAGTCCTCTCTTGGAAACGTGGTTTCCCGCCTCACTGGGTGAAGGAGAGTTCCTCGTCAGTTGGGATGCATCATGTCTGATTTTTAATGACGCAAGCCGATCCTCCTCCTGGATTGACGCCCACGTGGGAAATGGGGTATAATGTACTTTTCCTGGCTCTTCCTGCATAGCTTCCTTCGGTTTGAACAATTCTTCTCCGCATATGGGTGTGTATGGAGACAACGATGCAGGTATACGAATGACTTCTTTGTTCAGCGTAGTTTTCAGGCACTGTTGATAGGTTGAAGGAAATATCCTATTTTCGTGGAGCCATGGCCTACCCAGTATCATGTGGTATTCTGGTTCCTTCTCTATGACTTAAAATTTCACTTTTGATTGAACAGGACCTACGGATAAGTTCAGATTGACATACCCATATGTGTTGGTTTGGTTCCCTTCAAAGTCCGTCATTGTGGTAGACCGCTTCACAATCTTGTTTGGGCGAACCTTAGCCTCCTTGAGTGTATTGAGGGTAATCACATTTGAGGATGCTCCTGTGTCGATGAGGGCCCGTCTGAATTCTGAATCTTTGATGCGTGCGGTTACATGTAGGGCTCGATTGTGGCCCTCTTCTGCCATCATGTCTTCCTCTGTAAAAGTAACATTGTTTACCGATGCCTCCATCGCGTTTGAAACTTCTGGGCGCAAGGGAGTTAACTATACATCCAAGGCTATCCGGTTGACGGCTGCAAATTTCTCTATTCGCTGCTCTTTTGAGAGGTGTAGGAATTCACATAAACTTTCCACTAAAGAAGCGGCTTCCTGATCCACAGGTCTTTGGCCTGTAGTGAAACTGTTGATTTGGGAGCGTTCAGTCCCCAGCGTCTGGACCTCCATGACAGGGCCGCCCATCTCTGACGTCATCTTGATGAGGAGATCGAGTATGTTGTTGATCGTTTCTTTGATCAGGTTCATGTTTATCATGTGGACCTCCTGTACTCGTGTTAACTCGATCAACGTCGGGATTATTCCAGCCAAACCATTAGGTGTGCCGTCGGAGGGAAATTGATCATGACCTGAGACTGTCGAGGTACTCCTAAGACCGACCATCTTGAAATCAACTAAATAGGACTAGGTATCGAAGAAATCGACTTCACAACCGAGAGATTAACCTCCCACTGTGGTCGCCAATTGTTTGTGGGAGAAAACTACTTCTGCCGGTTTAGGTAATTTTGGGTGTGTGTGTGGATGAGAAGTGAGTTTAAACCTTCAACAAATGTGCTGCACGATGAGCACTTTGATTCGAGAGGTAATCTATACAATTCTGGCCTAAACCGAAGACACGGCCGTTCCAGATTTTTTTCGGTCACTGGTGAAGGATGTGAGGTTGATCTTAGGGAGGGAAGCGAAGAAGGTGTTTAGAGTATGAAGGTGAAGGCTATTTGATGACTTGTTAACAGAAGGTCGAGTAGGCAGGCTCTGGGTGTTGAATACGATTAACACTTGGTTTTCTATGTTGTTCGAACTTATGTCTTTGGAAATAGGGAGGAGAACCTATTTATACAAGTTATTAAGCCTTCTTCACATCTCTCGTGGGAAGTGGAGGAAGTGGAGTGAGGGAAGAGTGGAGTTGTGTGTGAGTGTCACACGACCAGAACTGCCCACTTCTCTCATCTTGACTTAACCTCCCATGTCTTCCTAACACGTTCTTGTGATGGCGCGTTGCACGCTGCACGATGTAAACCTCCAGACCAATACCCCAGTTTGTATCCCCCAGTTGTGACGTGATTAATGTCTCGAGTGTGTGGATCGTGGGACCCACAAAAAATAGTGCAGGGTGAACCATGAACTTGGTATAACATCGCATGCATCCATCTTCAGGTAACCGTTTGGAGGCTCTATAGACAGGCCATGTCTTGGTCGGTTACCTTGTGAAAAAGAGTGACGGATGGTGGTCATAGTGATACCTTGTTTGCTGGTTGATTCGCACCCTAATCCATTCGTCCAAGCTTGCAAATATAGACGGACGAGATGACTCGTAGCCTTGCTTGCGACCGTTGGATGGAAGGCGCGCATGCTGCCTATTTCGTCCCAAACGTTTGCATGCTTAGAGAGTTCCATTGGAGGAACCGATCATCCCTGCATGGAGGCAGTACAATGGTGTTCACGCCCATGCCTTCTTGACTCGCAAAGATTTAATCTAAGCCACTCGACTCAGGCGGCAAAGATGAGTGGTCGAGATTAGAATTTATGGAGGGGCCGTGACATATCACCTTTGGGCGCGCGTACCGAGGAGCTTGATCACCGCCGGTCTTAGCCGATCAGCTAGATGTGAAGTCGGGCCCACGGTGGTCATGCTAGCATGCTCGGTTCCTTCTAAGTCTCCATCTTGGCCTTCCGTCCAAGCCTGCGAAGATGGACGCTCGAGATGTTTCTGCGCCGCAAACCCTAATTAGGGCTTTAGACCGGCCACTTTGAGCGATCGGTTTAGGGTTGCGTGCACCTCTTTTGGGGAGACCGACCATGTATGCAGAATCTTGGGTCTACATTGAGCATGTACATGCTTGCTCTATGACCCTGGGCAAAATCTAAGCCATCCAACTATGCCGGCGAAGTCGGATGGTCGCGATCATTTTGGATCTTCTCAACCTGCATAAGGCGTTAAACTAGCCTTGTTTGGGCAATCGTTTCTTGCACCACGGCTTGCCTATGAGGGAGTCGGTCATGTTAGTAGAAAGTAGGCCCGCCAATGGTGTACCATAACTTCACTACTTGTTTTAGGGTATAATCTAAGCCGTCCAACTATGCCGGCGAAGTTGGACGCTTACGATTAAAAGAAACCCTAGCCGTGCGTCATGCTCACTTTGAGCGCACGTTTTGGAAGGACCAACCGTGGTTGATCTTGACCATTTGGTCATGTGTGAAGGTGGGTCCGAGGTGATCATGGTAGCATGCTCAGGACCCCCTGAATCTATATCTACATCCTCCATCTATGCTTGCGAAGTTTGATGGGTGAGATATATTTTTGGGTTTGTTTTCAGCAAGTGAGACTAACATGGATAGTCTTGCATGCGTTCAACGAGGATAGTATAACCTACCGTCATGTAGCCTATGGGTGTTTGCACGTCGAACACAAGGCTTTAATTAAAGCATTAATAGTAATGTTGTATACCTACAGAAAACCGGAATGGTTGCCACATGCTCCGTCGGGATGGTTGCCACATGCTCCGTTCTGGGTAGGTATGTTTAATTCTCAGGGATGGTTGCACATGCTCCAATGAATTAATATGGAGAGAAGTATTCACCGCCTGAAGGCTTTATCCTTTGCAGGACGTCAGCTTACAAAAATTGGCTTTTTTACAATTTTACTTTTAAATAGAAATCCAACATCAACAGTAAGTGAATTAAAATTATCTAAGTTCCCTACTATGCATCTAAGACATGAACAAGTAGCACAAGAGTCATGAAACACGTTTTTCAATAAGACCGCCATGAAATTTTTTATACTACTCTGTATATAACGACAAACTAGGAGCAATTGGTAAGGCATCTAAGGTTGAGTAATATACCATTATCTCTGTATGGAGGTCGTATATAACATATCAAAATTTCATGTCAATTGAATGAACGAGCAGAGAGTTGTGGCCAAAACATTGGACCTCATACCGACTGACAATTTCCTGGAAGTCTCCTAGAAGTTCACTGTTTCATTTATTTCAGCCTTTAAAAGTGCTCAAAACTTTAAAAGCTTCTTAATTAAAGTTTGGAAATTTCCTGGGCTTAAAGATACATGGGTAGATCGCGAAAATCTGATGTCGAATGAAGATTCTACAGCATTTTCACTAAACCACTGAGGGTTGAATTTTTCTGATGATGTATTTCAGCAAAATTTCTCATATATTCATTGGGATCCTCATTCATTCATCAACAAATCAGAAAAATTATACTTCTATGAAGGTGATACAAAGTGTATACTTACTTGAGGAGTCCCCATCTCATTCGAAGGGTTAATAGGGTCGGCATTAACATTGGGAGTACTATTATCTTCATTTAGTCGCGATTTTGGAGGGTTCTCTTTCTCATTACCATTCGAAGATGAATGAATAGCATGACCATATTGAATCTCCATGAAAATTTCCTCCTGGAGTTATTAACAATAATCGTCATTATTTCATGCAAGGAAATGCCGAAATCACTTATACGAAGGGATACTCACATCAACCTCTCCATCGATGTTGGATTCCTGAATTGTTCGTATAGAGGAAAGATGAAGACCGTCAATAACCGTTGGAGCAAAATTCTGAAACAAATTAGTAATACTTTTTCTAAGATCCTGATTATATGGACAAGAAAGCCGCAACGATAAGAGAAATGCTATCAACTCACCAAAGAAGCGGCAGGGGATTGCACTTTATTCGGTATCATTCTATGAGCCATTTTACTTCTTCCTTCTCCACCCTGGGGACTTTCTTGAAGGTCTGAGAAGTCTAAACAGATTCGAGGCCTCAAAACATGGCCATCCAATACAAAATTAATGTATGATTAAAATACGTCTAGCTTACTTTCACCGACAGTGAAGAAAATAAGCTTACCTGCGATTCTGGAGACGTTTTTCTCTTGTCACCACGAGAAAGGTACTTTATTCTTGGTCGAGCATTAATAGAGTCAAGGGAAATAAACTCCTGATCTTGGGACTTAGCATCCTTTACGAAAGCATACAAATGCTCAAGTTGCTAACGCCAGAAGTCTATGTAACTTGGAGTCACGAAACTAGCACGATCAGAGCACGGGGATAGATACTCATTCCCCTCCACATGAGTACAGTCCAGATTAGCCTTCAAATACTAAACTGATGGTTTGTTCATTCGGTGACCCGGGATATATTGGTCGATGCCCATCTGCCGAGTTGCCTTGTCAATATTATATTCCTCTACTCTGAATTCTCCATGCATCACTGATACTAGATGGCCAAGAGTGCAACTTAATATGAAAGATCTCTCTCCATCACTCAAATCATCACCATTATTCAATATGATATTTTGTTCAGCAGTATTGAAGGTGATCAGTTGTGAGAAAAAATCATGGACCGATACCCAAGGGCGGAAATTGAACTCAGATTAGATATCCAGAATGTCAGTAATGCATATCTTGTATTGCGGCTGCTTTGTAGACCACCTCATGATCCTGGAATTGTATTTCTCGAGGAAAGCATGGCGAGTGTCGATATTAGGACCTTTCAAAACGCTACGTGGAATCGGAGCATACCTCTCAAGATGCTCCCATATCAAATCTTGGAGGAACATGGTATTATCATATGTCTCAATTTTCATGAAACCGTTAGAAACACTGGAGTCAATGACCAAAGAGTCCAGGTTGGAAAACAATGAACCTAAAAATAGGCTACCAATTGGAAGTTTCTCACCTTTAGCCATCCTAATAGCAAAGGGTATCACCAACGGCTTCAACAAATGTACGCTGTCCTCAAGAACATCTCTGGAAAGCCACAAGCACAAGAAAGTGGCAATGGATAGAGTACCATCCATAGGTTCTTCAGGAATTGTGTCTCTTGGCCACCAGTATCTCAACCACTGAGCATAGCAAAATTTGGGAGACTTATTGAAATCGTGCATTTTAGTTTCCAAAGTACAAGATATCAGCTTCTCCTCTGTTGAGAGTTCTCCAGGGAAGTTTCCGGTGACTAGAAGATGCAACAAAGCAACTATATCTTCTAAGGTAATTGTGAACTCTCCCCATCTACATATGAAGGTGTGAGTAGGAATACACCAACAAGCAAGCAAATCCATGATACCTGGTATATCATGATTAATTATCAAATCACCGGCAGCTTTAATGGCTCTAGTCACCTGCGCACTATCTAGCAAAGACCTCACACGGCTATGGCCTAGCATATGCCTTGCCCATCCAGAAAAATGCGTCAGCGAATTCTGAGAAAGTTTGGGTCCCACATGAGAAGTCGAATAATGCTTTCCTTCCAAAAAACATCGAGTTATTTTTTAAGGAGACACCAACTTATTCTGAGCAGTAGTCCTGGGATTTATGAGCAATCGAAACGAGGAGCCTAAAGGACGTTTTTAGGCCTATACAAGTATACGAAAAATCTGTCTTCGATGCTTGGAATGTTCTTGGGTTTGGGGATTCCCTCCCTCCCCTGAGAAGTTCCAGAATCACCATCCCTAGACCAATCATCATCTTTAGAAGATGCATCCGTGAAAACATCACCTCCAGAAGTGTCTCTGGAAACGTCACCTTCAGCATTATTGTGGAGTCGAGTCATCTCCGCCAGGTCACTGCAATATTCCACATGAGTTTCATCAATACGATGGAGTTGAAGCAATCAAATAACTATGATGCTTACAATCATCATCTGCTAAAATGGTAATCCTTAATTCTTACCTATTTACGGTTTCACGAACTTAGTGATAACAGCATAAAACCTCAAGACTTTGTTCGTTCTTTCAAACTTGCAAAGCCGAGCAAAAACTTATTATTATTTAAAGTCAATGCTGGCTTTTCATGAAACTATGAATAATTCACACAACCTTCCATGTGAATATTCGCTGATTTTTTAACGTGTGCATACACTATAAAATCACCAAACGCACACATACTACGAATCCATCAACACTTAAAAATATTGTTTGATATCAAAAATTTTCATAAAACCAAAGCATGACTTATTTTCCTTTTCAAAAAACAAAAACAAAACGTGAACAAGTCACGTAAATAAATAATTTTGTTTTCCATGAGTTTAATAACTCACGTACATATAAAAAAAAACCTATTTTCGCTCAATCGAGCATTCGTTAACGAAACCAAGGTCTTTTCTATTTTTGTAAAAAATCCACATGTTCCAAACAAAATTTTAAAGTTTACAAATAAACTTTATTATGAACTCCAGGTCTTTTCAAAAATTTCTTTTAACCCTAAGGATTATTATTTACTACTTTTATTACGAACAATCCTACGTTCTTAAAAGTATTTGTAAAGTTCATGCTTTGAAAACAAACTTGGGTTTTCATGAAACCTAATAAACAAAACTTTTACTACTGCAACTATGCCATATCCATGCAAAATTTTATGTATCTCTTCGATGTTAGATATTTTTGTTCGTTTCCTAAACTAACGAAAAACAGGTATGCATACGTTTTCCAAAAAACAAATTCTTCATAAATCCTACACATGCTTGCAACTATGGGACCCTTTTGTTTTATGAACAACTCATGAATCATAAAACACACAGCAAAAAAATTTACCTGTTGTCCTTGGAAACTCGGTCTGACGGTGATCATGCTTGGTGATGATATTTGGATTTTCCTATGGAAAATTTTCTTCCTCCCCTGCTGTGCACGTGAAGATAGTGAAAAGATGAACATGCTCAATTGGTTAAAACAACAAAAATATTAGGGTTACTTACCTTTTATATTAATTTTATTTCCAAAACCTAAAACACTTGGGTTTCCTCTTCTGGGCTCGGGCCCAAAAATCCTAAATCGACCAAAACTAGGCTTTTAACTTACCAAATCAGCAGCACTTCACCTCTCCAGGACCACAAAATAACATTCTATCACACTATCAGGGTCCTCACCCGAACATTTGCTCGTACATGACACCATTGGAGCAAATCGAGGATTCTGAAACTACCTTTGTAGATTGAGTTCAACCACGAACTCGTCGACTAAAAATCACCATCTAAATGCTTACTGTGGAACATGACTATTCCTCACTAAGCATGGGACTTAATGTTGATGGTGGATTTTCAAAAAGGGTCAAATCCGTTAAATCATGATACTGCATGCTTCTGATACGGCTTCAGGCAGGTGTCGATTCATATTTTACGAAGCCATGATGAACGTGTCTTTCGAAAGGCCTCCACTAGCTGAGCGTTCGATCCCTGGCATTTTATCATGCACTATATGTAGAATAATAGAATTGGGCGGTCCTCCTGCATAATTATTTGTTGTGAGGGGATTAACGCCTTCAGGACGTCGGTGATACTCACTGTTCCCTGACTACATGAGAGCAAACCTATTACTCTACATAAAAGAACGATTGGGTGGTTCTCCGTAAGATTGAGAGCAATAGCGCCTTTAGGACAGTGATACTCGCTGATCCTGACTATGTAGAGTAACCGTGTATAGACTCGGGAATTCTCATAAGATTCGAGAACGCCTTCAGGACTAGCCGTCTCCTAACTATGCACATAGATTAATTCTGCCGTGACATTCACCACCGAATTCCCAGAATAATCAATTATTGCTCCTATTCCATGGTCGAATCCACCGATTGATCCCATGGAATGGTAATAACAATTGCTTTGATTCCATGGTTGAATCCACGTCCTGATCCCATGGAATGGCAATTACAATTGCTCTGATTCCATGGTCAAATCCACGACCCGATCCCATGGAATGGCAATAACACTTTCTCTGATTCTATGATCGAATCTACGACTTGATCTCATGGAATGGCAATAACAATTTATATTATCTCATTACTCCGATTTCATGATCGAATTCACTGCTAATCTCATGAAATGGTAATAAATAATTTTATTACTCTGATTCTATGGTCGAATCCACGATCCCATGGAATGGTAATGCATTTTTTATTATTCCGAGTTCATGGTCGAATCCATAGCTGATCTTATAAATTGATAATAAATAACCACTTATTTTATTGTTAAGTTCATGAATTATTCTACACTGAATTTCATGAATAGAAATAAATATTCAACCACCGGGCATCTAGACCATCCCTGAATAAGGCCCACGAAAAATGGTGTAAGTGTATTCGACAATGATGCACGACTGAGCACCCGGATGCACGAACAAGCATTCAAAAATAAGAACAGATGAGGAATCCTACGCAAAACAGGAGAAAACAAATAATAATAATAAAATAATATGAGGCGTCCACGGGCCGGGCCCATCGGTCGGCCGGCCATGCCTTAGACATGGCCGGTTCCTTGCCTCTCCCATAATTTTTCCAATTTTGTTAATATTCATGAACTCATTTTCAATTTAGCAACTTTCCTTGTTTGCGCAAAACTCATGAATTTTCCATAACTTCATGGATTCATGAAAAACTATTATAAAACAAGGAAAGGTGTACGGGACCGGGCAACATGACCGGCCGACCATGCCCAAGCCGTGGCCGGTCCCACACCTTACAATCCTTAGCCTATTATAATAGTCATTCCCAATTTCATGAAACTCCTCAGTTTCAACAAAATTCAGGGATTCTCCATAACTTCACGAATTCACGAATTCATGAAATAATAATAATATTATAAAACATGGAAAAGTGTGCGAGACCAGGCAACATAGCCGGCCGGCCATGACCAAGCCATGGCCGGTCCCACACCTTGCAATCCCTAGCTTTGTATAATTATTGTTATTCCCTAAACTCATGAAACTCTTCCGTTTCAACAAAATTCACGGATTCTTCGTAACTTCATGGATCCATGAAATAATATTATAAAATAGGGAAAAGTGTGCGGGATCGGGAAACATGGCCGTCCGGCCATGCCCTAGCCGTGGCCGGTCCCACACCATGCAATCCCTAGTCTTTTATAATTATTATTTTCCCCGAATTCATGAAACTCCTTGGTTTGGGAAAAAAATCATAATTTCTTCATAATTTCTCAAATTTTGCTCAAATCATGAAAATTCAAGAGCCAAAATGGCCACGTGACCGGTTAGCCTCTCACGGAAATTTTAGATATTAAAATATTCTTATTTTAGTATTTACGAAATATTGATAATTTGAGCATACATGCTCATTCCAGCGAAAATCAAGAATTTCAGTCAAGACGAAACTCTTCTGAAAATTCACAATGTTGCCCGAACGCACATCAGAAAATACTGAAACTCTCAGTACGGAGAAACGGACACCATGGAAACATGCACATATCCTAATGACCGACCAGGGTTATTCCTAGGGCTTGCACAAATCCGGTCCCACGTGTTTTCATAATTCTGACCTAATTTGCTGAATTGCTCGTATTGGGCCCAAACTCTCTCCAACCAACCTTGGGATTTCTCAAACAACCAACAAATTGGTCACGTGACCACCAAGAACCGGTTCCATGCTCTCCTAGTCGGTCCCTTATCTCTCATACTTAGGTTTTTCCTAATTTTGAACCCAGCAGTAATTCAATAAATGATGAAACCAGCACTTAATCATCATTCCTTCACCAACTCTCCAACTGAGAACCCTGGTACATGCTTACTCGGGAAATTTGGCATCACATGGACGTCCATGGTCCCATGAGGAGGGTCCTTCCTTTGCTCATGAATATTTTCAGCAATTCGTCGAATAATGAGCAATTCATCAAAATTAGGGTTTTCGAACAAACGCTCAACAAATCATTATTCTGAGCAAATCCACGGGGTTTAATCATATAATAACTGGTAATCTACTAATATTTTTATATTTTATTGGGTCACATCACCAATAAATATTTCGTCGAATTGAGCAACTTTGCTCAGTTACTCAAATTTTGATCCAGCTATCAATATTTAGTAATTTGTTAGTAATTTTCCGAATTGAGCAACCGTGTTCAACTACACGAAAAATTATCAGTTTCTCAGCAATTTGTCGAATTGAGCAATACTTGATCAATTGCACGTCAAATTCTAAATGTTCAATAATTAGTCGAATTGAGCAATATTTGCTCAGTTGCTCGAATAGATTGACCCAACTATCAATATTCAGTAATTCGTAGTATTTTATCGAATCGGGCAATACTTTCTAAGTTTCTCGAATAATCCACATATATTTAGTAACTCGTCAATATTCAACAACTCGTTGAATTTACAATATTTGCTCAACGGGCAGTATTAATGTTCATGAGTCGCTGAGCATTTTCCAAACATGCTTGATTCAGCAAAACCCAGGCTCATTGCCTATTCATTCAACAAATGACACACTAAATACACGCTTGTCATGCAGACTCCACGATTCGTGAGACATCAATCACGTCAAATTGGGGGATAACAACTAGGGTTTTGGTCTAGCGACCTACATCATGTGGATTCATCCACGGCGAGAAATGTGCGTAAGTTATGTCAACGGTTGAAGGAGTTAAAAAGTAGTGGGTGCACGATCCGTCAAGTCTCCACACGACATGGAACTGACCTTATTCCGATCTTTTACCGTCACACTTACATGGATCAAGGTGTTCACAACTCTACAATATAAATAAGTCTCTGAATCCATGATTGAGGACAACGAAAAACAATTGATCACTAGCTATAAGCAATCGTCCACAAAGAATTTCTCGAGTAACTACTCTCAAGAATTCATCAATCCATCAGAACTTATTCGAACTCAACAGTTCATAAATTATTGTATAAACCTTCAAAAAATCCATAATCACCACTGATCCCACACAATTCTCAGCTTCCCTCCTACAGATATACCCATCTCCCTCTTTGCGACTGAATTGACTCTGGAACGGCCATTGTCTTGGTTTAGGCCGGAGTCCTACAGATTGATCTCTCGAATCTAAGCACTCCCTTTGCAGTGCATCTGTGTGGGATTAAGCAGTTTTCCCGATTCATGGAGTCCCGATGACACGCTCGATTCTACACTTTCCTAAAAAAATAGTGAACCGTTTTTCACCATCTACAGCTCCTAATCAATTCTTTCTCAATCAATGACGACAGATGTATGGAATGATTATGGATTTTCTAATGAAATGCAGTAACACTATCACCAACATGGAACGACTATCATGAACGAGTATATCTGGACATGACACGAACCAACATCAAGAATGGATCACGAGTGCAAGTAATACAAAGAATCATAATACGCGAGATATGACACCGAAATACAACGAAGCAAAACTTAAGTATACGATCAACTTAGAGTCAGCACGAATCAAGTTATATAACACGTTTAACATACGAACTCAATCCAAACAATAATAATATGATACACAGACTCCATTAGACTTCTCAAGGAACAAGGAACAAAGTAAGACAAGCTTTCATTTAATAAAGGAAATCATCCTTACTTCTCATTAATATTCGCATGCACTCATCATACAATCGCAACTTTTCAAAGAAAGATGTAAGGTTGTAGCACAAACCTGTTTTCACCACTCAAGGATTATAATGTTGCTTTGGTCGGAATGATTCACCAAAGGGTGTACTGTTCCGCAAAATCGATCGCTTCCAAATCCCACTGTAGGTACTGAATATCGCAAGATAATAATTCACGAGTATCAGGAGAAAAGAGTTATAAAATGATACGATGATAGAAGAAGCGCGGAAAAATATGAAATTTTGCGAGGATGGAGTAATTTTGCGAGTATGAGTTGCGATACTTCGTAACTCATGTACAATTTGTATAAAGTTTTACTATAAATAGGAGTTCAAATGTAAAATTCGAGAGGTTCTTTTAGTGAGTGTTAGAAAATATTTTAGGAAAGAGAATAGAGAAAGTTGTAACTATTCTAATTCCATTTAGATACTTCTTTGTAATCAATTGAGAACATTAATAAGAAAATTGTTATTCATCATCAAGAACTTCTTGAGTTTTTACTAATTCTATTGAGGGTGTAGTTGTAGGTTATTCTGCAACTACATAATTGGCGCTAGAAACAGGGACTTGAGGATTGTGGTAGCCTAAATTTGAGGGAATTGTGGAAAATTTGAAGATCAAATGAAGTCAGTAGATGGAGATTGCAAAAAAGAAGAATGTAATATGATCACAGAGACAATGATTGATGAATTTCATAGTAATATGAAGGGAAAAATATACAAGCGAGATTGTAGAGGAAGAAGGATCATGGAGGAAGAAAAGATAACAACTTTAGAAGAATGGGAAAAGCAGAAAATCATATTTTCAGTAGCAAAAATTCCAAATGAAGACTTGAACCACACTTCACCATTGGTGATCACATTGCCAATCATGCTAGAAGATAAGAAAGCTGAAGAAAAATGGAAACTAAACCGAATTTTGGTTGATACAGGGAGTTCTGTTAATATTATATTCTATCATGCACTTAAGGGGATGGGAATTAAAGATGAAGAAATCATAAATTCAAAGTGTCTTATTCATGGATTAGGGAAATCTACAACAAAATCTAAAGGATAAATCGTGTTGCGAGTATTATTAGGAGAAATCGAAACACATGTAATCTTGTGTGTGATAGATATGGAATCTCCATATAACATGTTGATAGGAAGACCGTGGATTCATGCGATCAAAGATGTTGCTTCAACATTACATCAAAAAATCAAATTTCCTACACCAAATGGAATTCAAGAAATAAAAGGAGATCTTGATAGTGCAAAATTTTGTTATCAAATTGAAGTAACACAATGCGGAGGAAGAGCAAGAAAGAAACAACTTCGTAGGAAACTTGCGAAGGAAACAAGAAAAGAAGAATAATTCCGAGTGTATACAATAAGAGCAAAGGAAGGGAGAGGTATACCAAATGAAATTCCAGAAAAGAAGGGGAACCAAAAAAATAATTAAAGAACCAACACCTATGGGGGAGCAAAGTCCAAGCTATGTTGCAGCTGAACCAACTAAAGAAATAAATATTGGAAGTAAAGAGGAGCCTTTATTCTTACGAATTGGAACTAAGATGGATGAAGAAGAAGAAAAAAGGACTACTGATCTTTTGCGAAATATAAAGATATCTTCGCAGGAAGTGTAGATGAGATACCAGAATTGATCCATCAGTGGCATGTCATAGATTGAATATAGATAAAAATATAAGACCATTCAAACAAAGAATAAGGAAGATATCACAAAATTATCATGTACAGATAGAATAAGAATTACAAAAGATGTTGGATGCAGGGATCATAAGGGAAGCAAAATATCCAGAATGGATTGCGAATATGGTCATTGTTCTGAAAAAGAATAAAGGAATAAGAATTTGCATAGATTTCACTGATCTAAACAAGGCATGTCCCAAAGACAGTTTTCCATTACCAGATATACCACAAATGGTGGAATCAGCTGCATGTCATGATAGAGTCATTTCACTTGATGGATATAAAGGGTATAATCAAATATCACTCGCAGAAGAAGATCAAGAACATACTGCCTTTTTTGCTCCAAGGGGTTTGTATTGTTATGTGAAAATTCCATTTGGTTTGCGGAATGCGGGTGATACATATCAACGTATGGTTGAAAAAGTGTTCCCGAAGTGGATACATAAAACTTTGGAGGTATATGTAGATGATATGTTGATAAAAAGCAAGGAAGCTAAAGACCATGTGCAAGATTTGAAGGAAATATTTGAGCAAATGAGAAAGTTCAACATCAAATTAAATACTGAGAAATGTATAATTGGGGTTTCATCTGGAAAGTTCTTGGGATACATAGTATCGAAGGAGGGAATACAAGTTGATCCAAAAAAGTTCCAAGCAGTTCGTGACATGCCAACACCTGCAACGGTAAAAGAAGTACAAAAACTAAATGGACTCTTGGCTTCACTTGGGAGATTTATTTCGCGAATGTCAGATAAGTGCAAGCATTTTTTCAACATACTTAAGAAGGGAGCAAAATTCAAATGGACTGATGAATGTGAAATAGCTTTTCAAGGAATCAAAGAATACCTCGCAAATACATCTATACTACAGAAACCAGAGAAAAACGAAGAATTATTGGTATACCTCGCAACAACTCCATATGCTCTAAGTGCAGTTCTGTTACGAGCAGACGCAGGAGTAGAAAGGCCCATTTACTACATTAGTAAAACCTTTAATGCAGCAGAAAAGAATTATTCTAAAATGGAGAAGTTAATCTTAGCCCTGGTTTATGCATCATTCAAGTTACGAATATACTTTCAAGCACATGTAATAAAAGTGGTAACCAAAGTCCCAATTGAATCAGTCATGAAGAACACAAAAAGGTCAGGAAGAATAAAAAGGTGGAATGCACAAGTAAACCATTACAAGATAAAATACGAAGTGTTGTCATCGCAAAAATCACAAGTTGTCGCAGATTTTTTGGCAGAATTTCCTTTGGAAGAAGATGAAGCAGTAGAGGAAATGATGGATGTTGAAGAAGAATTTGGAAATCCAAAAGACTTGTTAACAGAGCCTGATAGATGGGAAATTCTGGTGGATGGATCATCCAATAGTGAGGGAAATGGAATTGGAGTCGTGTTGATTTCACCAGAAGGAGAAAGAACAACATTCTCATTCAGACTAGAATTTGCATCCACGAATAATGAAACAGAGTACGAAGCTGTAGTGCATGCATTAAAGATCGCAATAGAAAAGAAGCTTGAAAGTATAAGGATAACAAGTGATTCGCAATTAGTGATTTGTCAAATTAAAGGGGAATATACCACAAATGAATCTTCTTTGAAGAAATACAAGAAACTCGTTGAGGAATTATCTGCGAAGATACCAAAATTAAAATGGAGACATATATCAAGAAAATATAACCGTCTCGCAGATGCTTTTGCATTTATTCCAAGCATGATGACAAATCCAAATACAAGAAATATCCAAATACAAAAAATTCAACACCCATCAGTGGACAAAGAGAAAGAAATTGAAGAAGCTGTTGCGATGGAAGTAGAAAGAGAGTTATCAAACAACATCGCAGATTGGAGAAAAGAAATTCATGAATACCTCGCAATAGGAGAAATATCCAGGAACAGACTAGAAGCACATAAATTAAAGAGTCGTGCAACAAACTATGAGTTGCGAGAAGGAATTTTATACAGAAAATCTTTCAATGGACCACCTCTCAGGTGCTTAACTCGCGAAGAAGGAGAAAAGATATTGAAGATGTTACATGGAGGAGAAGCTGGCAATCATAGTGGGGGAATATCTCTAGCATATAGAGCAAAGATACAAGGATATTACTGGCCTTATATGCATACAGACGCAAAATTGTTCGTACGAAGATGCAAGGAATGCCAACGACATGGTAAAAGAATTCATGCACCAGGGGCTACATTAACTTCTTCAACAAGTGCTGGCCTTTTGGTAAATGGGGGTTGGATATTGTTGGACCATTTATACGGATCTGGACAAAGGAGATACTTGATAGTTGCAACAGATTATTTCACGAAGCTCGCGAAGTAAAAAGCGATACAACATATTCGTGATAAAGATGTTTTTACGTTTATATTTGAGAACCTCATTTGCAGGTACGGGGTTCCAGCACAACTAGTATCTGATAATGGAAAACAATTTGAGGGGCATAATATAGAGATGTTACTCAGTGCTTTTAGAATAAAATGTGGGAAGTCAACCCCGTTATATCCACAAGCTAATGGACAAGCTGAAGCAACAAATAAAACAATCGCAGATACAATCAAAAAGAAATTAGAAGGACATCTCAAAGGATGGTGCGAGCAAGTACCTAGCGCAGTTTGGGCATACAATACAACTAGAAGAGAAGCAACTGGAATGTCTCCTTATTGTCTAACATATGGAGTAGAAGCGATGATACCCACAGAGGTTGTAATTCCAACAACAAAGAAAGAAGCTTGGGAAAGAAATTTAAGTTCGGGAGTAATATTAAGAGAATTGGATGATTTGGAAGAAAAAAGAGAAAAGGTGTTGCACCATATGAGGATTTATCAGGAACGATTAGCTCGAGAATACAACAAGAGAGTCATTGAACGTGAATATAAACCAGGTGATTTGGTCATGCGAGAAACACCTCGATATCAAAAAGAAAATGGAGGGAAATTAGCACCAAAATGGGATGGACCATATGTTATTAAAGAAGTTGTAGGAAGCGGAGCTTATCGGCTGATGGATCCAGAAGGGAGAGATATGGGTTTGAGGCTTGGTAGACCTTGGAACAGACTATATTTGAAAAGGTATTATCCATAAAACTCATGAAAATTTTTACGAATATTGTTTGCTCGCAGGAAATTGGGAAAAGTTACGAATTTTCAAAATTTATATTCCGATTAAAATTTCATTAATTTGCGAATAAAAGACCGCAATCTGTGATCAGCCTCCAAAAAAATAAAGAGAGCCGCAGAAAATTTTATACAGGCAAACCTTTGTGGCGTACACCCTAGTTCGCGAAGCTATAATTCGTAAGAGGCAAAGTCCTAAAGTACGTCATTTAAGGGGGTACCTATAACGTGGCTAAGGGTAACCGGAACACCACCAAGGGCCCTTAGTACATGGTAAAAATTTTGGGGTACAACCCAATAATGGGGTACCTATCCGGGTTAGACACCTTGGATTCTCACCTAATCTAACGACATTACGCAATATAAAATGCGGTGTAAGAAGATTTAGGTTGGGCGACTAAGGCATACTGTCTTTCCCAAGAAGTGCAGAAAACGATCAAGGCGCCGAGGTACACGGTTGAGTCAAGAGTTCCGGGTGAGGTTGAACCACATCTGCCATTTTTGACAAGTCTTGGCAAATGATGCACTTGGCCCAAAGATACCCCATAGGGTGCAACCTCGTAACTATAAGCCCTATAGGCAAAAAGGATAAGAGGTTGCGATCAAAAGCTGGTTGTTGGCAGAATCGTATGGGAAGAGCTAACCTTGTATGGTCGATGTACGCTTCCTTGAAGGGGCAATCAGGGGGAAGATAAAGGGCAGCACCCTCCATTAGGGAGCTGATAAGTGCTATAAGACACAAATGTCACGAGGCTTCTTGTTTGCGAAAACATAAAGGCTTGTCATATTTGCGCAACAAATGAAGTTCTGCGAGCCTTCTAAAAAAAAAAAAAAAAAAAAGAGGGGAGAAAGAAAGAAAGAAAAGAATAAAGAACTCGCAGAACATAATAAAGTTAAGATGAGATCAATGGGTCGCTACATGAAAGTGTAGAGACGTCCTGCGATTTCATCGCAAGATGGCAATGTCATGGGGATTTATGTTCGCAAGAATATTTAGACCTGTCATATTGTCGCAACAATTCCTGAAGAGGCTAAAATACTATACAAAGAAGTTAAGATGAGATCAATGGGTTTTTGCATGAAAGTGTAAGAACGTCCTGCGATTTCATCGCAAGACGATAATGTCACGAGGTTGTATGTTCGCAAGAATGTTCAGACTTGTCATATTATCGCAAATAATTAATACAAAAGAGGTGGCAAAATAAGACCTTTACTTAGGAAGGCATGATAAGACCACAGAAATTAATGAAATTTATTGCATCAATATCACCTGAAGAAATTATACAAGAATATACATTATGAAGATCTGAAAAGAAGACAACTTTGTCAATATCATTGAAGAAATTTTACAAGAATATACATCAAGAAATTTTGAAGAGAAGACAGCTCTGGCAATATCATTGAAGAATTTTTGCGAGAAGTCCTATCAAAAAAGACAACATCATTGAAGAATTTTAATGAAGACTTAACAAAAGATGCGATTTTGATAACAATCAAATACAGATAAGTTCATATTCGTAAAAAGTTTACGAGAATTACATACTTCTTATACTTCTCCATATATTGAATATTTCACAAAAAGATTGAATACTTCTTATAATTCTTCAAGAATATCTCATATTTATTATACTTCTTTAATGGATATTTCATTTGGTGAAAGTTAAATAATCATTATACTTCGTCATATGTTACATAATTATTCAAAGATCGAATACTTCTTATATTTATTCATTTGATGAATTGAATACTTCTAATACTTTTTATATCTCTTCATTTGGTGGATCGAGTACTTCTAATACGTAAAATGGAATTGAGTATTTCTAATAATTCATTTGGTAAATTGAATACTTCTAATACTTCTTATATCTCTTCATTTGATGGATTTGGTACTTCTACAAAGGTTGAAACTTCGTAAGATAAACTGAGGCAGATATTTTAATACTTCAAACAATGTTTAATCATTTAAAGAGAAATAATAGGGGGAAAAGGATATACTAAGCTTTATCTGTGAGTTATATATTATTTCTCTTCATATGATCAAAGGGGGCAAATTTAGTCAAAGAAAGGTTAATTTATCTTCGCAAAATATCAAAAAGAAAGGATAGATCATCTTCGTAAAATATCAAATGTACTTCTCAAAAAATAGAATTGTTCGCAAAAAGGAAACCAATGGTAACTAAGGGAAGGAATTCAGAAGAAAGAAAGACAGGAGAGTCAATGATAAATTGAACAAGGAATATCATCATGCTTCATCAACACTCTGTGCTGGATCTTTAAGATCAGAAGGGTCATTAGCAGCCTTCGACTTTTGCGAGATATCATCCTTGGAAGAATATGCAGCAGGGACATCTCCTTGAGGAATAGATTCTTTCTCATCATCAAGATCTTCATCATCACTCTCATAATCGAAATCACTATCAGGCTCATGAGCAACTTTATCATCAGATATATTCAGAGGAGTAATCTTTACAGGAGGCAAGCCTCTTGATAAGAGAATTTTATTCGCAAAGACTTGAGCTTTCAGATGACTTTCACGAAGTATAGCCTTTTGATGATTGGTATCTTCGATATCCTTGGAATAAGCAAGATAATTGAATCTCCGAGTAGCACGGTCACGAGAGTTGATTAAGCGAGTATAAAGTAAAGCATTCTTCTTACGAAGCTCAGAACAGGAGGCTTCTAATCCAGCTTTTGCATTACGAAGGTGGTTCTCAGATTCTGCAAATAAAACAAAGTTCAAATAATAAAATTTGCGAGTATAACGAAATTTAAAGATATACCAGAGGCAGTCAAATTTTAATGACTACCTTCTCTTTGCGAAGTAAGAGATTGAGTTAAAGATAGACAACAATTCGATCATATATTAATTGAGTATTCTCTTGAAAAAGAGCATCAGAGTTGTCAAGAGCACACGAGTAAAGATTAGATAAATGGGAGAATTGGTTTGAGAGGCTTTCATGCTTGGTTCGATATTCTGTTGCATCTGATTCATGGTGAAGTACCAATCTTCTACATTTCTGGATGGATTCTATAAAGGGGAATGGGTTTTAATGGATGTTTCAAGCATATGAAGAATATAAATAAATAAAAGAGAAAATATGAAGGTAGTAATCATACCTTTCAATTCATCATTTCTTTTGCGAAGAATCGCACAGTCCAGAGAATTATTCTGAAGATGATGATTTTCTTTACGAAGATCCTCGCATTCTGCTTGAGAAGCTTTCAAAGATTGGCGAAGCAATTCAATTTCTTTTTCCAAGGATTGACGTGAAGAAGAAATGTCTGGATTGACGAAATTATTCAGAACTTCGCAAAATTCATATTGCGAACGAACATTAGTAGATTTCGCAGTATTGGTCAAAACCTCATATAACATTCGGAAATTTGAATAAATTCCATCTCGAATTTCTTGAGGAAGAGGAGAAGAATTTGAAGGAATAAGAGCAAGCTGCAAATTGTCTGGAGAAATAGCACTCAAAGGATTTGAGGACAAGACAGGTTTTTCTAAAGAAGAAGTTGAAGAAATATTTTGCGAGGGTTGTTTTTCAAAAGAAGAAGTTGAAGAAATATTTTGAGAAGGTTGGTCTTGAAGAAGTGTTGATAAATTGACATTGATAGGAGATTGAAAAGCAGGTAATGGAGTAGAGGCAGGAGTATGTGAAGAAGCATTTTCACGAGGAGGAGAGGAAAATTCCTTATCAACTTCAGGAAGGAAATCATCAATCGGAATTAGTGGTGTGGGTTTAGTTATTCGAGATCTCTTGCTTGGATTTGGTTTTTCGTCAACCTGCGAATCAAAATGTAGATTAAAAACTGAGGCAACAATATATTGTTCAGGAAAGAAGGCAGAGTATTTTAACTACCTTTTGATTCTCAGATTTTCTTCTTCGTGGATTAAGGCTTGGACTGAAATAAACCAAAATTAGATAACAAATTATACAGAAATTAAAGAGGAGAACAAATGAAATACGCAGAGATAGAAAGAAATTACCTTGGAGAACTCATGAAGATACAGTAGAAGAAAAAATTGCAGAGAAAATAATGATAGAGAGTATGAGTAGAAGATAGAATTGCGGAAATAAGAAAAAGAAAAGGAAGAGAATATAAAGGAGTTATATAAGGGAATAACTAAAAAAGAACGGTTACAAAAGACGTGTCAAAATTTCAAAAGACTAAGTAACGGTTATGTTCTCACGATCATTTCTTCTTCGTAGAATTGACATGAGAAGTGGCAAGATGTAGGTACTGAATATCGCAAGATAATAATTCACGAGTATCAGGAGAAAAGAGTTATAAAATGATACGATGATAGAAGAAGCGCGGATAAATATGAAGTTTTGCGAGGATGGAGTAATTTTGTGACTATGAGTTGCGATACTTCGTAACTCATGTACAGCTGTATAAAGTTTTACTATAAATAGGAGTTCAAATGTAAAATTCGAGAGGTTCTTTTAGTGAGTGTTAGAAAATATTTTAGGAAAGAGAATAGAGAAAGTTGTAACTATTCTAATTCCATTTAGATACTTCTTTGTAATCAATTGAGAACATTAATAAGAAAATTGTTATTCATCATCAAGAACTTCTTGAGTTTTTACTAATTCTATTGAGGGTGTAGTTGTAGGTTATTCTGCAACTACACCCACTTCCAGCGATAGCCGATCAAATGCCCACTAGAATACGTCTCCTATTCTCCTTCTTACTAGAATGGTTTTTCTCTGTTTCTTTCTCGTTTCTCACCAAAAAAAAAAAATTCGTCCCTAACAACAAGAAATTTCTCCCCATTTATAGTCTCTCCCTCTCGACTAGAACCTTAGGATTAAACAACCTAAATCCAATGGCACCAATTAAAAACCTAAATTTCATTTCCATATTTTCATAAAATATAATTTTCTTTCTCTAATTATTTCGATATCTCTTCCGTAATCAAAATATATTTCATTAAAATCTAAGATTCTAGTTTGGATAGAAAGTCTTGTGAGCAAAGCAAACGGTGTCGACAGTTTTTCACATTTTACTTGGGTGGAAGCACATTTCACTTGGGTGGACGTCTAAACTAATTGGACTGGCTTGACATATTCCACTCACGATAGTTGGGTGAACACCTAAAATACCATTTAAGCTAGTGGACCGACTAGCTAGTAGGCTACTAAACGGATCTAATTTGGACTGTTTGATCCTTCCTAATTAGGACTTAATGGACACAGTTCAGAGCCATACGGGACGTAGTATATATGGACCTTACTTTGGGCATTCGATCAGCTCACTGCCTACACCATCTTAAATACGATCATACGGAAATGCGATTAAAATTTACGTACAAAATTAGGGTGTCTACAGCAGGAGCCACTTATCAGTGAGCCATGACTGTAATATTCCATGACATGATGCACAAGCAAGTAGAAGACTACATTGATGATATGGTGGTGAAATCAAAGACTCGAGCATCCCACCTGGACATTCTGAGATAAGTCTTCGAGAGGCTCAGAGAATACAAACTAAAGATGAATCCTTTGAAATGTGCTTTTGGCGTTTCTTCTGGAAAGTTTCTTGGATTCCTAGTCACTCCATAAGGAAACAAGGTCGATTCAGACAAAACAAAGGTCATCACTACCATGCCCCCTCCATGGATTGTAAAGGAACTCCAGAGTTTCATGGGAAAGGTAAACTACATTCGGCGTTTTATCCCTGGACTGGCTCAACTCATTGCTTCATTCACTCCTCTGCTGAAGAAGGGAAAAAGTTTTACGTGGATGACAATTCAACAAGAGGCGTTTCAGAAAATACAACAGATATTACTATCACCTGATGTCATGAAATCTCATGTGCAAGGACGACCATTAATATTTTACATAGCCTCTAGTGATGTTGCTATTGGGGCACTCCTTGCCCAAGAAGATGAAGAAGACATCGAACGCCCGATCTATTACTTCAGTCGCATAATGAGGGATGCCCAACTCTGATATCCAAAGGCTGAAATAGCGTGTCTAGCATTAGTCCACGTAATTCATAGATTCAGGCATTATCTTCTATCAAACAGGGTTGTACTGGTGGCAAAAGATGATCCCTTAAAGTTTTTACTGGCGAAGCCTACTTTGATTGGAAGACCAACAAAATGACTACTTTAGATGTCAGAATTCGACATAGCGTGTGTCCTTCCAAAGGAAATCAAAGGACAAGCAGTTGCGGACTTACTTGCTACTTTCCCTGGGGAAGATATCACTATGTTACATGAAGAAGTGTCGGGTGAGTTTCCAGAAATTTCAATCATTCAAGAAGAAACATGGCTATTATACTTTGATGTATCTGCTACTCCAAGCAATGATACTGGTGGAGCAGGCATTGTGCTAGTATCTCCATACGATGAAGTCTTCTCACATTTATTCAATCTAGATTTCCACTGCACCAACAATTTTGCAGAATATAAAGCTTTTCTCCTAGGGCTATCTTTGGCCAAGAAAGTAGGAGTGAAACAACTGGAGATTAGAGGAGACTCAAAGTTGGTGGTCAATCAAATAAATGGTGTGTACTCTCTTAAAGAAGTAACACCCGCCCCATTCAGAGCCGAAGAAAAATGATTATTGGCTCATTTTTCTGATGCAACTATCGTCCATACTGGTCGCACCAACAATAGACATGCCGACTGTCTGGCGACTCTAACATCCAAACTACAGTTTAAAGGGTCAGATAAATCTATCACGGTACAAAGTCATTTTTTATCATCTACTTGGCTTACTCAAGTCGAAGATGCCCAAACGAACGACTGGAAAGCGCCCATCATTCATGAATTGAGCAGTTCTCTTACAGACGGGAAAATCAGTCTCAAGGAGTTGAAGAACTTTTTTATGCTGCATGGAGCATTATATTATTGCAACCCAGATGGATCCTTATCACGATGCCTTGGGGATGAAGAAGAAAATGAGCAACTCAAACGTGTACATGAGGAAATATGTGGGCAAACCCTGGTGATCATACTTTACAGAAGACTTCAAAGACTCGGGTACTATTGGCCCTCCATGGAGACTCAGTCGAGAAAGTTGCAAGGGTCCTGTCCCAATTGTTAGACACCACCTTATCATTTGGAGGTTCTAACAATTCACCACACTGGGTACTGGAGAGAACCTTACATAAAATATCTTCGTGACAACGATCTTCCGTCAGAGAAGAAAGGTGGATCAAACTCATCTAGAGAGCCAAACGTTTCATCTACTTAAAAGGGATTTTGTATCGCAAAAGATTTGGTGGGAACCTCCTGAGATTCTTGGCCGAGCACGAAATTCCTACGATCTTGAAAGAGATGCATGAAGGTGAACACCAAGGGAAGAAGAAATTGTTTCTCCAAATCCATGAGAAATATTATTGGCCAACCATGGAAGATGACGCGGCTACCTATGTTCGGAGATGTCATCAGTGCCAAGTTCGTGGTAACCGCATTCACACTCCTTGTCTTCCATTGCATTCTGTGAGTAGTCCATGGCCCTTTTATAGCTAGGGACTGGATATCATCGGAAAGATCAATCAAGCATCTTCAAATCAGCATGAATACATCATCACAGCAACGGAGTACTTCACCAGATGGGTCGAGGCTATTCCTCTTCGAAGCACCACCGGAGTCACAATTGCAGTTTTCATTAAAGAGTACATCATATGCAGATTTGGCGTTCCTAAACGTATCATCGCGGATAATGGAACTCCTTTTTCCAACAAACATGTTTCATAATTGCTCGAAGAATACAGAATCAAACAGATTTTCTCCACACCATATTATCCCCAAGGAAACAGACAAGCAGAGTGTACTAACAAAACCTTGATCCGCATTCTCAGTCAAACAGTTCATGACAATCCACGAACGTGGCATGAGGAATTTCACATGGCTTTGTGGGCCTACCGAACTGCACCAAGAAGTTCAATCGGGACTTCACCATACTCTCTCGTCTATGGCGCTGATTCCATTCTCCCGGCCGAAATCAAGATTCCCTCTGCAAGAATCACAACGGCCAGTGGAGTACAATGGGATAAAGCTGAGGTCTCAGATTCCAGAGTTGCTGAATTGGACATGCTCGATTCGAGAAGAGCCAAGGTGTAAAAATACTTGGAAACCTACAAACAAAGGGTTTCCAAGGCCTACAACAAACTAGTAAGACCTCGAACATTTCAATTAGGAGATTTGGTTTTGAAAACAGAAAAGCATATCCAACAAGACATGTCCGCTCCCAAGTTCTCTCCGAAATGGGAAGGGCCTTATATAATCATCAAGGCAGTATCCAGCGGATATTACAAAATCTTAGTTGTTAATGGAGGAGTGGAGGGAAGCATCGTCAACGGCAAATGTCTCAAGGCGTATTACGCTTAAATAATCAGCAAACAATTACATGTTAATTTTCAAAATGTAATTTCTATTCCTTCAAAGAGTATGCATCATGCTCATTCAGTCAAAATTTAAATCTTTCATGAATCTCACAAAATTCTTCCAATCATGTGCCTTATTAAATAAGTCTCAATCCCAAAATAAAATAAAAACCCCTCTCAAACGTTCACTCAAAGCAAACCATCCAACAGGGGATAATCTCTATAAAAAAAACCCTGTCAAACTTCTTCCGTAAATTTTTTGTTTTCATTTTCAAGTATTGGACCGACTTCTCAACTCTTGCTGACTCCAAAGCAAGTGTCTTTTCCTCCTCCAATATGGAAGTGGTCGCAAAAATCACATCAGCCGCCACCTTGTGAATTTTAATCATCTCGGGCCTATAGTGAAGCCAGCCTATGTTGAATTGCAGGGTTTCACAGTTTGAAATCATCTCATCCCATTTGTGCAGTTCATGATTCTTCACATCTCGCAGATGCATCCAGTTCATCTCCTCAATGATCGGTAACAACCCTGCAATTGTAATCAGGAGGCTTGGTAGAAATCCTTTCCATACTTCGGTCATATAAATATGCCCATACCTTCTCCAAATTTTGGTGTACAGGGGCGCATGACACTTGGGAATGACGAATCCACCAACCACTTCATTATTTGGGGGAGCCTCAAATGGGAGTCCGGTTGTTGGATACTCAAGAGCATGAACTCTAACCCCAGTCTTTACGGAATCAGTAGAGTTCTCGTCGACACAGTTGCTTCTATTATCAATCACAACCACGGACTTTCCATTCTTCCTTTTTCTAGCATCGACAACAACACGAACATCAACCTGCGATGAAATAAAGGAGAATTTAATTTTATTGACCATTGAGCATAGTAAAACTTCAGTCGAGAAGTTATGGAATTACTTACAGACGTTCCGGCATCAGCATGAGCCGACCTGTACCTGGCAGGAGCTTTAACAGTCCGTTTGGGTCTCAAGGTACAAGAATAATACTGATTCTTCTAATTATTCTGCGATAAAATGTTTTATCTTGATCAATGATCCTGACTGAACAAAGACAAGAGAAAATATATAACTCACTGAGACGGATACTTCCACGGCATGTTCGGCACGATATTCACTTCTGGAAGAAACACTGCTTCTGGACATGGTGAGGAGAGGTAGGATTGTGATCAAAATTTCTTCTGATAATACACAAAGGCAAGAGATGGTCGACTGTTTAAATAAAACACTAAGCATTGCAAGTCAAACGTGGATGCTTATCCGTAAACAAGTCCATTGTGGTTTCTACTAAAACCTTAAATCTTGAATCAGATGCATAACGGATGGGAGAAGCGTAAAAATACTGGAGATTGACAGTTCGGGTGTAGTCAACATTACGACTATGGGTTGATCGTCTGGCAGGCCACGTGTTTCCTAGACAGCTCATGTGATTTCACTCCGTGGGTAATTAGTGTCTACATGGATATTGGTCCATCGACTGGAGATATGAGGAAAATTAAAAAAAAAAAGATATTGCAAGGGATTATGGTTCAAAAAAAAAAAAAAAAAAAACTCTAAAGAAGCATCTCTATAGCCAAGCTGCTCAAATAATCATAAAGTATCTACTTCAACAGAAAATAAATAATCTCACAGAGATTCATGAGAAATATTAATCGTCAGATTCATTGGAGTCATCGGATTTGTCAGAATCATCAGATTCATCATCATCGTCTTTCGCAAAATCCTCTTTGAGTTCTTCATCGAAATCATTATTAAAACTATTGACGAAGTCTAGATGAATATCAGGGTCACTATACATCATCTCCCAGTAATCCTGTTCTTTACGTTCAGCTTCAAGGACAGCTCGAACCAGTCTCTCAATCTTCTTGGTGCGCCGGTCTGGATTGATTTTGCGCTCCGGTGGCACCCACATGGGTTCCTCTTCTGAAGCATCTGAGTCTAAAGCTACGCCATCATCATGAGATTGAAGTTTCTCCTCAGCTGCTAATATCCTACGCTGGATTCAGTCTCTTCGTTGATGATAATCTGCTAACATGTCATCTTCAACTTTCCTTTTCAATAGTTCATCCCGAGTGACTCTACGGTTGTTAAGGGGCACGTCGCATTTCATTTCCGCAGCATGGTCCATCTTGGCACAAGATTCTGCTGTAGAAATCTTCATCTCTGGAACCTTGGAATCGTCGTCGGAAGAACTGGAGAAATACTCATAATCATAATCACTTCTACTGGAAATCACCATTGTATGGAACCAGAAGCATGGGATTACAAATATGTTAACACTGAATTCATAGCAAAAATTGTAACCCTTAACTATTACGTATTTACGATTTCACAAACTTAGTGATAACACGTAAAACCCAAAAAAAAAAAAAAAAAAAAAAAAAAAAAACTTGCTCGTTCTTTCAAACCTGCAAAGCCGAGCAAAAAACTTATTTAAAGTCGACATTGACATTTCACGAAACTATGAATAATTCACATAACCTTCCATGTGAACATTCACTGATTTTTTTTACGTGTACGTGCACTATAAAATCACCAAACTCATACATATACTACGAACTCATCAACTCATAGGAAAATTGTTTGCTTTCAACAATTTTTCATAAATCAAAACTTGATTTTTCTTTAATAAAAACGTGAATAAGTCACGTATTTTATATAATTTTTTTTTCTCAAAAGAGCATTCATCTACGAAACGAGGGTGTTTTCTATTTTTGTAAAGGTTAACATATTTTAAATAAGATTTTGAAAGTTCACAAATAAATTTTATCATGAACTCCAGGTCTTTTCAAAATTTCCTTTAACCCTAAGGATTATTATTTATTACTTTTACTACGAACGAACCTACGTTCTTAAAAGTATTTGCAAAGTTCATACTTTGAAAATAAATTTGGGTTTTCATGAAACCTAACAAACAAAAACTCTTCTACTGCAACTAGACCATGTCTATGCAAAATTTTATGTATCTCTTCCATATTAGGGATTTTTGCTCGTTTCTTTAACTAACGAGCGAACGGGCGCACATATACGTTTTCTAAAAAATTCTTCATAAATCCTAGGCATGCATGCAACCATGGGATTTTCTTTTTTTATGAACAACTCATGAATCATGAAACACACAGCAAAAAAAAAATCGAACTTACATGGTCGGCGCCGGCCGGATTCTGGCCTGATGGTGATCGGCAGCGGGTGACGTCTAGAAAGTTTTCTTCCTTTCATGTTGTTGTTCATGTGAAGGTGGTGAAGAGATGAAGAAACCAGGTCGGTCAAAAAATAAAATAAATTTCAGGGTTTTTACCCTTTATATCAAATTTATTTCCAAAACGTAATAAAACATGGGTTTCCTTTTTTGGATTCGGGCCCATAAATCCTAAACCGACCATAACTAGACTTCTAAGGGACCAAATCAGCAGTGCCTCATCTCTCCACGCTTACGAGATGACACTCTATCTTACTATCAGGGTACTTATCTGCGCATTTGCTTTTGCATGACACCATTGGAGTAAATCCAGGATTCTGAAACTACCTTTATATGACTGAGCACAACAACTGATCTCGTCGACTGAAAATCACCATCTAATACTTATTGCAGAACATGAATGTCCCTCACTAAGCAGGGGACTCAATGTTGATGGTGGATTTTCAATAAAAGACAAAACCGTAAAATCATGATACTACATGCTTCCGGAATGTGACGATTCATATTTTACGAAGCCATGATGAACATGTTCTCGAAAAGCCTCCACTAGATGAGCGTTCGACACCTTGCATTTCATCGTGACCTCTATGTAGAATAAAATAATTGGGAGGTTCTCCGTAAGATTGAGAGCAATAACGCCTTCAGGACGTCGGTGACGCTCACTTTTCTATGACTACATGAGAGAGACCCACCTCTACATAAAAGAATGATTGGACGATTCTCTGTAAGATTGAGAGCAATAACGCCTTCAGGACGTCAGTAATACTCAATGTTCCCTGACTATGTAGAGATACCGTGTATAGATCCATGCGGTTCTCCATAATATTGAGAGAAATAACGCCTTCAGGACTTCGACAACACTCGCCGTTTCCTGACTATGCACCTTTCAGAACGGGTGTGACGCTTTAACTAGCTAATATCCCTTCTGTAATAGATTAATTCTACCGTGACATTCACCACTGAATTCCTAGAAAATAACCTAGTTTATCTCATTGCTCCGATTTCATGATCGAATACATGGCTGATCTCATGGAATGGTAATGGATAATCTCATTACTCCGATTTCATTATCGAATCCACGGCTGATCTCATGGAATGGTAATAATCTTATTACTCTGATTTTGTAGTCGAATCCACGATCCCATGGAATGGTAATGCTCGTTCTATTATTCCGAATTCATGGTCGAATCCACGGCTGATCCTATGGATTGATAATAAAAAACTACTCACTTTTATTACTCAGTTTCATGAATCATTCTCCACTGAATTTCATAAATTAGTAATAAATACTCAACAATCGGGCATCTGGACTATCACTGAGTAAGCCCCATAATATGGTGCAAGTGTACTCAACATTGATGCACGACTGAGCACTCGGATGCACAAACGAGCATTCACAAATATGGACAGATGAGGAATCCTACACAAAACAGGAGAAAAATAATAAATATTAAAA
The DNA here is from genome assembly GCA_023529315.1 of Papaver bracteatum. NCBI lineage: Eukaryota > Viridiplantae > Streptophyta > Magnoliopsida > Ranunculales > Papaveraceae > Papaver > Papaver bracteatum. The sequence goes on along the minus strand of JAJJWX010004466.1, from coordinate 905,481 downwards.
TAATGAAGAGGAGCTCGTGGGGCCAGGCCCGCCCGCCGGCCATGTCCTTTATGTGGCAGATCTCATGCCTCTCCCATTATTTTTCCTTATTTTGTTATTTTCATGAACTCATGAAAAACTCCTTCAATTTAGCAACTTTCCTTGTTTGTGCAAAACTCATGAATTCTCCATAACTTCACGGATTCATGAAAAATAATAATATAAAAATAAGGAAAGGTGTGTGGGACTTGGAAACCTAGCCGTTCGGCTATGCCCAAGCCGTGGACGTTCCCACGCCTTATAATCCTTAGCCTTTTATAATTATTATTCCCCAATTTCATGAAACTCCTCTGTTTCAACAAAAACTCATGGATTCTCCATAACATCATGGTTTCATAAAAAATAATAATAAAAAATTAGGGAAAGTGCTATGGGACCGTGAAACATAGCCGGGCGGCCATGCCCTAGCCGTGGCCGGTCCCACACCTTGCAATCCCTAGTCTTTTATAATTATTATTTTCCTCAATTCATGAAACTCCTTGGTTTGAGCAAAAATCATGATTTCGTCATAATTTCTCAAATTTTGCTCAAATCATGAAAAACCAAGAGCCAACATGGTCACACGGCTGACCAGCCTCTCACGGCAATTTTAAATATTGATCAATTGAGCATACATGTTCATTCCAACAAAAATCAAGAATTTCAGTCAAGATGAAACTCTTCTGAAAATTCACAATGTTTCTCAAACGCACATCAGAAAATACTGAAACTCTCAATACAGAAAAACGGACACCATGGTAACACGTCTATTCCATATTGAATGACCAGGGTCATCTCTAGGGCTTTCACAAAGCCGGTCCCACACATTTTCACAATTTTGACCTAATTTGCTCGATTGCACATATTGGGTTTGAACTCTTTCCAAATAACTTGGGTTTTGCTCAATCGACCATCAGCTGGTACCACACCCCTAAGGGCCGGTTTTATTCCTTCTTGGACAGTTCCTCACTTCTCCATGGATTATGTTTTATCACCTAATGCTCAATCGGGCAACTATTTTTTGATAAATGATGAAACCGAAATTTTATCATCATTTTTTCACCTCTGGTCAACTCAAGACCCTGGTGCATGCTCACTCGAGCATTTGGGCATCACATGGATGTCCATAATCTCATGTCGTCGGTTTCTCCCTTACTCATGGATTATCTTCAACAATTCGTCAGTTAATGAACAATCGATCAAAAATTAGGATTTCGAACAAAACGCTCCACAAATCAGCAAGTTCAAACACTAATAAATTTATGTTGATCCAGCAATCAGCATCCAGATTAATTATATAATATTTGGTAATCTACCAATATTTTTAATTAATATTCACATCACCAGTAAATAATTCGTCGAATCGAGCAATACTTGCTCAATTGCTCGAATATTGATCCAACTATCAATATCTAGTAATTTATCAGTAATTCGTCGAAATGAGCAATACTTGCTCAGCTGCTCGAATAATCCATGTATATTCAAAAATTTATCAATATTCAACAACTCATCGAATTTACAATATTTTCTCAGATGAGCAATATTAATATCCATGAATCACTGAGCATTTGTCATGCTCGATTCAACAAAATCCAGACCCATTGTCTAATCGGTCAACAACTAACTAACTAAATACACGTCTGTCATGCAGACTCAACGATTCGTGAGACATCAATCACATCACAAATGTGGGGATGTCACTTAGGGTTTTGGTCTGGCGGTCTACGGCACGTGGATTCATCCACGACGAGAAATGTGCGTAAGTTGTGCAAACGGTTGAAGGATTTATCAAAGTAGTGGGTGCACGATCAGTCAAGTCTCCACACGATATGGAATTGACTTTACCACGATCTCCCACTTTCCTACTCTTTCACTCAAGAAACCGTCACACTTACATGGATTAATGTGTTCACTATTCTTATAATATAAATAAGTCTCTGGATCCACGATTGAAAAACAACAATTTTTCGAGCAATCACTCTCAAAAATTATATCAATCGACCAGAGCTTATTCGAATTCAATATTCAGCAGTTCATTAATCTTGCAAAAACCCACAACACATCTACAATCCTTGATCATCATTGATCCCACACAATTCTCAGCTTCCATCCTACAGATCAACCCATATCCCTCTTTGCGACTGAATTGACTATGGAAGGCCATTGACTTGGTTTAGGCCGGAGTCCTACAGATTGATCTCTAGAATTTAAGCACTCCCTTTGCAGTGTATCTGTGTGAGGTTAAGCAGTTTTCTCGGTTTGAGGAGTCTCGTCCGATCCGTCGTCTCCTCACTCCCCAAGAAACCATCAAATCATTTTTCCCAATCTACATTATTGGAATAAATAAATCTATCTTCAACAAAAATACATACGAGTTTTGTTCCGTCTTTTGATAAATCAAGGTGAATGGGAACCAATTGATATACCAGACTTATATTACCGAAGAACATCCTAGAAATATCAATCACCTCACAATAATCTTAATTGTATGGTAGAGAAACAAGATATTATGGAATCACAAACGATGAGACGAAGATGTTTGTGACTACTTTTTATCTTGCCCATCGGAGATTAAATCTCAAGCCAATCTTAAAGAAGATAGTACTCAAACACGATAGAAACAACAAGATAAGATCACGCAACTACAGAGAAAATAGTTGGGCTTGGCTTCACAATCCCAATGAAGTCTTTGAGTCGTTAACCTATAGGGTTTCGTGAAAAACCTAAGGTTAAGGGGGAATCGACTCTAGCTTATATAACTAGTATCACACAGGAGGTGTGGGGATTAGTTTTCCAAGTTGCTAAAGTTCTCCTTTATATAGTTTTCAAATCAGGGTTTGCAATCTAAGTTACCCTGGTAACAAAGCATTCAATATTCACCGATAAATGAAAACCTGATTAGATTCAAGCTAATATATTTTAACCGTTAGATCGAACTTAGCTTGTTATACACAAATGAAATGTACCCTCATTTAGGTTTAGTAACCGTACCTAAACGTGTACACCATGTTGGCTTAACCGTAGTAAACCGAGGTTAGCTATATGGACACTCTCATATCAACCTTATTCATCTTAACCATAACTAGTTCACATGAAACTAGTTAAAGAGTTTTTCAATTGCGATATTCTCATAGAAGTATACAAGAACACAATTGAAGCAAAATCGGTTTGATTCACTCGAATCAATTCATGAAAATTATAGCCACGGTTTGCAAAGAATGCATTCCCTAATATATAAATGTATTAGTTTATGAACAAACCGATTTTAGAACTTTAGTTACTCAAGTATGCAAATGGGTAAGCGTACTTAAGCAGCCGGTCTGAGTTTGGGTTCGCTAGTATGCGAACGGGTATGCATACCTTAATACACTTCCAAATCCCAGCAGAAATTCCCGGACCTATACCTTACGCAAGTATGCATACCGGTATGTGTACTTGGTACACGGAATTTCATAACCACAAGAACGCATACTTTAGTTCCGGTCATGGATCACATACATGGAAGAATGCACACTATGTTTATAATCCAATGATGGTTAAGTATTCTAAACTCTTATTTCAATCATTGAAACTTTCTTAGAGAATGACAATAGCCGTTTTCACACACTATTAGCATCAAAGAAATTTTCAAGTTATTGAAATAATCATAAAGAAACATTCCAAGTCTACATCAAATGATTGTATCACACAAACCATATAATATGTTACTCGACGATTTTCACATGATCATCTTTTGACTTTCGTCAAGAATATAAGATGAACTTGGTTGAAGCGAAATCTTACCAACACATATTTCGATAAATATGTAAGCGAGTTAATGTCAGCTCGAAATCTCAAATGTGTATAATCGAAAATTATCGCAATACGATTTTTGTCTCAATATAGGAGATAAAGTGGAAATAGACTTTCCAAGTGATAGATGAGTTTCAGTCTCCACATACCTTTTGTTGATGAAGTTCCACAAGCTCGCCTTAGTAGTTCTTCGTCTTAAATTGATGAACGCCGTGAAGTCTAATGCTTAACTACACAATTTATCCTAGTCCGAGACATTACTTTAAATATACTAGAAATCAAGACTTATAGTTTTGATCACTAACATTGACAAACAAGCTTGAGATAGCAACGTTTATCGACCGAGCAGTGCTCTAACAATCCGGATTTTAAATTCGGCAGATAAGTTCTCTGAACTACAAGTGTTTCTATGACGACATCTAGTCTGATCGTCCTGAAATGTTTACATACGCTATGTGATAGTGAACGGTATAACATATCCAAAATTCAAAAATATCTGATGGTTAAATTTTGTTTTACGATTCAAACAATACTCATTCTTTTTGGTGGCATAAAAACCCTAACTCGAATTTACCCTAGAAATTCATCTTCTTAACTTAGGTTTTCAAGGTGATCAACAATGTAAACTTAAAATACTATCAATAATAAATGATAAATCAAGAATAAACTTACCCCATCCTTGATATTAAAGCCATAAAATCGCCTCTTCTTGCAACTATAAGTCTTGATTTCTAGTCTAGTATCTCAAGCTTATTTGTTATTTAAACCCAAGTTACTATCTCAAGCTTGTTTGTCAATAAAATCGGTTATTCTTGCTTGAGATACTATCTCAATCTTGTATTAGTTCATGGTGTACACGTTTAGGTTACACCATGAAAAATAAGCTTGAGATAGTATCTCAAGCTTGTATTAGTTCATGAACAAACTATCTCAAGCTTGTTTGTCAATGTTAGTGATCAAAACTATAAGTCTTGATTTCTAGTCTACTTATAGTAATGTCTCCGACTAGGATATATTGTGTAGTTGAGCATTAGACTTCACGGCGTTCATCAATTGAAGACGAAGAACTACTAAGGCGAGCTTATGGAACTTCATCAACAAAAGGTATGTGGAGACTTAGAAAGTCTATTTCTACTCTATCTCTTATATTGAGACAAAAGTCGTATTACTATATAGTTGGATTATAAACATAGTGTGCATTCTTCCATGTATGTGATCCATGACCGGAACTAAAGTATGCGTACTTGTGGTTATGAAATTCCGTGTACCAAGTACACATACCGGTATGCATACTTTCGTAAGGTATAGGTCCGGGAATTTCTGTTGGGATTTGGAAGTGTATTAAGGTATGCATACCCGTTCACATACTGGCGAACCCAAACTCAGACCGGCTGCTTAAGTATGCTTACCCATTTCCATACTTGAGTAACTAAAGCTCTAACGGTCAAATGAAATGGACTGTTAGAGCACTGCTCGGTCGATAAAAGTTACTATCTCAAGCTTGTTTGTCAATGTTAGTGATCAAAACTATAAGTCTTGATTTCTAGTCTACTTATAGTAATGTCTCGGACTAGGATAGATTGTGTAGTTGAGCATTAGACTTCACGGCGTTCATAAATTGAAGACGAATAACTACTAAGGCGAGCTTATGGAACTTCATCAACAAAAGGTATGTGGAGACTTCGAAAGTCTATTTCTACTCTATCTCCTATATTGAGACAAAAGTCATATTACTATATAGTTGCCGATTATACACATTTGAGATTTCGAGCTGAGTTTAACTCGCTTACATATTTATCGAAATATGTGTTGGTAAGCTTTCACTTCAACCAAGTTCATCTTATATTCTTGACAAAAGTCAAAAGTTGATCATGTGAAAATTGCCGAGTAACATCTTTCATGGTTTGTGTGATACAATCATTTGGTGTAGACTTGGAATGTTTCCTTATGATTATTTCAATAACTTGAAAATTGCTTTGATGTTAATAGTGTATGAAAACGGCTATTGTCATCCTCTAAGAAAGTTTTAATGATTGAAATAAGAGTTTAGAACACTTAACCATCATTGGATTATAAACATAGTGTGCATTCTTGCATGTATGTGATCCATGACCGGAACTAAAGTATGCATACCTGTATGCGTACTTGTAGTTGTAAAATTTCGTGTACCAAGTACACATACCGGTACGCATACTTGCGTAAGGTATAGGTCCGGGAATTTTTGCTGGGATTTGAAAATGTACTAAGTATGTGTACCCGTTTGCATACTGGCGAACCCAACCTCAGACCGGTTACTTAAGTATGCATACCCATTTGCATACTTGAGTGGTTAAAGTTCTAAAATCGGTTGTCTCATGAACTAATACATTGATATATTAAGGAATGCATTCTATTCAAACCGTGGATATAATGTTCATGAATTGATTCGAGAGAATCAAACCAATTTTGCTTCAATTGTTTTCTTATATACTTCTATGAGAATATAGCAATTGAACAACTCTTTAACTTGTTTCATTTGAGTCATTTGAACTAGTTATGGTTAAGATGAATAAGGTTGATATGAGAGTGTTCACATATCTAACCTAAGTTAACTACGGTTGAGACCACATAGTGAACACGTTTAGGTACGGTTACTAAACCTAAATGAGGGTACATTTCATTTGTGTATAACAAGCTAAGTTCGATCTAACGGTTGAAAGTTATTAGCTTGAATCTAATCAGGTTTTCATCTAACGGTGAATATTGAATGCTTTGTTACCAAGGTAACTTAGATTGCAAACCCTAATTTTAAAACTATATAAAGGAGAACTCTAGCAACTTGGAAAACTAATCCTCATACCTCCTGTGTGATACTAGTTGTATAAGCTAGAGTCGATTCTCCTTTAACCTTAGGTTTTTCACAAAACCATGTAGGTTAATGACTTAAAGACTTCATTGGGATTGTGAAGCCAGGCCCAACTATTGTTTATGTAGTTGCGTGATCTGATCTTGATGTTTCTATCATGTTTGAGTACTATATTTTTTAAGATTGGCTCAAGATTTAATCTCCGATAGGCAAGATAAAAAGTAGTCACAAACATCTCCGTCTCATTGTTTTTGATTCAATAATATCTTGTTTTGTTACCATACGATTAATATTATTTTGAGGTGATTGATATTTCTAGGTTGTTCTTATGGAATATAAGTCTGGTATATTAATTAGTTCCTGCTCACCTTGATTTATCGAAAGATGGAACAAAACTCGTAGGTATTTCTGTGGGAGACAGATTTATCTATTCCTATAGACTTTTCTGTGTGAGATAGATTTGTTTATCCAAGTCTTCGACTTTAGGTTGTAGCAACTCTTGGTTGTGGGTGAGATCAGGGCCGTCTCTGACATTTAGACGACCCGGTGCGAAAAAGCTCAAAACGCCCTTTGATCCCATATTGGAGTAATAACATGACACATTATCCCGCCCTATCCCTCCCTGTGAAATAATACTGCTCTATCCCGCCCTGTGCGGGAGCCCAAGAATCCCCCCCTCAGAACCGGGCCTGGGTGAGATCAACTAAGGGAATCAGGTGCGTAGTGTCCTGCTGGGATCAAAGATGCAAGGAGCGCAACTGTACCTTGAATAAGTGTGAGATTGATTAGGGTTCAACTACAGTCCAGTCCGAAGTTCATTGGTAATAGGCTAGTGTCTATAGCGGCTTAATACAGTGTGGTGTTCGAATCTGGACTAAGTCCCGGGGTTATTCTGCATTTTCGGTTTCCTCGTTAACAAAACTTCTGGTGTCTGTATTATTTCTTTTCCATATTATATTTTGTTATATAATTGAAATATCACAGGTTGTGTGTTGAATCAATTAATTGGGAAATCCAACCTTTGGTTGTTGATGGAAATTGATTGATCCTTGAACATTGGCCTTTGGTACCGTTCAAGTTATTTCTCTTATATTCAATCGGGCTCGTAAATTCCTAATTGCTGATTGCAGATTGAATTGAGAGACAGAGATATAAAACTCTTTGATATACTTTTCTCTAGATTAAGTCTAACTGTCTAATTGATTCTCTTGAAAGTATATTGGAGTTTGTATATTCATATTTCCAAACGAAATATTGGGTGTGGTTGTTAGATTTCCTCTTTTTCACAAACTTCAACCACATACTAGGTCAATTTAATAATTTACCCCGCAAGCACATATGTATAAATTTGTTGTACCTATCAAATACACCTTGTATACTAACATGATGATAAAAAAAAAATCACCGCGCAATCATAAAAATTTCAAGTACATTCAATACGAATTTCAAAGAAAGCTAATGGCTGAATATCAAATTATGATATGTTCTATTCGCTCATCCTATCTGAATTTTTACAGTGGTAACTAAAAAATATTTGTTGTTTGGGTACCTCCCAAATTCGGTTTGACTTGAAATTTTTACAATATACTCACTACCGAAATGGGTTGCTCATATTAAAAGTTCAGATCATTCTAAATAGGATAACTATATAAACTTAGGTTTTCAGAATTGTCCGGATTTATAAATTCTGCAGATAATTTCTCTGAATTACAAGTGTTTCTGTGATGAATCCTATTTTGATCGTCCTGAAATGTTTGTAGACAATCTTTGATAGTGAAAGGTATAACATATCCAAAATTCACAAAGATCTAACGGTTAAATTTTTTTCTTTTTCAGATTCAAACAATACTTATTCTTTTAGGTGGCAGAAAAACCTTAACTCAAATTTACCCTAGAAATTCAACTTCTTAAATTAGGTTTTCAAGGTGACCAACAATTGAAACTTAAAATACTATCAATAATAAATGATAAAGCAATAATAAACTTGCCTCAACCTTGACATTAAAGCCATAAAATCTCCTCTTCTTGCAACTGAACTAACTCCTGCAGACTTTTCTTCTTTGAAACAAGTTGAAAAACCTAATTCCAAATACTAACTTTACTTGTATTATTGTATCACTTAGATTATTTGTTATTAAAACCAAGTTTTCTTTAAGGTAAGCCTAACCCCTAACATATAAGTAAATGGGGCATTACATGTAATTCCAAAATCTCTCTTAGAAAATGTTTAATATTATCTTAGCACTTGACTAATATAGTTTTTCTAGAGATATGTTTTAATTGCTAGAAAATCAAAACATATAAATTCGAAAATCTTAATTAAAAGATTCTCCAATATTTAAGTTTGGGATCACCTTGAGTATCAAGGAATATCTTTGAATAATCAATGATAAGAATTATGCACGAGTTCAAATTATGTCGACATTTAGAACTTTCCTATCTAGCAAACCCTAATTCCAAACTCATACAAGCCCTAAAGTATATGTGAATATCGGAAATCGATTTTGCACTTGGGATCGGTTCTACCATGACTCCTAACATCGGCTTGGATCGGTTCTACCATGACTCCCAATATAGGTAGGGATCGGTTATACCTTGAATCCCAACAAAAGCTAGGATCGGTTCTACCTTGACTCCCAATATAGGTAGGGATCGGTTCTACCATGACTCCCAAAAAAAGCTAGGATCGGTTCTACCATGTATCACGAGATAGGTAGGGATCGGCTCTACCTTGACTCTAAACATAAGTTAAGATCGTTTCTACCTTAATTCCCTCCTTAGGTACGAATAGGTCATCCAATAGATCTTCAAAGAAAACTGAACCAAAACACCTATTGATTTCCTTTCGATTTACGAGATAAGTTCGTATACCTACTCCCTTATACCAATGTAATAAAACATAGTTTTCTAGGATGAAATGATATTTATATTCAATACACAATCAAGTAAAAAGTTATATAGACCATGTCGATGTCGCATTTACGAAGTTCGAAAGATGAACGTATACTTCATAATTCAATATACCATATCAAAGCATTAAAAAAATGGTATATACTTCCTTAACACCTTGATCATAATAATATGACCAAGTCTAATACTAGAGTATCATATATAACCTCGCATGTTATGTTTCCAAGTCAAGTCGGTATTACTAACCTCAAGTGGAAATATGATGTCTTCGTTGTAGTCGATACATCTTCGCGTTCTTCGGGTCTTCGGAGGAATACTTGTATGTCTCAACACTCCTAGACTTTCTAGTCTAACCTAAATGAAGTTGACTCTAGTAATCTTAATCAAGCGACTCTAAGTGAGTTTTAATACTAAAATATGACAACCAATCTTGACATAACAATGCTTGGTGGGTTCAACCGAGTAATGCTCTAACAGTAACAAAGTAATATTAATCAATTTTTATCTTTTCTAATTAAATATTGACTGGTTCCAATGAGATTGTGTTAAGTGCATATTTTGCATATATTTAGTGTCGAATCCATGCTAGTAATTTCTTAGTTTCTTGCAAAATTATTGTATATTACGTTTGTTTTTCTTTATTTGTGTTTTGCTAGGTGAATCATCAAAAAGAAGTGAATTGGCACTTAATTGTGCAATAAAAGAAGTTAGCCGCAAGCGGAGAAGGGCCAAAGACCAAGTGAAACTCGTTCAAACTTAGGAGTGCATGCTATCATTTCGAAGAGGACGAAAATACGAAGCCAACGGCGAAAGAATGGAGTCGTTCCGATGTCGTATGAAGATTTTATGAGCATTTGAAGCAAGCAAAGTTGCGCGCATAAAATTTCTAAGGGGTGTCCACTTTACTAAGGGGCACACACATTTATGAAGGAGCTACTAAAGGAAGTTAGGCCATTTACTGAGGGGAAGCTAAAAAACAAATAATATTGATTAAGGCACCCGGCATATTACAAAGGGGCACCACCTTCTTCTTTCTATCACCGATGGTGATCACGGCAGTTTGCATGCACTGCTGAGATGGAGGAGCTCGAGCTTATAGTATAGCATGGAAGTGATGCTGGAAATGGAATGAGTTTGACGCTAGCAGTAAGTTCAGGGAAGAACACGCTGTAATGAGACCTGGGTTGTACTTGGAATCGAGTTTAATGGCAATTGTGTTGTGGTTACGGTGAAGCTATGATAGTTCGAGTTTAAAGGAGCTGCAGATGGCATCAATGGAAAGACATGACGAGAGGAAGGTTGTTGTGGCTGAAACAATGGTTGATGATGAACTGAGTTGGCAGAAGAGAATGGAGTGACCGATGATGATATTTTCTGCTAAATAGAATCACAGGTCAGTTAGGAGTTGCCCGAGTGATGAGACAACCATATGAAGATGGCAGTTGAGAGTTTGGCAGTTGAGATATGGAGAGCAAGAAGTTGGAGGAGCTGGTTACACTGTGAATGGCAGTAATAATGACGACAAGATGAGGAGTATTAGCAGAAATGAAGCACGGAGAATTAGTAGAGAAACCAGTTGACTAGTTGTTGCCAAGCTGCCAGTTACAGAGAAGAGTCGATGCTGTGCATGGTGAGCTTTATAGTTTGGAAATGGAGAAGACAGCTCGAATGGCTGTGACGAATCTGAAGTTGAGTTGTGGTTCATTTCCAGCGAGAAGACGAATAAGAGTACTACCGGTTATGCTGTGATATATTTATGGCAGCAGTATTGAGGGTTGGTGTTAATGAAGTGGTGACGAGTTGATGATGGAAAATGGTTTGTGTCTGAGCTCAACAATGGATAACAGATTGATGGTACTGTGGAAGGCAGATAATTGGAGAAGGACATGAACGGAGATGGGGTTGCTCCAATGCAGTGATGAGGTGTTTTGCAGTGACGTACAAGAAGAAGTGCAAAAGTTAGATGCTCTGTACAATGGAGATGGAGTTCGAGTTAAGGGAAAATTTCAGAAGAAATTCATTCTCTCGGTGAGCCTGGTATACTTGAGTTATGGCTAAGAGAAAGAAAACTCACGATGACCAGAGTGTACGTGAATGGTCGAAGAAACTAAAAATCCAGCAGAATTTATCGCTCACGGAGGGATAAGTGACCATGATTCTGACGGGAGAAACATAATCTAGCAGAAAATTTCGCTCACGGGAGGAGAAATGGTTGTGGGAAGTTATTAGGTTATTGAAATTTTGCATTGTCAGTTCTGTAGAACTGACAAGCTAACAAGGTTAAGCAACATTAGAATTAGGCTGGGCCTCTACCAATTTTGCAAGCCCACTTGGCTGAATAGCCATTATTTGCATACGACCAGACTTGGTGATGAGCTACCTAGGCTAGGCTGGTGTGTTTTGGCAAGTGGTCGCAACCTATTCGACCGGGATTTGGCATACGGGCACAATTACAATTGGGACACCTATAAAATAGATGTTTCTATAATTTCTAAGAGAATCAATCTTTTAATTTTTAATAAAGTTTTGGAGAGAAGAACACAAGGAAGAAAACCTAGGGTTTTGGAGCAATTCATCACCGTAACTATTTCTTTACCATTTTATTATATGAAACGCATGGGTTTTGTTAGTACCATGAGTAGCTAAACTTCTTAGTGATTGGGGATGAATTCTAAGTTCTAGACATGATTTGAGTTATTATATAAATCTTTTTTGAAGTTTTTCACATAATTATTGATTGTTTTTACTAATTGGATATTTATGATTAATTGATAGATTGTTTAGGTGGCCAACTGAACTAATTTGTTGATTCAATCAAATGCTAGTATTGAGTTAGGAGATAAGTAATAGTCGAATAATTCATACAAAAGTAGAGAACACAAGACCTTGCAGATGGATTCTGTGTAGTGATTGTGTGTATAAACAACACTAGAAAGTGGACCTTGAGCTAAGAGTATAACTACTAGGATTAACCTATAATTCACAAAAGATAAAGCATTCAGAGAAATTACACCTTGAGTGAGCTAATACTAGGTGGTTTCGACGAATAAAATCTGGTATTGGAGAGCTTCCGTACTTAGTGATATAAGGAATTTAGGGGATAGCACTGAGCTAGCTGTTATTCCACGGTTGGTAATAATATGTGATTAATAGTATTAATGGATGAATATAATAACTTGATGACGGTTTAGTAACGAAGAAGGATTCCCTGATCATATTTCTCTCCATTGCTTGCAACTTAATTATTCTTAATTGCTTTGATTTTACTTTGAATCTAAAACAAAAAACCCCCATTGTGACACTTTTGACAACTAAATCTTCATGCTCTTCGTGGGAACGATCCTTATTTGCTACTATATTATTCATTAGTAAATTAGAATATAAGTGAATTAATTTGTGCACCTACGACACGCATTAAATTTTGGCGCCGCTGCCGAGGAGCAGTCGGTAGCTTTAGTTGTTATTTCTTGTTAGTTTATTTTTGTATATAGTTTTATTTTTAGTTTTTAACTTTGTTTTCTAGAATTTTTTTTATTTCAGGTACCATTCTTGGTGTTCACTATGAATTTTTAGTATTCACCGTTTGGAACGAAAGATGTGGGAGAATCCTTATGATAGCGAATCCAGAACTATTCCTATTTATCGTATTCTTAATTCTCTCATTCCGGGAGAAAAGATATGGTCTGGAGACTCTATTGTGAGTGACGGCCGAAAACGTATTAATATTAGAAAACTTTCTAAGCAATACGATCAGCTAGAAGAAGCCGGGGCATCAGAAGAGACTCTTGAAGAAATTAACAAAGTCATACGAATGGAATTCCAACGTCGTTGGGATGTTGAAGATTATGAGGATTACGAAGATTCTGATGAAGATGAGCAACTTTTGCAAATTACTTACAACAATGAGGAAGTTATTCCTACTCCATATCATAATAACGATCCTTCACCTATTCAAAAGGAGGAGAGTGGATATAATTTGTCTATTGTTGTAAACGGTGTAACATACTCACAAGAAGATCTTAGGATTTGTAATGAGGAGGACTTTCTTGGAGAATGACCCTATTACGATGATGAGAATGTTGAAGAGATGATCCTCAAGAATGAAACCAAGTTGAATGAATTCGTGGAAGACCCAATTAAGCTTTCTTATGATTATAATGATGCTGAGAATGTAGTTAAGGCAGAAAATGACGAAAAATGGTCGCATGGTTTGATAGAGGACCACCAGATACGAGAGGTAAGTAATTCACTTGAATTCTCTAAGGATGAAGAGGATTTCGTAATACAAGAGTTTTTGCAAGGTTTGACTAATCCTTTGCATATTAATTCTTCTCCTTTACCTCAATTAGGCTTGGATGTATGTGCTTCAGAATTTTTATTGGATTACTTTGCTTCTAAATATCCACCATTGGAAATATCTGATTCTCATATTGTGCAGGTTCACCAAGAGGAATCCATAGAAGTTCCCAAATTATATGTTCTCTATATACTTCCAGGTGTAGAAAGGACTAAGTGTGGGGGAAACTTCTATCGAGTGACAACATCGCTATTATTATTTTGTGCTAACAATGTTGTGAAGTTATTATTTGCAGTGCAGATTATTTTCTGGGTGGATCCTTAAAGCTTTAGATTATTGGTATATGGGGAGGTTCAACGCGATAATGTGGACGTGATTGAGCTTCGTGATTTACTCCCTCTGGAGGATTAGTTTGGAGAATGCAACGTCGGGCTGACGACTTTAAACCAAGCGCTAAATGGGAGGCAACCCATCGGTTTTGTATCTCTATCTTTTGTATTTTATTTTTCTTAGCTTTTCATATCATATTTGCATCCTCATGTTTACTTTCATTGAGTTCGTAATCTATTTTAGAAGAAAATTATGACAAATACCTTTTTGTCAGAAAAATTCAGAGTGCGCGTAGTTCAGTCCAGAGACCATAACTGTCATAATATTTATCAAAACAATGTACTCTTTTGACACTTTGTAGAAAACACGTATATGAACAACTTTTGTGAAATGGAGTTTTTCCAAATTCCTTACCAATTTGCACAGTTTTTGGGTTTTATCTTCTGTTACGTCAGAATTCAGAACTTTCGATTTTACACATTGAGGACAATGTGAAGTTTAAGTGTGGGGGAGTATTTTGCATATAGATTTTTCAAAATTTTTGCATAAAAAACCTTCAACTTGTAGAGATTTTAGAGTCACTAGCATACTTCTAGGTATGTTTACATAGAGATTCTGACCGACATAACTTAATTTGGAAGTGTTAAAGAACTACATTCGAATATTCTTACGAATTGGAGTATTAAATAATGGATTTAATCATGCCGGTGATGCAAATTAGGAGCAGGGAGAAATGCATTATTATAGTTACTGATCAATCATTAGTGGAGACTGCCTATTTTCATATCAACCAAGGCACCATACCAAATTTTCTTTGTAGCTGACTAAAGAGCTTCTTTTGAGTGTGTGTCACCGTACGTTAATTCCGGGTAGAATGGTGAGCTACCCAACCTCCCACCAATAGAAGCACTATTTTTGATCTCTTGAGTGCTAATTTTGTCAATCATAAGGGTGACGTCTATAGACGAAAACCACCTTCTTATAGTTTGATTTGCAGGCACCATTCTCTCTCGCCAACAACAGATCCATAGAAACACATCATCATCAACAATGGAGCGACATCAAAATCTACAAGGAAAGTTGAAGACGTTTGAGGTTTACAAGCAACAATTCAAGGAAGAGCAAAAATTTCATATCCAAGTAAAGCAACATACAATGAGCAGATTTTTATATACATGTTGAAGACTTACATATAAGGAGCGGAATTCTATATCAAAATATGAAGACTTATTTACAAAAGTGAAGAAAATTAAAAGATGAGAGTTATTGAAGTTCATGATACGAATACAATACAAGTTGTGAAGATTCAAGTGGTAAAGTACTTCTTTCGTGGCTATGTTATTTTAATTTCGTTATTATTATTTTTTAGTTGCAATCTCTCTTATAAAAATATATATATATATATATATAAAATATTAAAAAAAAATATATATACAAAGAGATTTGCATTTAGGTTGTTATTTGTTCAATAAGGCCATGTGGAAGAAAAATATATAAAGAAGTTTCAAGCAACAAGGAAATTGAGGAAAAGAGTTATAAATTGTCGAAGTTCTACAAGTTCAAGAGTTTATCATCAATGGTTGAAGACCTAAGACCAAGATGAAGAAGACGAGGCGAAGGAAGGAAGACATTTCTATTGGATGCTGTGAGAGTGGTGCTTTCATCATTGCAATCAGATGTGAAGGTGGTAAGTACTCTCATCCTTGCTAAAGTGGTTGATTTCCTTTCTTAGAGATCATCAGAAAAATATCTTTGTTTTCCACGATTTTGTGGATTCTCCAGAAATAATTCGGAAGGTTACCTTCCCACCATTCAACGTGTGTAGGATTTCTCTCTTCATTCCTACCTGCACACATGTGAGACCCATAAAAAAACCGTCTTATTGAGTGCAATTATCATAAAATCCTTTTAAGTGAGGCAGAAATCGAGGCGAAATGCTTATTGATCGTTCTCAAACACGCGTTTCTCTCATTATGGTGTGGTTATTTCTCACTCAAAATTAAAAAATGAATATGTTCTTTGGTATTTCTAACTTCTTATTACTAGCATGCAGAAATTATATGTCCTCATAGCTCTTTGGATGCTTGGGAAGCTGGAACGCTTTGAAGTTGGAGTAGGTTTTGTGGGTATATCTCTCGTAAGCCCTCACGAGACTAAAACTCGTCCACTAGGGACACCTAGGGGTTTAAAGGCCTGTTATTCATGCTAAGAGTAACCATATCCTCGCTGACATGGAGTTGTTGTATTTAGATAGCTTGCTCGAGGACTAGCAAAAGCCAAGTGTGGGGGAATTTGTTAAGTGCATATTTTGCATATATCTAGTGTCGAATACATGCTAGTAATTGCTTAGTTTCTTGCAAAATTATTGTATATTACGTTTTTTTTTCTATTTGTGTTTTGCTAGGTGAATCATCAAAAAGAAGTGAATTGGCACTTAATTGTGCAATAAAAGAAGTTATCCGCAAGCGGAGAAGGGCCAAAGACCAAGTGGAACTCGTTCGAACTTAGGATTGCACGAAAATACGAAGCCAACAGCGAAAGAATGGAGTCGTTCCGACGTCGTATGAAGATTTTATGGGCATTTGAAGCAAGCAAAGTTACGCGCATAAAATTGCTAAGGGGTGTCCATTTTACTAAGGGGCACACACATTTACAAAGGAGCTGCTAAAGGAAGTTAGGTCATTTACTGAGGGGAAACTAAAAATCAAATAATGTTGATTAAGGCACCCGGCCTATTACAAAGGGGCACCACATTCTTCTTTCTATCACCGATGGTGATCACGGCAGTTTGCATGCACTGCTGAGATGGAGGAGCTCGAGCTTGTAGTATAACATGGAAGTGATGCTGTAAAGGGAATGAGTTTGAATCTAGCAGTAAGTTCAGGGAAGAACACTATGTAATGAGACCTGGGTTGTACTTGGAATCGAGTTTAATGGCAATTGTGATGTGGTTACGGTGAAGCTATGATAGTTCGAGTTTAAAGGAGCTGCAGATGGAAGCAAATAGAAAGACATGACGAGAGGAAGGTTGTTGTGGATGAAACAATGGTTGATGACGAACTGAGTTGGCAGAAGAGAATGGAGTGACCGTTGATGATATTTGCTGCTAAATGGAATCACAGGTCAGTTAGGAGTTGCCCGAGTGATGTGACAACCATAGGAAGATGGCAGTTGAGAGTTTGGCAGTTGAGATATGGAGAGCGAGAAGTTTGAGGAGCTGGTTACCCTGTGAATGGTAGTAATAATGACGACAAGCTGAGGAGTATTAGCAGAAACAAATCACGGAGAAGGAGTAGAGAAACCAGTTGACTAGTTGTTGCCAAGCTGCCAGTTACAGGGAAGAGTCGATGCTGTGCATGGTTAGCTGTATAGTTTGGAAACGAAGAAGAGAGCTCGACTGGCTATGACGAATCTGAAGTTGAGTTGTGGTTCATGTCCAGCGAGAAGACGAAGAAGAGTACAACCGGTTATGTTGTGATATATTGATGGCAGCAGTATTGAGGGTTGGTGTTAATGAAGTGGTGACGAGTTGATGATGGAAAATGGTTTGTGTCTGAGCTCAACAATGGATAACAGATTGCTGGTACTGTGAGAAGGACATGAACAGAGATGGGGTTGCTCCAATACAGTGATGAAGTGTTTGGCAGTGACGTACGATAAGAAGTGCAAAAGTTAGATGCTCTGTACAATGGGGATGGAGTTTGAGTTAAGGGAAAATTTCAGAAGAAATTCATTCTCTCGGAGAGCCTGGTATACGTGAGTTATGGATAAGAGAAAGAAAACTCACGATGACCAGAGTGTACGTGAATGGCCGGAGAAACTAAAAATCCAGCAGAATTTATCGCTCACGGAGGGAGAAGTGACCGTGATTCTGAAAGGAGAAACAGAATCCAGCAGAAAATTTCGCTCACGGGAGGAGAAATGGCCGTGGGAAGTTGTTAGGTTATTGAAATTTTGCATTGTCAGTTCTGTAGATCTGAAAAGCTAACAAGGTTAAGCAACATTAGAATTGGGCTAGGCCTCTGCCAATTTTGCAAGCCCACTTGTATGAATAGCCATTCTTTGCATACGGCCATACTTGGTGATGAGTTACCTAGGCTAGGATGGTGTGTTTTGGCAAGTGGTCGCAACCTATTCGACCGGGATTTGGCATACGGGCACAACTACAATTGGGACACCTATAAAAGAGATGTTTCTATAATTTCTAAGAGAATCAATCTTTTAATTTTTAATAAAGTTTTGGAGAGAAGAACACAAGGAAGAAAAGCTAGGGTTTTGGAGCAATTCATCATCGTAACTATCTCTTTACCATTTTATTATATGAAACTCATGGGTTTTGTTAGTACCATGAGTAACTAAACTTCTTAGTAATTGGGGATGAATTCTAAGTTCTAGACATAATTTGAGTTATTATATAAGTCTATTTTGAAGTTTTTCACATAATTATTGATTGTTTTTACTAATTGGATATTTATGATTAATTGATAGATTGTTTAGGTGGCCAACTGAACTAATTTGTTGATTCAATCAAATGCTAGTATTGAGTTAGAAGATAAGTAATAGTCGAATAATTCATACAAAAGTAGAGAACACAAGACCTTGCAGAGGGATTCTGTGTATAAACAACACTAGAAAGTGGACCTTGAGCTAAGAGTCTAACTACTAGGATTAACCTATAATTCACAAAAGATAAAGCATTCGGAGAAATTACACCTTGAGTGAGCTACTACTAGGTGGTTTCGACGAATAGAATCTGGTATTGGAGAGCTTCCGTACTCAGTGATATAAGGAATTTAGGGGATAGCATTGAGCTAGTTGTTATTCCACGGTTGGTAATAATATGTGATTAATAGTATTAATGGATTAATATAATAACTTGATGACGGTTTAGTAACGAAGAAGGATTCCCTTATCATATTTCTCTCCATTGCTTGCAACTTAATTATTCTTAATTGCTTTGATTTTACTTTGAATCTAAAACAAAAACCCCCCATTGTGACACTTTTGACAACTAAATCTCCCTTCTCTTCGTGGGAACGATCTTTATTTGCTACTATATTATTCATTAGTAAAGTAGAATATAAGTGAATTAATTTGTGCACCTACGACACGCATCAGATTGACTAATTTTGGAGGGTCCTAATTTTTCATCTTTTATAACAGTTGAGGAATTTTATATAATTTTAAAAAAATCTAGGGCACTTTTTCGTATTGGAAAAACAAAGTGTGGCATTTCTTCAAAATTCTTTTATTAAAATTAAAAATAGAGGATAATAAAATTAATTAAAAATAACAAAATCACATGAATGGAATTTATTGTAATTCTAAAACTGACAATGAATTATTGTTTTCCTTCGAGCCTCATTGTGGGATGACAGAACTACCACCTTGTTGTCTTTTTTTTTTCCTGGGATTTTTGGAATAATTTTTTCATCCAAATCCGATAATATGATTTTCTTGTCTCGACAACAGGTTACTTTTTTTTTCTTTTTCTGGAAACATTTTCTCATTATAATTATATAGTATGATTATTATTTGGGCTATTTAACGGATGATACCCAGCAATTGTCCAATACCTAGCTTTGGTACCCAATATTTAAAATATTAATGGTTGGTACCTTGACCAACCGTTGACTGTCAAAGACTTATTTGACTTGACTAATTTTAACTTTAAGATTTATAATTTTTATTTATTTATTATAAGTTATTATCTTTCCGTAATTGCCCTTCTTAAAAAATCATAGGGTTTAGAAACTACTTTGACCATCTCCACCATCTTCCAGATAGTCTTCGTCGCTGCTGAAACCACCGGCATTGTTGTTCTTCCAGCCGCCGTCACCGTCACCGTCTTGTTCTCAATGTGTATCTCATCACCACTAATTTCAGTTTTTTTTCTTGAAGGTTACTGAAAATTACTCCATACTAATTAGTGAAAAATACTAGAACCCCCCTACTATATGGGTTCAACATTTACAAGCCCCACAAAATGGATCCTCCCCTATTAGCTCCATACTTTCACTTTTTAATATTTCTAGGCCCAGAACTTTAGATTTCAGGGCTTGATAATAAAGTTTAGGGTTTGGGAAAAATTCGTAATACCAAAACTGCCCTTTAGTATATATACATAATAAACTAGCTATAGATTTCAGTTTCATTTTCATTTTCCTTTTCACTCTCTCTCTCTCATCTGCTTTTGCATTCTCTCTCTGCTAAAGAAACATGACAGAAAATACACAATTCTTAATCGAGATTTGCAGTGAAAACAGATTTCATAACCTAAATCTAAGGTTTACAAACAGAGATCCAGATTATCTAAACCTAAATTCAACATCAACATCACTTGTTCTAGGGAGATTCAGTGAAAATCAATGGAAAATAAGTGGTAATCATTATTAGCAAATAAATCTGAAGATTCACCTGCAAAAAACTTGATAAGATAAGTCTATTTATCTTTGATATCTTCATTCAATCTGTAGATTTAAGTTTTTGATTTCAAATTTTTATATTCAGGAAAATTATTTGGAAAACCCTAACAGTTGGATTTCATCTTAAATTTTTTACTGAAATCATAATCAAAGTTAGATCTATTATAATCTCGCCTGAATTGTACTTTTGAGAGAAAATCTTCACAGAAATTTCAAAGAATTTTTTAATCAAAACAGTTCAACAATCGGTTAGTTTACGAAATCTGCAGAAATCGAATGAATTAATCAATCGTTTTTTGGTTTGTAGGTTGAAGAGGAAGAATAAGAACAAGAATAACATGGATAAAATAGTGGGATTCACCATCAAATTGAAAGAAATAGGTAATTTTTTCATTTTTTTTATTCTGATTAGTAACTGAAATTTGATCGATCTATGCACTTTCGTGATTGTAGTTAAGCTTAAGCTGTAAATATCTGTAAACAGGACAGAGATCTCTTGTAATGATCTCAATTCCCTGATGATCTCTTGTGACATACTCCCCTTTCATTTGCTTTATGCTTTCACTTTTTTCAAAGGGAAGAT
The DNA here is from genome assembly GCA_023529315.1 of Papaver bracteatum. Lineage (NCBI taxonomy): Eukaryota > Viridiplantae > Streptophyta > Magnoliopsida > Ranunculales > Papaveraceae > Papaver > Papaver bracteatum. The sequence continues at coordinate 884,281 of JAJJWX010004466.1, read as the reverse complement.
GAGCAACTAGGACATCATCTAACTGGTAATGGGCGGGGTTTAATTAATTTGATGGAGGATCAGAAGAAGAAGTAGATCTGTGCACTGCACTTCATCTATTCTGACAACAAATAATTCCGCTTATCACCAAACAGGTCCCTTCTCTCTCTGTTCCTCCTCTTTATTTGATTTTCTTTATTTTCGTTATCAAAAACTATTTTAATTTACCACAAAAGGGCTGGATTTGGAAAAGTATTATCTCACTGTTCATTGTCTTTATCAATGGTTTCTCAATTTGTAGACTTCAGGAGGATTGAATAAATGTCTCAAGAACACCAGTCATCCATAGGTACACTGCCATGAGGTGAAGAAGAAAAGGTATACGCAGTCACATACTGATCCACTTTTACTCTATGCTCATGCACATCTGTTTTAGATTGTTGCCTTGTCGGTTAATTTTATGTATATTTTCTGGGTAGAAGTTAAAAATGTTGGTATGACATCCTTCTAACTTCCAGAACTATGAATCAGCTTAATTCTGATGGATACATATATGATTGACAAGTAGGATTTAGTGGTAACTACCAGTTTCTTTCCATGTTCGGTAGTGTTTACAGAAAAAAATGATAGTCTTCGGCTCTTGAGTAAGTGCAGTTTAGGCCAAGGCTTAATAATCAATCCCTATTAGGGTAGAGGTTAGTTCACCTTGAAAGATTCTGTGGGAGTACTTTGATTGCTTTTATCTTCATAGTTCTGTAGCAGTGAATTAACACTGTGTCAAAATACAGCAGCGTCCATATGTTTTCTGCTAATTATACCTTCATTTGTCTTCAATTTGCGTTTTTTTTAAATCAATATCATCCATTATACCATCACGAATCACTCTAGGATTTATTCGATTGATCTGTACATCCCATATCAGCAATCACTGATTGGGTTTAAAAGTCCTTCTGCCCAACTCTGAATCTGGTTTGAATTTTAGGGCAATGATTTTATGAAATAATCAATACTGAGCTAGTGGGCTTGATTCTTTTCTTAACTCAAATTTTGTGTGGGATTCATTTGATCAGCAAGTATCCGGAGCTTCTGTTGTTTTGATTGAGTATTTCTTAGATTATTCTGTAGCATTGATTTGATTCAACTTGTTGGTTTAGTATATAAGGGCACTTGTAAAGAAAGACTAAAGCAATAGGAATGGCGAGGAAATCTTCGCTTCTTCTCTTTCGATCTCTTACTACGTCACCAACGATTCCTCTCTCGTTGTCTTCTTCTCCTCGGTTCCTGTCTTCATCGTCGAAAGAGAAACCACCAGCATATCATCGTTCTGAAAATGATGAACCATCCATACGATCAAGATTACCTCCCAGGGAAAAAGGTAATCATTCATTTCTCAGTATCTGGTATACCCTTACTGTTTGTTGTTTTTCCTCACAAAAATGAATTGTTTAGCTGCCTGCAATAATTCTTGAATGTATATCTTAGTAGTAGTTATTTGATGGGTGTTATTTTTTTATTTGAATGTAGGATCACGCGATGATCATCATATTAATGTTGAGAAATCAAAGACAATTCCAGGGAAACATGTAGTTACTCTCACATTTAAGCCCTTTGCTAGGTAATAATCTTTACAAGCTTCTTATATCACTTGCAAGAATTCGATGAATGTTCTGATTACAACTGAATGGATTGGAATTTGATTTCATTGTAGATAATGTTTGTCACTATTTTGTCAACATATGCCGAAGATATAAAGATTCTACGTTCGACTGTAAATGCTATGGCCAAGGTTAGCATTTTGAAGATCCGAGGAAGCTTAATTTATTGTTTTGAACATACTACTCTTACCAAAATTTCCGTAATGTTAGTCTCTCGAATAATATTATGTTTGTAATGACGGCTCTTGAGTAAGTGCAGTTTAGGCCAAGGCTTAATAATCAATCCCTATTAGGGTAGAGGTTAGTTCACCTTGAAAGATTATGTGGGAGTACTTTGATTGCTTTTATCTTCATAGTTCTGTAGCAGTGAATCAACATTGTGGCAATTTTTTTTTGTTTTTTTTCAATTAAATCTTGTTTGTGCAGATCGTCAATTATTGGTGATGATGAATTTATGGCGGTATACCCTCATATTGAAGTTACTCATTGGTTGGAGCTGAGCGTAGCATTTTTGTCAATGAAGCCGCTGCAAAATGTAGGTGGTACTGGTGTAAATATGAAGATAACAACCATGAAGACTAGTTACCAAGCAGAATTGTATCATTAAAATTATATCAATGTAATGGTTTGGTGGTATTTCCTGAGTGGCTGACAAACTATTCGTCACTAGAAAGACTACGTGTACTTTATTGCCCTCAATTGGAGAAAACATATGCAGACAGAGAAGGGGAGGAGTATCAAAAGATATCTCATATCAAATACATGTAAGTATACAACTATATATTTATGCTCCTCTTTCTTTCCGATTAGTAATTGATTACATGTTTCTATCTCTCTCTCTTTTTAACCTTATGATTCCCTTGTTCTATTGAAGTTGCAAATACAATAATAACCAGTAAACATTTTCATGTTGTTAAAATGGTACTTATAATTGCTTTATTTGAATGATATGTTTTTGTTTCAGTGATGGTTTAGGTGGAAGATCTAATTTTTGGCACTGAGTATCATGTCAATGCTTATATGTGCTTCGGGGTGGACTTTAGTGTTATATCTACTACTACTGTATTTGGAACAAAGAGGCTAGCCGTCTGTGTGTGTATGAACTGTGCATTCTGCGTCATCTCAGGTAATTTGGAATGAATAAATAGCGAGATATCATTTACTTCAGTGTGTTTTCCCATTATGGGGTTCTTTGATATAACCAATTATACATCGCCAACTATTTCTTATTGAACTGTGATTAATGAGTTTTCTACATGGATTTGATTGGAGTTGTATTAATGCTAGAGTTTATAACGGATGTATGCGTGATTCTAACTTGGCAAGCTAATAATGATCTGTTTTTTATATATCAATTCCTAAGTGTGTTAACTTGGAAAGCTAAAAGTATATGTAACTACTAGTTACACATTATAATTAGATGTGTAACTTTTAGGTATACCAGCTAAATGGACATGTAGCTTCTAGTTACACATGTTAATTGGGTGTGTAACTAATGATTACACATACATTTTGCATGTGTAACTAGAAGTTACAGATGCTAATTGGATGTAAAACAGCTAGTTACACATGCATAAATTAGATTCATGTTATAGAAATGAACTGACAATGTTGTGCGCTTACAATTGTGCAGCTATATCAATTTTTTCAGCAAGAACATCAATAACTTAGTTTCTCATTTTCAGCATCTAGAATCCGTTGATATTTTCAGCATTAACTTAGTTTTTTAGTCATTCTTATTAATTTGAGCTCAATTGATGGATGCCCTCTTGGTTTGTATCAGGTTTCACATTTACCGAGCTTGGTTTTTTCCGAGCAAGTACAAATAAAGTGGTATGTTGCCATTTTTCATCGGATGGGAAGCTACTCTCCAGTGGTGGGCATGATAAAAAGGTGTAGGCTTGTGTATTTGTTGTCACTCGCCACTTGTCACTCACTACCTTATTAAATGTAACATTCACTCGCTACTTGTCACTCACCACCTTATTAAATGTGTTGCTGCAGCTATCAACAGTTTCTAGACTGAAAAATCATCACTTTATTGCTAACTTTGGTAGTACAAAACCTATTAATGAGGAGAAATGTCTATTTGTAAAAGGGATTAGGAAGAGAAATGTCTATTTGTTGTATGTTATCTGACCTTTTTTGGATGTGTAACTATTAGTTACACATGCTAATTAGATGTGTAACTTTTAGTTACACATGCTAAATAGATGTGTAATGTTTAGTTACACATGCTAATTAAATGTGTAACTTTTACTTACACATCCTGATTAAGAGTTTGGTAGAAAAGAAATGTATCGAGGACTAACTTTTTTCTACGCTTGTTATGCTGGGATAGCCGAGCTGTAGTGGGAGTCATATGGAGCATTTGGAGGAGATAAGGATGGTGCTCCAGCTGAGTATGAGCTCCAATTTAGGTATATAATCTAGTAATTCCAGTTTTAAATGAATTTTTTATGACTTCAATTTTTTTGAATGATAGATGAATACTTGTTCATGCCAGTATACAAGCCACAATACTGATGTGTAACTGCGGCTTACACATGCCATATGCATGTGTAACTGCCGATTACACATCCCTATGACATATGTAACTACGACTTACACATGATATATGCATGTGTAACTCCCGATTACATGTAGTAGAGTATCTTCTAGTTACACATGGCAATTATGAACAGACCTTGTAACCAAAAAAATACGCATGCTAGTTACACAAGCTTTTATGGATGCGTAACTCTTAGTTACACAAGTCAGGTGCATCTGTAACTCTCAGTTACACATATTATATGCAAGTGTAACTCCTCTTTACACTAGACATATGCATGTGTAACTCCTAGTTACACATGCTAAAATGAACAAACTTGCAACCCAAAAATTCCACATGCTAGGTATCCAAGTCATATGCATGTGTAACTGTCAATTACACATGACAAATGCATGTGTAACTCCAAGTTACACATGCTAAGATGAGTTATAATGCGTCTTTTATGTGATATTTGTTCTATAATTTTGCCTTATTTATTTTTGCTTTTTATTTATCCAACCTAATCCATGGATGTTTATTTCGCTGCAGATATGTAAGCATTTTGGAGTGAGGAAGACAAGAAAAAAAGGCAAAACTTCTAGTATAGGTTTCAGTGGCTTATTTCTAGTGTTTTAATTCATTTATTGTGTTCAGTAAAAACCGATTACTAAAGCTGGTAAATAGAGTTATTATTGTAAATTAATATTAATGCAATAGATGTATTTTTTGTATATATTTTTTTTTTCTGTTGTGTAACTGTTGACTACACATGCCATATGCATGTGTAACTTGTGGATACACTTATCATATGTATGTGTAACTTCTTATTACACATGTCATATGGATGTGTAACTTTAAGTTACACATTATTGAATACACAACATGAATGTGTAATTTTTATACATGTGTAACTTCCAGTTACACTTGAAATATCAAAGTGGTCGGAGGTGGTGGTGAGCGGTGGTGGGTCGACGGTGGTGGTTATCGGCGGCGGTGGTGGTCGGAGGTGGTGGTTGCCGGCGGCTGGTGGTGGTTGGCGGTGGTGGTTCCGACAGTGATGGTCGGAGGTTGTTGCCGGAGGTGGTGGTCGGAGGTGGTTGGCGGCGGTGGTGGTCGGAGGTGGTTGGCGGCGGCTGTGGTGGTTGGAACATCATCACATAATATTTTAATAGTTTGGGGCCTAAATTTAAATTTTATTTAATTATGGGCTTGACCATATGCATAAGGGTATCAAGGTCTTTTAATAATTTGGGGCCTAGATTTAAACTTCTTTTAATTAAGGGTCTCACATTATGGTTTATCCATGAGTTGGGCCTTATCCTAATTTTCCCTACTAATTATTATGTCCCAAACTAGCCGACAAAAATCGGGTACAACCACGAACAGAATTTCCGAGCCCTGAATCAATACATTAGCAGAAGAAAGAAATTAGTGGACCCCATTCACACTATTTCATTAGTCACCCTCTAGCAACCCCCATCATCAAAGCTTTGTTACACTTTTATAAAACTCTTGAACCTAATCAATAGACTATCGACGGAGAAACCTAACAATAGTGAAACTGAAATAGTTTTTGCTAGGGGTAAACATGTCAAATACCCTTTTTCTTTTATTGAAAATTAGAAAATATAAAAAAGTGGTAATGTTAAAAATACCCTCCATTTTTGCTGACCTTGCACAAATACCCCCGAGGGGTAAAAAATAATTTTTCTAGAGTCAATTTGAGAAAGTTGCTTCCACTTTTTAGAAGCAACTTATGCTAGTTGTGTCCACTTCTGGAAGCAACTCGTGCTAGTTGCGTCCACTTTTGAAAGCAACTTATGCTAGTTGCTTCCACTTTTCAGAAGATATGGTAATTTTTAAAAATTGAATAAGGGTATATTTTAAGAGGTGGATTTTGAGGGGTATTTAAATAATATTCCCTATAAAAAAAAGGTTTGGCCAAACTTAGTTTTTAACGGTCAACGGTTGGTCTAGGTACCAACCCTTAATATTTCAAGTATTAGGTACCAAAACTAGGTATTGGACATTTGGTGGGTACCAAACATTAAATAGCCCTTATTGTTTCTTCTGTGATCCCGGGATATATACTTATTTCTGAAATTTTATTAATCTCAAAACTATTCTTCCCCCAAGTCAGCTTGATTATTCTTATGTGGAATACACATATTTTCTTTCGGATCTCTTCTTGATTTTCCTAGATTTGTATAAGATATTTATTATTATATTAGTAATTATAAATGTCAAGTAATATGAAGTTTACCCATAGTTTGGTTTTCAAATAAATGGTTCTCTCATCGTTCGATGAAATATGGATATATTTTTTTATTATTATTTTGATAAGTAAAAAAAAAATTGTATTAATAAATAGCCAAGGATACACTGGAATTTACAAGAAAATAGGCCAAAAGGCCACAAAAAAACTTATAAACTATTTAAAACGATAACTTATGGTCGATCAAGGACTAGATTAGGAAATCTAGCTGGTTTAGGAAACCAAGTACTTGTGTCCTAAGTATAACAACTTAAAAGGTTTGTCTCTTAGAGTTAAGTTAGGAAACCCTATACTTGTAGGAAAAGTAATCATTGTTAAGGAATGTGTCTTGTCCTGTTGATATGTATAAATAGTCATTGAGAGAACTAGAGAAAATACACCATTGCACCAGAACTGAAAGAGTTCTCTTCTTCTCTACTTAGGCTTTGTATATTCCAACCTATACGGTGATATAAAAATTGCTTATTCCTTCCCGAGGATTCAACCTCGTTAAATACTTGTTCTTCTTGTGTGTGTGTGATTGTGTTCTTGGAAATATTGAGATACCTTTGTAGAAGTGCAGACCTAACGCTTCCGCAGGCTTTGGCGCAAAACATGGTATCATAGCAAGGAGCCGCTCTTGGATACGAGTACTCAGATTGTAGTTGAAGTGAAGGTATTTTTTTTTTAAATATTGCTTGAGGCAATTCTAATCTTAAATGTTATATTTTTTTTTATCTATATTTGGTTGTTTGTGAATAATGGTTGATCTGGAAAACCAGTTGATTCGATACAACATACGGAGTCTACAAGTAAAGATAAAGAAACAAAAGAATAAATTCTTCATTCACATAGATCACAACTCAAGGAAGAAAAGTTTACAGGAACCAATAACTTTGGTTTATGGAGAACAGACGTAATGGATGCTCTTGTTCTAGAATAATCTCTAGAAGATCGGCCAGCGGAGATGACTGACAAGCAGTGGAACAAGATGAATAAATTATGTCTTGCTTCAACTCATGGGTGCTTAGCAACGGCAGGTTGAGTTAATTATCAGCACGAGACTTCATCTAATGATCTCTGGGAAAATCTAGACAAGGAATACCTTGTGAAGAACGTGGCCAATAGGATACATCTTAAAAGGAATATGTATCACTATAATATGAAGAAGGGTGCATCTCTAACTGATCACCTAGATTCATATAATAAACTTCTTGTTGAGTTGGTAACTACGATGAGACAATCGAGGACAAGGAACAATATTTGTGTCTAATAACCTCTCTTCCTTTATGAACCTGTGATTAAGGCTTTAATGCACGGAAATGATAAGATGACATACGCTGAGGTCACTACAGAATTGCGTAGTGAGGAGTTCAGGAAGATGGATCATGAAAACCTTGCAAGTGAAGATAACAATTATTTGCTTCTTGCAAGAGGTTGTTCAATAGACAGAATAAAGAAGATTGGTTCTAAGATTAGAACACGTCTGCGTAAATATGAGTGTGCATGGTGCCATGACTTCGGTCATTGGGTTAAGGATTGTACCAAGCGTAAGGAAAAAGAAGGATATAACAGTAATATTGAGGTGAACATTGCAAAAGGTAATGAAGAATCAGATGATGCATCTATTGTGACACCATCAACTTGTGTTATTACAGATGGTAAATGGGTATTAGATACTGGAGCAACGTATCATATATGTCTATATCGGGACTGGTTCTCGAGCTTTGAAGAGCTTTATGGAGAAGTATGTATGGGAAACAATCATACCTACAGGGTAATTGGGATTGGTAGTGTTCATATCAAGATGTACGATGGTATGGTTAGAGAATTGAAGGAGGTAAGATATGTACCTACCATAAAGAAAAACCTGATTTCACTCAGAATTTTAGAAGCTAAGGGCTACAAGCTCGTCGCAAAAAATGGTATTCTAAAGGTAATCTCTGGATCTATGGTAATCATGAAGGGCACACGTCATCATAACGTGTACTACTTGAATGGAAGCACAACTACTGGAGATTTGTCGATTTCCGAACATATCGAAAGTGCAGTTACTGAGAAGATGAAACTATGGCACATGAGACTTGCACATCCTGGTAAGAAGTTGTTGCATAGTTTGATTCAACAAGACTTGTTGAAAGGTGTTATTTCCTGCAATTTAGCATTTTGTGAACATTGTGTAAAGGGAGGGAAAATAAGAACAAGCTTTGGCACAACAATCCACAATACAAGTGGAGTTCTTGACTATATTCACTCATATGTTTGGGGTCCCTTCAAGAATGCATTGTTGGAAGGGAAACATCGGTTTGTGTACGTCGTTCATTGATGACTATTCTAGGCACGTATGGATGTACACCATGAGGCATAAGTATGAATTCCTAGAAGTATTTGTGTGGTAAAAAAAGGCAACTGCGACTCAAACTGGCAGAAAGATCAAAGTACTACGATCGAACAATGGTGGAGATTACAAGAGTGATCCATTCTTGCAAGTATGTCAGGATGAGGGGATAAAGAGGCACTTCACAGTTAAGAATACATCACAACAAAATGAGGTAGCTGAACGCATGAATCGTACTTTGGTGGAGAAGGTACAATGTATGTTATCTTATGCTGGATTAGGTAAGGCGTTTTGGGCAGAGGAAGTTACATATGTGTGCTTCTTCATTAATAGGTTTCCATCAGCTGCATTAGAAGGTAAAACTCCTATGAAGAAGTGGTTTGGTAAACCATCTTATGACTATGAATCAATTTATATCATTGGTCGTCCTGCGTGGTATCATGTTAGTGAAAACAATCTTGATAGTCATGCCGTGAAAGGAATCTTTGTGGGTATAAAGAGTGGAGTGAAAGGGTTCAAGATTTGGAATCCAGTTGAGAAGAATATAGTCATGAGTAGAGATATCACATTTGCTTAGATGTCTATAGTAAAGTCTTGGGGTTCTCGGAAGGTGGAGAACAGAAGCACCGGTACTAGTGAGCCTTTGAAGCAGATGGAGAATCATGCAACTCCACCACTTCCATCTAAGTCTATATTTGTTCAGAATACTTCTGAAGATATTGGGTCTGCAAGAGAAGTAGCTACTGAAATTCCAAATGATAGTGATGTTGTTGTAGAAGAGGAACAAGAGTCAGTAGAAGATACATAAGTTATGGTTATTGAGGCCATAAAAACCAACAAGACAAGAAGACAAACCAGGAAACCTGGTTGGATGAACGATTTTGTAGCTTATGCATTACTAGTTATTGAAGAAGGCATTCCTAATACCTATTTTGAAGTTATACATAATGTAGAGCGTCAAGAATGGGAAACTGCTATGCAGGATGAGATGTAGTCTCTTTACAAGAATAACACATGGGTTCTTACGAAGCTTCCAAACGGTAAGAAGGCCATATGATGCAAGTGGGTATATACTAAGAAAAAAGGATCTCATATCAATCAAGTACGCTACAATGCAAGGTTAGTTGAAAAAATTTATCCCCAAAGAGAAGGGATTGGCTACAATGAGGTGTTTTCTCTAGTGGTAAAACACTCATCAATCCGTATTTTGTTGGCCATGGTAGCAAAATATGACTTAGAACTAATTCATCTTGATGTAAAGACGGCACTCTCACATGGTGATATAGAAGAGGACATCTATATGTCTCAGCCGAGTGGGTTCAAAGTTGCTCAAAAAGAAGATTGTGTATGTAAACTACAGAGATCGATGTACAGGTTGAAGCAGTCTCCAAGACAATAGTAACCAATTTATGATAGGACAAATATACACAAGAAGTCACTCTGACCATTGTGTATACTTCAAGAAGTTACGTGATGGGTCTTTCATATATTTATTCTTATATGTCGATGATATGCTGATTGCATTGAGTAACAAGAAAGAAATTAATAATTTGAAGCACAAGATGTCGTATGAGTTTGAGATGAAAGATCTGGGAAAAGCTAAGAAGATTCTTGGAATGGAGGTACACCGTGACAGAGAGAAGGGTAAAGTTTGTTTGTATCAAAGGGTATATCTGAAGAAGGTGTTGCAGAAATTTGGTGTCTACGAAGATACTAAGTCCGTAAGTACTCCCCTTGCTTCTCACTTTTAGTTAAATGCTAAGATTTCTCCTATTATTGAAGAAGAACGAAGATATATGGCCCAAGTTCCATATGCCGGGCCTCTTGGTGGCTTGATGTATACAATGGTATGTTCGAGGCTGGATATCTCACATGCTGTTAGGATGGTTATCTGTTACATGCATTTCCATGGTAAGGGACATTGGAAAGATGTGAAGTGGATTTTGAGTTGTATTTATGGTACGGTTGATGTTAGCTTGGAGTTTATGAAGAATGAAAGTAAAAATCAGTTGTGTGTTGGGTATGTGGATTCTGACTATGACGGTGATTTGGACAAGAGACGTTCAACTACAGAGTATATATAAAAGCACCGGTTAGTTAGAGATTAATATTTCAGTCTATTGTGTCTCTCTCAACTACTGAGGAGGAGTATATGGCAGTGACAGAGGCATTTAAGGAGGCTATATGGTTACAGGGTTTGTTAAATGACTTAGGAGTTGTGCAAGACCAACTGCCTGTGCATTGTGATAGTGTAAATGCTATTAATTTGGTTAAGAATCAAGTGCATCATGTTAGAACCAAACATCTAGATGTGCGATTTCACTTTGTGGGAGAAATTCTTGAAGAAGAAAACATTCAACTTGTGAAGATCGATACCAAGGACAATCCAGCTGATATGTTGACTAAAGTAGTATATGGGATCAAGTTTCGACATTATTTGAAATTGATCCACATTATTCATGTTTGGTAAGAGTCCCTCTGGGGATAGATGTTCTTAGGAACCTGGTGGAGGCCTTCTAGCAAGGCCATTTGAGAGAACTATGGTCGGTTTTGATTCCTATTGAGGATACGTAGGCATCCAGCGATGGTTCAATCGACGTTGGAAGATGGAGATGATTTTATGTATTGATCGTCTTATGCATGAATGCATGATCCAAGGTGGAGAATTCTTGGTAGGTCGATCAAGGACTAGATTAGGAAATCTAGTTGGTTTAGGAAACCAAGTACTTGTGTCCTAAGTATAGCAACTGAAGAGGTTTGTCTCTTAGAGTTAAGTTAGTAAACCCTATACTTGTAGGAAAAGTAATCCTTGTTAATGAATGTGTCCAGTCCTATTGATATGTATAAATAGCCATTGACAGAACTAGAGAAAATACACCAGTATACCATAACTAAAAGAGTTCTTTTCTTCTCTTCTTAGGCTTTGTATATTCCAACCTATACGGTGATATATAAAATTGTTTATTCCTTCCCGAGGATTCAACCTCGTTAAATACTTGTTTTTCTTGTGTGTGTGTGTGATTGTGTTCTTGGCGATATTGAGATACCATTATAGCAGTGCGGACCTAACGCTCCAGCAGGCTTTGGCGCAACAAATTACTTTATTATGTGCGAAATATGGAAAGAGAATATGGATAGAGAATTACATATACTATGTGCGAAGTAGTAAAAAATAAATTACTTTATCTATAATAAATGTAGTAAATTGCATATATATTTAACATTTGAATGTGTACTTCAAATGTTTTAATTACATCCAATAATAAGCTGGTCAGGCAAAACTGGTTGTTCGACTTGATTTTTATCTATTTGAACAACTTCGTCAAGGCGAACCTCCTTTTTAGGTAAACGAGGATGACTGGTGTAGCTGGTTCTAACTTTTTGTGAATAAACTTAATTTTTTTTTGAAGCATGCATTTTATTGATAGGAGATTAGGTTATAATTTGTCGTGGGTATGTGGTACCCACTGAATCAAGAAATAAAAATTGACTAATAAAATACGGGATTGTCTAGTCCCATATTTTGGTTGATAAGTTTCCTATTTGGCTTCCATCTGCTGCATGATTCACCAAACTGTCTGTGGCTTGGTTTCCTTCCCTGTAGTTGTGTTGAATGACCACCTGTGGGATATGTATGAATCTCTTCCTTATTTCCTCGATCATCCCTGAGATGTGCCAAGGAGGGGGGTAGAGGATGCGATGAAGCGCAAAAGATTTTCTGAGTCAATTTCAAAGAGAACTTTTGTCCATTGTCTTTCTGTTGCCGTTCTTGAAGCTAAAAGAAGATCCCATGTTTCTGCGGTTAAGGAAGTTGTAATTCTTAGAGGTTGAGATAGAGCCATTAAAGTTTGTGCGTCGGAATATCTGCAGATGAATCTTGCTCCCGCAAAACTTGGGTGCCCTTTGGATGCTCAATCTGTGTTAATATTAATCCAGTTGATGTTTGGAATTGGCCATCCTATCGATATTGTAGATATCCTTTTGTCTCCTCTTGGATGGTTATATATTGGTGCATCTCCAGGTAGGACCGGTGGTAGGGAATCTTGTGCCGCGGTGAATTCTTGTTGTAGATTTTGAGCCCAGATTAAGATTTCTGTTGAAATTGTTTGTTTTTGGCGGTAAATTAGGCCATTCCTAGCTAACCATAGGTTCCAAAAAAGGAAGAAAAAGGAGGAGATTACAGCTGTTGGTAGGATTTGGGAGATGGTGGTATGAGGGGTTAAGGTGAGAGTGAGGGTGTAGTTGGAGTTTTGTGTATTTGTAAGTTGATTGATCAGGGTGTTCCAGGAAGTAATCGCCATTGGACAATGGGTTAGAAGATGACTCACTAATTATGGATCAGAATTGCATCTGGGGCATATGTCAGAGTTGGTAAAGTGGATATGATGTAGGAGAGAGAAGGTTGGTAATCCTTCATTGATTGCTTTCCACAAGAAAAGCCGATTTTTTAGTGGACATGGTAAAGTCCATAGGAATTTGGTGGGTGGGAGAGGGGTATGAGTTGGTTGACCATGGGTTATACATTTGTATCCCGAAGATGTAGTGTAATGTCCAGATATTGAGTGTGGCCAGATAATTTTATCTTGTGTGTTGTTTTGGGGAAGGTGGATGTTTATAATTTTTTGGGCTATATGATTTGGAAGCGTGTTTAATTTTTCTTGATTCAAGGTATGAGAGAATGGGTCAATGAAATATGCTACCATTCGGATTGGGTAGAGTTGAGTTGGGTCTAGAGGTGGTGAGTGTGGGATCCAACTGGATTCTACTGGAGTTGATAAATCATTTCCAATTTGATGAAAAATCAGTTTTTGCATGGCAGGGACAATTGATGCTAGTTGTTTCCATTGGGGACTGGAATACGAAGGTATGGTATGAATGCCTTGTAGAATAGGTTGTTGATCAAGATATTTTGCACTGAAGAGACTTCCGCAAATGGAGTTAGGTTGTTCATGCAAATTCCAAATTCTTTTCATGAGGAGAGCCTTATTATGATCACTTGCTTTCCTTATGCCTAACCCCCCTTCAGATAGTGGTTTTGTTACTTTATCCCAGCCTATAGGGTGAAGCTTTTTGATTGTAGAGTCATGTCCCCAGAAAAAATTCATAGTGATACGATCTATTTGTTTGTGAACAGTATTGGGTAGGTTTTGTGTTTGCATAATGTGGTTTGAGGTGGGGGTAAGTGAAATTTTGATGAGACTGAGTCTTCTAGCTGGAGTTAAGTATTTTGTCATCCATCCTTTAGCTTTTCGAGCCAATCTTTGTAGAAGGGGTGCGAAGGTTTGATTGGATGTTATTACTTGTTTGAATTGGATGCCTAGATAGGTGGGAGGTTTTGATGTTGTTGACATATCGAAAAATTGTTGTAGTTCAGTTACCTTGATCGGGTCTAGTCTTGGGTGGTGAATTATTACAGATTTCGAGGTATTAATTACCTATCCTGCAGAATTGCCATAGGCTTGGAAAAGGGTTTTAAGGTGATGGTTGCTCTGATTTGAGGATTTATAGGTAATTAGTAAACCATCCGCATACATTAGATGAGAAATGGATGGTGTTTTTATTGAAATATTTAGTCCTTGAATTAACTTTGGAAGATTTTGTTTTAGTTCATTTAACATAACAATTAACTTTTGGTTTTCAAGGTTTCCTAGATTTGTAGACAAGATTTCAGCACATATGATGAAAATATAAGATGATAATGGGTCGCCTTGTCTGATACCTATAGTTGGGTTAATGTAGCCATGGGGAGTACCATTTATGTTGATCGAATATGTAACTGATATGACATATAGCATAATGTAATCTATAAAGGATGAAGGAAATCCAAGTTTTGTAAAGGAGGTTTTGATTAGTTTCTTATGTAATAAACTTGATTGGTTTCTAACAGTGATCACTCTCCCTGAGTGGTCATTTCAACAATTTGTGCAAATGACTTCAAATCCATACAAAGAAGAAAAAAAAAGGAGTTAACCACAATACGAAATAAACAATCTAAAATTAATAAGTGAACGAAGTACAAATAACTTGGCAGAAACATATAATGTATTATCTATCTGTATCTCCTATAACTTCCTCAAACCTAAGATAGGGTCGCTTGTACTCTTTGTAGATGCTAATGACGTGTGTCTCAAACCTACCGTTGTTAAAATGGAAGATATGGACTTCAATAAATATCTTAGAAACTGCAATACAGAATGTTAATATACCAGGAGAAGCTGAAAAATCAAACAATAATGATGATTGTAGTTTCCACTACTATACCTACTGCATTGTCATATAAGAAGCAGCTGAACACCAATAACTAAAATATTTAGTTTCAAAATAGGCCCATGCGTAGTCTTAACGCAGTTACTTGAGTATTCACGGCCTTAAATAGATTGATAGTGATTGGCCTAGAACTGTTGGACATCAAATATTGATGAACAAAACTTGCACGGTTAGTGAGTTATCATCCAAACATGAGCTCCGAACTCATATCATGGTATCAACACTGGATGGCCATAACGAATTACAAAGCTGACAATGGTAGTTCAAATCTTCACGAAATAGAAAAAGTGATCAGGATATGTCGACCCCGCTTCTCCCTTATAATAACTGTAAAATTAAAATATGATAAATTAAGAAATCCAATATCGTTCTTAGGGAACGAAAACGCCAAAATCTGCCTTTCCATCATTCATCTTATACAATTCCTGGACTTCATTGAGCAGAACTGGCTGCAACTCAAGCTCCATCTTATGCCATGAACGCACGCCATCCTTCCAAAAATAGAACAGAAAAATTCCCGAGCACACTTCCATCTCTGTTTTCACGAGAAAAATGCATCTTCGCTGCTTCACTTCAACATGGGTCTTCTAGCCACATTCAATCGAACCAAAGACCCATACCAAGCCAGTTAGGCTTAGTCAAGTCATCCCAACCAATCTCAGCCATTGAGTCTCCTTCTAGCATGTCCAAAACTCGAACCAAAAATCTGCCATAGCCTGTTAGCTTTTCCCGCCAAAATTGGATTTTTGAAATGATGAAGACGGTGTCCCGCTAACCAAACCGGGGGTGCGAATAGCAGCTGGCTCCCTGGAGGATGCCCATATCCAAAATGAGTGTGCCTTTATCACTTATCTCCCGGGGGTCCAAAAAGCACTTTTTGAGCAACTTTTTCCACACAAGTGTATTTCTCCAAAAACACCTACACAAACATAAAAACACCATAATAAGCACAAAATCAAGCACTAATAATAGAGACACTGAGGACAATTCAGACACAAAAATGTGTCTATCATTTTCCACTCAACATAGTCTACATTATTAGGGTCGGCTTGTTCAGTAGATTCACAGAGATGTCATTCTCAAGTGCTGATTTTTCATCTTGGTTAACGGTAACTGAATCAGCCATTAGATTCATTTCTTATAGGTTGGATCTCACCAAACACAAATTGTTAGATCTTTTCGTGTTTGCCTTCTCTGATACCAGTTGAAAATACAAGGGTACCCAAATACACCTCAATCTAAAAAATTTCCACCTATAAGTCCTTTCTCTGAAAGTGATTGTCTATGGACTGAGTCGAGACAATACAACTAATCGGTTCAAACTTCATGTGATTATATGTTTACTTGATAATATGTTCGGACTTAACCAAACACAATAGGATTGATATCAAGTAAATAGGAATTAATGTTCGTGTATTTTACTTCTAATTATAATAAAACAATTATAATTGCGGAAATAAAAAAGTGAAAGACACAGCAAGATTTTTTTAACGAGGAAACCGCAAATGCAGAAAAACCTCGGGACCTAGTCCATAATTGAATACTCTCAGAATTAAGCCGCTATAAAAAATCTAAACCAACTTCGTATAGTTGAGACCAAGCAACTAAACCTATAGTTCATAGTTCCCTCAGTATCCCTGCGTCTCCAACTTGAAATAACTCACGCACTTCGAACAATTCCTTTGGTTCGTATTCCAAACAGTAAAGAAATAATAAATTTGTCCGGTAAAAACTCTTTTCAATCAACATGATATGAGTTTGACAAAAGTCTCTTCCGTTTATCCCAATAAACTCCTTTGTCAGGTTCGTAGATCTATCTCTTCAACAACTACCAAAGTAATTGTTATATATTATGCAATCAATACTATTAATCACAAAGAATTGTATTGATGCCGATTTACTCAACCAATCAATCAAGGTTATCACAAAGATAAACCGATTATAGTTGGATCCCCAGCCGATCAAGTTTTATGCACACCAAAGATTATGAACTCAAACAAGAAATCTTCTTTGTCTTCAAATCTTCTTAAATATTCAATAAACACCTGCACACAAACAACTTGAATCTCTTGTGATCAATTGCACACAGAACGGAGTCTATTAACAATGGATTCTCACAAGACATCTTTAGATCTACAAACAGTTCTAAATATCCCTGTCAATACTTCGATCTAGTTTGAGTGAATCTTATATCAGAAGAGAAGATTCTCAAGCATAAACAAACTAGGTGCAATCAAAGTTCAACAACCATTAGTCAATAAAATCAATTGAAAACTAATAATAAACTGCAATTATCTAGTTTCCCACCAACGGCACTCGTAGAGCTTCCCAATCCCAAAGAAGTCTTTAAAATGAGCGGTCGTGAGAGATTTCGCCTAATTAGGGTACTTTACTCTCCGAATATAGTCTCCACCAGTAACAACACAAATAGGTAGTTTTGTTGGCTTTGAGGATTAATTTGCTTGAAATGCAAACTTCAATACTTATAGACCAAGGAAGTTTGGACACCAAGGAATTTCCAAAACCGAATATTCTCAAAGATATGCAATACAGTCCAAATTGGTTTTCATAATTCCTGGAAATGCACTATCCAAATATTGACGGAAATCTCAGTAGAAAATCTCCAATTAGTAAATGCACATTACTAATTTTTATTTTCTAAAGATATGCATTTAATTGCTGGAAATTAAAATCATATAAAACTAAAAACCTTAATTAAAAGATTCTCAATTTATTTCGATCCGGGATTCTCCTTTAGTTATTAAAGAAATATCTTTCAACAATAAAAGATAAGAGTTATTGCACATGTTCAAAGTATGTCAACATCTTTACTTTGTAAATCCTTTTTCATATTTACAATCTTGGAACCGATTTGCCACACTTCCAAACAATTTTGGAATTGGTTCATCTGACTTCCAAGAACTATGTGATTGATTATCCTATCAAATCACCATTAATGGGTTTCACGGTTCTACCAAAACAAGTTTTGGTTCTACCTCCATGTGGGTACTAGGATCGGTCACACTAGCTTTTCAAAAATTGGTTGACTAGGTACTAAGATCGGTTACCACATATTTATGGTATTTAACTTGTATTCGGTTGCACAAGTCATAGGATCGGTTACCAATTACTAACACTTGTTGTACCTCTTACAAGGATCGATTCCACATACTTGTGATTGGTTGCACCTCTTACTAGGATCGGTTCCCCAATGTCTAGAGCTGGTAATACCAATTACAACATATCGATCATACCATCTCATGTGATTACTTAAAATCAGTTTCACTAATAAAAGTCATACCAATACAAAAGTCAGGCATTATGAATAGTTTTACCAAGATACATAAACAAGTTATGAGCGGTTATACTAAACACACATATTGGTAATCCAAAGATTTGCAATGAATAACAATACCAATAAGCCTAGCGATTTCCCTTTCGATTCACAAAACAAGTTTATGAATGTACTTCCTTTAAACGAATGTAAAACATTGTTTCCTATGACGAAATCTTCACCCATACCCATACATAATCACAATACCATTCATACGATTATGCCGATGTCTTATATATGAAGTTCAAAAGATAGATGTTATACTTCGTATTGTAATTCCTTAATACTATGTCTAACTAGAGTATAATCATTCACAGCTTCGCAGTTATGTTTTCAATATGAATGACTTGAAAGATACGCTAGGAATGAAACAATTCAAGTCAAATATTATTAACCTCAAGTGGAAGGATGTGTCATATCCCTAGCCTTAGGGGAGGGTGCCCGTATCCAATCTCAGCTTGTCATTAGCCTTCTGTGTTAAATTATAGCTAGTAGTAATTAATTATAGTTAATTAGCCTAATCAGTTAAATTAGTGGTTAATGTTAGTTGTAATGGGTGTGTTGGATGTGACCACCTGGGCTCTTCGTGGCTGTTAGATCTAGGTTAGGTTTGTGAGGCTTTATAAGCCAAAGTCTTGTATTGGGAAGTTTATGAAAAGAAAATAGAGAGGAACTCAGTCCAGTGTGGCTGCAGTTGGTTACTTGAACGTTTAGCAATCAGTTCTTAGTTATTATCAGTTCTTGTTGTGGAATTATAAGGAAGTCCATGACAAATGGTATCATTCGGTCTTTCCTGTGCGCAATCTAGAGATTTTTCAATGGAGGTCACAAATTTGGACGAGTTTTATTCAAGAGAACTCACAGAAATTGAATTATTATCTCAGAGTATATATAGTTTGGGAAGATGTCAAGATGCGGTAGCATAGAAGTTGGAAGGAGAACTTATTCGACATCCTCACCAGGTGGAAGGATGTATGAGAATCTTATCTTCTGAAATCAAAACAATACTAGCGATGGAGCGAAGACTATGTGCTGAAAATTCGGTAGAGAGTCTTGAACTACTCCAATCCGTGGTTAAACAAGTGAAGACGATGAAGAAGTATATCATCGATAACAGCGAACCAACTCATGTTTATTCAGATTCAGTTTGCCCTAATTTTGAATCGCAAGAAGTTGAAACAATTCCCACTAAAGTTGAAGTCAAGGATGATTCGACCAAGTGTGTGAGTTCACAACTTGAAGATGTTGTGCGAATTGACAGTAAAATAAAAATTTCGCAGGAGTTATATACTCACATCAAACTGAATTGTAAGAGGTATTTTTATCTCCATCTTGATTTTACTTGTTCTGTATTTGATCGTGGGAAATGGTTTGATGGGTCAGTTTTGATTGATGATTACAAAGAGATTTTTTTTTATGAGTTCGGTTTTGAACATTGGTTTCGACTCGGATTACTTTTTATGAATTCAATCTCTCTTGTATTGTTTAAAAATGGTGTTATTGCTGATGGTGGTAAGCTGTTTGTTAAAATGTCAGCTAGAGAGATAATTTTTTTTGAGTTTTTTCTTGAAAATGGGTACCAGTTGGATTTGTTGTTCGCAAACTCAATTGGGATTTTATTGACTAATGAAGGTGAAGACTGTTACACATGCCAGTTGTTTGATCCCAGTAAACATAATTTTCATGGTCATCAAGGTTTTATGACTCTCTTACTTGGTGGAAGTGATTTTAATAAGCTCTTGAGGCTCAAGGGAAGTAGTAAGGGGATTGAAATTATGAAGGGTTGTCCTGATGCTGTTAGAGATGATTTATTCTTACAACCTCAGCTGGGTAAGGTGAGTTGTAAATTAATAAATGATGAATGTGTCTTCCCTATCATTGTTGCTGCTCGAAAGACTTTTGATCGAGGAAAGTTTTTTAAATGTATCACGAGGTATTCTTCTCATAAAGCAAGCAGTTCTCATTTTGGTTTTGGTATACTTATTTATTGTGTGATTGTTTCCAAGGGATTGATTTTAATGGGTAAATTGGATGAAGTATTGAGTCTTCAATTGATTATGAGGCTTGGGTATCAATCAGATTTTGGGTTTTTAGATTTGATAGTTCATTTTTGTATCATTGAGGATGAATTTCATGATTCTGTGAAATTGTTTCAAATGTCAGGTAGAAATAAAGTTTTGATATCTTTACTAGCATAGAGGGTTATAAAGGGAGAGGCACATGAACTACTTGTTAAGATGTCCGAGGGTATTGTTTGGTGTTTGAACAATGGCAGAGATGATTTTCTCTTACAACATAAAATGGGTAAGTTAAGCTACAAGTTAATAGTTGGTGAATGTCCCTATTATATATTTGGTTCTACTCATGGAGTATTTGACCGTGGAAAAGGGTTTGAACTTATTCAGGGGTTTCCTCATTCTATGAATAACTATGAATTCTGTTTTGGTCTACCTAATTTTTGTTCAAGAGTTTCCTCATTCTATGTGTGTTCAAATTTATGGGATGCAAACAATGATAATTTAGTCTTTGAGCTAATTCTGGAACATGGGGACTATTTAAATTTGTTATTTGAGTATTCAAACATGTATGTGTTCGTTAAAACTGGTGATACTTTTTTGAAGGAAATAATTATGCGAAATGTCAACAGTGATATGCCACTATTGTGGAAGCACTTGGAAGAGGGTGGAGCATGTCGTTATCAACTACCTAAAATAGCTGATATGTCAGCAAATAATTTGTTTTCTCTAGTAGTTATGTTCTCTAATTCAGTTGCTGCTTTTTTTATGGTGATTCTCCCAGTTAGTAGAGATCGTTTTAGGATTGTAAGAAGGGATTCCATCTCGTCTTGTCCATTGTATAGATATGGCAATTATGGAAATCCTGCAAGAGTGTTACTTGGAGAGCTGTTGAGGATAGGGGTATTTGCACAGTCGCATGAGAAGGTGTTGACAATATCTTTGGCGGAGTTTGATTATCTTTTTATGCTTCTTTCACTTCCCACAATTGTGAGAAGTTACTTCTATTTGTCGAGAATAAGGTTCTTATTGCTCTCTCTTCTGCTCATAAATGAAGTATATGGAAGCCTTTTAATCTTTGAGAGACGACTTATATCTCAACTACACTCCTTGATGTGGGTTGAGTACTTGAGGTGGAAATTCAAATTGTTCCCACCTGGTTTATGGAGTTTGAATGGTCGTGAAGAAGGTGATGTGCTGCATATTCTTTTGAAAGAGTTTACATTTCTGGCAGTATTTGTATTCTCAAGAATTGTATTTTTCTTATACTTTTATTTTCTCATATCTAAAGCCTGCGAGAGTTTCTCAATATAAGTTGGGTATTCCAACCTCATTGGTTTAAATGAATGTGATCCCGGGAGTGTGGGAAGTGTTGATATGGCAGTTCAATTCTCAGTTTTGAGTCGTGACGAGAAAGGGGCTTATAGGAGTAGGGTGTTCAGCAAGGAGGAGGTTCATAAACAACTGGAGGCCAATTTCATGAGATTACCCAGTTGGCACCTTGCTGCTACGAGTGGACTTCCCAGTATGGGAAATGATACTGGTATTGTGGGTGGTTGTTTGTTGTTTGATAGAGGAAAATAGTGTGACTCCATATTATGGCCATCTCATTCTAAAAGCTGGAATTGTCCCGGTACTTCAAAAGACTTCAATGAAATTATTCAAGCTCATGTTTGACAACGCGGTACTAAGGTAATTAAATATACTCCTTGGATTGTTTCTCCTACTTTCATATACCTCTGGGCATGCTGCGACCGGTTGTTGTGGGTTTTTATAGAATCAGATTATTTTGAAAGGAGTTTAGATGATAGTGGTACTATATGGATCCTTGTTCTGTTACCTAAAACACCTGGCTATATGGGCTGTCGTTGGTTGTTCGACAGAGGCAAAATGCCTGAACTATCATCATGGAATTCTCATTGGCCAAGTTTCGATACTGTTTCTGTTTACAAGTGCATTGAAGTGACACGTTATGGGGAGATTTATATGATTACTAGAAAGGGTGGAATTCAAAGAGATGCTTTGTGAATGGTGAACAGGGACATAAGAATTCTGCTTCGGTTGGTATCAACTCCTACTCCTTTGCTCAACTTTAGCTCAAATGAGAGGAGGATAAATAAACTCGTGCTCAATGTTATACATATTCCAAATGTTTCACAGTTGGCAGTCACCCTGTGGTGGCAGTGGACAACAAATGGTGATGCTCAGTTTGATTTTGTACTGGTGCCGATTCAAGTATGCCTTACCAAATATGTTGTGCAGTTACGTGATGCTTACCTTGTTTTTAAAAGTGAGGCTATGAGTGCATACTAAATGGGTACTGGTGAGGGTCAAGGACTCATTTGCTGGAGGGCATGCGACCTCAAGCAACTTCCTAAATGGAAAGTAAACTATCTACATGGGAAGAATGGCGTTATTGCAAGGTACAAGATCATTTTCAAACAGCCGTAACCCTCTATTGCGAAGAAGGATCAGGCGATGGTGATGTAAGGGATCCATGTTGTTGATGAAATCAAGTCCTTGCTTATACATGCTTGTGAAGAATAAGACAGATAGCTACTTTTTCATATCACTGCTTCCCAAGCTGTAAGTGTTGAAGATAGTGGGCCAAGGATTGCTAAGAGAGTCTACTAGCCACACTCGCCAAGATTATCCACGACAACCTTGTTACTCATCTCTTCATCCTTGAGGACACGGATGTTTTGGAGGGGAAGGTATTGTCATATCCCTAGCCTTAGGGGAGGGTGCCCATATCCAATATCAGCCTGTCATTAGCCTTCTGTGTTAAATTATAGTTAGTAGTAATTAATTACAGTTAATTAGCCTAATCAGTTAAATTAGTGGTTAATGTTAGTTGTAATGGGTATGTCGGATGTGACCACCTGGCTCTTCGTGGCTATTAGATCTAAGTTAGGTTTGTGAGGATTTATAAGCCAAAATCCTGTATTGGGAAGTTTATGAAAAGAAAATAGAGAGGAACTCAGTCGAGGGTGGCTGCAGTTGGTTACTTGAACGTTTAGCAATCCGTTCTTAGTTATTATCAGATCTTATTGTGGAATTATAAGGAAGTCCATGACAGGATGATGTCGTCGTTGTAGCTCTTTACTTCTTCACATTCTTCAAGTATTCACATAATACTTGTAAGTCTCATATCCTAGTAACTTTCTAGCTAACCTATACGAAGTTGACTCTAGTAAATATTCAAGCAACTCTTTAAATGAGTTTTGATTCACTAAAATATGACATCCAAACTTGACATACCCACGCTTGGTGGGTTTAACCGATCCAGCTTATCTTGAACGCGACTGTACCTTAATCGGTGTGAGACTTGCTTAGGGTTCAACTACATTCCAGTCCGAAGTTAACTTGTAGTAGGCTAGTAGTGTATGTAGCGGCTTAATACGGTATGATATTCAAAGCTAGACTAGGTCCCGGGGTTTTTCTACATTTGCGGTTTTCTCGGTAACAAAATTTATGGTATTTGTGTTATTTTTTTTCGGCATTATATTTATATAATTGAAATATCACGGGTTATGCATAGTTCAATCAGTTGATAAATCCTACCTTGATTATTAGATTGAGCTTGATTGACACTTGAGCAATTTTCTTTGGTACCGTCCAAGTTATTTCTCATATCAATCAGGCTCACTGATTTCTATCTGTTCGATTTGCTGATTGTGTTGAGAAATAGAGATAAAGCTCTTTGATATATTTCTTGATTGAGACTCACTTTTAAGTTGGTGCTCTCGGAATTATATTGGAGTTTAGTCCATACAGATTGCCGAACGAATTATTCGGTGTGGTTATTATACCCCCGCTTTTTCAATTGGCATTAAAGCATGCAAACACGTTAAGACATCATAAGTCTGTGTTTGTAGCAATCTGACTCTATGGGCAGAAGTGCAATCTCTGACAAACGCATTACAAGGAATAAAAATTCTGATTCTTTGGAATCTATTAAAGAGAAAGACTTGTTCGACTCAAATATAGATGAACATCTTGTTCCCATGAAACATACAGATATTGGTAAGTGTTATCCTCTTTACCTTACTGATGAGTCTGAGTCAGAAGTAGAAAGGGAAGCAGACAAAGTGTTAGAGCATAGCTCGGTTGAACCCACCAAGCGTTGGTATGTCAAGTTTGGTTGTCATATTTTAGTGAATCAAAACTCATTTAAAGAGTCGCTTGATTATTTACTAGAGTCAACTTTGTATAGGTTAGCTAGAAAGTTATTAGGATATGAGACTTACAAGTATTACGTGAAGACTTGAAGAATGTAAAAAAGTAAAGAGCTACATCGACGACATCATCCTTCCTCTTGAGGTTAGTAATATTTGACTTGAACTGTTTCATTCCTAACGTATCTTTCAAATCGTGCATATTGAAAACATAACTGCGAAGCTGCGAATGATTATACTCTAGTTAGACATAGTATTAAGGAATTACAATACGAAGTATAAAGTATATCTTTTGAACTTCGTATATAAGACATCGACATAATCGTATGAACTCGGTCCGAGTCACGCTCTGCAAACCGGCGATCAACTCGACGACTTTTTTTCATTCTTCAGTTCATCATTTTCTACGTCAATCCTCATTAATTCATTCTTTGATTTAATTAACAACCATTAATTCGGGTGGATTCATGGATTCTGGCCTGAAATCCACCTGTTTATATGAATCTCATTTAGATAAATCACAACCTAATTTAGATATGTCTTCATCAAAAATTTCATCAATAGAATTGCCTGATGATTTGTTTGAAGAGGCTTTAAATCCATGGATATTTTCACTACTAGGAAGATTAAATTTACAACATATCAAATTCGTAGATGCTGCTGTTATTTTAAGACAACAATGAAAGTTAACTGGGGAATGTAAATTCATTCCATTGGGGAGAGGATTTTGTACAATTAATTTGGACAATGAACTCGATCGTAGAACCATCAAAGCTGGGCAATGGGAAGTTCTAAATCAGGTTTTACAAGTAAGAAATTGGGTATCAAATTTCAGACCATCTAATCAGCATACTTCTAAAGCTCAAGTTTGGGTTTTGGTTTAGAGTTCTGGAAGGAAACTATATTATTCAAGATATGTAAAGAGATTGGAACACCTATCAAGATTGATACTACTACTGCAAATTGTGAATCTGGTTATTATGCAAATATTTTGGTTGAGATGGATTTCGCTCAACCAATTCCTAACAAAATATGGATTGGTACCAAATATGGGGGTTTCTTTCAAAATATTTCAATTCCAATCATTCCAAAGTACTGTCATCATTGCAAGATTATTGGCCATTTAACACCAGATTGTCGAATTCGGCAAACCAAAAGTAACTCTGAAGGTAGTGTTCTACAAAAGACTAATATAAGTGTAGAATCTCCTTACACATATTTTGATATATGTGACAGATCAGAAGTTGAAAATTCTCCATCTAAGGTACAAGTAAGTACTTACACTTTAAGCCACAACCTACAGTTAACAAAAGACTCACTAGTCACTACTATTACTGCTCCAGGAACACGGAAAAATTGTAGTACTATCAATCCTAATCTAGAAGGAGGAAGATTCAATGTGTTGAACTCTGATGATGACAAGGAATAGAAGGATATACGTAAAGAAGATTCTACAGTTGAGATAGCTCCACCACAATTAATGCAAATTGTTGAGGTTACAGAACTTGAAAACAGTGTTGTTAAGTTTATTGATACTGGCACAAGAATGATAACTTCACAACCTGTTCCTTTCACTACTTGGTCTTCAGTAGTTAAAACTGCAGAAAAGAAGAATTCAATTTCATCTACTTCAAATACACAAGCAAGTCATGTTCCAAATAATGCAAATGAGGTTGTTTAAAATGTCATTCCAGGTAATAAATCTGGTGGAAAATTTGCTAATCCAGTTGCTCATAAACATACTTTTAGAAGAAACATTGGTAAAGGAGGTCCAAACCTCCAAAACAAACCATGAATATTCTCTTTTGGAACATAAGGGGCCTTAGAATACTTAGGGATCAACAAAAGTTACATGCTTTAGTTAATCAATTTAATCCTTCCCTTGTTTGGATTGCTGAACCAAAAATTAAATGTTCCTCTTCTTTGTGTAGTAAGCTAAATTTACCTGGTATGCAATATATGGTAATTCACAATAAAGCTAATGATCACAAAAGCAATATATGGTTATTTTGGAGCATATCAATTGTTGCTTCTACTATTGTATCTATTACAAGCCAAATGATTACAATGGCTGTGGGTGAGGTGCTAGTATCTGGTATGTATGCTCATGTCAATGTTGTCTAAAGAAGGTATTTATGGTCTGAAATGCAAGCTATTAGTGAATTAAAAAAACCTTGGGCTGTGTTAGGTGATTTTAATGCAATTACATCCATGGAAGAAAAAGTGGGTGGTAAAGCTCCTTCAAGAAGATCAATGATTGACTTTAATGATTGTTTAAATGCATGTGAATTGATGCAAGCTCCGAAAATTGGTCTAGATTTTTCTTGGTCTAATTTTCAGTAAGGTAGCAAGAGAATTTTATGTAATCTTGATAGAGTGGTTTTCAACATGAAGTGGCTACAAATACATGGTGATTGGGGTTATAAGGTGGGGCTTAGAATTGCTTCTGATCATGCACCATTACTAGGTGGTTGTGCAAGTGTTCCAAAACCAAGGAATATTCCTCTAAGATTTCAAAAAATGTGGTTAGAGCACCCCGCATTCATGAAAGTTGTACAAGATAGTTAGGCAGAACAAGTACATGGTGATGATGCCTATATTTTTATGAAAAAACTCAAGAATCTTAAACAAATCCTTAGATAATGGAATTGGAAGGTATTTGGTGATGTTAATGTCCAACTTCAAGAAGCAGAAAATAATTTTAAAGTTAAAATGCAAATTTCAGATTCTAATCCTCATGATCAACAGGTTTTGGATGATTTGGTTACAGCTTAAAATGAATTTAATTCAAAAGAAGTTCAATATAGCACAATGATAAAACAGAAATCCAGAATTAAGTGGGTAATGGAAGGTTCCTCCAATACTAGTTTCTTTCACTCATATGTTAAAATTAGGCAAACCAGAAATGGCACATGTGAATTGGAAGATGAAAATGGTAACTTGGTATTTGATCAAACAAGAATTACTAAACTTTTAGTAGATTTTTTTGAGCATAGATTTCAAGCTCAAAATGTGGTTGTTAATGATTCTATTCTTGATGTCATACCTAATGTTATTACTGAAGATGATCAATTCATGCTTGAAGTCATTCCATAAGTAGAAGAAATAAAAGCAGCAATGTTTGGAATGGATGGAGATAGTGCTCCTGGACTAGATAGTTTCTCAGGAATGTTCTACAAAGCTTGCTGGGAAATTATTCAACATGACTTCATCAGAGCTGTTCAATACTGTTGGAGAAGGAAGTACATACCTAAAGGTTTAGACTCTAACTTCTTGACTTTACTACCTAAAATTCAAGGTGCAAAAAAACCCAATCAATTTATACCAATTGGTCTTAGTAATTTTAACTTTAATTTTTTTTCCAAAATCATTTCTCCAAGAATGGATAGTCTTATGCATAAATTAGTATCTCCTCAACAAGTTGCATACATTAACGGTAGAAGCATTCATGAAGAAATCTTTTTATCCTCTGAATTAGTTAATGAGATGAAAAAGAAAAGAAGAGGAGGTAATTTAAGCTTAAAACTTGATATATCTCAAGCATATGATTCAGTAATCTAGGATTTCTTATTTAAAGTTCTTCAAAGATATGGGTTTTCTGTGGATTGGTGTCAATGGTTTAAGGTGCTTTTATCATCTGCCAAAATTTCTGTAATGGTCAATGGTGGACCAAATGGCTTCTTCTCTATGCACATGGGACTCAAACAAGGGGATCCATTATCTCCAATTTTGTTTGTTTTAATGGAGGAAGGTTTAAGCAAAGGTATAACAAAGTTGGTGGAAACAAACAAGTTACAACCAATGGTGGTAAGAAATGGTATAGCTCCTACACACTTGCTTTTTGCTGATGATATTTTTCTCTTTAGTAATGGTTCAAAAAGAAGCATACTTATGCTTCAAAAAGAAGCATACTTAATCTCTTGAAATTCCTTGAAGACTATCAGATTTGCTCAGGTCAGATCATTAACAAGATTAAAAGAAAATGTTTTATAGATGGATGTTCTAATGTTAGAAAAGCTCGGATAGTAGACATGTTACAAATGGAACTAACCTCTTTCCCAGACAAATATTTGGGTGTCATTATTTATCCAGGAAGAATCAAAACTGCAACTTTATGGCCCATGGTTGAAATGATGCAAGAATACTTGGCAGTTTGGAAAGGGAAACTTTTATCTTTTAATGATAGATTGATATTGATTAAACATGTTCTAAGTAGCATTCCTATATACAAAATGGATGTATACAAATGACCATCTTCAGTTCTCAAGGAATGTGAAAAATTTATGAGGAATTTTCTATGGTCAGGTGATGCTGAAGTTAAAAAATCCAAACCATTTCTTGGAGAAGAGTATGTATTTCTTTTGCTGAAGGAGGTTTGGGGATTAGGAGATTATCAGATGTTAATAAAGCACTGTTGATGAAAATGATGTGGAGGCTTATAAATTCTAAGGAAGAATGGTCATTGTTTCTTGCAGCTAAATTCAGAGACAAAAATGGGCAATGGATACATCAATGTAAACTGTTTTCTGTATGGTCTGGATGAAAATGGGCATGGCAATCCCTTAAAAGTGATGTCAGATGGCTTATAGGCAATGGGGAACATATTTCAGTATGGTTTTATCTTTGGACTGGTGACTATCCAATAATTGATAGAATTGGTTTTACTGATTATGTTAATCATAATATACATATGAAAGTCAATGACTTAATACAAGACAATGAATGGATCATTCCCATTGAATTACAAGGTTTCATTCACTGTCCATTACCAAAGATAAATGGTAATCAAGATGAAATGATATGGAGTGGTGATATTAAGGGGGCTTTCTCAACAACAACAACAGTTAACAAAATCAGACACAAGGAACCAAAAGTTCAGTGGCCTTCTAATATATGGAAATCCTTCATTCATCCCAGTATCTCAAGAAACATTTGGAAACTTCAGCAAGGGGTTTTTGTTGATGACCAAAAGAAAATTAATCAAGGCTATTCAATGGTATCTATGTGCTGTGTATGCAAACAAGATAAACATAGTATGACTCATCAATTATGGTTCTGCAGATTCAGTGTGAAGATATGGCAACGACTAGGTAATATTTTAAACTTTCCCAATCCTTCATCCTTTGATCATGTTATTCACTGTGCTAAAAATCAAAGTCCTATTGTCAAAGAAGTTTGGTTAGTGGCATCTTTTTCTACAATGAGAGAACTGTGGTTCCTCAAAAACAAAATCTTCTTTGATAATGCTAAGCCAAATGAAACTGCTTTTAAAAGTAAAATCTTAAGCTTAGTTCACTATGGGGGACATAGGATGAAGGGAACCAGATGGAGTCATAACTATGATTCAATAATTCTTGACTTTTTTATGTTAAGTAACATAGGTTCTAAGTTCACAGCTATTAGAGAATGTATTTGCTTGCAGCCAACAAGAGGTTTTGTCTTATTTTGCTGTACTGGAACAGCAATTAGGGATCCAGGTTTGGTAAGTTTTTGGATAATTGCCAGAGATCATAATTGCAATGTTATTGGCACTATTTCAGGAGGTCTGGGGGTAGCTTCAAGTTACATAGATAAATCTCTGGCAGTGATATGGGCTATTAAACTGCATTGTGTTAACATCATTATCAGGTCAGATTAAAAAACAATAATTGAAGGCTTTCAAGAAGAATCAATTCCATGGTGCTTCAAACCTAGATGGCTTAAAGCTAAATCTTGCTTAGCTCAAATATGCTATGAGCATTGTTATAAAGAGATCAACTTCTCAGCTGAAGACTTGGCTAAGAAGGGTGCAAAGTTGCAGATGGGAGAAGTTGAATATCATATTGGCAGATCAGCAAACTTGATTAAAATAGGAAATATTACAGATTTTGTTAGTCATTCTTAGTCTTATGTAAAATACTTTTTTTTTTGTAATTTTGGTATTTCTTCTTTGTAAAACACTTTAGTTTTTCTGATATAACAAAAAATTGTGATCAGCAAAAAAAAAAAAAAGACATAATCGTATGAATGCTATTGTGATAAGGTATGGGTATGGGTGAAGATTTCGTCCTAGGAAACAATTTTTTACATTCATTTAAAGGAAGTACAATTCATAAACTTGTTTTATGAATCGAAAGGGAAATCTCTAGGTTTATTGGTATTGATATTCATTGCAAATATTTGGATTACCAATATGTGTGTTTAGTATAACCACTCATAACTTGTTTATGTATCTTGGTAAAACTATTCACAATGCATGGCTTTTGTATTGGTATGGCTTTTATTAGTGAAGTAAATCTTAAGTAATCACCTGATATGGTATGATCGATTTATTGTAATTGGTATGACCAACTCTAGACATTGGGGACCCAATCCTAGTAAGGGGTGCAACCGATCACAAGTATGTGGAATCGATCCTTGTAAGAGGTACAACAAGTCTTAGTAATTGGTAACCAATCCTATGACTTGTGCAACCGAATACAAGTAAATACCATAATTATGTGGTAACTGATCCTAGTACCTAGTAAACCAATTTTTGAAAAGATAGTGTGACCAATCCTAGTACCCACATGGAGGTAGAACTGAAGCTTTTTGTTTTGGTAGAAACGTGAAACCCATTAATGGTGATTTGATAGGATAATCAATCACATAGTTCTTGGAAGTCAGACGAACCAATTCCAAACTTGTTTGGAAGTGTGGCAAATCGGTTCCAAGATTGTAAATATGAAAAAGGATTTACAAAGTAAAGATGTCGACATACTTTGAAAATGTGAAGTAACTCTTATCTTTTATTGTTCAAAGATATTCCTTAATAACTAAAAGGGAATCCCAGATCGAAATAAATTGAGAATCTTTTAATTAAGGTTTTTAATTTTATATGCTTTTAATTTCCAGCAATTAAATGCATATCTTTAGAAAATAAAAATTAGTAATGTGCATTTACTAATTGGAGATTTTCTACTGAGATTTCGATCAATATTTGGATAGTGCATTTCCAGGAATTATGAAAATAGATTTTGCCTTTATTGCATATCTTTGAGAATATTCGGTTTTGGAAATTCCTTGGTGTCCAAACTTCCTTGGTCTATAAATATTTGTGACTACTCGTTTTCCCGTAGTCTACGTAATGTATATAGTTCTGAGGATCTAATGCTAAGTAGTATCGATACCTCTGCTGAACCGACAATGCTAAGTAATAAAAGATATGTAAGATCACAATACTAACGAGGAATACAAATATAATGTAAAATCTTCTAAGTTATCATGAGACACAAGATATTACGTGGTTCGACATTTGTCTACGTCCACGGGGTAATGAGTGATTGTTTTGTATTTAGTTGTAGTGGTTACAAAGATCTTAAATGCTTCCCAAAGTAACAGAGAGAACTCAAGTTGAAGTAAATACTTAAGTTCTAAACATTAAAGAGGTATAAGCTTAAGACTAGATCTTCTTCCCCTAGATATTGAATACCCTTAGTTTGTTGGTAAGGCTTGGTATTTATATCCCCTTCTGCTCTAGGTATATCTTCGCTGCCTCTGGGTCCTTCATCTACTGATATACCTTTCGTACCAATGGTACCTTCGTCCACCATGTACCTTCTCCAGTAGTAGTCTGCCACCTCAGCTGACCCACGTTCTTTCGGGAACTACCCAACCTAAGTATAGGTTGTACCTTCGTTCACCGCCTTCTTCTGCCAATCAGGTTCTGCCACGCCTCCTCTCTCCACATGCCTTGATTCATGCGTGTAGATAAGAGATTTGTACATTTAATGCTGATTAGATGCGTCATCTACCTTTGTCCCTTCGCCAACTGCCTCTTAGTAGACTAGGCTTTTACTCTTATTATCTCAACCTTCGAGGTCTCCGTTCTTAGGGCGATATAAAGTAGATCTGCAGGGGTATCCTTTGCTACTTAGGCTTCTTTATCCTGTAAAGGCTACATAGTTGGATTTTTATGCGACCACTAAGATCGCGACACGTGCTCCACAGAATATTGGTATTCACAGTTTGCCCTTTTTCTTTCATTTTCCACTGTTTGGTAGATGTGGAAGAAAACTTCCGTTACACCGCCATTTTGCACGTACCGATTGGGTGGTCCATACATGTCGACCGAGCAGTGCTTAAATAATCTCCCAATTTGTCAATTTTAGTGACAAAACTATCAACACATATGGATTACAAAATAAATAAATTTTGTAGCTTCTCATCCAAATGCTTGATCTCCTTGGTTCTTCAACATTACTCGAAATCTTCGTCACTTCAAAGTAATCCAATGATTCCAAATGTGTTCAATTCCGCTTCATTGTTGTTGAAGATCCATAGCTATAACAATGAGAAAACAATTACTCTTACTCATTATTATACAGTGTTATGGTATCATTATACAACATCAAAGTCCAATTGTATCACAACTTTGACAACAATACTATGGTGATATGTATCACTCCCCCTTAGTCAATACTTCATCTCAACATGAAAACCACTCCCCCTTACATAATGATCCGTAAACCATATATATTTGTAGTGTGAACTACACATTAATTCTCCCCCTTTTTATCAATATAAATTGACAAATGTACGAAAACTAGTGGGATCGTCATGAAATTTTCATAGAGCTACTTCATGACCAAAAGAGAACAACATACCAACTTGTATAGATGCCATCAAATAGCCAAAACTAAATGCATTCATCAAGGAGTTTATAAAGATACAAGATAACCCCTACAATATTCCACAGTCGCAGTCCCCACAAAGATTTGGCAATTAAGCACAAGTTCAATTAAGAACTCTCCCCCATAAAATGTCATTCCCAAAAGAACAACAAAAGCAACCTTACTTTCACAAGAAAAAAAGGATTTATTTGGACATTAACAAATCACATTAAAACATGAATTTGTATCCAAAAACACAATTGAAATAACCACAAAGAAAATGATCAATTAAATTGCCCCTGCTAATTACCTATATACACAAAGATGTGGATCAGGGAAGGACCAATACTTTCGGAGCAACACAGTATATACACAAAGATGTGGATCAGGGAAGGACCAATACTGCGGAATAATTAAAGATTCAGTATATTTTTCATCACTATTTGCACAATTGTTAGAGAATTGCTCGGTCGAACTCGCATGCGTTTCTATCTCAAGCATGTTTGTCAATATTAGTGATCAAAACTACACGTCTTGATTTCTAGTTTACTTATGACTAAGTCTTGGTCTAGGATAGTTAAGTAGAGTTGAGCTCCAGACTCCATGGCGATTATCTTATGAAGACGAAGAACTACTCAAGGAACCGGTGGAACTTCATCCGACCAAAAAGGTATGTGGAGACTTGAACTTATCTAGTACTCAAAAGTCTATCTATCTTCTACTCTTGAGACAACAGTCGTATAAGTGTGATAGTTTTCATACATACACATTTGCTATTTCGAGCCGAGTTTACTCGCCTATATTTTTCTCAAAATATGTGTTGGTAAGATTTCGCTTTAACCACCTTTCATCCTTATCCGTGAAGAAATTCATAATGACGTTTCAATCTTGAAAATGGCTTTGATGATGATAGTCGATTCTTTATGTCTAACGACTATTAAAACATTATAGAAGAATGTTTCAATGATTGAAATGTAGAGTTGATATTACGTAACCACCTATGGATATAAATGTGTGTGTTCACACATTAGTGTATAAATACATGTACCGAAAACCAAGTATGTGCATATGTGTGCATGCGGTATTAGTGAAGGAGATAGGTTGGGTACGCGTACCCATACGCGTACTGGCGGAAGCTCATGTCCGTGAATTTATGTTGAGTTTGGAGTTTACGAACTTACAAACAAGTTACCTTAGGTACGCGTACCCATAAAAGTTTTCAACCGAAAATTTATACTCGGATTTCAAACCCGATTCCGGTAAAGCTAGAGTATACATACCCGTACACGTACCCAAGATGGTTATATCTCAAATCGGTTATTCATGAACTTAAAACAATAAATAAATAAGGAATTCAATCTTTGCAAACCGTGGCTATATTGTTCATGAATTAATTCAAGTGAATCAAACTGTTTTTGCTTCAATTGTGTCTTGTGTAGTTACATAAGATTTCCTTGCAATTGAACAACTCTTTAACTAGTTCTTATGAGTCATTTGAACTAGTTATAAAGAAGATGAATATGGTTG
Source organism: Papaver bracteatum (assembly GCA_023529315.1). NCBI lineage: Eukaryota > Viridiplantae > Streptophyta > Magnoliopsida > Ranunculales > Papaveraceae > Papaver > Papaver bracteatum. Next base: position 849,574 of record JAJJWX010004466.1, on the reverse strand, counting down.
ATATGAAATTACTCATATGGCTAACCATTGGTTAACTATTTGTGAACCAACTAAATGTACACGTTTAGGTACGGTTACTCAAACCTAAATGAAATACATTTCATTTGTGTGTGACAAGCTAAGTTTCGATCTAACGGTTGAAATATATTAGCTTGGATAAATCATATTTTTCATCTAACGGTGAAAATTGAATGCTTTGTTACCAAGGTAACTTAGATTGCAAACCCTGATTTAAAAACTATATAAAGGAGACGTCTAGCAACTATAAAAAATAATCCCCACACCTCTTGTGTGATACTAGTTGATTTTGCTAGAGTCGATTCTCCTTTAATCGTAGGTTTCTTCTCGATACCATGTCGATTAACGACTTGAAGACTTCATTGGGAATGTGAAGCCAGGCGAAACTACTTCTCTTGTAGTTGAGCGTTCTGATCTTGACATTTTCAATCATACGAGTTCAATTGAATAATTGTGTTGAGATTATATCTATGATATGGCAAGATACAAAGAAATCACAAATATCTTCATCTCATCGTTTGTGATTCCGCAATATCTAGTTTCGCTACCATACGATTTAGATTATTGTGAGGTGATCAATAATTCTAGGCTGTTCTTCGGGAATATAAGTTCGGGTTATTGGTTGGTTCATGTTTACCTTGATTTTATCAAAATACGGAACCAAACTCGTAGGTTTATTTGTGGGAGATAAATTTATCTATTATCGTAGACTTTTCTGTGTGATACAGATTTGTTTATTCAAGTCTTCGACTTTGGGTCGTATCAACTCTTGGTTGTGGGTGAGATCAGCTAAGGGAATCAAGTATGTAGCATCCTGCTGGCATCAGAGACGTAAGGAGCACAACTGTACCTTGAATCAATGTGATATTGATTAGGGTTCAACTACAGTCCAGACCGAAGTTAGTTTGTAGTAGGCTAGTGTCTGTAGCAGCTTAATACAATGTGGTGTTCAATCTGGACTAGGTTCCAGTGTTTTTCTGCATTTGCGGTTTCCTCGTTAACAAAATTTCTGGTGTCTGTGCTATTTATGTTCCGCATTATATTTTGTTATATAATTGAAATATCACAGGTTGTGCGTTGTATTGATCAATTGTGAAATCCAACCTTTGGTTGTTGATTCAAAATTGATTGATCCTTGGATATTGGTTTTTGATACCATCCAAGTTTACATCTCTTGTATTTGATAAAGACTCGCAGATTCTATTTGCTTGAGTATAGATCAAATCGAGAGATAGAGATATTAACTCCTTCATATACTTTTTATTAAGATTGAGTCTGACTGTCTAGTTGATTCTCTTAAAAGAATATTAGAGTTAGTCCATACAGATTGCTAATCGAAATATTGGGTGTGGTTGTTAGACCCCCGCTTTTTAAATTGGTATCAGAGCAAGTAAACACATTTGAGACCTCAAAAGTCTGTGTTTGTAGAGATCTGATTCTATGGACATAGGTGCTATCTCAATCAAAATACCACTAGTCTTCGATGACTCAAATTACTTATGGTGGAAAATTGCTATACGAGCTTTTCTTCAAGTGCGTGAGTTTCAATCATGGGTATATGTTGTTAATGGATATGATGCTCCTATTGTTGCAGTAGGTAATGTTAATGTTCCAAAAAATATTGGCGAATACGATGATGTTGAGATACTTGCTGCAAAGCAAAACTCCGACGGTTTGAATGCCATCATACATGCCATTACCCCGAATCTTCAGCACCATGTGTCAAATTGCACTAGGTATAAAGATGCGTGGGATATCTTAGAAACCGTATTCGAAGGAAATACCAGCAAAAAGGAAGCCAGGCTTTAAAACATAAATTATGATTTGGAAAACCTTCGTATGGGAGATGAAGATTCATTTGATGAGTTTAATCACAATGTGTCTAAAATTGTTAATGCATCTTTTGCATTGGGTAAGACTATTCCTGAAAAGGACATTATGATAAAAATTCTCAGATCACTGCCATCTAGATATAATTCTAAGAAGCATGCCATCATAGAGGGAAATAACCTTGATAATCTCTCCAGAAATATGCTGGTTGGGAAGCTTAAGATTTTTGATCATGAACATTCATCCAAATCTAAGGATGTTGCGTTCAAAGCACTAAAAGACACAAAATTACTTGATAAAAGTAAAAATGTATATATCTTTGAAGATGATCACTCTGAGACATCTTCATCCGATGAAGATCTTGAAAAATCAGTCTCGATGATCACAAGACAGTTTAGATACCTTCTTTTGAAGAGAAGTAAACGGTTCACTAGAGATAAGCCAAAAGCATCAGTAAAACCTCATAATTGTATTCCTCCTAAAAAAAGGGACACAAATGAAACTGATGACGAGGATATGCCTCAGTGCTTTAAGTGTAAAAGGTTTGGTCATTTTGCAAATGAGAGCCCAAATTGTAGAAATACACTGGGAACACAAGTCTTGCTGCAACACTTGATGATATGTTTGTCGATTATGGTGCTAATGAAGACAAAAAATCAAGTGTTGCTCTTCTATGTGAAAATATTGATTTTGATAATTGTACCAATACATACATCAATCTTGATAATCTTTTAGAAGAGAACCCAATCAATATGGAAGATTCAATTGACCCTTCTTTTGGAAACTCCATGTTTAATGTTTCAGGACCTACTATGTGCCTAGCAGCTTGCGCCTCACGAATTCCTGATCCATTCCTTGCGTTGACATGTTCCTATTTTTCTCTCAAGGGTCATGACCTTTCAAAGTGTTTCAAGTACAAACACAAGATGATATATGTCAAAAAAATTCTAAGAAGAGCAGATCGTCTAGCTACCAAGCTTAAACTAGTGGAGAAAATAGCTGAGGTATGTAAGATATTATCTTCTTCAAAGAAAGTAGTTTCCAAAGATAGATTTAGACCAGTAGAAAAGAAAACATGGTCTAAACATAAGGAAAAGCAAGGTTCTATGAATTCCAACCAAACAGATCATAGTGGACAGATTGTTGTTCGCCACAACACAACTTGATTGTGTTGTATTTGTGCATCTTGTCTCATTTTCTTGTTTAAAAGAAACAAGATCTTGCATACCTCAGGCTCTAATTTTTTTTATTTTTTTTTCTAGCTTTGTGTTGTTTGGTTGTGGAATTCTTTCATATCACTGTTGTTATTGGAAAGGACCTGTTTGCCAAAAGAAGAGGGTTATTATCGACAATTCCACTCTTTATAGGGCTATGAGCTGTGCGTACACAAACCTTTTTATAGGTTTATAAAACTTACATTCCTTTTTCTTTTTCTGATACTCTTTATATCTTAAGACTGCTTGTTGAGGTTTGGTTGTGAATGCCTCTCACAAAACCGTTGCTTACATGGAAACTCCAAGCATCATGTCCTCTGATGGAAAGGATATCAATATGATTTTTAAGCCATCAATCACTAAGGAAAAGGAGAAATCTCTAGTGCCTCCAACTTTGAAAATAAAAAGAAGGAATATGAGGAAGCCAAGAGTTGTTCCTTCAAATTCTTAGAAGTTTTCTGATGTTCTTGAAGAATTGAATCAGGCAAGAAAAGAGATTCAACAAATAAAGGCTTGTGTTTTAAGATCATTGGAAATTCAGAAGGCCCTGGTTCGACATCATCAACCTAGAAGGTTTATTGGTATTAAATCCTTCCTCCATGAACCATATGTTCCAATGGCTGTTGACGACAAGGAATTTTTCAAAGATCTTAATGTCTAGGAAGTCTTCTTATGAGAATTTTATTCTTGTGTTTTAGGAAGAATAACTAGAGTTTGGAATAGCCATTATTGTGATTACACATAGTTATGTCCAAAAAAAATTCATCTTTGTTTTTTTAGATTTTTTTTCTATTTATTTAAAAAACTCTAAAAATAGTGTGGAGGATGATTGTTCTAGTATTAATCTTTATGGTTTCATATATTGTAATATGTTATGGGATATATGTGTTTACGTCCGTGAACTATTATTGTCCCATACAATGTCAAAAGTTATCTCTTTTATATGTCGATATGAAAGTATTGATACAAGATCGATGAACTTTTGACAAACAAAAGTTAAGCCTATTATGTCAATTCATTGATGGAAGATAGGTTAAAATCTTTTGTTTACAAGGATTATGTCTATTGTATGTCATTGTGCAAATAGTTATGAAAAATAGAATGAATTCTTGTCTATGCCACGGTATTGATCTTTCCCTGATCTATATTTTATGTGTACTGCAATGCTCCATAAGCTTTCTTGTGTTGAGCATAAAACGATTGAGTTAATCATTCTTTTATGGATAACGTAGTCGTAGCTCCGAAAGTTCTCTTATGTCGAGCATGTTCAATTAAATTGATCACTTTTGTGTTTAATTTGATTGAGTATTCCGATTAAATTAATCATGGGTTTTCTTATGGTTAGCTTAATTGAGAATTTTGGATATAGAAAATCATTTCATATGGTTTTTTGATGTCCAATAAAATCCTTATTTTCTTGTAAAAAGTAAGGTCTCTCTTGTTGTTCTCTCGGGAATGACATCAAATGGGGGAGAGTTCTTTTGAACTTGCGCTTAATTTCCATATCTTTGTGGGGAGTGCGGCTGTTAAATTTTTAGGGGTTATGTTGTATCTATATAAACTCCTTGATGAATGCATTTAACTTCGGCTTTATGATTGCATCTAAACAAGTTGATATGTCATTTTCTTTGGTCTTGAAGCGTCTCCGTGAAAATTTCATTAGGATCCCGTTTTCGTACCTTTGTCAATTTTATTGACAAAAAGGGGGGGAATTAATATGTAATTCACACTACAAATACATATGGTTTTCGGATCATTATGTAAGGGGCAGTTGTTTTCGTGTTGAGACGAAAGTATTGACTAAGGGGGAGTGATACATATCACCATAGTATTGTTGTCGAAGTTATGATATAAGAACTTTGATGTTGTGTAATAATACTATGACACTGTATAACAATGATCGAGAACTTTTGTTTTCTCATTGTTATGGCTACGGGACTTCAACAACTATGATGCTGAACTAAACATCTATGGAATCATGGGAGTACTTGGAAAAGACGAAGTTTTCGATTAATGTTGAAGCACTAAGGAGATCAAGCATGTGGACAAGAAGCTACACAGTTTTATCTATTTTGTAATCCTTATGTATTGATAGTTTTGTCACTAAAATTGACAAAGGGGGGAGATTCTTAGAGCATTGCTCGGTCGAACTCGCATGCGTTGCTATCTCAAGCATGTTTGTCAATATTAGTGATCAAAACTATACGTCTTGATTTCTAGTTTACTTATGACTAAGTCTCTGTCTAGGATAGTTAAGTATATTTGAGCTCCAGACTCCATGGAGATTATCTTATGAAGATGAAGTACTACTCAAGGAACCGGTAGAACTTCATCCGACCAAAAAGTTATGTGGAGACTTGAACTTATCTAGCACTCAAAAGTCTATCTATCTCCTACTCTTGAGACAACAGTCGTATAAGTATGATAATTTTTATACATACACATTTGCTATTTCGAGCCGAGTTTACACGCCTATTTTTTTCTCGAAATATGTGTTGGTAAGCTTTCGCTTTAACCACCTTTCATCTTTATACGTGACGAAAGTCATGATGATGCTTTAATCTTGAAAATGGCTTTGATGACGATAGTCGATTCTTTATGTCTAACGACTATTATAACATTATAGAAGAATGTTTAAATGATTGAAATGTAGAGTTGAGATTACATAACCACCTATGGATATAAGCATATATAGTGTGTTCGCACATTAGTGTATAAATTCATGTACCGGAAACTAAGTGCATGCATATGTGTGCATGCACCCACGGAAGTTTTCAACCGAAAATTTCTGTTGGGTTTTTAAACCCAATTTCGGTAAAGCTAGAGTACGCATATCCGTACGCGTACCAAACTGGTTATATCTCAAATCGGTTGTTCATGAACTTAAAATAATAAACACAAAATTGGTCAAAAAGACCAAAACAGAAAATTCCTGGGTGAAGTAGATTCTTAGCTTTAGATACTGTTTATATAGCCAAAAAACAGAAAAATATTGTTCATTTAGCCAAAATGGATATTTGACCCAGAATTTTTTTTATTTATTAACCTGGAGAGACAAATATGTCCCTATCTTCTACAAATCTTTACAAATCTTTACTGTTTCTGTTTCTGGGTAAAAACAGAGTATTTTTTATGGATATATAAAAACAGAGTATTGTTTCTGTTACTGTTTATGGATATATAAAAACAGAGTACTCTGTTTCTGGGTAATTAAAAAAAGGAATTCTACACAACAGATCACAGGAACGACCTACCGCTTGGGTCAGTCAAAATGTCGCTCAAGAAAAATATTCTTGAATAAAACAAAAACATTCAAAAGGTTAGGTTATGCCTGATTGTACGTCATATGACATGCTTAGAACGTCTAAGATACATGTTAATGGATTAAAGGAATCCATTTAGTCCAGTGAAGTGGACATGAAGTGAATATTTTTGTTTATGGAATTATACACCACCAGGTGACGGCGGTGGCGGTGCAACATACAATACTTTTCTCCCAGCACTATCATACCCCACTTGTGCATAATTCCCATCTGCCAACATCACAATTCTAGGCTGAACTTATTGCTGTTGCTGCTGTGGTTGCTGGGGCGCAACATTGTACACCTGTTGTTCACTATAAACAGGTGGCGGAGGAGCGTAATACCCTTGACCAGGTACTTGCAATACGCTTTGTGGTGGCGGCACTTGAGTTTGATAGTAACCAGTGGGTGTCGGTATCAAATAAACTTGATGATCAGCACTAGAAAGTGGTGGTGGAGCAATATTCCTTTCTTGCCAATACCCTGCAGCTGTGGGTAACACAATTAGTAATCTAGTAATGAAAATCCAAGTATACCACGCTTCAAAACGAGATGAAACTGATTTTCATCCAGCATATTCCGATGAAAATACAATCATATTATAGTCTATAACTAGATAAAACTAGTTTTCATCCTGCATATAGCATGAAAATCAGGTGTTGTAATAATGCACTAGTGACACTAGTTACATCCAGTGTTACTAATATTCGACACAGGACGTAACTGGTAGCATCCAGTGTTACTACTATTTGAATAGATTGGATGTAACTGGGTACATCCAATGTTACTACTATTCGAATAGGGCGGATATAACTAAGTACATCCAATGTTACTAGTATTTTCTACACGAGATATCCTCGAGTACATCAAGCAACAACATAGGATCTAATTGGTTACATCCAGTGTTAATACTACTATTTGGAGCAATAAAATAAAACGTATCTACTAAGGTTTTGTATGTTATATCCCAACTTAAATTAGATGTAAACTAGTTACATCCCAACTTAAAATTAGATGTAAACCAGTTACATCTTAAGTTAAAGTTAGATGTAAACCAGTTACATCCTATCAAATTTAGCCGTAGAGATGCTATATGCCATAGAAAATCACTCGTGCATTCTTACAAACACCTGTTGAGCATGACTTTGATTATGCCTATTCTTAGAATACAATTCGTATAACCATATGCAAACCATTTCATCCAAAACATACAATTCATATAACAGATGAAATCCAGTTTCATCCAAAACATAAACATAATTTTTTTTACTACAACCCAACTAAAATCCAGTTACATCTAGTGAAATATAAATAAAATCAACCAATTCAACAAATCAATCATGCAATTCTGAAAATAAAATCAAGACGAGAAGAAATGTTCCGGTAATCATGGAAGAGTTCATATTTTGTTTAGTGGGCTGCAAGATCATGGAAGAGTTCCTCACAGCTTAAACATCATCAATAGCTTATGTTTCTGTAGACCAATAATCCTCATAGATCTAAAATTGAGGTTTCATGAGTCATCGTAAGATAAATTTATGAGATTCCATTCAGAAAGTGGTAATAAAGATTCATTATACTAACAATTAAATTATGATATAAGCGAGAATGATTTTTTGACAACAAAATTAATTAAGATGATGAAGTAAAAAGGAGGAACAAAAAGAGAAGGGACCTGAAATTAGATGGACGCGAAGGATGAATCCCAGCAAACAGATATACTTCTTCTCTCAGTCCTCTATTAAATCACATAAGTCGAATGATTTAAGATACCAGTCTTCTATTGAATCTCTTGGCATAAAATCAACTTTCACATTTTTCAACAAAGTTAAGAGATTTCCTGATTTCATAGGGTATTGACCCTTCCAATTTTGGGGCACTCGTAGATGATTAATTGCTGCAGAGAAGAAAACGATCGTAAATCCGGAATATTTAGACACCAGCCGGTAGTGGAACTGGTGGTGGTGCTGGTGGTGATCGTGAAGAATTTTTGATGTATAACGAGAGAAGTTTTTGATAATGTCTATGGTGGAGAAGGTGAGAGCAGTTTGGATCTGGTTTTTATGGAGGCTACGGAGAAGACAAGAAGAAATGTTCCCCATCTGATGTTTAGTAGTGTGATAGAAAGGAGGAAGAAAGGTAAGGGTAATTTAGTCTCTCTCCATTAAAAGATTCCTTTGGACATTTGACCTAGGATTAATTCCTACCAATCCATATAGCCCAGAAAACATTCTCTTTTGGCTATATAACCCATTTTCTGAATAATAAATCCATAAGGAATGCAATATTTGCAAACCGTGGCTATATTGTTCATGAATTGATTCAAGTGAATCAAACCGTTTTTGCTTCAATTGTGTCTTGTGTAGTTACATAAGATTTCCTTGCAATCGAACAACTCTTGAACTAGTTCTTATGAGTCATTTGAACTAGTTATGAAGAAGATGAATATGGTTGATATGAAAGTACTCATACGACTAACCATTGGTTAACTATTCTTGAACTAACTAAATTTACACGTTTAGGTATGGTTACTCAAACCTAAATGAAATACATTTTATTTGTGTGTGATAAGCTAAGTTTCGATCTAACGGTTGAAAGATATTAGCTTAGATAAATCAGGTTTTTCATCTAACGAATGCTTTGTTACCAAGGTAACTTAGATTGCAAACCTTGATTTGAAAACTATATAAAGGAGACGTCTAGAAACTGGAAAAACTAATCCCCACACCTCCTGTGTGATACTAGTTGGTTTTGCTAGAGTCAATTTTCCTTTAAGCGTAGGTTTCTTATAGAGACCCTGTCGATTAACAACTTGAAGACTTCATTGGGATTGTGAAGCCAGACGAAACTACTTCTCTTGTAGTTGTGCGTTATGATCTTGTTATTTTCTATCGTACGAGTTCAATTGAATAATTGGCTTGAGATTATATCTCTGATAGGGCAAGATACAAAGAAATCACAAACATCTTCGTCTCATCGTTTGTGATTCCGCAATATCTAGTTTCGCTACCATACGATTTAGATTATTGTGAGGTAATCAATAATTCTAGGATGTTCTTCGGGAATATAAGTCTGGGTTATTGATTGGTTCATGTTCACCTTGATTTTATCGAAAGAAGGAACAAAACTCGTAGGTTTATCTGTGGGAGACAGATTTATCTATTATCGTAGATTTTTCTGTGTGATACATATTTGTTTATTCAAGTCTTCGAATTTGTGTCGTAACAACTCTTGGTTATGGGTGAGATCAGCTAAGGGAATCAAGTGCGTAGCATCCTGCTGGCATTAAAGATGTAAGGAGCGCAACTGTACCTTGAATCAATGTGATATTGATTATGGTTCAACTATAGTCCAGACCGAAGTTAGTTTGTAGTAGGCTAGTGTCTTTAGCGGCTTAATACAATGTGGTGTTCAATCTGGACTAGGTCGCGGGGTTTTTTGCATTTGCGGTTTCCTCGTTAACAAATTTTTTGGTGTCTGTGTTATTTCTATTCCGCATTATATTTTATTATATAATTGAAATATCACAGGTTGTGCGTTGTATCGATCAATTGTGAAATCCAACCTTTGGTTGTTGATTGGAAATTGATTGATCCTTGGATATTTGTTTTTGATACCATCCAAGTTTACATCTCTTGTATTTGATAAAGACTCGCAGATTTCTATTTGCTTGAGTATAGATCAAATCGAGAGATAGAGATATTAACTCCTTGATATACTTTTTATTAAGATTGAGTCTGACTATCTAGTTGATTCTCTTAAAAGTATATTAGAGTTAGTCCATACAGATTGCTAATCGAAATATTGGGTGTGGTTGTTAGACCCCCGCTTTTTCAATAATGACATATAATATACTTCATCTTTGTAAACAAAAGTTCATCCTTTCTTCCATCAATATTTGCATAATGACATAAAAGGCTTAACTTTTGTAGTCAAAAGTTCATTCTATCTTTTATCAATGCTTTCATACCGACATATATTAGAGTTAACTTTTGAACAAGTATGGGACATTCAAGGTTTACAGACGTAAACAACATATCCTATAACAATTTTCAATATATAAAACCATAAATATTAATAATGTAAAAATCATCTTCCAAATAAAATTTTAGAATTTAAACAAATAAATCTAAAAACATTGCAAGATAAAAACGTTGGCAATAGCTATGTGTACTCACAATAATGGCTATTCCAAACCCTAGTTATCCTTCTTAAAACAAAAGAATAAATTCTCATAAGAAATTTTCTAGACATAAATCAAAAGAACAAAAGAAACAAAAAACTTAGACGTGATCAGCAACCATAGAACGAACAAGAGTGAGTTTATCAGATGCTTTCTTTAGCTCGTTTTTTAGAAACGCGAGGTTCTTTGATGAAATTTCAAGTTGTTCACAAACGACCCCAAAATCTTGAAGAAGATTTCCAACCAATTAAAGAGACATTTGAACTGGAAGATCTTTTTCATGATCAATTACTAGAAAGCAAATTATGGAGATGGGTTCTTCATGAATCTCAAATACTTTGACATCATTAAACTTATCTTCCTAATTGCATCCTTCCATTGTGCACACCAAACAAAAATCCAAGAGAGTCTTGACGTTACCAAAAACTTATATATCAAAAGAAAACCTTGATATGTATATATATATATATATATAAGATATTTTCATAAGGAAACCCTAGGGTCACTTGTAACAATTTGGTAATGGGTCAAGTGCACAAAATTCATGGTTATGACCCACGAGTCAAAAACCAGGGAACCAGAGGAGCAAACGTTCATGAACATATTTTTCCAGAACCAAAAATAATTTAAACACATGAAAAAAAGCTTTGTTTTACAAGGAGTGAAACACAAAGTTGGATATCAACTGTCATTAAGGAAGACCGGACTAAAGTTTTAAACAAAGCATCATACGGACAAGACACAACAACTGTCCAGAGCAAGGCTCAGAAAGGAGGAACAAGATCAAAATAAATAAGTATAACACAGACCATTTTTCAAGAATGAATCATCTTCTTGAGAGTTATGTTTACCATCTCATGGTCATACAGAGGATACACATAAGGAAGTAGTCAAGTTGTAATATGATGAACATGAAACTCATCAGAGGTATTGATGTTTTCCTTTTCACTTTCTTGACACAAAACAGAAGCCTTATGTGAAACTTCAAAAGAATTAACAAGAGAAGGACATGAGTTACCTGAACCAACTTCTTTTCTCGCCTTCTTGATCTTACGCTTGAGACTATTGATACTGGTCTTGATCTTTGAAACACGATTATTGATGTGAATATAATCGGGAACACTTATTTTAGGAGCAAGATCATCTTTGAAGAAAATAAAGGAATTTAAAGTTTTCTTATTCCTTCGAAATATTTTCCTCTTTACAGACTTTTCAGAGTTATTAGTAGTCATCCATATAACATTATTCTTCTTACAGTTGTAAGTAGAAGTTGTGTTATATTCATAATCAGGAATTGGCCAATCACAACACTTTTCATGATTGTGAGATGAATTTCTAAATGTACACTGAGAAGCGGGTTTGATTACTTCTTTATACATCCAGACAAGAATGTTATGAAGTTTTTCATTCCGTAAACGAAGGTGACACCTTCTTTTAATGTGACCTTTCTTTACACAATAATAACAGTTGACATGAATGTTTTTAACCATTCTTAACTGAGCAGTCTTAGATGGATGACTTTCTTGGTTTCTAGAGACATCTGCTGCTGAAGAGAGTTTTTCACTTTTACTGCTGGTGAAATTTTCAACTTGAGAAAGATTATTAGGAAGAACAAAATTGATCTTAGTAGTATTTGGAGAGTCTATACCTTTATAGCACAGACCACATATATCATGATGATCTTTACATGCTCCTAGCATAGAAGAAAATTTTGTAGAGCTGGAATTGGATTTTTTCAAATTCTCTTCTAAAGATTTAACCTTCTCAAGAGCAGTACTAAGATCAGTACTAAGATCAGCCTCCAATTGTTTCTCTCGGGTGAGAAAAAAAAATATCTGTCATTTAAACAATTTTGTTGAGATCATACCTTGCATCGGTTTCTACAAGTCTTTCTTTCAACTCAAAAAGATTTTGACGAAGTTCATCACATTCAAAATTTTTTGAACATAGATCTTCTTCACGATCTTTAAGAATAGATTGTAGCAAACTTTAACTACACTCATATCCCTTAAAGAGTTTTCTCATTTTCCTGTTTTCAAGACAGAGAGGAGTCAGAAATTCAGCCAAGCAAGAAGTTGACTTTTCTTTCTTTAGGAGATGATCGAAAAGAGATTGTTCTACTGTGAGACTTCCTCATCTATATCCTGTCTCTTTTTGAATCATTTTCATTAGAAAGTTTATCCAACTATTCATATAGGCGTTCTTCCCAGTTATACATAGTTTTAGAAGAAGGAGAAGACATGAGAGATTTCTCAGGAAAAACAAGGCTTTGCACCATGTTAGAATGTTCTGAACTGGTGATGCGTTGTCATAGATATTATCATCCATAGTTAGATTGCTACAAACATAGACTTATCAGGTCTTTAAACTTGTTTGCCTGCTCTGATACCAATTGAAAAGGTGGGGTCTAACAACTACACCCAATATTTAGTTTGACAATCTGAATAGACAAACTCCAATATACTTTCAAGAGAATCGACTAGACATTCAGACCCAATCTAGAGAAAAGTATATCAAAGAATTTTATATCTCTATCTCTCAATTCAATCCGCAATCATCAAATAGGAATTTGCGAGCCCGATTGAATATAAGAGAAAGAACTTGAACGGTACTAAAAACCAATGTTCAAGGATCAATCAATTTCAAATAATAACCAAAGGTTGGATTTCCCAATTGGTCGATTCAACGCACAACCTCTGATATTTCAATTATATAACAAAATATAATGCGGAAAAGAAATAATACATACACCAGAAGTTTTGTTAACGAGGAAACCGCAAATGCAGAAAAACCCCGGGACCTAGTCCAGATTTGAACACCACACTATATTAAAAAACTACAAACACTAGCCTACTACCAATAAACTTTGGACTGGAATGTAGTTGAACCCTAATTAATCTCACACTGATTCAAGGTACAGTCGTGCTCCTTACGCCTCTGATCCCAGCAGGATACTATGATATGGTTGTAGAAGTGGTAAATAAAGTTGTCGTTCACTCGGACTCGTTGAGGTTTGATTTAAGACTTAAAAATAGAAAATGCTAAAAACAAAGAAAATATATACAAAAAATTGTCACAAAGTGTCGAGAGAACTGGGACTCGGGATTCCATCATTAATCAAAATCGATTGGTTCATATAATGACTCATAACAATTATAGCTCTTTTATGGACTCTATTTATTTGCCAAGGTAGATTTTTAAAATATTAGGTGTAAATCACAAGCATGGTGTATCAAAAGCTCTTACGTCTAAGCATACACCATCAAACGAAATCACAACTAATTAGTGAAAATCATAAATCAATTAAAATAAGTGCAAAAAGTCATAATAAATCAAATGTAGTTACCAAACTATTGTGAAATAAGGCTTCCTCCATCGTCTCAGTGGTGGGGTTTAGCTCTTCATGGTGTAAACACTCTTAAAAGATAGAAACATGGCTCAAAAGGTGTTTTTATTGAAAAATATTTGAAAACAGAGCTTCGCAACGTTGTAATTATGTTATAGACGTCACCGTTACAATTCGGGTGTTGCAGATTCAAACCAAACTGTTACAAAGCTACTATTGCATACATTGTTGATAAGCGACAGTTTCAGATTGTCTTTTCTTCGTGTTCTTGAGAACGACAGTTCTCTGATGTCGTCTGCAACTCCTCCTTCTTCTTTTCTGCTACTTCTGCAGAATCTCTCTACAATGATTTTTGGTGTTCTGAAATTACCCCAAGGTCTCGATAGATTTTTCTGCATAAGGCCTACGCTATATATACCTCACATGCCGGCTTAATCTCGACGAAATCTCTACTTTATTTTTTTTCTTTTTCTTTTGCCATAAGTTCCGAATATTTCTTCTGATTCTTCTTTAGTTTCTTGATCGGATTTTATTCCTTCCAAACTTCTCTTTTGTCGACAGGACCAAATCCTAAGAGGATATTTCTTCTTCCAAACAAAACGTTACTTCCAAAATTATATCCAAAAGTCTCGTGAATACCTCACCTTCCCTGTGTAATCGAATAACAAATATTTCCTTCCCTTTTTACGTGAAACATCCCTGTTTGAACAAGACAACTCGAAACCAATCAAAATCCAAGAAAAAATCTCCCATAATCTTCACGAAACATCAAATATTCCGGCAATATTTCTCCACCCCTGTTCTTTCCAAACTCGATGATACAGCCCAATTCTGTTGATTGAAAGGCTTATACCAGCCTTGTTAATCCAAAAGAGTCCCACTGAAACTAATTCTGGCGATTGAATCTCCTCCAAAACCTCCCAAAAATCCAACCCTAAAATATGTTCGTGACTACACATTTTCCCGCCAATTTTATATTTAAATGGGAAGATGAAGGTCGCCCCTTAACCAATGATGGGGTGAGAATAGCGATTTGGGTGCCCCTTAGTAATTTGGTTATCCCTTATCCACTGCTGAGGTGCCTTTATCATTTGTCCTTTGGGTGCCAATAACATTTTTCTGGGATGTCTTCGACGCTTCTCCGGGGTGCCTTTAACTCATTTTCTGGGGTGCCACCGGTACTTTCTCCAGGGAGTGCAAACAACACTATTCGAGTCAATTTTCTCCGCAAAAGCTTATTTCTCCAAAAACACCTACAAAAATATAAAATAATCAAATAAGTACCAAATCGAGCACTAACAATACACATAATTGAGATCAAAATAGACACATAAATGTGTCTATCATACTACACACTTGATTCCCTTAGCTGATCCCACCCACAACTAGGAGTTGCTACGACCCAAAATCGAAGACTTGATAAACAAATATGTCTCACACAAAAAAGTCTATTGGAATAGATAAATATGTCTCCCACAGAAATACCTATGAGTTTTGTTCCGTCTTTTGATAAATCAAGGTGAACAAGAACCAATTGATATACCAGACTTATATTACCGAAGAACAACCTAGAAATATCAATCACTTCACAATAATCCCAATCGATTAACGAAACAAGATATTGTGGAATCACAAACGATGAGACGAAGAAGTTTGTGACTACTTTTCAATCTTACCTATTGGAGATAAATCTCAAGCAAATCTTATCAAAGATAGTTTTCAATCACGATAATAAAAGTAAGATCAGAACACACAACTACAGAGAAAATAGTTGGGTCTGGCTTCACAATCCCAATGAAGTCTTTAAGTCGTTAACCTACATGGTTTTCTAAAAAACCTAAGATTAAAGGAGAATCTACTCTAGATTATGAAACTAGTAACACACATGAGGTGCGGGGATTAGGTTTCCCAGTTGCTAGAGTTCTCCTTTAGATAGTTTTCAAATCAGGGTTTGTAATCTAAGTTACGTTGGTAACAAAGCATTCAATATTCACCGTTAGATGAAATACTGATTAGATTCAAGCTAATATCTTTCAACCGTTAGATTGAACTTATCTTGTTATACACAAATAAAATGTACCTTCATTTAGGTTTATGTAACCGTACCTAAACGTGTGCACCATGTTGGCTCAACAATAGTTAACCGAGGTTAGGTATATGAACACTCTTCTATCAACCTTATTCATGCAATAACTTCCCCTTGAATTTCGGGACACCCAAATTTTTGGATTCTCGCCGCCTATAAGAGGGGAATAAAGAGAAGGAATTTTTATTAATTCCCTTTCTTCTTCCTTGAACCGTTGATTTCCATCTCTTTCATTGAGATTATTCTTTTGCTGGTAACTGCTCCTTTAGATTCTTCGAGTGCTTTGGCTCCACAGTTGTCCGTACAAGTAAGTGATACTCGTTTTTAGTTTCGATTTTCTTCATGCTTGGCCCTATGTCTTCTTTTTCGACTAGGGGATTTGCTGATGTTGATGTTATCCTTGCATGTGAGAACTTTTGTTATTTTTTACTTGCTCGTATTGTATGGGAACTTGATCATGATCGTCCCTTGATTACAATCTTGCTTTGCATGATATTCATTTTTGTCTTATGGTGTGATCAAACCGTTCCCATTGTTTGGTTTAGTGAAACCCATGCCCAAAGTATTTCGGTTTTTCCCCTACTTGGCTTTCGAACGAACTGCAATTTTCCTCTGCCATTGTTGATGGAGAAGTTCTTCATGTTGGTGTTAGGTATTATAAGGCTCCTGAAGAATCCTACGTACAAGGGTTCGAATACATCTTCGTCAATTGATCCTCCTCCGCGAATGGATCATCCTGATGCTACGCCGTCCACTCCTCTTGAAGACTCTGACGTGCCTGCTGGGACTGAGGTGTATACAGTCCCTAAGGAAGTTGCGAATACTGAGGTTGAAGAAGTTGCTATTGAAGACCTTCCACCTCCTCCTCCCCACTATGAGCTTCAAAGACTCCAATTGCGTGACAAATACAGCTTTTCTCATTTGTCTATTGCTAAGATTACCAAGTCTTTCCGTCTTCATAAATTCGAGGTTTCCTTCGTCGACGGTCCTGACGTTCTTACTGAGTCTCTCATCCGGGATTTTCCTTATGATGAGAATAACCTTCTTATCAGAATTGTCCAATTGGACGCATGTATGCTCCTCCATTTGTTTAGTAGAAAGGATCCCTTATACAATGAATTTTTATCTTCGAGGGATGATCCATCAAACAAGACTCAAGTTAGAGGAATTATGCAATATACTGATAATTTTTAGCGTGCCCTTTGTGAGAGATGGTACCGTAGCAAGGGTAAAATAACTATGGAGTCTTATGACCCATTTGGTGAAGGAAGATCTAAGCGGGAGGATTACACCCCTTCCAACTTTAATGCTACGTATGCTGATACTATTCAGAAGAGTAATCTTCTTCCTTGGAGTGTTGGTCCTCATCATACCTGTGTTACTGCTAGGAAAATCATGGAGGGTAATAGCCTTCGCTTGTTGGAGGAGATTGATAAGACTGGTTTTACTACCATCCCTTATTCTGCTAGGCTTCCTTTTCCGAAGAATGATCGTTGGGCTCGTACTCCTCTTCGTGTGGTTGGTCCTTGGGCCTATGGTTTCACAACTGCGGATCCCTATGTCCCTCGTTCAGCTCGTTATTTACCTGAGAAGTACGATGGGTACCAGCCTTGTATTTTTAATCCTGCTGCTTCTCATGAGGTACCTTTGCTTTTAATAACTTCGTCTTCTTTGATATCTTTGTCTTCTTTGGTATCTTTGTCTGCTTTTATGATGGCTTCATTTTGCATCCTGCCCCTGCTTCTTCTGCTGGGGATGCTTCAGGATCTGATGGTAACTCTATAGCCATAAGGACTAGGAAGAGAAAAGCTTTGGTTGAAACACTTGCGGAGGTAAGGATCATTATCGTACCTTTGTGCTTGTAAGTTCCTTAGTACCTTGCCCCTGATTCTTAGCTGGCGCATGTGTTTCTTTATAGTCTTCCCAGAGGAAGGGTAAATTGAAGACTGTTATTGATCTTAATGCTTTGGAAGAAGATCCTAAGGATGTTGACGGAGTACCATGTGACGAGGTCATGGAGGATATCGAGGATACTGGCCTCAGCCCTCCTTTGGATGATATTGAGGAGGATTTTGCAAAAGATATCCCTAACCCCATCTGAGCTGCTTTAGTTGAGATTGAGAATCTTCTTGTTGGTACTGGTTCTCAGTTGGTCGAGCCTGTTAATGTTCAATCCCCTGCTCCTACATTGTCTTTGGAGATTCCTTCGTTTTCTGCTCATAGCAAAGTTTTGCATGTTATCTCCGCCACTGCTGGAGCCGCTATTGTGTCTTCTAAGAGTCTCCCTTCGTCTCCTTCTACCTCCCTTAAATCAAGTGGTTCATTTTCCAAGGCTTTTATCCCTACGGTGAGGGCTGGTAGTACAGATTCACAGTTGAAGAAGCAGGTTGTGATTTCACTATCTAGCTTCTCCTTCAACGTTGCTCCTGCTTCACTAGGGAGTGCTCAGTCTGTCTCTACTGCCCCTGTTAGCAAATCTATTGGGCCTACACCTTCGTCACCAGACTGGACTGTACTGGGTAATCTTCCTTCTGCTGGTGACATGGATCTGGGAATTTCTCGAGCTATTCTTTCTGTTCCTAGCTCATCCACCATGCCGTCTCTTCGTCGTGGTGAAGGTTCAGCAGTCGTGCCCCATGTTCGCGCTGAATCAAGCCATGGTAAGATGCTGGAGAATTTGAGCTTAAGTAGCTCTGATGATGTTATTCTCGAAGCCATCCTGCGGGATTCCAAGGGTCCCTTCTCTGTTGGAGTTGATCATCATCATCTTAAGTTGAGCTTAAGTATCTCAAAACCCTAGGTGATGTAATGTTTATCTTTTCCAAATTAAGTATTTTATTTACTCACATGGGAAATAACATCACCCTTACTGGTATTTCTAATAAGCCCTCATTTATGATGGCTAGTGGTCAAGCTGTTCATAACTTCATTAAAAACAACACACCAGCCTTTGTGGGTCAGTTTTTTGCCATCTCAACTGAACCACCTATTACACCTACACCCACACCAATACAAGAAGTATTGGATCAGTTTTCAGATATATTTGCTGAACCAACTCAGTTACCCCCTCAGAGAACACTAGAACATAAAATAACACTCAAACCTGGTGCTTAACCTATCAACCTCATGCCCTATAAATGTCCTCACATTCACAAAGAGGTGGTGGAATCATTGGTGGAAGAAATTCTCAATGCTGGTATCATCCAAGATAGTCACAACCCCTTTGCATCTCCCATTCTCTTAGTCAGAAAGAAAGATAATTCTTGGAGATTTTGTGTGGACTACATGAGGCTTAATGAGCTAACAATCAAAGATAAGTACCATATACCTGTTATTGATGAACTATTAGATGAGTTGTATGGGTCTAAGTTCTTCACAAAGCTTGATTTAAGATCTGGATACCATCAAATTTGATTATTTACAGATGACATTCACAAAACGGCATTCAAGACACACCATGGTCATTTTGAATTCAAAGTTATGCCATTTGGCCTCACTAATCCACCAGCCACTTTTCAGTCTCTTATGAATTCAGTTTTTGGTCCATATTTAAGAAAATTTATATTGGTTTTCTTTGATGATATACTTATTTACAGCCAGTCATTTGAAGAACATGTCCAACACCTTTATATTGTTCTTGGATTACTTAGACATCACCAGATTTATGCTAAATTCTCTAAATGTTGCTTTGCTCAGTCATCCTTGGGCTATTTGGGTCACATTATAACTGCAGATGGTGTAGCTGCTGACCCAGCAAAGATTGAGTGTATGCAGAAATGGCCTGTACCATTGTACCAACTTGCCTTAAAGAGTTAAGGGGTTTTCTTGGGGTTACTGGTTATTATAGGAAGTTTGTCAAGCATTATGGACTTATTAGTAAGCCACTAACAGATCTTTTGAGGAAGAATGCCTTCTAGTGGTCTCCAAGTGCAAATGAATCCTTCCAAAAACTCAAACAGGCCATGTGCACAACTCCAGTGTTAGTGCTCCCTGATTTTTCTAAACCATTTGTATTAGAAACAGATGCTTTCTTTGTGGGTGTGGGAGTTATTCTAATACAAGAAGGCAGGGTCATTAGCTTCTACAACAAACCTCTTGGCCCTAAATCATTAGGACTTTCTACTTATGAAAAGGATCTACTTGCAGTGGTCATTGCAGTGAAAAAATGGAGACACTATCTTTTTGTCCACCATTTCATCATTAACACTGATCAGCAAAGCATCAAATACTTCATGGATCAGAAGATCAACACAGTTTTACAACAAAGGTGGCTCATGAAATTACTGGAATTTAATTATACAATTCAATACAAAAAAGGCATGGAGAACAAAGATGCATATGCGCTCTCAAGGCTTCCTACTCATTCTCACTGTTCAACCATGTCTGTATCTACTCCTATTTGGACACAAGAAGTTATTCAAAGCTATGACAATGATGAATGTGCCTCAACTATCAACCCTCAAATAATAGTATCTCCATCTTCTGATCTTCACTATACTTATACAGATGGTATTCTTAGATATCAAGGAAGAATATATATGGGTACTACTAACAATCTCAGGTATACTATCTTACAATTTATTCACTCTTCTGCCGTGGAAGGACACTCAGGAATGCAAGGGAGTTACATCAGGGCCAAAAGACATTTTTATTGGAAGGGTCTCAAGAAGGAGATGTTAATGTTAGTTAGTCACTGTGATGTATGCCAAATAAATAAGGGAGAGCATACCCTTTTTGCAGGGCTCCTACAACCTCTACCAATTCCATCTCAAGCTTGGCAGCACATCACAATGGATTTCATAGAAGGCTTGCCAATTTATAACAAAAGAGATATTATCCTTGTTGTGGTTGATAGGCTTACTAAATATAGTCACTTCATTGTCTTAAGTCATCCTTTTACAGCTTCCACTGTGGCCCATGAATTACTTACTCATGTCTTCAAGTTACATGGTCTGCCAACCTCCATTGTGTCAGACAGAAATAAGATCTTTACTAGTAACTTCTGGCAGGAATTGTTTAAGGCACTAGGCACCAGCTTACAACTCAGTTCTGCTTATCATCCTCAGTTTGATGGGAAAACAGAAAGAGTAAATGCTTGTTTGGAGAATTATCTCAGGTGCATAACAGGACACCATCCCAAAAAATGGTTCAAATGGCTTCCCTTAGCTGAATTCTGGTACAATACAAATCATCATACCAGCTTACAGATGACACCATTCAAGGCATTGTATGGCTATTCTCCCCCATATCTTGCCTTCCCAAATGAAGCCCTTACTTCTGTAGATGCTGTTGTATTTAAATCAAATGGATACCATGCTACAGCTCTTGAAAGATTCATTACATAAGGCTCAAGAGAGGATGAAAGTTTTTGCTGACAAAAGGAGAACTGGCAGAAATTTTGAGGTGGGCGACTTGGTATTCTTAAAGCTGCAACCCTACCTCCAATCGTCCATTGCTCTGCGCAGAAATTTTAAACTTTCAGCACAATACTATAGCCCCTTTCTAGTAGTAACCAGAGTAGTCCAAGTAGATTACAAACTGGAACTCCCTTCTCCATCTCAGATACACCCTGTGTTTCATGTCTCTCAGCTTAAGAAGCGCATTAGATCAGTGGCTATCACTGCTACAACTCTTCCTCAGACTGACGCAGATGGTAAAATCATTCTTAAACAAGTAGCCTTGCTCGGAACTAGAGAAATACTCAGGGGACGTTCTGTCATTCCTCAAATGCTAATCCAATGGTCTCACACATCATCAGCAGATGCCACATGGGAGGACAAAACACACGTCAAAGCTCACTTCCCTAAATTTTATCCTTGAGGACAATGATGTTTTCAAGATTGGTGTATTGTCATGTACATGTTCAGTGGGCTTCCATTATCTTAAATGGGATGCAAATGGTAGTTATTTGAGTAGTGATTAGCCGTAATTATTAGGTTTAGAGTTTTTTAGTCAGTAAGATAATTGTGATCGTGTGACAGGAGGCTTTCCATGTGCAATCTATTGAGCCGTTGATGCTCTTAGATAGGGTTTTGTTAGTATTTATTGTTGCTTTCCCCTTTGTACTGAAACTCAAGAAATTGAATAAGAAAGAGAAGCAGTCCAGTGCGGCTGTAGTGTACTTCAGTGCTAGATTCACTCAATAATTCATTGTGTATTCATCTTCAACCATAACAAGTTCTTTCAAGGTAACTTCGCAGCTGGATGTGCTATCTGCGCAGTATCGCGTAACCAAAGACTTGTTCTTTGACCCTGATTGTATATGCTCTAGTCAGAGATTTGTTGAGATCCGCAGGGGTAGCATCCAAGAGATGGAGGCTTTCATGGATACCTACGCCAATTTTCTTCCTCGACTTTCAGCATTCTTAGTAAGTGATTCTTACTTGATTGTTTTTTTTCTTAATTTGATCCTTCGTCTGTTCTTATGCTTCTTTGTTTGCAGCTTTGTAAGAAGATCGATGTTGGCTATACCTTATTCAAGGTTGTAGATGGGGAAAAACGATTTGCTGGTATGGAGGAGACTCCTTCGTACGAATGAGACTCCTTGAACCGAGCGAAATATTTAACCTCACACAGATACACTGCAAGAAGGGAGTGCTTTGAATTCGAGAGATCAATCTGTAGTACTCCGGCCTAAACCAAGACAATGGTCGTTCCAGAGTAAATTCTGTCACAAGAGAGGGTGGGTTGATCTGAAGGAGGGAAGCTGAGAAATACGTGAGATCAATGGTGATCTGAGATTGTAGGTGTGTTGTGAATTCAGCGTGAAAATGCTCTGAATGATTGATTTTTTTTCAGATTGAGAGTGATTTATGTGAATTCGTGTAGACGAAAGATTGTCTGTATGAACTTTGATGAGAAATTGCTCGTTTAGGCGACTGTTGTTCGAATATTCGAAAACTCTTGTTGTTTTAATAAGGATTCAGAGACATTTTATAATGTCGGAGTTGAAAACACCATGATCCCATGAAGTGTGACAGTTGCTGGAATCAGAGAGTGGGGAAGTGGGAAATCGTGTTAAACCAATTACTCATCGTGCAGAGACTTGGTTAATTTTCCACCCACTATTTTGATGACTCTTACAACTGATTGCACGACTTGCTCACATTCTCATCATGGGTGAACACATGTTCCATAGACCGCCAGACCAAAACCCTAGTTGATATCCCCCCATGTGACACGATTGACGTCTCGTGATTAGTTTAGTCAGTTGTTGACTTCGTGATATCATGGGACGATGAGTCCATGTATTTACTGAGTTGAACATGATTTTGTAAAAAAATTCTGAAACTCATGGATTGAACGTGGGCATGATCCTCGTGTTGATAGTTGAGGCGAACAAGTATTGCTCATTCGATGATTTGCTGAATATTGATAGTTGAACCAATATTCTCTGATTTGAGCAAGTATTGCTTATCTGAGTAAGTGTTGCTCATCTGATGAATTATTGGCAGCGTGACCAAAATAAAATATTAATTAAAATACTGGTAGTTGAACCGAGTATAATTAATAAGAATATTGATCATGAGATCGTCATAAATTTATTAGTGTTTGAATCTGGAATTATAATCCTTGGACTCAGAAACCCTAATTTGATCAATTGATGATCACTTCATGGTTTGTTAGGAATTGAACCATGGGACGAAGGAAGGATTGGTTTCATGAGATTGTGGGTCAATCATGTAATACCCATATGCTCACGTTAGCAAACACCAAGACCTCTTGAAGAGTTGGTGATTTGTTGATGAAAGAATGATTAAATGCAGGTTTAATCATTTATTCGAATTACTGCTGGGTTCAGAATTAGGTGATAAAACCTAATTAATTATAAATAAGTGGAGGACCGACCAAGGGGTCATGAAACCGGCCCTGGGTGGTCACGGGATCAAGTGTTGATCGCTCCATGAAGTTCCAAGTCGTTTGGAAGAGTTTTGGACCTAAAACGTGCAATTGCGCAAATTAGGTCAAATTGTGAACATATGTAAGACTGTCTCATTGAGAGCCAAAGAGCCAACCTTGGTCAGTCAAGGTAACATTCTCATGTCCCCAAAGTGTTCGTATCTCAGTTCTGAGAATTTTGATATTTTCGGATGTGCGTTTGAGCAATCATTTTAGAAAATATGAAGAAACCAGGGTTTTTTGATAAAACCGTCAAAACTTCATGAGATGAGGGAAAAATAATGAAAAAGTAAAAGAATTATGAAGTGTGGGACCATCCATGGCCAAGGAATGTCCGTCTAGCCAAGGGGCCAATCCCACACGTTTTTCCAAAATTTTCATAATATTTTCATGATTTTAGGGAAATATGATAAAATCAAGGAGTTTTGCTAAAATTAAAGAATTTTGTTCAAATCAAGGAGTTTCCATGAGATGAGGGAAAAATAATAATAAAATAAGGGATGTGTGGGTGTATGGGACCGTCTTGGAGAATGGTTGGCCGGCCAGGGACGGGTCCCATGCGTTTTCCCTAATTTTATGTATTATTTCATAATTTAAAGGAAATATCATGAAATCAAGGAATTTCATGGGATTATGAAAACATGAAAAATATAATAATAATAAAAAGGGATGTGTAAGGCCATCTAGGGTTTGGCCGACCAACTATGGACCGTGCATACGGGTTTTACTAATTTTATATTATTTTTCATGGGACCAAGGAAATATCATGAAATTAAGGAGTTTTCATGAAATTAGGGAAATAATAATAAAATAATGAGGAGTCATGAGGTGTGGGGACGGCTCTGGCCAAGGCATGGCTGGTTGACCAATGGTCATGCCCCATAATATTCTTCCCTAATTTTATATTATTTCTTTGGTGTGAAAGAAACACCATGAAACTGAGGAGTTTCCTCAAAACGAAGGATATTTCCTCAAATGAAAGAATTTTCATGAACTCAAGGAAAATAACAAAAAATATGATAAAAATATGAAACTAGCGTGGGATTGACCATGGCACGGTCGGCCGGTCAGTGGGTCCATGCTCCCAACGCCTTGGTCAATTTTTAATTATTTATTATTTTCTTTCCTATTTTGCATAGGTTCATCGTCTCGTCGTATTTTGAAATACTTGTTCATGCATCATCGTTGAGTATACTTTCACCATTTAAATTGGGGCTTACTCAGAGGTATCTCAGACGCCATGCGTTGAATATTTATTACTAACCCATGGATTTCTGCTAGGAAGAACCATGGTTTGCAGTAATGAAATATCTGCGAAAATATTTGAATATTTTCGGAAATTCTGTGGATGGATCCAAGAATTTAGGTTTGAGACAGGGCTTACTCAGAGGTAGATCTGATGCCCGTGCATTGAATATTTATTACTAACCCATGGATTTCTACTAGGAAGACCATGGTTTGTAGTAATGAAATATCTGGGAAAATATTTGAATATTTTCGGAAATTCTGTGGATGAATCTAAGAATTTAGAAATAATTAACTTATGGCTCTATACTAGGAGAGCAGGCTGTCTAGGAGCATTAATTATTCCGATATGAGCTTGCTGGAGTTTCATATCCTTTATATAGTCAGGGTAAAATCGTTGTTTGTATCCTGAAGACGTTATAGCTCTATACTAGCAGAGCAAGCTGTCTAGGAGCCGTCCATCCCGTGATGCTATATAGAAATAATTACTGAAGTGTTCAGTATTCATGAGATATGTTGTTGTCTATCCGTGAGATTACATATCTACATGTACTATGAGAGAAAGTATTCTCAATCAGAGGATTCGATGAGAGACCCGTGTCTCAATAAAGATATGCCATTGTCCAGCCGAGAGACTACATATTTGCATGTACTCTGAGAGAAAGTATTCTCAGTCAGAGGATTCAATGAGAGACCCATGTCTCAATACCCGTATCTGATTGCTGGATCAGAAGTTCATATAATTATGGGTTTACGATTTTAGCCTTCATCTAAAATCCACCATCTACATTAAGTCCCCTGCTTAGTGAGGAAAGCTGTGTTCCTCACTCAGCATTGAATGGTGATTTTCCGGTCATAAAAAATATAAGTAATTGAACTTAGTCGTGAGTTAAGATGTTACCGGATTTCGATCGTACGAGCATACCATAACCTGAATGAGGATTACGGTGGCATGCTAGAGCGTCATTTGATGAACATAAATTGGTGTTGAACTGTTGATTTGGACGACGTGTCCTTGGTTGTTTAGGATTCGCGGGCCGATCCCAATAAAGAAATCCTTAGAAAATTAGGTTTTGGAAATAAAATTTGATATAAAAGGAATTGTTCTTTTTTTTTTATTATTTTCCCACACGACCAGAATTTCATCACCTCTCCATCACCTTCACGCCAGCATCAAGAGGAGAGGAAAAAATTCGCCGGACCACCAGTTCCTCCGCCGTCGCCGCCACCGTCCGACTGTTTTCTGCCAGCGCCGATAGGTATGCGTACGAACTTTTTTTTTTTTTTTTGTTTGATGTTTGCTGAGTTCATGTGAGTTTCATGATGTGATCATGTTGAAGTTATATACATGTGCATATATGAGTGTGGGTTTCGTCGAAAACCCTTGTTTTAAAAACGTATGTTCGTTTGATCGTTAGTTTTTGAAAACTAATAATAATCCCTGATTTAGGAGAGATTTTTATTCATATATGAATATTTAAGTCCAGTGATAAAACTTTCATGTGATCCAAAGTTTTATCATGAAAAAAGTGAATTTCCACAAGACCGAAGTAAAAATCTTCGTTTTAAGGAATGACGATGATACGAAGAAAAGTTTTTCTTCTTTATATATATATGAACTTGTGTCCAGTGATAAAATTTTGTGTATGAACTTTCATGTAAATCAAAAATTTATCTTATAATGTGTATGTTTTCACAAAATTGAAATAAACCTTCGTTTCAAAAACGTATGACGATACGAAGGAAAAGAGATTTTTTTTTTTTTATAAAACCATGGTGTATTCATGGATTTTTATTTTTAAAACCGTGGAGTGTCCACAAGGTTTATTTTTGTGAGCCTTGCTCACATTGAAATTTTTTATTTATTTACGTGAGTAAATAAAACATTTTCTTTAAAATCAAAACTTGAGTTTTGTGTAATGCTATTTAGAAATAAATAATTATTTATGATGAAATAATATTTTAGTTTTCATGATTCCATGGTGAATATTCATACAGTAGAAATATTCATGATTTTATGAAAAATCTGAGTTTTGTTCGTCTTTTTTTAGGTTTTGAGGAAACAAACGATATTAAATTGTTAACTCTAGCATTACTCTCACTACGGGTAGTGGAAGCGTAAAAGGTAAGAGTTAAGAATTACCATTAGACGCTAGTATTTCCTCGATTCTGGATGGTGTACTGAAGTAGCATGTAATGTTAATTTTTGCAGCTACTTCGTAAGATGACCAACTCCCAAGTTAACGACACTTCAAGAGATGAAATGTGTGTTGATAACGACATTTATAGAGATGAGGAATGCACAGATGAAACTTATGCTGGTGAAGACGAGGACGAAGCTCCTGGGATTAAGAATGTCCCGAACATAGATGATGCATTTTTCGAGGAAGATACTCTAGGAGTTGAAAAGCATTTGAAATCTCTAGCGTATCGTCTTCTGATAAACCCTAGGACTGTTACTCAGAAGAAATTCGTGACTCCTAAGACAGTTATCCGGTTTTGTCTTGAACGAGGAGTTTTCCTTGCATCGATCATATAATTTAAGCTTTCTCGATGACCTTTGGAGAAGTTTGGTGGATGGGCGAGGCATATGTTGGGTTTTCCTCATGTGAGGGCCATGCTCGATCAGGCGCATGTGACAAGGGCCATTCAGGATTCTGGAGAGTTGTTCATTTTTCACGACGTAAGGAGTATTGTGGATTTACTTGCTCGCTGGTGTATTCCTACCCACACCTTCATATGTAGATGGGGATAGTTCACCATTACTTTGGAAAACGTGGTATCTCTGATGCATCTCCTAATCACGAGCAATCTCCCTGGGGATCTTTCAGATGAGGAGACCGTCGTTTCTCATGTCTTGACAGCTGCAATGGAGGTAGCAAATAAGTCTGGCAGTAAAGGATGCTACGATGTCTGGTTGACACGTTGGTGGCCCAAAGACAAGGTTTATGATAAACCTATCTACCGTATGTTACCCATTGCTTCTATTCTTATGTTTATGGTTGTCCAGAGATGTTTTTGAAGACAGTGGAAACTTGTTGAAGCATTTTGTGATCCCATTTGCTATTAAGATGGCTCAAGGTGAGCAATTCCCGATAGGTAGTTTTTTCTTGGGCTCCTTGTATTACAACTTAGACTCTTTGGTTATAGACTCCAGCGTGTCGAATAACTTCTTGAAGATTGAATGTTATGCTAACACGATGTTTCTTCAAGCTATGATGTGGGAACACTTCAATAATTATGCACCCATTCCACGTAATGTTTTACAATGACCGAATACTGATGATCGTCATATTTTCCCTGAGAAAGATAATGCCAGGATCATGAGTTGGTCCATAAAGCAACCTCGGTCTAAGGCGCGCCTTATTTATGTATTGGATGATGAATCTGAGTTCGATTTCCATCCTTGGGTGTCAGTGCCTCCTTATGTTTCTCAACCGATGACCTTCAATACTGGAGAGAGCAAGAGTTTGTCATCTGGTGCGGATCTGAACAATGGTGAGATATCTTTCATGTTGAGCTGCACCCCTGGTCATTTGCTATCAGTTTCGTACGGAGAACTTTCAGTGGAAGAGTATAATATTGATAGAGCAAATCGACAAATGGGTATAGATCAGTGTGTTCCAACTATTCGGAAGAGGAAGCCATCGGTTGAGCAGCTCATGACTTTCTTAGACCATACCCATGTGGAAGGAAGTAAATACTGGTTCCCTTGCTCTAATAGATTTTCATATGTAACTCAATGTTATGCAGACTTATGGGACAATCAATTTGAGCGATTGCATGAATTCATGACAGTCAGCCAGCCTCCAGTAAGGAGTCGTCCCTCTGATGAGATGATCGCTGGTCGACCAAGATTGAAGTATCTTTCCAGTGATAAGCGAAAATCAACTCCAGGATGCTCTCATGTACACTTTTTATATAATCTTCATAAAATTATAATAGTTGTATTCTGATTTTGTTATCGAAATTTACCACAGGATGGTCGTAGCATAAGAACTCAAATCCGTGTAGATTTCTCAGAGACTGAGGCGGTTGTTCATGGTGGAGAAGGCAGGCATAAAGGTTATAGGCTGTTACCCAACACTATTGTAGTTACAGGAATTCCTACACTACACCCTTTGTAGTTACAGGAATTCCCACACTACACCCTTGTTAAGATTCTATGGAAATCTTTTGGGAATCAATTTAAACTTCAAAGAATTAAACGACACATTTTTATTCAAGTCTCAGAAATGTCTACAGAATTGGAAAAATCAAGATTACAAATATTCTCTTGAAGTTTCTCTCTCTTCAAGACTCTTTTAACTCTCAAAAAATACATCATCCTTTTCTGGATCTATCGAGCCCTTTATATAGGGATTTACATAATGGATGACAGCTAAGTTTTCCTCATATTTTGGATCTATTCTGCGATCTCATCGTGATCGCTATAATATTCTCTATCGCAAGAACAATGATCCATCGCAAGATCAACGTATTCTTTTCTTACTTCTTCCATCGTCAGTTTCTTTTAGTTATTCTGTGACGCTCGTGAAACGTTGTTAAAGAATTGGTAATGACACTCACAGAAACGTCGTTAGTATCGCAGGAATAGCGTTGTAGTGATATTCTGGTCCTACATCTTACCGCTTCTCATGTCTTTTCTGCGAAGAAGAGAAGATCATGAGAACCAAAATTCTTTATTACCCTCGCAACTTCTTTATCTTTTATACTTTCTTCTCGACAAGATTCCGTTAATCTAGCCTTTCTTACACGTGTTTTGAATTCTTCCATTTACTGACACGTCTCTGCTTAATGGGCCCACCCCCTTTTTCCTATAAAAGGTACAACTAAGTTTCAAAACTAATTTTCTTCTTCCGTTTCTTCATCTTCTTTATTTGTCTACTTCGTCTTCCGTCTGCAACTTTTCTTCTTCTTCATATTCTTATGCTACTGTTCTAATGGAGTCATCAAGGTATGTTTCTTGACTTATGACATTTATTTAAGCCAATTTTTACTTTCATTCTCCAATCTTTCTTACTTGATTCTTCATAACTTTCATGTTATGTCTTTTCTGCAGCGGAACTACACAATCCACGATTCAAAACCCTAACACTCGCAAAAGACTAGTAGAGAAGAAGAAGAGGAGTTCTGAGAATGATAAGGTAGTAAGAAACATATTCTATTTCCAAATAACAATATTGTTTCCTGTGTTTCTTATCTGAGTTATTGTTCGCAGAATGACGAGAACCCTGTTAAGCCTCCCAAAAGATCTCGCCACTTTAAGACACTTGGGGAAGATCTCATCATGTCCACATTAACATCCGAGAAGATTACTACCACACCATTGCAACCAAATCTTTCTACTTCTTTTTGCGAGGACATCGCTACCCATAATCTACTTCTTTTGACCTTTCAACAGAGCAAGCTTCTAAAATTGCTGTGACTGAGACTCCTTATAGTCCTTTGCGGCCTTCAACTATTGTTTTTCCACATACTCCTCCTGGTAACTCAACCATCACAAATGATCGTCAACTTGCTCTCATTACTACTTCATCTTCTACACCCCCTTCATCAAACGAAACTTTTGCAAGTGTTGATGTTGATTTTAAAATCTTGTCTAACATTTTAGACAATGCTAGAAAGTCTTCCACTGATCCTCTCCAGCATGAAGCTTGCGAGACTCTACTCAAGTATTTTGGCTCTAATGATAATGCTTCGCGAGCGTCTTTGGAAAATGAGATTGAAGCTCTAAGGAAAAGCCTTCAAGCTAAAATTGCCGAGTGTGGTACTTTGAATCATATGCTTCGCAACTCTTCTCTGGACTGCGAGAATCTTCACAGAAAAAATGACAAGCTGAAAGGTATATTTTTCTTGCCTCTGCTCTTTTGTTTTTCTGTTTTATTTACATATTTTCTGTACTCACGCTTCCTTCTTAAATTCTTGGTTCATATATTAGTTTCAAATCGGACTCGTTTCATAGAAAGACTCAAATTTGAATCTATTGCTGAAGAAGCTCACGTTGAAAGAGATTCTTGGATGGATCAACATACTAGACTAGACAATCTTTATACTTATTCAATTGATCACATAAATAATCTTACTAAGGAGAATAATCAATTATTGCAAAGGCAGAATTTTTTAAGTGGCGAGGTTGATCGCCTCTCATATTTGTTTTTTAAGGCTAATTTGGAGATGGAATCTTTATCAGATGAGAATAAAACCTTGTCCCAAGAAAAACATAGATTTTCAAGCTTGATGGCAATTTCCTCGCAACAATTAAGTAATCTTCAAAGCAAATGTAATAATCAAGAGCAATCTCTTCGTTCTCTCAAGAATGAGCTCAAAGAATTAACTAAATCATCTGCTGCCGAGAAGGATAAACTTATCAAGGGTAGACTAACTCTTAGTTTAAGAGCCAGCGAACTTCAAGACCAATATTCTCAATTAAAGGAATCTCATTCTTCACTAGCAAAGGAAAACTCATATCTTCGCAACAAAGAAGAAAGCATGAAATCTCGTCTAAAGGGTATGGTTGGCGATAAATTCGATGATGCCATGAATCAATGGGAGAACTATTTATTTGCATTAATCCAAAACTTAACCTCACAAAAAGAAGGTAGTCAATTGACTGCCTCTCTTGTTGATCTTCTCATAATATTTTGTGTTATATTCTTTGTGAGTTTTTTGTCTAATTGATCTTTCATTATTTTGCTGCTCACAGAATCCGAAAGAAATCTTCATTCTACCATCACTGATCTGACCACTAAGTTGGATAAAGTTCGCAAGGAAAACAAGTCTCTTATTTCCAATTATCTCGATTCCCGCGATAAAGCAGAAAGAAGACTTGATTATCTCGAGTACTTTAAAAACATAGAGATTAGGAATCGTGATAGAAGTTTCCTTCGCAAGGTCCACCTCAGTGCTGAAGTTCTTGTGAACGAGATTCTATTCTCCAATTCTCTCCCTCATGTATTTGTTCCTCCTATAAAGGTTGATGATGATGAAATGCCTCTTCCCATGGATGAAGATTTGGAGTTTCCTAACGATGAAGAAAATACCATTCAAGAGGATGGTGAAGAATAAGAAGAAAAAAGAAGTCCTCCCAAAGAAACAACTGCGGGTGTTGATGAAGAGTTAAAAGAAGGAGATACTCATGATGAAAAGGATGCTGATGAAGATGATATCTCTGGAAAAAATAATAAAACTGACGAGCAAGAAGAATAAATCTGGCGAAGCTATCGCTGAAAATTGAATTTTATCTTTGATTTGTTCTTCTTCTTCTTTCTTGCGAGCGATGTAACCTTTGAGACTTTTAGAATTCAACTTTCAGTTTATCTTACTCTGATTATTTTCAAGGAAGATAATGAAATCTTACTTCTCTATTCCCCTACTTGCCCCTCATTATCTTTCTTGAAATGGTGAATCATTTTCTGTATCTTCTTTAAGGAATTGTGTTGTTGAATTATTCTTGCGATACAATGAATACTGCTATGATATTCTGAAAAATTCTGAAGGAATCTGCAATGTTAAGAATTTTCCTTTGTCTATATAGTTCTGCGATGAATTAATATTTCCTGCAATCTTTAAATAGAGAATAATTAATTGGTAAGATTATTCTTTTGGTCTTATTTTTCCTTCCTAGTTAAAGGTCTTATTTTGCCAAACTTTTTCTGTCTACGACAAAATCGCAGGATTTCTTAACATTTGCATGTAAAGACCCTTTGATCTTGTCTTATCCATGTTCTTTCAAAATCTTTGCGATAATATGATAAGCATAAATTCTCTGTTAAGAATTTAGTCTTATGACATTGCCGTCTTGCGATGAAATCGCAGGACGTCTTCACATTTTCATGTAAAAACCCATTGATCTCATCTTAACTTTTGGCTTGTTGCCTCTATATAATTTACGTCACGCGACAATATGATAGGCCTAAATGTGCTTACGATCATAAAGCCCCATGACATTGTCGTCTTAAGACACTTATCAGCTCTCTAATGGAGGGTGTCGCCCTTATCTCCCCCCTGGTTGCCCCTTAAAGGATGGCACATCGGCCATACAAGACTAGATCCTCCCATCCAGATTTTCCAACAACCAGCTGTTTTCGCAGCCTCTTGTCCTTTATGCCTATATGGCTTATAGTTACAAGACTGCACCTTAAGTATGGTTTTCTTCAGGCCAAGTGCATCATAGCCAAGACTTACCAAGAATGGAAAGGGAGTTTTGTACGCCCTTGGCACCCTTGGCTCAACCGTGTACCTCAACGCCTTGGTCATACTTTGCACTTCTTGGAAGAGATTCTCGGTCGTCCAACCAGGGTATAACCATATATAGTTGGAAATCCAAGATCTCTCTCCCGGATAGGTTTTCTTTAACCCCAACATCTGCATGACTCAGGATCCAGCAGCGGTATAACCTTACCCCTGAATCATGTCAAGAGATACCCCTCCTATGACATGCTCGTAGGTCTTACATTTGCCTCTTACGAAATTTTATTCGCAAACTAGGGTGCACGCCATAAAGGTTCGTCCCATTCTTTAATCTCTGCGAAATTTTATTCGCTTTTCTTGCGATGATGCTCCTTGCTACTGTTGCGCTTTGTTATCAGAAGAATTTTTCAATTGTAAGAGAGAGAAGAATTTATTATCTGTATCATCATATAACATACCAGTATTTCTTACCTCACAGAAGATGTCATTGATAATACCTCTTCAGAAATAATCTATTCCACGGTCTATCGAGTCTTTGACCAACATCTCTTCCTTCAGGATCCATTAGTTTGTATGCCCCTGTTCCAACTATCTCTTTAATGATGTATGGTCCATCCCATTTTCTCGCAAATTTTCCACCACTTTCTCGCTGATAACTAGGCGTTTCTCGCAGTACTAAATCACCAGGTTGGAATTCGCGCTTCTTAACACGTTTGTTGTACTCGCGAGCTAGTCTGCGTTGATAATTCTCCATATGTTGTAAAGTTTGTTCTCTTTTTTCTTATAATTCATCCAACTTACTCAGTATCATTCCGGCACTTAAATTTCTTTCCCATGCTTCTCTTTTTGTTATAGGAATAACAACTTATGTTGGTAATACAGCTTCTACCCCATATGCCAAACAAAATGGTGACATTCCGGTTGCTTCTCGTCTAGTTGTGTTGTAACCCATATTGCATTATGTACTTGCTCGCACCATGCTCAGTGGTATCCTTCTAACTTCTTTTTCAAGATGTTTGCGATTGTTTTATTATTTGCCTCAGCCTGACCATTTGCTTGTGGGTATAAAGGAGTAGACTTTCCACATTTTATCTTAAATGCATTGAGTAACAATTCTATATTTTGTCCCTCAAACTGATTTCCATTATCAGATACTAATTGTGCTGGAATCCCAAATCTACAGATTATATTTTCAAAGATAAATGTAAAAATATCTTTATCTCGAATATGTTGTACTGCTTTTACTTCTCCCCATTTTTTGAAATAATCTGTTGCGACAATCAGATATCTTCTTTGTCCAGAACCAGGTACAAATGGTCCCACAATATCTAACCCCCATTTCCCAAAAGGCCATACACTTGTTGAAGATGATAATGGTGCTCCTGGTGCATGTATCTTTTTTCCGTATCGCTAGCAATCCTCGCAACGCCTTACGAGTTGCTTTGCATCCTCATGCATATACGACCAGTAATAACCCTGCATTCTTGTTCTATATTCTAAAGATCTTCCTCCACTGTGATTACCAGCGTCACCACTATGTAACATCTTTAATACTTTTTGTCCTTCTTCTCTCGTCAAACATCTTAGCGATGGTCCACTAAAAGATCTGCGATATAACACTCCATCTCTTAGCTCATAATTGGTTGCCCTACTTTTCATCTTGTGTGCTTCTAACCTATTTCTTGGAATTTCTCCTCTCGCTAAATATGCATGAAGATCTGCTTGCCAATCTGTGATATTGCTCGAAGGTTCTCCCTCGCCAGCTTCTACCATCATTACATCTGTCTCTTCTTCTTCTTTGTTTATCGATGGAAATGAAAGTGTTTGAATTTTTATGCACCTCGCCAATGGATTTGTCATCATACTAGATATGAAAGCGAAAGCATCTGCGAGCCTATTATCTTTCCTTGATATGTGTCTCCATTTTATTTTTGGGATTCTCGCAGATAACTCTTCAACGAGTCTTTTGTATTTTCTCAGGGATGGTTCATTTGTTGTGTATTCTCCTTTTATCTGATGAATAACCAATTGTGAATCGCTGGTGATTCTGGCATTTTCCAAATTCATTTCTATCGCAAATTTTAAAGCATGGATCACAGCCTCATACTCTATCTCATTATTAGTGGATGCAAATTCAAGTCTAGATGAAAAAGATGTTTTTTCTCCTTCTGACGATATGAAAACAACTCCAATTCTATTTCCTTCTCCATTGGATGATCCATCTACTACTGTTAATAGCTCTTTTGGATCTCCACATTCTTCTTCTACATCCATCATCTCTTCTACAACTTCTTCATCTTCTAAAGGAAATTCAGCTAAGAACTCTGCGATGACGTGTGATTTTGGCGAAGATAAAATTTCATATTGTATATCAAAGTGTCCTACTTGTGCATTCCATCTCTCAACTCTGCCTGATCTCTTTGAATTTTTCATTACTGACTCAATTGGCACTTTTGTTAACACTTTGACCTTATGTGCTTGAAAATAGATGCGGAGTTTGAAAGTTGCATGTACCAATGCTAAAATTAGTTTCTCAATCTTGGAATAATTTCTTTCTGCAGAATTGAATGTTTTACTGATATAGTAGATTGGTTTTTCTACCCCCGCATCTACTCGCAGCAATACTACACTTAGCGCGTATGTGGTTGTCGCGAGATAGATCAATAATTCTTCTCCTGGTTCAGCCTTTTGTAAAATAGATATGTTCATTAAATATTCTTTGATTCCTTGAAAATCCCTTTCACACTTATCCGTCCACTTGAATTTTGTTCCCTTCTTTAATATGTCGAAAAAATGTTTGCACTTATCTGAAGATCGCTAAATGAATCTCCCTAGCGAGGCTAAGAGTCCATTCAATTTTTGTACATCTTTTACTGTCGCTGGTGTTGGCATATCGCGAATTTCTTGCACCTTTTCTGGATCAACTTGTATTTCTTCTTTTGATACATTGTACCCCAAAATTTTTCCTGAGGTTACTCCAAAGGTGCACTTATCAGGATTTACTTTGATATTAAACTGTCACATTTGATCGAAAATTTCTTTCAAATCTTGCACATGATTTTCAGATTCTTTACTTTTGATTATCATATCATGTACATATACTTCTAATGTTTTGTGAATCCACTTTGCAAACACCTTCTCCACCATTCTTTGATATGTTTCTCCAGCATTTCGCAAACCAAATGGCATCTTTGTGTAACAATAAAACCCTCTTGGAGAAAAAAATGTTGTATGTTCTTGGTCTTCTTCAGCGAGAGGAATTTGGTTATATCCTTTATATCCATCCAGCGATGATATTCTTGCATTCCCCGCTGCCGATTCAACCATTTGTGGAATGTCTGGCAATGGAAAACTATCTTTTGGATAAGCCTTGTTTAAATCAGTGAAATCTATACAAATTCTTATTCCTTTGTTCTTCTTTGGGAC
The DNA here is from genome assembly GCA_023529315.1 of Papaver bracteatum. Taxonomy (NCBI): domain Eukaryota; kingdom Viridiplantae; phylum Streptophyta; class Magnoliopsida; order Ranunculales; family Papaveraceae; genus Papaver; species Papaver bracteatum. The sequence goes on along the minus strand of JAJJWX010004466.1, from coordinate 812,832 downwards.
CACCACCGTATTTGCAATCCATTCTAGATATTTTGCTTTCTTTATAATTCCTGCATCGAGCATTTTCTGTAATTCTTCCTCTATTTGAGAATGGTATGTTGTTGCGATTTTCCTTATTCTTTGCTTGAATGGTCTTACATTTTTGTTGATTTCTAATTTATGACATGCTATTGATAGATCTATCCCCGGCATTTCATCCATATTCCACGCGAAGATATCTTTATATTCTCGCAAAAGATTTATAGTTCTTTCTTCCTCATCTTCCTCCATTCTAGTTCCAATTTTTAGTATTTTAGGCTCTTCTTTACTCCCAATATTTACTTCTTTTGTTGGTTCCGCAGCAGTGTAACTGGATTCAGGTTCTCCCATTGGTGTTGGTGTTTTCATAATTCTCGTGAATTCATCTCCCTCTCGCGAAATTTCACTGGGCACTCCTTTTCCCTCCTTTGCTCTTATCATGTAAACTTTAAACTCTTCTTCCTTCTTCAATTCTCTCGCCAATTTTCTGCGAGATTTTCGAAGCTTTGGACGGTTTTCACAATTTTTTACTTCAATTTGGTAACATAATTTTGCAAAATCCATATCTCCTCTAATTTCTCCGATTCCACTGGGCATAGGAAATTTAATGCACTGATGTAACGTTGATGCTACAACCTTGATTGCATGTATCCATGGTCTTCCCAGTATCATATTGTACGGTGATTCCACATCTACCACGCATAATGATACTTGTGTTTCAATTTCTCCTAGTGGAATTCGTACCACTATTTCGCCCTTAGGTTTTGTTAACGATTTTCCAAAGCCATGGATATGATATGTTGAATTTAACATTTCTTCATCCTTGTATCCCATTTTCTTAAAAGTATGATAGAACATTATATCCAAAGAACTTCCTGCATCTACCAAAGTTCTATTCATAGCCCATTCTTCTTCAGATTTTATTGATTCTCCCTTTCTCACTGGTATAAAGGATATCATAATTACCAAAGAAGATGTATGACTTAGATTTTCTTCTGGTATTTATGCCGCTGTGAATGCGATCTCCTGTTTTTCCCAATCTTTTAATGTTGATATCTTCTCTACTGTCATAATCTTCCTTCCTTCGAAATCCCGTTTATGTATCTTCCCCTTAATGTTTTCATGAAATCTATCAATCATTGCTCTTGTTACCACATCACACTCCAATTTTCTACAATCCTCTTTGATTATGATCATTCTTCCTTCAATTATCTCACCAATTTACTTAATGATTTCCTTAATCTTGAACAATTCTTACCTTTTTCTTCACCTTTTCTTTAATATTTGCTAATCACTCCCTGTTTCGGGTGCCAAAATGTAGTTGCAGGAATTCCCACGCTACACCCTTGTTAAGATTCTATGGAAATCTGTTGGGAATCAATTTAAACTTCAAAGAATTAAACGACACTTTTTTATTCAAGTCTCATAAATGTCTACAGAATTGGAGGAAATCAAGATTACAAATATTCTCTTGAAATTTCTCTCTCTTCAAGACTCTTTTAACTCTCAAAAAATACATCATCCTTTTATGGATCTATCGATCCCTTTATATAGGGATTTACATAATGGATGACATCTAAGTTTTCCTCCTATTTCGGATCTATTCTGCGATCTCATCGTGATCGCTACAAATATTCTCTATCGCAAGAACAATGATCCATCGCAAGATCAACGTATTCTTTTCTTACTTCTTCCATCGTCAGTTTCTTTTAGTTATTCTGTGACGCTCGTGAAACGTTGTTAAAGAATTGGTAATGACACTCGCAGAAACGTTGTTAGTATCGCAGGAATAGCGTTGTAGCGATATTCTGGTCCTACACCCTTGATAAGAATCTATAGAAATTGAATTACATTTAAGGATGAATAACAACACTTTTATTATTCTAATTTTAGAATTCTTTACAAAAGATATAAGAACTCAGAAGTACAAATTTCTTTCTAGAGTTTCTCTCTCCTCAAAACCTTATCAACTCTCCAAAAGACATCATCATTTTCTGAACCTAACGAACCCTTTATATAGGGATTTACATAGTGGATGACATCTAAATTTTCCTCCTATTTTGGACCTATTCTGCGATCTCATCGCGATCGCTACAATGTTCTCTTTCGTAAGAATGATGACCTTCGCAGGATAAACATAATCTTCTTGTACCTCTTCCATTGTCAGCTTTTATGTCTTTCTTCTGGATATTCTGTGACGCTCGCGAAACGTTGTTAAAGAGTCTTTTGTGACGCTCGCAAAAGTGTTGTTAATATCGCAGGAATAGCGTTGTGGCGATATTCTGGTCCTACATCTTGCCTCTTCTCATGTTTTTTCTGCGAAGAAGAGAAGATCATGAGAACTTTTAGAATGCCATATCTGCTTATCTTTTCATACTTCTCTGTTCTGACACGTTTCTGTGTCCTTCGCCAGTTGTTTTCACGTATTCTTTCTTCTAATAAATTTTTGACACGTCCCTTCTAACCGCTGCGATCTGACCACCCACGTCTTTTCTTTGCATTAATTGCCTTCATCTTTTTCGAGGAATTTCTTCTTCTATAAATCTTTCTCTCATTCCTTTATTTTTCTCTTTTATTTTCTTCTTCTCTCTCTCCATAACCTCTCTGCAAATTTATTGTTCTTCCGCGAATTGCGCTTCTGTTATCGCTGTGATTTCTTTCTTATCTTTCAGTCCTTTTCTTCATTCCCATACTTGAAAAATGGTTATCACTGGTGCTAAAAACTTGATTGCTTTTGGTGAGATGCAATAAAAGCTCAAAAACAAAGGTTTTACTCTGTCTAAAATTCCAAATCAGGATTCTAGATCCGAACTTTCTCTCAAATTATTTACTGATGATCAATGTTCTCGAGAGAAAATTATAATATCGCTAGGACAACTTGAATCCGGTCTTCCCATTCCTCTCTATGACCCAGAACTTCCGTTATTTTATCAAATAATTTCTGACAAGAGGTTTTCGCGAGCGATATATCAATTGGGTGGAGATTGTATCCGATTGCTGCTTGAATATGCCTCTCGCGGAGCTGGCAAAGGATCTCGCTACCTTGAAGATGCGAAGAATCCTCAATTTAAAGATGTCCCCATTGTTTCTTCGGATTATACTGTGGACAACTTCTTTGTAAATTATAGAATAGTCCTTATGAAAAGGGATAGCACTTGCAGGGGTGTTCGTTTGAAAAAAGAAAAGGTCGCTGATGATAAAGCTTTTATGCTAGACATTGATTGGCATACAAGTACTAACCAAGGTCCTCGCCACTCTAGCGATGATAAGTGGTTCATTTTTCCATTAAGTCTTGAAGGTTCTTATATTTCTGGTTCTCGCAAACTACCCGTGAACCTTGCAGAATATCAACCTCGGGTCTTCAATTGGCCTGAAAAAACTAAAGAGGTACATTCTCTCCAAATTTTACATAATTATTATCTTTTATCCTTTTTTTTTGTTTCATATTTTCGCTAAATGACTTCTATCTTTTCCAGATTGACAGGATGAAACTCAGTTATAAAATTTTTAGGAAGCCCAACACTTTCTTAGCTCTTATATCTTTCACGGATGAAGTAAGAAATATCTCTTCATAAATTTTAACAATATATTGTTGCCCCTATTTCTTATCTTCATCTGTGCTCGCAGGAAATTGAAGAACTAGCGCCAATAAAACCCGTGAGAACTAAAGATAATCATTCAAAGGATAAATCTACTGTTCCTCCTAAAGGAAAATCTTCTGCCCCTCGCGGTGGAGAATCTGGCGATCAGGATAAATCTATTGTTCCTCCAAAAGGGAAACCTTCTTCCATTTGCGGTGAAGAATCTGGCGATCCTCCTTTGAAGAAAAGGAAAACCCGACCCTCTTCTTCTTCAACTCCTCAACCTATTCCAGAAAACCCAAGTGTTGAATTTGATAAGGATAATAATGATTAAGATTTTAATAATAATGATAGCAGATTCCCTTCTATATATCCTGATCTTGCAAAGGAAGTCCCCGCAAAAATCCCAAATATTGACATCTCTGACAACGAGGCTGAGGATTTTGGCAAGGATGAAGATAATAATGATAATGACGAAGGAGAAAAGTCTGGTGGAGAAGAATCTGATAAGAATGAAGATAGCGATGATGAAGTGGAGAAATCTGGCGATGAAGAGAAATCTAACAAAGAGGATGGTGATGGATCTATCTAGTTCTTCTTCTTCCTTCTATCTTCTTTGTACATTTATTTTCTTCTTTCTGTAACATTGCTATAAGTTTCTCCAATTCTGTAAATTTCTTCTGCTTCTATCTGTATGAATTAGAAAACAATTCTATTTCTGCAAATTAATCAATCAATGTAATTATTATCTTTTAAATATCTATGCAAACCTATCATTTAATAATCTCTATGCAAATTTTTTTTTTATGATGGATGAATAATAACTTCATCGTTCTTATGCATTCCCATACTTGCCTCTATTATTCATCTGCAATATGAAAAAAATTGAGTAGAGATTAGATACTAGTCTTTAAATAAAATTTGCCTCAATGTTGGCGATATTATCGCTAACAACAACTGCGTAAAATCGCAATTCTTATAAAATCTGCGAGTATTATCGCAATAATCTTGCGGTCTTATTATGCCTTCCTAATTAAAGGTATTATTGTGCCACAATTTTTTCTTTCTGCGACAAAATCGCAGGACGTCTTTACACTTGTGTGTGTTGACCCATTGATCTTGCCTTATCTTTATTATTTTGATTGTATTGCGACAATATGACAAGTCTAAGCTCCCTCGCGGGATCAAAGCCTCATGACATTGTCGTCTTGCGATGAAATCGCAGGACATCTTTACACTTTCATGTAAAAACCTATTGATCTCATCTTAACATTTCTCATGTGGCTTGTTGCCTCTGTATAATTTACGTCATGCGACAATATGACAGGCCTAAATGTTCTTGCGATCATAAAGCCCCATGACATTGCCGTCTTAAGATACTTATCAGCTCCCAAATGGAGGGTGCCTCCCTTATCTTCCCCCTGGTTGCCCCTTCAAGGAGGGCACATCGGCCATACAAGACTAGCTCCTCCCATCCAGATTTACCAACAACCAGTTGTTTTCGCAGCCTCTTGTCCTTTATGCCTATATGGATTATAGTTACAAGACTGCACCCTAAGTGGGGTTTTCTTCAGGCCAAATGCATCATAGACAAGACTTACCAAGAATGGCAAGGGAGTTTCGTACGCCCCGGGCACCCTTGGCTCAACCGTGTACCTCGGCGCCTTGGTCATACTTTGTACTTCTTGGAAGAGATTCTCGGTCGTCCAACCAGGGTATAACCATATATAGTTGGAAATCCAAGATCTCTCTCCCGGATAGGTTTTCTTTAACCCCAACATCTGCATGACTCAGGATCCAGCAGCGGTATAACCTTACCCCTGAATCATGTCAAGAGATACCCCCTCCTATGACGCGCTATTAGGTCTTACATTTGCCTCTTATAAAATTTTATTCGCGAACTAGGGTGCACGCCATAAAGGTTCGTCCCATTCTATTAATCTCTGCGAAATTTCATTTGCGCTTCTCGCGAGTATTGTAACTCTGATAAAATTTCACAACTTTGATCTTCTTTCTTTTTGTAAAATCTTGCAATTCTTTCAAGTAGAATACCCTTTTCAATTACATATTCTTCGAACAAATCATTCATTAGGTCTTCTAAAGTTCATCACTTTACCTCTCTACTTACTATTTTCTGCTACGTTTTGTTGTTGTTTCTTCATCTGCGAGACGCTCACCATAAAATTCTTCTTGTCGCTCTATTGTATCAATTATTAACCTTTCACATCTTTGTCGTTGTTTGATTTTGTTCTTCCAATTGCTATTCTTCTCATCTCTTTCTTCGCAAGACTTCATATCAATTTCATAACATTTCTTGTTTTCTCCCCAATCTCCTTTAATAACTCCAACACCTTTAGGATGAGGAAATTTAATACACTGGTGATAGGTAGATGCTACACCCAATATCCCATGTAGCTAGGGTCGTCTAATCAGAGCATTGTAAGGTGATTCGATGTCCACGACACATAATAAGATTTTTGAAGATATCCCTTTTAGTGGAATTCGCATTTCAATCTCCCCTTTTGGTTTGTAAGCTGTACCGTTAAATCCATAGATTTTATACGTTGATGGTATCAAATCTTCGTCTCTTCCACCCATGGTTCTGTAGATATGATAGAATAAGATGTCGACTGAACTCCCTGTGTCTATTAAGACTCTATTGATGGCCCAAGAATCTTCAGGTTTATTGTCATTTTCTTCATCCTCTTCTTGCATTTGTTTTGGATTTATCTCTAATCGTACTATCAATGGGTTATCGTGCTGCTCGCCAAGCTCTGGTACATCTTGCGTAGTAAAAGATAGAGTTTGTTTCTGCCACTCTTCTAATGGCGAGGCTCTCGCTATATTCATTATCTCTCTTCCATCTGTGTCTCTCGCGAAGACTCTGCTTAAAACATTATTATGGAAATCCTCCACAGTTCTGTATGAATGTACAATGGAATTACAAAACAAATTCTTTGCTTTAGCCCCAACTTCTATCACAAATTTTTCTCCTCCTTTTACAGCATTCACTCTGCGAGTTTCTGGTGCTGGCGGTAATTGATGAGGTTGTGGATATCCTACTAGAAAGTGATTTAACTTCCCCTGATCAATCATCCTCAAAATTATCCTCTTTACATTTCTACAATCATTTATTGAATGACCATGAAAGTGATGGTAAGGACAAAATTCTTGACTTCGATTATTTGGATGTGGTTCTTTTCCCATGTTCCACGGCGATGGTATATTTTCCATCAAAATGATAGCTTCCCAAATTTTTTCTATGATAGCATTGAAAAGTTGCATTTTAATTTCCTCCCATATTATCTTCTGGTTTTCTTGCCCTTTAAAGCTGTTCTGCCTTTGTCCACCATAAGTTTCTTGCGGTTGATCAAGTCATTGAATCTTATTATTTCCACCGCGATTGTAGTAATTCTTCTCCCTTTCATACTCTTCTTGATCTCTACTGCTCATCGCTACCAATTATTGCTGGTTATCAATTACTACTTTCTCTTGTTGTGCCTACGAGGTGTTCGCCACATTATTTATCATTTTAGGAAGTAAGCTTTCATTTGCCGCTAGCGAGCTGGTGTTCGCAATTGGGTATGATTCTATCTCATTTTGTTTCTCCTACAAAGCAATGTATTCTTCTTGTAACTCTCGCAACTCTGTCATGGTGATTGTATTTTTGATTCTGAAAACTTGTATGTACAACATATTGGTCGCGAACATTGCATTAATAAAGGATAAATTAGGAATCTTTCATCTACTCTTCCAGCCATCTCGCTGCACATTGATTTCCACCTTATGGTTAAGTGCTTCAGACTCTCGCCAACTCTCTGTTTTAACCCAAATACATCTTCAATACTCGGCCGCGATGAATTGTTGCTAATATAAGATCCTAGAAATGTAGCTTGTAAATGATCAAAAGAAGTTATGGTATTCTTTGTCAATCCCTCGAACCATTTTAATGCCTCTCCAGTTAATCTAGACGCAAAATATTTGCATAGTACATCATCATGGTTTTCCCACTGTAGCATGCATCTAACATAAGCCTTGACGTGTTGAACAGCACAAGTAGTCCCATCAAAGATGCTGGTTAATGATGGTAAATTGCATTTTGGAGGTATTCCTCTTAATTGTACTTCTTGAGTAAATGGAGTTCTCGAAGATTCTTCAATAGATTCATCGAGCTGCCTTCTACCTCCTTCTCTTCTATTGTTTATCATTCCTCGCATTTCTACTAATTCTCTCAATATTTTCTCATTCTCAGTTGAGTTTTGCTCCATTGGCCTTTTTAATGCAGCTTCCCTTCTTCTGCGCTCTTGCCTTTCTTGTCTCGCGAGATTTTGTGTGTCTTCTTCTTCATTGTCATCCCGTCTTTCTCTGCAATTTTCTCTTTCACCCTCCTCTTGAAATCGCAGCTGTCTACTTTCTTCTCTGCGGATTTCTTCATTTATCCTCATTTCTCTTCGATGTCTCTCTAATGTCCTCTGTATCCTATCATACTCCTCCTGAATATTATCATTGTAGCGATTTTATGTACGTCTCCTTTCTCGATTTTCATGGTTATTTTGTCGTATTGCCTCTCAAAATTCTTGTTCTTCTACTTCTGCCCTTAATCTTTCTCTCTCGCAAGCCAGGCGTGCTTGTTCGGCGTAATATCTCTCAATTTATTCTTCAATTATTCTTTGATTCCTTTGATTCTCTCGCCCATGTAATATCCTCCTACCTTCTTCTGGATTTTCTTCTTCATTTTGGTTGTTTCTTCCCTCTTGATTTATATTGTTACGTCTATTATCTAATGCTTCGCCATGCGGATTATAGCGATCTCAAATTATCTCTTCTTCTCTATGACGTTGTTCTCCATTTAAATTTTGCACTTCTTCTCTAACATTTCTCATAGGGGAATTTTGCCTTGGTTCTTCTCTGAATTATCTTGAATTTGATCTAATAGTACTTCTTGATCTCCTTCTTTGTAACCTCAAATTCTCCATTCTTAGCTCATGATTTTGTCTTGTTAAGTTCGCACGCTCTTCTGCCTCTAATCTTCTTTCTTCCTATATTTTTTTTCTCAAATCATCTACTATTTCATTTTCACGTCCTTCATGAATTAATCCTCCACCTATTTCTTGATTTCTTTTTCCTTCTTCTTCATTTCTTAATTGTCGATTTTCTGCTTCTTCTATCGAATCCGACCTCCAAGTATGCACACTCACTCTATCATAATCCACATTCCTATCTTGTGTTTGTGCTTGTTGATTCGGCTGTTGAATTGAACTTTCTGCTTCATTTCTTATTCTATTTCTTCCTGATCTTATCCTTAAAGATTCTTCTAATTCACATGTTCCCTCACCTGCAAGTCTTTTACTTCTCCTCACTGTTGTTGGTGGTTCTGATGTATTTCTTCTTCTTCTAGCCATTTCTTCAACTCTAACAATTTTTTCAAATTTTCAAGTTGTAATTAGAGATTTCTTAGCTTGATTCTCCCTGTTTCTGGGCGCCAAAATGTAGTTGAAGGAATTCCTACACTACACCCTTGATAAGAATCTATATAAATTAAATTACATTTAAGGATGAATAACAACACTTTTATTATTCTAATTTTAGAATTTTTTACAAAAGATATAAGAACTCAGAAGTACAAATTTCTTTCTAGAGTTTCTCTCTCCTTAAAACCTTATCAACTCTCCAAAAGACATCATCATTTTTTGAACCTAACGAACCCTTTATATAAGGATTTACATAGTGGATGACAGCTAAGTTTTCCTCCTATTTCGGACCTATTCTGCGATCTCATCGCGATCGCTACAATGTTCTCTTTCGTAAGAATGATGACCATCGTAGGATAAACATAATCTTCTTGTACCTCTTCCATTGTCAGCTTTTATGTCTTTCTTCTGGATATTCTGTGACGCTCGCGAAACGTTGTTAAAGAGTCTTTTGTGACGCTCGCAAAAGTGTTGTTAATATCGCAGGAATAGCATTGTGGTGATATTCTGGTCCTACAACTATAAAGTCCCCAGTGACTTGTCTGGTGAGTTTTCGATACCTCTTTTATCATGACTTCTTCTCATCCACATAATTAGGATCTTAAAGCCACCTTTGTTTTTCCGTTGCAGAATTTTACTCCATCGAGTATTGACGGTCTTCAGTTTTCCGCTTCTGGGCGAATAATTTCTGACTTGAGTGATGAAGAAGAAGCTGTAAGTATTTCTTCCCATATTAATTATGGAGCCTCATGAATGCAATTATAATTGTTAGGGATATGTCCAGGATGATGATTCCATGGACTTGGAAAATCTCGGTGACCTCGTTCGAAGGATGGCAATGAAGAAAACTCCCGGAGTTCAAAACCGAATGAAGGTGACAGAGTTATCGATGTTGATGCAAGCCATTCTGGTTCCTTGAACGCTTCGGAGACCACCCAGGTTAGTATTTCTCTTGTATTTCATCCATAGAAGTATAAACTCGCTGGTCTATGAGTGAATGAATGAGAAAGTATGTGAATGTATGACAAGTTTTGCCGAAAATACGTCACTAGAAAATTCAAAACTCAGCATTTTAAGCCCATGAAATTTCCAAGATTTAGCAAAGAAGCTTTTTAAGTTTTGAGCATGTTCAGGGCCTAAAAAGGGAGAAATAGTGAACTTCCAGGAGACTTTCAGAACTTTTTTCAGATGTTGTGTAGTCCCGAGTTTCGACCACATATTTTTGCTCGTTCGTAATATTGCTATGAAATTTTTACATGTTGTAGGTAACACCAATACTAAGAGAATGGTATATAACTTAACCCTTGATTCTTCACCAATTGCTCCAAGTTCATTGCGTTGTACAGGGCAGTGTAAAATCTTCTCAGGCGGACTTGTTGTAAAACGTGAATTTGTGACTTTCACATTATTTGCTGACATCTAGCATGTATAATGAAAGACTTTGATGATGTTAGACCACTTGTATGTTGTAGTTCATGATTTCTTTTGGTTTCATGCTTGGATGATCCTAATCTCATGTAATCTTCGTATTAGGTGCAAAATACCGAAGTTGGGAATGAAGGAACCCAACATGATGAAACGAGCGACCCGGAGATTATTGATAAGGAGGAAATTATCTCTGCACCTCAAGGCCATTAAATCGTTGTTGATGAAGTAATGGAGATCCCGATTGTTGATGTTTCAGTAATAGAAGAATCCAGGACACCAGCAGAAAATACTGAAGAAACTGTTGCCTTGATTGTAGAAGCTGCTCCAATAGTTGAAAATCGTATAATCATGTACGAATATCCAAGTGAAAGAGTTTCTTTTGATCCTCCATTCGATTCCTCACTTCCGTATCATGAGTTAGTTGGTGGATTCAGCGTTCCCATTGGATATGTGGGTTTGTACAAGAAAATATGAGAGAAATTTGGCCATATAATTGTCGACAAGAATCTTGGGCGTGCTTATGCTTTAAAAATGCAGGTAAGTGTACTCTTGCGCGTTGTATGCGATATATGCACTAGATCCAGAAATTTCGTAACTCCAGATGTACTCTTTGATTGGGAGTTCAACTTGGAGAATTCTGAGAGACTTGGCTTTAATGTGAAGTGGCTTCGTAAGAAAATGAATGCTATTAAGGATTCATGTGAAAATAACATACCCTTTCCCAATGATGCTGTGACAGAGAAGGAACACAAGATTTCCAGACTGACTGAAGAGCTGAACAAGGAGAAGGAGGCTTTACAGGCTTTGAAGGATGTAGAGGCGCAAAAATATTTCTTCGTTGATTTTCTTTGATTCACTTTCTATAATCTCTTTAACTTATGAATTTCTGAGAGATGTGAGGTTTTATTTGGGTTTTGATATCATGGTTTTGGATTGGTAGATGTTTAAGGATTTTCTTTTGGACTTGATAGAGATTTCCTTTTAAGAAATATGAATTGAATTTTTGACAAAGTGCTGAATTTAAATACTGATTGCAAGTATTGCAAACGTTTTGGAGGAATTGAAATACAATGAAAGAAAATCCTAAAATTCCAAATCCAGTTGTCATGAATGCTTAAACGCCCAGTACCTCAAATGTCCAATAGTCTCAGACAAACTCTTTAAGCCAATTCTCGTGAATTACTTGTAAGGTTCGTCCATCCGTGTTGATCAGTTTATAGTATCCTTCGGTGATGGACTTAGCGATCATAAATGGTCCTTCCCATTAGATCTCCTTGCAGAATGTAGATCCCGTTTAGTTTCTTTGAGAACCAAATCCCCTTCCTTGAACTTGTTTGGCTTTTTGGTCCGGGCCTTGAATATTTTGTGTTGACTCCATGGTTGGGGAATATATGAACACTGGTGTAGAGGAGGATATCCAGCATACTGTCTGTCATGTTTTGCCTGGTCTTCAGTAATAAATTTCTTGATGGGATGATCAACATGAATACACACTGAACTCAGCCATTAGGTGTAATATTGTCGAGGTGAAGTTACCCATTCATAATTCTTGGAAATTACTAAACTGTTGATGGGGAGAAGTCCCTTGACCAAAGTAGCATATTTGAACATCGGTAGTATTGGAGAATGAAGAGGAATAAGACTTGCCTGAGCTCGAAACCTTTCGACAAAGGCGTGTGGACTCTTTCTAGATTCTTGTGCAAGTCCCATCAAGGTTTCAACTTCCTTTAGATGTTCAAATGGTGGAGTGTTCTCCTATTCTTCTTCTGATTTAGAGTCTCTGTCAGTAGTGGAATATGCTGAAGACATGAAGGTCAATCTTCCAGTATGGATCCAAGTTCTCCCACGGATCAAGTCATATCCAGGATCTTCCCAGATTATGTAAAACTTGGCATCAGTGCATACCGAACTTTCTATCACTTTGAGATTGATGAAGCCATATGCATTCTTGGAAATTCATTTTTGATCTCTGATTGCAGTGGGAGAATGAGTAGCCTCTTGTCGAGTAATGCCGGCAGCCCTATGGGTCTTAAAAGGAATGATGTTGACAGCAGTACCAATACCAACAAATGCCCTTTTAAATACGTTTCCTTTGATGTGCACTGTGGTGAGCAGTCCCCAGTCATACATTTCTTTGTCAATGGCTGAAGGTTCAGGAGGTACGTCTGAAATCAGCAGGCATTTCCTAGAAACTATGTGATTCAAATCCGTAAACATATCTCCCCTTTGTGCTTTCAATAGATAGAGCAATTCACGGACATGCTCTATTAATGACTGAACTGCTTCCTTGATTGGTGCTTCGGAAATAGGGAAAGTCCTGACGGGAAGGGGATCTTTGTGCACTCCTTTGGCTCCAAGATTAAGTTCTCCTGACTCGACCTTTTCTTTAAATATGCGCTTCAAGGTCTTTCAATCGCTTGTGGGATGGTCGACAAACCTATGGAAGCGAAAATACCGAGGATTTTCCATGGCCTCTTCAGTTGGTTCCTTCCTGACATATGGAAATTTGATTGTACCATCTTGAATCCAGGATTCCAACAGTTCGATGACTTCTTTAATGGAGCAAGGAAATTCAAGTACTTCTGGATCCTCTGTATGCTGAGGAGAAGTTTGCACATTATCCTTCTTTTATTCCTTTGAAGGGGTGGAAGAAGTATGCTTGCGCTGTAGTTCAGCTTTCCCTTTGCTCCCTTCTGTTACAACATTAGTGGAAGGATGCAGATTGTACTGCTTGTTGGTGAGACGTCTGCTTCCTCGAGTGTCTCGTACTTCTTTAGTCTTTGTGGATTTTGCTATTTCTAACAGAGCAGGTACAGTGGTTTCTGACCTCTTCGCTGCTTAGTGGAGCTTTGAGAAAGTCTGGAATCGGAGATTCTCCAGTAGAGCTCTGTAGACCATGAGCATGTCGTTGATGCATAAGTCCACCAACTGCTGTTCTGTGACGTTCTGATCATGACAATCCAAGGCTTGGACTCTGAATATTTTCACAAAGTCATTGGGGTTTTCACCGGCCCTCTGAAACATCCTTCCAAGGTCAGAGAGAGTGATTTGTTCTGACACAAAGAAGTACTTCCTATAGAAGGCATTAATCATTTCTCCCCAATTGTTAATGGTTCTAGGTGCAATATTGTTGTACCAGGTGTACGCCCTGCCTTTTAAAGATTTTGAAAATTCCTTGAGGCGAACAACGTGGTTATGTTCATGCTCTCCAAAGGCTTTAAGGAAACGAGAGACGTGTTCCCGAGCATTGCCGGTCCCGTCATATAGAGTGAAAGTTGGGGAGACATAACCTTTTGGAAGGGTAATCTTTTGCGTATCAGTAGGATAAGGAGGTTGGTGATGATGGACATGTGATGTCTTGTCTTTTCCATGATTCTCCATAAGGCGCTCTAAGTCTTCCCGAGTGATGAAATTCGATGATTTTTTCGTTGACGAATTGCCTACGGCTTTGTTAGTTTCATCGTGATCTACTGTGTGAATTGGAATTACCTCTGGATCAGCAGCGTCTGAGGACTTTTCCTTTTCTTTCCCTTTCTATTGAGTTTTCTCTGACAATTTGTCAGTAAGAGTCTTCAGATGATCAAATGGCTTCTTCTGTGCTGCGACCATATTCGTCTGATTCTTTGCAAGAGTTTCTTGCGCTTTGATGAGATCAAAAATGGTAGGTGGTGTATTTCTTATGACCTCTTCGGGATGTCGGCCGAATAGGGGATGGCTTTCCGCATTAGTCTGAGGAATAGTATCGTCAGCGCCGTCAACGTTAGCGGCTGGAACAGTTTTCGGGATATCTTCATTATTGCTGGTGCTAGCAATGTTTGTGTTAGGATTTGTAACTGATCCTGACCTAAGACCAACCATCTTGATGAATTCAAAATTGTAACTGAGAGATTAATCTCCCAATATGGTCGCCAATATGTAGATGGGGCAAAACGATTTTCTGGTTTTTATGGAATTGAGGAGACGACCGTACGGAGGAGACTCCTTGAACCGAGCGAAATGTTCAACCTCACACAGATGCACTACAATAAGGGAGTGCTTTGAATTCGAGAGATCAATCTGTAGTACTCTAGACTGAACCAAGACAATGGCCGTTCTAGAGTAAATTCGGTCACAATAGAGGATGGGTTGATTTGTAGGAGGGAAGCTGAGAAATACATGAGATCAATGGTGATCTGAGATTATAGGTGTGTTGTGAATTAAGTGTGAAAATGCTCTGAAAGATTGAGTTTTTTCCTGATTGAGAGTGATTATTGTGAGTTCATGTAGACGAAAGATTGTCTGTATGAACTTCGATGAGAATTTCTTGTTTAGGCGACTGTTGTTCGAATGTTCGAAAACTCTTGTTGTTTCAATCAGGATTCAGAGACATTTTATAATGCCGGAGTTGAAAACACCATGATCCCATGAAGTGTGACAGTTGCTGGAATCAGAGAGTGGGGAAGTGGGAAATCGTGTTAAACCAATTACTCATCGTGCGGAGACTTGGTTAATTTTCCACCCACTATTTTGCTGACTCTTCCAACTGATTTCACGACTTGCTCACAATCTCATCGTGGGTGAACTCACGTGTCGTAGACCGCCAAACCAAAACCCTAGTTGATATCCCCACAAGTGATACGATTGACGTCTCGTGATTAGTTTAGTCAGTTGTTGACTTCGTGATATCATGAGACGATGAGTCAATGTATTTACTGAGTTGAACATGATTTTGTAAAAAAATTCTGAAACTCATGGATTGAACGTGGGCATGATCCTCATGTTGATAGTTGAGGCGAACAAGTATTGCTCATTCGATGATTTGCTGAGTATTGATAGTTGAACCAATATTCTCTGATTTGAGCAAGTATTGCTTATCTGAGAAAGTGTTGCTCATCTGATGAATTATTGGCAGCGTGACCAAAATAAAATATTAATTAAAATATTGGTAGTTGAACCGAGTATAATTAATAATAATATTGATCATGAGATCGTCATAAATTTATTAGTGTTTGAATCTGGAATTATAATCCTTGGACTCAGAAACCCTAATTTGATCAATTGATGATCACTTCATGGTTTGTTAGGAATTGAACCATGGGATGAAGGAAGGATTGGTTTCATGAGACCGTGGGTCAATCATGTAACACCCATATGCTCACGTTAGCAAACACCAAGACCTCTTGAAGAGTTGGTGACTTGTTGATGAAAGAATGATTAAATGCTGGTTTAATCATTTATTCGAATTACTGCTGGGTTCATCATTAGGTGATAAAACCTAATTAATTATAAAGAAGTGGAGGACCGACCAAGGGGTTATCAAACTGGCCCTGGGTGGTCACGGGATCAAGTGTTGATCGTTTCATGAAGTTCCAAGTCGTTTGGAAGAGTTTTGGACCTAATACGTGCAATTGCGCAAATTAGGTCAAACTATGAACATATGTAAGACCGGCTCATTGAGAGCCAAATATCCAACCTTGGTCGGTCAAGGTAACATGCTCATGTCCCCAAAGTGTTCGTATCTCAGTTCTGAGAATTTTGATATTTTCGGATGTGCGTTTGAGCAATCATTTTAGAAAATATGAAGAAACCAGGGTTTTTTTTTATGAAACCGTCAAAACTTCATGAGATGAAGGAAAAATAATAAAAAAGTGAAGGAATCATGAAGTGTGGGACCGGTCATGGCCGGCAGGCCAAAGGGCCCAATCCCACACGTTTTCTAATTTTTTATAATATTTTCATGATTTTAGGGAAATATGATAAAATCAAGGAGTTTTGCTAAATTTAAAGAGTTTTATTCAAATCAAGGAGTTTCCATAAGATGAGGGAAAAATAATAATAAAATAAGGGACGTGTGGGCGTGTGGGACCGGCTTGGAGAATGGTTGGCCGGCCAGGGCCCGGTCCTGTGCGTTTTCCATAATTTTATGTATTATTTCATAATTTAAAGGAAATATCATGAAATCAAGGAATTTCATGGGATTATGAAAACATGAAAAATATAATAATAATAAAAAGGGACGTGTGAGGTCATCTAGGATTTGGCCGACCGGCTATGGGCCGTGCACACGGGCTTTCCTAATTTGATATTATTTTTCATGGGACCAAGGAAATATCATGAGATTAAGGAGTTTTCATGAAATTAGGAAAATAATAATAAAATAATGTGGAATCATGAGGTGTGGGGTCGGTTGGGACCAAGGCATGTCCGGTTGGCCAATGGTCACGCCCCACTATATTCTTCCCTAATTTTATATTTTATTTTATATTATTTGTTTGGGTCCATGCTCCCAGCGCCTTGGTCAATTTTTAATTATTTATTATTTTCTTTCCTATTTTTCATAGGTTCATCGTCTCTTCGTATTTTGAAATACTCGTTCGTGGGGTAATTGTTAGTGCATCATCGTTGAGTACACTTTCATCATTTAAATTGGGGCTTATTCAGAGGTAACTCAGATGCCCTGCGTTGAATATTTATTACTAACCCATGGATTTCTGCTGGGAAGAACCATGGTTTGCTGTAATAAAATATCTGCGAAAATATTTGAATATTTTCGGAAATTCTGTGGATGGATCGAAGAATTTAGGTTTGAGACAAGGCTTACTCAGAGGTAGCTCTGATGCTCCTGCGTTGAATATTTATTACTAACCCATGGATTTCTGCTGGGAAGACCATGGTTTGCAGTAATGAAATATCTACGAAAATATTTGAATATTTTCGGAAATTCTGTGGATGAATCCAAGAATTTGGAAATAATTAACTTATGGATCTATACTAACAGAGCAGGCTGTCTAGGAGCATTAATTATTCCGATATGAGCTTGCTGGAGTTTTATATCCTTTATATAGTCAGGGTAAACTCGTTGTTTGTATCCTGAAGACGTTATCGCTCTATACTAGCAGAGCAAGCTATCTAGGAGCTGTCCATCCCTTGATGCTATATAGAAATAATTACTGAAGTGTTCAGTATTCAAGAGATATGATGTTGTCTAGCCGTGAGATTACATATCTACATGTACTCTGAGAGAAAGTATTCTCAATCATAGGATTCGATGAGAGACCCGTGTCTCAATACATATATGCCGTTGTCCAGCCGAGAGACTACATATCTGCATGTACTCTAAGAGAAAGCATTCTCAGTCAGAGGATTCAATAAGAGACCCGTGTCTCAATACTCGCATCTGATTGCTGGATCAAAAGTTCATATAATTATGGGTTTTCGATTTTAGCCTTCGTCGAAAATCCACCATCTACAAAGGTCTATAAAGCTAAGTGTAATCATTTGAGTGCCCTGCTGAAACATGCTCGTCGGGAATATGCACTTGTTATTGCACAACAGCCTTCTTCAAGTGACACAGCTTCTGTTTCTTAGATATCTTCGTTGGAGGGTGATTTATGGAAGACTCGGAGGTATCTGGAAGCTTGTTTATTGGCTCTCGAGAGAGCTAATAATGATGCCAAGGTTGTTGAGGGTGGTCGCAAAGCTACTGATACTTCCTTAGACGCTGAGTCCTCCAAAGATATAGGTTTGTTTCTTCTTCTCCTTAGCATTGTTCTTCATTTTTGGTTGCATAGTCCTAAGTCAACCTTCGTCTGTCAGCCGGTGGATCTAGTAAACTTAGATATCTCCAAGATCGAGTGGCCAAGTTAACTTCCGACGTTTGGTATTATCAAAATAAGTCTGATATGATGATGAATGTAACTGTTTATAATGAGGCCCAACTTTTCCTTGAGTCTGCTCACAATGCGGACTTAGTAAAACATATGGCTTTGCTTCCTAAGGAGTGTGACGAAGCCCTTAGCTGGAAGGAGTGTCTCATTCTAAAGCAAAAGGAGGATATTTCCTTAGTCGAGAAACGTCTCTCGGCCCAAGAAATTATTCACAAGAAATATCTTGCCGATTTTGAGGATGTTTGTGCTTCCTTAGCTAAGGTTACTGCTTAGCGTAATATCTTAACTTTGAAGGTCTGTTCTCTTAAGAACAAAATCGTTGATGCTAGGTCCGTGTCTTCTTCCATGCCTCATGCATCCTTAGTAAAAAGGTTTGAAGAGTTAGATAGTGTGTACCAAGCTTTATCTTCTAAGAATGCCTCGCTTCGGATAGATGTTGATGATCTTCGGGCGGGATACCCTTGTGGAGGACCTTGATGCGGCTGAGGTGGATCTTGTTGAATCTCAGCATAGTCTAGAAGAGTCCCTTAGACATTCCAGAGGTACCTTAGGATAATTATTTTTCAGTAGCATCCTTCGTGTCTTCAACCGCTTTTTCTTGTTGATGATACCCTTCGTATTCGCAGGTCTACATGAGCAGTTGGTGGGCGCAAATGCCAAGATTAGCAGCCTTGAGGGTCATATATCTGCGTTGGAAATATCTCTCCAGTTTTATGTTGATGCTAAGTTTAAAGCTGGGGCACTTCAACAAGCTAATGATCAACTTTGTGCTCAGGTCATGGAGCTTCGTCAGAAATCGACTTTGGATATGGAGGCTCAATCTTCTTGGATGAAGGTGGAATTTGAGCATTTTTTTATCGATTACATCAATAACGCTTTTAGGGAGGCTGAGCTCCAGGCTGAGGGAGTTGTATTTCCCCGTCTTCCTTACCCATGATCATGTTACTTTCGCTTTGCTTTCAACTGAACTCCTTTGTTGTATTATGGCCCCCAGCTGAGGGGCCTTTGATGTCTCCTTTCCTTGAAACAACCCTTTGTTACATTCTGAACCTTTGTCATCTATAACTTTTAAGACATGTTAGTCATATTTTGGTAACACTATTATGGTACCTTCATATTTATATGAATGCATGTAGACGTGTTGTGTCTAATTATTCGCACATTCGAGTCATCACAAGGTGATAAGGTATGTTTAACATTTGGTGGAACATTCATCATCCTACCCAAGTATCCTTTGTCCAGAAGGTACCGTGGTTGTGACTACTTATTTTCCCATAGTCTACCTAAATATAAACAGTTATGAGGATCGGATACTAGGTAGTATCGATACCTCTGTTGAACTGATAATGCTAAGTAAATAAAGATGTGTATGGTTACAATAATAACAAAAAACACAAATATAAGGTAAAAACATCTAAGTTATCATGAGCCACAAGAGATAACGTGGTTTGACATTCGTCTACGTCCATGGGGAAATGAGTGATTGTTTTTGTATTAAGTTATAGTGGTTACAAAGATCTTAAATGCTTCCCAAAGTAATAGATGGAACTCAAGTTATGGTAGTTACTTAAGTTCTAAACATTAAAGAGGTATAAGCTTAAGACTAGATCTTCTTCTTCTTCTAGGTTATGAATTGAATTCCTTTAGTTTGTTGGTAAGGCTTGGTATTTATAGCCCCTTATGCTCCTGGTATATCTTTGCTGCCTCTGGGTCCATCTTCCGATGATATACCTTAGGTGTCAGTGGTACCTTCGTTCACCGCGTACTTGCTCCAGTAGAATCATGCCATCTCGGCTAACCCACGTTACTTCGGGAACTACCCATCCTCCGAGTAGGTTGTACCTGTAATACCCCGATATTCGGCAGTGATTGGATGAATGGAATATAAGTAATGATTTGTCCTTTCCTATCACTGAGGCCTTTTCAGCATAATTGGCTCCAGAGTTGGCAGAAAACTCTGCAGTTAAGCGTGCTCGGGCGGGAGTAATCCAGGGATGGGTGACCATTCGGGAAGTTTCTGCTGGATTACCGCAGCGATGCCCGTTGAAAACCCCACACTGCCGGATAACTTCGGTGGCAAAGTGGGGACAATATCGGTGGAGGGACGGGTCATTACAAATGGTATCAGAGCCGACGACGGTTCACCTGCCGAGGGTGGGAAGGTACGCTGGACGGGGTTAGTCCAGGTGCTTCTCATGAGGGGCGGGGAACGT
Organism: Papaver bracteatum; assembly: GCA_023529315.1. NCBI lineage: Eukaryota > Viridiplantae > Streptophyta > Magnoliopsida > Ranunculales > Papaveraceae > Papaver > Papaver bracteatum. Next base: position 792,475 of record JAJJWX010004466.1, on the reverse strand, counting down.
CGGAGATCTGGGCTTGCGAATATATTCTGGAGCCGAGGACGGATCCAATTTAAGGTGGTGGTATTGTAATACCCCAATATTCGGCAGTGGTTGGCCGAATTGAATATAAGTAATGATTTGTCCTTTCCTATCACCGAGGCCTTTACAGCATAATTGGCTCCAGAGTTGGCAGAAAACTCTGCAGTTAAGCGTGCTCGGGCGGGAGTAATCCAGGGATGGGTGACCATCCGGGAAGTTTCTGTTGGATTACCGCAGCGATGCCCGTTGAAAACCCCACACTGCCGGATAACCGAAGTGGCAAAGTGGGGACAATATCGGTGGAGGGACGGGTCATTATAGTACCTTCGTTCACCGCCTGCTTTTGCCAATGGGATTCCGCCATGCTTCCTCTCTCCACGTGCCTTGATATATGCGTGTAGACAAGAGTTTTGTGCATTTAATGCTGATTAGATGCGTCATCAACCTCTGTCCCCTTGCCAGCTGCGTTTTGTGGATTAGACTTGTACTTCTTTCATCTCTACCATCGTGGTCTTATTTCTTGGGGCGAGATAAAGTAGATCTGTGGAGGTATCCTTTGTGTTGATGGTGGATTTTAGTTTAAGCCTAAAATTGTAAAACCAAAATTGTACGCTGACATATTGCAAAAGATAAAGCCATTAACAAGTGATGAATACTTCTTTACTTTACTAATTCACCTAGAATGGAGCATGTGGCAACAATCCCAGTATTCTGTGAATTAAATACACGAAATTCATCCAGGTTGGAGCATGTGGCAACAATCCCATATACCTTGTGAATTTACAGCATTATTAATTAATGCATGACCATCCTTGTATTTCCTGTACTCATTATCGGTGCGGCATGACAACTGAGTGTTGTTCTCATCAGAGCAACATGAACCTCCAAGCATTAATAATGAAGCATGTACGAAATACCCGTACAGGCTGCAACTCTCGGTGTGTTATACTAGCCTGATTGAGCATATAACTCTCGGAGTGTTATACTAGCCCGATTGAGCATATTCGAATCTGGACTGTCCATATTAGTCTCAGAAACAATCACGACCATCCAACTTCACCAGCATGATTGGATAACTTATATCGAATCCATGACCCCAAGCAGGTATTGGAATATTCACTACCGACCCAACGCGGGCCCCGCATGGTCGGCCTCCCCTAAAGGATGGCATAGCTTTCCAAACCGTCCAAGCCAAAGCAGTATGGAAGAAAAACCCATAAATTAGGGTTTTCGGCACATTACATGTGTCACAAAACAGTCTCAACCATCCATCTTCGCAGGCATATATGGAGGGTGTATATATAGATTCAAAGGGCCCGGAATATGTCAACACAATCACTGTGGGCCCACCTACATACCTGACTGATCGGTCAGGACTAACTATAGTTGGTCATCCTGATTCGTATGCCCCAAACTGGGTGTGACACACGGCCGGCAAAACCCTGACTAGGGTTTATGTCGTGATCACGAGCTTCCATCTTCTCCTGCTCGGATGAAGGGTCCATGAATAGACTAAGCAGGTCCGGTAAGTATCAACATGATCAATGCAGACCCACCTATCTCCACACCCAATCGGCCAAGATCGAACTTGGCTATACACCTCGATTCGCATGCCCAAAACAGGAGTGGTCGCACCTCCTAATTGTAAACTGATCTCAACCACTCAACTTCGATGGAAAAATTGAGTGGCTTAGATCATGTTTCTAAGAAGCAATCAAGTACAAGCGTGAACACCAGCCTACCACCCACACGCCGAACCAATCGGCCGGGACCGACCTAGCCTGGTTGTCTTGAAACACGCGCTCGAAGTTGTAATGATGCACGGCTTTTGCGGCGCCAAATTTCTGTCGCAAATTTATCTCGGCCACTCAACTACGCCGGAAAAATTAAGTGGCCCATGTCACACTTTCACGGGACCGTGAGGTATGGGAATGTATATCGGCATGTTGTATACATGCATACCCGATCGTCCATGCCAAAATCGTGTCCCAAGCTTGGATTCGACCAAGATGAAAAGTGGTGCTTGCGCACCTTTTCTAAAAACCCTAATTCCACCAACGGTCGCAGATGAGTGTCTCCAATATCATCTCGTCCGTCCAACTTCACCGGCTTGGTTATACAACCCTGGTCAGGAGTTAATTGGTCAGTGAGGTGTCATGGTGATCATCACCCGTCACTCTACCACATCATATGGTCGGCCAATGGAGGACTTGCTTGCGCAACCTCCAAACTATCACATGAAGTAGGCTGGACATGAGGCTATTTTGAGACGCTCAAACAGCGATGCTTCATACATGCTGAGTATACTCGATGTAGTATTTGCATAGAATACACACGATACTTCACAAGTATCGACTTCCTAAATAACTTAGTTATTTAATCTAGCATTACATGCTAGTTTCTTTGGGTCCCACGATCCAGACACTCAAGACATCAATCATGTCACAAACTGGGGGACACATAATAGGGTATTGGTCTGGCGGTTTACAGCGTGCAGCGCATAACGCGCCATCACAAGAACGTGTCAAGAAGTCATGTACGGTTAGTGATAATGGAAGAAGTGGGCAAGACTGGTCGTGTGACACTAACACATCACTCCACTACTCCATCACTATACTTTCTCCACTTCCCTCGAGATACGAGGGTTAGGCTTAAAAACTTGTATAAATAGGTTCTCCTCCGTATTTTCCAGACAAGAAAACAAGACAAGACAATAGAAACAAGTGTTGATACAATCGTATTAAAACACCGGAACTGATAGCTTACATCATGCAAGCCTGTTCAGTTTTCTGATACAAGTCTTACATATCCAACACCTTCACAATCTCAACACCTTATTCGCTTCCCTCCGTAAGATCAACCCCATCTCCTTCAGTTTGTAACCGAAGCAAGTCTGGAACGACCATTTCTTGGTTTAGGCCAGAGTTGTACATATTGATTTCTAGAATCACAAGCACTCACTGCGCAGTGCATTAGTTTAGGGTTTAGATTCATTCCTCATCCATACACCCCAAATTACCAAATCCGACAGGAATAGTTTTCACACATAAACACTTTGCTGCTTAGGTTCCTTTGTCTAGCGAAGGCTATATAGTTTAGTTATTGTACGATCACTAAGATCGTGACACGTGCTCCATAGAATATTGGTATTCACATTTTTCCCCTTTTCTTTCATATTCAACCGTTTGGTTCAAGTGGAAGAAAATTTTCGTTATGCCGCCATTTTTGCACGTACGGCTTGGGTGGTCCATACATATTATTTCATGCAATAACTTCCCCTTGGATTTCGGGCCCCCAAATTATTGGATTCTTCAGATGCCTATAAGAGGATAATAAAGAGAAGGATTTTTTCCTTAACTCTTATTCCTCTTTCTCGAACTGTCGCTCTCTTTTTTCTCCAAAATTCTTCTTCTGTCGTTAACTGCTCTTCTTGATTCCGCGTACGATCTGGATTCACGACTGATTATTCAAGTAATTATTGTTCATATTCTTCCCATATTTAGTTGCATGTCTCCTGCTTAGACTAGGGGTTCTGTTGCTGTTTTTGCTCGTATGTGAGAATGGTACTCTTGGTTCGCTTGTTTGCATTGTGTTAAAACTTGGGCTTTGCTTCGTTTTGATCCTTGATAAGGTTTTCGCCATGATTATCGTATGCCCAAAATCTTTCTCCCGTGATGTATGATGTTTGTTTTTCCCTTGTAGTATAATCAAATTGTTTCCCCTGGTTGGTTTAGTGAAACCCATGCCCAAAGTACTTTACGTTTTGCCCCTGTTTCGTTTTTGGGTGATCTATAAATTTCTGCTTCCATTGTTGATGAAGAAAATATTCCTTCTGGTGTCAGGTATTATGAGACTCCCGAAGAAGCCTGTGCATAAATCCACAAAGGTATCTTCGTCAACGGATCCACCTCCGCGGATGGATCATCCAGATGCTACGCCTTCTCCTCCTCTTGAGGATTCTGAGGTTTCTGTCGATGTTGAGATGGCTACGGTTATTGAGGAGGCTGCGGTTACTGATGAGGCTGTTGTTGGTGGGTTTTTTCTTCTTACTTCTCCCCATTATAAGTTGCCAAGGCTCTAGCTTCATGAGAAGGATAGCTATGCTCATTAGACTATTGCTGAGATCTCTAGTCTTTTGGTATTCGCAAGTTTGAGGTCTCCTTTGTTAATGGCCCTGAAGTTCTTACAGAGACTCTCATCCGAGAATTTCCTTATGATGAGAATAATATTCTCATTAGCGTTTGCCCGTTAGCCGCATGTATGATCCTCCCCCTTTTCAGTAGAAAGAACCCCTTCTATTACGATATTTTATCTTCGAGGGATGATCCAGCAAATAAGACTCAAGTCATAGGAGTCATGCAATATACTAGAAACTTCTGGCTTGCAATTCGTGAGTGCTGGTACCGTATCAAGGGTAAGACAACCATGGAGTCTTATGACCCCTTTGCTGAAGGAAGGTCTAAGTGTGAGGATTACACCCCTCCTAATTTCAATGCTACGTATGCTGATGCGATCCAGAAGACTAATCTTCTTCCTTAGAGAGTTGGTCCTCGTCGTATTCATGTTACCGCTAGGAAGCTTAGGAAGGGTAACATCCTTCGCTTGTTGAAGGAGATCGACAAGACTGGTTTGACTACCATACCCTACTCTGCTAGGATGTCTTTGCCGAAGAATGACCACATCCGTCTTGATCATGATGACCACTGTGCTCGTACTCCTATTCGTATAGTTGGACCTTGGGCTTATGATTTTACTACCGCAGACCCTTCTATTCTTCGTTCAGCTCGCTCTTTTCCGGAGAAGTATAACGGATATCAACCTTGGTTTTTAATCCTGCTGCTTCTCATGAGGTACATTTTGCATGTTCTATCTTTGTTTAGTTCGATATCATTGCTTACTGTGATATCTTCATTTACTGAGGGAGCCTTTGTCTGCTTTTCTGATGATTTTGTTTCATAGTATGCTCTTGCTTCCTCTGATGGGGCTGCTTCAGGCTCTGCTGGTAATTCCGTAGCTGCGAGGAATAGGAAGAGGAAAGCTTTGGCTGAAACACCTGCGGAGGTAAGGATTATTGTCATACCTTTGTGTTTGTAAGTTCTTCTCTGACTTGCCCCTAATTCTTGGTTGCCGTATGTGTTTCTTTGTAGTCTTCTCATAGGAATGGTAAGTTGAGGACCGTCATCGATCTTGATGCTTTGGAGGAGGAAGCTAAGTCTGTTGGTGAGGACATGAAAGACGTTGAGGACACTGGCCTTAGCCCTCATCTAGATGATATCGAGGAAGATTTTTCCAAGGGTAGCCCTAGTCCTGACCGAGATCCTTCAGTTGAGGGTGAGAACCTTCTTGTTGGTGCCGGTGCTCAGTTTGTCAAGACTGTTAGTGTTCATGCCCATGATGTTACATCGTCTTTAAAGATGCCTTCATTTTCTGCACATAACGTAGCCTTCCCCGCTACTTCCGCTGCTGCTGGAGATGTTGTTGTGGCTTCGAAGAGTCTTCCTTCGTCTCCTGCCACCTCCCTTCAATCAAGTGGTTCATTTTCCAAGGTTGTTATCCCTACGGCTAGGGCTGGTATTTCATATTCGCAATCGAAGAAGAAGGTTGTGATTTCACTAGGCAGATTCTCCTTCGACTTTGCTCCCTCTTCGCTTGGGAGTGCTTAGTCTGTCTCCACTGCCCCTGCAAGCAAAGATGTTGGACCTCCCCCTTCGTCACCAGACTGGACCGTGCTTGGAAATATTCCTTCTGCCGGAACTGGGTTTGAGTAGTTTCATAGGTCCTTCTCATGTTCCTAGATCATCCACCATGCCGTCTTTTCGTCGAGGTGAGGGTTCGGCAGTTGTGCCCCATGTTGCTGCTGAACTAAGGCATGGCAAGCTGCTGGAGATATTGAGCTTAGTTAGCTCCGATAACGTTATTCTCGAAGCTGTCTTTCGGGATTCCAAAGGTCCCTTCTCTGATGGAGTTGATCATCATCATCTTGAAAGTTCTATTGAAGTTGCTTCACAGTTGGATGTGCTGACTGCGTAGTACCGCATAACTAAGGACTTTTTCTTTGATCATGACTGTCTTCGTTCTAACCAGAGCTTCGGTGATATCATCCGGGGTAGCATCCATGAGATGGAAGCTTTCATGGATACCTACGCCAATTTCCTTCCTCGTCTCGCAGAATTTTCAGTAAATGATTCTTACCCGAGTATTCTTCTCTTTAATTTGACCCTTCGTCCGCCCTTGTGCTCCTTTGTTTGCATCTTTGTAAGAAGATCGATGTCAGCTATACCTTATTCAAGGTTTATAGGGCCAAGTTGTTTATGGGTGAAAACTATTCCTGCTAATTTTGGTAATTTGGGGTGTGGATGAGGAATGAATCTAAACCTAAAACAAATGAACTGCGCGGTGAGTGCTTGTAGATTCGAGAGATCAATCTGTGCAAGTCCGGCCTAAACCAAGAAATGGTTGTTCCAGACTTGTTTCGGTCACAAAGTGAAGGAGATGGGGTTGATCTTAGGGAGGGAATCGAAGAAGGTGTTGAGAATGTGAAGGTGTTGGCTATGCAGGACTTGTATCAGAAGGCTGAACTGGCTTGCAGAATGTAAGCTATCAGTTCTGGTATTTGAATACGATTGCATCAACACTTGCTTCTATTGTCTGGACTTGTGTTGTTGTTGAGAATAGGGTGGAGAACCTATTTATACAAGTCCTTTAGCCTAACCTTCGTATCTCGTAGGAAGTGGAGAAAGTGGAGTGATGGAGTAGTGGAGTAGTGTGTTGGTGTCACACGACCAGGCTTGCCCACTTCTCCCATCATCGCTAATCGTCCATGACTTCCTGACACGTTCTTGTGATGGCGCGTTGTGCGCTGCACGCTGTAAACCGCCAGACCAATACCCCAGTATGAATCCCCCAGTTTGTGACATGATTGATGTCTCGATTGTTTTGGAAAACATGTAGCATGTTGTTGTAGCTTGGCAAGTCAGGCTCGAGAATCTTGCTAGATTGGTGACCTTCGACGGTCGAGATTTTGCATCTTGAGAGGAGGAGCAACCGTTGATCGTTGCACCAGAAACCCCTGATTAGCGCTCCTTACTAGAATCGTTGTATAATTCTAGTACGGACTCGAATTTTGATGATCCGCCCATCCATTCCATACGGAAAAGAATTTCCTATCTCCCTACGAGGGAATATTTAGGTTTTAAGCTCGTTCGGGAGGAGAAAACAGCCCGAAAGCAAAACCCAGGAAGGACATTGATACTTGTGAAGTATCGTGTGTATACTATGCAGGTACTGCATTGAGTATATCCAACATGGTTTGGAAGTTGCGCATGCAAACCCTTCATTTACCGACCACATGGTGTGGTAGAGTGGTGAATGGTGATCACCATGACTCCGTACTGACTAATTAACTCCTGACCAGGGCTATATAACCGATCTGGTGAAGTTGGACGGATGAGATGATAGTTAAGACACTCATCTACGACACTTGGTGGAATTAGAGTTTCGAAGGAGGTGCGCAAGCACTGCTCTTCACCCTGACCTAAACCAGACTTAGGGAACTATCCTGGACTGGCCGATCACACCTGCATGTAGATGGCGTGACGGTTTAGGCGTTTATACCTACCGTCCCACAAAAATGTGATCTGGGCCACTCAATTCATCCGGATAAGTTGAGTGGTCGAGATCGAATTGAAACAGAAGATTAGTGCCGCAAAAGCCGTATCTCATACCAACTTCGGGCGGGAGTTCCAAAACGACCAAGCTTGGTCGGTCTTGGTCGACTGCTCCAACGTGTAGGTGGTAGGATGGTGTTCACGCCTATGTCTTACCGTCCCATGAAAAAGCGATCTAAGCCACCCAATTAGTCCGGAGAAATCGAGTGGTTGAGATTAATTTGCAGCTTGGGAGGTGCGACCACGCATGTTGGAGCGGGCATGTTGGAGCGGACTATTTGGGGATAGCCAGGAATGGTATGCCTTGGCCGATTAGGTGAGGGGATATACGGGTCCACGGTGGTCATGTTGACATGACCGGACCTGCTTTGATCTAATCTCGGACCCTTCATTCGTGCCGGATAAGATGGACGCTCGTGATTCAAAACCCTAATTTTTGGTTTCAGAGTCGTGCGTCATGCTCCATTCAGGCGCACGATTTGGAATGACCAACCATGGTTGATCCTGACCGATTAGTCAGGTATGTAGGCGGGCCTGCGGTGATTGTATTGACATACTCCGTACCCTTTGAATCTACATTTGCACCCTCCATCTATACCTGCGAATATGGATGGTTGAGGCTGTTTTACGACACATGTAATGTGCCGCAAACCCTAATTTAGGGTTTTCCATCCATACTGCTATGGTTTGGACGTTTTGGAAAGCTAGGCCAAGGGAGGCCGACCATGCGGGTTCCGCGTTGGTTCGGCAGGTATTCCATACCTGCTTGGGGGTGATGGAATCGATCTGGGCCATCCAATCAGGCTGGTGGAGTTGGATGGTCGTGATCATATCCCGGTGATCGATACGGTCACGGATGCTCAATCGGGATAGTATAACACACCGAGAGGGGATCAATCGGGCTAGTATCACACCGAGAGTTCGGCCTGTACGGGTATTTCGTACATGGTTTCATTATAATTCTTGGAGGTTCATGTTGCTCCTCTAAGAGCAACACTCAGTCGTCATGTCACACTAATAATGAGTACAGGAAATACAAGGTTGTTGCGCATTAATTAATAATGCTGGAAATTCACAGGGTATATGGGATTGTTGCTACATGCTCTAACCTGGATGAATTTCGTGTATTTTATTCACAGAATGGGATTGTTGCCACATGCTCCATTCTTGGTGAATTGATAAAGTGAAGGAGTATCCATCACTTGTTAATGGCCTTATCTCTTACAAGATGTTGGCGCATATTTTTTAGGTTTTACAATCTTAACCTTAAACAAAAATCCACCATCAACATTAAGTCCCCTGACTAGCACATAATGGTTACACTATTGTGGGGTAGGCATGAGATGGTGACATACATATGTGAGAAAGACAGGATAAAGGAAGTTTACCCGGAGGAGTATTGACCGACCGCTAGTTGCCCATGCCATTGTGCTTGTATGGAACCCTTTGGTGGAGCCGGTTTCCCTCTTTGGGTATTTGAATCAAAAGAGGAATCCAATCAAAGAGGAATCCTTGTTCTATTAGGATTCTTCCAAATTTTGCTTATATAAGGGACCGACCCCTTCTTATTTTTCCTCACAATTTTTTTTTTCTTTGGTTCAGCAGCTCTAGTCCGTGCTCTCCCTTGCCGCCGCCGATTGCCGTTACCGGAACGCCACCAGACGCCGCCGTCCGTCCGACCAAGGTAAGTTCCGCCAATTTTTTATTTTTTTAAGGAAAAACCCTAATTTTTTAGGTAAAAATCCTTTGATAGACACATCATGCTTAGGTTTCCCATCAAGACCGATAGTACAATTGCCCATTTCTGTTAGAATTGTTTGGTATTGCAATCCCATGAATATGCCATCTTTTGCTTCTTCTTCCATTGTTATATGCAAAACCTAGCTTCTTGGGTTGTAGCTTGGAGAGAAACTTGGCTTGAATTTCGTAAACACAACTCCCATGACCATAAATACGTGAGCATGAATACGGTCCCACCATGTGTGTTTGATTCGAACGTGGCCATCTACATATGCTTGACTGAAAGCCGACCTTAAACTAGTCTTGTGCCCTGGATCAACACCGGTCTTGATACTTGAGTGATACCATAATTGAAAACAATCCGGACTTGAGCGATGCCAGCCTTGAAGTTATATCGGACTTAGAAAGTACCATACTTGAAGCTATACCTTGGAGCTATACCGGACTTAAAATACCAGAATTAGAAAATACCGGACTTGAAGCTATGCCAGACTTGATCCGATTCCTTTGTGCACGTGAACCATGTCTTGTCGTCTTCATACAAGTTCTAACTCCTGTATTTTATTTCATTGTGGAATGAAGAAAAGAATTCATGTTGAGATGTCTTCCGGAAATAATACTGGTGCCAAGTCAGGAAGTGTTAATAGCTTCAAGGATATGTCGAGCATCGATGATGAGTTATTCACCTCGCCTTTTCCAAACACTAAGAGACATCCTTCTCACAAGATAATGTTACTCTCTGATTCAAAAAACATGGAAGCTGATCCATCTTCTTCTTCAGCACTTGTGATGAGATTTTGTCCTCGAAGAAACGAATATCCGCCTTCTCCTATCGACTTCAAGATTTGCCATACTCCACTGGGTTCTTATGAAGGATGGATGAGACACATGTTGAATAACAAGGATGTTAAAGCTAATTTGACCAAAACGCAAATCCTTAATGCCGTTATGGCATATGCTGCTCTCGAAATTAAGAAAAACGTTGCGGGCTTGATTACTTTTGTTTCTCGGTGGCGCCATTCTACCCATACAGCTATATCCAGGTGGGGAGAGATGACTATTACTCTGGAGAGTGTAGCTGTACTAATGAACCTGCATGTTGCTGGGAACCTTTGTTACGAGCTTTCTGACATCGAACAACATAATTATGATGCCATACTTCACAAGGTGGCAGAATTCAATTGTCTGGACAAGGAGGAGAAGAAAGATACGAGATGATTTTACACCTAGTGGGTGTCGGAGTGGTTTCCTACGGACCCGGATCAGGAGTCGGAAAGCGAGCTCAGTGTGATTGTGTTCCTGTCTTTGTGGCTCTCCAGAGACATATTTGATGACGGTTCTGGAAATAACACCATAAGAAGTGACCTTGTTAGGATTGCCATAAGGTTAGCAAAGGGTGAGGTTCTTCCCTTAGGTGCCTTGTTCCTTGGATCGTTGTATTCTCATCTGGACGCCTTAGCGATGGATATGCACGTCTCCAACGGGTACAAGAAGGTGGAGTCGCATGTTCACTTCGCTTTCCTTCAGGCGTTCTTATGGGAACATTTCAAAGGCTATGCTCATGCTCTTGCAAATTCGCTCAGCAGTTTGTATGGAGGTTAGAGAATACTCCGCTGGAATAGGAAGCGTCCCAGAACTGGTGCAAAACCCGTGGATATTTTCGATAATGTGTGTTTCGTAGATTTCTGTCCATGGGGGCCAATCCATTCTTCCATCGTTCAGCCGAAAACCTTTGTTATTGCTTCTGACGGTCTTGATGTTGCGTTGCATACCGATGCTAAGACGATGAAGTTTGGAGAACTTGTTTATCTGCGCAGCTGCATCCCGGGATATGTCCCATCTCTATTCAACGAAGCGTTTATGGTGACTCCGTACAATATCGATAGGGCTGCTCGTCAAATGGGATTTGACTAGGGTGTTCCATTTATCCGTCCATCAGTGGTTCCGAAATAATTTCTCCCGGATATTCTTAATGCTGGCGCATTTTTAGAATGACTGAGTCTTCCTTTCTGGCCTATTGGTTTAAATATTGTGGTAACTGATGAGTATAAAGAGTTTTGGAGGAAGCAACTATTGGTTTTTCAGAAATTTTCAGAGGATGTTGTGACAAATTCCCGTGGTGAGCCATCCTCTGACATGTTGAGGAAGCATTTCCGGTTAAAACCACTCCCAGGAAAACGAACCAGAGCTGACGGATGCAGTCCCCAGTCAGGTGGAAGATCCAAGAGGCAAGCTTGTAGTCCGGTGATACTCAATTCCTCCCATATGCAGGTATTCTAATCTCCCTCCGCTAATTCCTTTGTTTCCCCATAGTAACTTTTTCTAAGAGCGGTCTTTGTTTGCATTCAGGGAGTTCCGAAAGAGAACGTATTTACACGGCTGGCGCGCATTCAGAATGAAAGGTCTGGTGATGTTGGTCCTCACGTTGAGAGGTCTGGTGACACTGATCCTTATGATGAGAAGTCTGGTGAGACCGAAATTTCTCCTTCACATGATAATGACAGATATGATGCAAGCTCGGCTGGACAAGGCGCCTCCGTAAGTGATCTTGTTGATGAGGTGGTGACAGAAATCAGTACCCAGAGCGAAGTAGACATCAGGAGAAATGTAGGGGAGGTAACATATGCCATTGAGATGACTCCCCTTGAATCACACCCTGAACAGACTCCAATGAATAAAGATATAGTGACTTCTTCCGAAAGGCCTTCCGCAACTGACAAGGCTCCTAAAATTGGTGAAGTATTGGTAATGCAACCTGGGGCTTTGTTCGATCCTCCTTTCACTACTCCCTTCCCAGGTCACGTGTTGATTGGAGTATTCAGCGTACCAGCTCAGTTCGAAGGGTTGTACACGGGGATATGGGAGAAGCACGGCCACATTTCTACCACTAAGAAGCTCAGGAATCGCCTTGCTTTGGTCAATTGCGTCCAAGAAGCTTTATTTGCCATCCACAGTATGAGCGTTACGACTGGTCGGACAATTTCTGAGGAGATGATTGAAGACTGGAAGTGTCATCGAGATGTGTTTGTGTAGTATGACTTCAATACTCCTTGGTTCTTCAAAGGGTTCTACGAGATTCAGGGGCTCCAAAAACTACAAGATGAAGTCCCTTCTGCAGACTGAGTTACTCGCCAGGAAGAGAAGATTGAAAGGTTGTCTAACGAGTTGAAGCTGGAACAGGCTGTACTTCAGAAAATGAAATCCTCTCTTGCACAGAGAGATGAGTTGTTATTGAAGGACTTTCCTTGAAGGATTCCCGCAAACTTAGATTTTCTTGTATTTCTTTGAGTGATAGTGAGGATTTCCTTTCACATTTTGACTTCGGGTTTTGAATTAACAGGTAATTGAATTGGTTTATTTTGAGATAGTTTTGTGAATCGACTTTTCTGAAAAGTGATTATATTAAATGGAATTTGTATCTTAATCATGAATGATTGCACATATCATATGAAATTTCAAATGTTGTATAAAAGGGAATCATGAAAGGAAACAGACATGGCATTTGATTATTGAGCCTATTTTTCCACGTGCGGGATGCTTAGTCCCTAGTGAATTCTAAGATTATCTTTTTGTAAGATTGTTGGATATAACTTACTTGCTTTCGGGACCTCACTTGTGTAAAACAGAAGTAGCTCCTCCAAGGAAGCCATACACATTGATTCTTCAGAGAAGGGAAACTATCCTTCTGAACCAAGCTTCTCCTGAACAATTTGCTTCAAAGCGTTGCATTCACTGGTGGAATGGTGAAGGAACCGGTGGAAGTGACAATACCTCGGGTCCATTACTTCTTTATCAGTGGGTGGACGCCATACTGGAGATATCTCCACCTATCTGTTTTGCACCCACGCCTCCAGTAACTCCAAAATCCTCTTCATTGGGAGAGGTAAATGCATGTATTTCGAATCGAGATTTTCTTGCGTTAGTGGGCGTTGTGATGTCTCTGCATGGACCTCATGTGGAGCGCATCTCGGAGATGAGTCGGGAAGTTTGTGAGTGCCATCATATCCGCGGATCGCTTGCCTGGGTAAAGGGATGGGGAAGGTGTCGTAATATCACTGCTGAGTGATCGAATCGAACGCTCCCATCCTCTATATTCACGCGTTGGATGTATTTCTCCTTCTTCAAGCATTTCTTTGCTTGGTTGAAAAGGTGATGTGGATTGTACGGTCTTCCGGGCTTCAGCAAGAGTCTTGAGATATAAATCTTCCAGCAGGGCTCCGTAGGCTGCATGCTCCCTTTCTTTATCCGGCAGATGTTGTAGTGCTCTGGGAGAGTCCTTTCCTTTGTGGAGTTGCCTCGAGCCTTCATTGTCGAATAGACCATGTTGTTCATCTTTCCTGAGTCTCTTGCGAGTACGCGCCCTTTTCTCTTCCCCATTGGTAAAGATGTGACCCCTGGCTAAAGGTCCATCTCTTCTCACATTGTCTAGGCAAATGCCTATCGACCCTTCTTGTAATTGTTCTGTTATATCATTTAGAAGGCGGAATGTTTCGCCCTATCTTCTAGCGATACCAGCTTGATTTTCCAAGACATCATCCAGTATTCTAGCTATACTTCACATGGTATCTGAACCGCCTGTGGTTTCCTAGTGAGGGTACATCATAGGATGAAAACTGAAGAATTGAGAATTCAATTTTTTGTAACCGAGAGATCAACCTCCCACTGTGGTCGCCAATTGTTTATGGGTGAAAACTATTCCTGCTAATTTTGGTAATTTGGGGTGTGGATGAGGAATGAATCTAAACCTAAAACAAATGCACTGCTCGGTGAGTGCTTGTAGATTCGAGAGATCAATCTGTGCAAGTCCGGCGTAAATCAAGAAATGGTCGTTCCAGACTTGTTTCGGTCACAAAGTGAAGGAGATGGGGTTGATCTTATGGAGGGAAGCGAAGAAGGTGTTGAGAATGTGAAGGTGTTGGCTATGCAGGACTTGTATCAGAAGGATGAACTGGCTTGCAGAATGTAAGCTATCAGTTCCGGCGTTTGAATACGATTGAATCAACACTTTCTTCTATTGTCTGGACTTGTGTTATTGTTGAAAATAGGGCGGAGAACCTATTTATACAAGTCCTTTAGCCTAACCTTCGTATCTCGTGGGAAGTGGAGAAAGTGGAGTGATGGAGTAGTGGAGTAGTGTGTTGGTGTCACACGACCAGGCTTGCCCACTTCTCCCATCATCACTAACCTTCCATGACTTCCTGACACGTTCTTGTGATGGCGCGTTGTGCGCTGCACGCTGTAAACCGCCAGACCAATACCCCAGTATGTATCCCCCAGTTTGTGACATGATTGATGTCTCAAGTGTTTTGGAAAACATGTAGCATGTTGTTGTAGCTTGGCAAGTCAGGCTCGGGAAGCTTGCTAGCTTGGTGACCTTCGACGGTCGAGATTTTGCATCTTGAGAGGAGGGGCAACCGTTGATCGTTGCACCAGAAACCCCTGATTAGCGCTCCTTACTATAATCGTTGTAGAATTCTAGTACGGACTCGGATTTTGATGATCCGCCCCTCCATTCCATACGGAAAAGAATTTCCTATCGGGAAAGTTAGGCTAAGGCCCAACCCATGGATAACCCATAATGTGAGACCCTTAATTAAAAGAAGTTTAAATCTAGGCCCCAAATTATTAAAAGACTTTGATACACCCTTATGCATATGGTCAAGCCCATAATTAAATAAATTTTAAATTTAGGCCCCAAATTATTAAAATATTATGTGATGATGTTCCAACCACCGTCAACCACCTCCGACAGCCATAGCTACCATCGTCAACCACCTCCGACCACCACCGCCGTCAAACCACCACCGCCGGCAACCACCTCCGACCACCACCGCCGGCAACCACCGGCAACCACCACCGGCAACCACCATCGACCACCATTAGACACCGGCAACCACCTCCGACCACCACCGCCACCGACCCACCACCACCACCAACCCACCACCGCTCACCACCACCTCCGACCACATTGATATTTCAAGTGTAACTGGAAGTTACACATGTATAAAAATTACACATTCATGTTGTGTATTCAATAATGTGTAACTTAAAGTTACACATCCATATGAAATGTGTAATAAGAAGTTACACATATATATGACAAGTGTATCCACAAGTTACACATGCATATGGCATGTGTAGTCAACAGTTACACAACAGAAAAAAAAAATATATACAAAAAATACATCTATTGCATTAACATTAATTTACAATAATAACTCTTTTTACCATCTATAGTAATCGGTTGTTACTGAACACAATAAATGAGTTAAAACACTAGAAATAAGCCACTGAAACCTATACTAGAAGTTTTGCCTTTCTTTCTTGTCTTCCTCATTCCAAAATGCTTTGCATATCTGTAACGAAATAAACATCCATGGATTAGGTTGGATGAATAAAAAGCAAAAAAACAAAATATTATAGGAGAATTGTAAGGCAAAATTATAGAACAAAGATCACAAAAAAGACACATGATAACCCATCTTAGCATGTGTAACTTGAAGTTACACATGCAACTATCATGTGTAATTGACAGTTACACACGCATATGACTTCGATTGTGTAACCGGCAGTTAGAAACACAAAGGACTTGTGTAACATGTAGTTACACATGCATATGCTTGTGTAACCTGCAGTTACACATCCATATGGCTTGTGTAACCTGCAGTTATAAACACAAAAGGACTTGTGTAACCTGTAGTTACACATTCATATGCTTGTGTAACCTACAGTTACACATCCATATGGCTTGTGTAACCTGCAGTTAGAAACACAAAGAACTTGTGTAACCTATGTATGCTTGTGTAACCTGCTGTTAAAAACACAAAAGGACTTGTGTAACCTGTAGTTACGCATCAATATGCTTGTGTAACCTGCAGTTACACATCCATATATGTTATCAAAAACTAAAAGTGAATAAAACTTCAAAAAGAATTTGAGTGCATTGAATAGTTTTTTTCCCTTTCAAGGATAATTATAATCTCAACCAGCAGTTACACATGCATATGCTTGTGTAACCTACAGTTATAAACACAAAGGACTTGTGTGACCTGTAATTACACATCCATATGCTTGTGTAACCTGCAGTTACACATCCATATCTTAATCAATTTCATACATGTTGGTGCTACATGTGTAACTAGGACTTTCATCTAAAGTGACCTGATAAGAAGTTATTAGCCAATTGAACTATAATCTTAATCAATTTCATAAACACTCAAAGGAATCTAAACAATTCATTATCGAGAGACATAATCAATCAGTGAGAAACCGTGAAACTAAATATCGAATAAGAAATGCTGGAACAATACTAGATGATAACTTCAGAAACTAGTAGTTACACATCTAACTAACTAGTAATTCAATTAGAACCTGTATTTATAAGTTACACATCTAATTAGCATGTGTAACTAGTAGTTACACATCCATTTAGCTTGTGTACCTAGAAGTTACACATCTAATTAGCATGTGTAACTAATAGTTACACATCCAAAAAAAGTTAGATAACTTACAAATCATTATGCTACAACCTGCCACACCCATCTGATACATATTCCTCCACCAGTTACTCTTCCTCCAGCTCCAATACCACCACCATCACCACCACCAGCTCCATAATCCTCTTCTAAAACCTGTACCTGCACCACCAACACCAGAAGGTGTCAGGGAGAGTAGCATGTCTTCTTCGCATCAGAAGTTGCTAGACATAGACATAGTGTGATATTAACAAATCAACAGTTCAAAAGACATGAGAAATAATATGAAGTTGCAATGTATTTTAGGAAAAAGCAGTAATTACTAATTTTAGACAGTTCTGCTACTGATTAGACAACTTCTGAGAAAAGACAATGTACTATAAATTATAAAGACAATAGTGAATGAGACACACAGTAACACAATTGTTTGATGCTTCCAGTAAGTAGTACTTAAATGCAACTTGAAAGATGACCTGCTGGAAATCATTTGCAATCTGCAACTTTGTACCCCTCGAGTTCCTTTTAAAATCCATAAAATGACCTATCATCAGGAAAGGTGCACGTGAGACCAACAAACGACAATGTTGTGAAAAAATAACTGAAAAAACACAATCCATGAAAGAACTGTAAAGAAGACCACAAGCATTAACCAAAATGAAATACTTAGCTGAGGATAAATATGACAATCTGAGGATGTCAATAAAGAATTATTTTTTGGAGTAGTTCACTTAGGTTATGGGTTTTGAAGACATAACCACAGGTTCTCCTGGCACAGTTTTGAAAAAATAACCACAAGTTCTCCTAGCACAGCTTTGAACTGCAGAATAAAGTCCAAATGAACTGAAAACAACAATCGACATCATGATGTTGGTGCTGAAAGCAACTGGTGCTGATAAACCAATCAGGCCTAAAGGAAGTGAAAAGAATGTGGGAATTAAAAAGGCGCTGGTTTTCTACTCTGGAAAAGCACCAAAAGGAGTTAAAACTAATTGGATCATGCATGAATATCGATTAGCTGAACCAAAGCGTACATCAAACAAGAACAGCAGTTTAAGAGTAAGTTTCATTGTCATAGTTCATATAAATCATTTCTAGAACCTCTATCAAATTTCTGAGAAGGCAGTTTCATAGTTGTAACATTTCTTAAGTTAGAATCACAAACAAATGATTCACGTACCTTCTATTTTGACTGAGAATGATCGTCAGATTTAGCGGGTTGAATGCATACCTTACTTATCTCTCCTTTAAGACTAACTAGTATCATGCTGACACCTGCACCAAAAATGCATACACAAAACTCCACTTGGTAACCATCATTTGTTTAAACAATATTGCATATAAGAAGTTATTTATATATGGAGTAATAGTCAGGGGGTTTAGTCTATAATATTTTCATTCTGGTGACCATATAAGATGTACAATGCTGACGTGAACTTCTGTTTCCTGCAGCTGGAAGGCTGGGTTCTTTGCCGTCTTTACAACAAGAAGAACAACTGGGAAATAACTGAGCACCGAAAAGAAGAGCAATATGTTGATGAAACAATGGATTCGTCTATGATCGCTGAAGAAGACACGGGTTCAGACAGTATTAGAACCGTATAATCAGACGTTAAAAATGATCTACCTACTGAGCTTATCTATCATACTGCGTCCCAAAGTAATAAACCTCAAACAGTAGAATTTAAACAAGAAAGACAATAGTAACTGGTTCACAGACTTGAACCTAGATGACCTGAAGAATTCTTTCACAGTGTTGGGAAAACAACCTACAATGGATCTATCATTCCAAGATTACTACTTTGCTGGTCTCAATTCTCCACATTTAAATCCTTACCAAACCAACCTGTTACCATTTTAAATTCTTCTTGAAGTTGCTAATATGTGTACAGAGTTGGTATGTATATAAACAACATTAGGAAATAAGTAATACTAGAATTTTTGAGGTTCCAAAGTTGAGCCTCAACTTGACGAAACGCACGCATGAAAACACTATCACTCTTAGGAAACGCAGGAGTGAAAACAGTTTCACTTTTGTTATCTATGTTAAACGTGCATCTAGCCACCCCCTCTTTTGTCGCCTGCCCAATACCCACAACATCAGAAACACAAAAAGCAAACTTCACTGAAATGCTGGAGCTACTGATACAACATAAACTGAAACACTAAACTAAACATTCACATAAAGAAACATTTCCTGCCAACAATAACACGCAAGACAGAGGCAGAGAGAATGGAAGCGATACAACATATATTTGAGTGTGTACGAATGACCCTTTCATGAATTCTAGAATCACAAATGCAAATGGAAGCCAACCCGTGGTTCTATAATCTAGATAATACCAGTGAACTATATTCAACACTGAAGATCATATAGAGAGAAAAAGAATTTATTCCTAATCTTAGCACAAATCAAAATAAAAAACCAACAAATGGAACTTCAACAAAAACATCATCAATAACAACAATAATCAACACATACCTAGATGCAAAATATATTGATTCATGAAAATAATCGCACCTTCATTCTTAATGCCTGTCGGTGCCGGTGATGAAACAACAACTGCCTCCTCCATTGAGTTAACAATCTTCTCACTTCCTCTGATCTTAAAAATCCCGGATGAATTCACAGATCTGAATAGAATCAATCAAAAAAAAAATCAAAACCTAATCGAACTAAGCGAAGTAAGAATTACGAAAATCTAACCTGATGCAGCTTCGAATCATCTTCAAATCGATTCAAATTCTTCAGAAAACAAACTAGATGAACGAATGAAAACCTAACCTAATATTACACATGTAGTCAATCAATTGAACAACGGATCCTTTACGAATATCGCCATTGAACACTTTCTCATTCAACTGAGTTTCTAACACAGCATATTGACACGAAACAGAGTCGAAAACAAGTAATCGAAGCAGATCTTGTGATTTACAAGCATCTCTTCTATCTAAATACTCCAACTAGAGGTTTTAAGTTTGAATCGCCTCTGAGAATAGCAGAAATCGCATGAGTTAATTTCACAGTATTTTCACTGAATCTAGATGAATCTGAGGTTAAAATGATGATAAATCGATGACTAGTTTCGAAATATGAGATTACGGAGATGAAATCGATGAAAAAAATGAAGATCGGTGAAATTTGGAGATGACGAAGAAGTTTTCAGGGTTTTCCGCCGGAGCTGAAAGAGAAAATGAAAGGAGAAGAGAGAGAAAATGAAATTGAAAATGAAAATATCTTGTGATATTCCTCTTGTATAAATACTAAAGGGTAGTCTTTGTATTATTAAAATTCATAATAATTAATTATGGGTCAGATCTGAAGAAAATTTGATTTTTTGGGCCTAGCAATATCATTTTCCTAAATTATGGAGTTGACAATGAATGATCCATTTTGTGGGGCTTGTAAATGTTGAACCCATATAGTAGGGGGGTTCTAGTATTTTTCACTTTCCTATCTCCCAACGCGAGAATATTTAGGTTTTAAGCTCGTTCGGGAGGAGAAAACAGCCCGAAAGCAAAACCCAGGAAGGATATTGATACTTGTGAAGTATCGTGTGTATACTATGCAGGTACTGCATTTAGTATATCCAACATGGTTTGGAAGTTGCGCATGCAAACCCTTCCTTTACCGACCACATGGTGTGGTAGAGTGGTGAATGGTGATCACCATGACTCCGCACTGACTAATTAACTCCTGACCAGGGCTAAATAACCGAGCTGGTGAATTTGGACGGATGAGATGATCTTTAAGACACTCATCTGCGACACTTGGTGGAATTAGGGTTTCGAAGGAGGTGCGCAAGCACTGCTCTTCACCCTGACTGAAACCAGACTTAGGGAACTATCCTGGACTGGCCGATCACACTTGCGTGTATATGGAGTGACGGTTTAGGCGTTTATACCTACCGTCCCACAAAAACGTGATCTGGGCCACTCAATTCATCCGGCGAAGTTGAGTGGTCGAGATCGAATTGAAATAGAAGATTAGTGCCGCAAAAGCCATATCCCATACCAACTTCGGGCGGGCGTTCCAAAACGACCAATCTTGGTCGGTCTTGGTCGACTGCTCCAATGTGTAGGTGGTAGGCTGGTGTTCACGCCTATGTCTTACCGTCCCATGAAAACTCCCATCTAAGCCACCCAATTCGTCCGGAGAAATCGAGTGGTTGAGATTAATTTGCATCTTGGGAGGTGCGACCATGCATGTTAGAGCGGACGATTTAGGGATAGCCAGGCATGGTATGCCTTGGACGATTAGGTGAGGGGATAGATGGGTCCACGGTGGTCATGTTGACATGACCGGACCTGCTTTGATATAATCTCGGACCCTTCATTCGTGCCGGATAAGATGGACGCTCGTGATTCAAAACCCTAATTTTGGGTTTCAGAGTCGTGCGTTACGCTCCATTCGGGCGCACGATTTGGAATGACCAACCATGGTTGATCCTGACCGATTAGTCATGTATGTAGGCGGGCCTGCGGTGATTGTATTGACATACTCCGTACCCTTTGAATCTACATCTGCACCCTCCATCTATACCTGCGAAGATGGATGGTTGAGGATGTTTTGCGACACATGTAATGTGCCGCAAACCCTAATTTAGGGTTTTCTATCCATACTGCTATGGTTTGGACGTTTTGGCAAGCTAGGCCAAGGGAGGCCGACCATGCGGGTTCCGCGTTGGTTCGGCAGGTATTCCATACCTGCTTGGGGGTGATGGAATCGATCTGGGCCATCCAATCAGGCTGGTGGAGTTGGATGGTCGTGATCATATCCAGATTGATACGGTCAGTCTGGATGCTCAATCGGGATAGTATAACACACCGAGAGGGGCTCAATCGGGCTAGTATCACACCGAGAGTTCGGCATGTACGGGTATTTCGTACATGGTTTCATTATAATGCTTGGAGGTTCGTGTTGCTCCGCTAAGAGCAACACTCAGTCGTCATGCCGCACTGATAATGAGTACAGGAAATACAAGGCTGTTGCGCATTAATTAATAATGTTGGAAATTCACAGGGTATATGGGATTTTTTCTACATGCTCCAACCTGGATGAATTTCGTGTATTTTATTCACAGAATGGGATTGTTGCCACATGCTCCATTCTTGGTGAATTGATAAAGTGAAGGAGTATCCATCACTTGTTAATGGCCTTATCTTTTACAAGATATTGGCGCATATTTTTTAGGTTTTACAATCTTAACCTTAAACAAAAATCCACCATCAACACAAGTGTACTCATCTAAGTGCCTTGTTGGAAGGTACTTACCAAGTGTATGCAGTTGCTTTTGCAAAGCATCCTTCGTCGAGTGACGCTGCTTCGGTTACTAGGATAGCTTCGATGGAAGATGATTTGGGGAAGACGCAGAGGTCTTTGGAGGCATGCTTGTTGGCTCTTAAGAGGGATAATGATGCCTCCAAGGTTGTTGAAGATGGTCGTAGAGCTGCTGATGCTTCTTTACTCGCTGAGTACTCCAAATCCATAGGTTTGTTTCTTCTCCCTTTTAGCTTTTTCTTTATCTTTGCTGGTTACGTTTTCATGAGATAACCTTCGTCTGCCAGCCGGTGGCTCAAGTGAACTTAGATATCTCCGAGATCAAGTCGCAAAGTTAACCTTTGATATTTTTATTACCAAAATAAGTCTGATAGGTTGATGAATGTAACCATTCACAATGAGTCTCAACTCTCTCTTGAGTCTGCTCATAATGCGGATTTAGTGAAGCATATGGCTTCACTTCGTAAGGAGCATGATGAAGCCCTTAGATGGAAGGAAAGTCTTATTTTAAAGCAAAAGGAGGATATTGCCTTAGTGGAGAAACGTCTCTCATCCCAAGATATCATTCGGAAAAAATATTACGCTGATTTTGAAGATGCTTGTGCATCCTTAGCTAAGGTTACCGCAGAGCGTAACATATTATCTTCTGAGGTTCGTTCTCTTAAGGATAAACTCATCAACGCTGGATCTGAGTCTTCCTCCATGTCTTATTCATCTTTATCAAAAAAGTTTGAAGAGTTAGAAAATGTGTACCAAGTTTTGTCTTCTGAGAATGCTTTTCTCCAGATAGATGTAGATGATCTTTGGATGGAAAAGGATACCCTTTTGGAAGATCTTGAGGCAGCTGAGGTGTACCTTGATGAAGCCCAGCATAGTCTTGAGGAATCCCATAGCCATGCTGGAAGTAACTTAGGATGTTTATTTATCCGTGGCATCCTTCGTGTCTTTATTTGTCTCTCCTTGTTTCAGATACTCTTTGCATACGCTGGTTTCCAGGAGCAACTGGTGGGTGCAAGTTCTAAGATCAATCGTCTCGAAGGTCAGATATCTGCGTTGGAGATATCTCATCAGTTTGATGCTGCTTCCAATCTTAAAGCGGAGTCTCTTCAGCAAGCTAATGATCAACTTAGTGCTCAGGTTGTGGAGCTTCGTCGGAAATTGGCTTCGGACTCGGAGGCTCAGGATTCTCGGATGGAGGAGTAGTACAAGCGTTCTGCCATTGATTACATCAATAATTCCTTTGCTGAGGCTGAGCTCCAGGCTGAAGGAGTTGTCTTTCCCCATCTTCCTTATCCTTGATAATGTTATTTATGCTACAGTTTCAATTTGAACTTCTTTGTTTGTGATTTTCCCCCAGCTGAGGGGTATTTGATGTTTCTAGAACACCCTTCGTTAAATTCTATACCTTCGTCATCTGCAACTATTAAGACATGTTAGTTTTATTTTGGTAACACTTGTTATGGTACCTTCATTGTTGTATGAAAGCATGTTGACAAATCGTGTCTAGTTATTCGCACATTCTTGCTTGTAACAAGGTGTTAAGGTTTTGTGTGACCTTGGGGCAGAACATTCCACGTCCTACCAGTATATCCTTTGGCCAGAAGGTACCATGGAGAAGAGGGTCCCTACGTAGGCTGTAACCCTACGTGTTCAGCGATGCTGCTTTACTTTCGACAAGGTATCTCTCTTTATTGGATATATTACTTACATTCTGCCTTTTGAGGGATACCTTCGCTCTTAGGATACGAGATTGACATATGCGCAGTTATGTCGTACCTTGCCTCATCGTCAATTTAGATGGAAATTCTGACGGTGGGTGTAATTTCTAACCCAAATTGTATTTTAATCAACTCTTACTTTTCTTTAGCAAAAAAGTTTTTTTCATTGATTAGTTAAGGTTGTACTACCTCTATTCAGGGATAGAACATGGTGGGTTGTAGCCCTCTCCCTTCTTCTCCTGAGTGATAATCGTTCACTTAGGGGTAGTACTTCCTTAGGTACATTGCGTTCCAAAGGTGTTGCAATACTTATCCCTTGAGGTTCCTCAGGTAGTATGACCCTTTTCCAGCGATGTCATGTATGATGTATGGTTTGTCCCATGCAGGAGATAGTTTTCCCCATTCCTTATTCTTTTGATATGGTGGTATTTGACGTAGGACGTATTCTTCAACCACAAAGTTTCTAAGAATTACCCGTTTGTTGTATTCACGAGCTAGCCTTCATTGGTAGTTCACCATTCTTTGCAAAGCCACTTCACGCCTTTCTTCGAGGTCGTCCAGCTTTTCCAGCATAAGATCCATTGTTGGGTTCTTTTCCCATGCCTCCATTTTCGTTATTGGCATCATTATCTCTGTTTGGATGACTGCTTCGGCTCCGTAGGTTAGCAAGAACGAAGTTTCTCCCATGGTCGCCCTTCTTGTAGTACGGTAGTCCATAGGACATTGTGTAGCTTCTCGCACCATCTTTTCTTATATGTCTCAGCTTTTTCTTCAAGTTCATTGTTATCGTCTTGTTTGTAGCCTCCGCTTGTCCATTGCTCTTAGGGTATATCGGAGTAGACTTGTTTTTATGAATGTTGAAAGCATTGAACAGCATGTCAATGTTATTTCCTTCCAACTACTTGCCGTTGTCAGAGACTGTAGCCGCTGGTATTCTGAACTGCATATGATTTGCTCAAACAAGAATTTAAAGACATCTGTGTCCCTGATTCTTGCTACAACCCTTGCTTCCAACCATTTGGTGAAATAATCCGTGGCTACTATTAAATATCTCCTTTTTGATGTCCCCTATATCAAGGTTCCAACAATGTCAACACCCCATTTGTAAAATGGCCATGGGCTGATGACCGAGTTAAGCTTCGTTGCTGGTGCTTTAATCTTCCTGGCAAAGCGTTGGCATCTTTCACAATGTCATGCTACGTTCTTTGCGTCTTCGTCCATGCTTAGCCAATAGTATCCTTGTGTTTTGGATTTGATTGCAAGGGACCTTCTTTTGCTGTGATTGCAAGCTTCTCCACTGTGTATGTCATGTAAAATTCTATTACCTTCGGTTTGTGAGAGGCGCCGTATCAAAGGTTAGAGTAATGACCTTCTGTATAGTATCCCATCCCATAGGCTGTACATTGCTTCTTTTGACTCGATTTTTCGAGCTTCTTTGACATCTGAGGGAAGGATACCTTTATCAAAGAATTGGTGTATTGGGGTTCTTCAATCAACTTTTGGTTCACCTTCGTTGCTTTCATCTGACATTGATTGGTCTTTGTCAGATTTGTAGGCTTCGTTATCCGGCTCTTCGGCTTTTTCATATTTCTTTGCTTTCTCCGCTTCCCTCATGCCCCTAGTCTGGATGGCCAAGGATTCTTCTGCTGAGGTTAGTCCTTCTATCGAAGGTTCATAGATTCCTCTTATCCGAACGGAGGTGGTGTTTCTCTCCCTCAGCATCGATGATATGAATGATAAGGCATCTGCGTGTTTGTTGTCTTTCCGACAGACATGTCTGAATGTCACCTTTTTTTTTTTGATGCATGCTCCTATGCCATATTTAGGTACGAAGCTAGTATTGGATCTAGAGTTTGGTATTTGAGCTCTATTTGTCTAATGACTAATTGTGAGTCACTAGTCAGACGAACATCTGATAGGCCTAGCTCCTGTGCTAAGCGTAGGCCGTGTATGACCGCCTCATACTCCGTGATGTTGTTGGTGTATTGTTTGAATTCTAAACTGAATGCATGGATGAGCATGTCTCCGGTGGGTGTTGTTATCGCAATCCCTATGCCTGCGCCTTCTCCGTTGTAGGAGACATCTATGAATATTTCCCACCTTCGTGAGCTTTGCGGTTCCAAGATGTCTTCTGGTTCCGGCTTTTCTTCCTTCGTCGTTCAGAGGTAGGTCCGCCAATAAGTCTGCTAAGATTTGTGATTTCTTGGCCTTCCTGGTTTCAAAGGTTATGTGAAACTGCTTGATCATGGCATTCTATTTTGCCACTCTTCCAATTTTCTCCATGATATCGAAGATCTGATTTATCTGAGCCTTTGTAAAAACTCGGATGGTGTGCGCGTCGAAATATATCCTTAGCTTTTGTGTTTCCACAACTAAGGAATATATTAGTTGTTCCACCTTAGTGTAATTACGCTCCGCTGAACTGAGTGTCTTGCTGATGTAGTACACGGGGTTTTCTCCTTGCCCTTGATCCCGCACCAATACTGCGCTCACAGCGTAGCTTATTGCTGCTAGGTATATGGTAAGTATCTCACCTAACTCTGGCTTCTGTAGGATTGGTACGGACGCCAAGTATTCTTTGATCTTGAGAAAGGATATTTTGCACTCCATGGTCCATGTGAATCTGCTTCCTTTCCTTAGCGTGTCGAAGAATGCCTTGCACTTGTCCGATGATCTGGCTATGAATCTCCCCGTAGAAATTCAAATTCCATTTAGATTTTGCACTCCTTTTAAGGTTTGCGGTGATGGAATCTCCATTATAGCTCTGAACCTTTCATGGTCTACTTCTATTCCACGTTGAGTTACTATATATCCCAAGAATTTTCCTGAGGTAACTCTGAATGTGCATGTCTCCGGGTTCACGTTCATGTGAAAGCTCCTCATGACTTCGAATATCTCCCTTAGGCGTGAGAGATGGTCCTTTGCTTCATTGATTTTGACGAGCATGTCGTCCACGTAGACCTCTAGTATCTTTCCTATCCATGGTTTGAATATTTTGTCTACTAATCGTTGGTATGTTGCCCCCGCGTTATTTAGTCCAAAAGGCATCCTTGTATAGCAATACATGCCTTGTGGGGTAAAGAACACAGTATGATCCTGGTATTTTTCTGCAAGAGCTATCTAGTTGTAACCTGAGTATCCATCCATGAAGGATAGTCTTTGATGGCCTTCTGTTGCATTGACCAGTTTGTCAATATTTGGCAACGGGTAGCTGTCCTTGGGGAACGAATTATTGAGATTTCTAAAGTCGATGCAAATGCGTACGCCTCCATTCTTTTTGGGAACGATGACCATGTTGGATATCCATGTGGGATATTTGAATTGTCGAATGAATCCTGCTTTGAGTTGCTTTTGCAACTCCTTTTCTATCCCTTCATGATAGATGTCTGCCACTTTTTGTACGCGCTGCTTGAACGGTGGTATCTCCGGTTTGATCCGAAGGTGGTGTGAGACCAAATTCGGGTCAATTCCTGGCATTCCTACATTGGACATGCGAAGACATCTGCGTATTCTTCTAGTAAATGTTATAACTGCACCTTCTCTTCCTTCTCAAGTAAAGTTCCAATGTTGAGTATATTTGGCTCCGCTTGTGTCCCAATGTTGATCTTCTTTGCTAGTTACACCGGGAAGAAGATTTGTTACTGAGGCCATTGAGGAATGCTTTTCTGTAATTGTCATTTGGTGGATGTATCTGTAGTCTTAGTTGCAGAGATACCTGCTTCTGGTGCGGAGGTGCTTTCGGGGACTAAGGTGTCTCCGTCATGTACCTTTTTGTTGCTTACTTTGCGTTTCTTTCTTTCCTGCTGTTGAGCCGCAGTTATTTCTTCGTTGAGTTTGATTTCATCCAGGTTGCAGAGCCATGCGTCTTGTTGGTCACCTTTGATCTCCATTTCTCCCATAGGTGTAGGAAAGCGTAGGTACTGATGGTATGTCGAAGCCGTTCCTCGTAATTTGTGGACCCAGAGCCTTCCCATGATGACATTATAGGGCGAAGGTGATTCTACCACGCAGAAGCATGTGTTGGTTACTAAGGGTCCTGCGTGTACCTTCAAAACGATTTCTCCTCTTGGTCTAGAGACTGCTCCGTTAAAGCCGTATATTGTGCAAGTGGAAGAATCCATTTGCTCCGCTGTTGAACCCATGCGTAGGTAAGTTCATAAAATAACACATTTAAAGAACTGCCCCCATCAACGAGGATCTTCGTAAAATTCCATCTGTGTATTGGAAGAGTGATTACTAGTGGATCGTTGTGCATTTAAACCTCCTGGTTGACGTCTTTTGTTGAGAATGTTAATGGCGTGGCCATCCAATCTTCCCAGTTGCCGGTAGGTGGTCCGCTTAGCTTGAACACCTCATGGGATTTAATCTTCTTTATGTTTCGAGCTAGCTCCAGTATGTCTTCAAGTACATCTTCTTGACTTCTGTTGGAGAAAGTAATCATGTTGATGTATTTGCCGTCCCGGGGTAGCTCCACCCTTTTCTTTGAGGCTTCCTCGGTCTCTGCCGGTTTTTGTTGCACGTATTCCAAGAACTTGCCTTCGTCGATGAATCTTTGGATTACGTTCCGTAGGTGGTAACAAGTATCTGTGGTATGTCCGTAGAATTGGTTATACGCACAGTAATCCTTAGCCTCATTCGTTTTGTCTGGTTGCTTTCCCCCGGTACCTGGGTATGGGAAGCCCGGTTTTTCTCCTTTATTGCTTAAGATGTGAGAGAAAGTTGTATTCAGCTTTGCGTATACTTTGTCGATAAATTCTTCTCACCTCTTGCCTCTTTTGTCATCTCCTTATTAGGAACGTTTGTCTTGGTAGCTCTCTCTGTCCCCAGCTTCATTTTGTCGCTTAGGTATCTCTGGAATTGGTTCCATGGAGTTGGTTCATTACGGAGCTGCTGCTTCCTTTGCTTGTGCGCTGGGGTTGTCCTTCTGGATCTCCTCGAGCCTGATGTAACAAATCTTGAACGACCCTGAGCTCTCCTTCGGAATCGAGGGCTCTGTTGTGTAGTTCCACGAAGATGGTTGAGGTTCTATCAAGTCCGTACTTATAGCAGTTGATGTTAATTTCTGGATTGACTTTCCCTATTGCTTGGCATGTCTTTTTCCACCTGTCTGTGTACTGCATGAGTGTTTCCTGGGGTCCTATATCTAAAGAAAATAGCATATCTAACCCTGCCTTTGTTGCTTTGTTTTACATGTATGTCTCCAAAAAGACCATAGACAACTGCTCAAAGGAGTCAATTGAGTTTTCCGGTAGGTTATCATACCAAGTAAGTGATGATCCTATTAAGCTTGCCAGAAAGTACCTACAAAGTACTACCTCATCTCTTTCCAAATGGGAAAGGACACGAGTGTAATACCGTAGGTGGGCTGCGGGATCTGAGGTACCATTGTATGCCTAGAACATAGGTATCGGGCACTTCGTAGGAAAACGTTCCCCTAAAATGCAAAAATATAATGGGGACGTTGTTGCCTCCTCTAGCCTTGCGCCCGTGTGACCAGTTTTTAGGCCTCGTATCTCCCTCCGCATTTTCTCCATTTGCACCATCACCATGTTCACGTTATGAGCATCTTTGGACAGCACCTTGTCGTAGTAGATTTGAGAGGGTTTGTATGTTGAGTCCACCTCCTCCTGGTCATGGTGCGGTTTTCCATCTCCATTAGGTTGATTAATCGCGTTGAGATTCAACCTTCATCTTCCTGAGATAGCTCCGTTGTCCTGCCTCTTTTGCGTAGGGCGGGCTTGGGAGCCTTCGATCTGTATCTCCAACATACCTTTGAAATTCTGGTTCTGTTGGGACATATTTTGTAATGTATCTTTATTTTCCTTGTTGAGGAGCATCAGGGCTGCTACTTGTGTCGCCACCTGATCTTTGTTGTGGTCTCCACCTCCTTGTGGAGTGATGTTGGCTAGATTTTCAGAGTTTTCTGCCACTTCGTCCATGATTGGTGCATCTGGATCTATTTGTATTGGTGTTAGGTTTCCCAACCCTCGATCCCGTAGGTACCAAGGTTCCTGGTAACCCTGCGTTTGACGCAGGTGGCTTCGTAGTAGCTGGACGCTCCGGTAACGGCATGTCAAGGATAGGTTGATCTCCCGATGTTTTACCCATACCCTCGGTAGGAATATGTGTCTTTGTATCAACTGTTCTTCTTGCTATCTCACTTTTTCCGTCTTCTACCTCGTTCCTTTGGTTTGCTTGAGATAGCTTTTGGGATATTCCTCTTGTGAGCGTTGGTCGTGAGCTTGTTGGTACATCACCTGGTTTCTGTATGACTTCGATCTTTTGATACCCTGTGGTCACAAAGAAAGTGAATAAATCTGCTACTTGGGTACCTTCGTCAAAAGTAGCAATAAATGCTTTGATACGGAAGGTGGCCAAGTCGCTTTTTCAGAAAAAGGTACTGAAATGATGTCTTTGACAGAGAGGTTTTTAATGCTTATGACACCCTTGGAAAAAAACAACTTTAAAACGTTGAAAACCTAAAAAAGGGGTGTCAGACCTCGGAAAGAACGAGGTTATTAAATGCTTTAGAAGGTCTATCTTCCTTAAAAACTTTACTGAGATTCCTATGTCAGTCAAAGGTTCTCAGATCTAGAATAAGTTTTTCCAAAAAGGGCTATTTTAGCATGAAACAACGATTTTGGCATTTTTGTGGATACACTTTTTGTGAAAAAACTTTGTAGATAAATAAAGCCGTGTGTTTGTAGAGGTTATGAACTCCAAAACATACATGAATAACAAATGAACGAGTCACTTTGAGAGTGAGATTCATCGTTAAAACATGTATCCCTTCGTTTCCGAAGATGAAAATAATTAAAAAAGAAAAATTGTGTCTAAGCTCACGATCGTGAGAAAGAACACGGTGGGCGCCAAACTGTGACTACTTATTTTCCCATAGTCTACGTAAATTAAACCGTTCTGAGGATCGGATACTATGTAGTATCGATACCTCTATTGAACTGATAATGCTAAGTAAATAAATACGTGTACGGTTACGATAATAACAAAGAACACAAATATAAGGTAAACACACCTAAGTTATCACGAGATACAAGAGATAACGTGGTTCGACATTCGTCTACGTCCA
This sequence comes from Papaver bracteatum, assembly GCA_023529315.1. Lineage (NCBI taxonomy): Eukaryota > Viridiplantae > Streptophyta > Magnoliopsida > Ranunculales > Papaveraceae > Papaver > Papaver bracteatum. The sequence goes on along the minus strand of JAJJWX010004466.1, from coordinate 761,492 downwards.
CAGGGAAATGAGTGATTGTTTTTGTATTAGGTTGTAGTGGTTACAAAGATCTTAAATGCTTCCCAAAGTAATAGAGAGAACTCAAGTTATGGTAGTTACTTAAGTACTAAACATTAAAGAGGTATAATCTTAAGACTAGATCTTCTTCTTCTTCTAGGTTATGAATTGAATACCTTTAGTTTGTTGGTAAGGCTTGGTATTTATAGCCCCTTCTACTCCTGGTATATCTTTGCTGCCTCTGGGTCCATCGTCCGTTGATATACCTTAGGTGTGAGTGGTACCTTCGTTCACCGCATACTTGCTCCAGTAGAATCATGCCATCTCAGCTAACCCACGTTCTTTCGGGAACTACCCATCCTACGTGTAAGTTGTACCTTCGTTCACCGCCTGCTTCTGCCAATGGGAGTTTGCCACGCTTCCTCTCTCCATGTGCCTTGATATATGCGTGTAGACAAGATTTTTGTGCATTTAATGATGATTAGATGTGTCATCTACCTCTGTCCCCTTGCCAGATGCATTTTGTGGATTATACTTGTACTTCTTTCATCTCTACCGTCGAGGTCTTATTTCCTGGGGGAGATAAAGTAGATCTGCGGAGGTATCCTTTGCTTCTTAGGTTCATTTGTCCAGCGAAGGCTATATAGTTCAGTTATTGTGTGGCCAATAAGATCGTGACACGTGCTCCATAGAATATTGGTATTCACAGTGGTGGTGAGGGTTCCTCCGTGGGCAATAATATTCATGTAACCCTACGCATTCAACGCGATGGCTACTTTACTTCGACAAGGTATCTCTATTTATTGGATATATTGCTTATAATCTGCCATTTAGTGGGATTTATTTGCCCTTAGGATCTGAGATTAACATATGCATAGTTATGCCGTTCCTTGCCTCATCGTCAATTCTGACAGAGGATATCTATTCTAACCCAATTTGTATTTAATCAACATGTAATTTTTCTTAGAAAAAAGTTTCTTTCATTGATTAGTTTAGTTTATAGTACCTTTGATCATGGATAGAACATGGTGGGCCATTGCCCATTCCCTTCTTCTCCTGAGTGATAACCATTCACTTACGGGTAGTACTTCTTTAGGTACATTGCATTCCAAGGGTGTTGCAATACTTCTCCTTTGAGGTTCCTTAGGTAGTATGAACCCTTCCCGGCAATATCATGTATGATGTAGGGTCCGTTCCATGTCGGGGCTAATTTTACCCACTATTTCTTCCTTTGATATGGTGGTATTTGACGTAGTACGTACTCTTCAACCACAAAATTTCTAGGAATTAACCGTCTGTTGTATTCATGATCCAGCCTTCGTTGGTAGTTCACCATCCTTTGCAAAGCCACTTCCCACCTTTCTTCAAGGTCATCAAGCTTTTCTAGCATAAGATCCGTCGTCATGTTCTTTTCCCATGCCTCTGTTTTCGTAGTTGGTAGCATTATCTTCGTTGGGATGACTGCTTCGGCTCCGTTGGTTAATAGGAATATAGTTTCTCCCGTGGACGTCCTTCTTGTAGTACGATAGGCCCACAGGATATTGTGCAGCTTCTCGGACAATCTTTTATTATATACCGCCAGTTTCTTTTTTAAGTTCATTGTTATCATCTTGTTAGTGGCCTCCGCTTGTCCATTGCTCTTGGGATATATCGGAGTAGACTTGTTTTTCTGAATGTTGAAAGCATTAAATAGCATGTCTATGTTCTTTCCGTCCAGTTATTTTCTATTGTCAGAGACTATGGCGGCTGGTATCCCGAAACCGTAAATTATTTTCTCAAATAATAATTTAAAGACATATGTGTTCCTAATTCTTGCCAAATCCCTTGCTTCCACCCATTTGGTGAAATAATCCGTAGATACTATGAGGTATCTTCTTTTTGATGTCCCATTTATCAAGGGTCCAACAATGTCAACTCCTCATTTGGTGAATGGCCATGGGATGATGACCGAATTAAGCTCCGTTGCTGGTGCTTTAATCTTCTTGGTAAAGCATTGGCATCTTTCGCAATGCCTTGCTACGTTCTTTGCATCTTCGTCCATTCTTAGCCAATAGTATCCTTGCATTTTGGCTTTGATTTCTAGATACCTTCTTCCGCTGTGATTGACAGCTTCTCCGCTGTGTATATCATGTAGTATTCTTCTCCCTTCGGTTTGTGAGAGGCACCACATCAGAGGTCCAAGAAATGACCTTCTATACAGTATTTCATCCCGTAGGTTGTACATTGCTGCCTTCGATTCGATTTTTTGAGATTCTTTGATATCTCCGGGTAGGGTACATTTGTCAAGGTACCTGTGGATTGGGATTCTATAATCGTCTTCTGCTTCGCCTTCGTTGCTTCCATCTGACATTGATTGATCTTTATCAGACTCGTCGGCTTCGTTATCTGGTTTTTCCCCTCCTTCATCCTCTTTCTCTGCTTCTCTCATGGCCCTGGTCTGTACGGCCAGGGTTTCCTCCGCCGAGGTTAGTCCTTCTATCGAAGGTTCATAAATTCTCCCAATTTGGACAGAGGTGGTATTTCTGTCCCTCAACATTGATGATATAAATACCAAGGCATCTGCATGTCTGTTGTCTTTCCGGCAGACATGCCTAAACTCGACCTTGTTGATTTTTGATGCATGCTCTTGTGCTAGCTTTAGGTATGAAGATAGTATTGGATCCATAGTTTGATATTTGAGCTCTATTTGTCTAATGACTAACTGTGAGTCACTAGTCGAGCTAACATCTGATAGGCCCAGCTCTTGTGCTAAGCGTAGGCCGTGTACGACTACCTCATACTCCGTGATGTTGTTAGTGTATTGTTTGAATTCTAGCTTGAATGCATAGATGAGTCTGCCTCCGGTAGGGGTTTTTATTACAATCCCTATACTTGCACCTTCTCCGTTGGAGGAGCCATCTACGAATATTTCCCATCTTCGTGAGTTTTGCGGTTCCAAGATGTCTTATGGTTTCGTCTTTTCCTCCTCCATTCCCGGGATGTCGTCTATCTCTTCTTAGTCACTCAGAGGTAGGTCCGCTAAGAAGTATGCTTATATTTGTGACTTTTCCGCTCTCCTAGTTTCGAAGATTATGTGAAACTGTTTGATCATGGCATTCCATTTTTCCACTCTTCCAATTTTCTTAGTGCTGTCGAGGATTTCACTTATCTGAGCCTTTGTGAAAACTCGGATGGTGTGTGCATCGAAATATATTCTTAGCTTTTGTGTTGCAACCACTAAGGCATATATGAGTTGTTCCACGAACTGAATGTCTTGCTGATATAGTATACGGGCTTTTCTCCCTGCCCTCAGTCTCGTACCAATACTGCGCTCACAGCGTATCTTCTTGCTGCTAGATATAGGGTGAGTACCTCACCTGGATCTGGCTTCCGTAGAATAGGTACGGACTCTAAGTATTCTTTGATCTTATGAAAGGCTTGTTCACACTCTGTGGTCCATATGAACCTATTTCCTTTCCTCAGCATATCAAAAACTGCTTTGCATTTATCTGACGATATTGCTATGAATCTTCCCATGGAGGCTAAGATTCCATTTAGCTTTTGTACGCCTTTTAGAGTTTGTGGAGATGCCATATCCATTATTGCTCTAACCCTTTCAGGGTCTACTTCGACTCCTCGCTTAGTCACCAGATATCCCAGGAATTTTCCTGAGGTAACTCCGAATGTGCATTTTTCCGGGTTCACCTTCATGTGAAAGTTCCTCATGGCTTCGAATATCTCCCTTAGGTCTGAGAGATGGTTTTTTGATTCTTTGCTTTTGACGAGAATGTCGTCCACGTATACCTCCAATATTTTTCCTATCCATGGTTTAAAGATTTTGTCTACTAATCATTGGTATGTTTCCCCCGCGTTCTTTAGTCCAAAAGGCATCCTTGTATAGAAATACAGGCCTCTTGGGGTAAAAAAACGCAGTATGCTCCTGATCTTCTTCCGTAAGGGTTATTTGGTTTTACCCTGAGTATCCATCCACGAAGGATAGTCTTTGATGGCCTTCGGTTGCGTTGACCATTTGGTCAATGTTTGGCAGTGGGTAGCTATCTTTGGGGCATGCTTTGTTGAGATTTCTAAAGTTGATGCAAATGCGCACGCCTCCGTTCTTTTAGGAACAATGACCATGTTGGATATCCAGGTGGGATATCTGACTTATCGTATGAATCCAGCTGTAAGTAGTTTTTGCATCTCTTTTTCTACCCCTTCGTGGTAGATGTCCTCCACTTTATGTATGCGCTGCTTGAATGGTGGTATTTCCGGTCGGAGCCGAAGGTGGTGTGAGACCAAATTCGGATCAATTCCTGGCATGTCCTCTATTGACCATGCAAAGACGTCCGCGTAGTCTTTTAGTAATTTTCGTAGTTGCACGTCCTCTTCCTCTTCAAGTAAAGTTCCCAAGTTAAGCATCTTTGGCTCCGCCTTCATCCCGATATTGATCTTCTTCGTTGGTTCCGCTGGTGAGAAGATTTGTTGTTGAGGTCGTTGAGGAGTGATTTTCTGTAATTGTCATTTTGTGGAGACATCTGCGCCTGGAGCGACGAAGGTACTTGTCTCCGGTTCTGAGACGGATTTGGTACTAGGGAGGCTCCGTCCTGTACTTTCTTGGTTTTTGTCTTGCGTCTTTTTCTTTCGTGTTGTTGAGCAGTAGTTCTTTCTTTGTTGAGTCTGATTTACACTAGGTTGCATATCCTTGCGCCTTTCTGGTCGCCTTTGATTTCCATTTCACCCATAGGTGTAGGAAAGCGTAAGTATTGGTGATATGTCGAAGTTGTTCCTCGAAATCTATGGACCCATAGCCTTCCCATGATGACATTGTAGGGAGAAGGTTCATCCACCACACAGAGGCATGTGTTGGTTACTAAGGGTCCTGCATGTGCCTGCAAGACAATTTCTCCTTTTGGTCTAGAGACTGCTCCATTAAAACCACATATTGTGCGAGTAGAAGAATCCATCTTCTTTGTTGTTAAACCCATGCGTAGGTAGGGTTCATAAAATAACACATTTAACGAACTGCCACCATCCATGAGGACCTTCGTAACATTCCATCTGTGTATGGAAGAGTGATCACTAGTAGGTCATTTTGTATTTCAACCTCATGGTTGACGTCCTTTGTTTAGAATTTTAATGGAGTGGCCATCCATTCCTCCGAATTGCTGGTAGGTGGTCCACTTATCTTGAACACCTCATGGGATTCAATCTTTGTTCTGTTTCAAGCCAACACGATTATGACTTCGAGCATTTCTTCTTGGCTTCCGTTGGAGAAGGTGATCATGTTGATGTATTTGCCGTCCTGAGGTAGTTCCACCCTTTTCTTTGGGGTATCCTCAGTGTCCGCTAGCTGTAGTTGTACATACTCCATGAATTTGCCTTCGTCGATGAATCTTTGGATCACGCTTCGTAGGTGGTAACAAGTATCAGTGGTATGTCCGTAGTATTGGTGGTACACACAGTACTCCTTGGCCTCCTTCGTTTTTTCTGGATGCTTTCCCCTAGTATTAAAATTTTCCGTTACGCCGCCATTTTTGCACTATGGCTTGGGTGGTCCCTACATATTCTTTCATGCAATAACTTCCCCTTGGATTTCGGGCCCTCCAAATTATTAGATTCTTCAGACGCCTATAAGAGGAGAATAAAGAGAAGGAATTTTTCCTTAACTCTTATTCCTCTTTCTCGAACTGTCGCTCTCCTTTTTCTCCAAAATTCTTCTTCTGCCGCTAACTGTACTTCTTGATTCCGCGTACGATCTGGCTTCACGACTGATTATTCAAGTAAGTATTGTTCATCTTCTTCCCATATTTAGTTGCATGTCTCCTGCTTAGACTAGGGGTTCTGTTGATGTTGTTGTTTTCGCTCGTATGTGAGAATGGTACTCTTGGTTCGCTTGTTTGCATTGTGTTAAAACTTGGGTTTTGCTTCGTTTTGATACTTGATAAGGTTTTCTCCATGATTATCGTATGCCCAAAATCTTGCTCCCGTGATGTATGATGTTTGTTTTTCCCTTGTAGTATAATCAAACCGTTTCCCCTGGTTGGTTTAGTGAAACCCATGCCCAAAGTACTTTAGTTTTTGCCCCTGTTTCGTTTTTGGGTGATATGCAAATTTCTGCTGCCATTGTTGATGAAGAAAATATTCCTGCTGGTGTCAGGTATCATGAGACTCCCGAAGAAGCCTGTGCGTAAATCCACGAAGGTATCTTCGTCAACGGATCCACCTCCGCGGATGGATCATCCAGATGCTACGCCTTCTCCTCCTCCTGAGGATTCTGAGGTTTCTGTCGATGCTGAGATGGCTGCGGTTACTGAGGAGGCTGCGGTTACTTATGAGGATGTTGCTGGTGGAGATCTTCTTCTTCCTTCTCCCCATTATGAGTTGTCAAGGCTCCAGCTTCATGGGAAGGATAGCTACGCTCATTGGACTATTGCTGATATCTCTAAGTCTTTCTGTCTTCACAAGTTTGAGGCCTCCTTTGTTAATGGCCCTGACGTTCTTACTGAGACTCTATGTAGATGGTGGATTTTCGACAAAGGCCAAAGTCGTAAACCCATAATTATACGAACCTCTAATTCAGCAATCAGACGTGAATATTGGGGCACGGGTCTCTCATTGAATCCTCTGATGGAGAATACTTTCTCTCAGAGTGCGTATAGATATGTAGTCTCATAGCTGGACAATGACATATCTCATGAGTACTGAGCACTTTAGTAATTATTTCTATCACGGGATGAACAACCCCCAAACAACTTGCTCTGCTAGTATAAAGTCTTAAATTAATTATTCCTAAATTCTTGGATTCATCCGCAGAATTTATGAAAATATTCAAATATTTTCGCAGATATTTCATTACGCAAACCATGGTTCTTCCCATCAGAAGTCCATGGATTAGTAATAAATATTAGACGCACGGGCATCAGAGCTACCGCCTGAGCAAGCCCTGTCTCAAACTTAAATTCTCGGATTCATCCGCAAAAATTTTGAAAATATTCAAATATTTTCGCAGATATTTCATTACGCAAACCATGGTTCTTCCCAGCAAAAATCCATGGATTAGTAATAAATATTCGACGCACGGGAATCAGAGTTACCTCTGAGTAAGCCCTGTTTCAAATGGTGCAAGTGTATTCAACAATGATACATTAACAACCACCGCGCGAACGAGTATTTCAAAATACGATGAAATGATGAACCTATGCAAAATAGGATGAAAAATAACAAATAAATAAAAATTGACCAAGGCGCTGGGAGCATGGACCCACTGACCGGCCGACCGTGCCATGTCCAATCCCACGCCAGTTTCATATTTTTGTTGTTTTCTCTGAGTTTATGAAAACCTTTCATTTGAACAAATATCCTTTGTTTTGAGGAAACTCCTTAATTCCATGGTGCTTCCTTCACACGGAGGAAATAATATAAAATTAGGGAAAGCATGAGGGGGCGTGACCATTGGCCAACCGGCCATGCCTTGGTCCCAGCCGGCCCCACACCTCATATTTCCTCATTATTTTATTATTATTGACCTAATTTCATGAAAACTCCTTAATCTCACGATATTTCCTTGGTCCCATGAAAAATAATAAAAATTAGGGAAACCCGTGTCCACGGGCCATGGCCGGTCGGCCAAACCCTAGATGGCTCACACGTTCCGCTTTTTTTATCATATTTTCATAATCCTATGAAAATTCTTTGATTTCATGATATTTCCTTCAAATTATGAAAATTCCTTCAAATCATGAAATAATGCATAAAATAGGGAAAACGCACGGGACTGGGCTCTGGCCGGCCATGCTCCAAGCCGATCCCACATGTCCCTTATTTTATTTACTATTTTTTTTTATGTTTCCTTCATCTCATTGAAACTCCTTGATTTCAACAAAAACTCTTTAATTTTGGCAAAAATCCTTCGTTTTATCATATTTTCCTAAACTCATGAAAAATATTACAAACAATTATGAAAAACGTGTGGGATAGATCCCTTGGCCGGGCGGCCATTCCTTGGCCATGACCGGTCCCACACTTCATTATTCTTTCACTTTTTCATTATTTTCCTTCATCCGATGAAGTTTTGACGGTTTTATCAAAAACCCTAATTTTACCATATTTTCTCAAATGGTCGCTCAAACGTGCACCAGAAAATATCAAAATTCTCAGGACTGAGACACGGATGTCTCAATGACGAAAGCACATTACCTTGACTGACCAAGGTTGGATTTTTGGCTCAAAATGAGCCAGTCCCACGTGTTTTCACAATTTGACCTAATTTGCATAATTGAACGTATTAGGTCCAAAACTCTCCAAATAATTTCAGAATTTTACGGAGCGATCATCATTGGATCCCGTAACCACCTAGGGCCGGTTTCATGACCCCTTGGTCGGTCCCTCACATTTTCATAATTAATTAGGTTTTATCGCCTAATGCTGAACCCAGCAGTAATTCAGTAAACCAGCATTTAATCATTCTCTCATTAACTCACCAACTCTTAAAAGAGGTCTTGGTTTTTGCTCACGTGAGCATATGAAAATTTCATGGTTGATCCATGGTCCCATGAATCCATTTCTCCTTCATTCCATGGTTAATTTTCAAATAAACCATCAATTGGTCATCAATTGATCAAATTAGGGTTTCTGAATCCAAGGATTATGATTCCAGATTCAAACACTAATAATTTTGCAACGATCTCATGATTAGTATTCTTATTAATTATTCTCGATTCAACTACCACCGCTTTAATTAATATTTTATTTTGGTCACGCTGCCAATAATTCATCAAACGAGCAACACTTGCTCAGATGAGCAATATTTACTCAAATCAAGGAATATTGGTTCAACTATCAATATTCAACAAATTATCGAGCAACATTTGCTCACCTCAACATGAGGATTCCACCACTGTCTCAGCAGACACGTTTGATTCATGAGTTTCAGAACATTTCACAAAATCATGTTTAACTCAGCAAATACATAGACTCATCGTCCCACGAAGTCATGAAATCAATAACTGACTAAATTTACCACGAGACATCAATCGTGTCACTTGGGGGGATATTAACTAGGGTTTTGGTCTGGTGGTCTATGGCACGTGTGTTCAACCACGAAGAGAATGTGAGCGAGTCATGCAATCAGTTGGAAGAGTCACCAAAGTACTGGGTGGAAAGTTAACCAAGTCTCCGCACGATGAGTAATTGGTTTAACACGATTTCCCACTTCCCCACTCTCTGATTCCAGAAAACTGTCACACTTCATGGGATCATGGTGTTTTCAACTCCAGCATTATATAATGTCTCTGAATCCTGATTGAAACAACAACATTCGAAGAGTTTTCAAACATTCGAACAACAATCGTCTGAACGAGCAATTTCTCACCAAAGTTCATACATGCTATCTTTTGTCTACACGAACTCACGAAAATTACTCTCAAATAGGCAAGATTCAATCATTCAGAGTATTTCACGCTGAATTCATAACACACCTACAATCTCAGATCATCATTGATCTCACACATTTCTCAGCTTCCCTCCTACAGATCAACTTATCCTCTCTTGTGACCGAATTTACTCTAGAACGGACATTGTCTTGGTTTAGGACGGAGTATTACAGATTAGTCTCTCGAAGTTAAAGCACCCCCTTCATAGTGGTGCATCTATGTGAGGTTGAATATTTTGCTTGGTTCAAGGAATCTTCTCCACACGGTCGTCCTAAATTCCGCAAAAACCAGCAAATCGTTTTTTCCCATCTACACTCTCATCCGAGAATTTCCTTATGATGAGAATAATCTTCTCATTAGCGTTGGCTCGTTATCCGCAGGTATGATCCTCCCCCTATTCAGTAGAAAATACCCCTTCTATTACGATATTTTGTCTTCGAGGGATGATCTGGCAAATAAGACTCAAGTCAGAGGATTCATGCAATATATTGGAAACTTCTGGCTTGCCCTTCGTGAGTGCTGGTACCGTAGAAAGGGTAAGACAACCATGGAGTCTTATGACCCCTTTGCTGAAGGAAGGTCTAAGCGTGAGGATTACACCCCAGCTAATTTCAATGCTACGTATGCTGATGCGATCCAGAAGACTAATCTTCTTCCTTGGAGTATTGGTACTCGTCGCATTCATGTTTCCGCTAGGAAGGTTAGGGAGGGTAACATCCTTCGCTTGTTGGAGGATATCGAAAAGACTGGTTTGACTACCATCCCCTACTCTGCTAGGCTATCTTTGCTGAAGAATGACCGCATCCGTCTTGATCATGATGACCGCTGGGCTCGTACTCCTATTCGTATAGTTGGTCCTTGGGATTTTGGTTTTACCACTGTGAACCCTTATAATATTCGTTCATCTTGCTCTTTGCTAGAGAAGTATGACGGATATCAGCCTTGGGTATTGAATACTGCTGCTTCTCATAATATACCTTTGCATGTTGTATTTTTGTTTAGTTCGATATCATTGCTCACTGTGACATCTTTGTTTACTGAGGGATCCTTTGTCTACTTTTCCAGATGATTTTGTTTCGTAGAATGCTCCTGCTTCCTCTGCTGGGGATGCTTCGGGCTCTACTGGTAATTCCGTAGCTGCAAGGACTAGAAAGAGGAAAGCTTTGGATGAAACACCTGCGGAGGTAAGGATTATTTTCATACCTTTGTGTTTGTAAGTTCTTCTTTGACTTGACCCTAATTGTTGGTTGCCGTATGTGTTTCTTTGTAGTCTTCTCAGAGGAAGGGTAAGTTGAAGACCGTCATCGATCTTGATGCTTTGGAGGAGGAAGCTAAGTCTGTTGGTGAGGATATGGAAGACATTGAGAACACTGGCCTTAGCCCTCATCTAGAAGATATCGAGCAAGATTTTGCCAAGGGTAGCCCTAGTCTTGACCGAGCTCCTTTAGTTGAGGGTGAAAACCTTCTTTTTGGTGTCGGTGCTCAGTTTGTAAATCCTATTAGTGTTCATGCCCCTGTTGTTACATCGTCTTTGAAGATGCCTTCATTTTTTGCACCTAACGTAGCCTTCCCCGCTACTTCCGCTGCTGCTGGAGCTGTTTTTGTGGCTTCGAAGAGTCTTCCTTCATCTCTTGCCACCTCCCTTCAATCAAGTGGTTCGTTTTCCAAGGTTGTTATCCCTACGGATAGGGCTGGTATTTCAGATTCACAATCGAAGAAGAAGGTTGTGATTTCACTAGGCAGCTTCTCCTTCAACGTTGCTCCCCCTTCGCTTGGGAGTGCTCAGTCTGTCTCCACTGCCCCTGCAGGCAAAGTTGTTAGAACTCCCCCTTCATCCCCAGACTGTACCGTGCTTGGAAATATTCCTTATGCCTGTGAAATGGGTTTGATTAGTTTCGTAGGTCATTCTCATGTTCCTAGATCTTCCACCATGCGTCTTTTCGTCGAGGTGAGGGTTCGGCAGTTGTGCCCCATGTTGCTGCTGAACTAAGGCATGGCAAGCTGCTGGAGAGATTGAGCTTAGGTAGCCCCGATGACGCTATTCTCGAAGCTATCTTGCGGGATTCCAAAGGTTCCTTCTCTATGGGTGATCTCGTTAAAGCGCAAGAAACTCTTGCAAAAAATCAGACAGATATGGCTGCAACGCAACAAAAGCTATTTGATCACTTGAAGACTCTTACTGACAAGTTGTCAGACAAAACTCCAGACAAAAGGAAAGATAAGGAGAAATCCTCATATGTTGCTGACCTTGAGGTAATTCCAATTCACATCGTGAATGATGATGAAACCAACAAAGCTACAGGCAATTTATCAGCAAAAGAGTCATCGATGCATACCTAGCGGCGCCGGCCGGAAATTGGCCGACGGTGGCTACGGCGACGGCGGACGGTGGTGCTCCGGCAAACTTTTCTTCTCCGCTTGATGATGATGTGAAGGTGATGAAGCTCTGGCCATGTGGGAAAATTAAAAAAAAAAAAAGGGAGCAATTCTTTTTATATCAAACTTTATTTCCAAAACCTGATTTTCTAAGGATTTCCTTATTGGGCCCGGCCCGCGAATATTAAACGACCAAGGTCCTGTCAACCAAATCAATGGCTCAACATCAATTTATGCTCGTCAAACATCATTCTATCATGCTACTGGAATCATCTTTCAAGTCATGGTACGCTCATACGATCGAAATCCGGTAACATCTTAACTTACGACTGAGTTCAATTACTTGTATTGTTATGACCGCAAAATCACCATTCAATGCTGACTGAGGAACACAGACTTCCTCACTAAGCAGGGGACCTAATGTAGATGGTGGATTTTTGACAAAGGCTAAAATCATAAACCCATAATTATACGAACCTCTGATTCAGCAATCATACGTGAATATTGGGGCATGGGTTTCTCATCGAATCCTCTGATGGAGAATACTTTCTCTCAGAGTGCGTATAGATATGTAGTCTCACAGCTGGACAACGGCATATCTCATGAGTACTGAGCACTTCAGTAATTATTTCTATCACGGGATGAACAACTCCCAAACAGCTTGCTCTGCTAGTATAAAGTCTTAAATTAATTATTCCTAAATTCTTGGATTCATCCGCAGAATTTCTTAAAATATTCAAATATTTTCGCAGATATTTCATTACCCAAACCATGGTTCTTCCCAGAAGAAGTCCATGGATTAGTAATAAATATTGGACGCACGGGCATCAGAGCTATCGCCTGAGCAATCCCTATCTCAAACTTAAATTCTTGGATTCATCTGCAGAATTTCTGAAAATATTCAAATATTTTCGCAGATATTTCATTACGCAAACCATGGTTCTTCCCAGAAGAAGTCCATGGATTAGTAATAAATATTGGATGCATGAGCATCAGACCTACCGCCTGAGCAAGCCATGTCTCAAACTTAAATTCTCGGATTCATCCGCAGAATTTCTGAAAATATTCAAAGATTTTCGCAAATATTTCATTACGCAAACCATGGTTCTTCCCAGCACAAATACATGGATTAGTAATAAATATTCGACGCAAGGGCATCAGAGTTACCTCTAAGTAAGCCCTGTTTCAAACGGTGCAAGTGTATTCAATAATGATACATTAACAACCACCGCACGAACGAGTATTTCAAAATACGATGAAAGATGAACCTATGCAAAATAGGATGAAAATAACAAATAAATAAAAATTGACCAAGGCGCTGGGAGCATGGACCCACTGACCGTCCGACCATGCCATGGTCAATCCCACGCCAGTTTCATATTTTTGTTGTTTTCTCTGAGTTTATGAAAACCTTTCATTTGAACGAATATCCTTTGTTTTGAGGAAACTCCTCAATTCCATGGTGCTTCCTTCGCACGGAGGAAATAATATAAAATTAGGGAAAGCATGAGGGGGCGTGACCATTGGCCAACCGGACATGCATTGGTCCATTCCGGCCCCACACCTCATATTTCCTCATTATTTTATTATTATTTCCCTAATTTCATGAAAACTCCTTAATCTCACGATATTTCCTTGGGCCATGATCGGTCGGCCAAACCCTAGATGGCTCACACGTCCCGCTTTTTTTTATCATATTTTCATATTTTCATAATTCTATGAAAATTCATTGATTTCATGATATTTCCTTCAAATTATGAAAATTCCTTCAAATTATGAAAATTCCTTCAAATCATGAAATAATGCATAAAATAGGGAAAACGCACGGAACTAGGCTCTGGCCGGCCAACCATGCTCCAAGCCGGTCCCACATGCCCACACGTCCCTTATTTTATTTATTATTATTATTTTTTTGTTTCCTTCATCTCATGGAAACTCCTTGATTTCAACAAAAACTCTTTAATTTTGGCAAAACTCCTTCGTTTTATCATATTTTCCCAAAATCATGAAAAATATTACAAAAAATTATGACAAACGTGTGGGATAGCTCCCTTGGCCGGCCGGCCATGCCTTGGACATGACCGGTCCCACACTTCATAATTCTTTCACTTTTTCATTATTTTCCTTCATCCGATGAAGTTTTGACGGTTTTATCAAAAACCCTAATTTTGCCATATTTTCTCAAATGGTCGCTCAAACGTGCACCAGAAAATATCAAAATTCTCAGGACTGAGACACGGATATCTCAACGATGAAAGCATGTTACCTCGACTGACCAGGGTTGGCTTTTTGGCTCGCAATGAGCCAGTCCCACGTGTTTTCATAACTTGACTTAATTTGCATAATTGCACGTATTAGGTCCAAAACTCTCCAAATAATTTCAGAATTTGACGGAGCGATCATTATTGGATCCCGTGACCACCCAGGGCCGGTTTCATTACCCCATGGTCGGTCCCTCACCTTTTCATAATTAATTAGGTTATATCATCTAATTTTGAACCCAGCAGTAATTCAGTAAATGATTAAACCAACATTTAATCATTCTTTCATTAAATCACCAACCCTTCAAAGAGGTCTTGGTTTTTGCACACGTAATCATATGATAATTTCATGGTTGATCCACGGTCCCATGAAGCCAGTTCTCCTTCATTCCATGGTTAATTTTCAAATAAACCATCAATTGGTCATCAATTGATCAAATTAGGGTTTCTGAATCCAAAGATTATGATTCCAGATTCAAACACTAATAATTTTGTAAGGATCTCATGATAATTATTCTTATTAATTATGCTCGGTTCAACTACCAGCGTTTTAATTAATATTTTATTTTGGTCACACTGCCAATAATTCATCAAACGAGCAACACTTGCTCAGATGAGCAATATTTACTCAAATCAAGGAATATTGGTTAAACTATCAATATTCAACAAAATATCGAGAAACATTCTCTCACCTCAACGTGAGGATTCCACCATTGTCTCAGCAGACACATTCTATTCATGAGTTGCAGAACATTTCACAAAGTCATGAAATCAACAACTGACTAAATTTACCATGAGACATCAATCATGTCACTTGGGGGGATATCAACTAGGGTTTTGTTCTGGCAGTCTACGACACGTGTGTTCACCCTCGAAGAGAATGTGAGAAAGTCGTGCAATTAGTAGGAAGAGTCATCAATGGGTGGAAAGTTAACCAAGTTTCCGCACGATGAGTAATTGGTTTAACACGATTTCCCACTTCCCCACTCTATGATTCCATCAAACTGTCACACTTCATGGGATCATGGTGTTTTCAACTCCAACATTATATAATGTCTCTGAATCCTGATTGAAACAACAACATTCGAAGAGTTTTCAAACATTCGAACAACAATCGTCTGAACGAGCAATTTCTCACCAATGTTCATACAGGCGCTCTTTTGTCTACTCGAACTCACGGAAATTATTCTCAATCAGGCAAGATTCAATCATTCAGAGCATTTCATGCTGAATTCATAACGAACCTACAATCTCAAATCATCATTGATCTCATACATTTCTCAGCTTCCCCCTACATATCAACCTATCCTCTCTTGTGACCGAATTTACTCTGAAACGGCCATTGTATTGGTTTAGGCCGGAGTACAATATATTGGTCTCTCGAACTTAAAGTACTCCCTACATAGCGGTGCATCTGTGTGAGGTTGAACATTTCGCTCGGTTCAAGGAATCTCCTCCGCACGGTCGTCCTTAATTCTACAAAAACCAGCAAATCGTTTTTCCCCATCTACGCTCTCATCCGAGAATTTCCTTATGATGAGAATTATCTTCACATTAGCGTTGGCCCATTAGCCGCAGGTATGATCCTCCCCCTGTTCAGTTGAAAGGACCCCTTCTATTACGATATTTTGTCTTCGGGGGATGATCCAGCAAATAAGACTCAAGTCAGAGGAGTCATGCAATATACTGGAAACTTCTGGTTTTCCCTTCGTGAGTGCTGGTACCATAGCAAGGGTAATACAACTATGGAGTCTTATAACCCCTTTGATGAAGGAAGGTCTAAGCGTGAGGATTACACCCCTGCTAATTTCAATGCTACGTATGCTGATGCGTTCCAGAAGACTAATCTTCTTCCTTGGAGTGTTGGTCCTCGTCGCATTCATGTTACCGCTAGGAAGGTTAGGGAGGGTAACAACCTTCACTTGTTGGAGGAGATCGACAAGACTGGTTTGAATACCATCCCCTACTCTGCTAGGCTGTCTTTGTCTAAGAATGACCGCATCCGTCTTGATCATGATGACCGCTGGGCTCGTATTCCTATTCATATAGTTGGTCCTTGGGCTTATGGTTTTACCACCGTGGACCCTTATATTCTTCGTTCATCTCGCTCTTTGCCAGAGAAGTATGACGGACATCAGCCTTGGGTCTTTAATCCTGCTGCTTCTCATGAGGTACCTTTGCATGTTCTATCTTTGTTTAGTTCGATATCATTGCTTAATGTGGCATCTTCGTTTACTGAGGGAGCCTTTGTCTTCTTTTCTGATAATTTTGTTTCGTAGTATGCTCCTACTTCCTATGCTAGGGATGCTTCGGGCTCTGCTGGTAATTCCGTAGCTGTAAGGACTAGGAAGAGGAAAGCTTTGGTTGAAACACCTGCGGAGGTAAGGATTATTGTCATACCTTTGTGTTTGTAAGTTCTTCTCTGACTTGCCCCTAATTCTTGGATGTCGTAAGTGTTTCTTTGTAGTCTTCTCAGAGGAAGGGTAAGTTGAATAATGTCATCAATATTGATGCTTTGGAGGAGGAAGCTAAGTCTGTTGGTGAGGACATGGAAGACGTTGAGGACACTGTCCTTAGCCCTCATATTAGATGATATCGAGGAATATTTTGCCAAGGGTTGCCCTAGTCCTGACCGATCTCCTTCAGTTGAGGGTGAGAACCTTCTTGTTGGTGTCGGTGCTCAGTTTGTAAAGCATGTTAGTGTCCATGCCCCTGTTGTTACATCGTCTTTGAAGATGCATTCGTTTTCTGCACCTAATGTAACCTTCCCTTCTACTTGCGCTACTGTTGGAGCTATAGTTGTGGCTTCGAAGAGTCTTCCTTCGTCTCCTGCCACCTTCCTACAATCAAGTGGTTCATTTTCCAAGGTTGTTATCCCTACGGCTAGGGATGGTATTTAAGATTCGTAATCAAAGAAGAAGGTTGTGATTTCACTAGGAAGCTTCTCCTTCAACGTTGCTCCCCCTTCACTTGGGAGTGCTCAGTATGTCTCCACTGCCCTTGCAAGAAAAGTTGTTGGACCTCCATCTTCGTCACCATACTGGACCGTGCTTGGAAATATTCCTTCTGCCGGTGAACTGGGTTTGAGTAGTTTCGTAGGTCCTTATCATGTTCCTAGCTCGTCCACCATGCCGTCTTTTCATCGAGGTGAGGGTTCGGCAGTTGTTCCCCATGTTTCTGCTGGACTAAGGCATGTCAAGCAGCTGGAGAGCTTGATATTATGTAGCTCCGATGACGCTATTCTCGAAGCTGTTTTGTGGGATTCCAAAGGTCCATTCTCTGCTGGAGTTGATCATCATCATCTTGAAAGTTCTATTGAAGTTGCTTCACAGTTGGATGTGTTGACTGCGCAGTACCGCGAAACTAAGGACGTGTTCTTTGAGCATGACTGTCTTCGTTCTAACCAGAGCTTTGGTGAGATCCGCCGGGGTAGCATCCATGATATGGAAGCTTTCATGGATACCTACACCACTTTCCTTCCTTGTCTCGCAGCCTTTTCAGTAAGTGATTCTTACCCGAGTATTCTTCTCTTTAATTTGACCCTTCGTCCGCCCTTATGCTCCTTTGTTTTCAGCTTTGTAAGCAGATCGATGTCAGCTATACCTTATTCAAGGTTTATAGGGCCAAGTGTACTCATATGAGTGCCTTGTTGGAACGTGCTCACCAAGAGTATGCAGTTGCTTTTGCAAAGCATCATTCGTCGAGTGACGCTGCTTCGGTTACTAGGATAGATCCGCTGGAAGATGATTTGAGGAAGACGAAGAGGTCTCTGGAGGCGTTCTTATTGGCTCTTAGGAGGGCTAATGATGCCGCCAAGGTTGCTGAAGATGGTCGTAGAGCTGTTGATGATGCTTTACCCGCTGAGTCCTCCAAAGCCATAGGTTTGTTTCTTCTCCCTTTTAGCTTTTTCTTTAACTTTGCTGGTTGCGTAGTCATGAGACAACCTTCGTCTGCCATCCGGTAGTTCAAGTGAACTTAGATATCTCCGAGATCAAGTCACAAAGTTAACCACTGATGTTTGTATTACCAAAAGAAGTTTGATAGGTTGATGAATGTAACCGTTCACAATGAGGCTCAACTATCTCTTGAGTCTGCTCATAATGCGGATTTAGTAAAGCATATGGCTTCGCTTCGTAAGGAGCATGACGAAGCCCTTAGATGGAAGGAGAGTCTTATTTTAAAGTAAAAGGAGGATATTTCCTTAGTTGAGAAACGTATATCATCCCAAGATATCATTCGGAAGAAATATTACGCTGATTTTGAAGATGCTTGTGCATCCTTAGCTAAGGTTATCGCAGAGCATAACATATTGTCTTCTGAGGTTCGTTCTCTCAAGGATAAACTCATCAATGCTAGCTCTGAGTCTTCCTCCATGTCTTTTGCATCTTTAGCACAAAAAAATTGAAAAGTTAGAAAATGTGTACCAAGCTTTGTCTTCTGAGAATGATTTTCTCCAGATAGATGTAGATGATCTTCGGACGGAAAAGGATACCCTTGTAGAAGATCTTGAGGCAGATGAGGTGGACCTTGCTGAAGCCCAGCATAGTATTGAGGAATCCCATATCCATGCCGGAGGTAACTAAGGATGTTTATTTATACGTGGTATCCTTCGTGTCTTTATTTGTCTCTCCTTGTTTATGATACCCTTTGCATACGCTGGTCTTCAGGAGAAATTAGTGGGTTCAAGTGCTAAGATCAATCGTATCGAAGGTCAGATATCTGCGTTGGAGATATCTCGTCAGTTTGATGCTGCTGCCAAGCTTAAAGCGGAGTCTCTTCAGCAAGATAATGATCAGCTTAGTGCTCAGGTTGTGGAGCTTCGTCGGAAATTGGCTTCGGACTTAGAGGCTCAGGCTTCTCGGATGGAGGAGCAGTACAAGTTTTTTGCAATTTATTACATCAATAATTCCTTTGCTGAGGCTGAGCTCCAGGCTGAAGGAGTTGTCTTTCCCCATATTCCTTATCCTTGATCATGTTATTTTTGCTACAGTTTCAATTTGAACTTCTTTGTTTGTGTTTTGCCCCCAGCTGAGGGGTATTTGATGTTTCTAGAACACCCTTCGTTATATTCTTGACCTTCATCATCTGCAACTGTTAAGACATGTTATTTATGTTTTGGTAACACTTGTTATGGTACCTTCATTGTTGTATGAAAGCATGTTGACAAATCGTGTCTAGTTATTCGCACATTCTTGCTTGTAACAAGGTGTTAAGGTTTTGTGTGACCTAGGGGCAGAACATTCTTCGTCCTACCAGGATATCCTTTGGCCAGAAGGTACCATGGCGGAGAGGGTCCCTACGTGGGATGTAACCCTACGTGTTCAGCGATGCTGCTTTACTTTCGACAAGGTATCTCTCTTTATTGGATATATTGCTTACATTCTGCCTTTTGAGGGATACCTTCGCCCATAGGATCCGAGATTGACATATGCGAAGTTATGTCTTGCCTTGCCTCATCGTCAATTTAGACGAAAATTCTGACGGTGGGTGTAATTTCTAACCCAAATTATATTTTAATCAACTCTTACTTTTCTTTAGAATTTTTTTTTTCATTCATTAGTTGAGGTTGTACTACCTCTATTCAAAGATAGAACATGCTGGGTTGTAGCCCTCTCCCTTCTTCTCCTGAGAGATAACCGTTCAGTTAGGGGTAGTACTTTCTTAGGTACATTGCGTTCCAAGGGTGTTGCAATACTTCTCCCTTGAGGTTCCTCAGGTAGTATTACCCTTTTCCAGCGATGTCATGTATGATGTAGGGTCCGTCCCATGTAGGAGCTAGTTTTCCCCATTCCTTGTTCTTTTTATATGGTGGTATTTGACGTATGATGTATTCTTCAACCACAAAGTTTCTAGGAATTACCCGTTTGTTGTATTCACGAGCTAGCCTTCGTTGGTAGTTCACCATTCTTTGCAAAGCCACTTCACGCCTTTCTTCGAGGTCGTCCAGCTTTTCCAGCATAAGATCCATTGTTAGGTTCTTTTCCCATGCCTCCATTTTCGTTGTTGGCAGCATTATCTCTGTTGGGATGACTGCTTCGGCTCCGAAGGTTAGCAAGAACGAAGTTCTCCCGTGGCCGCCCTTATTATGGTACGGTAGGCCCATAGGAAGTTATGTAGCTGCTCGCACCATATTTTCTTGTATGTCCCATATTTTTCTTCAAGTTCATTGTTATCGTCTTATTTTTGGCCTTCGCTTGTCCATTGCTCTTAGGGTATATCGGAGTAGACTTGTTTTTTCTGAATGTTGAAAGCGTTTAACATCATGTTAATGTTATTTCCTTCCAGCTACTTTCCATTGTCAGGGACTATAGCCGCTGGTATTCCGAACCTGCATATGATTTTTTCAAACAAGAATGTAAAGACATCTGTGTCCCTGATTCTTTCCAAAGCCCTTGCTTCCACCCATTTGGTGAAATAATCCGTGGCTACTATTAGATATCTCCATTTTGATGTCCCATCTATCAAGGTTCCAACAATGTCAACACCCCATTTGGCAAATTTCCATGGGCTGATGACCGAGTTAAGCTCCGTTGCTGGTGCTTTAATCTTCCTGGCAAAGCGTTGGCATCTTTCACAACGTCTTGCTACGTTCTTTGCGTCTTCGTCCATGCTTATACAATAGTATACTTGTATTTTGGCTTTGATTGCAAGGGACCTTCTTCTGCTGTGATTGCCAGCTTCTCCGTTGTATATGTCATATAAAATTCTATTACCTTCGGTTTGTGAGAGGCACCGCATCAAAGGTCCGAGGAATGACCTTGTGTATAGTATCCCATCCTGTAGGCTATACATTGCTGCTTTTGACTCAATTTTTAGAGCTTCTTTGACTCTGAGGGCAGGATACCTTTGTCAAGGTATTGGTGTATTGGGGTTCTCCAATCATCTTCTGGTTCACCTTCGTTGATTTCATATGACATTGATTGGTCTTCATCTGATTTATAGGCTTTATTATCCGACTCTTCGGCTTTTTCATATTTCTTTGCTTTCTACGCTTCCCTCATGCCCCTGGTCTGGACTGCCAACGCTTCTTCTGCTGAGGTTAGTCCTTGTACAGAAAGGTTCATAGATTCTCCCTATCCGAACGGAGGTGGTGTTTATGTCCCTCAGCATCGATGATATGAATGATAAGGCATCTGCGTGTCTGTTGTCTTTCCGACAGACATGTCTGAATGTCACCTTTTTGATTTTTGATGCATGCTCCTATGCCATCTTTAGGTACGAAGCCAGTATTGGATCCGGTGTTTGGTATTTGAGCTCTATCTGTCTAATGACCAATTGTGAGTCACTAGTCAGACGAACATCTGATAGTCCCAGCTCATGTGCTAAGCGCATGCCATGTATGACCGCCTCATACTCCGTGATGTTGTTGGTGTATTGTTTTAATTCTAACTTGAATGCATGGATGAGCCTGTCTCCGGTGGGTATTGTTATCACAATCCATATGCCTGCGCATTCTCCGTTGGAGGATCCATCTACGAATAGTTCCCACCTTCGTGAGCTTTGTGGTTCTAATATGTCTTCTAGTTCCGGCTTTTCTTCCTTCATTCCTGGAATATCGTCTATCTCTGCTTTGTCATTTAGAGGTAGGTCCACCAAGAAGTCTGCTGAGATTTTTGATTTCTCGGCCTTCCTGGTTTCAAAGGTTATGTAAAACTGCTTGATCTTGGCATTCTATTTTGCCACTCTTCCAATTTCCTCCATGCTGTCGAGGATCTGATTTATCTGAGCCTTTGTAAAAACTTGGATGGTGTGCACGTCAAAATATATCCTTATCTTTTGTGCTGCCACAACTAAGGCATATATTAGTTGTTCAACCCTGGTGTAATTACGCTCCGCTGAACTGAGTATCTTGCTGATGAAGTACACGGGTTCTTCTCCTTTCCCTTGATCTCGCACCAATAATGCTCTCACAGCGTAGCTTGTTGCTGCTAGGTATAGGGTAAGTATCTCACCTAGCTCCGGCTTCTGTAGGATTGATACGGACGCCAAGTATTCTTTGATCTTGAGAAAGGCTTGTTTGCACTCCATGGTCCATGTGAATTTACTTCCTTTCCTAAGCGTGTCGAAGAATGCCTTGCATTTGTCCGACGATCTGGCTATGAATCTCCCCGTAGAAATTCAAATTTCATTTAGCTTTTGCACTCCTTTTAAGGTTTGCGTTGATGGAATCTCCATTATAGCTCTAACCCTTTCAGGGTCTACTTCTATTCCACGCTGAGTTACTAGATATCCCAAGAATTTTCCTGAGGTAACTCTGTATGTGCATTTCTACGGGTTCACCTTCATGTGAAAGATCCTCGTGACTTCGAATATCTCCCTTAGGTGTGATAGATGGTTCTTTGCTTCCTTTCTTTTGACGAGCATGTCGTCCATGTAGACCTCTAGTATCTTGCCTATCCATGGCTTGAAGATTTTGTCTACTAATCGTTGGTATGTTTCCCCCGCGTTCTTTAGTCCAAAATGCATCCTTATATAGCAATGCATGCCTCGTGGGGTAAAGAACGCAGTATGCTCCTGGTCTTCTTTTGCAAGAGATATCTGGTTGTAACCTGAGTATCCATCCATGAAGGATAGTCTTTGATGGCCTTCTGTTGCGTTGACCAGTTGGTTAATATTTGGCAACGGGTAGCTGTCCTTGGGGCACGCATTATTGAGATTTCTAAAGTCGATGCAAATGCGTACGCCTCCATTCTTTTTTGGAACGATGACCATGTTGGATATCCATGTGGGATATTTGACTTCTCGTATGAATCCTACTTTGAGTAGATTTTTCAACTCCATTTATATCCCTTCGTGATAGATGTCTGCCACTTTTCGTACGCGCTGCTTGAACGGTGGTATCTCCGGTTTGATCCGAAGGTGGTGTGAGACCAAATTAGGGTCAATTCATGGCATGTCCTCCATTGACCTTGCGAAGACATCTGTGTATTCTTCTAGTAACTGTTATAACTGCACCTTCTCTTCCTCCTCAAGTAAAGTTCCAATGCTAAGTATATGTGGCTCCGCTTTTGTTCCAATGTTGATCTTCTTTGTTGGTTCCACCGGGAAGCAGATTTGTTGCTGAGGCCGTTGTGGAATGATTTTCTGTAATTGTCATTTTGTGGATGTATCTATAGTCTTAGTTGTGGATATACTTGCTTCTGGTGCAGAGGTGCTTTCGGGGACTAAGGTATCTCCGTCATGTACCTTTTTGTTGCTTGCTTTGCGTTTCTTTCTTTCTTGATGTTGAGACGCAGTTATTTCTTCATTGAGTTTGATTTCAGTCAGGTTGCAGAGCCATGCGTCTTGTTGGTCACCTTTGATCTCCATTTCTCCCATAGGTGTAGGAAAGCGTAGGTACTGATGGTATGTCTAAGCCGTTCCTCGTAATTTGTGGACCCAGAGCCTTCCCATGATGACATTATAGGGCGAAGGTGCTTCTACTACACAGAAGCGTGTGTTGGTTACTAAGGGTCATGCGTGTACCTGCAAAACGATTTTTCCTCTTGGTATAGAGACTGCTTCGTTAAATCCGTATATTGTGCAACTGGAAAAATCCATTTGCTCCGCTGTTAAACCCATGCGTAGGTAAGTTCGTAAAATAACACATTTAAAGAACTTCCCCCATCAACGAGGACCTTCGTAAAATTACATCTGTGTATTGGAAGAGTGATTACTAGTGGATCGTTGTGCATTTCAACCTCCTGGTTGACGTCTTTTGTTGAAAATGTTAATGGCGTGGCCATCCAATCTTCCCAGTTACCGGTAGGTGGTCCGCTTAGCTTGAACACCTCATGGGTTTCAACCTTCTTTATGTTTCGAGCTAGCTCCAGTATGTCTTCAAGTACATCTTCTTGACTTCTGTTGGATTAAGTAATCATGTTGATGTATTTGCCGTCCCGAGGTAGCTCCACCCTTTTCTTTGAGTCCTCCTCGGTCTCTGTCGGTTGTAGTTGCACGTATTCCAAGAACTTGCCTTCGTCGATGAATCTTTGGATTACGTTCCGTAGGTGGTAACAAGTATATGTGGTATGTCCATAGAACTGGTGATACACATAGTACTCCTTAGCCTCATTCGTTTTGTATGGATTCTTTCCCCTGGTGCCTGGGTATGGGAAGCCCGGTTTTTCTCCTTCATTGCTTAAGATGTGAGATAAAGTTGTATTAAGCTTTGCGTAGACTTTGTCGATAAATTATTCTCACCTCTTGCCTCTTTTGTCATCTCCGTATTTGGAACGTTTGTCTTGGTAGCTCGCTCTGTCCCCAGCTTCATTCTATCGCTTAGGTATCTCTGGAATTGGATTCATGGAGTTGGTTCTTTACGGAGCTGCTGCTGCCTTTGCTTGTTCCCTGGGGTTTTCCTTTTGGATATCCTCGAGCCTGATGTAATGATCTTGAACGACCCTGATCTCTCCTTCAGAATCGAGGGCTTTTTTGTGTAGTTCCATGAAGATGGTTGAGGTTCTATCAAGTCCGTACTTATAGCAGTTGATGCTAATTTCTGGATTGACTTTCCCTATTGCTTGGCATGTCTTTTTCCACATGTATGTGTACTGCATGAGTGTTTCCCGGGGTCCGATAGCTAAAGAAAATAGCCTATCTAACCCTGCCTTCGTTGCTTTGTTGTACATGTATGTCTCCAAAAAGACCGTAGACAACTGCTCTAAGGAGTCAATTAAGTTTGCTGGTAGGTTGTAATACCAAGTAAGTGTTGATCCTTTTAAGCTTGCCGGAAAGTACCTACAAAGTACTACCTCATCTCTTTCCCAATGGGCAAGGACACGAGTGTAATACCATAGGTGGGCTGCGGGATCTGAGGTATCATTGTATGCCTGGAACGTAGGTATCGGGCACTTCGTAGGAATGGGTTACCCTAAAATGCGAAAAGATAATGGGTATGTTGTTTCCTCCTGTAGTGCTTCCTCTAGCCTTGCGCCCGTGTGACCAGTTTTTAGGCCTCGTATCTCCCTCCGCATTTTCTCCATTTGATCCATCACCATGTTCACGTTATGAGCATCTTTGGACAACACCTTGTCATAGTAGCTTTGAGAGGGTTTTTATGTTGAGTCCACCTCCTCGTGGTCGTGGTGCGGTTTTCCATCTCTGTTAGGTTGATTAGTCGCGTTGAGATTCAACCTTCGTCTTCCTGAGATAGCTCCGTTGTCCTGCCTCTTTTGCGTAGGGCGGGCTTGGGAGCCTTCGATCTGTATCTCCAACATACCTTTGAGATTCTGAATCTGCTGGGCCATATTTTGAAATATATCTTCATTTTCCTTGTTGCGGAGCATCATGGCTACTACTTTTGCCGCCATCTAATCTTTGTTGTGGGCTCCACCTCCTTGTGGAGTGATGTCAGCTGGATCTTCAGAGTTTTCTGCCACTTTGTCCATGATTGGTGCGTCTAGATCTATCTGTATTGGTGTTAGGTTTCCCAACCCTCGATCCCGTAGGTACCAAGGTTCCTGGTAACCCTTCATTTGATGCAAGTGGCTTCGTAGGTAGGAATATGTGTTTTTGTAGCAACTGTTATTATTGATATCTCACTTTGTCCGTCTTCTGCCTCGTTCCTTTGGTTTGCTTGAGATAGCTTTTGGGATCTTCCTATTGTGAGCGCTGGTCGTGAGCTTGTTGGTACATCACCTGGTTTCTGTATGCCCTCGGTATTTTGATACCCTGTTGTCACAAAGAAAGTGAAGAAATATGCTACTTGGGTACCTTCATCAAAAGTAGCAATAAATGCTCTGACACGGAAGGTGGCCAAGTCGCTTTTTCAGAAAAAGGTATTGAAATGATGTCTTTCATAGAGAGGTTTTTAATTCTTATGACACCCTTGGAAAAAAAACAGCCTTAAAACGTTGAAAACCGAAAAAGGGGGTGTCGGACCTCGAAAAGAACGAGGTTATTAAATGCTTTAGAAGGTCTATCTTCCTTAAAAACTTTACTGCGATTCCTCTGTCAGTCAAAGGTTCTCAGATCTAGAATAAGTTTTTCCAAAAATGGCTATTTTATCATGAAACAACGATTTTGGTGTTTTTGTGGATACACTTTTTGTGAAAAAAAATTTATAGATATATACATCCGTGTGTTTGTAGAGGTTATGAACTCCAAAACATACATGAATAAAAAATGAATGAGTCACTTAGAGAGTGAGATTCATCGTTAAAACATGGATCCCTTCGTTTCCGAAGATGCAAATAATTAAAAAATAAAAATTATGTCTAAGCTCACGGTCATGAGAAAGAACACGGTGGGCGCCAAACTGTGACTACTTATTTTCCCCATAGTCTACGTAAATGTAAACCATTCTGAGGATCAGATACTATGTAGTATCGATACCTCTGTTGAACTGATAATGCTAAGTAAATAAATACGTGTACGGTTACGATAATAACAAAGAACACAAATATAAGGTAAAAACATCTAAGTTATCACGAGACACAAGAGATAACATGGTTCAACATTCGTCTACGTCCACGGGGAAATGAGTGATTTTTTTTGTATTAGGTTGTAGTGGTTACAAAGATCTTAAATGCTTCCCAAAGTAATAGATAGAACTCAAGTTATGGTAGTTACTTAAGTACTAAACATTAAAGAGGTATAATCTTAAGACTAGATCTTCTTCCCCACTCTCTGATTCCAGCAAACTGTCACACTTCATGGGATCATGGTGTTTTCAACTCCAACATTATATAATGTCTCTGAATCCTGATTGAAACAACAACATTCGAAGAGTTTTCAAACATTCGAACAACAATCGTCTAAACGAGCAATTTCTCACCAAAGTTCATACATGCTATCTTTTGTCTACACGAACTCACGAAAATTACTCTCAATCAGGCAAGATTCAATCATTCAGAGCATTTCACGCTGTATTCATAACACACCTACAATCTCAGATCATCATTGATCTCACACATTTCTCAGCTTCCCTCCTACAGATCAACCTATCCTCTCTTGTGATCGAATTTACTCTAGAACGGACATTGTCTTGGTTTAGGACGGAGTATTACAGATTAGTCTCTCGAAGTTAAAGCACCCCCTTCATAGTGGTGCATCTATGTGAGGTTGAATATTTTGCTTGGTTCAAGGAATCTTCTCCACACGGTCGTCCTAAATTCTGCAAAAACCAGCAAATCGTTTTTTCCCATCTACACTCTCATCCGAGAATTTCCTTATGATGAGAATAATCTTCTCATTAGCGTTGGCTCGTTATCCGTAGGTATGATCCTCCCCCTATTCAGTAGAAAATACCCCTTCTATTACGATATTTTGTCTTCGAGGGATGATCCAGCAAATAAGACTCAAGTCAGAGGATTCATGCAATATACTGGAAACTTATGGCTTGCCCTTCGTGAGTGCTGGTACCGTAGCAAGGGTAAGACAACCATGGAGTCTTATGACCCCTTTGCTGAAGGAAGGTCTAAGCGTGAGGATTACACCCCAGCTAATTTCAATGCTACGTATGCTGATGCAATCCAGAAGACTAATCTTCTCCTTGGAGTGTTGGTACTCGTCGCATTCATGTTTCCGCTAGGAAGGTTAGGGAGGGTAACAACCTTCGCTTGTTGGAGGATATCGACAAGACTGGTTTGACTACCATCCCCTACTCTGCTAGGCTGTCTTTGATGAAGAATGACCGCATCCGTCTTGATCATGATGACCGCTGGGCTCGTACTCCTATTCGTATAGTTGGTCCTTGGGATTTTGGTTTTACCACTGTGAACCCTTATAATATTCGTTCATCTTGCTCTTTTCTAGAGAAGTATGACGGATATCAGCCTTGGGTATTGAATACTGCTGCTTCTCATAATATACCTTTGCATGTTGTATTTTTGTTTAGTTCGATATCATTGCTCACTGTGACATCTTTGTTTACTGAGGGATCCTTTATCTACTTTTCTGATGATTTTGTTTCGTAGTATGCTCCTGCTTCCTCTGCTGGGGCTGCTTCGGGCTCTACTGGTAATTCCGTAGCTGCAAGGACTAGAAAGAGGAAAGCTTTGGATGAAACACCTGCGGAGGTAAGGATTATTATCATACCTTTGTGTTTGTAAGTTCTTCTTTGAGTTGACCCTAATTATTGGCTTCCGTATGTGTTTCTTTGTAGTCTTCTCAGAGGAAGGGTAAGTTGAAGACCGTCATCGATCTTGATGCTTTGGAGGAGGAAGATAAGTCTGTTGGTGAGGATATGGAAGACATTGAGAACACTGGCCTTAGCCCTCATCTAGAAGATATCGAGCAAGATTTTGCCAAGGGTAGCCCTAGTCTTGACCGAGCTCCTTTAGTTGAGGGTGAAAACCTTCTTCTTGGTGTCGGTGCTCAGTTTGTAAATCCTATTAGTGTTCATTCCCCTGTTGTTACATCGTCTTTGAAGATGCCTTCATTTTTTGCACCTAACGTAGCCTTCCCCGCTACTTCCGCTGCTGCTGGAGCTGTTTTTGTGGCTTCGAAGAGTCTTCCTTCATCTCTTGCCACCTCCCTTCAATCAAGTGGTTCGTTTTCCAAGGTTTTTATCCCTACGGCTAGGGCTGGTATTTCAGATTCACAATCGAAGAAGAAGGTTTTGATTTCACTAGGAAGCTTCTCCTTCAACGTTGCTCCCCCTTCGCTTGGGAGTGCTCAGTCTGTCTCCACTGCCCCTGCAAGCAAAGTTGTTAGACCTCCCCCTTCATCCCCAGACTGTACCGTGCTTGGAAATATTCCTTATGCCTGTGAACTGGGTTTGATTAGTTTCGTAGGTCCTTCTCATGTTCCTAGATCGTCCACCATGCGTCTTTTCGTCGGGGTGAGGGTTCGGCAGTTGTGCCCCATGTTGCTGCTGAACTAAGGCATGGCAAGCTGCTGGAGAGATTGAGCTTAGGTATCCCCGATGACGCTATTCTCGAAGCTATCTTGCGGGATTCCAAAGGTCCCTTCTCTATGGGTGATCTCGTTAAAGCGCAAGAAACTCTTGCAAAAAATCAGACAGATATGGCTGCAACGCAACAAAAGCTATTTGATCACTTGAAGACTCTTACTGACAAGCTGTCAGACAAAACTCCAGACAAAAGGAAAGATAAGGAGAAATCCTCATATGTTGCTGACCTTGAGGTAATTCCAATTCACATCGTGAATGATGATGAAACCAACAAATCTACAGGCAATTTATCAGCAAAAGTGTCATCGAGCTTTATCACTCGAGAAGGCTTGAAGCTCCTTCTGGAGAATCATGGAAAAGACAAGACATCATATGTCCATCGTCACCAACCTCCTTATCCTGCTTCTATACAAAGGGCTCCACTTCCTAAAGGTTATACCTCTCCAACTTTTACCCTGTATGATGGAACTGGAAATGCTAGATAACATGTCTCTCGCTTCCTTGAAGCTTTAGGAGAACATGAACATAACCATGTCGTCTGTCTCAAGGAGTTCTCAAAGTCCTTGAAAGGAAGAGCATACACCTGGTATAACAACATCGCGCAAGGGACCATCAATAATTAGGGAGAAATGATTAACGCCTTTTACAGAAAATACTTCTTCGTGTCAGGGCAAATCACCATCTCTGATCTCGGAAGGATGTTTCAAAGAGTTGGTGAAAACCCCAATGACTTTGTAAAAATATTCAGGGTCCAAGCCTTGGATTGTCATGATCCAAACATCACAGAGCAACAACTGGTGGAATTGTGCATCAATGGTATGCTCCCGGTCTACAAAGCATTACTGGAGAATCTTCGATTCCAAACTTTCTCAGAGCTCCACGAAGCCGCGAAGAGATCAGCAACCACTGCACCCGCTCTGTTAGAAAGAACGAATTCCACAAAGGCTGAAGAAGCACGAGACACTTGAGGAAGCAGACGTCTAATCAATAAATAGTACAACCTGCAACCTTCTGCAAATGTTGTCGCAGAAGGGAGCAAACGGAAAGTTGAACCACAGCGCAAGCATACTTCTTACGCCCCTTCAAAGGCACAAAGGAAGGATGACGCATAGGCTCCTCCCCAGCATACATAAGATCCGGAGGCACCTGATTTTATATGCTCCATTGAAGAAGTCATCGAATTGTTGGAGGCCTGGATTTAAGAAACCTCTGACTCGGACGCTTTAGGAGAAATATTGGGGAGGAGAAATCCGGGGAGACCCTGTATGTGACATGATACTTTGACGAACATGGATCCACAATGGAAAAGTTGCACTAACCTCTTCGGTTGTACTTTCATCCGCTGAAGAAACCTCTGACTCGGAAGAAGAGACAAAAGATATCTCGCCATTTGAATATCTAGAGGAAGTCAAAGCCTTGACAGAACTTGCACAGAATTCTGGGGAGCATCCAAATGCTTTTGTCAAAAGATTCCACGCTCAGTCAAGTCTTATCCCTTCTCATGTGCCCATATCTTCAGTTTTCAAATATGCTCATTTGGTTCAAAGTATTCACTCCACAAATGATTTATCAATTGCCAAATGCTATGCGTGGATCATTACACCGCAAATATATTTTACCCAATGACTGAATCCGGAGCCTCTTCAAGTTGATCATCCAATCAGGCGATTCATTGTAGAAGACGCGGCTAAACATGACAAGCAATATGAGGGATGCTCCCTTTTGCACGAGTGTCCATATATGCCACAACTATGGAGTCGCATCGCTCGAGGGATTCCAAATCAACAGAAGATATTCAAGGCATGGATTGCAAAGCTAAACAATTTCAAGGAAGGATATTTGGTTCTCAAGTCAACTAAACGAGATCTCCATTATGCAAGGAGCTCTAATTGGGAAGGACCGTTTATGATCGCCAGGTCCATCACTGGAGGATACTACAAATTTATCAACACGGATGGACGAACCCTACCAGTAATCCATGAGAATTAGCTTAAGTCGTTTGTCTGAAATTATGGGGCATTCGAGGTACCAGACACTTGATCATGCATGACGTCTGGATTTGGCATTTTAGGATTTTCTTTCATTGTATTTCAATTCCTCCAAAACGTTTGCAATCAGTATTTGAATTCGGAAATTTATCAAAAATTCAGTTCATATTTCTTCAAATAAAATCTCTATCAAATCCAAAAGAAAATCCTTAACCATCTACCAATCCAAAACCATGATATCAAAACCCAAATAAAACCTCACATCTCTCAAAAATTCATAAGTTCAAGAAATCATGCAAAATAAATCAAAGAAAATCAACAAAGAAAGATTTTTGCGCCTCTACATCCTTCAAAGCCTATAAAGCCGCCTTCTCCTTGATCATCTCTTCAGTCAACCTGGCGATCTTGTCCTCCTTCTCCATCACATCATCATTGGGAAAGGGTATGTTATTTTCACATGAGTCCTTGATAGCATTTATCTTCTTACGAATCCACTTCACATTGAATCCAAGTCTCTAAGAATTATCCAAGTTGAACTCCCAATCAAAGAGTACATCTGGAGTTACGACACACAAGAGTACACTTACCTACATTGTTAAAGCATAAGCACGCCCGGGATCCCTGTCGACAATTACATGGCCAAATTTCTCCCATTTTTTCTTGTACAAACCCGCATATCCAATAGGAACGCTAAATCCACCAACTAACTCATGATATGGGAGTGAGGCATCGAATGGAGGATCAAAAGAAACTTCTGTGTTTGGGTATTCATGAACTTCTGTGAGGATCAAAAGAAACTACTGGAGTAATTTCTACAATCAGAGCAGCAGTTTCTTCGGTACTCCTTGCTGGAGTCCTAGGATCTTCTATCACCGAAGCAAAAATAATCTGGGTCTCCATGGTTTCATCAACGATTCTTTCATGACTTTGAAGTTCAGAGATAGTTTCCTCCTTATCAAAAACTTCAGGGTTGCTCGTTTTGTCATTTTGGGTTCCTTCATTTTCAACTTCGGTATTTTCCACCTAATACGGAGATTACATGAGATTAGGATCATCCGACCATAAAACCAAAAGAAACCATGAACTACAGCATTCAAGTGGTTTAATATTATCAAAGCACTTCATTATACATGCTCAGTGTCAGCAAACAATGTGTAAGTCACAAGAAGCACGTTTTACAACAAGTCCGTATGTTCAGATTTTACACTGCCCTCTATGAAATTGCGAACTGGGAGCAATTGGTGAAGAATAAATGGTTGAGTTATATTCCATTATATTTGTATTGGTTTCACCTACAACATGTCAAAATTTCATACCAATCGGACGAACAAGCAAGAAGATATGGTCGAAACTCGGAACTACACGACATATGAAAAAGTTCTGAAAGTCTCCTGGAAGTTCACTATTTCTCCTTTTTCAGGCCTTGAACGTACTCAAAACTTAAAAGATTCATTTTTAAAGCTTGGAAATTTCTTGGGCTTGAACATTCATATGCGGATCATCAAAATCTGACATCAGGCGAGGATTCTATGACGTTTTTCCTAAAATGCTGAGTTCTGAATTTTTCTGGTGACGTATATTCGACAAAACATGTCATATATTCACATACATTCTCATTCATTCACTCATGAGTCAGCAAGTTTATACTTCTATGGGTGAAATACAAGAGAAATACTTACTTGGGTGGTCTCCGAAGTGTTCAAAGAACCAGAATTGCTCACGCCGGTGTCGACAGCAACATTATTTTCATTCGGTTCTTGACTTTGGGAGCTCTCTTTATCGCCATCCTTCGAGCAAGCGTCGACAGTATTCTCCACATCCATGGAGTCATCCTCCTGGACATATCCCCAACAATCAGCGTTTCATTCATAAGGCGCCATAATTGATATGGGAAGAGATACTTACAATTTTTTCATTACTCAAGTCAGAAATTGTTTGCTCAGGAGAGGAGAAAAGAAGTCCATCAATACTTGACGGATCAAAGTTCTTCAACGGAATAACAATATCAGTTGCATGATCCTAATTATACGGCCGAGAAAGGGTCATAACAAAGAGAGTACTAGAAACTCACCAAAGCGCCAGCTGGGGACTTTATAGTATTGGGTAACATCTTATAACTCTTATGCATGCCTTCTCCGCCATAAATAACAGCCTCGGTCTCTGAGAAATCTACACGGATTCGAGGTCTTAAAACACGACCGTCCTGTGATAAGTTTCAGCAACATAATCAGAATACAGTTATTATAATTTTATGAAGATTATATGACAAAGTGTACCTGAGGACATCCTGGAGACGATTTTCGCTTATCACCAGAAAGATATTTCAATCTTGGTCGACTAGAAATCATCTCATCAGAAGGAAGATCTTTTACTAGAGGCTGACCGACTGTCACGAATTCATGTAATCGCTCAAATTGATCGTCCTAGAAGGCTGCATAACCTGGAGTTACATAGGTGAATCTATCAGAGCAAGGGAACCAGCATTTACTTCCTTCCACATGAGTATGGTCCAAATGAGTCATAAGTTGCTCAGCTGATGGTTTCCTCCTCCGAATAGTCGGAACGCACTGGTCCATACCCATTCTCCATACGAGACTGATAGCAGATGACCAGGGGTGCAACTCAACATGAAAGACCTCTCACCATCGTTCGGATCTTCACCAGAAGACAAGCTAGTACTCTCTCCAGTATTTAAAGTCATCGGTTGGGATACATAGGAGGCACTGACACCCAAGGATTAAAATTGAACTCAGACTCACCATCCAACATGTCAATAAGGTGCGCCTTGGACCGAGGTTGCTTTGTAGACCAACGCATAATCCTAGCATTGTCTCTCTCAGGTAAAATGTGGCGAGCGTCAGTATTGGGTCCTTGCAAAACATTACGCGGAATGGGTGCATAATTCTTGAAGTGGTCCCACATCAGGGCTTGAAGAAACATCATGTTAGCATAATATTCAATCTTCATGAAGCTATTCGACACACTGCAGTCTATAACCAAAGAATCTAAGTTGTAATACAACGAACCCAAGAACAAGCTACCTATCGGAAGCTTCTCACCTTGAGCCATTCTTATAGCAAAGGGGATCACGAAAGGCTTCAACAAGTTTCCGCTATCTTCAAAGACATCTCTAGACAACCATAAACTCAAGAAAGCAGCAATGGGTAATATATCATCAATAGGTTTATCAGAAATCTCATCTTTGGGCCACCAGCGTGTCAACCAGAGAGCATAGCATCCTTTACTGCCATCCTTGTTTGCTACCTCCATTGCAGCTGTCAAGACATGAGAAATGACGGTCTCCTCATCTGAAAGATCCCCAGGGAGATTGCCCGTGATTGGGAGATGCATCAAAGCTGCAACGTCTTCCAAGGTAACGGTAAACTCTCCCCATCTGCATATGAAGGTGTGAGTAGGAATACACCAACGAGCAAGCAGAGCCACTATACCTCTTGCGTCGTGATAAATGAACAAATCTCCAAAATCCTGAATAGCTCTTGTCACCTGCGCTCGATCGAGCATGGCCCTCACATGAGGAAAACCCAACATATGCCTCGCCCATCCATCAAACTTCTCCAAAGGTCGACGAGAAAGTTTGAATTCTATAATCGATGCAAAGAAGACTCCTCGCTCAAGACAAAACCGGATGACTGTCTTAGGAGTCACGAATTTCTTCTGAATAACATTCCTGGGATTTATCAGCAGACGATACGCTGGAGATTTCAGATGTTTTTCATCTCCTGCAGCATCTTCCTCAAAAAATGCATCATCAATATTTGGGACGTTCTTAATTCTAGGGGTTTCATCCTCATCTTCACCAACAGAAGTTTCATATGTGCATGTGTCATCTCTGGAGATGTCATCGTCAACACGCATTTCATCTCTTGAAGTGTTGTTAACTTGAGAGATGGTCATATTTACGAAGTAGCTGCGAAATGCACATCACATTCTATTTCAGTACATCATCTGGAATTAAAGAAATACCAGCGCCTAATGGTAACTCTTAACTCTTACATTTTTACGCTTCCACTAACGGTAGTGATAGTAATGCTAGAGTTAATGCTCCAAAATCGTCTGCTTCTTCGAAACCTACAAAAGACGTTCAAAAACTCAGATTTCATAAAATCATGAACTTTTCTACTGAGTAAACATTCACCATAGAATTATGAAAATTAAAACATTATTTCATCATAAATAATTTTACCTCTAAGCAACATCACACAAAAATCAAGTTTTGATTTTAGAGAAATAATATATATTTGCATATATGTATATAAACAAAATGTTTATTTACTCACGTAAATAAATAAATAAATATTTTCAACATGAGCCAGGCTCATAAAAATAAATTGTGGACACTCCACGGTTCAAAAAAAAATCCATGAATCTACCATGTTTTTGCAAAACCATTTTCCTTCATTTTGTCATACGTCTTCAAAACGAAGGTTTATTTCAATTTTGTGAAAACTCATGCATTACACGATAAAGTTTTACATGAAAGCTCATACACAAAATTTTATAACTGGACACAAGTTCATATATGCACAAATAAGAGAACTCGTTTCTCGCATCATCGTTATTCTTTAAAATGAAGATTTTACTTCGGTTTTGTGAAAAATTCACTTTTTCGTGATAAAACTTTGGCTCACATGAAATCTCATCAACATAGTTTCATCACTGAACCTACATATCCATATATGAAGGGAAATCACTCCTAAATCAGAGATTATTACTAGTTTTCAAAAACTAACGATCAAACGAACAAACGTTTTCAAAAACGAAGGTTTTTGACGAAACCCACACTCATATATACACGGGTATATAATTTTATCATGAGAAATATGTGAACAACTCATAGAACTCATGAACATCAGCAAACATAAAAAAAAAATCGATGCATACCTAGCGGCGCCGGCCGGAAATTGGCCGACGGCAGACGGTGGTGCTCCGGAAAACTTTTCTTATCCTCTTGATGATGATGTGAAGGTGATGAGGTGATGAAGCTCTGGCCATGTGGGAAAATTAAAAAAAAAAAAAGGGAGCAATTCTTTTTATATCAAACTTTATTTCCAAAACCTAATTTTCTAAGGATTTCCTTATTGGGCCCGGCCCGCGAATCCTAAACGACCAAGGTCCTTTCAACCAAATCAATGGCTCAACATCAATTTATGCTCGTCAAACATCATTCTATCATGCTACTGGAATCATCTTTCAAGTCATGGTACGCTCATACGATCGAAATCCGGTAACATCTTAACTTACGACTGAGTTCAATTACTTGTATTGTTGTGACCGCAAAATCACCATTCAATGCTGACTGAGTAACACAGCCTTCCTCACTAAGCATGGGACTTAATGTAGATGGTGGATTTTCGACAAAGGCTAAAATCATAAACCCATAATTATACGAACCTCTGATTCAGCAATCATACGTGAATATTGGGGCATGGGTTTCTCATCGAATCCTCTGATGGAGAATACTTTCTCTCAGAGTGCGTATAGATATGTAGTCTCACAGCTGGACAATGGCATATCTCATGAGTACTGAGCACTTCAGTAATTATTTCTATCACGGGATGAACAACTCCCAAACAGCTTGCTCTGCTAGTATAAAGTCTTAAATTAATTATTCCTAAATTCTTGGATTCATCCGCAGAATTTCTAAAAATATTCAAATATTTTCGCAAATATTTCATTACCCAAACCATGGTTCTTCCCAGAAGAAGTCCATGGATTAGTAATAAATATTGGACACACGGGCATCAAAGCTATCGCCTGAGAAATCCCTATCTCAAACTTAAATTCTTGGATTCATCTGCAGAATTTCTGAAAATATTCAAATATTTTCGCAGATATTTCATTACGCAAACCATGGTTCTTCCCAGCAAAAGTCCATGGATTAGTAATAAATATTGGATGCATGAGCATCAGAGCTACCGCCTGAGCAAGCCATGTCTCAAACTTAAATTCTCGGATTCATCCGCAGAATTTCTGAAAATATTCAAATATTTTCGCAGATATTTCATTACGCAAACCATGGTTCTTCCCAGCAGAAATCCATGGATTAGTAATAAATATTCGACGCCCGGGCATCAGATTTACCTCTAAGTAAGCCCTGTTTCAAACGGTGCAAGTGTATTCAATAATGATACATTAACAACCATCGCACGAACGAGTATTTCAAAATACGATGAAACGATGAACCTATGCAAAATAGGATGAAAAATAACAAATAAATAAAAATTGACCAAGGCGCTGGGAGCATGGACCCACTGACCGTCCGACCATGCCATGGTCAATCCCACGCCAGTTTCATATTTTTGTTGTTTTCTCTGAGTTTATGAAAACCTTTCATTTGAACGAATATCCTTTGTTTTTAGGAAACTCCTCAATTCCATGGTGCTTCCTTCGCACGGAGGAAATAATATAAAATTAGGGAAAGCATGAGGGGGCGTGACCATTGGCCAACCGGACATGCATTGGTCCATTCCGGCCCCACACCTCATATTTCCTCATTATTTTATTATTATTTCCCTAATTTCATGAAAACTCCTTAATCTCACGATATTTCCTTGGTCCCATGAAAAATAATAAAAATTAAGAAAACCCGTGTGCACGGGCCATGATCGGTCGGCCAAACCCTAGATGGCTCACACGTCCCGCTTTTTTTTATCATATTTTCATATTTTCATAATTCTATGAAAATTCATTGATTTCATGATATTTCCTTCAAATTATGAAAATTCCTTCAAATCATGAAATAATGCATAAAATAGGGAAAACGCACGGGACTGGGCTCTGGGTCGGCCAACCATGCTCCAAGCCGGTCCCACACGCCCACACGTCCCTTATTTTATTTATTATTATTATTTTTTTGTTTCCTTCATCTCATGGAAACTCCTTGATTTCAACAAAAACTCTTTAATTTTGGCAAAACTCCTTCGTTTTATCATATTTTCCCAAAATCATGAAAAATATTACAAAAAATTATGACAAACGTGTGGGATAGCTCCCTTGGCCGGCCGGCCATGCCTTGGACATGACCGGTCCCACACTTCATAATTCTTTCACTTTTTCATTATTTTCCTTCATCCGATGAAGTTTTGACGGTTTTATCAAAAACCCTAATTTTGCCATATTTTCTCAAATGGTCGCTCAAACGTGCACCAGAAAATATCAAAATTCTCAGGACTGAGACACGGATATCTCAACGATGAAAGCATGTTACCTTGACTGACCAGGGTTGGATTTTTGGCTCGCAATGAGCCAGTCCCACGTGTTTTCAGAACTTGACCTAATTTGCATAATTGCACGTATTAGGTCCAAAACTCTCCAAATAATTTCAGAATTTGACGGAGCGATCATTATTGGATCCCGTGACCACCCAGGGCCGGTTTCATTACCCCATGGTCGGTCCCTCACCTTTTCATAATTAATTAGGTTATATCACCTAATGTTGAACCCAGCAGTAATTCAGTAAATGATTAAACCAACATTTAATCATTCTTTCATTAAATCACCAACCCTTCAAAGAGGTCTTGGTTTTTGCACACGTAATCATATGATAATTTCATGGTTGATCCACGGTCCCATGAAGCCAGTTCTCCTCCATTCCATGGTTAATTTTCAAATAAACCATCAATTGGTCATCAATTGATCAAATTAGGGTTTCTGAATCCAAAGATTATGATTCCATATTCAAACACTAATAATTTGGTAAGGATCTCATGATAATTATTCTTATTAATTATGCTCGGTTCAACTACCAGCGCTTTAATTAATATTTTATTTTGGTCACGCTGCCAATAATTCATCAAATGAGCAACACTTGCTCAGATGAGCAATATTTACTCAAATCAAGGAATATTGGTTAAACTATCAATATTCAACAAAATATCGAGCAACATTCTCTCACCTCAACGTGAGGATTCCACCACTGTCTCAGCAGACACATTCTATTCATGAGTTGCAGAACATTTCACAAAATCATGTTTAACTCAGCAAATACATGGACTCATCGTCCCACGAAGTCATGAAATCAACAACTGACTAAATTTACCATGAGACATCAATCCTGTCACTTGGGGGGATATCAACTAGGGTTTTGTTCTGGCAGTCTATGGCACGTGTGTTCACCCTCGACGAGAATGTGAGCAAGTCGTGCAATTAGTAGGAAGAGTCAGCAATGGGTGGAAAGTTAACCAAGTTTCCTCACGATGAGTAATTGGTTTAACACGATTTCCCACTTCCCCACTCTCTGATTCCAGCAAACTGTCACACTTCATGGGATCATGGTGTTTTCAACTCCAACATTATATAATGTCTCTGAATCCTGATTGAAACAACAACATTCGAAGAGTTTTCAAACATTCGAACAACAATCGTCTGAACGAGCAATTTCTCACCAATGTTCATACAGGCGCTCTTTTGTCTACTCGAACTCACGGAAATTATTCTCAATCAGGCAAGATTCAATCATTCAGAGCATTTCATGTTGAATTCATAACGAACCTACAATCTCAAATCATCATTGATCTCACACATTTCTCAGCTTCCCCCTACATATCAACCTATCCTCTCTTGTGACCGAATTTACTCTGAAACGGCCATTGTATTGGTTTAGGCCGGAGTACAATATATTGGTATCTCGAACTTAAAGTACTCCCTACATAGCGGTGCATCTGTGTGAGGTTAAACATTTCGCTCGGTTCAAGGAATCTCCTCCGCACGGTCGTCCTTAATTCTACAAAAACCAGAAAATCGTTTTTCCCCATCTACACTCTCATCCGAGAATTTCCTTATGATGAGAATAATCTTCACATTAGCGTTGGCACATTAGCCGCAGGTATGATCCTCCCCCTGTTCAGTTGAAAGGACCCCTTCTATTACGATATTTTGTCTTCGGGGGATGATCCAGCAAATAAGACTCAAGTCAGAGGAGTCATGCAATATACTGGAAACTTCTGGTTTTCCCTTCGTGAGTGCTGGTACCGTATCAAGGGTAATACAAGTATGGAGTCTTATAACCCCTTTGATGAAGGAAGGTCTAAGCGTGAGGATTACACCCCTGCTAATTTCAATGCTACGTATGCTGATGCGTTCCAGAAGACTAATCTTCTTCCTTGGAATGTTGGTCCTCGTCGCATTCATGTTACCGCTAAGAAGGTTAGGGAGGGTAACAACCTTCACTTGTTGGAGGAGATCGATAAGACTGGTTTGACTACCATCTCCTACTCTGCTAGGCTGTCTTTGTCTAAGAATGACCGCATCCGTCTTGATCATGATGACCGCTGGGCTCGTATTCCTATTCATATAGTTGGTCCTTGGGCTTATGGTTTTACCACCGTGGACCCTTCTATTCTTCGTTCATCTCGCTCTTTGCCAGAGAAGTATGACGGACATCAGCCTTGGGTCTTTAATCCTGCTGCTTCTCATGAGGTACCTTTTCATGTTCTATCTTTGTTTAGTTCGATATCATTGCTTAATGTGGCATCTTCATTTACTGAGGGAGCCTTTGTCTTCTTTTCTGATAATTTTGTTTCGTAGTATGCTCCTACTTCCTATGCTAGGGATGCTTCGGGCTCTGCTGGTAATTCCGTAGCTGTAAGGACTAGGAAGAGGAAAGCTTTGGTTGAAACACCTGCGGAGGTAAGGATTATTGTCATACCTTTGTGTTTGTAAGTTCTTCTCTGACTTGCCCCTAATTCTTGGATGTCGTAAGTGTTTCTTTGTAGTCTTCTCAGAGGAAGGGTAAGTTGAATACTGTCATCAATATTGATGCTTTGGAGGAGGAAGCTAAGTCTGTTGGTGAGGACATGGAAGACGTTGAGGACACTGTCCTTAGACCTCATATTAGATGATATCGAGGAAGAGTTTGCCAAGGGTTGCCCTAGTCCTAACCGATCTCCTTCAGTTGAGGGTGAGAACCTTCTTGTTGGTGTCGGTGCTCAGTTTGTAAAGCATGTTAGTGTCCATGCCCCTGCTGTTACATCGTCTTTGAAGATGCATTCGTTTTCTGCACCTAATGTAACCTTCCATGCTACTTGCGCTACTGCTAGAGCTATAGTTGTGGCTTCGAAGAGTCTTCCTTCGTCTCCTTCCACCTTCCTACAATCAAGTGGTTCATTTTCCAAGGTTGTTATCCCTACGTCTAGGGATGGTATTTAAGATTCGTAATCAAATAAGAAGGTTGTGATTTCACTAGGCAGCTTCTCCTTCAACGTTGCTCCCCCTTCACTTGGGAATGCTCAGTATGTCTCCACTTCCCTTGCAAGAAAAGTTGTTGGACCTCCATCTTCGTCACCATACTGGACCGTGCTTGGAAATATTCCTTCTGCCGGTGAACTGGGTTTGAGTAGTTTCATAGGTCCTTCTCATGTTCCTAGCTCTTCCACCATGCCGTCTTTTCTTCGAGGTGAGGGTTCGGCAGTTGTGCCCCATGTTTCTGCTGGACTAAGGCATGTCAAGCAGCTGGAGAGCTTGAGCTTAGGTAGCTCCGATGACGCTATTCTCGAAGCTGTTTTGCGGGATTCCAAAGGTCCATTCTCTGTTGGAGTTGATCATCATCATCTTGAAAGTTCTATTGAAGTTGCTTCACAGTTGGATGTGTTGACTGCGCAGTACCGCGAAACTAAGGACGTGTTCTTTGAGCATGACTGTCTTCGTTCTAACCAGAGCTTTGGTGAGATCTGCCAGGGTAGCATCCATAAGATGGAAGCTTTCATGGATACCTACACCACTTTCCTTCCTTGTC
The DNA here is from genome assembly GCA_023529315.1 of Papaver bracteatum. Classification (NCBI taxonomy): domain Eukaryota; kingdom Viridiplantae; phylum Streptophyta; class Magnoliopsida; order Ranunculales; family Papaveraceae; genus Papaver; species Papaver bracteatum. The sequence continues at coordinate 719,871 of JAJJWX010004466.1, read as the reverse complement.
TCGCAGCCTTTTCAGTAAGTGATTATTACCCGAGTATTCTTCTCTTTAATTTGACCCTTCGTCCGCCCTTATGCTCTTTTGTTTTCAGCTTTGTAAGCAGATCGATGTCAGCTATACCTTATTCAAGGTTTATAGGGCCAAGTGTACTCATATGAGTGCCTTGTTGGAACGTGCTCACCAAGAGTATACAGTTGCTTTTGCAAAGCATCATTCGTCGAGTGATGCTGCTTCGGTTACTAGGATAGATCCGCTGGAAGATGATTTGAAGAAGACGAAGAGGTCTCTGGAGGCGTTCTTATTGGCTCTTAGGAGGGCTAATGATGCCGCCAAGGTTGCTGAAGATGGTCGTAGAGCTGTTGATGCTGCTTTACCCGCTGAGTCCTCCAAAGCCATAGGTTTGTTTCTTCTCCCTTTTAGCTTTTTCTTTAACTTTGCTGGTTACGTAGTCCTGAGACAACCTTCGTCTGCCAGCCGGTGGTTCAAGTGAACTTAGATATCTCCGAGATCAAGTCACAAAGTTAACCACTGATGTTTGTATTACCAAAAGAAGTTTGATAGGTTGATGAATGTAACCGTTCACAATGAGGCTCAACTCTCTCTTGAGTCTGCTCATAATGCGGATTTAGTGAAGCATATGGCTTCGCTTCGTAAGGAGCATGACGAAGCCCTTAGATGGAAGGAGAGTCTTATTTTAAAGTTAAAGGAGGATATTTCCTTAGTTGAGAAACGTATATCATCCCAAGATATCATTCGGAAGAAATATTACGCTGATTTTGAAGATGCTTGTGCATCCTTAGCTAAGGTTATCGCAGAGCATAACATATTGTCTTCTGAGGTTCGTTCTCTCAAGGATAAACTCGTCAATGCTGGCTTTGAGTCTTCCTCCATGTCTTTTGCATCTTTAGCAAAAAAAAAATTGAAAAGTTAGAAAATGTGTACCAAGCTTTGTCTTCTGAGAATGATTTTCTCCAGATAGATGTAGATGATCTTCGGACGGAAAAGGATACCCTTGTGGAAGATCTTGAGGCAGATGAGGTGGACCTTGCTGAAGCCCATCATAGTATTGAGGAATCCCATAGCCATGCCGGAGGTAACTAAGGATGTTTATTTATACGTGGTATCCTTCGTGTCTTTATTTGTCTCTCCTTGTTTATGATACCCTTTGCATACGCTGGTCTCCAGGAGAAATTAGTGGGTGCAAGTGCTAAGATCAATCGTCTCGAAGGTCAGATATCTGCGTTGGAGATATCTCGTCAGTTTGATGCTGCTGCCAAGCTTAAAGAGGATTCTCTTCAACAAGCTAATGATCATCTTAGTGCTCGGGTTGTGGAGCTTCGTCGGAAATTGGCTTCGGACTCAGAGGCTCAGGATTCTCGTATGGAGGAGCAGTACAAGTGTTTTTCCATTTATTACATCAATAATTCCTTTGTTGAGGATGAGCTCCAGGCTGAAGGAGTTGTCTTTCCCCATATTCCTTATCCTTGATCATGTTATTTTTGCTACAGTTTCAATTTGAACTTCTTTGTTTGTGTTTTGCCCCCAGCTGAGGGGTATTTGATGTTTCTAGAACACCCTTCGTTATATTCTAGACCTTCGTCATCTGCAACTGTTAAGACATGTTAGTTATGTTTTGGTAACACTTGTTATGGTACCTTCATTGTTGTATGAAAGCATGTTGACAAATCGTGTCTAGTTATTCGCACATTCTTGCTTGTAACAAGGTGTTAAGGTTTTGTGTGACCTAGGGGCAGAACATTCTTCGTCCTACCAGGATATCCTTTGGCCAGAAGGTACCATGGTGGAGAGGGTCCCTACGTGGGTTGTAACCCTACGTGTTCAGGGATGCTGCTTTACTTTCGACAAGGTATCTCTCTTTATTGGATATATTGCTTACATTCTGCCTTTTGAGGGATACCTTCGCCCATAGGATCCGAGATTGACATATGCGAAGTTATGTCGTGCCTTGCCTCATCGTCAATTTAGACGAAAATTCTGACGGTGGGTGTAATTTCTAACCCAAATTATATTTTAATCAACTCTTACTTTTCTTTAGAATTTTATTTTTTCATTCATTAGTTGAGGTTGTACTACCTCTATTCAAAGATAGAACATGGTGGGTTGTAGCCCTCTCCCTTCTTCTCCTGAGTGATAACCGTTCAGTTAGGGGTAGTACTTTCTTAGGTGCATTGCGTTCCAAGGGTGTTGCAATACTTCTCCCTTGAGGTTCCTCAGGTAGTATTACCCTTTTCCAGCGATGTCATGTATGATGTAGGGTCCGTCCCATGTAGGAGCTAGTTTTCCCCATTCCTTGTTCTTTTTATATGGTGGTATTTGACGTATGATGTATTCTTCAACCACAAAGTTTCTAGGAATTACCCGTTTGTTGTATTCACGAGCTAGCCTTCGTTGGTAGTTCACCATTCTTTGCAAAGCCACTTCACGCCTTTCTTCGAGGTCGTCCAGCTTTTCCAGCATAAGATCCATTGTTAGGTTCTTTTCCCATGCCTCCATTTTCGTTGTTGGCAGCATTATCTCTGTTGGGATGACTGCTTCGGCTCCGAAGGTTAGCAAGAACGAAGTTCTCCCGTGGCCGCCCTTATTATGGTACGGTAGGCCCATAGGAAGTTATGTAGCTGCTCGCACCATATTTTCTTGTATGTCCCATCTTTTTCTTCAAGTTCATTGTTATCGTCTTATTTGTGGCCTTCGCTTGTCCATTGCTCTTAGGGTATATCGGAGTAGACTTGTTTTTCTGAATGTTGAAAGCGTTGAACATCATGTTATTTTCTGAATGTTGAAAGCGTTGAACATCATGTTAATGTTATTTTCTGAATGTTGAAAGCGTTGAACATCATGTCCATTGCTCTTAGGGTACATACTCTTCAACCACAGAGTTTCTAGGAATTAACCATCTGTTGTATTCACGATCCAGCCTTCGTTGGTAGTTCACCATCCTTTGCAAATCCACTTCCCGCCTTTCTTCAAGGTCATCAAGCTTTTCTAGCATAAGATCCGCCATCAAGTTCTTTTCCCATGCCTCTGTTTTCGAAGTTGGCAGCATTATCTTCGTTGGGATGACTGCTTCGGCTCCGTTGGTTAACAGGAACAGATTTTCTCCCATGGACGTCCTTCTTGTAGTACGAAAGGCCCACAGGACATTGTGCAGCTGCTCGGACCATCTTTTCTTGTATTCCGCCAGTTTCTTTTTTAAGTTCATTGCTATCATCTTGTTAGTGGCCTCTGCTTGTCCATTGCTCTTGGGATATATCGGAGTGGACATGTTTTTCTGAATGTTGAAAGCGTTAAATAGCATGTCTATGTTCTTTCCTTCCAGTTGTTTGCTATTGTCAGAGACTATGGTGGCTGGTATCCCGAACCCGCAGATAATTTTCTCAAATAATAATTTAAAGACATATGTTTCACTAATTCTTTCCAAAGCCCTTTCTTCCACCCATTTGGTGAAATAATCCGTAGCTACTATGAGGTATCTTCTTTTTGATGTCCCCTTTATCCAGGGTCCAATAATGTAAACTACTCATTTGGTGAATGGACATGGGATGATGACCGAATCAAGCTCCGTTGCTGGTGCTTTAATCTTCTTGGCAAAGCGTTGGCATCTTTCGCAACACCTTGCTACGTTCTTTGCATCTTCGTCCATGCTTAACCAATAGTATCCTTGCATTTTTGCTTTGATTGCCAGAGACCTTCTTCCGCTGTGATTGACAGCTTCTCCGTTATGTATATCATGTAGTATTCTTTTACCTTCGGTTTGTGAGAGGCACCGCATCAGAGGTCCAAGAAATGACCTTCTATATAGTCTTTCATCCCGTAGGCTGTACATTGCTGCCTTCGATTCAATTTTTTGAGCTTCTTTGATATCTCCGGGTAGGGTACCTTTGTTAAGGTACCTGTGGATTGGGATTCTCCAATCGTCTTCTCCTTCGCCTTCGTTGCTTCTATCTGACATTGATTGATCTTTATTAGACACGTCGGCTTCGTTATCTGGTTTTTCCCTTCCTTCATCCTCTTTCTATGCTTCTCTCATGGCCCTGGTCTGGATGGCCAGGGTTTCCTCCGCTGAGGTTAGTCCTTCTATCGAAGGTTAATAAATTCTCCCAATTTGGACAGAGGTGGTGTTTATGTCCCTCAACATTGATGATATAAATACCAAGGCATATGCATGTCTGTTGTCTTTCCGGCAGACATGCCTGAACGCGACCTTGTTGATCTTTGATGCATGCTCATGTGCTAGCTTTAGGTACGAAGATAGTATTGGATCCAGATTTTGATATTTGAGCTCTATTTGTCTAATGACTAACTGTGAGTCACTAGTCAAGCGAACATCTGATATGCCCAGCTATTATGCTAAGCGTAGGCCGTGTACGACTGCCTCATACTCCGTGATGTTGTTAGTGTATTGTTCGAATTCTAACCTGAATGCATAGATGAGTCTGCCTCCGGTAGGGGTTTTTATTACAATCCCTATACCTGCACCTTCTCCGTTGGAGGAGCCATCTTCGAATATTTCCCATCTTCGTGAGTTTTGCGGTTCTAAGATGTCTTATGGTTTCGTCTTTTCTTCCTCCATTTCCTGGATGTCGTCTATCTCTGCTTCGTCACTCAGAGGTAGGTCCGCTAATAAGCCTGCTAAGATTTGTGACTTCTCTGCTTTCCTAGTTTCGAAGATTATGTGAAACTGTTTGATCATGGCATTCCATTTTGCCACTCTTCCAATTTTCTTAGTGATGTCGAGGATTTCACTTATCTAAGCCTTTGTGAAAACTCGGATGGTGTGTGCATCGAAATATATTCTTAGCTTTTGTGTTGCCACCACTAAGTCATATATAAGTTGTTCCACCTTGGTGTAATTACGCTCCGCTGAACTGAGTATCTTGCTGATATAGTATACGGGATTTTCTCCCTGCCCTCGATCTTGTACCAATACTGTGCTCACAGTGTAGCTTGTTGCTGCTAGATATAGGGTAAGTACCTCACCTGGATATGGCTTCTGTAGAATAGGTACGGACGCTAAGTATTCTTTGATCTTATGAAAGGCTTGTTCACACTCTACGGTCCATATGAACCTATTTCCTTTCCCCAGCATATCAAAAACTGCTTTTCATTTATCTGACGATATTGCTATGAATCTTCCCATGGATGCTAAGATTCCATTTAGCTTTTGTACGCCTTTTAGAGTTTGTGGAGATGGCATATCCATTATTGCTCTGACCCTTTCAGGGTCTACTTCGACTTCCCGCTTAGTCACCAGATATCCCAGGAATTTTCCTGAGGTAACTCCGAACGTGCATTTCTCCGGGCGCACCTTCATGTGAAAGTTCTTAATGGCTTCGAATATCTCCCTTAGGTCTGAGAGATGGTTTTTTGCTTCTTTGCTTTTGACGAGCATGTCGTCCACGTAGACCTCCAATATTTTTCCTATCCATGGTTTAAAGATTTTGTCTACTAATCGTTGGTATGTTTCCCTCGCGTTCTTTAGTCCAAAAGGAATCCTTGTATAGCAATACAGGCCTCGTGGGGTAAAAAACGCAGTATGCTCCTGGTCTTCTTTCGTAATGGCTATTTGGTTGTACCCTGAGTATCCATCCATCAAGGATAGTCTTTTATGGCCTTCGGTTGCGTTGACCAGTTGGTCAATGTTTGGAAGTGGGTAGCTATCTTTGGGGCATGCTTTGTTGAGATTGCTAAAGTCGATGCAAATGCGCACGCCTCCATTTTTTTAGGAACAATGACCATGTTGGATATTCAAGTGGGATATCTGACTTCTCGTATGAATACAGCTGTAAGTAGTTTTTGCAGCTCTTTTTATACCCCTTCGTGGTAGATTTCCTCCACTTTACGTATGCGCTTCTTGAATGGTGGTATTTCCGGTCGAAGCTGAAGGTGGTGTGAGACCAAATTCGGATCTATTCCTGGCATTTCCTCCATTGACCATGCAAAGACATCCGCGTAGTCTTTTAGTAATTTTTGTAGTTGCACCTCCTCTTCCTATTCAAGTAAAGTTCCGATGTTGAGCATCTTTGGCTCCGCCTTCGTCCCGATATTTATCTTCTTCGTTGGTTCCGCTGGTGAGCAGATTTTTTTTTGAGGTCGTCGAGAAGTGATTTTCTATAATTGTCATTTTGTGGAGACATCTGCGCTTGGAGCGACATAGGTACTTGTCTCCGGTGCTGAGACAGCTTTGGGTACTACGGAGGCTCCGTCCTGTACTTTCTTGGTGTTTGTCTTGCGTATTTTTCTTTCGTGTTGTTGAGAAGTAGTTCTTTCTTCGTTGAGTTCGATTTATGCTAGGTTGCATAGCCTTGCGCCTTACTGGTTTCCTTTGATTTCCATTTCACCCATAGGTGTAGGAAAGCGTAAGTATTGGTGATATTTAGAAGTTGCTCCTCGCAATTTATGGACCTATAGCCTGCCCATGATGACATTGTAAGGCGAAGGTTCCTCCACCACACAGAAGCGTGTGTTGGTTACTAAGGGTCCTGCGTGTACCTGCAAGATAATTTCTCCTTTTGGTCTAAAGACTACTCCATTAAAACCACATATTTTGCAAGTAGAAGAATCCATCTTCTCTGCTGTTAAATCCATGCGTAGGTAGGGTTCATAAAATAACACATTTAACGAACTGCCCCCATCCATGAGGACCTTCATAACATTCCATCTGTGTATCGGAAGAGTGATCACTAGTGGGTCGTTGTGCATTTCAACCTCCTGGTTGACGTCCTTTGTTGATAATGTTAATGGTGTGGCCATCCATTCCTCCCAAGTGCTGGTAGGTGGTCCACTTAGCTTGAACACCACATGGGATTCAATCTTTGTTCTGTTCTGAACTAACTCGAGTATGACTTCGAGTATTTATTCTTGGCTTCCGTTGGAGAAGGTGATCATGTTGATGTATTTGCCGTCCTGAGGTAGTTCCACCCTTTTCTTTGAGGTATCCTCAATCTCCGCTGGTTTTATCTGTACGTACTCCATGAATTTGCCTTCGTCGATGAATCTTTGGATCACGCTTCGTAGGTGGTAACAAGTATCAGTGGTATGTCCGTAGTATTGGTGATACGTACAGTACTCCTTGGTCTTCTTCGTTTATTCTGGCTGCTTTCCCCTAATATTAGAAGCCTGGCTTTGCTCCCCCTTTGCTTAGGATGTGAGAGAAAGTTGTATTGAGCTTCGCGTAGATTTTGTCCACAAATTCTTCTCTTCCTTTGCCTCTTTTTCCATCTCCATATTTGGATCGTTTGTCTCGATAGCTAGTTATTTCCCCGGCTTCATTTTGTCGCTTAGGTATCTCCAGATTTGGTTCCAGAGAGTTGGTTCACTGCGGAGCTGTTGTTGTCTTTGCTTGTGCCCCGGGGTTATCCTTATGGATTTCTTCGAGTCTGATGTAACGATCTTAGACAAACCTAAGCTCTCCTTCGAAATCGAGGGCTATGTTGTGAAGTTCCACGAAGATGGATGAGGTTCTGTCAAGTTCATACTTATATCAATTAATGATAATTTCTGGATTAACTTTCCTAATTGCTTGGCACGTCTTTTGCCAACTGTCTGTGTATTGCATTAATGTTTCCCGGGGTCCGATACCTAAAGCAAATAGCCTATCTAACCCTGCCTTTGTTGATTTGTTGTACATGTATGTCTCCAAAAATACCGTAGATAATTGCTCGAAGGAGCCAATTGAGTTTGCTGGTAAATTATCATACCAGGCTAGTGATGATCCCGTTATGCTGGCAGGAAAGTACCTACAAAGTACTACCTCATCTCTTTCCCAATGGGCAAGGACACGAGTGTAATACCGTAGGTGGGCTGCGGGATCTGAGGTACCATTGTATGCTTGGAACGTAGGTACCGGGCATTTCGCATGGATGGGATCCCTTAAAATGAGAAAAGATAACTGTAGATGGGGAAAAATGATTTGTTGGTTTTTACGGAATTGAAGAGCCGACCGTGTGGAGACTCCTTGAACCGAGCGAAATGTTGAACCTCACACAGATGCACTGCAAGAAGGGAGTGCTTTAAGTTCGAGAGATCAATCTGTAAGACTCCGGCCTAAACCAAGAACAATGGTCATTCCAGAGTCAATTCGGTCACAAGAGAGGATGGGTTGATATGTATGAGGGAAGCTGAGAAGTGCATGAGATCAATGGTGACCTGAAATTGTAGGTGTGTTGTGAATTCAGCGTAAGAATGCTCTGAATAATTGAATCTTGCTCAATTGAGAGTGATTTCTCTGAGTTCGTGTAGACAAAAGATTGTCTGAATGAACTTTGATGAGAAATTGCTAGACGAATGTTCGAGTGTTCGAATCTTGTCCTTTCAATCAGGATTCAGAGACATTTTATAATGTCGGAGTTGAAAACACCATGATCCCATGAAGTGAAACAGTTGCTGGAATCAGAGAGTGGGGAAGTGCAAAATCGTGTTAAAACCAATCACTCATCGTGCGGAGACTTGGTTAATTTTCCACCCACTACTTTGCTGACTCTTCCAACTGATTGCACGACTTGCACACATTCTCATTGTAGGTGAACACACGTGCCGTAGACCGTCAGACCAAAACCCTAGTTAATATCCCCCCATGTGACACGATTGAAATCTCGTGATTGTGGAGTCAGTTGCTGCTTTATGGGACGATGAGTCCATGTAGTGCTGAGTTGAACATGATTAGAAAATGTTCTGAAACTCATGAATTTAACGTGTCTACTAAGACAAGGTATCATGATAACCTAAGATGAGCAAACTGTGTTGCCGAACTATTGAACATTGATAGTTGAACCAATATTCTTTGATCTGAGCAGATATTGCTAGTCTGAGCGAATATTGCTAATTTGAATAAACATTGCCGGTTGAGCGAATATTGATAGTTTGAGCGAATATTGCTAGTTTGAGCAAATATTGCTTTTTGATGAATCGTTGGTAGCAAGACCAAATAAAATATTAATTAAGTTACTGACTGTTGGGTCAAGCAAAATAAATAAAGTGTTGATTATGGAATCAACATAAAATTATCAGAGTGTTTGAATCTGCTCAGAATCACATTTTTGCAGAGCTCTGGATTCAAAACCCTAATTTTACCGAAATTATGATTTATTGCAAATCAATACAGAGTGACACAGGGACTGGATACATGGGATGACGGGTTCACCATATATCGCCCAAATGCTCGAATGAGCAAAAATACCAAAGTCTCCTGAGGATCAGTTGGTGAAAGAATGATTAAATGCTGGTTTAATCACTGAAATAATGCTCGTGTGAGCGACAAATAATAAAACATGGTATTATGGAAATATGAAGGACCGACCAAGAGGTCATGAGGCCGGCTCTTGGTGGGCGTGGGACCAGCGGATGGTCGTTTGAGCAAACTTCCAATTGTTTGGAAAGAGTTTGAACCTAATATGGGCAACTGAGCAAATTAGGTTAAAATCATTAAAACATGCAGGACCAGCTATTTGCAAGCCTCAGGTTCACCATTGGTCGGTCAAGGGGATGTGCCCGTGTCACCATGGTGTCCTCGCTTCAGTCCTGAGAATTTTTATGTTTTCTGGTGTACGTTTGAGAAACAATTTTAGAAAATATGCAAAATCCATGGCTTTGCTGAAACTGGGAAAAATACATGAGATGATGAAAATAATAAATAAAACAGGGAATTACAAGGTGCGGGACCGTCCACGGCTAGGGCATATCCGGCCGGTTGACAAACACGGTCCCACATGCTTTCCCAGTTTTATGTAATTTTATGTATTTTCTCTGATTTGAGGGAAATTCCATGAAACATGAGAGTTTGATGAAATTAGGGAACTTCCGTGAGATGAGAGAAATAAATAAATAATAAAATAGGGAATGAGAGTGTAGGGTCGGCAATGGCTGAGACATGGCCGGCCGGGCGCGGGTCCCAAGCCACTCTTCCCAATTTTACCAAATTTTGATGATTTTAGAGAATTTTCATAAAATCAAAGGGATTCGTTGAAAACCAAGATATTTTGTTGAATTCAGGAAGTCTTCATGAAATAAGGAAACAAAACACCAAATAATAATAAAATAATGGGCGTGTGGGAGACCGGCTAGGGCATAACCGGCCTGCTAAAGCCCGGTCCCACAAGTTTTCCCTAATTTTTTTAATATTTTCTATAATTTTTGAGAAAATACATGAAATTGGGTAATTTTAGGGAAAATTCATGAAATCAAGGAATTTTCATAATTTAAGAGAAATAATAAAATAATGGGGACGTGAGGCGTGGGACCGGCCACGGCCAAGGCATGGCCGGCCGGCCGGCGGTCCCATGACACCTTTCCCTAATTTTATTATTTTTTGATGAAACCATGATATTAGATAATTTCTTTGAAAATAGGAGATTTGCTCAAACGAGAGAATTTTCGTGAAATCAGGGAAAAAATAGTAAAATATGATAAAATACAAAATTGGGCGCGGGAATGGTCACGGCATGACTGGACGGCTAGTGAGCCCAGTCCCCTGACGCTTTTGCTAATATTTTATTATTATTATTTTTCCTTCCTATTTTGCATAGGTTCCTCGTTCATTCATTTTTTTTTAAATGCTCGTTCGTGCATTCAAAATGCTGGTCTGTGCATTATTTGCTAATTACACTTGCACCATTTTTGTCAGGGCTTATTCGATGCTCAGATACATGTTTCGTTGAATATTTATCATTAACCCGTGGAATTCTGCTGGGAAGAACCACGAATTGAAGTGACGAAATATAACGGAGAACCGTAGAATATTGATGGATATTCAGACGATGGCTCATAGAATATTGCCGGATATTCAGACGATTTAAGATGATCAATTGATAGCTCTATACTAGAAGGGATTCCTGTCTAGGAGCATTAATAATCTGAGGGTTGAGAAATATGAACTTGCTAGAGTGTCATATTCCTCTTGTATAGCCGGGGAAAACCTGGTTGCATCCCGAAGACGTTGTCCCTCTATACTAGCAGGCATGTTGTCTAGGAGCCGCCCAATATTTTGATTCTATACAGTATGAGATGTGTCGTGGTCTCAGCTGGGAGACAACACATCTACATCTTCTCTGAGAGACTTTCTCCATCAGAGGTGGCATGAGCTTTCATGCCTAGAGACATGAGTCTCAATACTCATCTGATTGCCGGATCCGGAGTAATTACTGAAATTACTCAGTATTCATGAGATGTGTCGTGGTCTCAGCTGGGAGACTACACACTTACATGTACTCTAAGAGACAACCTTCTCAGTCAGAGATTTGTGGCATGAGCTTTCATGCTTTAACAAGCGACATGAGCCTCAATACTCATGTGATTGCCGAATCTGAAGTATAGTTTTACAATTTTACCTTTTGTCGAAAATCCACCATCTACATTAAGCCCTCTGCTTAGTGAGGAACAATCACGTTCCTCAGTCAGCATTGAATGGTTATTTTCCAGGTATAAACAGAAATAAGTAATTGAACTTAGTCATAAGATAAGATATTACCGGATTCGACTGAATGAGCAAACCATGGTTTGAGAGGAAACCCTAGTGGCATAATAGAGCATCATCTAGTGAACATAAATTAGCGTAGAACCGCTGATTCGATGGTGGAACCTGGTTGATTTAGGATTCACGGGCCGGGCCTGAAAAGGAAATCCTTAAGGAATTAGGTTTTGGAAATAAAATTAGTTATAAAAGGAATTAAATCCCCTTTTTTTTATTTCCCTCACGTCCACCACCTCCTTCATCTCCTTCACGTCTGAGCTCAGCAGGAGCAAAAAATTTCTTTGCCAGAAACCGCCGGCGTCCGATCACCGTCCGACCAATTTCTGGCCGGCGCTATCAGGTGCGTCAATCAATTTTATTTTATTTTCATAACTTGCTGATTTCATGAGTTGTTCATGGTAAAATTTCATAATGTGTATATATTAGTGTGAATTTTGTAGAAAAACCCTTATTTTATTAAACGTATTTTCTTTCAATCGTTAGTATTGAAAACCAATAATAATCCCTGATTTAGGAGAGATTTTATACATGTGTGGACCTAGGTCCAGTGATAAAACTTACTTTATGAGCTTTCATGTGAACCAAGATTTCATCTTAATAAATGTGAGCTTTCACAAAACCGAAATAAACCTCGTCTTAGAAAATAATGTTCATTCGAGGAAAAATAGATTTTTTATTTATGTATATAAACTTATGTTCAGTGATGAAACCTTATTTATGAGATTTCATGAGAACTAATATTTTATCACAAGAGGTGTGAGCTTTCACAAGACTAGCATAAACCTTCGTTTTTAAAGAAGACGCTCGTACGAAGGAAAACAGTTTTTTAGTTTTTCTTTATATATGTGTAGCCGTGACACTTTATGTAAAACATGATGACATATTTTATTCACATGGATTTGTTCTCATTAGATAAATTTTTGAAAAAAAAAATTTACGTGAACAAATTGCACTAATTATTGTTTTGTAAAAATCAAGACGTGGGTTTTGAGTAACCTCCGAAACTAGACAATTTATGATGAAATAATATCGTGTTCTAAATTTCATAGGTCAGTTGTATGAATGTTCACATTATGAAAATTATGTCTATGATTTTATGAGAAAATCATTTTTTATGAACTAATGAAGTCTTGTTCGTTATTGCAGGTTTCAAGGAACGAACTAATTTTGTGTGGTAACTGATAGGTGTCTAAAACACCGTATTATTTATCTATTGTTTATGCTTTCTCTGCTAGTTTTCTTGTAAATTATGTATCTTATGTTTTGTTTTTGAGTATTTAGGTACTTTGGAGTCATTTGGATCAAAAGAGGAGGAAACATGGCAAAAGCGTTGGAGGCGGATTGTGTCTCATTATTTGCTTTTATTTCTTCATCTTTGTCTGAAAAGTATGTCGGCTTTAGTGATGTGAATTCTATCTGAAAAGCACGACAAATTTAGTGATGACTTTCATTGAAGAGTCTAAGTGAATATGATAAATAAGGGACGGTTGTTGTTAGCGGAGGAACTCGAAAGAAGGAGAAAGCGTTTAATTGGAGCATAAAGGGGAAAAGCTGTCATTTCCTAGGCAAACACTATCTGGAGCTCAGTCGAGGTTAAAGGACTGCTATTATGGTTATCCCTTATCATAAGAGACCGGCTGGCAATACTAACCTCAAATCAATTACCCTAAATCAAGAAATATCTCCTCCCAATCATTTGATACAGAAATTGAGAAAGAAAAAAATAATAATAATAATAACAAATTGCTACAGTTGACGAGAAGAGATTTTGGAGAGTGAATTTAGTTAGTGTTTCCATGGATTTTTGCTGCTGCTCTTGATTGAAGGTCACAGAGAAGTGTGGGTTTGAATTGAAATTGTGTTTGAAGGTGAATCTGAGTTTAGAAAGAGTAATGGGTTTTTGATGGTGGTACAGTGAGATGGTTTTAACCTCAGAGCATGAAATTGATTAGATGAAGAATGGGTGAATGTGGATCTGAGGTTCAAATGAAGAGGAGAAAATGATTTATAATCTGTGAAGGCTGAGATGTGGAAGTCAGTGAAGCTTTCTAATCAATTGTTTGGTTAAATCGAAGCTGCGGATAATTGAAAGTTCTGCTGCAATTGAATACATGGGTCTGAGCAAGTTTGAATAAAAATCAAGATGGATTCAATTTTGGTGATGTTGGTGGTTGAAATTGAGAAGCTAGGGTTTTGCTGGTTATGTAAATGAAGCAATGTGGTTGAGTTGAAGTTGTAGTAGAATGGTTGATATCTATAGATGTCTGTGAAAGTGTGTGTAGCTTAGGTTGCAGGATATTGGTTCATAGGGTTGAACTGAGTTGGTTACGAGTTGTGAAGATGAGTTGCTTCAGTACAAGGATATGTTGCAGTGTCACAGTAAATATTGCAAGGTGTTTGAGCTACAACTCAGGAGGAGTTCTGGTGGAGGGATTGAACTGTAAACCAAGAACAATGGGTTTTGGAATTATGAAGATTACAGGGAAGTGATGGACTTGAGCTGCTGTTGGTGGAGCTGTCGGAATTGAGTTAATTAAGCTCAGTGAATGAAAGAAGTGTTGCAGTGAGCACCAGCTGGCATTGCAGGTTGGTTTCACTGCATTGCTGGTGCTATCAAGAATTGACTGAGGTGATAGAATATGGTTGAGCTGTGCATTGCAGTGGATGTATGCCAATGGGACCGTGGCTGAGATTGCGGAGTGATGAATGTGTTGTTACCCTAAATGACAGAGATGGTGTTATGAATTATTACAGAGATTTTGAGCTGGTGTTTGATAGTTTTGCAGGGAATGGCTGAGCTATGGTGGGTTGTATGCTGTGAGATTATAGATGAACTTGGGGGATAACAAGAACTGGAGTTGCACTTGGATTAGCAGTTAGCAAGAGTGTGCTGAAGCTGGTGTTGCTAGATATGAAGCTGAAAAGGGGATTGTTGTTGGTTCAGGTGGAAATGATTAGTTGCAATGGAGGTATTGGTGGTTGCACAGTTGATAGCGGAGATTATGAAGCCGCATTGTTGTTTTGTTGGAGCTGTTACAGTTGGTATTACAGGTGATGTGGCATTGCAGCTGCAGTTGCAATGACTGAGATGCATCTGTTGCTAATGGATGAATTGGTGGCAGTGAACAATGAGGATTTTCATGGGTTATATAAGCTGCATATTGATGCACTTGGTGGTAATTACAGTTGATGCTAATGGCAAATTAAACTGGTGGTCACTGATGGAAGATGTTCTCAAGTTGTAGCTAAAGTGAAGTTGTGAAGCTGCAATACAACAAAGTGGAGGTTATGGAATGGGCTAACAAATTGTGATTGTATTCTAGCGGGAGAAGATGGTGGTATTGAAATGCGGGGTATATAGCCATCTTGGTTGTGCACCTGAGCTTGGCTCAACTCCAACTCAGACCGGTCAACCGAGTTAGCTAGCTGACTCGGTTAGACTCGGTCTAACTCAGTTTTCTTGACCCGGTTGACTAACAGAAGACCGTTAAGTCAACGGTTGACTTTAACGGAGTCGTGACGGAATATTCCGTCGAATATTCTCCCGACGGACAGAATTTTCAGGTTACCGGCGGCGACTTTCCGGCCAAAAACCCAGTTTTCCGGCGAGCGTTTTTGGGACAGATTTTCTACATGGGTTTCTCTCACACGTGGGCCGGGTGAATTTCCAACTAATGGACTTTGAAGACAAAACCTATTTTTGGAAGGAGAAAAAGCTATAAAAATGAAGTTTTCTACACAATTTGGTAGAAACGTTTTATTCTATTCTTGGAGCTTTTGCAGAGAACTACTTCTAGGGTTTGCTTTCTTTTATGTTTCATCTTATTTCTTTGAATATTATGATGATGAACTCCATGAATATGAGTAGCTAAATACAATAATTGGTTATGGGATAAAAATTGATTTCTTCAAGCATGTTATTTGATTCTATGTATTAGTTTTGTCTCAATTGTATCGTTTGTGATTCATTATTTATATTATCATATGATTTGAATGCTAGTTTGGTTGAGTCCGGAATCAATTGGATTTGTTTTCATCTCTATAGCTATATTAGGGTTTTCAATACGTAAAAGTTGTTATCTCTGATTTCTAGTAGCATCTTGTGGTTAATACTTGTAGTGATACATCTTTTTAATCGCATATGAATCATAACCTTTGTTAAAACAAATTAGTGCTTTTACACGTTTGTTTGCATTGATTAGTCTTATTTCATAGAACTTATTGCTCTTATGGAGTTAAATCTAATTGTGCTTTTACACTTTAGGTTGCTTTTTAAGTAGATTTCACAATAGCATCTTTTAATGTTGTTTGTGATAAAATAAGGAAATAAACGGGATACTCTTGCGATCAAGTTATCCTAGGACTTTTGATAATTGAGAGATTAAATACCAATTCTAATCATAGATGAAAAATACATGTTTGTGAATGATACTATCCCTTAACCAATATCTTCTCCTTATTGATTATTCCAACTATTTACTTTGCTTTATTTAGTTTTATTACTTTGATAAAAACAAAAACACACCTTGGGTTATTTTGGTTACTTAAGAATCTGAAAATTGCATAACAACAATCGCCTCTCTGTGGATACGAACTCTTTCTTATCGAATACTATATTTATATCTAGTTGAGTGAGGAAGTGAAATTATTTTTGACGCATACGACACGCATCAAATTTTGGCGCCGTTGCCGGGGAGGCATTCGGCTTGTTATATAGTTTTTAGTTTCTTTTTATTATTTCTGCTTGCATACTTGTGTTTCGTTTCTTGTCTTGTTTCTCACTTGTTTGCGAGAATTGTTTTTCAGGTACCTAATCTCTGGCTTCTAAAGATTGTAATTATCCAAGGTGCGGGATAGCTACTCGAAAGGGCACAATACTCCAACCAAGGCAAGGCACAACGGAAGAACACAACTTGGAAGAAGAACACGAGATTCCTTTTGAAGAAGAAGGACAAGAAGCAATGGGTGACGCTGCAAATCGTACACTCAAGGATTTGGCTTCGCACAAGTTGGATACACATCGAGGTTGTATTCAAACCGACTCTACTTTTGAGATAAAGTCGGGATTGCTTAGAGAATTACCAAAGTTCCATGGCATGGTGAATGAAGATCCAAATAAACATCCTATGGACTTCCACACTATTGTCACGGCGATGCTTCCAGCGAATATGGAGCCCGATGGTGCTATGTTGAAGGTTTTCCGATTCTCTTTGGCGGATAATGCTAAGGATTGGTTATATTACTTGCCTCCCGAAAGTGTCACAACATGGAATGGGTTGAAGAAACTCTTTCTAGAGAGATATTTTCCTGCGTCTAAGCTACTCAAATTCGCAAGGAGATTTGCGGAATGAAGCAAAATGTGGGAGAATCTTTATATGATTGTTGGGAACGATACAAGAGGTTGGTGGCAAGATGTCCTCATCACCAATTTAGTGACGCTATGATCATCCAATACTTCTATGAAGGATTCCAATCAAGTGATAGGAATATTATTGACGCAGCGGGTGGTGGTGCACTAGTGAGCAAGATGGTGGCACAAGCTAGAGAGTTGATTGAAAACATGGCAGCAAACTCCCAATAATTCTTGAGTCGTGGTTCGGATGTGCTTCTTCGGCGAGTAAATGAAGTGAGCGAGGTGGAGGAACTTCGTCAACAAATGGGTAACATCTCAGCAATGCTACAACAAGTTTCAGCCACGGTGATACCAAGTTCTCATGGGTATGAAGACGTCAATGAGCAAGCTAATGCGGTTTTTCCAAATCAGCAAAGACGGTATGATCCTTATTCCAACACTTACAATCCGGGATTGAGAGATCACCCCAATTTTAGCTATGCGAACAAGCAAGGAGCGGTTCAACAACCCAATTGCAACAATTCGGGTGGATTTCAACCCCAACAACAACAATTCCAGCCGCGTCAACAATTTCAGCAACCACAACAATCAATGCAAAATCAAGGTTCCGATATCGATGCAAAGCTTCAAACAATGATACAAGGCATTTCTTCTATGTTTAAAGATAGCCAACAAGAAACCAAGAGTGCGATCAAGGAGTTGCAGACACAAATGGGTTCCATGGCTACTGAGTTGAACTAATTGAAGGCACAAAATAGTGGGAAACTCCCTTCTCAACCTATTAACCCAAAAGAGGGTGTCAATGCGATTACGTTGAGAAGTGGTACACAGCTTGTGCAACCTGAAGTTATTGATTCGGGCAAGGTGGAAACACCAAAGGAACCTGTTTTGGAGGAGAAGAATGAGGATTCTCCCCAAACTTCTGAGGTACCTAATCCTAATTCTAAAACTCATATTCCTACTTATGTTCCTCCTTTACCTTTTCCTCGCAGATTTGCAAATTCTAAGAAGTAGGCACTAGAAAAGGAGATTTTAGACGTTCTTAAGAAGATTCATGTAAATATACCACTCATTGATGCTATTAAGAAAGTTCCAAAGTATGAAAAAGTGTTGAAGGACTTATGTACCAATAAGCAAAGGCTCAAAGGTAATGAAGTGCTTAGTGTGGGGTAGAATGCTTCGGCGATCTTACAACACAAACTCCCACTGAAATGCAAAGACCCGGGTAGCTTTGATATTCCCGTAAAAATTGGTAACACTACATTTGACAAAGCTATGTTGGATTTAGGTGCATCCGTTAATGTTATGCCTGCATCTATGTATAATTCACTTGATTTAGGTCCTCTCAAAAAGGCTGAAATTGTGTTGCAATTAGCCGATCATTCTAATGTCTACCCAATGGGTATTGTTGAGGATGTTCTTGTGCAGGTTAATCAACTAGTATTTCCAGAAGATTTTTGTGTCTTAGAGATGGATGAAGGTTCACCGGACTCGTTTCTTCCATTGCTACTTGGGCGTCCCTTCATGAAAACGGCGAAGACCATTATTAATGTGGATAAGGGAACGCTAACTATGGAGTTTGATGGAGAAGTAATACGTTTCAATATTTTCGAGACGATGAGATATCCTAGTGATGTCCACTCTTGCTTCTCCGTTGACGTTATGGATACATTGGCACAACAAATGTTTGAATTGAATGGTGATGATGCTTTGGAAACCGTTCTAACTACATCCATTGATAATGGTGTATAGTATGGTAATGAGGTCAAAGAAGCCCTTGGTGATCTCAACTCACTACAAGGATGCCCGGAAACTCATAATATCTCTTTTATTTCTTTACCGTGCAGTGATGAAAAACTTTTACCCTCAATTATTAAATCTCCAAAGTTAGAATTGAAACCTCTTCCTAGTCACTTAAAGTACTTGTACTTAGGTGATAATGAAGAGTTACATGTGATTGTTTCTAATGATCTTAGTGAATTACAGGAGCAAAAACTTCTAAGGGTGCTAAGGAAGCACAAGACGGCTATAGGATGGACAATTGCCGATATCAAGGGTATAAGCCCTGCCGTTTGTATGCACAAAATCCATTTGGAGGATGATGCAAAGCCTACAAGGGAAGCACAACGTCATTTGAACCCCCCCCTATGATGGAAGTTGTGAAAAAGGAGATACTCAAGCTTTTGGAAGTGGGTGTTATCTACCCCATATCCGATAGCAAGTGGGTGAGCCCGGTACAAGTTGTACCAAAGAAATCAGGGGTGACCTTGGTGGAGAATGATGAGAATGAAATTGTCCCAACTCATGTGCAAACCGGTTGGAGGGTTTGTATTGATTATAGGAAATTGAATGCCACTACTAGAAAAGATCACTTTCCATTACCTTTTATTGATCAAATTCTTGAACGTTTAGCTGGACACTCTTATTATTGCTTTCTTGATGGCTATTCAGGTTATAATCAGATTGTGATAGCGCCGGAGGATCAAGAGAAAACCACTTTCACTTGTCCTTTTGGTACTTTTTCTTATAGAAGGATGCCTTTTGGCTTGTGCAATGCTCCAGCTACTTTTCAAAGGTGTATGGTAAGTATATTTTCAGAATATGTTGAAAACATAATCGAAGTGTTCATGGACAACTTTAGTGTCTTTGGTGATTCATTTGACCTTTGTTTGAACAATTTGTCACTAATCCTTGAACGATGTGTTGAAACAAATCTTGTGCTTAATTGGGAAAAGTGCCATTTTATGGTAACTCATGGCATAGTTTTAGGACATATAGTATCTTCTAAAGGCTTGGAAGTTGATAAATCTAAGATAGACCTTATTCGTGCTCTAACCCCTCCCACTACGGTGAGGGAGATACGTTCTTTCCTTGGTCATGCAGGTTTTTATCGTAGATTCATCAAGGATTTTTCCAAGATAGCATCACCACTTTGTACCTTATTGAAAAAAGATGTGGTTTTTAACTTTGATGAGAAGTGTATGGCGGCATTCAATCGTTTGAAAGAACTTTTGATTTCAGCCCCTATCATTAAACCACAAGATTGGAGAAAGCCTTTTGAGATCATGTGTGATGCAAATGACTATAC
Source organism: Papaver bracteatum (assembly GCA_023529315.1). Classification (NCBI taxonomy): domain Eukaryota; kingdom Viridiplantae; phylum Streptophyta; class Magnoliopsida; order Ranunculales; family Papaveraceae; genus Papaver; species Papaver bracteatum. The sequence goes on along the minus strand of JAJJWX010004466.1, from coordinate 699,948 downwards.
GGTTGGTTCGGTGCTTGGGCAGCGTGTGGGGAAGATACCTCATGCTATTTATTATGCTTCTAGAACGTTAAATGAAGCCCAACAAAACTACACTACCACTGAAAAAGAGTTATTAGCTATTGTTTTTGCTTTGGAAAAGTTTCACTCTTATCTAATTGGTACAAAAGTTGTTGTCTTTTCAGATCATGCAGCACTTAGGTACTTGCTTACAAAGAAAGAGGCGAAACCAAGGCTCATACGATGGATTTTACTCTTGCAAGAGTTTGATATCGAAATCAAAGACAAGAAAGGAATTGAGAACACCGTTGCGGATCATTTGAGCCGTCTTGCTGTGGACAAGGAAGCTATCCCGTTGCGTGAAATTTTCCCGGATGAGCAATTTTTCTCAATTGCATTTGCGGAACCATGGTATGCGGATATTGTGAACTACTTGGTAACTAAACAAATCCCAAAGAACTTGTCTCGTGCTGAGAGGGACAAACTTAAGTGGTTAGGAAACCAATATATATGGGATGATCCATACTTGTGGAAACATGGCAGCGACCAAGTCATATTAAGGTGCGTTCCCGAATCTGAATTTAACTCTATCTTGTCTTTTTGTCACTCCTATGCTTGCGGAGGACATTTTGGGAGTAAAAGAACAGCTCACAAGTTAATTGAAAGCGGTTTTTATTGGCCAACCTTATTTAAGGATGCACATATATTTTGCACAACTTGTGATAGGTGCCAAAGAACAGGCAATTTAGGTGCTAGAAATCAAATGCCACAAACTTTTATTCAATTTATTGAAGTTTTTGATGTATGAGGTATTGATTTTATGGGTCCTTTTGTCAACTCCCATGGGAATTTTTATATCTTACTTGTTGTTGATTATGTCTCGAAATGGGTGGAAGCTAAGGCCACCCCAACTAGTGATTCTAAAGTGGTTTCAGATTTTGTGCAAGCTAACATTTTTGCAAGGTTTGGAATTCCAATAGCCATAATTAGCGATGGGGGTTCTCACTTCAAAAACAAGTTCTTACAAGGATTGTTGAAGAAGTATAATGTGTCGCACAAGATTGCAACACCTTATCATCCCCAAACCAATGGACAAGCCTAGGTGTCGAACCGAGAGGTGAAATCCATTCTAGAGAAGATGGTGAATCCAACAAGGAAGGATTGGAGCATGCGACTTAATGATGCTTTGTGGGCTTATAGGACCACATACAAGACACCTATTGGGATGTCTCCATTTAGGATTGTGTACGGTAAACCTTGTCACCTACCCATTGAGATTGAACATAAGGCATTTTGGGCGATTAAGCAATGCAATATGGAGCTAGATGGTGCTGGAAAACAAAGAAAGTTGCAACTCCAAGAGCTAGAGGAGTTACGCAATGATGCATTTGAAAGCTCGCGCATTTACAAGGAGAAAACTAAGGCATTTCATGATTCTATGATTTCTAGAAAACAATTTTGTGTTGGGCAGAAAGTGCTTTAGTTTAATTCTCGCTTGCAATTATTTCCGGGTAAATTAAGGTCACGTTGGATTGGACCTTTTATTGTTACTAATGTGTTTTCTCATGGTGCAGTAGAAATTCGTAGCATAGCTACAGGAAAGGAGTTTAAAGTGAATGGACACCGGCTGAAACCATATTATGAGAACTTTACTTCCGAAGTTGTGGAAGGTGTGAACTTTGTGGTTGCACTCCCTCTGGAGGATTCTTAGTAAACGAGGAGCACGTCGGGCTGACGACTTTAAACCAAGCGCTAAGTGGGAGGCAACCAACCGGTTTTGTATCTTTACCTTTATCTTTTTATTTTTAAGCATTTGCTTTTATCTTTATTTTCTTTGTTTTTGCATAACATTTGCGGAATTTCACACCTTGAACTTTCTTTGGATGATTCAATTTTACATTGAGGACAATGTAAAGTTTAAGTGTGGGGGAGAATTTATATGTTTGTATAGTGTGTTTTAGTTTGTTTTATGCCTTTAGTAAAAAAAAAATCAGAAAAATAGAAAAACCAAGAAAAGATTTGTGCTTTTTGAACTCCGAAATCTAGAAACTTGTGCCTTTAGGATGACACCATTAGTGGATGGAACCATTTTGATTATAGGAGTTGAGGAACCAATTAACTAAAAGGGACGAACATAGCTCAGAAATCATAAATAACATGATAGTTGTTACCATATCTCGGAATATCACCATATCGCATTCTATTTTTTATTTTTCCATATTTATCTATTGTTCTCTAAGTGCTTTGGTGGGTCACTAAACATCGACGTGTTATTACTTCTAGGATGAGATAAAGTGATTGAGTTACTAAAAAAAAAAAGACCGACCAATTAGACCAAAACGGAATAAAATGACACTTGGGAATAGCAGTATGTGTGAAACGTAGTCCATGTCTCCGTCGCCTAAATAAGCGTGGAATGCAGGATCCAAGGCAACTATCATGTACTTGCTGACAAGAAGCATGCGCTTGGATCCAAAAGATCTAATCATGCTGTCTAAAAAAAATGAAAAAAGTAAAAAAATAAAGAAAAAAAAAGAAAAGGAAAAGAAAGTTTTATATTGGTTGAATAAAGTCACTTCTGGTTCCCTTGTATATGCCAGTGAGTTGATGTAGAATTCAAACCAAGTAGCTCAATCCAATAGGAATAGGTTCATCTTAGCAATGACCTTCAGAAAGATATGGGAAACATCGATCACTTGTGAACATTCGCCAACATCTACATCTATATCCATCTTCCTTATCTTTTCATTGTGATTGTGGTTTGTTAGTTTCCGAGTATTGTAGCTTGTTCGACTATCTAATTAAAGCTTTATTTACTAATATATGAATTGAAATTGTGCAAGGTACCTCCTCCTGTAGTCATTTTGGATTCGTTTATTGATTTGTCACAAATAGACGGAGTTGGAAATATAGGTTTTGTAGGCAGACCTCTTGTAAACCTTCACGAGACTAAAACTCATCCACTAGGGACACCTAGGGGTTCAAAGGCTTGTTATTTATGCTTAAAGTGATCGTAGCCTCGACGAGACGGAGTTGTATGTATGCTTTACAATTATTTTGTTTGATTTGCTCGAGGACTAGAAAAGTCAAAGTGTGGGGGAATCTGATAGGTGTCTAAAACACCGTATTATTTATCTATTGTTTATGCTTTCTCTGCTAGTTTTCTTATAAATTATGTATCTTATGTTTTGTTTTTGAGTATTTAGGTACTTTGGAGTCATTTGGATCAAAAGAGGAGGAAACATGGCAAAAGCTTTGGAGGCGGATTGTGTCTCATTATTTGCTTTTATTTCTTCATCTTTGTCTGAAAAGTATGTAGGCTTTAGTGATACGAATTATGTCTGAAAAGCATGACAACTTTAGTGATGACTTTCATTGAAGAGTTTAAGTGAATATGAGAAATAAGGGACGGTTGATGTTAGCGGAGGAACTCGAAAGAAGGAGAAAGCGTTTAATTGGAGCATAAAGGGGCAAAGCTGTCATTTCCTAGGCAAACACTATCTGGAGCTCAGTCGAGGTTAAAGGGCTGTTATTATGGTTATACCTTATCAGAAGAGACCGGCTGGCAATACTAACCTCAAATCAATTACCCTAAATCAAGAAATATCTCCTCCCAATCATTTGATACAGAAATTGTGAAAGAAAAAAATAATAATAACAGCCGCTGCTACCAGATTGACGAGAAGAGATTTTGGAGAGTGAATTTAGTTAGTGTTTCCCTGGATTTTTGCTGCTTCTCTTGATTGAAGGTCACAGAGAAGTGTGGGTTTGAATTGAAATTGTGTTTGAAGGTGAATCTGAGTTTAGAAAGAGTAATGGGTTTTTGATGGTGGTACAGTGAGATGGTTTTAACCTCAGAGGATGAAATTGATTAGATGAAGAATGGGTGAATGTGGATATGAGGTTCAAATGAAGAGGGAAAAATGATTTAGAATCTGTGAAGGCTGAGATGTGGAAGTCAGTGAAGCTTTCTAATCAATTGTTTGGTGTAAATCAAAGCTGCGGATAATTGAAAGTTCTGATGCAATTGAAGACATGGGTCTGAGCAAGTTTGAATAAAAATCAAGATGGATTCAATTCTGGTGATGTTGGTGGTTGAAATTGAGAAGCTAAGGTTTTGCTGGTCATGTAAATGAAGCAGTGTGGTTGAATTGAAGTTGTAATAGAATGGTTGAGATCTGTAGATGTCTATGAAAGTGTTTGTAGCTCAGGTTGCAGGATATTGGTTCATAGGGTTGAACTGAGTTGGTTACGAGTTGTGCAGATGAGTTGCTTCAGTACAAGGAGATGTTGCAGTGTCATAGTGAATGTTGCAGGGTGTTTGAGCTGCAACTCAGGAGCAGTTCTGGTGGAGGGATTGAACTGTAAACCAAGAACAATGGGTTTTGGAATTATGAATATTACAGGGAAGTGATGGACTTGAGCTGCTGTTGGTGGAGCTGTCGGAATTGAGTTAATTAAGCTCAGTGAATGAAGGAAGTGTTGCAGTGAGCACCAGCTGGTATTGCAGGTTGGTTTTACTGCATTGCTGGTGCTGTCAAGAATTGACTAAGGCGATAGAATATGGTTGAGATGTGCATTGCAGTGGATGTATGCCAATGGGACCGTGGCTAAGATTGCGGAGTGATGAATGTGTTGTTACCCTAAATGACAAAGATGGTGTTATGAATTATTACAGAGATTTTGTGCTGGTGTTTGATAGGTTTGCAGGGAATGGCTGAGCTATGGTGGGTTGTATGCTGTGAGATTATAGGTGAACTTGGGGGATAACAAGAAATGGAGTTGCACTTGGAGTAGCAGTTAGCAAGAGTGTGCTGAAGCTGGTGTTGCTAGCTATGAAGCTGAAAAGGGGATTGCTGTTGGTTCAGGTGGAAATGCTTAGCTGCAATGGAGGTCTTGGTGGTTGCACAGTTGATAGCGGAGATTATGAAGCCGCATTGCTATTTTGTTGGAGCTGTTACAGTTGGTATTACAGGTGATGTGGCATTGCAGCTGCAGTTGCAATGACTGAGATGCAGCTGTTGCTAATGGATGAATTGGTGGCAGTGAACAATGAGGATTTTTCATGGGTTATATAAGCTGCATATTGATGCACTTGGTGGTAATTACAGTTGATGCTAATGGCAAAGTAAACTGGTGGTCACTGATGGAAGATGTTCTCAAGTTGCAGCTAAAGTGAAGTTGTGAAGCTGCAATACAACAGCAGGTGGAGGTTATGGAATGGGCTAACAAATTGTGATTGTATTCTAGAAGGGAGAAGATGGTGGTATTGAAATGCAGGGTATATAGCCATCTTGGCTGTGCACTGAGCTTGGCTCAACTCCAACCCAGACCAGTCAACCGAGTTAGCTAGCTGACTCGGTTCTGACTCGGTCTAACTCAGTTTTCTTGACCCGTTTGACTAACAGAAGACTGTTAAGTCAACGTTTGACTTTAACGGAGTCGTGACGGAATATTCCGTCGAATATTCTCCCGACGGACAGAATTTTCAGGTTACCGGCGGCGACTTTCCGGCCAAAAACCCGGTTTTCCGGCGAGCGTTTTTGGGACAGATTTTCTACATGGGTTTCTCTCACACGTGGGCCGGGTGAATTTCCAACTAATGGACTTTGAAGACAAAACCTATTTTTGGAAGGAGAAAAAGCTATAAAAAGGAAGTTTTCTGCACAATTTGATAGAAACGTTTTATTCTATTCTTGGAGCTTTTGCAGAGAACTACTTCTAGGGTTTCCTTTCTTTTATGTTTCATCTTATTTCTTAGAATATTATGATGATGAACACCATGAATATGAGTAGCTAAATACAATAATTGGTTATGGGATAAAAATTGATTTCTTCAAGCATGTTATTTGATTCTATGCATTAGTTTTGTCTCAATTTTATCGTTTGTGATTCATTATTTATATTATCATATGATTTGAATGCTAGTTTGGTTGAGTCCGGAATCAATTGGATTTGTTTTCATCTCTATAGCTTTATTAGGGTTTTCAATACGTAAAAGCTGTTATCTCTGATTTCTAGTAGCATCTTGTGGTTAATACTTGTAGTGATACATCTTTTTAATCGCATATGAATCATAACCTTTGTTAAAACAAATTAGTGCTTTTACACGTGTGTTTGCATTGATTAGTCTTATTTCATAGAACTTATTGCTCTTAGGTAGTTAAATCTAATTGTGCTTTTACACTTTAGGTTGATTTTTAAGTAGATTTCACAATAGCATCTTTTAATGTTGTTTGTGATAAAATCAGGAAATAAACGGGATACTCTTGCGATCAAGTTATCCTAGGACTTTTGATAATTGAGAGATTAAATACCAATTCTAATCATAGATGGAAAATACATGTTTGTGAATGATACTATCCCTTAACCAATATCTTCTCCTTATTGATTATTCCAACTATTTACTTTGCTTTATTTAGTTTTATTACTTTGATAAAAACAAAAACACACCTTGGGTTATTTTGGTTACTTAAGAATCTGAAAATTGCATAACAACAATCGCCTCTCTGTGGATACGAACTCTTTCTTATCGAATACTATATTTATATGAGTGAGGAAGTGAAATTATTTTTGACGCATACGACACGCATCAGTAACTCTTACGGCGCAATCACTAGTGTTAGTGAAATTGAAAGGGTTAAGAGTTAAGAATTACCATTTTTTAGATGCTGGAATTCCCGTTTGCATGAATCCATCATATCGCCAAATTTGCATTTAAACGACTGAAAATAAATATTGTGTGTATTTCACAGCTGCTTTGCAAAGATGTCTGATTCCCCAGCTAATGATGCTTCCAGAGATGAAATGTGTGTAGATGATGACATCTCCAGAGAATAAACATGTATGGATGAGACTTATGTTGGTGAAGAAGAAGAAACACCTGGAGTCAAGAATGTTCCGAACATAGATGATGCATTCTTTGAGGTCCAGGAGACTGGAAATCGTCTCAAGTCCCCAGTATAACATCTTTTGATTAATCCCCGAACAGTTATTCAAAATAAACTGGTGACTCCCCGAGCTGCTATTCGGTTTTGTCTTGAAAGAGGTCTCTTCCAAGCTTCAATTATTGAATTCAAACTCTCTCGACGACCCTTAGAGAAGTTTTCTGGATGAGCAAGGCACATGCTGGGATTTCCTCGTGTTAGAGCTATGCTGGATAGAGAAAAAGTTACCAGGGTCGTTCAGACATCTGGAGATTTATATATATTTCATGATGCACGAGGTATTGTGGCTCTTCTTTCTCGCTGGTGCATCCCAACTCACACATTTATATGTAGCTGGGGAGAGTTCATTATTACCTTGGAAGATGTAGTTGCTTTATTGCACCTTCCAATTACAGGTAATTTTCCTGGAGAACTTTCAACGGATGAGGAGAAAGCAGTTTCAAAAACTTTAACAGCTGAGATGGAGAGAATTAATAAGGCTTCTGGTAAAGGTTGTTATGCTCATTTGTTAACACACTGGTGGCCACGAGACATCCCTCTTGATAAACCTGACGGTATGTTGTCTATTGCTGCTTTCTTGTGCTTATGGCTGTCCAGGGATGTTTTTGAAGATGCTGGAACCTTGCTGAAGCCGTTTGTAATACCTTTTGCCATTAAGATGGCTCAAGGTGAACAACTCCTAATAGGTATCTTATTCTTTGGCTCTTTGTATTCTAACCTGGACTCCTTGGTCGTAGACTCCAGTGTTTCGAATGTCTTTATGAAGATTGAATGCTACGCCAATACGATGTTTCTCCAAGCTATGATGTGGGAACATTTCGATAAATATGCACCTATTACCCATAGCATCTTGCAAGGCATGAACACTGCTGATTCTCGACGTATTTTTCCTGAGAAAGACAACACTAGGATTATGCGTTGGTCTACCAAGAAAATCCAGACCAAGATGCGCTTTGTTGACGTATTAGATAATGAGACTGAGTTCAACTTCCATACTTGGGTGCTAATTCCTCCTTATGTTTCTTAATTGATAACTTTCAATGTTGGAGAAAGCAAGTATCTGAAATCCGGTGCTGATTTGAACGATGGCGAGAGATCTTTTATGCTGAGTTGCACTCCTGGTCATCTGATATCAGCAACATATGGATACTTTTCGGTGGAGGAATACAACACTGATAGGATCGCCTGTCATATGGGTATGGATCAATGCATCCCAACTTTCCGAAGGAGAAAACCACCAGTGGAACTGCTGAAAACCTGCTTGGATCATACACACGTTGAAGGAAGCTCTTATTGGTTCCCTTGTACTGAACGAACCACATATGTGACTCCAGGTTACATAAACTTCTGGGATCATAAAATTGAGCATCTACATAATTACATGATGGTTGCCTAACCTTTAGTGAAAGAGCCTCCTTCTGCTGAGATGAGCGCCTCTCATCCCAGATTGAGGCATATCTCTGGTGGTGAAAAGCGAAAGACATCTCCAGGGAGTTCACCAGTACATGTCTTTTGCATATTCTTTATACATCTCATATCATTGTCTTAAATTATCACATCAATTTATTTTGCAGGATGGTCTTGTTGTGAGACTTCGAATTGAAGTGAATTTCGCAGAAGCGGAGACGATCGTTCATGGTGGAGAAGGTAGGAGTAAGAATCGCAAGCTATTACCTAACAACATAAAGTCCCCATCTGTATTTCTGGTGAGCTGTCAATATTTTTCCGTTGTGACTTCTTCTATCCGTATTACCAGGATCACAAAATCAATATTTTTTATTCGGTTACAGAACTTTGTTCCGTCTAGTATTGACGGATTTCAATTCTCTGCTGCTGGGCAAACAACTTCTGATCTGAGCGTTGAAGAAGAAGATGTCGTGAGTAATCTCCTTTATAATCATACGCAAATGCTTCATGTGAAAAATGCTAATTATTTGAAAATATGTCCAGGAGGATGTTTCCATGGAGGTGGATAGCACTGATATTCGATCTTCCTCTGGGAATAGAGACGAAGGAAATTCCAAAGACTCGGAAACGAACGAAAGTGATGAGTCTCTTGATGTTGGCATAGGTGATCCCAATCCTTAGAACACTTCAAATAACCCCCAAGTAAGTATATATATTGTAACCTTTTCATAGAAATATAACATTGCTTATTTGTGAGTGAATGAATGAGAATTCATGTGAATATGCACGTAATTTCGGTGAAATACGTCGTCAGAAAAGTTCAGGCTTCAACTTTTAATGAAAACACCGTAAAATCTTCGTCCGGAATTGGATTTTCAATTTATGCATATGTATCATTAATCCCAGGAAATTTCCAAGCTTTAACATAGAATCTTTTTAAGTTTTGAGCATGTTCAAGGCCTGAAAAATGCGAAATATTAAACTTCCAGGAGACTTTCAGAACTTTTTTCAGATGGTATGTTGCTCGATGTTTCGGTCACATATCTTTGCTAGTTCATCGAATTGTTATGAAATTTTGATAAGTTATATAGGATATCCATACGAAGAGAATGATATATTACCCATACTTATATTACTTGTATATTGCTCCCAGTTCTCCTTTTAATACAGGGAAGAGTACAGTTTCTCCAGGCGAGGTTACCGTAAAACGTATTTTCATGACTTTCATGCCATTTTCTCATGTATTGGGTGCATGATGATGAACCTTGATGATGTTGTACTGTTTTTATACTGCACTTTATAATTCCACTTGGTTTCATGCTCAAATGACTCTAACCTCATGTAATCTTCGTATTAGGTGGCGAATACCGAAGTTGAGGACATTGAAACCAATGAAGATAACTCAAATTGTCCTGGAGTTATTAATGAAGAGACAACCATCCCTTCACTTCAAGGACATGAGAAGGTTTTCACTGAAGTTATGGAAACCCATATTGTTGATGCTTCAGTGATAGAAGAAACTGAAGCACTAGAAGATAACATTGCAGAAACTGTCGCCCCGACTGTAGGAGTTGCTCCAGTAATTGAAAACCATATAGTGGTGTATGAATACCCAAGTGAAGAAGTCGTGTTCGATCCTCCATTTGATGCTTCGCTCCCATACCATGTACTGGTTGGTGGATTCAGCGTTCCTGTTGGATATGCAGGCCTGTACGAGATGATATGAAAGAGGTTTGGCCATATGATTATTGACAGAAATCCTGGGGGTGCTTATGCTTTAACCATGCAAGTGGGTGTTATCTTGCGTATTATAAGTGATATGCGCACTAGAGCAAGAAATACTGTGACTCCAGATATACTCTTTGATTGGGAGTTTAACTTGGAGAATTCATAGAGACTTGGCTTCAATGTGAAGTGGCTCCGTAAGGAAATGAACGTTATCAAGGATTCATGTGAGAAGAACATACCCTTTCCAAATGATGATGTGATGAATAAGGAAGAGAGGATTACAAAGCTGACTGAAGATTTGAATACAGAGAAGGCGGCTTTACGAGCTTTGAAGGATACAAAGGCGCAAATATCTTTCTTTCACTGGGCCAATATCAGTTGGTACCACCACAGAAGTTGTGAAAACAAAAAATACCACACCTTAAAATTAATACCATTTGAAGGTGTCTGACTCATATAAAGGCAACTTTAACCCTAAAAATTACAGTTATTACTTTTAAGTCCTAATGAAAATGTCACACGCCTAATTTTATCTGTCCCGGTTTGTTAACCTAGCTCAAATCTCTGGTATACTCGATTTGATGATGGAATCAAGTAGTTTATCTCAACGTCTTCGAGTATTAGATTTGATGAAAGGTATTTAGAATTATTTTTAAAGCTTAATTTATGTTCATAGTTTCTTAATCAAATTGAGTTTCTGTTTCAATTAGAGTTTTAAGATTTGTTTCTGATTGAATGTATTAGGGTTTTATCTGTTCTTGATGGAAGTAATTAGGGTAACAGGAAGGTTCGGATGGTTTTCAAGTTAAAGAACAAGAATGGGTATGATTTGGAAGATGATCTGAGTCAGACAAGACTAAGTGATTCAGGCATTGTAACTATTGCGTCGCACTTTTATTCGGCTTATCGTTGTTGCGTCGCATTTTTACTCGGCTTGGGTTCAGCTATCGCAAAAGGTTCGTACAAGGTTCTCAAATTTGATGGTACTTTATTAAGAGCCGAGATGATTTTTCTCGGCTTGTAGCTCTTGTGTCGCACAAGGTTCTAAGAATGCGTGGTATATTTTTAAGAGCCGAGTAAGATTTGTAGCTTTTATGTCGCACAAGGTTCTCAAAATTGGTGGTATATTTTTACTAGTTCATAGAAACCAGCCTCTTGTGTATACATCACAGGTTTGTTATAAAAAATCTCAACTCCTGGATGTCATCTTGTTTTCAAGTGTGTCTGTTTAGTCCTCCGAGATTATAGTACCAGTTTGACTTCCTTGCTAATGAGTCTCTCTGAGATTAAATTTTGTTTGTTATGTACCAGTTAACTGCAGCAGAACAGGCATGTTTGGATTGTTGAAACTGTTTAGTCCTTTAGATTTGTGAGGAACAAAATGCTTTGGATATCCCTGTTGCGACTGCAAATACTCTGGGTCTTCAGGTGTGGATTGTTAAGTTGTTGCCTTGAACGAATTTGCAAAAGACGGATCAAAGTGCTCATAGCATAATTGTATTGTATGTTCAAGTTTGAGGTCAAACCTTATAATCTTACGTTTTAACGGCTCAATCTGCATTGATTCTGCAGATGCCAATGCATTCTGGAAAGTTGCCTACATCAAAGGAAAGAGTTCCTTCGGTACTCAATACAGTCAGGTAAATTAAATTAGCATGTAGGCAAGTCATCTTAAGTCGTGGATATTACCATCTGGAGAGGAATTTGTTTTTTGGCTGGTATTTAAATGGGCATTATTGGTTTGTTCCCATTTCAAAAGGTTAATTGGATTTTGTCTCTGCAGAGTGTTTTAGGGTCTTCTTTTATGTAATTTGTATCTGTAAGTTAAGTATTCGCATAAGTGATTATAGTACACAAGCTAGTCTCGCTGGTTTAATCTTCCATCGCCTGTAATATATCAATTCTCTCATCCATGTACCTTGTATGTTTTCTCTCTATAGAAGTTGGTGTATCATAAATTGCATTTCATTCCCCTGTAATATATCCAAGCATACTGCATTATCTTCTCTTCATCTTCCATTTTAAGCCTGTTTATAATTCTATTTCCATCCTGTCATGTTCAGATCATTTATAGATTTCAGTTACTTCACCTATGTTATTTGCGATTTAATCTTGCTGTAAAATAAAAACTGTCAGTGATATAAAGGATACTTTCATTGATTCATTGCATTTCATGTATAGTTCTGAGTACTGACAAGTTCAGTTGAGCTACCAGGTACCTGATCTTATGCTGTGCAAATCAAGGAGGAAAAGAAAAAGGAACGAGGCAAACTAGATTATCATGCCTAAACCCGGCTTATACCGGCGGTATCATTCTCGATCCTTAAAATCTCTGATACCTTCCATGATTACTTGTTGAAACTGTAGCCTCATTGTTTAGAATTGAATCCTTGAACTTTTGATTCTCTGTCTTGAATGACATACCATGTTCACATGGTAAACTAGTTTCCTGACCAACTATTGTCCAACCTCTACAACATGAAACACCCATCTGTATGATCCCGCGACAATTTTTGCAGCTGAATTAGTATTTCACTCTCATAATCGTTATTTCCCGGCATTAAAAATCACTTTCCAATCTGATGAACTAGGGCTTACTGGTCTGTGCCAAAACCCCTGCAAATGTCTGAAATCTGTGTATGAGTCTCTGATAATTTGATTGAACTCTTTTCGTGCTGAAATCATTTTTCAAGAATCCAACCTCCATACTCGCTTATACATATCCCGTTTAGCATTGTAGCCTCTACAGTACCAGCTTTTTTATGTTTACATCCTCATACAGTGGTTCATGGCATCCCATGGCATCATAAGAAAAGTAGTTTATTCGGGTATGAGTAGTTTCAAGATAGAGATAATGTATACTCATCAAGTAGTTTAATAGTGAAATATTTTGTGCAAAGATCCTTTATCACTCTTTTCTATGTGAAAAGTTATTTTTGCACTTCTTTTTCACCCTTTTCTGGAATGTTGGTTACTGAGTTATATGCGCTTACTAGGGCTTAACCTGTGCCGTAACGGCACGGGAAACAATATGTGTTTCAAATATATCTATCGGTTCATACATATCATAATTGTTGGCGAAAAATCGATCCAGTTGATCCAAGTCTAAATGTTTTTAAAGTGTTGGTTAATAAACATGTCCTTAGCCTCAAATCTTTTAATATTATGTCTGTAAGTCATACAATCCTTTAGGACAAACATAGTTAATCGTTAACAAACTCCTCACATTCCTATGGGACCTATGGGTAATAGAACACTACTTCATTCACTTCTCCAAAACAATTCTTAATTCGAAAACAAATAAATCATCAAAGGTTGTTCACCAAATTTGTAATGAAACTGAAAACACAAAATTACGTCAAAAATCAATCATATTAATCTTACAAAATCTGTTAGCTTCAAGAATTAGTTTTCTCCCTTTGATGGTATAAATTATTTCGAAGTTACATAGATTTGTGTTCATTCATTTTCCTAAAGTTTAATAATTTATAATTCTTGATCCATTTCGTTTCTTATCTACTTATCTTCTTTCCATACCTATTACCACGAACTATTTCTCAAGCATGCATAATCACATGAGGTCGAGGAGAAATGGCAGAAACAGAGATCATGACAAAATGAGAATAAAGAGAGATATCAGAAACTAAATCAATTACAATTGATTCGTGTGTAGCCTTGTATAGGGTCAATTTTTTTTACAGGATTCATCTTATTTCCTGCCCCGACCTGACAAATCTTAAAACCACAGTTGTTGATTTATCTTCTCCCTAGAATAATCTGGCCTTTAATATATATTTTTTATTTTAAAAAATTAAGAAAATATAATAAAAATAAATAACCAAGGGTAACTAAATAATTTATCTACCTTAGGACACCTTCTCATCCCACTACCACTACTTCTTTCATCACCACCACCATTATCGTCATCACTCAACCATTCTCACCAACACCCACCACCATTATCCCCACTGTCGATCCACTACCCCCGCCCACCATCACAACCACCATTAATGCCTCCGGATTTAATATAAAATAAATTTATTATATATTGTATTAATGAAAATATGTTTATTTGATTAATTAAAGAAACATTTTATTATGAAATATATCATTAGAAAATTTATTATTGAAAGTTAATTAAGCTAATCATTTTCCAGCCATAGATTTAGCTTTCCCAAAATTGTATCCAGAGTGTCCTTTATCGTGCGTAAGTTGTATATCATCAATCAGATAACTCTTACAAAATATGTTAGCTTCGGGAATTACTTTTCTCCCTTTGTTGATATAAATTATTCCAAATTTATATAGATTTGTATTTATTTATTTTCCTAAAGTTTAATAATCTGTAATTCTTGATTCATTTCATTAGTTTTCTAATTATCTTCTCTCTTTACCTATTACCATGAACTAATTTTCAAGCATGCATAATCACATGAAGTCGAGAAGAAATGGAAGAAACAGAAATCATGACGAAAAATGGGAATAGAAAGAGGTATGAGAAAACTAAATTATCAATTACAATTGATTCGCGTGTAGCCTTGACCCGACCTGACAAATCTTAAAACCATTGCTATTGATTTATCTTCTCCCTAGATAAATCTGCCCTTTATATTTATTTTGATATAAAAAAAAGAAAAACAAATTTAAAAATTAATATCAAAATAAAAAAATTGATATATTTTTATTATGTATTGTATTAATGAAAATATATTTATTTGATTAATTGGAGAAACATTTATTATTGAATGTTAATTAAACTGATCATTTTACAGTCGTAGATTTAACTTTCCCAAGAATGAATCCATAGCGTCATTTAATGAAAATATATTTATTTGATTAATTGGAGAAACATTTATTATTGAATGTTAATTAAACTGATCATTTTACAGTCGTAGAATTAACTTTCCCAAGAATGAATCCATAGCGTCATTTATCTTGCCTAAGTTTTCTAAACTTTGATTTATAAGATGGTTATAATTTCACAGACCTCCATAATAAGTAAAAGATGTCAATTTTGGCCCTATATATATATATATATAGTGACAATTTGTATCCATGGTTGTTTTTTTTTTTAGAATTGCTAGGTTGATCGTAATAGCTGTCTCGAAAAAACCACCGAGTGAAACATTTAGTGGGACCAACTAAAAACCTTTATTATCCCAATAGCAGATACATTACCCTATCATCGTTATATATTATTGTATTAATGAAAATATATTTATTTGATTAATTGGAGAAACATTTATTATTGAATGTTAATTAAACTGATCATTTTACAGTCGTAGATTTAACTTTCCCAAGAATGAATCCATAGCGTCATTTATCTTGCCTAAGTTTTCTAAACTTTGTTTTATAAGATGGTTATAATTTCACATGTGTGATAACGCCACGACCTCCATAATAAGTAAAAGATGTCAATTTTGGCCCTATATATATATATATATATATATAGTGACAATTTGTATCCATGGTTGTTTTTTAGAATTGCTAGGTTGATCGTAATAGGTGTCTCGAAAAAACCACCGAGTGAAACATTTAGTGGGACCAACTAAAAACCTTTATTATCCCAATAGCAGATACATTACCCTATCATCGTTATATTTTATTCGGTTTTGTTTTTTGGAAAATTGCGGTCAGCATGTGCATTTTTTTTTTTTTTTTTGTATTATAACCATCTTATTTTCACATAAAGTAAGAATTCCCCACTACTTGACTATCACACTGATCACTTACACTACCATCACCAAAACCGCCCATCACCACTACCTCATCACCGACTCCATGGACCACCACCCACAAATACTACCCAATTGATATGATTATTAACAAATTTATTATTTATTTAACGAAAGTTTTTATTAGGTGATCATATGACATTTATAAGGAAACATTAGTAAAAATATTTAATGATGAAAGTATGTTCATTAAGAAAATTGTACATTGATAACGAAAGACTAATAAAATAATTAATAAAATTTCATTTATGAACATAATTATAAGATATTTATGGTGTAAGAAGATATTTATAATGAAGAATTAATTAAAAAAAATAGTAAAGTATATTTATTAATATAATTATAAGACATTTATACTGGGAGATTAATAAAATATTCATTATAAAAATATGAGTGATACAATAATGATATAAACAACCATAACCATTGATTTAGCTTTCCCAAGAAACTGTAGTTTAACTTTCCACCACTACTGATATTATCGCCTCCACCACCACCGCTTCTACCAACCACCACTTTTTCCACTATAACCACTAATTTCTATTGATATAATTATTATTAAAATGATTACTTAAGAGGACATTTAATGATTAAAATTAAATAAATTATTCATTATGAGACACTAATTAATAAAACACTCATAATGATTAATTTTAATTAGAGCAAACTACAACCATATAACATTTATTAAAATGTTTATTAATGTAAAAATACATATATATTAGATTAATTAAAAGGACATTTAATGATGAAAATTAAATAAATTATTCATTATGAGAGATTAATAAGACACTAATTAATAAAACACCCATAATGATTAATTTTAATTAGAGCAAACCACAGCCATGGATTTAGCTTTCCCCAAACTAAATCCCCACCGTCCTTTATCTAGGCTAAGTTATCCCTGCTTTGTTTTATAAGGGAGAATATTGCCTAAAGGACTCTAGCCATGGAAGGTACTCACTGGTGACTCCAAATCTCATGTTTTTGTGAAGGACTCTAGCCATCAAGAAGAATGGGAACTGTCACATTGGAGTCCTGCTGCTGTCTTAAGGTACAAAAATCTATTGGAACAATGATTTGAATTTCACTTGCTTTATATTCCAGGATCCAAAATCCGCAGAGTAGAAAATTATCATTCCACTAAAAAAGTATGGTGATTTTAATCTAACAACACTTTTCGCTAGGTTTTGGAGCCTCTCACCATGCCCTGGCATATACATTTTGCACCCACATCATACTTTCCAGCTAATGGAGGACCCTCTATTAGTTGTTATTGGGTTAAGGCATCAAAATTTAGTAGCCTCAACATAATGTAAAATTCAGGAACTCAAATCTAAAATGCACTGTTAGTTAGAACTTGTGAATCTGAACTGTGAGCTAATTTTTCTTGTGCTTTCACTTTCGTAATAGTTTACCATCTAAATTTATCTTAAGAAGCCCCAACCCAGTTTACCCTCAGCAGCACATGGTCTTTATTATAGCTGCGATTATGACTTTTAAGACTCTAGATGTTATTTAAAGATGGTTCGTATCAAAGTTCATTTTTTTAAGTGCTACTCTTGTGTACAGAATAAGGAAGAAGATGAAGAAGTTATGGAAGAAGCCACTTGGTGCAACACTTGGAAGCATGTAGGTTTATTTGATAGTGCATCTGCCATGAATTACTATTGAGAATGTAACAGTTGATGCTACACTTGGTCAGTTAGTGATAGAAGTTTCCAGTTCACATCAGGCAGAAAGAGTAAATAATCTTACCATCTTGTCAGCCAATAATATGTGCAACACTGTCAAGCAAACTCTTGTACCGAGCTCAAAGGCCAGAAGTGTTGCTCTCTTTGATTCTTTCTGTGACTTTGTCTCATAGTATTTACAAGAGCAATGCCATTTTCAAGCTGCTAATATTTTGTCCTTGTATTGGTTATATGTGATTTACTTTCTGCAAAATTCTTTTTGCACCCTTTTGTATGTGAAATGTTATATATGCACCCTTTAGTTTATGATTATAAAGGTTCCGTAGACCGTAGCACGCATATTTTGTACAATTAAATTTCACATGGGCTTTCATCAAGGTCTCACAAAGGTGGCAGTATCGTAACAGATAGTCTTAATCCGATTGTGAGTTCCGAGTTCCGTCGCAATCTGATTATTAGTATGTCTCCTATTCAATATGTTAACAGGGAATATTTTGTGCAAAGTTCCTTTATCACTCTTCTATGAGAAAAGTAATCTTTGCACCCCCTTCTTCGTTCTTCTCTGGAATGTTGCTTACTGTCACCGAGTCATATGCTTATATCGCCTTCTCCGTGTTATGAATGTGCCTAGTTATGCTCTTGTGCATTTGCAGTTCATTCTGTGATTGCCAGATTGCCACTAGAACTTTTTTTTATCACTTTTTTCCTTCAGAAATTGTGCCAATATTGCTTAGGAACTCAAATGATTAAAAGCCTCAACTCAGCAATCCCAGAATTCAATATTGCCCAGGAGAAATATTAATGTTTGTAGATATCAAATTCTGTACGACCCTTGTGCGACCCCTAAGCAATGTGAGAACATGGCTGAAACTATGCATCTGCCTTTGAGATGAAACGCCATATTTTTAGTTTGAAGGTTGCCACTAGAACTTTTTTTATCACTTTTTTCCTTCAGAAATTGTGCCAATATTGCTTAGGAACTCAAATGATTAAAAGCCTCAACTCAGCAATCCCAGAATTCAATATTGCCCAGGAGAAATATTAATGTTTGTAGATATCAAATTCTGTACGACCCTTGTGCGACCCCTAAGCAATGTGAGAACATGGCTGAAACTATGCATCTGCCTTTGAGATGAAACGCCATATTTTTAGTTTGAAGGTGCCTGGTGCTGTGTTTTCTCAAAGTAAATATACATCAGAAGGAAAAAGAAAAAAGCATCCAGTGCACATAACTCTATTACCCACCAATCTGAGCTCTAGATGTTAAAACACAACCTCAAGATATGATAATCATGAAACCAACCATCTACATAGATATTTACAGATCAATAAATTCAAATATCGGGAGCCACTGTTGTAGTTTGACTGCCTTTGTTGCTCAGAGGGAAGCTTAGGCAAGTATCTGCGGATGCTTTAATTTCTCAAGCAGTTCCCAGAATGATGGTTGGGGTTTTCAGTCTCTGGAGAGGCTCAGATATCGGACTGTTTGTTTCCTCAGCTTAACATATTGATCCTCCATTAGCAACTCTTTGATCTTTCTATTGCTTCAATTACTATCGATAGCTAACCTGGAAAAAAAGTGGGAGTTGTTCTTAAACAAACACAGATTATATGACACTTACAATTAAACAAATCAACAACCATATAAACCAGATTTAGCTATATAGCTGAGTTAGCATGTCTTTCTTCGCTTTCTCAACTCGACAGAGGACCATTGCCTACAAAAATAAAATAAACTGGTCAAATCTGAAATTGGCAGGTGTCTTAGATGAAGGTGATAACCATTTCACCGCATCTAAGGTGTGTGAACAAAACTAAAGAATCAGAGTTATTCAAATTTTTGTCGTAAATGTGATAAATTTCTATCTAGTTAGCAAACAGAGAGATAAGACTACCAAATGCATAACTTATGCATGGGTTAACTTCACAGTGTACAACAACTCGAGGAAGTTTGAGGGACAAAAAACAACGCTGCCATACCAGATACTACTGCTACGTGGTTGTCTTAGGACACATGTTTGCTATTGCTGGATCTCCACCTACAGATAATAACATTTTGTACCAACTTCCAATGAATACGAAGAAGGTAAAGAATTGAAATCAAAACCACAAGCCTGTAAATGTGCTCAAAACCCCGGTTACCTGATCCCATCAAGGTACAGAAATCGACAAAGCAGAAATCACTTTTGGCGGTTGTCTTGGTGCCCTTAAGAAAATATTTATGCCCATCATCTCTCCTATGGACCTGCTTGAAAGCTATTGATTAACTTGACGAAAGACCACTGCCTACAAAAAGCAAATTAATTTGTCAGTTTAGAAATCAGAAGATGTCTTAAATGAAGGGGAAAATGCGTGTTAAGGAGTTTTGGTAGAAACTACTGTAATAAATAAAAGCTTTTTGGCTGTTAATTTGGAGAGCCATAGACATGAGTGAACTAGTAGTAGTAAATACAAAGAGGTTATGTCGAAGAATCGAACTATCTGATGATCAACTACCCCAAGTTCTTTACGTTCATTGCTCGTAACGGACCTAATGTCTTTTGATCCAGGACAAGGTAATAATGCCAACCAATTGGACAGTTGTAATGGATACAGAAAGCTCAATGCTAGAAAATATCATGTAGTACAGTAGCACACTATGCTCAAATTAGCAAGGAAAAGGTAAGAGAATTGCTTCATAAGTTCAGGACTTACAGGGGAAGTATTTGATATTGCTGCTTATGGATTGTGAGTAATGCAACCATAGCCCGAAAGCTTTGCACTGAAGTCTGACTATTTTTATAGAGAAAAAAAACATGGGAGGGAAAAGATCGACTAGACTATAATCAAATGGTTCCCTTCGCAGGCACTACAAATATTTTATCTACCAAAACAATAACATAAGATCCATGTAGAAATATGTGGCAACACATGTATTTATACCTTCCCAGGAATATTAGGACACTGAGCCCTGCCACCAGTTGCTACCAATATATGTTTTGCTGAAAAGTTCAGTTTTGTCCCATCAATTTGTGCCAACTCAACTTCATGGGGACCAACTACCTTCACTTCGCCTTCGTAGATTTTAACCCCCAGCATTTGACAATAACCGTTAGTAAATCCCATTTAACCTGACTATTTCTTGCGTCTACAGTAAAAGAGAACAAATATATTAGATAATTGCTAAAAAGAGGTAACTGCCCTGTGCAAAAATGAAGCAGACTATACACTCAAGGATTGATAAAGGTTGTGTCCATCAGTTTGTTTGTTTTCCTTTGTAATTATCAGCAGTTTGTTTTCCTTTTTTTTTGTGCGTGTTAAGTAGTGTTTGTGCTTTCTAAGTAACATTGATCAAGAACAAAAATATAATGTTTGAAAAAAGAACAAAAGACTAAATAGATACAACTGGTTCTCAGAGAAAATTGACGTGTTTGGGCCGATACTAACCTTGTTTTCCAAGAGCTTTTGCCAGTTATAGTAAGGTTTCTCGTTCAGTTCCCATCCATAATTTTGTGCATCCTGCATAACAAAATATGATTAACTAGACATTTAGCGCCTACTGTGCAGAGTATGGATCAAAACAAATAGTAGTTCCTAATACAAGTAGCATCTAACCTCAAATTCTCCGGCTAAATATGCTCCATACACTAATATCTTTTTAGGAACACAACCTCGGATAACACATCTGCAATTCAATTCAACAAAAGCATGAGAATATATATAACTATTTGACAAGAAATAAAACCATGGAATCTTAAACAAAAGCAAGTGAAGAGAAACACCCAAGAAGAAGAAAAAGAAAACAACTTACGTTCCACCAACTCCACCAATGGTTTCCGAACTGATCGGGTGAAAAGTAAACTCACAGATTGCAACCTTGCAACATAATTTCAAAATCAGCAAGAATTAATGATTGGAAAATAGCATAACATCAATGATGATTTTCAGGAAAAACAATTTGAAAAAAAAAAAAAAACATAATCTTATGCAACCAACACACTATCCAAAGTACAATTCACTTAATTTGTTGATTAAACCTAAATAGAGAAGTTATTCAACAAACATCATCCGTATGTAAGGTCAAATCCTTTAGATAATTTCAGAGAAAACTTTCACAAGCATATAGAGCAACAACATCAAGCTTGAATAAGAAGAAATACTCATAGATTATAAACTATACAATACAATTCAGACTGCAACCAATTATCCAGCAGTATTATTAATTCAGACAGAAATTATTTCGACTCACCTTAGCTCCATAACCAGCTGAAGTTCTAAAAGCACGAACACCACCACTACCAGCACCAATAACAAACAGATCATAGTCATATTCCAAACTTACTGAAGGGAATATATTACAAACTGAGAAAATTAAACGCAGCTGAAAACTGGCTACTACGACAGAAAAATTGAAAGAAAACTTCCCCAGATGCAGTTATGGGAATGCAAGTAGATCAAAAGAAAAGATGCAAAGATGCAAATACTTAGCTCCATAACCAGCTGAAGTTCTAAAAGCACGAACACCACCACTACCAGCACCAATAACAAACAGATCATAGTCATATTCCAAACTTACTGAAGGGAATATATTACAAACTGAGAAAATTAAACGCAGCTGAAAACTGGCTACTACGACAGAAAAATTGAAAGAAAACTTCCCCAGATGCAGTTATGGGAATGCAATATAGCAGAATGCAAGTAGATCAAAAGAAAAGATGCAAAGATGCAAATATAAACTGAATATGGAATGATTGAGGCTTACAAATTAAAGTTACAGAATGAAACTAGCTGCAGATGAAGACAACCTCAAACTAGAATGAGATAAGATAATGATGCAGTTTATACAAATGGAAGGATTGGAATCTAAAACTTACAGTTGTTGCTATACAGCTAAGATGCTTACTAAGTTACAACTACAGATTCTTAATTTGATAATTAGAGAAAACCAACCCACCCAAAACGTGTTTTCCGACAAACCCCTTCTACAATTCAACTTTGCAACTCTTTGATTTAATGTTCTACGACTATTGAAGCTAACCCTAATTTTATCTCTCTCAATCCTAGCTTCTAGGGTTACTGTTATTGATAAGAAATAAGCTAAGATGGAGATAGATAGAGATTAGAAGTTTGATTGATGGCTAACTGATAGGGTGGCTGTGCTCAGAAGTGGTCGGGGATGGAAGTGATGGAGGGAGCTGAACTGAGAGGTTTTGCAGAGGTTGGAGAGAATATGAAAATGACGTGAAGGAGTTGTTTGGCTTCTGCTCGAGTAGGAGAAGAATAGAAGGCTAGGGTGTGATTCGGGAGTAGCAAACGTTGATGTACCGCATGGAGATGCCTTTGGATGCTTAGAAGCTATATCAAATCTGACGGCTTGATGGAAACGGATTTGGATTTTAGATCTTGGGTTTTATCTCTTGGAATCTCTAGGCCGTGTCTTTTTCAAAGCTAATATCTCAAGCCCACTTCTAGTTTAAGGTTGTGCAAGCGATATTATTCACTTGTGGATGAGGTGCAAACGACACTCTTCACTGCCTTCTAGCGGGAGTCTTTGTTGTCTCTCTTCCATTGTCACCAATTCTATGCTTTTTGGCTTCTCTAATCATCCAAGCTTTATTAAGTACCTAAAAACACAAAGTTAATTAGTAAAAGTATTTATTATTGAAAACAATGAAAAAACATAATATTAGGATAATATATGATTTAAAGCACAAAAGATGAGTTAAATGCCAAGAAAAAGATGTAGAAATATGCATTATTTGGCACTCATCACATTTAAATATGTTATGTCTCAAGCAAAATAGTTAATATCGCGTATCGGTATCGTATCGGACGGGTCCTATACACCTATACAAAAAATATTATCGGTTTTTATCGGCTATACCTTATTAAAATTATAATTTCAAATATGTATAAAAATCATAATAAAAAACAATAATAATCATAAACATTTCTCAAACTTCCAAAATAAGAGGTAGTTAATATACATTCTCATTAACTCCCTTTCCTCGAAATTTCCTATGCACGATCAAAACTTAATGCTGACACTCTAACAAGTTAAGGGTTGCAGAAAAAATTTCAAACAAAGAAGGCAATCAGTTTGTCGCACCATTGAACGATTTATAGATCAATCTGTTTTCCGAAACAAAGAAAACGCCCTAACTTGTTCGTGTTTAGTTTACTTGATCTTTACTACAGATGATATTGAAATGCCAAATTTTCCTTTCATAGATTTCATCTTTATTAAAAATGATACTGGAACCGATAATATCAGTGTATAGGTAAAACCTGTATATCGGTCGGTACCGGAGTCTCACACGTGTAGCAATGGAGTATCACAAGGGTCGCAAGATCCTCTTTTACTACATTGTTGAGCCTTGTGTAGCTCCAGATAATAATAAAGTGACATCATCTAGCTAGTTCATATATTTTTTATCGGCACCATCATCCAAGCATAAATTTTTTGAATTTATTAACCATAGAGACCAGAAGGTGAGGGAATAGGTGATTAGCAGCAAATATCAAAGCACATGGTTCACGTTGGGGTCTCACCAGAGTCGCACATGGTCTCACACGTGTAGCAATGGGGTATCACAAAGGTCGCAAGATCCTCTTTTACTACATTGTTGAGCCTACTGTAGCTCTAGATATAATAGTATAGTGCCAATATCTAACTAGTTCATACATTTCTGATTGGCACCATCCAAGCATGAAAATCTTGAACTTATTAATCCATAGAAGCCATAGGGTGTGGGAACAGGAGTTCGGAACAAAGATCAAAGCACATAGTTCACGTGGGGATCTCGTCGGGATCACAAATGAGTTTCACAAGTGTGGCGATGAGGTATCACAAGGGTCGAAATAGCCTCTTTTACTGCATTGTTGAGCCTTGTGCAGGTCATTCCATTAGTTTAGCCTTGTATAGGTCACTCCATTAGTTTACCCTTGTATAGGCCACTCCATTAGGTAGTTGATGATGTCAACATCTATGACTAAAGGTTAAAAAGTAGAATAGGTGGGACCATTATGGTTTTGGTTCACATGTTAGCTAAATTAAAGCTTGGCATAGAGATTTTATCTTTTGGATTGAAAAAGAAAAGAACAAGTTTTCTGACTCGTATATGACATGTTTTTGGAAAAGTGAGCCTTAATGTCACATCATCTCTTTACACATATCAATTATTACTTGGCACGTCCTTTTCAAAAACCTGTCTCTCTTTATCGAAACAATAAACAAGAAACCTCTTACAAAAATAATAAGTTTTCTTACTTGTATATGAAATGCTTTTTGGAAAGTGAGCCTTAATATCACATTATCTCTTTACATATCAATTGATACATGGCTTGTCTATTTCAAAAACTTGTCTCTCTTTGTCGAGACAATAAACAAGAAACTTCTTATATATGATTCTCTTTTGTATTATTTCTATAACAATTCCAACTCTGCATTTCGGTGAAAAGGGTTTTATTCAACTTTATGTGTGATATGTTATAGGGCAAAAAAATATTATACACTTCAAATACAACGATGTTGATCTATTAACCAGAACGTTATATAACCCTAGAGATCCGGTAAGTCCAAAACAAGTTCCGCAATAGAGAAGTTAAAAAATGTGTTAACAAACACGAAAATTAAACCTGACAAGAAGCCTCTTACACATGACTCTCTTTTGTATTATTTTTCGACAATTCCAATTTTAAAATGTGTTGAAAAAAAAATCTTCACTTGTATGTGTAACACGTTCTAAGGCAGTTTTTTTTAAACCTTGACAATTGAAATTTGCTTGATCTAATTAGATTAGATTAGATATTTAAAATAGACGATTCATAGATAAATTTACTCCACTTACAACATTTATTTGAATTTATTATTTCTTAGGAGATAAACTTATTGATTCACAAGGGTCGCAAGATCCTGTTTTATTACATTGTTGAGCCTTGTGTAGCTCTATATAATAATAAAGTGAGAGTAACTAGCTAGCGCATACTTTTCTGATTGGCACCATACAAGCCTGAAATTTTTGAACTTATTAATCCATAGAGGCCAGAGGATCCGAGAAAGGTGATAAGAACAAAAATCAAAGTGCATGGTTCACGTGGGGGTCGCATATGGGTCTCACATGTGTGGCAAGGGGGTATCACAAGGATCACAAGAGCCTCTTTTACTACATTGTTGATCCTTGTGTAGCTTCAGATAATAGTAAAGTGCCAGCATCTAGTTATTTCATGCCTTTCTGATTGGCACCATCCAAGCATAAAACTTTTGAATTTCTTAACCATAGAGACCAGATGGTGCGGGAATAAGTGATTAGCAGCAAATGTCAAATTGGAATAAAGGTCAAAGTACATAGTATATACATAACTAAAAGGGTGCAAGAATGACTTTCCACATATAAATTGATTCACAATAAATAAAACAAGTATGACACGCATGATCTTTATCAAACTAATAGAAAACCATCATGCATAATCCAACGCGTATAAAAGGAATCGTGCGAGTTAACGCTTCAGATACACAACGGAAAATACTTTTCGTCGGCAATAGTACTTGTATTTTATTTATTTTTGTAAGATATTTATTTGGTATTATATGCATTATTACTTTATGTTATTTTACATGTTAATGTCACATCATCACTTTATGCACATTGACAATAGTACTTGTATTCATTTAGTACTTTATGCATATTTACTTTATGTTATTTTATTTGCTTAATATCACATCATCTCTTTACACACATGCTTCAAAAAAAAAAAAAACTATGTACACACATCAACCAATACTTGGCACGTCAATTTCAAAAGTTTGTCACTCTTTACAGTAATGCTTTATGTACCGGGAGTTTCTCCCGAGATAAAATATCGTGTGAGATAAACGGTAGGTCCCACTTTCACTCATCATATCCCAATGCACGAGTCGTTGAAGGACAACCCTTTGATTCTCTTACTGGATTAGCCCCGGTAGAATATGTTGTCAATGTAGCATTACTCCGCTCTTTATCGAAAATAGGTTTTGTAGGTTGTTGATGATGTCAACATGTTTGACTAAAGGATGAAAAGTAGAATCGATGGGACC
The DNA here is from genome assembly GCA_023529315.1 of Papaver bracteatum. NCBI lineage: Eukaryota > Viridiplantae > Streptophyta > Magnoliopsida > Ranunculales > Papaveraceae > Papaver > Papaver bracteatum. Next base: position 673,385 of record JAJJWX010004466.1, on the reverse strand, counting down.
ACTATATTTTTTGGTTCGATGTTAGCTAAATTTAATTTAGTGAGAGATAGAGATTTTATCTCTTGGATTGAAAAAGAAAAGAACAAGTTTTCTAACTTGTATGTGACATGGTTTTGGGAAAGTGGGCATTAATGTCACGTCATTTCTTTACACACATCAAATGATAATTGGCACGTCAATTTGAAAAACTTGTCTCTCTTTATCGAGACAAAAAACAAGAAACATATTTCACATGACTGATGACTCTCTTTTGTTTTATTTTTATGTTAATTCCAACTTTAAATTGTGTTGAAAAAGTTTTTCTTCAACTATATGTGTGATGCGTTCTAGGTAAAAAAAAAATTTATACCTAACGTATTGAAATTTGCTTTATCTCTTAGATTGAAAAAGAAAATAACAAGTTCTTTGACTTATATGTGATATGTTTTTGGAAAAGTGACAATTAGCTAAAACATGATGCGTTTTCAGGTGAGTATACATGAATGTTTCCCGCACCCTCTTACACATGATTGTTTTATTTTCTTTTCTTTATTACTTTTTTTTTTTGTATTTTTGATGGAATTATCTCCTTTATTAGGTTTCTCGCTATTGTTACTTTAAAGTTAGAGAGAGATAGAGATTTTACCTCTTTGGTTGATAAGGAAAAAAAAAGTTTTCTGACTTGTGTATGACATGTTTTGGGAAAGTGAGCATTAATGTCACATCATGTCTTTACTCTCCTAAATTAGTACATGGCACATTTATTTCAAAAATTTGTCTCTCTTTATCGAGACAATAAACAAAAAATCTCTTGCACATGACTCTCTTTTGTATTATTATTATGGAAATTCCAATTTTAAAGTATGTTGAAAAATGTTTTCTTCACTTGTATATGTGCGCCGTGTTCTAACAATTTTTTTAAAAAAAAAACCTTGGAAATTGAAATTTGTTTAATCTCATTAGATGAGCTTAGATATTTAAAATAGATGATTCATAGATAAATTCACTCCACTTACGACATTTATTTGAATTTATTATCTCTTAAGAGATAAACTTAGTGACTTACTATACTTGATTTCGAATTTTTTTCTCCATAAACAACTTGTGTTAAAACTTTGAGTCTGGTACCCTGGTTCATACAGAGAAATTGGATATGTATTTGCTAAAGAGGTAAACTTGATACGAGACCCGTTAGTTAGATTTTATAAACAAAAATAGGTTTTGTATGTACTTGATGATTTCAACATTTTTTATTAAAGGTTGAAAAGTAAAATAAGTGAGACCATTATGTTTTGGTTCACGCGTTAGATAAATTAAAGTTAGAGAGAGATAAAGATTTTATCTTTTTGACTGAAAAGGAAAAAAAAAGTTTTATGACTTGTATATGACACGTTTTGGAAAAGTGAGCCTTAATGTCACATCATATCTTTATACACATCAATTAATACTTGGCACATCAATAAAACTTGTTCTTTTCTTATTCAATCCAAGAGATTTGTTATCTTGTATACCCGTATACAAGATAACACCTATTAATTAATTATATTTTGTATTGAATTAAGGAATGCTTTGTTGGGAAAGTAATAAATAGTCCCTTGTTTTTATAAACACCAAAATTCCGCTATTATCCTTGAAATAGAAATAAATGTACTTCCTCCGTCCCTAATATATAGGCGGAGAAGATGAAATTTCTTTAATTAAGAAAAAATTTGGTTTTCATGTTTTTTCATGTTTTTACCCTTTGTCTTATTCTCATTAAAATTTCCCATACATCATAAATAAGGGTATTTATGTCAAAAGTCTTATTGGAATTGGAAATCCGCCTATATAGTGGGACTAGAAAAATTCTATATTCCTCCTATATAATAGGGACGGAGGGAGTAAATGTTTCTGCGAGTTTCATCTCTTTCTCAACTCTTTATCTTCTTCCTTTTTTCTATCGTTAGTCCGACTCTTGGATTTTCCTCCAAAACCTAATTAAGCTAAACGATTTTTAAGCCAGTGGGATGGGAAAAAAAATATGTAACTCCTAGGTTACTTTAAGCTTGTAATGACGATGAAATTTTACATCTGTAAAATCACAAACCAGCCAATTGACCAAACTTGAAAACTGATTACCCTATTTGGGTGGAGGTTAATTTTTATCAATTGAATTAAAAGTGGATCTAATAGTAAAAATAGATGAAAATGAAATTACATTAAAGTTTTTAGAGATAAAATAAATAGGTAGATATTTTTATTTTTTTCATAACATATGATTAAGATTGGTACAGTATGATTAAAAAGGAGATGAATGATGTTTTCTTTTCAAAGTGGAGATGGATGCGTGAGATAAAAATAGAGAAGAAGGATGCGTGAACCAAAACTGGAGAATAACGAGGGAATAATTAAGATTACTCGAATAGAAACGGAGATGAAAGATACCCTGCGATAAAATTGAAGAATTGGAAGATGTTTAAGATAACAAAGGAAACGGGAGTGAAATAAGGAGGAGAAGACGTCAGGATTGTTAATTACTTTCCATTGGCGAATCCTAAGGGTATTGTTGGAATACAAATCTCAATTTTAGAGAAAACATAGTCATTACTGTTTTTAATAGCAGGTTTCTAGTCCCCATATAATTTAAAGACGATATTACCCCTGTTAACTTGTATACGGGTATACAAGTTAACAGGACCCTAAATTTATATCTCTAACTTTAATTTACCAAACATGTGAACCAAAAACATAGTTGTCCCCACCTATTCTACTTTTCAACCTTTATTCAAACACGTTGACATCATCAATAAAAATATTACAAAAGAGTGACATGTGTAAGAGGTTTCTTTTTTATTTTCTCGATATAGAGGGACATTTTTTTAAATGGACTTGCCAAGTATTAATTAATGGAATCGTTCTTAACAGACAAAGAGAGAAAAACCCTCTTAAAACCGCCTCTCACAGTTTCTGTTTTTTTTTTGGTCGGGAGACGTGCAGGAGGAGGGCTGTGAGGGGCGGTTTTTTCTCTCGTTTTTTTTGTGTAATCTGTTAAGAATTTTTGTAATTAATGTGTGTAAAGAGATGATGTGATAATAAAACTCACTTTCCCAAAAACATAAAGTCTATCATGTCATACCATGTGAAAGAGGTTTATTGTTTTTTGTCATGATAAAGAGAGACAAGTTTTTCAAATTGGCGTGTCAATTATCAATTGATGTGTGTAAAGAGATGACGTACCATTAAGGCTCAATTTCCCAAAACTATAGGTGTCAAAGAGGCCAGGTCAGCCCAAGCCTGGTCTGGCCAGGCCTGTATAAGCAGGCCAAAGCCTAGCCTGGCCCGTAAATAAATAGTCCAGGCTGGACCCGGGCTGAAAATAGGCCCAGGACAGGCTCAACTTTTCGGCCTTTTAGCCTGTTATGGCCTAGCATGCTTTATCCTGGGCCTGTATAAGCCTGTCAGGATGGGCCTGCCATGGCCTGTATATGCCGTCAGTACACATATATAGGACTGTATGCGTTTGTTGTATTTACAAAAAGTATGTGTGATGGGTGGGATCGAACCCATTTTATTTTTTATTTTATTTATGTACGAAGAGGAGCATCTGCTGCCAACGACTAGGTTAGCTTCGATGTCTTTTGTTTGCACACAAACGAATTTTTAGAATAATAATTACTAATTAGGGAATATCCCTTATTTATGGTAGATAAGTATAAAAACGGAACTAAATAAATGGATGAAATATACTCTTTTCATACCGTGATCAATATCATAATGTCATATTCAAGTTTTGAAATTAGATTCTGCTAACATTTTGATTCAATAAATGTCAATAAAAAATTATATTTATTATCTCAATCACTTATTTATAGTAAACTTACAATTACAGCTAAATAAGTGTCCCTAATGTACAGTTTATAACTACTTTTAATGAGTATGTAATATATATCCTCATTTTGAGCACAGAAATGGTGCCAGACTAGCTGGTTGCATGAGAAGAATACCTAGTAGCGGAGGACGGGTGTTCGAGTCTTGCCTTAAAAGAGTTTTTTTACAATTAAAAAAAAAAAACGTGTTGCAGGCTAGCCCAGCCTGGTCTAGACAAGCCCAGATTAAAGCAGGCCAGACTCAGGCCCAGGCTGGGCTCTTTCATAGGTTATTCAGGCCAGGCCGGCCTGGCCTGCTTAATTAAAATGCTATACCCAGGCCAGGCTAGGCTAGGCCGACAAAAATCAGGCCGGCCTGTTTGACACCTCTACCCAAAACCATATCACGTACAAGTCGGAAAACTTGTTCTTTTCTTTTTCAATCCAAGAGATAAGATCCGCATCTTTCACTAAATTAAATTAAGCTAACATTGAACCAAAAATATAATGGTACCATTGATTCTACTTTTCATCCTCTAGTCAAATATGTTGACATCTTCAACTACCTACAAGTGTATGTTGGGAAAGAGATTGAGAGTTTATCATTTTTTTCATTCTTTTCTTTTCCTTAAAAGTGTTCGAGTCTTGCCTTAAAAGAGTTTTTTTACAATTAAAAAAAAAAAAAAAAACGTGTTGCAGGCTAGCCCAGCCTGGTCTGGACAAGCCCAGATTAAAGCAGGCCAGACTCAGGCCCAGGCTGGGCTCTTTCATAGGTTATTCGAGCCGGGCCGGCGGAGCTGCTTAATTAAAATGCTATACCCAGTCCAAGCCACAGAGCCGGAGCTAGGCCGACAAAAATCGAAATGCCTTTGTTTGACACCTCTACCCAAAACCATATCACGTACAAGTCGGAAAACTTGTTCTTTTCTTTTTCAATCCAAGAGATAAGATCCGCATCTTTCACTAAATTAAATTAAGCTAACATTGAACCAAAAATATAATGGTACCATTGATTCTACTTTTCATCCTCTAGTCAAATATGCTGACATCTTCAACTACCTACAAGTGTATGTTGGGAAAGAGATTGAGAGTTTATCATTCTTTTCATTCTTTTCTTTTCCTCTTTTTACTTTCTTCTTCTTTCTCTGCGTAACTTCTCTGCAAGTTTACTGTTCTTCCGTAAATTGCGCGTCTGTCATCGCTGTGATTTCTTTCTTATTTTTTAACCTTTTATTTCATTCCATACTCAAAAATGGTTGTTGTTGGTGCTAAAAACTTGACTGCTTTTAATGAGATGCGAGAAAAGCTCAAAAGTAAAGGTTTTACCTTGTCTACAATTCCAGGTCAAAGCCCTAAATCTGAACTTTCTATCAAACTATTTTCGATCATCAATGTTCTCGCTTGAGAAAATCATAGTATCGCTAGGTCAAATTGAAGCTGGTCTTCCCCTTCCTCTCTATGACCCGAACTCCCATTATTCTATCAAATAATATCTCGACGAGAGGTTCTCGCGAGCGATATATCAATTAGGTGGAGATTGTATCAGATTGCTGCTTGAATATGCTTCTCGCGGTGCTGATAAAGGATCTCGCTATCCTGAAGCTCCGAAGAATCCTCAATTTAAGGATGTTCCCATTGTCTCTGTAGATTATACTGTGGAGAATTTCTTCAAAAATTACAAGATAGTTCCTATGAAGAGGGATAGTACTTGCTGGGGTGTCCGCTTGAAGAAAGAAAAGATCGTTGATGATGAGGCTCTTATGTTAGACATTGATTGGCATACACCTACCAATAAAGGCCCTCGCCACTCCAGCGATGATAAGTGGTTTATCTTTCCGTTATGTCTTGAAGGTCCTTATATATCTGGTTCTCTCCCATTACCTGCGAATCTCTCAGAGTATGATCCATGAGTCTTCAACTGGCCTGAAAGATCTAAAGAAGTATATCCTCTCAACTTTTTGCAATATTATTATTTACTATCTTCTTCGTGTTTTTATATTCTTGCTAATTATTTTGATCTTTTTCAGATTGAGAGAATGAAGCTCAGCTACCAAACTTTTAGGAAACCCATCACTTTCTTAGCTCTTAAATCTTTCATGGATGAAGTAATAAATATCTCCTCATAAATTTTAACAATATATTGTTGCCCCTATTTCTTATCTTCATCTGTGCTCGCTAGAAATCGAAGAACTAGAACTAATAAAACCTGTGAGAACTAAGGAGAAATCTTTAAAGGATAAATCTATTGTTCCTCCCAAAGGGAAGCCTTCTGCCCCTCGCGGTGAAGAATCTGGAGATCAGGATAAATCTACTGTTCCTCCCAAAGGGAAATCTTCTGCCCCTCGCGGTGAAGAATCTGGCGATCCTCCTTTGAAAAAAAGGAAGACCCGACCTTCTTCTTCTTCAACTCCTCAACCCATTCCAAAAAATCCAAGTGTTGATTTGGATAAGGACAATAACGATGAGGATTTCAATGATAATAGCTTCCCTTCTATAAATAATTCTTCTTCTTCTGATTCTTCGATGTCTCATTTATCCAAAAAAATTGGAAAGAATATGTTTAGTATCCCAAATGAGTATGGAGATGAAGTTATTAATGAAATATCTCAGTCCTTCTCCAACGTCTGCGATGCTCCCATATTAGCTGACAGTGATACCCTTCGCGGGGTTTCAAGATCGCTGACTCCAAGTCTTTTAAATTCACTTGACAGCCTGGTATGTTATCAATTATTCATCCTTTTTGTGTATCTATTGATATTTTTGTCAGACATTGATTTATATAGTTCTGTCGCAGGTTGGAAGAGCCGCTTTTGCTGTTGCTTATGATTTAGACAATAGGCGTACTACTTATGAAAATAAAGCTGCTAATCTTCGTCAAGATAAAGAAAAACTAGAAGCTGAAGTTATTGAACTTTGCAGAAAAAATAAGCAGCTGGAGACTGAAGCTTCAGTTGACAAGCAAAAAATCTCTGATCTTGATAAAACTAATCAACAACTCTATGGTATGATTTATTTCTTTTCTCTTTTAATTCTTCTCACCCTATCGCAGCTTATTCAAGCAACCATTTTTGCAGATATCTATGGTCATACTGATGAGGCTACACTCTTCCAATCTTTTCCTGAACCTGTAGATGATAATACCCTTCTTGCTTGCCTTAATAATTCTTTAAGTAATTTCTCAGATAATAAGATTGAATCCCTCTCCATAGATGAACTTAAATCCAAATTTAATCTTTTAAAAATTGAACACAGATTCAATTTAGGTTTTACCAACATGTATAAGCGTTTTTATCTTGATTCGAAGAAAGAAGTAGATAGATTAAGAAAAAGTAATAGTGATCTTATTGACGAGAAAGATCTTGCCGTTAAAAATGGCTCCAAGACCCTAGCAAACTTCCATAAAACTCTTCTTAATGTTAAAATGGAAAGAGATAAGCTTATCCGCGAGAATGAAGATCTTCTTGCGAGGGAAACTCAAGTTCGATCTCGTCTCCTTATTAATAGCGATGATGAGTTTTCTTGGGCTGCGAAGATTCTTTATAACGCCAGAACTAATTTAGGTGTAGATGTTAGTCTTCATGCTGATCAAGCGGCTTTAATTAAAGACATGATTTCTGAAAGAGAAGGTTATCACTCTTATGATTTCCTGAATTATTTCCTAATTGAATCATCCTTATATGTATTAACTTTGTTATCATTTGCTCGCAGCATCCGAAAAGAACTATCGTAAAAGATTTGATGAGTTAGAAGAAGAGAAAAACCAACTCGCTGGAAATTTATCTTCTTGCAATGAAAAGTACTCTAGACTGAAGAAAAAATTATAAATCTCATCTTCAAATTTTAGCAATGCCCTTCTCCGTGTTCGTAATGACGCTGTTAAACTAGTCTGTAATGATCATGGTATACCTCATTCTACATACCCCGATCTTGCAAAGGAAATTCCAGCTGATTCCCCAAATTTAGTTATCTCTGATAGCGAAGCTGAGGAGTCTAGAAAATATGATGAAGAATTATCTGGCGAGGAAGAGAGATCTGACGTGGATAGAGATAATAATGATAATGATGGAGAAGATAAATCTGGTAATGAAGAGAAAGAAAAGAGCTCTGATGAAGGTGGTGATGGATCTACTTAGTCTTGTTTCTTCTCTGTTTCTTCATTGTAAATTTTGTACATTTATTTTTTTGCTTCTCGTAACATCGTTGCGAGCTTCTCCAACTTGATGTGTAAACTTCTTTTGCTTTTATCTGTTATGAATTAGAAAACAATTCTTTTTCTGCAACATAATCAATCAATCATAATTATTATTCTTTAATTATTTGTATAAATGTATCATCCATGCAATTTTATCATATGATGGATGAATAATAATTTCATCATTCTATGCATTCCCATACTTGCCTTTATTATTCATCTGCAATATGAAAAAATTGAGTAGAGATTAGATATTAGTTGTGAATCAAATTAAATTTGCCTCATTATCGGCGATGTTATCGCTAGAAATAATTGTATAACTTTATGATTTTTGGGTAGAATCGCAAATCTCATAAATTATGCGATCATTATCGCAATAATCTTATGGTCTTATTATGCCTTCCTAATTAAAGGTCTTATTTTTCCATATCTTTTCTTTCTGCGACAAAATCGCAGGATGTCTTTACATATGCATGTATTGACCCATTGATCTTGTCTTATCAATATTTTTTCATCATCTCTGCGAAAATATGATAAGTATAAACTCTCTTGCAAGAATTAATCCTTATGACATTGTTGTCTTGCGATGAAATCGCATGACGTATTTACACTTGTTAAATGTAAAAACCCATTGATCTCATCTTAACTTTTTCTCTTTTGGATATTTGCCTTTGTATAACTTTCGTCACGCGACAATATGACAGGCCTAAATGTTCTTGCGATCATAAAGCCTCATGACATTGCCGCCTTTAGACACTTATCAGCTCCCTAATGGAGGGTGCCGCCCTTATCTTCTCCCTGGTTGCCCCTTCAAGGAGGGCACATCGGCCATACAAGACTAGCTCCTCCCATCCAGATTTGCCAAAAAACAATTGTTTTCGCAGCCTCTTGTCCTTTATGCCTATATGGCTTATAGTTACAAGACTGCACCCTAAGTGGGGTTTTCTTCAGGCCAAGTTCATCATAGCCAAGACTTACCAAGAATGGCCAGGGTAGTTTCGTACGCCCCAGGCACCCTTGGCTCAACCGTGTACCTCGGCGCCTTGGTCATACTTTGCACTTCTTAGAAGAGGTCCTTAGTCGTCCAATCAGGGTATAACCTTATATAATTGGAAATCCAAGATCCCTCTCCTGGATAGGTTTTCTTTAACCCCAACATTTGCATAACTCAGGTTCCAGCAGCGGTATAACCTTTTCACTGAGTTATGTCAAGAGATACCCCCTTATATGACGCACTATTAGGTCTTACATTTGCCTCTTGCGAAATTGTATTCGTGAACTAAGGTGCACGCCATAAAGGTTCGTCCCATTCTATTAATCTCTGCGAAATTTTATTCGCGTTTCTCACGAACATTGTAACTCTGATAAAATTTCATTTCTTTGATTTTCTTTTAAAATTTTGCAATTCTTTCAAACAGAGTACTCTTTTCATTTGCATTTTCTTCAAACAAATTCTGCATAAGCTTCTTTAAATTTTATCATTTTACCTTTCTACTTACTATCTTTTGGTTCTGCTTTTCTGTTATGTTTTGCTCTTTTTTCTTTATCTGCGAGCTGCTCGCCATTTTCTTCCTCTCACTTCTCTATTGAATCAATCATCAATCTTTCAGCTCTCTGTCGTTGCTTGATGTTGTACTTCCAATTGCTCTTCTTCTCAGCTCTTTCCTCGCAAGATTTTATATCAATCTCATAACATTTCTTGCTTTCTCCCCAATCTCCCTTAATAACTCCAACACCATTAGGATGAGGAAATTTAACACACTGGTGGAAAGTAGATGCTACACCTAATATCCCATGTAGCCAAGATCGACCAATCAGGGCATTGTACGGTGATTCAATGTCGACAACACAGAACAAGATCTTGGAAGTTATCCCTTTCAATGGAATCCACATTTCAATTTCCCCTTTGGGTTTATTGGCAGTACCATTAAAATCATAGATTTTATATGTTGATGGAATTAAATCTTCGTCTCTTTCACCCATGGTCTTATAGGTATGATAAAATAATATGTCAACTGAGCTGCCTGTGTCTATTAGAACTCTATTGATAGCCCAAGAATCTTCATTTTCATCATCATTTTCTTCATCTTCTTCTTCTATTTGCTTTGGATTTATCTCTAATCTTACCACCAATGGATTATCATGCTGCTCGCCAGGTTCTGGTACTTCTTGTGCACTGAAAGATATAATTTGTTTCTGCCATTCTTCTAATGGCGAGGCTCTCGCGATATTCATTATCTCTCTTACATCTGTGTCTCTCGCGAAGACTCTGCTTAGAACATTATCATGGAAATCCTCTATTGTTCTGTGTGAATGTACAATGGAATTACAAAACAAATTCTTTGCTTTAGCCCCAACTTCTATTACGAATGATTCTGCTCCTTTTACAATATTTACCCTGCGAATTCTGGTGCTGGAGGCAATCGCTGAGATTGTGGTTGTCCTACTAAAAAGTGGTTTAGCTTTCCTTGGTCAATCATCCTTAAAATTATTATCTTTACATTTCTGCAATCATTTACTGTGTGACCATGAAAGTGATGGTAAGGACAAAATTCTTGACTACGATTATTAGGATGTGGTTCTTTTCCCATATTCCATGGAGATGGTATATTTTCCATCAAAATGATAGATTCCCAGATTTTTTCTATACTAGCATTTAGAGGAGGCATCTTAATTTCTTCCCATATTATCCTCTGATTTCCTTGGCTTCTGAAGTTGTTTTGCCTCTGTCCACCATAAGTTTCTTGCGACTGATCAAGCCTTTGAATCTTATTATTCCCACCGCAATTGTAATAATTCTTCTCCCTTTCATATTCTTCTCGATCTCGACTTCCCATTGCTACCAATTTTTGCTGGTTATCAGTCTTTACTTTCTCTTGTTGTGCTTGCGGGCTGCTCGCCACATTGTTAATCATTTTAGGAAGTAAACTCCCATTTGCTTCTACTGAATTGGTGTTCGCGATGGGATATGATTCCATCTCATTTTGTTTCTCCTCCAAAGCAATGTATTCTTCTTGTAGTTCTCGTAATTCAGTCATAGTGATTGTATTCTTGACTCTGAAAATTTGTATGTACAGTAGATTGGTCGCGAACATTGCATTGATAAAAGACAAGATAAGATATCCCTCGTCAACTCTTCCTGCCATCTCACTTCACATTGTCTTCCATCTTATGGTTAAATATTTCAGACTCTCGTCAACCGTCTATTTTAACCCAAACACATCTTCAATACCTGGCCGTGATGAATTGTTGCTTATATATGCTCCCAGAAATGTAGCTTGTAAATGATCAAAAGATGTTATAGTATTTTTTGGCAATCCCTCAAACCATTTTAGCGCCTACTTGATTAAGCTAGATGCAAAATATTTACACAATACAAGATCATGATTCTCCCATTGCAGCATACACCTAACATAAGCCTTAACATGTTGTACAGCACAGGTAGTTCCATCAAAAATGCTGGTAAGTTGCACTTTGGAGGTATTCCTCTTAACTGTACTTCTTGAGTGAATGGATTTCTCGCAGCTTCTTCAATAGCTTCATCAAGTTGCCTTCTACCTCCTTCTCTTCTGTTATTTATTATTCCCCTCATCTCTGCTAATTCTCTTAAAATTTGCTCATTCGCAGCTGAATTTGGTTCCATTGGTTTTTTCAATGCTGCTTCCCTTCTCCTGCATTCATGTACTTCTTGTCTTGCGAGATTTTGTGTATCTTCATCTGCATCCACATTCCTTCTTCTGCGATCTTCTGCTTCACCTTCTTCTTGCCTTCGCAGCTGATTATACTGTCTATTTTCTTCTCTGCGAATTTCTTCATTTATCATCATTTCTCTCCACTGTCTTTCTATTCTCCTTTGTATTCTATCACATTCTTCCTGAATATTATTATTATGGCGATTTTGCGTCCGTCTCCTTTCTCGATTTTCATAGTTATTTTGTCGTAATGCCTCTTGAAATTCTTGTTCTTCTACTTTTGCTCTTAATCTTTCTCTCTCGCAAGCCAGGCGTGCTTGTTCATCATAATGCCTTTCTATTTCTTCCTCAATTATTCTTCGATTTCTCTGGATCTCTCGCCCATGTAATATCATCCTACTTTCCTCTGGATTATCTTCATCATTTTGGTTGTCTCTTCCCTCTTGATTCCTGTTGTTAAATCTATTATCCAAATTTTCGCCACGCGGATCATGTCGATCTTCTACTACCTCTTCTTCTCTATGACGTTGTTCTTCATTTGGATTTTGCATTTCCTCTTGGATATTTCCTCTAGCATTTCTTATTGGAAAATTTTGCCTTAATTCCTCTCTTAATGATCTTGAATTCGATCTAACAGTACTTCTTGATCTTCTATTTTGTAACCTCAAATTTTCCATCCTCAACTCATGATTTTGTCTTGTTAAATTTGCACGTTCTTCCGCCTCTAATCTTCTTTCCTCTTGTATTCGTTGTCTTGGATCATCTGCTATTTCATTTTCATCTTCTCCATGAATTAATCCTTCAATCACTCCTTGATTTCTTTCTTCTCTTCTTTCATCTCTTAATTGTTGATCTTCTACACCTTCCATCGAATCTGATCTCCAAGTATGCACACTCACTCTATCATGATCCACATTTCTATTTTGTATCGGTGTTTGTTGATTAAGTTGCGGAATTTGATCTTCTCCTTCAATCCTTGTTCTATTTCTTCTTGTTCTTATCCTTGAAGATTCTCCTAATTCATTTGTTTCTTCTCCTGCAAGTCTTTTACTCCTCCTTACAGTTGTTGGTGGTTCTGATGTATTTCTTCTTCTTCTAACCATTTCTTCAACTCTAACAATTTCTTCAAATCTTCAAATTGTAATTAGAGATTTTTTAGCTTGATTCTCCCTGTTTCGGGCGCCAAAATGTAGTTGCAGGATTTCCCACACTACACCCTTGTTAAGATTCAACTCATAATTGAAGATGAAAAACGTCACTTTATTATTTCGGTTTCAGAAATGGAAAAATTCAAGATTACAACTATTCTCTTGAAGTTTCTCTCTCCTCAAAACTTTCTTAACTCTCAAAAATACATCATCCTTTTCTGGACACATTGAGTCTATATTTATAGGGTAGTTACATAATGGATGACAGCTAGGTTTTCCTCTTATTTTGGGTTGATTCTGCGATTGTACCGCGATAGTTACAATGTTAAATCTCGCAAGTTTTGTAACCATCGCAAAACAAACATGCTTTTTTCAAGTTTTCTTCAGTCGTCAGATATTACGTCACTCTTTTGAAGGTTTTTGTGACACTCATGAAGTATTGTATAAAATCTTGCGGTGATGCTCGCTGAGAAGTGTTGTTAATCTCGCAGAAAATAGATGTAGCGATATTCTGGTCCTACAATAAGTTTTCACATTAAAATAAATAATGAAAATAGAATTCTGCACTTAGAATATGCCTAATATGCCTGTAACGAAAGTGCAAAAACAGAATTTCACATAAAAAATGGTGAAAACAGCAATAAGCACCTTCATCAACTAAAGGGTGCAGAAATAACTATCCACGTGAGAAAGGGTGAAAAATCAATTTTGCAGAAATGCTTTCATAGGATTAGTAGAGACACATGAACCTTATTCACTTTATGAAACAGAATATTCACCATCAGAAACCTTCTTAGTATCCACTGACAGGGAAAAGAGATCTTTTTAGCTGAATAACTCAATTTCCCAGTACTGACAAGCAAGCCATTTGTTCAAGGCAATCCTAACAAGCCATTTGTTGAAGGAGATCCTGACAAGCCATTTGTTGAAGGGAGCATGCAAACTTTTGAAGAATCCTTCCAATCATAGCAATTATTCATGCAACCTGCCAATAAAAAAGTTAGTACAAGTTGCAAGTGACAGAATTACGCAGGCGTCAACTACTTGGTATAACAGAAGGACAAACAACTAGCGAGTACAGAGAACATAATCTACTGAAATAAAACACATGAGAAAATCACAAGAGCCGACGATGTTTTGAATTTTAAAGTCCAAAAATCACAACTTATCAGGATATGATATGTGCAAGTAAACTACAACATGAAAGGCTAGCTAAAGGAATACTGCTAGCTAGTATAAAAAGGAATTACTCGATATTATTCACCTAGTTTGATTCTTCTCTAAGCAAATTCAACAAGAAAAGAAAAAGAGAATTTTACGACAGATTTTTCTTACATTTAGATCAAGGGTATCTATATAACAGTATAGTTTGTTAAGCATGGAATTCATAAACCTCCAGGAAACAGCATGAAAAGCTAAGGCACATCAAGGGTAGTTGACCTATATAACAATATAATTTGTTAAGCATGGAATTCATGAACCCCCAGGAAACAACATGAAAAGCCAAGGTATAAAGAAACTAGTTGCAAGACTGAGATGACATCTTCTACCGCATTGAATTACTACACTAGGTACACAAGGGAAAAAAATAAGATCACATATCCTACGCTGTCACAGTTCTGATTCATGTCTTCAGATTATCAGACACTGGTGACAGTATGCAGTGTGTCGTAAGAATATCTAGTGTTGCCGCTTTAGCGGTTTTAATATATAGGACCACTATCTGCAGATGAAAAAAGTAAGCTCATATGTTAGAGATGGAGATCAATACTGGCACGAAGACACCTATCTAGGAAAATACAACTAGCAAGTATGAACTTTATAGATCCTAGCCTTACAGAAAAGAAGGGGAAGTATGCGATGTTGTAGTGCATATATTACGTGTACAACTAGCAGTGTCTATATACACACACACAAGCACATCTACATAGAGAGAGAGAGAGACTTAGGCACATAGGCACAAATTCACATACTATTGCATAACTAGATGACTTAGGCACATAGCTACATATTCACACATCAGCACATAGTCACATTATTTTATGTACCAACAACAAGGATATTAAAGTCTAATTTGAGTTTAATGGCGCACCTGCAAGGTTTTCAGCCGCAGACTTTAGACAGGCAGCTTTTAGCTCTGTGGCATGGCAACTGTCGGCCAACGCCAAAGTACTTGCAACTGAATTAATGGCTATATCTTTGCACAAATAAGACTCACACACCAATCCTAGTCTCACCAAACCGTAATTTCTGCAGCAGCTAATAACTTCCTGACTAATGTGTCAGAAACACAAGATGCTGTTGATGTAACTAACTCCTCATCTTGGATAAGAGCATCATCGTATATAAAGTGAAGCATTGCCTGTCAAATGCGAGATGACAATTAGGAAAACAAAAAAAAAAGATCTTTACAACTTTTCATAAAACACTGATTTTAAGATTAAATCTAAAAGCATAATAAAGACTAAAATGATGCTTACCTTTAAAAACCTTTGACTCCAGATCTTCAACTACCTCACATTTGTCTTCCTCCATACCTTCCATCAATTCATCTCCAAATACAAGGGATCAAGCAGCCAATACCAACTTACGAGCATGAAGCTTTTCACTAGCAATTTAGAAAACAACATCTGAACCTTCCTGATACGGAAGTAGTGCCAGATCAGTAAGAAAATTCAGCAGGCATGGGTTCAGGTTCTGCCAATAATAAAGGAAGCACAGGTTGCACGTTACAAAATTCAACAGGCGTCTTTCACTAGCTGACAAACATGTTGAAACTGAATACAGTTCACTTATTCCTACTATGAGGAGTCAGATTCTGAATTGTGATTCAAATCTTAAGCCAACAGAATGAATAGTCGAAAGTTAGTCATTTTCCATTATAATATTTCACTACAGACGTAAGTTATCATTTCCATAGCACTTAGCCACTTACTATTTTATTTCACCTTCTACTAGCATATAATAAAAAGTAGGCAACCGCATACTAAGATATGACTACATTGGTGGATACCAAAAAGAAAAGAAAGAGTATAACATGAAAAAACATACCTGGATTATGGTTTCTGCTAACCATGGTACTGTCCAGGGTTTCCAGATGCTATGATTGGAGGAACCAAGTCGATAACATGAAAAAACCTAACTATAACTCTGATTTTCTAATCACATTTTCTCTTTGATTATGGTATGATTAGAGGAACCAAGTCGTATCATTGTTAAGTACAAGAATGATAAAGCTCAAACAAAATTGCTGGCAAGGAATGTACGTCTAGTTGTAACACAACAAGCATAGAAAATTGAAAGGAGAAACTTGATGATGGAACAAGAGAGTTAGACTTAAGGATAAAAATATGCCCTCTTATTCAAGGCTAATTGAGGAGCCTTCTAACATGATGAAACCAACAGTCAATACAAAGAGGGAAAATATCAAACTAATAGTTCTATATCGTTGAATTAGTTTCAACTCCTTGGGTTTTGTTCATTGTTATAATCCCATAATCTGTATATAGCAGGGTTAATAGCTACTTACAAGACTATGATAGCACAACATCAAAGACTCGATAAACCAATCACTTCCCTAAGTCCTTGACCATAACCTACTTTCCCAACTGAAGAAACAAATCTCATAAACAATAGTTCCGGTATAAAAGCAATGCAATTTGATATCCGGGTACATAATTCGTACATAGCCTGTCTAGTAAACCAAGAGATACATATCCAAAAACAAGAAACTTATCTGGAAAGTAGCGTGTCAGAATGTGCCTTGAATACTGGTACTACGATACACAACTACTTAACACAAATTTATTTTGAGGAAAACGGAATGTTCCTGTATTTAGAGCAATTTAAAAATGATAACAGGAACAAGAATATTAGACTTACGATACTGTGATACGCTTGTAACTTTTTGAATAAAATGGAGTGAATCTTAATCCCTAGTAATCTGAATTAGAAAAGAAGACGATAGCAACATACTATGATTTTTGTCCAAAAAAAACCAGGGTTCATCTGGGACGAGAGATAAGAAAGTTTATCCTTGTTTCGCTCAAATACAATCTTCATGTTATCCTCCACAGCATTTTCTGCTCTGGTCACATCGACCTGAACAGAATGATCAATGCCAAGATGCTTCTTTCCTCAGATTTATGCACAAAGTTAATGCACAGAGATATTTCAGTACAGGGCATTCCACAGAAGAGTAAACACTGACCTCCACAATCCACTTCCATATGGGCATCCAACGACGAAACTGTGATACAAACGCACCTAAAAGAGAAACATCGACTACGAATTGAAGTACCACAAAAAATAGACATTGCAATATAGGCACACAAAGGAATTCTTAGTTTCTTACCAGCCAACTTTCACTTCAACTAACCCATGGGAAAGCTTCCTTTGACTTCATTTTCCGTTTCTGCAATCTATATGATGTCAATACATTTCCCGTTTCTGCAATCTATATTATCACACAACAAATGGCAGAAGTACAACCAAAACTCAAGCATGGCTCAAAACATTAGTTCATGGGAAATAGTACAGTTAATCCAACAAACTCAGTGGCTGTCTGTTTCTCATCAGGATGTGAAAACCATTGATATTTCCTTGCAAATTTAATAGCTGCTTCTTTGCAAGTTCCAACTGCATTGACACAGTACTATACTTCAGCAAACATTGAACATACGCAGCAAATTGAATATGAAGATAATAATCAATCATGTTACAAATCTTCCCATATCAGTTAAAAATCTAATGTATATGTGATGAAGAAAAAACTAACAAACCTCCAATGAATCCATATCTTGCAAAGATAGTTTCTTAAATATCATCCCAAGTGCATCAGGAAGTAGTTCATCCCAGCATCTCAATTCACCTCCTTCCGTATAAACAATCTCCGCACAAATAAACAAACAACAAATCAGAAATCCATCACACAGGTAAACCCAATCCAGAAATCAAAACCGACCATGGACAAAACTTTTGTGAATTTAACAGAGAGAATGAAAAATGTAATTGATAGATGTAGCTGTGAATCTTGATTTAACCAAACAACGATTTGTTATAGCACCAGTAATCTGAATTAGAAAAAAAGAAAAGAAAAAAAAAGAAAGTACAATTGATGTGAAAGCATTAAGACTCTGGGTTCCTTCAACATCACAAAATGGAAATAATGCAACTATCACACGACATATAGCCTCAATTGGGGTAAAAAGATGAGAACTTTCAATCCTTAAGACAACCATATCAAATATTACATTCAAATTTCTCCGACAAACTGTTTTAAACTAAAAAAAAAAACGAATTTTCTACCAAAAACCGGTCCATTTCAAGCCTCAGAAACATGCAATTGACAAACTTTCTTCAAACCCTAATTCCAGACCCTACTTTTCACCAAATCTACAAAACAATTTTTCTATGTTTCAAGAACTAATGCGGTACTAAATTCTCATATAAAGTTTAACACAAACCCAAGAATTAGAGTATGCAAAGCTCTATCGAACACATACAAGGGGTTAAATTTATGAAATCTAAAGTAAAAATACTTACCGCTGTAGCTGTGAATCTTGATCTAATCAAATAACGATTTGTTATGGGAGTAATCTGAATTAGGAAAAAAGACAAACAAAACGAGAGTTAGATAGATGACTGAGAAAATTAGGGCTCATCCGGAACCAGAGATAGGAGAGAGACTTTTTTTTTCTGGAATGACCTCTTTCCAAATTTATATGGCCATAGTGTAACACGCACTATTTTGAGAGGATACGCACGGTATTAATAATAAACATACTGCCCAGCTTGGGGATTACTGAAAGCTCATGGTAGTTTATACAAACTCATTCCAAGCCGTGGTAGCGGGCAATAATATGCCCCAAAAGTGCCTTCCAAACGCAATTTTCCCTTCTTTCACCAGTACAGAAATGGCCTTTAGCCACGCCAAATATAAATTTCCCTGTCATGCCTTTTTGTTTTTGCCGTGTCTATAGGGTATACTTCTACCCTATAGACACGCAATGTACAATGGGCGTGTTTATATAAGTGCTTTCAGCCATGCCAAGGCTACTAGCGTGTCAAAATTTCAACCGTTTAGTCACGTTAACTTCAAATATTTGATTGGGAGTGTTTATAGACCAGTCTGTGGCCACATTAGGTATTAGGCGTGTTTATAGACTAGTTTATGGCCACATTAGGGAGTTGTGGCGTGTCCAAAAGGTTAGTCACACCATTTAAGGTGTGGTTTTAAAGTTGGTTCGTTAGACACGCCAGTATATGCGTGTCCATAGTGTACGATTGATCGACACGCCAAATTCAAAGTGTGGCCAAAAAGTTCTTCTTTGGACACACCGGTATATGTGTGTCCATAGTGTACGATTTATAGACACGCCAGTATATCGTGTCCATAGTGTAGGATATATAGACACGCCAAATTAAAAGTGTGGCCAAAAAGTTCTTCTTTGGACACGCTAGTATGTGTGTGTCCATAGTGTGTGTTCTATAGACACGCCGGTTTTATAGTGTGGCTAAAAAGTTTGTTTTGAAAAAATTAATAAAAATCTTTCGTCCATATTCGAACGCATGACCTCGAAGGATTTAGGTAACGTACCAATCCACCAAGCTGCCCATCTTTAGATGTTTATGATTAGTGTTTTGAAAATACTAGATTGGTTGAACTACTCAATATTTAAATAAACACACCAAGTTGAAAGTGTGGCCAAAAAGTTCTTCTTTGGACACGCTAGTATATGTGTGTCCATAGTGTGCGTTCTATAGACACGCCGGTTTTATAGCGTGGCTAAAAAGTTCGTTTTGAAAAAATTAATAAAAATCTTTCGCCCATATTCGAACGCATGACCTCGAAGGAGTTAGATAACGTACCAATCCACCAAGCTGCCCATCTTTAGATGTTTATGATTAGTGTTTTGAAAATACTAGACTGGTTGAACTACTCAACATTTAAATAAACACGCCAAGTTGAAAGTGTGGCCAAAAAGTACACCCAGAACCCTCAAGACTAATTCCCTAGCTTTCTCTGGAATAGATTCTGACTTGCATGTTCTGCAAGTTATTGGGTTCTCCAAAACTATTTCTGCAAATCTTCTAAACACCTATAATCAAAATTTATGTGGTAATCCGTTGCATTGGAATGCTATAAATAACTTGGGAGTCTGCAATTTGGATTCTAAAAGATCCTACTCCTGGACTATGTGTGCTATCAAAATTTCCTCTCAACTACCACACTGCATTTATGGTAAGATTTTTCATTGCTCTCTCAAGCATTCTTGTACTAATATGTTATTCTATCTCTATAACTTCAAACTTTCCTATGCTACCAGTTGGAGTAGTTCATATGAATGCTCAGATAAAACTATTAACCCCATAAAACAATTTCAAACCTTCATGATAACGAGAAAATTTCCAAAGGTGTCTAGTTTTCTTTAGTTATTCTCAAAAATGTTATAAATTACCAAAAATGTTTGAATGTGTACCCATTGCTTGATATTGTGTAGACAATATAAAGAATCCATGCCTATAATGTGTACACATTATACCTTTTTCGGAATTTAAAAAAAACTAGACATTTTTAGTAAATAACTTTCTGTAGAAAACACTTTTGGGCATAACCCCCTTTTAAATTCCCCCTGCTATTTACTATAGTCATCATATCAAGCTCAAAATCAAAATTAAACACAACAGCCACTCAACCAAGCATAATACAATAACCCAGAACCACATATACATTCAATTGAACATCATTGTCTTTAAAACCAACACTATCAAATCCAAAATCAGCACTATTAGCATTAACTATTTATCCATGAGAAACATATGCAATATTCATCCAAAAACATTTATAGGAATACTTACTATACCATCTTGAAGGGGATGGTTGAATACTGGTCAAGATCATGGTGCAACCCCAGAGGTCCCCACACCACTTCCAACAACCTTCTTGTTAGCTTCACTCCTTTCTGGTGCAGCCCTCCTCCTTGGCACAGAATAGTTTCCCCAAGGAGGAGATATAGGCACTACTACATCCTCAGGAATCTCATTAGAATCAGTTATCTCCCCTGGTCCGAATATTGCAATATCATAAGCATCCTCTGCCAACTGTCGCATCACTGATGCCAGCATGAAGATATTGGGGAAAACTACCACATCATTGGGGAGACCATGAGTGTCATTCTCCCGAATCTTAGATTTGCATGCAACTGGAACTGGTGCAGAATATAACCCATGTATAGCACCACCACAAACCACCTTATCCTCCCCTACAAGTACCACACCTTTATTAATCACAAACCGGCCTTTGTCAGGATGAACGGCATACACCACCCACCCTTTATCAGCCCCTTGGAGTTGAGGAAGTTGAGGATCCAATGCATAAGCACTGGCACTATCATGCATAGCAACCCTATTCTCTTTGACTTCTCCAACACCTCCAGTACCAACTTGCATGTTTGGATTTGGTTCCTCACTGCTGCTACTGCTTATCTCTACTACCTGTCAAATTGAAAAAATGGGGGAATCCCAATCAATAACACCATCAAAGTTACTAATAAAGCCAGTTACAATTACTAATAAAGCCAATTACAACTATGAAATTCACTTTCAACACCTTGAACCCAATAATTCTTCCATGATTATCAAAAATCAATACCTGGTTTTCTTGCATATTCATCTTAGCCTTCTTTTCCTCTGGTCTACCCATGGATTCCTGATTTGTAGACATGGCTGGGCGATTATTCAGATTTAGATATGCATTATAACCTCGCTTAGACATAGCTTCAACAATTGGAACATTGAAGGGATTTTTCGGAGATGGAATGTGGAAGTTACAGAGTTACAGAATTGGAAATTATAACTGTTCTATTCCAAATAGGCCTTATGGACGAGAAGACCAACAGTTAACACATCTCACCCATCCTTTTTCATTCCTCGAGATCAATTAGTTGAGATATCGTGGAGGCACATGCCTACTAAGTGCATGGAAAGACCTATTGAACGCCACCCCAACTTATTGGTTGTTCAGAGGCGGCAGCTATTTGGCAAGCGGACTCTCTAAGCAGGCCACCCGTGACCCGAAGTCAAAACCCAGTACCGAACTGCAGCTGCCCTCAACTATTTTCGTCAAAGATGGGCTTAAAGTGGAAAGTAGAAGCCCAATTACCTTAAAACTTCTAGAAGAAGACGTTGTCATCCTTCTGAACAAGCCCATCCTTCTGAAAAAATTAACAAAAAGCTTTCGAACTCAATATTCGAATGCATGACCTTAAAGAAGTTAGGTAACATATCAATCCACCAAGTTGTCCATCTTTAGACGTGTCTATAGGGTATTTTGAAAAGACTAAACTGGTTCAGCTACTCAACATTTTAATAAACACGCCAAATCAAAGTGTGGCCAAAAAGTTCTAGCAGGAAGAGCATTTTTAGCAGGTTGCAATAAAGCCTCCCAACTGGTGCTGCCATCTCCAGATAAACATCAACTGGTGCGTAAAACATAAAGAGTTAATTAGACCCCAAAGATAAACATCAAAGTTTGGTGACCCACCAGATACTCCCTTAATGGCAGTTCCAAAGAGGGTAAAAGTCTTAATGGGAATTAGGTGTTGAAAATAGGTCTTGATAGGGTAATTATGGTTATTAGAGTGAAGAGGATACATGTGGCTTTGAATGGTAACAAAGTGACATTACGGCTAACTAAGCGCCATAAATGGAATTGAATTGGCACAATGGGGTATTTGAGGGGTTAATTAGCAAAGAGATTACCATTTTCAGAGAGATCTTTAACAGAAGAGGAAGGTTTAGGTTTAGCAAACTAAATTGAGAGTATGGATGATCCTACCTAGAAATCAACCAATTCCATCGGAAATCTTCTAAATGCACCACCAGTAACACCTGAATTTGCACAAGCCAAGTCAATTCTCCCTTCTTTGAGCATAGAGGAATTGCATCAGTTAAGAGAAGATGCACAGTCTGAAATTGATCATCGGATTCAAGAGCAAACTCGTCAGAGAGAGGCAAAAGAGGCTATTCAGGAGAGGAATAAAAGGAGATTTGAGGCTCTCTACAATGCATGGCTACCCAAATTATTAGAATGGCAAGAACGGAAGGATGAGGAAAAGGTTGAGAAGCAGGCCAAGATCCCAAAGTTTGGCAGTTCAACAGAAAGTGATTTCGAGGCCTCAAAAGGGTATGAGTATGAAGTGGGGGAAGTGGATACCAGTGACCTAGATTCGGATACTACGGAGGACAAGCAAAGGATGAATTATTATCATGATTAGAAGGTGATAAGGAGATTTGAATATGAACTTTCCAATCCAAAGATTTTTGCTTGCACCATGAGTGAGGGTGAACCTGTTGCAGTGAAGGTGAGTATTCGAATCGCTGATCTCGATGATGAGTCAAGTGAGGAAGAAAGGGAAGAAGGGGATGAGGATAATGATGATGAATTATCATCTAGTGGACTTCTCCTGCACCATATGATAGCGAGGACTATGGTGAAGAGGGTCTGGATACTGATGAGGATGAATGGTGGTAAGCTCATCAGAGTTACCAGGAAAGGCTAGATTTTCAGGCATTGCATAAATCCTGAAAACGATCAACAAGTTTTTTGCAAAACAACTTTTCTGGTAATTTTCCTTCCTTCTACTCTTCCTGATGTTGGTGCGAAAGATGGTAAGTTTCTTTGTATTTTGAAAATTGATGTGGACGGTTTTGGATTTCCTTTTATTTTGATTTTGTGGGCAAGTAGTAAGATACAGGGAATTTTCTTATGTTTGGATTGTAAAGTTGAAAGGGGTAGTCGTTGTTTCAAGTTTGTAGTAATGGTTTGTAATGAAAGGGGTTTGGGTTATGGCCTTTTGGTGAACGTATTTTGAGAATATGTAATGGTAATTTTAATGGTAGTTTAAAGCTTTGATCTTTTGAGGGTTTGATAGTTGTGTGAACTTGTGGTGCTGATGCAAAAATTGAAAAAACTTGATATAATGCTCAATGAGCTGATAAATGTTAAAGGAATGTTTGTAGTATTGGACTTGTTTTTGTTATTGTCTTCTTGTTTGCTGTTGAATCCATTAACACACTTAAGCACCAAAATATTTTAATGGATTCAACAACAAACAAGAAACAACAACAAAACCAAGTCCAAGCATTAGTACTAGTGTTTGGGATTAAAGGGTGAAAGAGTAGTAAAGGAGGAGGGTTTGGGGTTCAGTTTGCAGCATGTGTTTATGGATGCATGGTGTTTATGAAGAAGATCTTAGAAGATGTAAGGTGATTTTGGGGTTCAGTTTGCAGCAGGTGCATTGTTTGGATAGAAGCTGGGAGAGTTGCAGTGGTTATGATTGGGTAAACTTTTTATGTCAGGTAGATTAGTAATGTGCATTTTTGAATTTTGATTGTAAAAAGAAAGTTGTAATGGAACTGGTAGCCTATCGGGTGTTTAGAAGTCGTATTCTGTTTGCTTTGTCCTTCTTTAGATGTAATTAAACTAGTTGTGTTCTTCCAGTTGTTTGAATTTTCAGTAGTATTAAACTTGTGATGAATGTATGTTTGAAGGGTTTGAACATAATGTGTCAGTTTTTCTTGCTCTTTTGATTTCAGTAGTAATGGATTGAATACAGTAAATGTACAAACAAGAAATGTTCTTGGTGAATGATTCTAAAATTCCAATGATTGTTAAGTAGAGATGGGTAGGAATGACTGAATTAATGAATCAATAGCGTATATAAAATGTTGTTTAAGATGGTGAGTATTACTCCAGTTTATAAAATATTGTTGGAGTAAGATTAATTCAAAGACTATTTTAGGCCCAATTCCAAAAAAAAACCTATGTGCAAGCCTAGTATTATTATTACTAATCCTAGCATGACAGAATATTAATTAAATAATCAGTACAGCCAAATCCAAACGCATCCAACATTGCTAAAACCCATCTGCATACAAAACCTCACCATGATTTAAGAATTAATTTTTTTTCAACAATCCATACATTCATTCTCTAGTTAACAGAAAAATCCAAAAAACTACATTTTATCACCTGACTTGTCGCTTAGTCCTTGGAAATGGTTACTCAGATGCTGTCATTTGAGAAGTAGGGACTGCTGTTGGTGATGGTGCTTTCCTCGCAGTTCTACCTTTAATGTCGTCCCAATAGTAATCATCATTGGATGTCCTTTGCATGTCAAGTATATCTACCTTTGGCAATTTATACTCATTCCGACAAATAACTGTTGTATTGAATTCCTCGTCGACTTCATCACCAGCATATTTCCAGATTTGGGTAGGTACACCTAACACAATAGACTTTCTTTTATTTTCCTGGTCTGGCACATAAAATACCTTCTTATCTTGGGAGGATACAATGAAAGGATCATCCTGGAGTCCCAACTTATCAAGCTCAACCAAAATGTAGCCAAGTTTGTCTTTTGAGAGTACCCCTGCTTTGGTAACCCATTTACACCTAAAAAGTAGCACTTTCAGTGAATGATATGTCAACACCCATATCTCTTGTAAAACACCATAATAATCTGCCAGATTAAGGTTAATCCCCGCTTGTCTAATGTGCGTGTCAGTTGCCTCTATGTAAACACCGCTATTCTGGTTAACGGAACCATCATGAGATTTTGTGCGAAACATGTATCCATTGATGTGATATGCTTCGCATGTCTCTACTTGTGCATTCGGTGGGATTGATAGCCACCTTAAGTCCTGATTGAAGTTTTCCCTAGAGTCTGCCCACTCACTGTCAACCTGAAATACATTATAAGGATTAGCCTCCGTCTCAACGCAAAAGTTACATAGAAAGAGTGACATTTTCTGCAAACTCTTACCACTTTTTGTAACCATTTGGCGAACTATTCATGATGTTTTTGATCTAGTTGTTTATCACTCATACCAAGATATTTATCCTTCAAAGAATTATGGTGTCGGCTGGACAGTGCAATGATTAATGTTATTATCTTTATAGAAATTCAGACACAAAATCAAAAACTAAATAAAAAAATGAGGTTATTTGGTTAGATCTAGTTATACTTACTCAACGTAAGGAGAAACTTCAGGTGAATTCCGTAATACATAGAAATGCGCTTTATCAAACAGATCCTTATCAATAAGAGGAAACTTAGGATTTGACATTGGTTTTCCCCTGAAAGAATAAGAATCTTCGCCAGTGTCAGATGTGTTGAGTTTGTCTGGTGGAATTCCAACTGTATCATTCATGCTTTGTTGGTGTTCACTGATAACCTCAATTGTCTCTTCCACAAGGTTCCCTTCAACAATTCTTTCTCCAGGTCTGTTTATGTTTCGCACATGCCCTTTAATGACCTTCATGCACCTTTCAAATGGATACATCCATCGAAAGAATACATGAACAAAAATTTGCACTTCCCTGGTAAGATGCATAGTTAAATGAACCATGGTGTCGAAAAGGGATGGAGGAAAGTATTTCTCGATCAAGCACAACGTCACAACGAGATCCGACTGCAATTTTTCTAGCTCTGCCACCTTGATTTCTTTGCTAGATATTGCCCTGAAAAAGAAACAAAACCTGATAATAACATATCTTGTTGACTGCGGCATAATTGATTTAATCATAATGGGAAAAAAATGATTCATTAGCATGTGATAATCATGCGATTTTAGTCCGATAAGCTTTCGATATTTTTGATTCACCAGCGTTGAAAAGTTTGAACAATACCCTTGTGGAACCTTTATCTCGGATAATGTTGCACAGAGCTTGTCCTTTTCCTCGGGGCTTAATGAGTGACATGCTGCCTTTAGTATATACCCCCCTTTGCTATTTTCCCGAGGTTGAAACTCGTCTCTGAAACCCATCTCCTTCAGGTCCATTCGAGAAGCAAGGTGGTCTTTCGACTTAAATTCATTGTTCAACAATGTTCCTACCGATACTCTCGCATACATTCTTTTCGACGTGCATGAAATGGTGGACAACATGATACCGCCAGTAGGGGAGGAGCCTGAACCATATATTGAACTTTATCCTGTAGCGCCTTTCGGTCTCCTTCTCCTTCCCCTTTTTTGGGTCGATGGTCTTTTCGATTCTCTTCATCTTTCCACCTCTTCCAGGGTTATCCTACACGAATTCCACCACAATATTCTCCCGTCCCTTTCCCCATTTATTCTTTATAAACTTTACCTCATTGTATATTTGTGACAGGGTCATAAGTTCCGGAGCCTTCTCAGTTTCATCTTTTCCGTTGAACCCCTTCTGACGTCTGAATGGATGATCGTATGGTAGGTATCTTCTATGCCCGGTATAAACCTCTTTTCTACAATGTTTTAGCCTGACATAGTAAGTATTTATCCCACACACCTTACAGGCGTCTCGTCCCTGGTAGGGGCAGCCACACAGTGTGCCGAGAGCAGGGTAATCATTTATTGTCCATAAAACAATTGCACGTAAAGTAAACATCTCTTGTTTCAGCGCATCAAAACATTGGACTCCCTCAAACAATTCCTTGATATCCTTGCCCATCGATAATTAATGATAGCATGGTGAACTTTCTCTTCATACACAACTCTGGCGGAAGGTAGTAAATCACTGTCAGAATTGGCCACACACTGTGCTGTTGTTGCATGCCTTTCTTTACGTCAACCCCGTCAGCCGAAATGCCTAGCCGCAGATTTCGAGGATCATCACGAATTATGGGATATCTTTCATCTATATTTTTCCATGCTGGTGAGTCTGCCGGATGCCATAAAACACCCTCCTCTTTCTTTTTGGTAACGTGCCACAATAAATATTCGACAATTCTCTTTGATTGAAACAGCCATTTCAGTCTTGGGATAATTGGGAAATACCACAAGACTTTTGCCGAAAATTTTTCATAAACCTCGTGGGTGGTGTCGTCAACTTTCCATATTGATTCCCCATAGGTGAGACACTTGATGTGATCCACGTAATCCTTCCTATAGAGAATGCAGTCATTGATGCATACATGTATCTTTTTCATAACCTATACCCAAATCTCTCATCACCTTCTTAGCTTCATATGTACTTTTCATCATCTCATTTCCTGGAGGGAGCATGGATTTTAACAGCGGTAGAAGTTCATTAAATAACTTGTCGGAAGCTCCGTGCTTGCTCTTCCAGTTAAACAGTTCACACATTGCAGATATCTTTGTAAAATCGACACATCCTTCGTATAGGGATTTCCCAGCATCTTCGAGTATCTGTTGCATCTTCTTAGAATCCTTTGAAAAGTTGTCTCCTAATAAAGCACTAACCATTTCTCTAGTCTCTGCAGCATGTGTTGGTTCATCAGAGTGCGGACCGTCACTGCCATTACCATCTAGAAGTGTCCACCTTGATGACTCATCTCTTTCTCCGTGCTTAGTCCATACCGCATAATTTTGAATGAATCTAGAAGAATATAAACGATACTTAACTTTACTTACCTTGTGCGCATAGAGGTTGAGACATTTCACACATGGAATAGAAACTTAACTTTGCCCTTGTCGTATGGTTTCTGTTTCCCATTTGCAATATCCTGTTGGTATGTATGCGTAGTAAACTTTATAAATGCATCGACTCCGTCTTGATAACACGGTTTGGTTCTATCGGTATACATCCAAGATTTATCCATTACTCTAGGATCCATTATGAATTCTCAGATACCTGGACGGAGAAAAAACTTGTGAACATCTTGTGAAAATGCTATTGTGGTCCGAATAAAACTACGAAATATCATTGCACAGAGTAATATGTACACAAAGAGTAATCACAAATCACAATGTGAGTTCAGTCATCATATATGAATCATACAAGTAATCAGAGGTTAGCTACCTACATAGAGTTGCATGTGAAGACAATATTTACCCTACTATGACCATTAGAGTTACAATCTCAATTAACAAAGCAGTACTGAAAAGAATTACTTACACGGTTGATCCGATTATTCCGCAAAGAAAAACTGACAATGGAATATATGGTTTATCCAGAGATGAATCATATGATCAGAGTAAACCACTTGTTTCGTTTTCTATAGGGAGGTTAGAAGATTTAAGAGTAGAAACATGAAATGATTTAAGACGAGAGAGATGAACACAGAGGGTAAATGGAAATTTGACAATATCTTTCCTAATAAATAATTTGGAAAAATATTTAAGTGTATATCGTAAATAATTTGGTAAAACGAGAAGGTAAAGATCCTTCAATTTGCATGTTGCACGTTCTATGTTAAAAAAAAATCTCAGTCAAATCTTGTTATCCCGCTACATAATTTTCTGCTTTGACGTCTCTAAAAGACCGGAGTGCAATGCGACTAATATGCATTCCGTCCTAAAGTAAAAATCATAAGAACTGGAAGAAGCTATGGCCCCAATTAGAATTAAGTGAATTAAAACACATTACTCTAATTGTGTGTTTTGTCCAATTAGAATTAATATCTAAAACCAAAGCTTGATTTACCCAATTAACATAATAGGTTTGATCATTAATGGATTTCATTAAAGTCTCACAATATGATTCATAGATAACTTAATTAAAGTTCTTAGAGGGTGCCAGAGTAACAGCTGCTAGCATAGCCTTACATTCCAACTCCTTAGCTTCAAATCCCATCTTCATTCCTCCATTGAAGCATTGTCCTTGCACCCGAAAGCAACTACCTACACAATTCCTCACTATTAGCCCTATTCCACATTGTAATGAATCTTACTTAAAGAAGCATCAAAATGTAGTAGACACAAGATTAGTTCCAGGAGACACAAGTTTATTAATGCCATCTATTGGCATTTTCCTATTTGGAGTTATGTTCTGAAAATTCTTTAAACATCAAATAATCCAAACTAATGCTTAAAAAAAAAAAGTCCAAACTGAAACCATTATCAATTTATTAATCTCATGTCTAGTAATTCTTGCACCAAAGGTAATATTGATATTTAAAACCAACCAAATAGATCTAGCATAACCACATTCAAGGAATAGGTGATTACTGGATTCCACAGGATGATTACACAAACTGCAATGCAGTGAAGTAAATGATTGCAATGCCAAATAAGAGTATGAAGTCTGATTCACCCACCATTGAGTTCTGGTGATACTCTGCAGCTGGTGGTACTCCGAAAATATGAATACTATGAAGTAAACAATTTCATCTAATGTGAATGCTTCCTCCTTTTCCTCTAAGTAGCGCGCTTTCACGGCTTCATGCTACAAAAACAACACACAAACTTATTTGGTTACATATAAGTTGAAAAAAGTATTGTGCCGAATAAACCATAAAGATACGTACAAGTTGTAGATGGGACAAGCTATGGTGGCTTGCGTGCAATATCCAGTGTTTGATTTTAAAAAACCCAGCTACCGCATATAGGATGATGTTGTGCCTATCCTTGATTTGTTGAACACTTCTTCTTTTCGGGTTCCCATAATCTTGGCTAAATTTTTTATGTATCTTCGCCCAAAAGGTCTCGGCCGAGGAGCGATCTACAACTCGACTTTCGGCTTCCCATGCTTTGGTGATTGCCAAAACTTCTGTGGAGTCAAACGGTGCCATTTGTTGTATCTAGAGGTAGGGAATGAGTAGGTTCTCTAATAGGATACAAGTGGATTGCACGTGCGTTGCTGGTAGAATACCGAGTTTCAATTACGTCTTCTTCCATGTTAAACCAGTTGCTTAGCATGATAGAACACCATTGCAAAGTGAAGAAAAAAAATTTCGAGAGAATACAACAACAGATTCTCCTTTCCGGCTCTATAACAACGCCGGCTTAATCTACAATGCAACTTTTACTACTTACAACAACAAAAGCTAATTCCTAAATCAATAAAAAACCCACTAGTAACAAAATTTAACTCAACCTAAACCAAATTCCACAATTTCCGTCACAAAATTAATATTGTCTAACAAAATTCAATAATGAAATCATAAGGAAACGTGATCATCCATGTGAACCCAAACCCAAAATTACAATCTTATTATTAGAATTTATCAGAGAATGCTCTAGATGAACTCTCTCTGAATTAGTTTATGATCATAAAAAAATGAAAGGCCTGAACAAAACAAAAGAAACCCTAACAATATCGATGTTCTTCCAAAATTTCCATCATAGATAAGATCATAAAAAACTCTTAAAATTGACAGAACCCTAGCTTTACATAATATAGTAGCCCTGACATTTTGCTGCCCCAAAGCAAACCAAAAAATGTTGCCCCTTTCTTTTGTGAACCATACCTGATCAAAAAAAGAAAAATGCTCAACAAACAAAAACATCAAGCAATTTTTTTTCCAAAATAACCCTGAATTATAATTCTATAATCAACAAATTATCTGGATCATGTAACTACAATATATATGTATGATTATTAGACTGTGTTTGAGAACATTATAGAGTATGAATCGGGGGTTTAAAAAAGATTTCCTCAAAATACAATACATAATACTAACTGAAATCAAAGGATTAGACTTAAAATCAATTACATATTATACATGACTAGATCTTAACTTGTGCCGTAATGGCACGGGATGTTTTGTTTCTAATACGATATTGTTCACATTACTCTTGATTCATTTTATTCGTGAGTAATTATTTTGATATTCAAATAGGTTTTGGGAAACAAAATGGGTTACCTGATCTTTTTATTTTTTACTTAAGCATGTTATTCCAATTTATTATCTGGATTTTATAATAATGTTGTGCCAACATGAAAATAAAATAAAAAATACAGTAAATAAAAAATTTCCCCATTTATTGTTCCATCATACCATAATTTCAAACTTCAAAAAGAATATTTCATCTAACAGTACATATACCTAAACTTCCAATCCAACTCCATGATGTTTATGAATACATTTGTTCCGAAATTATTAATAACTAAGGCTCTAAAGAGTGAAGCAAAAACCCATAATATTTTCCCTACTATAGATAAACGTTATTTATTTATTTTTTGCAAATGTGAGAGTTATAAAAATGGAGAACCCTTGGCTATTGGAAGGCTGAGATATACACATGTGAGTTGAAAAAAAAAACTTATAATAGTAAATCAAAACATGTATAAGATTCTTTCTCAATCATATTGATAACATAAAATTGAAGAAATTCGTGGATAAAAAGATTTCACACAAACTATGCTAAGTAGTGCATGAATGACGTTCTCACATCTAGGGCTACTCAAGTAATTTGGAGTTTTAAAGAGCATAGTCATATTGATATTTGTATCTACATAAATTCAACTAACCTTCCGAAGAAAAATTATTAGTTTCAAGGTAGAGCCGACACAAACTTCTGTCGCCTTCAATGTATACAACACACATTGGGTTTAATCGGCCTTGAGATTAAACAAATACCCCAACATTAGTCAAATAATGTCTACAAATACGGGATCGAAACAAAGTGCTAACGGGAAAAATAAGAGACTAACATCAGTTCTACAAAGAAAATACCCTATATGTATCAAAGTTTGTTAACCAAACATGTATTCAAATTAAAAAGTCATCAACTTAACACAAAAATATAAAAGAACCCAAGTTAAATCAATACTTGCATAAACAAAACTTATAAGAGAATTTTGTAATTATTAAATACCTTTAAAATCACTATTAGAGATTTAATTGTATGCCTCGTTAAAAACTACGGTAGGATGAAATCACCAGATTAATCTGTAGAAATTTCACTGGATATGTAGCAATTCAGAGAAGTTTACACTGGTGGTGATGCGTTCCATCTAAGTGTTGTTCGATTGATTATTTTTTTTAGAAGGTTTCGGTTTTCATTGGAGAAACCGAGAGGGAGCGTTTCATTATACTCATTATCATTCAGAAATCCAAGACCAACTCTCCCTATGCTTATGGGATCTCAATACAACCTTAGATTTATCTATTGGACGGAGAAACCTTGATACTAAATATGTAGTTTTTAGTGTTATTTATTATATAACATGGCATCCAAATATTTTTTTCTTCTTCTTAATTTTCATGTATTTTAACCGAGTTTATATTAGCATTAAGACAATCAACCACATTTCTAATTTATAGTGTTATCCTTTTGTAGAAGCATATAACTAACATAGCCAATTACTACTCATCAAAACCGGCCAGTACCACAAACCACCAAATATCACTTCTTTCTCCACCACCACCATTTTCCATCCCTCGTAGAATATTGGGCACACTAATAACTTTTAATCCCACATGTCATGTATAAAGTTTAGATTTAACAAACTTGGGTCATCAATTAATTTATTCAACTATATGTTTTTTGTTAATACTGAAAATCATGTGTACGAACGGTTACCAAAGATAGAAGTGGTACCAAAAACAACCATTTTGTCTTATATGATTTGGTATCATCCCAAAAGTATTTGTTATCCACCTTTTTTGATCGTGTCAAAAACAACCAACTATACTTTTCACAATACAATGTTACCCGTCATATAATTTTTTTTATTATTTTTGATTCAAAAAGAAAAAAACCAATACCACCGCCATTAAAACCATCCATTGCCACTATTTCTTCCACCAAAACTAATGTTACCGCCTCCACCACTTAGCAACACCTTCCACCGCTTCCACCACTTACTTATTCCTCTACTACCACCACCACCATTAATATCTATTGAAATAATTTTTATCAAAATTATTATTTATTGATGGAGATATGTATTAATATTAATTAAGGGATATTTATGATGTAAAATTATGAAATCATTTATCATGAGAAATTAATGAGACATCAATTAATAAAACACTTATACTAATTAATATTTTAGTTGAACAAACCATAACCATGGATTTATCTTCTCTCTAGACAAATCACTTATACTAATTAATAAAACACTTATACTAATTAATATTTAAGTTGAACAAACAACCACTGTTGATTTATCTTTTCTATCAATTCCAACCAAGGTGGAACAATGGTTAGAGGACACTCTTATGAAACAATAGGTCATGAGTTCGAACCTCCCCGTTATCATTTTTGAAATTCCATATCTTGACTTGAGTATTCATTTTTAATTTATAATATTGGAATGAACACCACATGTGCGACTTGTAGGGTGTGGCACGGAGAACCACAACCTTTGATTTATCTTTGCCAAGGATAAATACTGACCACCACTCAGATAGGCAAAGTTAGCTAAACTTTGCTTTATACTATTGATAATCTATTCTTATATAGAAATGGGGATTCAAAAAAATTTCCCCAAAAATGCAATTGAATAATACTTACTGAAAATCAAAAAAGGCACAATCAATATGCCAATGAAATCTATTCTCGTTATTGAATTGGGGGTTTAATTTTGCTTACCGTAGAGATGGTAGATCTAGTAGAAGTGGTGTAGGGAAAGAACTAAAAACTATAAGTTTTCTGGAGAGACTGATAAAAGAGAAGTAGTCTTTGATTATCTATAATATACAAAACTTGTTATATAATTAACAATAATCCATTAAAGTAATTATATATTTATATATGCCTTAAATCAATTAGGAATATGTCCTTTTATTTTTTCTTAATCGCGATTTTAACCTCCACTTTTTCATTTTAATACAGAACACCCCTAAACGAAAAACTAAATTTGCATCCCTTCCGAGTTGCTGCCCCAAAGTCAATCATCGTTGACTTTGCCCCAGGACCGGCCCTGATAGTAGAAAACAATTTTAGTTTTAGAAAATGTATCTACCTGAAACCCTAACGATAGTAATTTCAAATTAAGAAAAACATCCCCCATTCTTGAAATTAAACAAGTTTGCATTTAATCTGATAAGAGAAGGAAAGAAATTTTTTGTCTATTTCCTTACCTAGGATTTCTCTATTTCACCTCTTCCAGTCTTTCTCCCGCGCGTGCAAGTAACAGAATGAAATAATCTTTTTTCTTTTTTCTCAACTAGTTGTTAAAGATATTTTAATTAACCAAAATTTCATTTTACCTAGGTTTATCACGTCATTATGACATAGTGGGTAAGGATAGATTCCACTAGGGTACGTGTTGGATTAAAGCTTTCAGGGACCCGATTTTCTTGACCTATGTTTGACCTGATTTGTTTGACATTAGTTGATTAATTAGTTGTCGGTCAGGACTCAGGGACCAGGGTATTGAGATATGGCATGATGTCTGAGCCAAACCATGCTGTAGTTCAGGATATGGCCCATTTGTTAACTAATTAAAATTAAATAATATACACAATTGTGCAGGGACCTATTATGTTTGACCATTTTTTGGGAATTATACGGATACGGGGTACAAGTAGTAGTTCGGGACGTCATATATACGGGAATTATACGGATTCAGATAGATTGGATTCGGTCAAAAATCCGGTCAACGGTTCGTTGTTCGGAACGGCATACGTACGTGCATATTCTTTTTATAAATGTGAGTTCGGCACTTAAAATTCGGCTAACATATATGATAAATTGATAAGTATTATGACCTTATTACGAGACTAATTTGATTTGTATATGATTCATAAGATGGAAAAAAACATTTAGCATGATTATTTAACATGAAGTAAACAATTTAATCGCATAAATGTATTATAAAACTTATAGACTTTTAAACAAAAATCAACACATAAAACACTGGTTAAACAACTACCAATAATTATATTTAAATATAAAGTATATACAAAATCAAACAAAAGCCAATCAACAGAACTCTGGTGAGAGAGTTACCTATGGGAGTTCTAGTTCGGAAATATCATTCGGATACGGTCAGTTCGGATACATTCGCGAATCATTCATGAGGTCCATATAATCCGGGAACTAGGTTCGGAGTTCAAATAGTTTGGAAGTATCATTCGGATTTGGTCAGTTCGGATACGTTCGCAAATCATTCAGGAATGATTCGGAGAATTACTAACTAGGGGTTGGGTTAACCCACCCAACCCATGCCCAACCTGATCATTAGGAGAACATGGGAAATGTATTTCAAAACTTTGGGCATGCTTGGTCATAAATTTTATAAACCCGAGTTAAATTTGGGCAAGCATCGGCACAAATATTTCTAGCCCAAGCAACCCACCCAACCCTAAGAACAATGATATAGATATATAAAACTATTTTTATAATTGACATTATTATCTATTTAGAGTAATTTTAGATATTATCTTCAAATCTAATAATGAAAATATATATTATATTTATCTCATGAATCACGAGCCATTATTATCTATTTAGAGTAAGCCTTCTAACCCGCCCAACCAACCCAAGTCCCACCCATAGGTCAGGTACTTGAGATATGGCATGATACATGATCCAAACTTGTGAACCTTGGTAAACCATAATGCTATAGTTATGGCCTTCAAATTAAGAAACCGCCTGGTTTTACTCTTAAAGATAACGTTGTGTGCAATTAAGAGATTTTTTTTTGAAGGGGCAATTAAGAGATGAGACGGCTAATAATGATGTATTTTGAAAAACTGTGTCTTGAATCTTGATGTAATACCCCGATTTCGGCAGTGGTTGGCTGAATGGAATATAAATAATGATTTGTCCTTTCCTAACGCCGAGGCCTTTTCAGCACAATTGGCTCCAGAGTTGGCAGAAAACTCTGCAGTTAAGCGTGCTCGGGCGGGAGTAATCCAAGGATGGGCGACCATCCGGGAAGTTTCTGTCGGATTACCGCAGCGATACCCGTTGAAAACCCCACACTGCCGGATATCCGCAGTGGATAAGTGGGGACAATATCGATGGAGGGACGGGTCATTACAAATGGTATCAGAGCCGACGACGGTTCACCTTCCGAGGGTGGGAAGGTACGCTGGCGGGAATTGTTCAGGTGCTTCTCATGAGGGGCGGGGAAAGTCGGAGATATGGGATTGAAAATATATTCCGGAGCCGAGGACG
The DNA here is from genome assembly GCA_023529315.1 of Papaver bracteatum. Lineage (NCBI taxonomy): Eukaryota > Viridiplantae > Streptophyta > Magnoliopsida > Ranunculales > Papaveraceae > Papaver > Papaver bracteatum. The sequence goes on along the minus strand of JAJJWX010004466.1, from coordinate 636,730 downwards.
GCTCCAATTTAAGGTGGTGGTATTGTAATACCACGATTTCGGCAGTGGTTGGCCGAATGGAATATAAGTAATGATTTGTCCTTTCCTAACACCGAGGTTTTTTCAGCACAATTGGCTTCAGAGTTGGCAGAAAACTCTGCAGTTAAGCGTGCTCGTGCGGGAGTAATCCAAGGATGGGTGACCATCCGGGAAGTTTCCGTCGGATTACCGCAGTGATGCCCGTTGAAAACCCCCACACTGCCGGATATCCGCAGTGGCTAAGTGGGGACAATATCGATGGAGGGACGGGTCATTACACTTGACACTAATGAGGCGTGGTCTGCCAAGGGACAAGAAGTTTAACCATGCGCCATAAATGGACATTTATGGTTAATCTAACCACTCTACAAAAGGATAAGAAACTGATATGCAATTACTTAATCAAAACAAAAAAAATAAAGAAAATTTGCAGAGAGAGGATGATTAAGAGATGGCTGAACCAAACCAACCTGATGTTGTTGAAAATCAATCACCAACATTAGAAAATGCAAAACAAGCAACTCATGCATTAACAAGTGAAGAGGCTGAGAGATTGATTTCTTATTTAGAACAAGAAATTCCAAATAAGAGGATTCATGAAGAATAAAATAGGAGACAAGAAGAATTTTATAGGCAAAGGATTGAGAATGAAGAAGAGTACCAGTTTTGGATCATAAAATATGAGACAAGATGTACAAGGAAGAAGGGAGAAAGGCTAGAGAGATATGAACGTCATTGGATTAAGACAAGAAGTGCCACAGAAAGTGAAAGTGATGAGGAAGGTGGAGAAGCAGTAAAACTTGATGAGGATGATAACAGCAGTGAGGGATCTAATGATCCAGAAAAAGAGGCTAGAGAGAGACAAAGGCAGGAGAGAGATGATGCAGAAATGTATCTACTCTATTTGGCAGAGAAAGCTCAACCCAGGATATTTGCTCGTACTATGTCTGAACCCCTGAATGTGGATTCATACGGTGAGGAGATATCAGGGATGGATGTAGATGGAAATCCTATTACATAAGAGGTTCAGCAAGAAGAAAATGAAGGATCAGAAGATGGTGAATATTATGAAGATGATGAGGATGGAGGTTATGGTCCTACAGCTTCTACCATCACTGATAGTGGGGTAGTCTTTTCCTATGAAGAATAGGGATTTAACACCGACGATGACGATGATCAGTGGTGATCATCTGAAGAGCATTGGGAAAATCTTTTGAGGAAGACTTAGGAGGATTGCATTCCTTGAAGTCTTCAGATCATCTTCGTGAAAATTCACAAAGATTTGCCTAATGCTTGTAGTTGTTGGTGCTGTTGGAACTGAAGGAGAGGTCTAGTCTTCTGTAATACATGATACATCTTCTAATGTTTGGTAAGTGTTTTTTTTTGGGGGGGTTTTATTTCGGCACAAGGTTTGATCTTGTAAAGGTGTTGTTTTGGTGTTGACAAAGATCAAACTCGGTAGTAGTAGTAGTGGTAGGTATTTTGCTGGTACTTGTTATGGAGGTTATGAGAATTTTTCTTATCGGACGGCATCGGAGTTGGTTGTTCAGGTGTAAGTCGAAATGGAATTGGTAGTGTGTCTAGTTCTTTTTCTTACGGTTTGATTGTAAATGGAACTTGTTTGTACCCAAAATCACTTTTGGGCACGAAACACAAAGAATGGATAGTTTTGGTGTGTTTTTAGGGTTGGAGGCGAATTGGAGATCGAACCAAAGCGACACAGATTTTTACGTGGTTCGGCATGGTTGCCTACGTCCACGGGTGAATCCCCTTGGGGAGTATTTTTTCATTGATAATTGTTTTACATTCTGTTTTCTCCCCTATCGGCTACCCCCCTTCCTGGTTTCTCATATCCCCTATTTATACAGTTCCATATCTAAATGTAAACATAAATTACATTAAATGCCCATTTATGCTCCCATAATGAATTCTAAACGAAACTGCCCATTTATGTCTTCATCATCAATTATGTGTGTAACTGTTGGGGTTAATGCTGCATGTATGAAGCTGCTACATTTAGTGTTGCATGGCTGAAACTGTCGGAATTAATTATGCATGCTTTCATGGTGATTTATGTATGAAACATCACACTTATGCTTCATGATAAATTCTGCATGCTAGCAAGCTGGACCAAGGGTAGCGCTTTGGATGGATCTTGGTTGGTAGCATAATTGGTGGCGAGTCGGATGAAGGCTGGATGGCAGCATGGTTGAATGGCAAACTGGATGGAGGTCGGCTGGCAGCATGATTAGCAGCGTTGCTGGCTACAAGACTGAAAATTGGCTAGGGATGTGACTGTCTTTGATAGTTGACCGATGGTTGACTTTGACCATTGACTGGTCGTTGACTTTGACCGCTAACCTTGACCGGATGTTGACTTTGACCATGGACATTGACCGAATGTTGACTTTGACGGTTGACCGATTTTGACTATTGAGTGATTTTGACCATTGACCGGTCTCATGCGATGGTGGGTCGCCTTGGTTGATCAAGTTAGCGGGCTTGGATGAGGACCAAAAGATGATTCAAGTATCAATTTGGCCCATTAAGTGGTATTTTTACTTATGTTACAAACAGAACTACTTAGTAATTAGTGGTCTGATCTGTAATGGTGATGGTGTTTGTAAATGTGGTTAATGAAATTGCAATTGTCTTTTTTCGGTTTCTCTTTGTGATTTCAACCGTGGTATGTTGAAACAAAATAAGCATTATTCTCTATCCAATCTAATTCCCTTGATGGAGAGGCATATACACACCTAGTCTGAATCTACAATCTGAGATGTTCATAATCCTAAATCACCTAGAGTATGAATCTACAATCTGAGATGTTCTTAAATCATGCAATTGAGATGTTCATAATCACCAAAAGATTCTCAAATCAGGGTACAATTCACAGCAACATAAAAATAAACCTAAAATCTGAAACATAGAGATGTTCATACTTCATAATCACCATAATAATAAATTGTACCACTCAATAAATATACACAAGTGTGCTGATTTTGTTTTGCTTATTGACCTATTATGTTTGACCATTTTTTTATTTTAATTGTTGGTCAGGGACTTGAGATATAGCACGAGACATGAGCCAAACCATGTTATAGTTCAAGATTTCAATACACCAGTGTCACATAATGCCTGTCAACATGTGCTGGCTCTATGAAAAATGCGTAAACCCTGGTAAACCGTGCATGATCAACAAGTGCCGGTGTCTATGAATTTTGCAAAAAATAAATTATGATTGTAGTAATAATGTAGTAGGAAAAGTTGCGTCTGAAATTCAATAAGGAAGGAGTATTTTGTTAAATAAGGAATGTAAAATTTTAATTTTAACAAGTGTACTATCTATCTCATTGACATGAATGCTTAACGGGTCAGGATATTTAGAGATATCTTTAGGGTTACAACAAGATTATAGGCGTCTAATTAGAACTGACAATCAGTAGTCTAATCCTACAATCCTAAATGCAAAATCCGCAAAATCCCACTTTCCATATATCACCTTGATTTTCGTTTGTTATATTCATGGTAAACATAACCCACCCACTATATTTAGATTTGCATACTAGATATGTATACGGGAAGAAAAAAACAACACTATATTTAGCTAGATTTGGATCCTAGAAATAAGAAATTGGATACCTCGTTCATAAGTAAAAGAAAGAAGGAATTGAGAGGATGAGTTCTAATGATAAATGTGTTGTTCCTGCCAATGGTCTTATTAATAATGATCCTCCTCCTCCGAAGGGCTTTGCTTCATGGGATGACTTTGTGGAAAGCATTGGTTATATACTAGAAGATTTTGTTGATGAAGAATGGGAATTAGTTCATAATAAGAAAACGATCCATGTTGAAAATGATCCTCCTCCTAAGGGTTTTGCTTCTTGGGATGCATTTGAGAAAAGCTACGGTGAACATTTGGATAATGATTACAATGAATAAGAACATGGGAAGCCACTAAGACAAACAAATTTATGGCTGAGCACTCGATATTGACTAAATTCAAGTTTTTTACATTATTTTTAGTATGCTAATTTTATTAATGTGTAAGCACAATTATGTAGCAGTCCTAGGCCTACTGTTCAATTGTGCTCTCAATTCTGATTTTTTTTTTGGTAAAGTTTGTCATATTTGGCATTGCAATTTATGAAAAATTTGGCTATTTTTTTTAACTCTGATACAAGACTCAATATACAGTCCCTATCATATTCATGATCCTATCACTTTAACAGCAAAGCTACAACAAAATCATGGTTAACCCTAACATCCAAATCTCCACACCAAGCCCCCTTAAACACATTACTCGTTCATTCTGTTTTGTCAAAAGATTGATACTCCAACAGATGAACAATGGACGGAAATTAAACAACATATGCACTTGGAATCTAAAGAAAATATTGCATCCGTAAATATTAAACATTCACAAAAACTATACTTCCAAGCAGCTTTACAAACAGACTAATTAAACATAAAAAAAAAAAAAAGATTACACTAATAACACAAAAACTAAAAATATATTTAACTAAACAAAAGATGACGGATCAAGATGTGATTGAATACCATTCTTGCATAGTAGAACCATGAAAACAGAGGACTAGATCGGTTATAATCCCCTTCTTCTTCACTGCTGTTGTCGACAATCGTAACGACATCTTTGTATGGCCAATCATCATCGCCTTCATCTTCATCCTCAAGCGCTGGCCCAAACCAAAATAAGTGTTCTGGATCATCTAAATCATCATCCTCATCCTCCTCATCATCATCATCCTCAAAATCATCCTCATCATCCTCTTCATCGCCTTCCTCTTCTTCATCGTCCCCCTCTTCTTCATCGTCAACTGCATCATAATCATCAACATCTCCAAAACAAGGAACAACCTCGCAACCAAAATAACCAACAATCTCTTTGTCTCCATCAAGAAGAAGAAATCGGAAGGAAGTTACTAGAAGAGCAGTCATTTTGTCTGGTTTGATACTAAAACTTTTAGTTTTTGATACTGAAACCCTAGTTTAGAGAGAGACTTGGAAACGAAAAAGCGATACTGCCCAGTCTCCATTCCTTGCTCGTGTTTTATACCGTGACACACGTCTCTAGCTTAGCCACGTGCAAACTTGTCTAGTGAACAAGTATGCGGCTTTGGAAAATAAATAAAAAGTAATATAAAAATTAAAATATTGGATGGAAAATTAAAATGAAGGAATTTATCTGGGTGGAGATACTCCCCATAAATTTAGCTTTGGACGATAAATACTTGCTAAGAATCATGACATCGAAATATAAATTGGTCAACAAGCTCATCCAAGAGTGACATCGGTAAAAATGGAAAATTACCATTAAGCAATTTGTATCGGTGGAAATACTCCCCGAAAACTAAGATTTGGACAAAAAACTCTTGCTAAGATCATGACATGGAAATAAATAAAAATTGGTTTAGAAGCTCGTCCAAGAGTGACATCGGTAAAAATGGAAAATTACCATCAATCAATTTATCTTGGTGGAGATACTCCGCGTAAACTTAGATTTGGACGATAATACTTGCTAAGAATCATGACATCGAAATATAAATTGGTTAACAAGCTCGTCCAAGAGTGACATCAATAAAAATGGAAAATTACCATTAAGAAATTTGTCTCGGTGGAAATACTCCCCGGAAACTTAGATTTGGACGAAAAATTCTTGCTAAGATCATGACATGTAAATAAATAAAAATTGGTTTAGAAGCTCGTCCAAGAGTGACATCGGTAAAAAATAGAAAATTACCATCAATAAATTTATCTTGGTGGAGATACTCCGCGTAAACTTAGATTTGGACGATAATACTTGCTAAGATCGTGACATCGAAATATAAATTGGCTTACAAGCTCGTGTAAGAGTGACATCGGTAAAAATGGAAAATTACCATTAAGCAAAATGTCTCGGTGGAAATACTCCCCGGAAACTTAGATTTGGATGAAAAATTCTTGTTAAGATTGTGACATCGAAATAAATAATAATTGGTTTAGAAGCTCCTCCAAGAGTGACATCGAGTCTTGTCGACGAAGCCAATCATAGTCATTCGTGAATTCATAATGCTAACCAATCAAATAAACTAGTTTCACCTGATAACCTAACATCCCCAAACATCCTTGCCAATATTATCGGCTGATCGGTCCGATACGACCAATAATGCGATATCATTGGATATTCATATGTATCGTTGATATATCATGTTTCGTCCAGATTAAAGGCACAAACATGATAAAATCATATATTGTCAGCCATTATTTTAAAAAATAAATACTGATTTCGGTTCTTTTAATACAAATTTAATTGTAAGAGCTAGCTAGAATTGCTTCCAAGAAAATGAATTGGGATTTTAATCAAAAAAATTGCACCAAAAAGCATTTATGATCTTCCAAAGCACTAGCTAGTACTCCAAGGAATATGTTAATCATTTATTATTTTGCTTTTAAGAATATGTGAATTGGGAGTAAAATAGTGCAATATAGTTGACTCAGTAGTAAAGAAAAGATACTACTATATCCAAGGTACCAGTAACAAAGGAATTAGCTAGTAAAATAATAAATACTTCAGTTTGCAGTGGTATTTTTTGATCTTTGATAATTTCTACTTTAACAATTTGTGTAGAATATTGTAGTGGGACCTTGTCCTAAATACCAGCCGCATCACTAAATACTAGGAGTATATATATGGAACATTCGTATGATTGATCTTTGGATTTAAGGGTACATTCCTATGGTAGTTGTACTTTAGGACTTATTGTTATGTGTGACTAAAAGAAAGTATGAGTCAGTATTGTATATCCCACAAGATCTGGTAACTTTTGGTCTTATCAAAAACAATAAAAAGTTGGTATATCCTTCTCTCACTTATATTTTTTAAATTTACTTTTTTGGTAACAAGATATAAAGCAGAGAAAGAAAACAACCTAACTATATGCTTCTCACACCTTTGACTACCTAAGTAGATTTTGTCAGTTATCATTACACCTCAGTTTCTCATATTTCACTTCCACTAATATACGCGCAATCACAATGAGTCCCTTATTTTTTGTGCGCATGAAAAATAAGAAACTCTAGGTAGTTGTTACGGTCCTGAAATAAATGGGAATTTGACAGTAGTCATAATGAGTATCTTGTGCGGCCTTGTTGGGTACATGCAAACGAAAAGATAGATCTCTTCAGTACTCCTCTTCTTCTGTTTTTCCAAATAATATAGAGAAGATTATTTTTTGTTTCTAAAATGTCTGTCACATTGGGTTGGCTTGACCCAAATTTGGCATTGGTGGCAAGATCCCTTGTGGTCCAGTCTTTCCATAAATTAATGCTATATTTCTTCCATTTTGGTTGTGCCTAAATTAAAATTAAAAATATGATAACTGTCATAAGGGATTATGTTTATATAAGGTATATTATGGAAAACTGAGTTGACTCGACGAGTTAAGATAATGAAAATTGATTGATTAACAAACAAATATCAAGCAAAAGAATTTAAACACGAGCATATATTAAAGAACCAATATTTTTATATTATTCATTCTAAAACTAAACGAAGCAAAATAATACCAACATCCTCAGTATTAAAAAACAAAAACCACATTATTCGAAAGTTTCTTTGATAATCTGCTCAACTAAAACCATCACATCTAGTACTCATGTTGCAGCGTTAGCAGGTTGTGCTGGAATTTCAAGTACCTTTTCTTCTAGAGGTGTCTCCCTGGGTATTTCTGGTGTGCCAGACACAGTTTTATCAACAAGCTTATTCGAAGGAATGGGAGCATGGACACTATCCATTTCAACATAAGAAGAAGCAAGAAGACTAAGATTGTCAACATGAGCTTGAACTTCATCCAACAGGGGCATGCCCGGAACCTTACACACGCCATCAATAGTTATGGTGATCCTTAGCTTTCTAGGGACAGCCATTACTATCCTTAGAATTTTTTTAATGCTCTCGGTATTGTTCTTATTGGAACTCATTTTCTTCGTCTAATATATCAATCTATCTTTTATGCTAGTGTGGTTTGTACAACCTATAATATATATATATATATATTAGAAAAAACCCAAAAAAATTTTAGGTTAGGAGCATTATCTCCAATTACCTAATTTAGTTGTATTCCGCATATCACTCTCAAATAAACAAAATATAACAGTTTCCATATTGATAAATATATTCTCATATACGCGTATAACACCACATTGATTTTAGTATATAGTATGATTTATCTAAATACGGAAAAATAGCACGAAAAAATTGCGTAAACACAACCATGTTGATTGAGTACATGGAGTATATGCTTTATCTTACAGTAGATCATAATCATGTACTCTTCGCTAATGTGCATGCCTTGGATACACACTTGCCAAATCTATAGGTATCTGAAGTATCTCTCTCCATGATTCGTCATGCCTAATCTTCTCTGCACAAATTTCTATTTTTGGTGTAATTCCCTCGGTAATTCACACCTACTCAAAGTCGTATGCAACAATTCCGTCTGGCCAAGCGCTATAACCATGCCCAAATTCTCTTTTGGCTTTCGTATATTGGTCAACACCATAAATTACAGCTATGATTGGCAATAGCAATATATATTGGGATTATTTTTTTTCTTCGAAAGATTAATATACTATGGTGATAACCCTAATTTCTTGTATTCAAAAGATTAATATACTATGGTCATAACCCTAATTTTTGCAATGGACACATATAAAGAATGTTGATAAACTGGAATAAATCTCACACAAACACGTGAAAATATCTGTTTCTTGTTTGGATCATGGATTTTTAAATAAGGCATGCTGATTAAGGATGCGACCATTGGCCAAACGGTGTAACGGTTCGCACCCCTTCGTATTACGCTTCATATTAACCAAATAGATTTTGAAACACCAAAAGACGTGAAAATTCCAACATGTGTGTTGTGTGGGGACACATATTGCATCCATTGGATGCTTATATAAGCATTCAACAAAAACGAAATCTTAAATACTTCTATATTAAAAAAAAAAAAATTCACCAGTAATAGTAATGGAAATGTTGCTGGATTTAACTCCCGAGATACTACACCTCCTCCCAAGTACATAAGGTATTTTGGCAAGCAAATGTGTATGTAAAGAGTGGAATTTTGTCCTTGCAGACAAAATAATTGGACTCCTTTTCGGTTTCACTCAAAAAGTGACAGAAGAAAAAGTTACGCAACTCTTCTACAGAGAACAAATTGAGGAGGAAGATTACTACACGATGATGGGAGATTTCTATCAGATGTTATTTGGAAACAATGGTACCTGGAATATTATCCGATCCTATGATGAAAACACGTCACACCCAATCGTTGGATCTTGTAATGGCTTGGTATGTTTTTATGTTTCACACCACGGCATACAAGATCCTATCTATATTATGAATCCAACAACGGGTGAGCACCTCCATCTACCACAAATATGTGATCCAACACCAACGCCACAAATTAGTTGGGATCCACGATTCATCGTAGGGGGTTTCGGATATTGTGAACATACCGGTGAGTACAAATTAGTTCGAATTCAAGTGGATGGTAAAGTGGACGTACACACTCTATGCAACAATAGGGTATGGAGGAATATCGGAGATTTTCCTTTTACTTTTTGGGATTCAGGTGTGTACGCACATGGTTGCATTTTTTGGATAAATCATTATTTTTATGACAATATTCAGATAGTATCTTTTAATTTGTACAATGAGACATTCCAGTCACATTCTCCACCCCCCCCCCCATCATATTTATGAGAATGGTGGTTTCAGTACTCCAAAACTTGGAATGGTCTTATCTGGAGTTCGCCTTTTATTTTACAACATTCACGATATTTATGATCTCCGGATTGATTTTTGGGCACCCATTTCCGATAATGATATTCATGCACGGGCACCCGGTGTAGAATATAATTGGGAACTTAAGAGGAACATTGTCTTGGAAGAGCCTTCGAATCTATGGTGGCCGCCTTATAAGCTTAGCCTTGGGAAAGAACAACGACGTCCTATTGCAAAACAACCGTTGTTTAGCGCGTTATAATGAACTCACCAGAAATTTGACAGAAATTATGGAGATAAGGTGGGCAAAGGTTAGAGTTATTCCTCACATGAGGAGCGCCGTCTCATTGAGGAATTTTGGAGGACAATCAGAAACATGTACTGACGATGTCCATGCTACAAACATATTCCGAGTGTAGTGTTTTTGTTTTTGTTTTGATCAAAGTAATGTAGTTTGGTGTTAAATATATATATATATTTTTAATAGTATTATTTTTCATCTTTGATTTTTTTTTGGTATCTTGTCTGAACTAAAAGTTATTTTTGAAATCTGAAGAATCAGACTTGGTCTTATTTTGGGTAATAATGGTTGGTATTTTATTTAATGGAGTTAATGATTTAAACATATTCCCGACGAATTTAGAGGGGGATTTTCTTTTATGGTGGTCAATTTGGTATAGGGAGGCATTTCTATATTGCAGTTGTATTTATGGTTATAAATTTTTCGAATCTATAGGGAGACTTTTATGTGTTCATTATAATAAAATCCGAGAGGGGAAAAAAAATGTAAAAACGAGTGATAATTTGAGATGCAAAGGGTATAAGTGATTCATAGACAAATCAATGATGATATTCTTGAAAATGCATTTATAGACAAATCAATGATGACATTCTTGAAAATGCATACTAATGAAAAAGATTCAGTCGTCAACAGTCCACAATTTCTCATTAGACACTCTTAATTCCAATTTTTCTCTGTACTTTGATGATACATATTTCTTCAAAATAGTAACTTGTGTAACCATTTGCAATTAAAATCTATATCATTATTTCCATTAAAGCAACTTAACCCAAAAAATCCACCAGCTATAAGAAAATTGGAATTGATAGAGTCTTACCTATTGCCAGCAATCACTACGAGTCGTAATCCGACCTTTCCCTCTCCGATCCCATATCAGTTTCAGAATCAGTCACTATGTTGAGTATGACCTCATTTTCATGTGGTGTTCATGATAGGTACACCTGATACTCATCCTCTATATTGATTTTATCCTCAGGGTGGTTTGTATAATCCTTATATCTTCTAGCCCTAATCCTTCTCATTAACAACACACCTTGTCTCCTTTCCTTAGTATGCAACAACTGCAAAAATTCTTCTAGGTATTCTTCATCTTTTACTTTCTCGTTGCTTCTCTTCTTTTTCTCTTCATTTTCTGCCTTATATACTGAGTTTGCATGAAAAAACTCATTCCACAACAGATCCATATCATCACCTTGGTTATTGTTCTACAAACCTACTTCTTCCTCTTCTCTCATATTCCTTACCTCTTCTTTCTTCCTCATTTTATTCAATCTTATTACTTTGCATATATAGTACTTAACTTTTTCTAGTTGCTCCAAATCCATTTCAGATACTGCTAATTTGAACCTCATCATCACTTCCTTTCTCTCCAATCACTCCTCCTTATCAACTTCTTCCCCTGTCATTAGGGTCTTGCCTTTTGATGGTTTGGAACCACTCTCTTTTTCTGGGTTATTTGGAGACATGTGTCTTTGAAATTTCGATTGGAGAAGTTTTTTTCTTCTTAAAACACAAAAAATCCTATCTGGCCTAAAATATAGGAACTCTCCAATATCTCATTGGATAACTACTTCATGACGTAATGGTTATCCTTTAGATTTTGTTTGCTTTTAAATAAAAATAAAGTTATAGGTTTAAGCTATAACCGCTTATGAGATAAAACTGGCAAATATGCTTTACTTGCCTGCTCATTAAGCACACGACCTTTCAAAGATAAAACATGCAAATATGTGTTACTTGTCTGCATGCTCATTAAAGGCGCGACCTTTCAAATAATGCCTGCTCATAAAGGACGCAACCATTTGCCAACATGTGTATTGGATGTCTATATAAGCATTACTCATACATGCTTGTAGCATTCTATAATATTAAGAATTTTTTTTTTTTTGATAATCTTTCATCAGTATAATGGTGATGGATATGTTGCCGGAATTAACTACCGAGATACTACCGCACCTCCAAACTGCAGAAAGCATTTTAGCAAGCAAATGTGTTTCCAAAGAGTGGAATACTATCCCCAGGGACAAAAGAATTGGACTCCTATTTGGTGTCACACCAAGAATAGGGAAAGAAGTTACTCAACTCTTTTATAGAGAGGAAGATTTCAACCCGATCGTAACAGCCAACAATCACGACGCCCCGAATGATGGAACCCATGAAGATTTGACTAAGTTGCACACAATAGTTGGATCTTGTAATGGTCTGGCTGGTTTTTATGTTTCACACCATGGCATACAAGATCATGTATATGCTATGAATCCAAAAACTGGTGAGCAGCTACATTTTCCACAACTATGCATCCCAATTATTGCACGAGATCAAGTACTTTCTTGGTATCCTGTAATTGGGGGTTTCAGATACTGTCAATATACCGATGAGTACAAGGTATTTCGAATTCACAAGGATGGTAAAGTTCAAATAAATACTCTAGGAGACAAGAAGGGATGGAGGAACATAGCATGGGAGATTCCTTATATTTTTCGGAGTTCAGGCGTGTACGCACATGGTTGTATTTTTTGGAAGTATTGTTGTCAGTGGGATAGTGGCATAGTTTCTTTCAATTTGGACACTGAGATATTTCACCAACATTCGCGACCCCCGCATCATATTCCTAGGAGTGAATTCCCTTCAGTTGAGAAGTTTATGTTTGGAGTTCGCCTTTTATTTTACTACATCCATGAGGCCTGTGATAAGGGGATTAATCATCCCCAAATAGATTTTTAGGCACCCATTTCCAAAAAAAATATTCATACATGGGCACCTAGCGGGGAATGGAATTGGAATCATAAGGTAAGCATTTTCTTGGAAAAGGATGAGGATGAAAGGTGGCCCACCTATTACCCGATAGATTTTAGAAAAAACAAGGACCTCATATTGCAGCAGAATGGGCGTTTATTGCGTTACAACGCACTCACCAGAACTTGGACGGAAATTTAGGGGACACGACCGTGGGAAACAAGCAAGATTTCAATTATTCCTCATATGAGGAGCGTTGTCTCGTTGAAGAATTTTGGTGGACAATCATAATCATGTACTCATGATGTCCATGCCACTAATACATTCCTTGGGTTATCTATGTAGCTTTTTTTTCTTGTAGTTGTGTTTTTTTTTTTTTTTTTTTGGTGTATTTTTTTTCTATGTACAATTTATTCCTTGGGTATGTAGCCTTTTTTTCTCTTGTAGTTGTGTTTTTTTTTCTGGTGTTTGGATTATTTTCTATGTTGAAATGTACAATTTAGTTAGGGTCATTGTTTAACTAGCCAACCTTTGGTTTTTTTCCTTTTTTTGCGTTACACATATGATCCAGCCGTCCGGGCCAACCCAACCCACCTAGGTAATTAGTCGAAAAGTAGAAAAATTATTTGGGTATTTCCTAAAAGATCATGATTTATTTTAGTTTGTTATGTTTAGAATGTATATATTAGATTAAAAAGGAAATTAGATAAACATGCAAATATTCATTCCATATCTCATTATACTGCTACAATATCTCATTTTTTAGTAATATGAAAATTGAAATATTCGGTGTAAATACCAAAGAATCGTGATTTAAGATAATGATGGAAAACCTAAAAAAATAGAGTTTTCAATTACACCAAGCATAGAAAAACACTAATATAGAGTATTAAGAGGGATTGTTGATATGAAATTGACGAGAGGATCCAAAAACGTCCTAGACTGACGCGACCATTCGCCAACATGTATATTGGATGTCTATATATATATAAGCTTTATACTCGTATTTGCTTGTAGCATTCACAATAAGAAAATCCTAAAAGCTTGTAATTTTTTTTTGTTTTTTTTTTTGATAATATTTCATCAGTATAATAGTGAAGGATATGTTTCCGGAATTAACTACCGAGATACTTCAGCGCCTCCAAACTACATAAATCGTTTTAGCAAGCAAATGGGTATGCAAAGAATGAAATACTATCCTTAGGGACAAAAGAATTAGATTCCTTTTTGGTGTCACACCAAGAATGTGGAAAGATAAAGTTACCCAACTCTTTTATAAAGAGGAAGATTTCAGCCCGATCGTAACAACCAACAATCATGATGCCCCGAATGATGGAACCCATGATGATTGGGCTATGTTGCACCCAATAGTTGGACTTGCAATGGCCTGGTTTGTTTTTATGTTTCACACCACGACATACAAGATCATGTATATATTATGAATCCAGAAACCGGTGACCACCTCCATCTTCCACAACTATGCATCCCAATTGCACCGGATCAAGTACTTTTGTGGTATCCACGATACAACGTAATTGGGGGTTTCAGATACTGTCAACGTACAAATGAGTACAAGGTAGTTCGAATTCACATGGATGGTAAAGTCCAAATACACACTTTAGGAGACAAGAGGGGATGGAGGAACATAGCATGGGAGATTCCTTATACTTTTTGGAGTTCAGGTGTGTACGCACATGGTTGTATTTTTTGGATAGATTGTTGTCAGCAAGATATTGGCATAATATCTTTCAATTTGGACACCGAGACGTTCCATCAACATTTTCCACCTCCGCATCATATTCCTGGGAGTGAATTTTGGATAAATACTTACCCATCACTTGGGATGGTCATGTTCGGAGTTCGCATTTTATTTTACTACATCCATGAGGGAATTGATCGGCCTCGAATAGATTTTTGGGCTCCCATTTCCAAATAAAATATTCATACATGGGCACCTGGCGGGGAATGGAATTGGAATTATGAGATAAGCATTTTCTTTAAAGAGGATGAATGGCCGACTCATAACCCGATAACATTTATAAATAACAAGGAACTCTTATTTTGGCAGAATAGGCATTTATTGCGTTACAATACACTCACCGGAACTTGGATGGAAATTTGGGGGGCACTACCATGGTAAACAAGGGTTGCAATTATTCCTCACATGAGGAGCGTTGTCTTGTTGAATAATTTTGGTGGACAATCAGAAACGTGTACTCATGATGTCCATGCCACTAACACATTCCTAGGCTTATCTATGTAGTTTTTTTTTTCTTGCAGTTTTTTTTTTTTTGATTCTTTTCTATGCTGAAATGTACAATTTATTCCTTGGGTTATTTATGTTGCTTTTTTTTTCCTTGTATTTTTTTTGTTTTTGTTTTGGTGTTTGGATTTTTTTCTATGTTGAAATGTTCAATTTCGTGCATCAACATGAAAGTGTTGCCGCTAAATATTGGGTCATTGTTTAACTAGCCAACATTTGGTTTTTTTTTTTTTTTTGTGTTACACCTATGGTCCAGCCGGCCGGGCCACCCCAACCGACCTAGGTAATTAAATTAAAAAGGATATTAGATAAATATGAAAATATTCATTCCATATATCTCATGAGATCATAATTTATTTTAGTTTGTTATGTTCGTTATGTGTATTAGATTAAAAAGGAAATTAGATAAACATGAAAATATTCATTCCATATCTCCTTATATTGCTACAATATTCGATGTAAATACCAAAGAATAGGTGATTTAAGATAATGATGGAAAACCTAAGAAATTAGGGGTTTCCTTAGAAATATATATAAATTACACCAAGCATAGAAAAAATTAACATAGAGTATTAAGAGGAAAATGAGTTCTGCTAAGAGAGACTGTAGAGATGAAACTGAAGAGAGGATCCAAAAATGTCCTCGACTGACGGCTGGTCCTCGTAAATTGAGGATTATCATTACTGTGGACGGAATAACTATTGTTCCTGGTGTTCCTCTCGACGCTGTAATTAGTTCTGTTGTCAGTGGTGTTGACAATGATGATGTTCCTATTTATGCTGATGTTATTCCTAGTGTTCCTCTGGACGCTGTAATTAGTACCGTTGAGGATGCTTATGTTCCAGCTTATGCTGATGGTCCTACTGTGAATGATGATGCTCCTGCTTCGATTATTGAAATTATTGATGAAGATCGTATCGATGTTCCGGATATGTCAGATAATCCAAAAGTTAACAAGCATGATCTTAACAAGCATGTGGAGCCTGATGAAGCAGAAAATGACAAATTTGAGGATGACAAGGCGCCCAAGCCTGCTGGTTGGAGTGATCAGGTTCACCTCAGCATTGCTAGAAGAATTTTTTGAAGATGGGGATGGTTCATTTGATATGGTTTTTTTTTTTTTTTGATGATATGGTTTGATTTATCGATTTCATTTTGTGGACGCTTTGAAAGTTATTTTCGTTTCTTGTTTAGTTTGCTAATTTTGTCATTGAGAAGAAGGTGATGTTTATGAAATAAATCAGATAATTATTTACAAGTTCATAGAGTTTACAGAATGCAATATACTCTTGCAAATTTATTTATTTATGAGGTGTGCATTCTTTTGGAAAAATAAATATAATTAGCTGAAAGAACGGAGGAAATGTAGAAAAATACAGTTTTCGCCCATGTAAACAATAAGAATCAATTTATGACTTTAGGTCTGATCTTATTATCTCCTTTCCAATACTTTTAACAAAAATACGAGTTTGAACAAGTAAAGTGCTATTGAAAGTAAAGTACTGCTATACGACGATGTTAATGATAATGATATTTACGTGGAATTGGATAAGAATAAGGAACCATACTAATCTGACAAACAACCAAACTCATCTAACAAGTTCTTTGCTTTTTAAACAGGGTTTTTGATGACCATTTTGTTTTTTCAGTGGTGGTTTTATTTATTTTTTAAGTACTGCACTAGATGGAGGCTTTTTACGCTGATAGATAGGTTGACATTTATGTGATGAATGATTCACGTTGAACTTTATGTTTTCTGGAAATAATGAACACGAAAATGGATGGGTTTAGTTTATTTATCTTTATTAGCCTAAAGACAAGTCCGTGTCCACGGCTCCAAAAATTGATATGATCTCAATAATGTTGTAGTAAAAAGGTTCGTTGAGACTTGTGAAAGCAATAGATTTTAGACTTATAAAAGTTAAAAATAAAGTAAACTTAATGGAAAATTGATTTCAAGATATTAGGAATAACCAAGACACTGATTCCGCTATTACACATGAATAAATTAGGGTAAATAATCCAAAACTCTAATTATCTTTTAAGTCCCTTATTTCTTAATTCACAAATAATCAGGAAAATTCTCAAAAATTAATTGTATCCCCTAAGCATAGATTATCTAAACAAAGCATAACCTATCTAATTGAATCACAACTAATGAAGAAATTTTTGCAAACAATTAAAAACTCTGCAAAAGCAGTGATTGAGTGAATTATAAATTATAAACTAGAGAAAATAAATAATTACAAATTATTCATGTGTAAATAGCTTCCTCATTTCCTTGGTTATGAAAGAATTAGCCGCTCATCATGTTGGAAACACGCTCAAAAATCATTATTATTGCTCAAAGGGTTTACAAATGATGAAATTGGAAGAAATTTAATGAAAACCGGGTTTGTAACAGTTATATTTGTTATAAACCGATCTGTTACAGGGAACGATAAAACAAGAGTGTCGTTGTCACTGTAGCATATGAGACTGCCTTCAAAACTGTCGCATTCACTATAGGAAATACGACTGCTTCTTTGCGTCTAATGTTCTTCGAGCTCTCTTCAAAGGAAGCAGCAGCATATCTCTGAAACTTGAATTTCTTTGCTCAATTATCTCTCCAAACTCTCCGTAAAACCTTATATGAGTACCCAACACCCTATATATACCCAACAGAACCTCCAAATATCACATTCAACTCCCAAATATTCTCTCATTACTCGTTAATATTTTGTTTCCATTTATTCATGCTTTCGTGTCTGCAGCTGTCAAAATATACTCAATCACGCATCAAATGAATGTGTACACGAATCATATGGTGCTAACATGTTCAAAACGCACGCCATCCTTCCAAAAATAGAACAAAAATATTCCCGAGCAGTGTTTTCACGATAAAAATGCGTCTTATCTGCTTCACTTCAACACGGGTCTTCTAGCCAAATTCAATCAAAACAAAGACCCATACCAAGCCTGTTAGGCTCAGTCAAGTCGTCCCAACCAATCTCAGCCATTGAGTCTCCTTCTAGACGCCCAAAATATCAAACCCTAATATGTTCTTTTAACTCCATCAGTTTCCCGCCAAAATAAAATTTAAATGATGAAGATGGGTGTGATGGATAAATGGGCTATATATAGCCATGGGTGCTGAGGACAAATTTGGGCTACACATAGCCGTGGCTGCCCCTTATCCAAAGTGGGGGTCCGTATAGCAAATTCCTCCGGGGGGTGCTCCGACCAACTTTTCGAGCCGAATTTTCCAAAAATGTTTATTTCCCCAAAATACCTACAAATATATAAAACACCATAATAAGTACGAAAACGATTACTAACAATACAAAACATTGAGGACAAATTAGACATATAAATGTGTCTATCACTAACGTATCTTTCAAGTTGTGCATATTGAAAACATAACTGCGAAGCTGTGAATGATTATACTCTAGTTAGACATAGTATTAAGGAATTACAATACGAAGTATGGCGTATATCTTTTGAACTTCATATATAAGACATCATAATCATATGAATGCTATTTTGATTATGTATGGCTATGGTGAAGATTTGGTCCTAGGAAACAATGTTTTACATTCGTTTAAAGGATGTACAATTCATAAACTTGTTTTATGAATCGAAAGGGAAATTACTAGGATTATTGGTATTGTTATTCATTGCAAATCTTTGGATTACCAATATGTGTGTTTAGTATAACCGCTCATAACTTTTTTATGTATCTTGGTAAAACTATTCACAATGCCTCACTTTTGTATTGGTATGGCTTTTATTGGTGAAACTGATCTTAAGTAATCACCTGAGATGGTATGATCGATTTAATGTAATTTGTATGACCAACTCTAGACATTGGGGAATCGATCCTAGTAAGAGGTGCAACCGATCACAAGTATGTGGAATCGGTCCTTGTAAGAGGCACAACAAGTCTTAGTAATTGGTAACCGATCCTATGACTTGTGCAACCGAATACAAGTAGATACCATAATTATGTGGTAACCAATCCTAGTACCTAGTCAACCAATTTTTTGAAAGCTAGTGTGACTGATCCTAATACCCACATGGAGGTAGTTAAGAAGCTTTGTGTTTTGGTAGAACCGTGAAACCCATTAACGGTGATTTAATAGGATAATCAATCACATAGTTCATGGAAGTCAGATGAACCAATTCTAAACTTGTTAGGAAGTGTGGAAAATCGGTTCCAAGATTGTAAATATGAAAAAGGATTTACAAAGTAAAGATGTAGACATACTTTGAACTTGTGCAGTAAATCTTATCTTTTATTGTTCAAAGATATTCCTTAATAACTAAAGGAGAATCCCAGATCGAAATAAATTAAGAATCTTTTAATTAAGGTTTTTAGTTTTATATGCTTTTAATTTCCAGCAATTAAATGCATATCTTTAGAAAATAAAAATTAGTAATTTGCATTTACTAATTAGAGATTTTCTACTGAGATTTCGGTCAATATTTGGACAGTACATTTCCAGGAATTATGAAAACAAATTTTGCCTTTATTGCATATCTTTGAGAATATTCAATTTTGGAAATTCCTTGGTGTCCAAACTTCCTTGGTCTATAAATATTGAAGTTTGCATTTCGAGCAAACTAATCCTCAGAGCCAGCAAAACTACCTAGTTGAGTTGTTACTGGTGGAGCCGTCTATTCGGAGAGGAAAGTACCCTAATTAGGAGAAATCTCTTACGACCGCTCATTTTAAAGACTTCTTTGGGATTGGGAAGCTCTACGAGTACCGTTGGTGGGAAAGATAATTGCAGTTTATTATTAGTTTTCGATTGATTTAATTGACTAACGGTTTTTGAACTTTGATTACGCCTAGTTTGTTTATGCTTGAAATTTTTCTCTTCTGATATAAGATTCACTCAAACTAGATCGAAGTATCGACGGGGATCTTTAGAACTGTTTGTAGATCTAAAGACATCTTGTAATAATCCATCGTTAACAGACTCCGTTCTGTGTGTGATTGATCATAAGAGACTCAAGTTGTTTCTATGCAGGTGTTTATTGAAAATCTAAAAAGATTTGAAGAAAGAGAAGTTTTCTTATTTGAGTTCATAATGTTTGGTGTGCACAAAACTTGATCTGCTGGGGATCCATCCAACTATATTTGGTTTATCTTTGTGATAACCTTGATTGATTAGTTGGGTAGATCGGTATCAATACAATTCTTTGTGATTAAAAGTATTGATTGCATAGTCTAGACAATTACTTTGGTAGTTGTTAAATAGATAGATCTAAGAAGCTGACAAAGGAGTTTATTGGGATAAACGGAAGAGCCTTTTGTCAAACTCATATCAAGTAGTTTAAAAAGAGTTATTACCGAATAGATTTGTTGTTCCTTTACTGTTTGGAATACTAACCAAAGAATTGTTCCAAGTGCATGACTTATTACAAGTTGGAGGCGCGGGGATACCGAGCAAACTAGGTGAACTATAGGTTTAGTTACTTGGTCTCAACTATACGAAGTTGGTTTATATTTTGTATAGCAGCTTAATTCTAAGAGTATTCAATTCTGGACAAGGTCCCGGGGTTTTTCTGCATTTGCGGTTTCCTCGTTAACAAAATATTGATGTGTATTTTACTTTTCTTTTTCCGTAATTATAATTATTTTATTATAATTAGAAGTAAAATACACAAACGTTAATTCCTAATTACTTGATAGCAATCCTATTGTGTTTGGTTAAGCCTGAACCTATTATCAAGTAATCATACTTTGTTGTTGTATTGTCTCGATCATGTATCCATAGTCAATCATACAAGTTATCTTGTTGTCGTATTTTCTTGATCTCATATCCATAGACGATCACACAAAGTGTGAACCGATTAGTTGTATTATCTCGACTCAGTCCATAGACAATCACTTTCAGAGAAAGGACTTATATGTAGAATTTTTTTAGATTGAGGTATATTTGGATACCCACATCTTTTCATAAAGAAAGTGCAGCAATTCTAAAACAAGCTAGAATTCAATCCTCTGAAGTTACTATGCTGAAATACAAAGTCAATATACTTATTGGTATGGTCAATGATCGTGACTCTGAATTAAAGATTCTCCGTGCGGAAAAAGACGAAGTAAGCTTGTCAAGAAATTTACTTGTGGCCAAACCGGAAGAGAATGCTTTAGAAATTAAACGGCTATTGAGTATATCCTCTATTTAATGCAAAGTTTATTCTGAAGAGTCCACTATACCAATTGCTTCCGACAAAACTAAGATATTAGAAAATGTGACTACTTGTAATCATGTTTCTCTAATGAAATTGGTTTCAGAAGCTAAATTGTTGTGAATACCAATATTCCGCGGAGCACGTGTCATAGTTTTAGTAGTCACATGTAGGATAATTGTGTAGCCCTCGCTACACACAAGAATCGGAGTAGCAAAATATACCTTCGCAGATCTACTTTATCCCATCCCAAGGAAGGATATCTCGACGACTAAGATGAAAAAGTAGAACCTAGCCTAGAGAGAGGCAGCTGGCGAAGGAACAGAGGTAGATGAAATATCCAATCAGCATTAAATGTTCAAATCTCTTATCTACACGCTTAACCAAAGAACGTGGAGAGAGATAAGTTGGAAAAGTCTGACTGGCGAAGGCTAGCGGTGAACGAAGGTACAATCTGTACTGAGGCTGGGAAGTTCCCCAAGGAACGTGGGTCAGTCGAGGTGGCAGAGTCCGACTAGAGAAAGTGTGCGGTGAACGAAGGTACTTTTGTACGGAAAGTATATCAGGGGACGATGGACCCAAAGACAACAAAGATATATCTGGAGCATAAGGGGATATAAATACCAAGCTTCACCAACAAACAAAAGGCATTCAATATCGAGGAGAAGAAGATCTAGTCTTAAGCTTATACCTTTTTAATGTTTAGAACTTAAGTATTTACTTCAACTTGAGGTCTCTCTATTATTTTGGGAAGTATTTAAGATCTTTGTAACCATCACAACTTAATACAAACAATCACTCATTATCCCGTGGACATAGACAAAAGTCGAACCACGTAATCTCTTGTGTCTCATGATAACTTAGTAGCATTTAATTTACATTTGTGTTCTTCGTTATTATTGTGATCTTGAGTATCTTTTATTACTTAGCATTATCAGTTCAACAGAGATATCAATACTACTTAGTATCTGATTCTATGAGCTATATATATTACGTAGACTATGGGGAAATTAGTAGTCACAGTTTGGCGCTAGAAGGATTTGCTCACCAACTTGAGTTTTTATGTTCCTTTATTTTTTAACTTACACATCTTCTTTAACGAAGAGATCTGAGTTTAAAAATGGCGGATCTCACTTCCTAGTTATTCCTTCCTCCGTTATTTACGTAATTTCTTTGAGTTCATAGCCTCTATAGACTTACAACCTTACAGATCTACAAAGTTTTATGCAGAAAAGCATTCACAAAACATTAAAACTTTTGTTTTGTACTAAAACAACTTTTTCCGTCAGAGTATCCTCTGGATCTGAGTACTTCTGAGCACTAAGGAATCTCAGTGAGAATTTAAGGAGAAAAGATCTTACAAAGCGTTTCATAACCCCTTTTTTCCCGGGAGATCTTACACCTTTTTTTTAATTGTTTTCAACATTTAAGGTTGTTTTTTCCAAGGGTGTCATAAGAAATTAAATACCCATCATTTCATATGCTATTCTATTATTTTATCTAAAAACGTTGCTTAGACGTCTTCTGTGTCAGATCATTCATTGCTACTTTTAACGAAGGCACCCAAGTAGTAGATTTTTCCACTTTTTTTATGACATAAGGATAACAAAAGACCGAAGGCATGCAGAAACCAAGTGACGTACCAACAAGCTCACGACCAGCGGTTACGAGGAGAAGATCTCAAAAACCATCTCAAGTGAATCAAAAAAATGAAGCTGAGGACGGATAGAGCGAAATAGAAAGAAGAACGGCTACCAAAAAACCACCTACCCCTGCTGAAGGGATGGGGAAAACATCGGGAGCACAACCACTTTATCATGTTACGAAGCCACCTACGGCTAACGAAGGGTTAACCAGAACCTTAGCTCCTACGGGATGAGGGTTGGGAAACCTAACTCCTATCCAACTAGATCCTGATGCTAATGTCATATAAGAAAGAGCGGATGACTCTGAGGATCCGGACGACGGCATTTTCAGGGTGGTGGAATATATAATGAAGAACAAATGGCAGCGCAAGTAGAAGTTTTGCTACTCCGTAACAAGGAGCACGAGGATGCAATGCATGTGATGGCTCAGGAAAACCAGAACCTGAAGGATGTCAAATTTGGTTGTCATATTTTAGTGAATTAAAACTCATTTAAAGAGTCGCTTGATTATTTACTATAGTCAACTTCGTATAGGTTAGCTAGAAAGTTAATAGGATATGAGACTTACAAGTATTACGTGAAGACTTGAAGAATGTGAAGAATTAAAGAGCTACATCGACGACATCATCCTTCCTCTTGAGGTTAGTAATATTTGATTTGAACCATTACATTCCTAATGTATCTTTCAAGTCGTGCATATTGAAAACATAACTGCGAAGCTGTGAATGATTATACTCTAGTTAGACATAGTATTAAGGAATTACAATACGAAGTATAACGTCTATCTTTTGAACTTCGTATATAAGACATCGACATAATCGTATGAATTCTATTGTGATTATGTATTGGTATGGGTGAATATTTCATCCTAGGAAACAATGTTTTACATTTGTTTAAAGGAATTACAATTTATAAACTTGTTTTATGAATCGAAAGGGAAATCGCTAGGCTTATTGATATTGTTATTCATTCCAAATCTTTGGATTACCAATATGTGTGTTTATTATAACCGCTTATAACTTGTTTATGTATCTTGGTAAAACTATTCACAATGCCTGACTTTTGTATTGGTATGACCTTTATTAGTGAAACCGATCTTAAGTAATCACCTGATATGGCATGATCGATATGTTGTAATTGGTATGACCAGCTCTAGACATTGGGGAACCGATCCTAGTAAGAGGTGCAACCAATCATAAGTATGTGGAATCGATCCTTGTAAGAGGTACAACAAGTCTTAGTAATTGGTAACCGATCCTATGACTTGTGCAACCGAATACAAGTTAAATACCATAAATATGTGTTAATCGATCCTAGTACCTAGTCAACCAATTTTTGGAAAGCTAGTGTGACCGATCCTAGTACCCACACGGAGGTAGAACCGAAACTTCGTGTTTTGATAGAACCGTGGAACCCATTAATGGTGATTTGATATGATAATCAATTACATAGTTCTTGGAAGTCAGATGAACCAATTCTAAACTTGTTTTGCAGTGTGGAAAATCGGTTCCAAGATTGTAAATATGAAAAAGGATTTACAAAGTAAAGATGTCGACATACTTTGAACATGTGCAGTAACTCTTATCATTCATTGTTCAAAGATATTCCTTAATAACTAAAGGAGAATCCCGAATTGAAATAAATTGAGAATCTTTTAATTAAGGTTTTTAGTTTTATATACTTTTAATTTCCAGCAATTAAATGCATATCTTTATTAAATAAAAATTGGTAATGTGCATTTACTAATTGGAGATTTTCTACTGAGATTTCGGTCATTTCCAGGAATTATGAAAATCGATTTGGACTTTATTGCATATCTTTGAGAATATTCGGTTTTGGAAATTCCTTGGTCTATAAATATTGAAGTTTACATTTTAAGTAAACTAATCCTCAGAGCCAATAAAACTACCTAGTTGTGTTTTTACTGGTGCATCCATCTATTCGGAGAGAAAAGTACCCTAATTAAGCAAAATCTCTTACGACCGCTCGTTTTAAAGACTTCTTTGGGATTGGGAAGCTCTACGAGTATTGTTGGTGGGAAACTAGATAATTGCAGTTTATTATTAGTTTTTGATTGATTTGATTGACTAATGGTTGTTGAACTTTGATTGCACCTAGTTTGTTTATCCTTTAGAATCTTCTCTTATGATATAAGATTCACTCAAACTTGATCGAAGTATTAACAGGGATCTTTAGAACTGTTTGTAGATCTAAAGATATCTTGTGATAATCCATTGTTAATAGACTCCATTTTATGTGTGATTGATCACAAAAGATTCAAGTTGTTTGTGTGTAGGTGTTTATTGAAGATCTAAGAAGATTTGAAGATAAATAAGATTTCTTGTTTGAGTTCATAATCTTTGGTGTGCACAAAACTTGATCGGCTGGGGATCCAACTATAATCGGTTTATCTTTGTGATAACCTTGATTGATTAGTTAAGTGGATCGGCATCAATATAATTCTAATAGTATTGACTGCATAGTCTAAAATAATTACTTTAGTGGTTGTTGAAGAGATATATCAAGAACCCGACAATAGAGTTTATCGGGATAAACAGAAGAGCCTTTTGTCAAACTCATATCACAATGATTGAAAATAGTTGTTACCGAACATATTTGTTGTTCCTTTACTGTTTGGAATACGACCAAAGGAATTGTTCCAAGTGCGTGACTTATTACAAGTTGGAGATGTATGGATACTGAGGGAAATAGGTGAACTATAGTTTTAGTTTTTTGGTCTCAACTATACGAAGTTGGTTTAGATTTTGTATAGCGTCTTATTTCTGAGAGTATTTAATTCTGCATTTGCGGTTTCCTCGTTAACAAAATATTGTTGTGTCTTTTACTTTTCTATTTCCGCAATTATAATTGTTTTATTATAATTAGAAGTAAAATACATAAATGTTAATTCCTATTTACTTGATAGCAATCCTATTGTGTTTGGTTAAGTCTGAACCTATTATCAAGTAAACATACTTATTTGTTGTATTGTCTCGATCTTGTATCCATAGTCAATGACACAAGTTATCTTGTTGTCATTTTTTCTCGATCTCTTATCCATATACGATCACACGAAGTGTGAACCGATTAGTTGTATTGTTCGAGTCAGTCCATAGACAATCACTTTCGGAGAAATGACTTATAGGTGGAAAAGTTTTAGATTCAGGTATATTTGGGTACCTTTGTCTTTTCAATTGGTATCAGAGCAGGCAAACACAAAAGGATCTAACAAGTTGTATTTGATGCGATCCATCCTATAAAAAGTTGAATCTAATGCTTGATCTAGTTAACGTAACGACATGATTTGACTACTTCAAAAACTCGTGGTGGAAAACACGAAGGAAGTTTGTAATACTCTTATTCCTAATTACTTTAGGAACATGAATTATATCTATGTATGTCGTGGGTGACTTACATAATTCTTTTGATTCCATAGGATTGTATATCATTGTGTTTGATACTGACTGTGACAATGATACAATGCTCTATGAGACATGTCATATCTCGAAAATGCATAAGATTCCTCTCAAAAAAAAATTATTGCATGAACCATGGCTATTGTGTTCTTTTGGAATATTAAATATATTTTGGATATCTTACCAAAGTATATATATGTACATTTTCAGATCTAAGACTGTCAATGTATCGCTATCTAGGATGCGATTTTGGAAACTTTGTAACCTTACAAGGAATGATTTTTTAGTTAATAATTCTATTAACAATGGATTTCTTCATACACCACACAACTGTTTTAATGAAGCAAGTGATATTTTGAAATATTTCAGGATTCATGATTCTAATGGTATTTTTAACAAATATCATATTATGTTTAAATTTTTCTCTGCATACTCCATTAGGAAATTCTTGAGTGAATTTCAAATGATGTTATCAAATTATGGTAATAAAAGAGGAAACAAATTTTTGGACAGAAACATAGAATCAATCCAAGATAAAGATCCAGACCATGAAAAACCGGTTTTCCAAAAGAAAGACCTAGATATAAAATCATAATTGTCTCCCCACAAGCTTCGGTTTTTGATTTTGGTAGAATTTCCTAAAGCTAGTTATTTCCGGTTTTTGATATCTATTCTTCCTATAAAAGATAACCTCTTGGTATGTTCACTAACATATTGGGGAAGACTGGCCGAAACTGTAAATAGGGTTTTTCATATTTTCGCAAATATGAGAAAAAGGAAATCAATAGAAGAAAACTCTGAACAGACAAACTGGTTTTAAACCCATTTACTCCTCCTGGAGATATTCAGAAAATCAAGTATCCTCACTTGGTAAAAAATAAACATGATCGTACAATCTTCGTGGACAGTACATGCTTTGAAAGATATCAAGCTTTAAAGGGAGTAAGTTTCACTGCTGAGAAGAGATTTGATCCAGATGTTTCAGAAACCAATTATGTGAAGTTTGTTCAAGACCGAATCCGGGGAAATATGTTCGGATGTGAAAAATATTCACATGATATAGTAAGAATCTTTTATGCTAATATTCACAATATTAATCATGAAAATATTACTTTTAGTACTTTGATTGGAAGTAATGTTCATCATGTCGACAGAAAGATGATATCAAAAATCATAAATTACAAAGTGAATGGGAATCATATGATTACCGGTTCTGAAATTGAGCACGATAACATTTCAAAACTTAAGGATTTTCGGTAAACTTGTTGTAGCAACCCTTTTTGCTTGTACAAGAGATTTTTCACAATGGAGTAAGAAATTTGCTGAATTATATACTACCTTCTAGAAGGAAAAAACCAAATTGACATTTGTGGATTAGTTATCAATCACATGATTAAAATCACTGAATCTCTCAATACCACAACATTCCTTAGAAATCTTGGATATCACTGTCTCATCACCAAGTTGTGTGAAAACGTAATGGGGAACAACTTTGGAGATGAGAAAGATACTAAAACTGTCTCTTAAAGAATTATCAAGCGGATGAGTGGAACTCAAAAGGGATCTAGTATATCATATGATCAAATCTATATCAATGGAGATCTCATGTTCCACATTTTACGACTTGGGAGACAATTAGACTGTATTCAGAAAAAGTTGGCCTTTGCCTATAGAGATGATCCGGAAACTCTTAAAGGAATCATAGTGATCAATAATGAGTTTCTAAAAGGTGAACAAAAATAAGACTCTGAAGAAGATTCTGATGAGCAAACAAATGAAGATTAATTTGTCTTCAAGAGAGAAAATAGACATTAGTTTTTGAATATTTCAATAAAGTCAATTATGAATAAAACTATATATTATTTATGAATAAAATTATTGTTTTATAGTTTTTCTTGTGATAGTTTTCGATTACATAGCCTGTGCTTGAATGCTTTATATTATTGCTATGTATGTTTATGGGATGTTTGATTTCGGTTTTCATGACCTTAATATTCGATCTCATATGGTGTGAACCCTTATGGTTTGGGTGACTTTTTGGTTTAGCAGGATTAAGTTCTATCCCATGTTGGTGGGCTTTGTCAAATGATCATAAGGGGTTCTCATTGAAACAAATATGTGAAAAAGTCACAATATGTTGAATCGTTTGGTTTAGCATAAAAGCATATGTGTTTCGGGGTTTCCAACTTTTGAATTGCATTAGTTAAAACCGGTTTTCAACCTTTCTCTGGTAAAGGTTAGTCATTGTTGTTGTTCTTTTGTCTGCGAGAGGATGACAACACAATGGGGGAGAGTTCTATGCGAACTTGCGCATAATGATATATCTTTATGGGGTGAAGAGGATGCGGAATCTGAGGTATTCGAATTTGTTAGTTAATCATTTTCCTAATCATTGTTAGTGGGTATTTTTTCGTTTTCTGAATCAATTTTTCGAGCTTTTCTTCATTAATTCAAGAGATTTCATTGATTCCTATCAATGATTAGTGTTGTTGTAGGTTGTATGTATCAGTTTTAAGTATTTTAATAGTAATTCAGCGTTTCAAATTATGGGATCTGGAATGAAGATGGGTGATAGAGATTTTAGCTTTTTCTCTGCTTCTCCAATAATGAATCGTGTTGAAGATCAAAGTCCTTCTGTAATTCCTTCATTATACATACCGGATGAGGATATTTAGGAGAGTTTGGATGAATGGAATTTTAGTCTAATTGGGAGATTGGATTTTGTTAATTTGAAGTTTTCGGTTGCTGAAGAATCTTTGAGAAATCAATGGAAAACATCAGGTAATTATAAATTGATTCCTATTGGTAAAGGTTTTTTCATAATAAAATTAGATAATGAACTTGATATGAAGTATATCTGGAATGGATTTTGGAAAGTTAATTCTCAAATTCTTAAGCTGAGATTATGGGAACCAAATTTCAACCCTGCTGCTCAAAAATCAACTACTGCTTTTGTATGGGTTAATTTCCCTGGGTTGAGTATTGAGTACTGGAAAGAAAAGATACTAATGTTTATGGGTGATGCTATTGGGAGAGACATTAAGGTGGATGAGATGAGTCTTAAGAAGGAAGTAGGTTATTATGCAAGTGTTCTTGTTGAGGTGGATTTAGCCAATCCAGTTCCTCATCAAGTTTTAGTAAAATCTAAATATGGTTGTTATGAACAGGAGGTTCAGATTCCTAAAATTCCTAGTTTCTTTAACCATTATAAGGTGGTGGGGCATTTAGTTACTGAATGTAGAGCAATAAATAAAAAAGTAGCAAAGGAGGATGGTGATTGTCCTGCTGTTGTCCAAAGAAAGATTTGGAAACTTAAGGAAAAAAAGAAACAGGTATCCATTGGTTTTGATATATGCAACTCTCCTAAATCAATGAAGGTTCAGGAAGTGGAGAATGATTTTTTGAGTGAAGATGAGGTTGTGACTGCTATTACCCCTACTGGTGAGCAAACTACTGAGAAATCTATGGATCTTGGCGGTGGGAGTACTAGTAAGTTTCA
The DNA here is from genome assembly GCA_023529315.1 of Papaver bracteatum. NCBI lineage: Eukaryota > Viridiplantae > Streptophyta > Magnoliopsida > Ranunculales > Papaveraceae > Papaver > Papaver bracteatum. The sequence continues at coordinate 606,884 of JAJJWX010004466.1, read as the reverse complement.
TGTACTTCAAAATTTAGAGAATGAAGAATTTCCTCCTTTGAGTGTGAATAAGTTACTTGATATTGCTTCTAGTAGTGCTTCAGTTATTAACAAGGTTTTAGTAGAGACTGACAAAGAGAAGAGTGTTCATGAGGTTGTAAAGAAAGTCATTAAAACAAAGGCAATCATTCTAATTACAACTAGGAAGCCTAATAGTAGTAATTTAGTGAAAGAGAAAAAAGGGGTGAGAAGTCCTTCTACTTCTCAGACTCAATCTTCCAAATGAGAGTTTTCTTCTTGAATGTCAGAGGCTTAAGGAGACCTAGAGCCAAAGACAAGTTAAGGAGTTTAGTAAAAAAAAATTAGTCCAACTTTAGTATGGGTGGTGGATCCAAAAATAAAATGGAATTCTAAGGATAGTAAAAGTCTAAAGTTAGCAGGCATGAATCATAAACTTATTCATAATTCAGTAAGTGGTGACAAAGGAAATATTTGGCTATTTTGGAGTGCTTCAATAACTGAACCTAAGGTAATATCAATTACAAGACAAGTAATCACTGTTAATGTGGGAGGTGTATTGGTGTCTGGTATTCATGCATCTTCTTTGTCAGTGAACAGAAGAGAACTATGGGCAGAACTAGTGAAGATAAATGATATGGACTTACCATGGTTATTAATTGGGGACTTTAATACTGTTTTGAGTGTGGGTGAAAAAGTTGGTGGCAGAACTCCTTTAAGAGTTGCAATGCAAGATTTTCATGAAGTAATTAATGTTTGTAATTTAATACAAGCTCCTAGTTCAGGCCTTCAATACACATGGTGCAATAATAGAGCTGGAGTTAAAAGAATTGTGTGTACTTTGGATAGAGCTCTTTATAATTTAAAATTGATTGATAAGTATCCTGAATGGTGCTATAAGGTGGGTGTAAGGAGCATATCAGATCACAGTCCTTTAATGGGTTCTAGTATTGCAATACCTAAACCACATAATATTCCTTTTTGAGTTCTAAAAGTGTGGTTGGAACATGAAGACTTTAAGAGAGTAATTCAAGAAGTGTGGAATGAGAAAGTGAAGGGGAATTCTATTTTTATATATATGCAGAAGATGAAGAAAATGAAAGTTAAAATTAAAGAATGGAATTGGAGTGTCTTTGGTGATGTAAGGCTCAAATTGGCAGAAGCTGAAAAAGAAGTTATGAATGCAACTCTCATTTCTGACAAAAATCTAAGTAATATCTTACTAATGAACAATTTGGTGGTGGCAAGAGGTAAACAGGAAATTTTAACACAGCAACACCAATCAATTCTACATCAGAAGTCAAGAATAAACTGGTTAAAGTATGGTGGAGAAAATACAAGGTTTTCCATACTACAATAAAAATTAGACAAGCAGCAAATGCTATCACTGAACTGGAAGATGATTCTGGTGCTATAATCAATGATCAAGCAATGATTGCTTGTTCTTTAGAAAATCATTTTAAGGAGAAGTTCAAATATAAGGGAGTAAAATTTGAGGAAGGAATTTTTGATGCTATACCACAAGTAATTACTTCAGAAGATAACATTATGTTAGAGAGTATACCCTCAGATCAAGAACTTAAAGATGCAATTTTTACATTGAATGCAGATAGTGCTCCTGGACCAGATGGATTCCAAGGTTTTTTCTATAGATATGCTTGGGAGATGGTGATGGAGTCATGAAGGCAATACAATACTGTTGGAAGAAAGGTACCATCCCAAGAGGTTTAAACTCCAATTTTTTATTTCTCTTACCGAAAGTGAAGTGTGCTAGAAGACCTAATCAGTTTAGACCAATAGGATTGAGTAACTTCTTCTTCAAAATATTTACTAAGATTTTGACAACAAGAATGTATGGGTTGATGGGGAAACTTGTTTCAGAACAACAAGGTGCTTTTATTAAGAATAGATGTATCCAAGAACAAATTATTTTGGCGTTTGAATTGATAAATGAATTAGAGACAAAGAGAAGAGGAGGAAATGTAGGTTTAAAACTTGATATTACCCAAGCTTATGACTCTTTGAGCTGGGAGTTTCTTTTTGAAGTTATGAAAAGGTTTGGTTTCTCTCAAAGCTGCATCAATTGGTTACATCAACTTTTTACCTCAGCAAGAATATCAGTTTTAATAAATGGTGGACCAGTGGTTTTTTTTGATGTTAGTTGGGGTTTAAGACAGGGTGATCCATTATCACCAATACTATTTGTAATTGCTGAGGATGTCTTAAGTAGGAAATTGAGCAAAATGGTGGAGGAAAAAGTGATAATGCCTATGGTAACCTATAGAGGTGTTCAGCCAAACCACATTCTGTTTGCAGATGATGTGTTTCTGTTCTTTAATGGGCATAAAAGGAATTTACTAAAGGTGATGAAGTTACTCTAGGACTATCAATCTTCTTCTGGTCAGGTAATCAATCAGATGAAGAGAAAGCTTTTTGTGGGTGGTGTTACTGCTACAAGACATCAACAAATTGCTACTGAATTACAAATGAGTCTATCTCAACTACCAGATATGTATTTGGGAGTTGTTTTGAAATCTGGAGTTGTTAAATCAAGCACAGTGTGGGGAGTGGTTGAAATGATTCAAAGTAGATTAGCTAGCTGGGTTGGTAAACTACTAGCCTTTAAATATAGAATCACTTTAGTAAAATCAGTCATAAGCAGTATACCTATCTACAATATGACAATATATTAATGGCCTGCAGGTGTGGTAAAAATTTGTGAAAGACTTATAAGATTTTTTTGTGGACATGGGATCCATATGAGAGGAAGAGTGTTACTCTAAAATGGGAAGAGACTTGTGCACCAATGGAGGAAGGTGGTTTAGGAATAAGAAGATTGGAGATAGTAAATAAAGCCTTGTTAATGAAGTTAGTATGGAAAATACAAAATTTTGAAGCTGAATGGGCCAGATTTATGAGAGCTAAATATACTACAACAGCAGGTGAATGGATATCAGGGTATAAGAAATCATCAATATGGCCAGGTCTAAAAGGGGTGAAGGAGAAGTAAAGCAGAACACTAGATGGATGGTAGGTACTGGGGCTTCAATTTCAGTATGGAAGGATGCATGGATTAAAGATAAAGCTTTGGTTGATATTTATGATGAAGATGAATATATGCAACAAACTAAAGACATGAGAGTGGCTGATTTGATAGTCAACGGGGAATGGATTATACCCTCCAGGTTACTACATTACTTTCAAGTAGATGAATTACCTATCATTTCAAAGCAAAAAGACACCAAGGTATGGACATGTACTATGACAGGTGAGTTTACAGTGTCATCAGCTATAAAATTGATTAGAAAAAGGTATCAAGAGGTGAAATGGGCAAGGGATGTTTGGAATCCAGTTCTCCACCCTACAACAACAAGTAATTTCTGGAAGATAGTAAGAGGTATTTGTGTTACAGATGAAAAAAGACAAAGCAAAGGCTTTAGTTTAGCCTCAAAATGCTATTTATGTGGTGAGAATACAAATAACTTAGATCATTTATCGTGGTATTACAATTTCGGTCAGTTGATATGGGAGTGGCTTTGTGGAGTTTTCTTATTCTGTAATCCAAAAGACTATGAAGATGTGGTTAAAAAAACTAAAAATAAAAGTGGATCAATAAAGGATATATGGCTTCTAGTAGCTTCCATTACAATGATGGAACTATGGTTCTTAAGAAACAGAATTTTTTTTGATGCTGAGAAAGTGGACTTAATAAAGTTCAAGAGGAGAATAAAGCAATACACAAAGGATTGTGCAGTGAGAATAAAGAGTTGTATGTGGAATTGCAACTATGATTTTATGATTTTCAAGTTTTTTGAGATAAATAATCAATCAATAAAGCAACAAAGGATTGTGGAGGTTAGATTACAATTACTTGTATCAGGTCAAACAATCATTTGCTGTGATGGGGCTTCAAGAGGTAATCCAGGTGTAGCTGGATATGGTTTTGTATGCAGGGGAGATCAGGGAGAATGTGAATATGCTGAAGCAAGAGGAATTGGTATTGCAACTAACTTCATTGCTGAAGTAATGGCTGTAATTGGTGCAGCAGAATGGGCTTGGAAGAATAACAAAATCAACATATGTATCAACTCTGATTCTAAAGCAGCAGTGAGTGCATATATGTCAGGAAGTCTACCTTGGTTTGTTCAGGCTAGATGGAGTAGAATACATGAATTGTTACAACATATACAAATTACACACAGTTTGAGAGAAGTAAATTTTTCTGCTGATACAATGGCTAAGAAGGGAGCAGGTTTGAGGAGGGGAGAAAAACTGTGCTATAGTACAAGACCAATTTTTTTAACTGCTCTAGAATCTCCAACTCAGGTGTACTATAGATTTTGTTAACACTTTCACCATAGCTTACTTACTGGGCCTTTTTTCTTTGTTGGGATGTAGTGGGCTATACAATGTGAGTTCTGTTTTTATTTGTTAGCTTTATTGTTTCTCCCCAGAATTGTAATTTGAATTGTAATTTTTACCATAATGAGTAATAAAAATGGCAATTGATTGAGCAAAAAAAAACAGCATATATTTATTGCTTTTGCTTAACAAAATTATGGTACAATTGATGTTTATTCCATTATTTGTGTATGGATGTGTGTGTGATTCAATTGTTTTCGGTTAAGATAACATATTGTTATCTTTCTTTATGGTTTGGTATCAATTGTTTAGTCTTACGAAATTACGATGTAATTGCGGTACTTTAATCTTTATGTTTGTTTCAATTGCTTCTGGTTGAGGTAAATAATTATACAAGTTGATTTATTTGGTTTGTATGAATTGTTTATTGCTTAACAAAAAGGTTTTTGGGATCAATTGTTTAGTCCAATTCGATTTTGGATAAGAGAAACTAAGTTAATTCTGATCTTAGTTAGACTTATCAAAGTGGAGGTTTCGGTTATTCAAGTCTAATCGAATGCCTTAACAAGAAATGCTCGTTAACTAACCTAGTACTTGTCTTGTTTAAAAGTGAAAGGTCTAAGTTATTATTTGAATAATTAGAACCCAATGAGAAAAATAGAGTTAATTCTGATCTTTATTTTGGTCTTATCGAAGAAGCGATTGTATTTGTTCAATCGGTTTAGCAAAAGATCTAAGGAGCTTAGTCAATTTTTGATTTTCTAAACTATTAGGGAAAATTGCTTCGGGCAATTGTTTCCTTGTTAACATATCAAAACAAAATTACTTTGTAGTTTCGGTTTTGATATTGGTTGTCTAAAATGGTGTGTGGAACCCTCGTGCTTCACTCTAATAGGTTTTGCAAGTCTTTTAGATTTGTAAGATCCTTTCGGTTTTCCTTTTATTTTCTCGTACCTTTATCATTTTGTGACAAAAAGGGGGAGAAATATATGGAGTAAACAAGTGATTTGGTGTCACTAAGGAAATGACAATGGTGCTTAAACATTATATCCAACGAAAGAGTAAAGCATAGACTAAGGGGGATTAACATATCATATTGATACTTGTCGTTATCTTAACTACAAAGGGAATAACTGTTAGAGCATTGCTCGGTCGAACTTGCAAGTGTTGTTATCTCAAGCTTGTTTGTCAAGTTTAGCTCCCAAAACTATAAGTCCTGATTTCTAGTATACTTATAGCTAAGTCTCAGACTAGGATATAAAGTGTAGTTGAGCTCTAGACTCCACGGCGTTCATCATGCAAAGACGAAGAACTACTCAAGGAACTAGTGGATCTTCATCGACTAAAAGGTATGTGGAGACTTGAACTTATCTATCACTCAAAAGTCTATCTACCCTATCTTCTATCTTGAGACAAAAGTAGTATAGCTATATAGACTTCGATTATACACATTTTCTATTTCGAGCCGAGTCTATCTCACTTATCTATTTCTCTAAATATGTGTTGGTAAGATTTCGCTTTGGCGAAGTTCATCTTTACAAATGACGAAAGTCATGTTGGTTATTTCAATATCATGAAAATTGATTTGATGAAGAATAGTGTATGAATAACCTATATTTAACATCCTCTAAGAATGTTTCAATGATTGAAATGAGAGTTTAGAATATATAACCTTGAATAGATATAAACATTATATGTGAACTCAGACGTGTGTAAGTCCAAAATCCTTGAACCAAAGTATGCGTACTTTGCTGCTCAGGATAAACGGAACTAAAGTCCGCGTACCCGTACGCGTACTTCCGGAAGTTCACGTCCCGTGAATTTCTGCTGGAGTTTGTGAACTGAAAAAAAAACTTAAACCGGATACTTAAGTGCGTACCGGTATGCATACTTGAGTGGGTTATTTTCTAAAAACGGTTTATTCGTGAAATTAAACTTACATAAACTAAGGAACGCATATTTGTAAATTGTGGCTATAGAGTTCATGAATTGATTCGAGTGAATCAAAATTGTTTTTGTTTCGATTGTGTCTTATATACTTCTATGAGGTCTAAGCAATTGAACAACTCTCTAACTAGTTCTTTTGAATCATTTGAACTAGTTATAGTGAAGATGAATAAGGTTGATATGAAAGTGCTCATATGGCTAACCATTTGGTTAACTACTGTTGAACCAACTAGGTGTACATGTTTAGGTACGGTTACACAAACCTAAATGGATGTGCATTTCATTTGTGTATAACAAGCTAAGTTCGATCTAACGGTTGAAAGATATTAGCTTGAATCTAATCAGGTTTTCATCTAACGGTGAATATTGAATGCTTTGTTACCAAGGTAACCTAGATTGGAAACCCTGATTTGGAGACTTTATAAAGGAGAACTCTAGAAATTGGTAAAGATAATCCCCATACCTTCTATGTGATACTAGTTGTATAAGCTAGAGTCGATTCTCCTTTAACCTTAGTTTTCTATCAAGACCCTGTAGGTTAATGACTTAAAGACTTCATTGGGATTGTGAAGCCAGACCCAACTATTTTCTCTGTAGTTGCATGATATGATCTTGCTATTTTTATCGTATTGAGTATAATTATAAAATTGGCTCGAGATTAATTTCTCTGATAGGCAAGATAGAAAAGTAGTCACAACTTCGTCTCATCGTTTGTGATTCCACAATATCTTGTTTCGCTAGTCGATTAAGATTATTGTGCGGTGATTGATATTTCTATGCTGTTCTTCGGGAATATAAGTCTGGTATATCAGTTGTTTCCTATTCACCTTGATTTATCAAAAGACGGAACAAAACTCGTAGGTATTTTTATGGGAGACATATTTATCTATTCCTATAGACTTTTCTGTGTGATACAAATTTGTTTATCAAAGTCTTCGACTTTGGGTCGTAACAACTCTTAGTTGTGGGCGAGATTAGCTAAGGGAATGCGTAGTATCCTGCTGGGATCAGAGACATAAGGAGCGCAACTGTACCTTGGATTAGTGTGATATTTATTTGGGTTCAACTACAGTCCAGAACGAAGTTAGTTTGTAGTAGGCTAATGTCTGTAACGGATTAATATGATGTGTGTTTAATCTGGACTAGGTCCCGGGGTTTTTCTGCATTTGCGGTTTCCTCATTAATAAAACTTCTGGTATCTGTGTTATTTCTTTTACGGATTATGTTTGGTTATATAATTGAAATATCACAGGTTGTGCGTTAGGATCAATCAATTAGAATATCCAACCTTTGGTTGTTGATTTACATTGATTGACACTTGAACATTGGTCTTTGGTACCGTTCAAGTTGTTTCACATAATAATCAGGCTCGCAGATTTCTACCTGTTTGATTTGCTGATTACATTGTGAAAAAGAGATATTAAACTCTTTGATATACTTTACTCTAGATTAAGTCTGACTGTCTAGTTGATTCTCTAGAAAGTATATTAAAGTAAGTCCTTTCAGATTGCTAAACGCTTTTTTAATTGGTATATAATATAACCTTACTATGAGACCCATTGCAAATATACCCTTTTGAACTTTACAAATACCCCTAAGCATAATACATTACTAAAATACCCTCTTTTGTGTAATGTATATAAAAAACCATTACCACTAACCATTAATCAACAAAAAAAAAACATCTAATGTCCGCCATCACCACTGTCCACCACCGCCATCGACCACCACCGCCGACCACCATCGCCGACCACCACCGCCGACAACCACCGCTGCCAACCACCGCCGCCAACCACCAGCACCACTGTCCACCACCGCCAATCGTCGCCGCCAACCACCACCACTGTCCACCGACGCCACCCACCGCCGCCGCCAACCACCACCGCCGTCAACCACCATCAACGCCGCCAACCACCTCCATCGATGACCACCACTACCATGTGGAGTCAACTTGATGAAGTTGTGTCCATATCGGAGACAACTAGCTCAAGTTGTCTCCAAAAGTGGAGGCAACTAGCTCAAGTTTTCTCCAATAAATAATGTCCATATCGGAGGCAACTAGCTTAAGTTGTCTCCAAAAAATTGTGTACAGGAATAAGTTGCAAAACAAAATGGAGGCAGCTAGCTCAAGTTGTCTCCGAAACTGAGGAAACTAGCTCAAGTTGTCATCAAAAGTGAAGGCAACTAGCACAAAGTTGTGTTCAAAAGTGAAAGCAACTATCCCCAGTTGTCTCCAAATATGGAGGCAACTAGCACAAGTTGTCTTCATATATGGAGGAAACTATCACAAGTTGTATCCAAAAAATAAAAATTGTACACAAATGAGTGAACCTAGTGTGAGTCGAACACACATCTTCTGACATATAGTCAGTTGTGCTACCATTACACCACAGATTCATGCATAACACAAGGTAACATGCATGAAAATATACCTGATTTGGCGAAAACAAACACACATATACCAGCTGAGCATCCATCAATGAGCTCAAATTGACAACCGTATGCAAACCCAGCTCTATTGGCCAAGCTTCAGCTACAACATCAAACTGTTCTGCACTTCACTTCAACTCCCATTCCAGTCCACCCTTTTGCTGCAATTCTATAACTTCGTAACCAACCCATTGAATCACCAACAAAACTAGCTCTCAGCACCCTTCATCATTAACTGAATTGCAACTACTCAATCTCTTTGATATCTCTTTGCTGCAAAAAATCATATCAAAATCACATTCAATAGACAGATAAATGGTAACGCTGACCAAACACGTCGATAAATTGCTAACTATTTTCTTAAAAAATGGAGCCAACTAGCTCAAGTTGCTTTCGAATCTGGAATCAACTAGATCAAGTTGCTCCCAAATCCAGAAGCAACTAGCTCAAGTTTCCTCCAAAAGGGGAAAGCAACTTTCCCAAGTTGTCCCCAAAATCTAGAGTCCAAATGCAGTCATCGCATCTGTCATATTGCAGACAATGTTTTCCAAGCTATATGAAATTCACGGGAAGTTGTTTGGTTGGTAGATGCACCATATACCTGATTTATAATAGTTTGTGATGTTAACTTCAAAATTCATGGCAAAAGAATCATTAATCCTCCAAAAAGCAACATGGCATCAACTGGCATAAAAACTCAATGCTTCAATATGACTAGCAAATAAACTCACCAAATTCAAGTAGAATTCCGCAACTGATGTTACATTTTCTGTAAAAGCATTGACTGAAGTTGAGCTCTTCTAACTGAATGGTCCCCAATTGAAGTGATCTCTCTGTGCAAATGCAAACAAATGGAGACATAATCTTGCTGAATTAGGCGAGCAACAAATATATCTTTGACCTCCATAATCTGAACAACAAGGAAAAGATATCTTCTCAACACTGGTTTTAAATAAACAAGTGAATAAGTGCATCACTTCATAGCCACTTTAAAAAAAACACAAGGACCCATGTTTCTCTAATTTACTTTCCGTGTTTCACTAATTCAATAAACTAAGCTCAAATTCAAACTAAAGAAGCTCATTGCAATCTACAAAAATCAATCATTACAAATGATCCCCATATACCTTTTGTTCTAATAGATTTCCTTTAAACAATATAAAAAGACTCCGGGCAAGTATGCGCAACTAACATTTCTATGCTAATACATCTTAAAATTTATTCAATTTAATTGCAATATGCAAAATGAGCCCAAATTCCATCCAGTCAGTTACTACTAAACTGAAACTTCACTTTGAATCCTCATATAAGAATCAACTAGAGTTGACATGATGGACTCTGTTATAACCACCACCACCACCAATATCACATGTAGCATATCATTGAACATAATTATTACCTAATAAAATCAATAACAACCAAAATCGTTATAAAAAACCCAACCATTTCAAACAAAATTGAAAAACAAAATCAACTAAAATTGTTATTACAGCAATAAAGAATAACATTTACCACACACTATTGCTGCAACTTCAACCACCACAGGTGCAACAACACCAACACCACCAATCCACGACCAAAACACCAACAAACCACCGTTATTGACCCTATGAATTCAAGCATAAAGTTCTTCAAAGCCTAAAATTAGTTTTCAGAAATTTCAAAATGTAAACCTAAAAATAAAGTTAAATCTTACCAGTTTCAGAATCAACAAAGGTCGAGCTCAAATCATTGAAGCTGAATCTTCAACTCCAAATCCATAAGAAATCTGAATCTCAATTTGAAATTATCAAAATTGAAAACCAAAAATCAAATCGATAAATCTGGTTTCAAAAATTAGTAGAAATATATTTTATAAATTAGTTGAAAATCAGTTGAAATCTAATTGCAATGGATCTACTGATAGTAGTGGCAGAGGTGGTGATGCTGGTTGTGGTGGAAGCGAACGAGATAGTGGTGGGAGCGATTTTTGTCGAGTGTTTTGATAGAAACGAAGAAGAAGAAGAAGATCGATAGAAACAAAGAATATATGACCCAAAGGCGTGATGAAGGTGGTGGTGCTGGTTGTAGTGGAGGCGGTCACGATGGTGGTGGAGATGGAGCGATGGAGATGGTGGTGTGGGAGTGACGGAGGCGATGCAGAATTTTCTTCTGGCTTTGTTAAAGAAGAAGGAAATGAAATGGAAAGGTTAAAAAAGGGATTATGGAAATTCTGTTTTTAATAAAAATTTCATTTATGCCATCAGGGGTATTTGTAAAGAAAATTTCATTTATGCCATCAGGGGTATTTGTAAAGACCCATAAGGGTGTTTGTGCAAGGCTCATGGATAGTAGGGGCATAAATAACATTCCCACAAAAATTAAAAGTGTTTGCATATCTTAATATGATCTTTCTGAGACTGATTCATCAGATGAAGATCTTGACAAGTCAGTCTCGTTGATCACAAGACAGTTTAGGGACCTTCTGTTGAAGAGAAGTAAACGGTTCTACATAGTTAAATCCAAGTCGTCAGATAAACCCCATAATCGTGTTCCTCCTAAAAATAGGGATAATGATGAGACTGATGACGAGGATATGCCTCAGTGCTTTAAGTGTAAAGGTTTTGGTCATTTTGCAAATGAGTGTCCAAATCGGAAGAAATACACTGGGAGCAAAGGTCTTGCTGCAACTCTTGATGAAATGTATGTCAACTATGATTCTAATGAAGATGAAAAATCAAGTGTTGCACTTCTTTGTGAAAATATTTATTTTGATAATTGTAGCAATACATACATCAATCTTGATATTTTTTTCAGAAGAAAACTCAACCAATCTGGAATAAAAAATTGACATTTCCATTGGAAACTCCTTGTCTAATTTTTCAGGTTCTACTTTGTGTCTAGCAGCTTGCACTTCTCGGATACCTGAATCATATTCCAGGATGACATGCTCATATTGTTCACTCAAGGGTCATGAATTATCAAAGTGTTACAAGTACAAACACAAATTGAGGCATGTCAACAAACTTCAATGAATAACAAATCGATTAGAAAACAAGCTTAAACTTGTTCAAAAGACCACAGAGGTATGTAAGATTTTATCTTCTTCAAAGAAGTTAGATTCCAAGGATAAGACAAGACCATTGGAAAGAAAGTTATGGTCTAAAAACTATGAGAAACAGGGCTCTATGAATTCCGATCGAAAGGGATATGATGGACATATTATTGTTCATCCCAGCATAACTTAAATTGTGTTGGCTAGTGAATCTTGTCTCATGTGCCTATTTAAAAGAGACAAGGTTTTGCACACCTTAGGCTTAAAGAAAAGAAAAACTCTTTAGTTGTTTTTTGTCTTTCTTTTGTTTTTGCTCAAAGAGCATTGTAAAGTATAGAATTCATGTCGCTTTTCATATCTAATTGATATTGGAAAGGACTTCCCTGGTTAATCAATAATAGAGGGTTAAATAGAAAATTCTGCCTTTTATAGGGTTGAGAGTTATGTGTACACGAACCTGTATGTTTAAAGGTTTCGTAACTCTATATATCTTTTTCCTTCCTTGAATCTATTTTTAAACAAATACAGCTTGTTGAGCTATTTCATGACTTCCTCTCACAAATACATACGCATATGGATACTCCAAGCATCATGTCTTCTGATGCAAAGGATGTTAATATGATTATTAAGCCATCAATCACGAAGGAAAAAGAAAAATCTCAGACTCCTCCAACTTTGAAAAGAAAAAGAAGGAATGTAAGGAAGCCAAGAGATGTTCCTTCAAATTCTCAGAAGTTTTTTGATATTCTTGAAGAGTTGGAGGAGGCAAGAAAGGAGATTCAACAAATAAAGGATTTTGTTATGAGAACTCTTGAAATTCAGAAGGCCCTGGTTCGACATCATCAGCCTAGAAGGTTTGTTGGAATTGACTCCTTTATTCACGAACCATATGTTCCCATGGCTGTTGACGATAAGGAGTTCGGGGACGATAAAGAATTTTTCAGAGGTCTCAATGTTTAGGAAACTTCTTATGAGAATTTTATTCTTGTGTTTTTAAGAAGAATAACTAGAGCTTGGAATAGCCATTATTGTGATTACACATAGCTTTGTCCAACGATTTTCATCTTTAATGTTTTAGATTTATTGGTTTAAATTCTAAAGTTTTATTTGGAAGATGATTTTTGCAGTATTAATCTTTATGGTTTTATATATTGCAATTTGTTATGGGATATGTGTGTTTGCGTCCTGTTTGAGGGTAAAAATTGGTTCTGTTTTTTTGGTAAATTTTGGTGTGTTGATGAGAACCGAATCTAAACCCTAAACAATTGCACCGCACGGGAGTACTTTAGATTCAAGAAATCAATCTGTACAATTATGTACTAAACCAAGAAATGGCCGTTCCAGACTTGCTTTGGTCACAAAGTGAAGGAGAAGGGTCGATCTTAGGGAGGGAAGCAAAGAATGTGTTGAGATCAAAATATTGAATTATGAAGGTTTGGCTATTTATGACTTGTATCAGAATATGGATCTGGCTTGCATAATGTAAGATATCAGTCCTAGGTGTTTTCTGAATACTGTGTTAACAACACTCGTTTTTTTTTTTTTGTCGAAATAGGTTGAAAACCTATTTATATAAGTCATTTGGGCGCACCCTTAATCTCGAAGGAAGTGGAGAAAGTTAAGTGATAGAGTAGTGGGGCTGTGTAGGAGATGGTGATCATCACGTGGTCACTCCTTCACCCACTTCTTTTATCGTGTTTAACCATTCATATTTTCATGACACGTTCTTGTAATGAGCATGTTGCACGCCGCACGCTGTAAACCGCTAGACAAATACCCCAGTAAGTATCCCCTAGTTTGCGACATTTGTGATGTCTCGAGTAAGTGGGTCAAGTCGTTGGACTTGCCGCAAAGAATAGAATACGGTGCTATTAGGTGAAACAACTAAGTTGTTTATTCATAAAATATCGCATGTGCTTGATGCATGTAATGCATTGCTTTAAAGAAAGCATCTTAAGAGAATCGATATTCATGAAGCATTGTTGTTTTAAAGCTTGATTGAATAAATCGCGGATCAAGAATCTTAAAATAGCAGCATGTCCGACCACCTTTGGGTGATCGTTTGAAGGCCGCATGGGCGATCCATCATTTGGTCGACCGCTCCCCGTGGAATAGAGGTGGCTGGTGATTTTCATGCTGCTTTGCGGGTTTGCTGGAAATAAATCTACATCATCCAACTATGCATGCAAAGTTGGATGAATGAGATGATTTACGACAGTTGCATATTATCGTTGATGCAATTTAGGGTTTGAAAACCGTGTGACCCACCACCCGTTGGGCGTGCGTTTTGAGGCATCGGGCGCTGGTTTAGCATAAGCCGACCGGTCACGTGTGTTGATGGTGGATTTTCATTTTAGGCTAAAATTGTAGAAGCCAAAATTATGGTGCACATCTTCCCATGTTCGAATCAAGCATGCTTACATCGGGTCCCACGTTCGATCAAGCAGACGCAGCGGACCCACGATTAACCAAAACAGGCACATAAAGCCCACGTTCGATCAAGTAGGCGCAGTGGCCCCATGAACTAAACATGCTTAACAGTCAATTGAAGCAGGCAAGACCGATATCATGCTAGGGGAACACTCGCCTGGACGCCTCTTGAATGTGACATGCTCCAAGGACAGGATGACCCGTATCTCCTGGTAATATCTAACTTTGTCTCATAAGATTTGTCTTTAACTGTCACCATCTCATGCCTACCCCATAATGGTGTAACCATTACGTGCTAGGCAGGGGACTTAATGTTGATGGCGGATTTTCATTTAAGGCTAAAATTGTTAAAGCCAAAATTATGCGCTAACATCTTGCAAAAGATAAAGCTATTAATAAGTGATGAATACTTCTTCACTTTACTAATTCACCTAGAATGGATCATGTGGCAATAATCCCAGTATTATGTGAATTAAATACACGAAATTCATCCAGGTTGGAGCATGTGGCAACAATCCCATATACCCTGCGAATTTACAGCATTATTAATTAATGCATGACCAGCCTTGCGTATTTCCTGTAGTCATTATCGGTGCGGCATGACGACTGAGTGTTGTTCTCAGCAGATCAACACGAACCTCCAAGCATTAATAATAAATCATGTATGAAATACCCATACATGCTACAACTCTCGGTGTGTTATACTAGCCCGATTGAGCATACAACTCTCGGTGTGTTATACTAGCCCGATTGAGCATATTCGAATATGGACTGTCCATATCAGTCTCAGAAACGATCACGACCATCCAACTTCACCAGCATGATTGGATAACTTAGATCGAATCCATGACCCCAAGCAGGTATTGGAATATTCACTACAGACCCAACGCGGGCCCTGCATGGTCGGCCTCCCCTAAAGGATGGCATAGCTTGCCAAACCGTCCAAGCCAAAGCAGTATGGATGAAAAACCCTAAATTAGGGTTTGCGGCACATTACATGTGTCGCAAAACAGTCTCAACCATCCATCTTCGCATGCATAGATGAAGGGTGTAGATGTAGATTCAAAGGGCCCGGAATATGTCAACACAATCACCGTAGGCCCACCTACATGCCTGACTGATCGGTCAGGACCAACTATAGTTGGTCGTCCTGATTCGAGCGCTCCAAACTGGGTGTGACACACGGCCGGCAAAACCCTGACTAGGGTTTGTGTCGTGATCACGAGCGTCCATCTTATCCTACTCGGATGAAGGGTCCAGGAATAGACTAAGCAGGTCCGGTAAGTATCAACACGATCACTGCAGACCCACCTATCTCCACACCCAATCGTCCAAGACCGAACTTGGCTATACACCTCCATTCGCGCGCCCAAAACAGGCATGGCCACACCTCCTAATTTTAAACTGATCTCGACCACTCAACTTCGCCGGACAACATGAGTGGCTTATATCACGTTTCTATGAGGCAATGAAGTACATGCGAGAACACCAGACTACCACCAACACGCTAAACCAATCGGCCGGGACCGACCAATCCTGGTCATCTTGAAATGCGCGCCCGAAGTTAACATGATGCGCGGCTTTTATAGCACCAGATTTCTTTCGCAAATTGATCTCGGCCACTCAACTTCGCCGGACAAATTGAGTGGCCCGGATCACACTTTCACGAGACAGTGAGGTATGGGCATGTATACCGGCATGCCGTCTACACGCATGCCTGATCGGCCATGCAAAAATCGTGTCCCAAGCTTGGATTCGACCAAGCTGAAAAGTGGTGCTTACACACATTTTCTAAAACCCTAATTCCAGCAACTGTCGCAGATGAGTGTCTCAAAGATCATCTCGTCCGTCTAACTTCACCGGCTTGGTTATACAACCCTGGCCAGGAGTTAATTGGTCAGTGAGGCATCATGGTGATCACCACCCATCACTCTACCACACCATGTGGTCGTCCAAGGGAGGACTTGCTTGCGCAACTTCCAAACCATCATATGAAGTAGGCTGGACATAAGGCTATTTTGAGACGCACAAACAGCGATGCTTCATATACTGAGTATACTCTATCCAGTACATGTATAGAATATACACGATACTTCACAAGTATCGACTTCCTAAATAACTTAGTTATTTAATCTAGCATTACATGCTACTTTATGTGGGTCCCATGATCCACACATTCAAGACATAAATCATGTCACAAACTGGGGGATATATACTGGGGTATTGGTCTGGCGGTTTACGGCGTGCAACGCACAATGCGCCATCACAAGAACGTGTCAGGAAGTCATGAACGGTTAGTGATGATGGAAAAAGTGGGCAAGACTGGTCGTGTGACACTAACACATCACTCCACTACTCTATCACTCCACTTCCCACGAGATACGAGGGTTAGGCTTAAAGACTTGTATAAATAGGTTCTCCTCCCTATTTTCCAAATAGGAACATGGGAACAAGGCAAGACAAGACAACAAAAGAAAGTGTTGATACAATCGTATTCAAACACCGGAACTGCTATCTTACGTCCTACAAGCCAGTTCAGCTTTCTGGTGCAAGTCATACATAGCCAACACCTTCACAATCTCAACACCTTCTTCGCTTCCCTCCCTAAGATTAACCCCATCTCCTTTACTTTGTGACCGAAACAAGTATGGAACGACCATTTCTTGGTTTAGGCCTGATTTGTACAGGTTGATTTCTCGAATCTATAAGCACTCCAGTGCAGTGCATTTGTTTAAAGGTTTATACTAATTTCTCATCCGCACACCCCAAATTACCAAAACCGATAGAAATAGTTTTCACCCATAAACAATTGGCGACCACAGTGGGAGGTGAATCTCTCGGTTATAAAGTCAATTTCTTCGAAATCCGATTCAATTTTATCAATTTCAAAAAGGGTAGATCTTAGGACCAATCTAATCATCAATTCATTTCAAGATGGTAGAACTCATGTCTAGATCAGCATTCAATTCTGACGGAGCTAGTGTGGATAACATTTCCGGTGTCGATGTACCTGTCAGTGGAGCTACCATGGTCAATACATCTCGTGGAGCCGTCACTTCTACCACCAGCGCCATCATAGTAGGAGATGTTCCAGTAAGTGTAACACCTACCATCACCAGAGCCAGAGCAGCCGCAAATCCCGGCATCTCCTCAAGTGTAACACCTCCGGTAGTCACCAGAGCGACAAATTCCACTCTTTCATCAAGACGAGGAGCCGGAGGGACGAGAGGAGGACCATCTTCAATTACCATTGCATACTTGATGGAGAAGAAGGAAGTTCTTTCTAAGACTCAAACGGATATGGCCGAAACTTAGAAAGAGGTACTCACTTTTCTTAAGACATTAACTGATCGATTGCCACAAGAGCCGCGGCAGCACCTAGAGACAACAAGGAACGCATTCAACGCACCGGAGAAGGTACTTCAGCACGCGGACCTACATGGACCTGAATAAAGAAGCGACATCATATATGAGCGGCCATGTTATGGAGACTCCTACACTGGGGAATGATCCTCACAACGATCCTCCTCGAGTCAATAGTTTCTCTATGAATCAGAGGCCTGTGGATCGGGAAGCGGTTTTTTCTAGTGAAAAGTTTATGTGAACTTTCACACCTCTCGAAGAATCATCGCGCGAAGATGTTTTGCGGAAATCAGCCAAAGGAGGTCATAACTGTGCCCTACATGTCACTGCACGCATCAAGGATTCAGATTTTAAGACGGACCTTATCGAAACAGATGCGTCTTCGAATGTGATTACTCTCAAGACTCTCAGGACATCCAAGGTTCTCCCAGGAAAGGTCGCACGGAAGCCTACCACAATGATGGACTTCGAGGGAAACCAAACCAGCACATACGGGAGAAGCTCCGCGGAAAGAATCAGACAAGTTCGTTGCGTCCCACTCCCCACGTGGGCGTAAATTAAGGAAGAAGATCGGCTTTCATCATTGAGGGCTAAAACCCACGATGCATATTTGCTGACGAAGCATTCTTCTCCATCCTGTGAAACCACGACCCATGTTCACACGAAGAGGGAACGAATTTTTGTGGCGAGTCGTGACCAGAAATGGAAAACGATATACTGACGCTGCCATTATCAATTAGCAGGGGAGGCTGTTAACCAGTCTCTCCACCCAATGGAATGCTACAACAGCAACGAACCACAAGAGCAAGTGCTAGATGCTCCAAAACAGCTGCAAGATGGCACCAACTCCACAACTGATGAGATTGAAATCGTTGAGGAATCTCCTAGCCTAACTCCATCAGCTCAACCTTTTATACGGATAAACGCACGAAGCTCGTGGAACTTCTCAAAGAGTACCAGGACATATTCGCTTGGATATATGAAGAAATGCCGGATTTAGATGAAAATTGGTCAGCCATCATCTACATATCATACCTGGATCCAAGTCGGTTAAACAGTTGCAGTTCAGACACGAGGAAAATGGATAGATCAGGTGTTGCATAGACTTCAGAGACTTGAACAGGTGCTGCCCCAAAAACGATCCTCCTCTACCTAACATCGACATGTTAGTAGATGCAACCAGCGGACACAACATGTTCTCCTCCATGGATGGATGTTGCGGCTACAACTAGATAAGGATGTATGAGCGAGACACAAGTAAGATAGCTTTTCGAACTCCTCTCAGAAATTTTTATTATACCATACTGCCATTTGGTTTAAAGAATACCGGTGCAATGTATCAACGCTCTATGACGGCAATCTTCCACTGAAGCCGATACCTCAAGGGAGCAACCTCAAGAAGATAATGATGTCTACGCGTCATATCAAACAAGATCCGGTCGAGTCACTTTATCAGACAGTGGTACATATCTATCATGCTATGTTGGATAATCTGCACTTTTGGTCATCCTCTGGAGCTGTTGAACGCTCATCTACAACAACATATACCCTGATAGAAAGAACCAGGTCTGCCGGTAATGAAGAGCCTCATAATGTTCGTAAGGCCATATATCTCACCAACATGCGATACAACCTTCATCCTTATGTAAGCAATACCCTGAAGCAGCAAGAGGAAAACTACCGAGATACAACATCCTGCGCGTTCGCCAACTCCAACTCCAGTACCACATGCACGACTCCCACAATGATGAAATAACGTCTAAGATATTCCATATCTGGCTTGACAACAACCACTACGAACAAACCATGTAAACCACGCTTGGGGACTGAGGCTCAGCATGAAGTTCATTCACCGTCAGTAAAGGACTTCTTCAACACGAGAGAGATGGTCAGTCAAAAAGCATGGAATTCGCAAGGGTAAATCGAACTGAAGAGGAAGCTACTTCAATGCTCCTTCCAGCAGAAGCTGCTTCAATGGTCTATTCAAGAGCCGCCTCAATGCTCTATCCAGGACCCCTGCTTCAACACTCTCTCCAGGATCCACCTCAACGTTCACACCATAAGCCACTTTAACATCCTCTCGAGCCGTTTCAGCACTCAAGCTACATCAATAATCTGCTCTCTGGTCAAGTTATCTTTGATGTACTCATTGATCAACATACATCTCATCCATCCTTCATGAGGGCCCAGCGGATCTTGAAAAACCTTGAAATCGATAGGAGAAGGGTTATCTTGTCGAATGGATATTTTCATATAGTTGAAAAGGCGCGGTGAATAACTCATCATCAATGTTCGACATATCTATGAATCTATCAACACATCCTGACTTGGCACCAGCATTATCCCCAGAAGACATATCAACATGAGTTCTTTTCTTCATTCTACAATAAAAGACAGGAGTCAGAACTTGTATAAAAACGCGTGAGATGTGTAGTCATACACGGCAGAATACAGATTCACTTTAGAGTAAACAAGTCTGGTATTGGGTCCAAACACCGGTATTGATCAAGTCACAAGTCCGGTATTGCTCAAGTTTTAAGTTCGGTGTTGATCAAGTCACAAGTCCGGTATTGCTCAAGTCACAAGTCCGGTATTGCTCAAGTTTCAAGTCCGGTATTGCTCAAGTCACAAGTCCGATATTGCTCAAGTTTCAAGTCCGATGTTGTTCAAGTCACAAGTCCGGTGTTGATCAAGTCACAAGTTCAGTATTGCTCAAGTTTCAAGTATGGTTTTGATCAAAGTTACAAGGCTGGTATTCGAATGAAACAGGCACACGCAGCAGGGCCGATTTTCAGTCAAAATGCATGGTCGACGTTCAGTTAGGCACGCAGAGGGTTCCACTTGATCCCAGCCCCAGATTGGTCAAAGCATACACAGTCGTCCCCAATCAAAGCTCTCTCTCCAAAAGAAGGTGTTTCAGCTCCAACACTTCAACTCTCTCCCGGGCCTGCGCCAGAAGCTGCTTCAACGCTTTCTGCAGGACCCATATTTATATATGAGCATACAAGGTTCATTTTTTAAAACAAGCTTGCTCACATCGGGTCCCACGTTTGAGCGGAGCAAACAACAAGGCCGGTGTTTGGTCAAAGCATCAAGTCTGGTGTTTAGTCAAGCTAGCTGGGTTGGTGTTTGGTCGAAGTAGCAAGATGACACTCGAGCAAGTACATCAACTGTAAGGTCAAAGTAGGCACAAGACATGGCCGATGTTTGAAACATGTACACGGTGGTCCTGCGTTTGATCGAAGCATGCACATCTTCCCATATTCGAATCAAGCATGCTTACATCGGGTCCCACGTTCGATCAAGCAAATGCAGAGGACCCACGATTAACCAAAACAGGCACATCAATCCCACGTTCGATCAAGCAGGCGCAGTGGCCCCATGAATAAAACAGGCGTAAAAGTCAATTGAAGCAGGAAAGACCGACATCATGCTAGGGGAACACTCGCATGGACGCCTCTTGAACGTGACATGCTCCAAGGACAGGATTACCTGTCTCTCCTGGTAACATCTAACTTTGTCTCATAAGCTTTGTCTTTAACTGTCACCATCTCATGCCTACCCCACAATGGTGTAACCATTACGTGCTAGGCAGGGGACTTAATGTTGATGGTGGATTTTTATTTAAGGCTAAAATTGTAAAAGCCAAAATTATGCGCTAACATCTTGCAAAAGATAAATCCATTAATAAGTGATGAATACTTCTTCACTTTACTAATTCACCTAGAATGGAGCATGTGGAAACAATCCCAGTATTCTGTGAATTAAATACATGAAATTCATCCAGGTTGGAGCATGTGTCAACAACCCCATATACACTGTGAATTTATATCATTATTAATTAATGCATGACCAGCCTTGTATTTCCTGTACTCATTATCGGTGTGGCATGACGACTGAGTGTTGTTCTCAGCAGAGCAACATGAACCTCCAAGCATTAATAATGAAGCATGTACGAAATACCCGTACAGGCTGCAACTCTCGGTGTGTTATACTAGCCCGATTAAGAATACAACTCTCGGTGTGTTATACTAGCCCGATTGAGCATACAACTTTCGGTGTGTTATACTAGCCCGATTGAGCATATTCGAATCTGGACTGTCCATATCAGTCTCATAAATGATCACGACCATCCAACTTCACCAGCATGATTGGATAACTTAGATCGAATCCATGACCCCAATCAGGTATTGGAATATTCACTACCGACCCAACACATTCCCCGCATGGTCGGCCTCCCCTAAAGGATGGCATAGCTTGCCAAACCGTCCAAGCCAAAGTAGTATGGACGAAAAACCCTAAGTTAGGGTTTGCGGCACATTACATGTGTCACAAAACAGTCTCAACCATCCATCTTCGCAGTCATAGATGGAGGGTGTATATGTAGATTCAAAGGGCCCAGAATATGTCAACAAAATCACAGTGGGCCCACCTACCTACCTGACTGATCGGTCAGGACCAACTATAGTTAGTCGTCCTGATTCGAGTGCCCCAAAATGGGTGTGACACACGGCCGACAAAACCATGACTAGGGTTTGTGTCGCGATCTTGAGCATCCATCTTCTCCTGCTCGGATGAAGGGTCCAGGAATAGACTAAGCAGGTCCAATAAGTATCAACACGATCACTGCAGACCCACATATGTCCACACCCAATCGTCCAAGACCGAACTTGGCTATACACCTCCATTCGCGTGCCCAAAACAGGCATGGTCGCACCTCCTAATTGTAAACTGATCTCGATCACTCAACTTCGTCGGACAAATTAAGTGGCTTAGATCACGTTTATATGAGGTAATGAAGTACATGAGTGAACACCAGCCTACCACCCACCTGATGAACCAATCGACAAGGACCGACCAAGCCTGGTCATCTTGAAACGTGCGCCCGAAGTTGGCATGATGCGCGGCTTTTGCGGCACTAGATTTCTGTCGCAAATTGATCTCGACCACTTAACTTTGCCGGACAAATTGAGTGGCCCAGATCACACTTTCACGAGACAGTGAGTTATGGGCATGTATACTGGCATGTCGTCTACACGCATGCCCGATCGGCCATGCCAAAATCGTGTCCCAAGTTTGGATTCGACCAAGCTGAAAAGTGGTTCTTGCGCACCTTTTCTAAAACCCTAATTCCACCAACGGTCGCAGGTGAGTGTCTCAAAGATCATATAGTCCATACAACTTCACCATCTTGGTTATACAACCCTGGTCAGGAGTTAATTGGTCAGTGAGGCGTCATGGTGATCACCACCCGTCACTCTACCACACCATGTGGTCGGCCAAGGGAGGACTTGCTTGCGCAACCTCCAAACTATCACATGAAGTAGGATGGACATAAGGCTATTTTGAGATGCTTAAATAGCGATGCTTCATACATGCTGAGTATACTCGATGTAGTACCTGCATACAATATACACCATACTTCACAAGTATCGACTTCCTAAATAACAGTTATTTAATCTAGCATTACATGCTACTTTCTGTGGGTCCCATGATCCACACACTCAAGACATAAATCATGTCACAAACTGGGGGATACATACTGGGGGATACATACTGGGGTATTGGTCTGGCAGTTTTCAGCGTGCAACGCACAACGCGCCATCACAAGAACTTGTCAGGAAGTCATGGACGGTTAGTGATGATGGAAGAAGTGGGCAAGACTGGTCGTGTGACACTAACACACCACTCCACTAATCCATCACTCCACTTTCTCCACTTCCCACGAGATACGTGGGTTAGACTTAAAGACTTGTATAGATAGGTTCTCCTCCCTATTTTCCAAACAGGAACACAGGAACAAGGAAAGACGAGATAACAGAGGCAAGTGTTGATACAATCATATTCAAACACCGGAACTGCTAGCTTACGTCCTGCAAGCCAGTTCAGCTTTCTGATACAAGTCATACATAGCCAACACCTTCACAATCTCAATACCTTCTTCGTTTCCCTCCCTAAGATCAACCCCATCTCCTTCACTTTGTGACCGAAATAAGTCTGGAACGACCATTTCTTGGTTTAGGCCGAATTCGCACAGATTGATTTCTCGAATCTACAAGCACTCCCGTGCAGTACATTTGTTTAAAGGTTTAGACTCATTTCTCATCCACACACCCCAAATTACCAAAACCGGCAGAAAGAGTTTTCACCCATAAACAACGTGTAAAGGTGGGTCGATGGTGGTCACGTTAACACCTTTGGGACCACTTAAATCTAGATCTACACCATCCATTTAGGCTGGTGAAAATGGATGGTTATGATCAATTTATGACAGAAGTGTGTTGCCGTAAACTCAATTAGAGTTCTGAAACATCCACGACTTCTCTAGTTCAATCGAGCAGTTCGACGCATCGTTGACTTTCCATGGGTAAGTCGATCAAAGAGGGATAACATTGGGCTGGTGGTGAACTCATGTGCACCTCCTTGATTGTCCAGAACGTGATCTAAGCCATCCAAATAGGCTGGAAAATTTAAGACACTAATACAATTCTGCGACCCAAATTAGGGTTTTAAAAGTATCGCGTCTGCCATAGTTTGGGCAAACAATTCATTGCCTTACGGACTTTCCGTGAACAGACCGATCGAGTGGGGGGGATGTTGGGCCGCCAGTGTGCATGCTGGCACTTCCTTAATCACTCGTAGAAAGTTCCAAGCCGTCCAACAAGGATGGTGAAGTTGGACGGTCGTGATACTTTCTTAAACTATTTTGAACAGTCTAGCTCGTTCAAGCTTCTTTTAATCAGTGCAACCACCATATTTAGGGTTGGCGTTTGACAATGCTGGAAGGGGTTAGACAAAGTACGTCAGGTCGGAGCACTACTGGGCCCTTCGGCGGTCAATGTGGTGATTACCTCGTTTTACCAGGAGTAGTCTAGGCTTGCTGAAACGTGCAGCCAAATTGTGTGGTCGTGATCGTTTATGGGACTGATATTGACAGTCTAGATTTTCCTTAAGGAATTTAATCGTGTTAGATCGAGATGTCTTTTAATTAAAGGTGCGTAGATACGAGATTCTCTTTGTCAGGGAGTGACGTAGCCTGTGTGGGTATTTTCATGTAGATCTCAATACTGGCACTTCGGGAGATTCATGCTACTCGGCTGTAAGTGAACACTTAATCGTCATGTCATGTCAATGATGAGAGATCGGCTGAGAACGTAGTACAAAAAATACTAGGCAAATCATGCATTAATTAATAATGCTGGTATAAAATAGAAATCACAGAATATTTGGGATTGCTACTACGCGCACCATTCTGGGTGAATTTCATATACATTGAATTGCTCAATGAGCGGGGAGGTTTTTTGCACTCGTCACTCTTTAAATGTCTTTACCCCTTGCAGGGCGACAATGCATTAAACACTGGTTTGACAATTATAGCCTTGAACTAAAAACCACCATCAACACGTCTGTGAACTATGATTGTCCTATACGTGGTCAAAAGTTAAGTCTTTCATATGTCGATATGCAAGTATTAATAAAGATTTAATGAACTTTTGACAAACGAAAGTTAAACCTTTTATGTCTTTATGCAAATATTGATGGAAGAAAGGATGAACTTTTGTTTACAAAGATTAAGTTTATTGTATGTCATTGTGCAAATAGTGAAGAAAGATAGAATGAATCTTTGTTTATTTCGCAGTATTGATCTTCCCTAATCCATATTTTTTATGTATATATTGTACGGCTCCGTAAGTTCTCTTATGTTGACCTTTTCCGATTAAATTAATCATAGGTTCTCTTGTGGTTAATTTAGTTAAATATTCCGATTGAATTAATCATGGGTTCCCCTATGGTTAATTTAGTTAAGTATTTTGGATACAAATTCAATATTCTTATGTGATTTGTAATGTCCAAAGAAATCTTTCTTTTCTTGTGAAAGTAAAGTCGCTCTTGTTGTTATTTCGGGAATGACATTTATAGGGGATAGTTCTTAATTGAACTTGTGCTTAATTTCCAAATTTTTGTGGGGAGTGCGGCTGTGGAATATTGTAAGGGTTATCTTGTATCTTTAAAAACTCCTTGATGAATGCATTTAGTTTCGACTATATGATTGCATCTAAAAAGTTGATATGTGCTTTATTTTGGTCATGAAGTGTCTCTATGGAAATTTCATTAGGATCCCACTAGATTTCGTACCTTTGCCAATTTTATTGACAAAAAGGGGGAGAAATAATGTGTAGTTCACACTACAAATACATATGGTTTTCGGATCATTATGTAAGGGGGAGTGGTTTTCATGTGAGATGAAGTATTGACTAAGGCGGAGTGATACATATCACCATAGTATTGTTGTCAAAGTTGTGATACAATTGAACTTTGATGTTGTGTAATAATACAATGACACTATGTAACAATGATTGAGAGATTTTGTTTTCTCATTGTTATGGCTTCAGAACTTCAACAACGATGATGCAGAACCTACAACCTTTGGAATCGTTGGAGTACTTGGAAGTGATGAATATTTCAAGTAATGTTGAAGAACAAAGGATATCATGCATGTGGAAGAGAAGATGCAAATTTTATTTATTTTGTATTCCATATGTATTGATAGTTTTGTCATTAAAATTGACAAAGTGGGAGATTGTTATAGCATTGCTCGGTCGAACTAGCAAGCGTTGCTATCTCAAGATTGTTTGTCAAGATTAGTTGCCAAAACTATAGTTTTGATTTCTAGTCTACTTATAGCTAAGTCTCGGACTAGGATATAAAGTGTAGTTGAGCTCTAGACTCCACGACGTTCATCATGCAAAGACGAAGAACTACTCAAGGAACTGGTGGATCTTCATCGACTAAAAGGTATGTGGATACTTGAACTTATCTATCACTCAAAAGTCTATCTACTTTATCTCTTATCTTGAGACAAAAGTCGTATTTCTATATAGACTTCGATTATACACATTTTCTATTTCGAGCCGGGTCTATCTCGCTTATTTATTTCTCGAAATATGTGTTGGTAAGCTTTTATTTTGTCCAAGTTCATCTTTACAAGTGACGAATGTCATGTTGGTTATTTCAATATCTTGAAAATTGCTTTGATAAAGAATAGTATGTGAATAACCCCTATTTAAAATCCTCTAAGAATGTTTCAATGATTGAAATGAGAGTTTAAAATATATAACCTTGAATGGATATAAACATTGTATGTGAACTCATACGTGTGTAAGTCCAAAATCCTTGAATCAAAGTATGCGTACTTTGCTGCTTAGGATAACCGGAACTAAAGTCCGTGTACCCGTACGCGTACTCCCGGAAGTTCACGTCCCATGAATTTCTGCTGGAGTTTGTGAACTGAAAACAAACATAAACCGGGTACTTAAGTATGCGTACCGGTATGCATACTTGAGTGGGTTATTTTCTAAAAAAGGTTTATACGTGAACTTAAACGTATATAAACTAAGGAATGCATATTTTCAAACCGTGGCTATAGAGTTCATGAATTGATTCAAGTGAATCAAAATCGTTTTTGTTTCGATTGTGTCTTATATACTTCTATGAGATCTAAGCAATTGAAAAACTCTCTAACTAGTTATTTTGAGTCATTTGAACTAGTTATGGTAAAGATGAATAAGGTTGATATGAAAGTGTTCATATCATTTGGTTAACTACTGTTGAACCAACTAGGTGTACATGTTTAGGTATGGTTATACAAACCTAAATGGACGTGCATTTCATTTGTGTATAACAAGCTAAGTTCGATCTAACGGTTGAAAGATATTAGCTTGAATCTAATCAGGTTTTCGTCTAATGGTGAATATTGAATGATTTGTTACCAAGGTAACCTAGATTGCAAACCCTAATTTGGAGACTATATAAAAGAGAACTCTAGCAACTAGGAAAGCTAATCCCCACACCTTCTGTGTGATACTAGTTGTATAAGCTAGAGTCGATTGTCCTTTAACCTTAGGTTTCTATTGAGACCCTGTAGGTTAACGACTTAAAGACTTCATTGGGATTGTGAAGTCAGATCCAACAATTTTTTCTGTAGTTGCATGATCTAATCTTCATGTTTCTATTATATTGAGTACAATTGTAAAATTGTCTCGAGATTAATTTCTCCGATAAGCAAGATAGAAAAGTAGTCACAAACATCTTCATCTCATCGTTTGTTATTCCACAATATATTTTTTCGCTAGTTGATTAAGATTATTGTGAGGTGATTTATATTTCTAGGCTGTTTTTGGGAATATAAGTCCGGTATATCAATTGGTTCCTATTCACCTTGATTTATCAAGATGGAACAAAACTCGTAATGTATTTTTGTGGGAGACAGATTTATCTATTCCTATAAACTTTTCTGTGTAATACAGATTTGTTTATTAAAGTCTTTGACTTTGGGTCGTAGCAACTCTTAGTTGTGGGTGAGATCAGCTAAGGGAATCAAGTACGTAGTATCCTGTTGGGATCAGAGACATAAGGAGCGCAACTATACCTTGGATCAGTGTGAGATTGATTGGGGTTCAACTACAGTCTGGACCGAAGTTAGTTTGTAGTAGGCTAGTGTCTGTAGTGCCTTAATACAGTGTGTGTTCAATCTGGACTAGGTCCCGGGGTTTTTCTGCATTGCGGTCTGTGTTATTTCTTTTCCGTATTTGTTTGTGGGAGAAAACTACTTCTGTCGGTTTAGGTAATTTTGGGTGTGTGTGGATGAGAAGTGAGTTTAAACCTTCAACAAATGTGCTGCACGATGAGCACTTTGATTCGAGAGATAATCCATACAATTCTGGCCTAAACCGAAGACACGGCCGTTCCAGATTTGTTTCGGTCACAGGTGAAGGATGTGAGGTTGATCTTAGGGAGGTAAGCGAAGAAAGTGTTGAGAGTGTGAAGGTGAAGGCTATTTGATGACTTGTTAATAGAAGGTTGAGCAGGCGAGCAAATGTTGCAGGCATGCTCTGGGTGTTGAATACGATGGTATTAACACTTGGTGTTATGTGTTGTTCGAACCTCTGTCTTTGGAAATAGGGAGGAGAACCTATTTATACAAATCGATAAGCCTTCCTTACGTCTCTCGTGGGAAAGTGGAGGAAGTGGAGTGATGGAGGAAGTGGAGTTGTGTGTTAGTTCCACACGGTTGCTTGCCCACTTCTCCTATCATCGCTAACCGCCCATGTTTCCCTGACACGATCTTGTGATGGCGTGTTGTACGCTGTAAACCGCCAGACCAATACCCCAGTTTGTATCCCCCATTTGTGACATGATTAATGTCTCGAGTGTGTGGATCGCGGGACCCACAGGAAATAGTGCAGGGTGAACCGTGAACTTGGTATAACATCGCATGCATCCATCTTCAGGTGACTGTTTGGAGGTTGTATAGACAAGCCATTCCTTAGTCGGTTACCCTGTGAAGAAGAGTGACGGATGATGATCATGGTGATACCTTGTTTGCTGGTTGATTCGTACCCTAAGTCATTCGTACAAGCTTGCAAAGTTGGACGGACGAGATGGTTTGCAACCCTACCTGCGATCATTAGATGAGAGGCGCGCATGCTGCCTCTTTCAACCCAAATGTTTGCATGCTAGGAGAATTCCAATTGAGGAACCGATCAGCCCTGCATGGAGGCGGCATAATGATGTTCACGCCCATGCCTGCTTAACTCGCAAAGATTTAATCTGAGCCACTCGACTCAGGTGGCAAAGACGAGTGGTCGGGATTAGAACTTATGGAGGGGCCGTGACATGCCACCTTTGGGCGCGCGTACCGAGGAGCTTGACCACTTCCGGTCTTGGCCGATCATCTAGGCGTGAAGTCGGGCCCACGGCGGTCATCCTAGCATGCTCGGTTCCTTCTAAGTCTCCATCTTTGCCTTTCGTCCAAGCCTGCGAAGATGGACGCTCGAGATGTTTCTGCGCCGCAAACCCTAATTAGGGTTTCGGACGCAAACCCTAATTAGGGTTTCGGACCGGCCACTTTGGGCAATCGGTTTTGGGTTGCGTGCGCCTCCTTTGGGGAGACCGACCATGTATGCAACATCTTGGGTCGACAGTGAGCATGTACATGCTTGCTCTATGACCCTGGGCGCAATCTAAGCCATCCAACTATACCTACGAAGTCGGATGGTCGTGATCGTTTTGGATCTTCTCAACCTGCGTAAAGCGTTAATCTAGCCTTGTTTGGGCAATCGTTTCTTTCACCATGGCTTGCCTATGAGGGAGTCGGTCATGTAGGTATAAAGTGGGCCCGCCAATGGTGTACCATCACTTCACTACTTGTTTTAGGGTATAATCTAAGACGTCCAACTATGCATGCGAAGTTGGACGTTCACGATTAAAAGGAACCCTAGCCGTGCGTCATGCTCACTTTGAGCGCACGTTTTGGAAGGACCAACTGTAGTTGGCCTTGACCGTTTGGTAATGTATGAAGGTGGGTCCGCGATGATCATGGTAGCATGCTCAGGACCCCCTGAATCTATATCTACACCCTCCATCTATGCATGCGAAGTTGGACGGATGAGATATATTTCTGAGTTTTTTTTCAGCAAGTGAGACTAACATGGGTAGTCTTGCATGCGTTCGACGGGGCTAGTATAACCTCGCCGTCGGGTAGCCTACGGGTGTTTGCATGTCGAACACAAGGCTTTAATTAAAGCATTAATAGTAATGTTGTATACCTACAGAAAACCGGGATGGTTGCCACATGCTCCGTCGGGATGGTTGCCACATGCTCCGTTCTGGGTAGGTTTTAATTCTCAGGGATGGTTGTACATGCTCCAATGAATTAATATGGCGAGAAGTATTCATCGCCTGAAGGCTTTATCCTTTGCAGGATGTCAGCTTTCAAAAATTGGCCTTTTACAATTTTAGCCTTGAACAGAATTCCACCATCAACATTAAGTCCCCTGCCTAGCATGCAATGATTATACTATTGTAGGGTAGGAATGAGATGGTGATAATTTGCATACAAAATAATTAAAGCCAGAGTAAATACATGTTTACTGTGTGGGAGAAGGTATGTCACTTGCGTCAAATGCCTTGGAGCCGGTTGAGTTGATCCTTCCAATGGAAAAGCTCGGCTGGGGATGTACAGCTTGATGGGTCGATCCACCTTGGCCTTCCTCTTTATGTGTGCCTTCTCATATGCCTAGCAAACATCGTGTATTCGATAAGCATTGTTGATCACAATCCCGACTCAACAGCGTCAGAAAGCGGTAAGGCGGACTTCTTTTCTCCTGGGGATCTTATTGGATCATGAACCATATAAAGAAGTTTTCTGTATTCTTCTCATTAGGCGATCTTCTTCAACATCTCAGGTATTACTTCACATGTTGATTTCTTAATCGATTGGCGATAGTTGTGATTAGAATATTCTTTATGTGCCGCCGTAACTCACCTTCCTCTCTTTTTTGCAGTACATCATGAAAGGAGTTGGTGATGATCGCCCTGCAGCTTCTTCAGAAATTTTTTTTGAAGTTGACAAACCAGAAGCTAACGCACATGAAGAGGTGATGGCTAAAATTGATTTGCTACTTCGTGAAGTCGTCCATGCCGTACAAGGAATGTCTGTATTGCATTTAACCATTGTCAGGGGGCGGCTCCGTGCTCTTTCAGTTGCGATCGATATAGAGGAGAAACAAAGACATGAAGAAGCGTTGCGAGCGAAGTGGAAACGCGAGGCGTCACAGGCACCAGTAAGCTCGAGAGCTGGAGGGATGGCAGCTCGGTTTAAGAGACGGAGGGTTGAACACGAAGGTCCTGCGGGTGATGGCAAGTGTGATTACCCAATACGTGGTGGTGTGATAATCCTTGACCCTGATACTTATGAGACTGAACGTCCGAAAGTGATTGGTGCGATTTCCACGGTTGCAATGGATTCTGTAGAAGGTGCGGGAGGATACGCATCTTTGAAGATGTTGAGGCGGTAGCTGCTGTGCCCAAAGAAGTTGAGGCATCTCTGGAGAAAGTGGCACAAGATGTGAATCCCAACAGTGATGAAGACGCAACCAGCAATTGAGTTTCCCTATTAATCTTCTTTGTATTTTTTTTATATATCAGTGGCGGATGAGTTTGAAGTTTTCTTCTTTGCGTTTGCTTGCTTGTCTTGAACAAAGTTTTATTCAGTGCTGCTTTCGAAACATGCATATTTTTCTGTTTGTGACCCTTGACATGAGTCTGGCTCCGTTAAAGTAGATCATGTAGGATACCTTCCTCCTCCCCTTTTACATGTTTTATTCCTCCCGTATTACCAGGCTGGTATGAAGATTTGGTATGAGGGTTTAGGGTTTTATTTCTGGGTAATGGTGGTTTGAAGGTGACTCATAACTTTGTGTGATTTTATGAGAAATTGTAAAAGGAATGAAATCTTGATTACTTGAAGAAATATTGGAACCCTAATAAGTATGAAGGCAAGCAGTGCCATCATTTTGAAGGAATTACAAATATTGTGAAAAGGTAAATTGTTGGAGGAATCCCACGGGGGGGATTAGAGAGGTGATGTCGTGTCTTCAAGTAAGGTAGGTCTTGAGCCATCGTGAGTGAACAACCACACCTTCGAGTTCGTCTGCATTGATGATCTTGCAGTAACCGCCCAAGATAACATCTACCACTAAGAATGTTTCCTCTTCCTTTGCAGGCATATCGATCAAGGCGTTATTCTTCTTGCCATGTTCCCAACTTGGAACGTGGTTACCTTTGTTACCATATCTCCGATTTGAAACGGTTTGGACTTGGTACAACAGACTTGCTTCGACACGTGTCGTTCTTGACTGCTTCCAAACCTTTGGTAAAGCGCTTAAAGGGGCCAGCACTCCATTCACATCTCTTGGTGGTGGCCCGCCTTTCAGGTGAAACAGTCCACGATAGTCTAGCAGGACAATCATCCACTACTTGCAAAGAGGTTCGTTCAATGAGACTTACTTGGGCTCGGAATCTCTTGACGCAGGACGAAGGGCTTTCACCAGGGAGTTGCGTTATGCCTGTGAGTTGTTGGTATGGGGGCAACAGGCAGTCTTCGATTCTCCAAGGTTTGTTGGAAATCATCGGAGCTGGCTTGTTGGAGATTCTTTCAGGTACTGAGATTGGTAAGGAATGCGCCTTGTGTACCCACGGGCGCCCCAGAATCATGTCGTAATCCGGATGTTCCTTAATTATATGGAATATATCTTGTGTTGGCGTGTTACCAATCTTGACATCAAGGTCAATGTATCCGTAAACATCCACAAATTCTCTCTGTGGGCTCTTGATCACAGTCGGACCACGGGTAGCCTCCTGCTTTGAGATTTTCGCAGCTTGCAGGGTATTGATAGTAACGATATTGAATTCAGAAGCTGCATCGATTAATGTGCTATCGAACTTGACATCTTTCAGATGGGAGATGGTCAAAAGTCCCCAGTTTCCTTTGTTGGCGCTGTCTTCCAAGGAGGCTTGAGATGCTGGAACGACTTCTCTTCCTGGGTATAAGCGCCCTCCTGACACAATACGGTTTAGGTCCATGAACATATCTTGACGTTGTACCTTGGAAAGGTACAATATTTCACACAGGTGTTCCATCATGGATTGTACAGTATTATGCACAGATCTTCCAGAGATCATGCAACTTCGGACAGGAAGGGGGTCTCTGTGAACTCCTTCATTTCCCAATTGGAGCTCTCCTTCTGCTATACTTTCCTTGAAGATTTCTTTTAGCTTGTTGCAATCCTTAGTTAGGTGGTGGAAAAACCTATGATAACGGCAGTACTTAGGGTCTGTCATGTCTTTCTCAGTTGGTGGACGTCTGATAGGAGGTAGCTTGATAGCATCATCCTGAATCCATTCCTCCAAGAGTTCTATTACTTCATTTATCGAAAACGGGAAACCTGTGTCTTCGGTGCTCTGCGCAGGATCTTTTCCTGTTCCTTTTCGAGGCGAATCTTTATGCGTTTGAGCCGCACGCTTGGGTAGTTGTTCTGCCGCCGCTGGAGATTTTCTCTTTCCGCCTTCGCTTACTACACTGACAGAAGGGCCATTATTATACTGCTTGTTGATGAGGCGCCTGTTTCCCCGATTATCTCGTGAATCGTCGCTCCGAACGATTCTGGTTCTTTCCAATAATGCTGGGGCGGTAGTGGCCGAACGTTTGGCTGCTTCATGGAGCTCTGAGAACGTCTGGAATCCCAAGCTTTCCAGCAGGGCGCGATATATGGGTATCATTCCGTTGATGCATAATTCCACCAGCTGTCGTTCTGTGAAATTTGGTTCATGGCAGTCCAACGCTTGTGTTCTGAACCTTTTGACAAAATCATTTGGATGTTCATTGTTCCGTTGGGAGATTCTCCCCAGGTCTGAGAAAGTAACTTGCTCAGATACAAAGAAGTACTTCTTGTAAAACGCGCGGACCATATCATTCCAATTGGATATGTTGTCGGGTGCGATGTTGTTGTACCACGTATAGGCTCTCCCCGTAAGTGATTTGGAGAATTCCTTCAGGCGGAGAACGTGATTGTATTCATGTTCTCCTAAGGATTCTAATAATCGAGAGACGTGTTCACGAGCATTACCGGTACCATCTTAAATGATGAATTGAGGGGAGGTGTATCCCATGGGAAGAGGAATCCGCTGCACGTCTTGTGGATATGGAGGCTGATGTCGATGTGCGTCCATCAGATTTTCTTTGCCACGATTTTGGAGGAGTCTCTCCAGATCTTCACGTGTAATAAAGTTAGACGTTTGGCTTCTTTCCCTCAGACGCTCGTCCCTTTCTCTTGCGTGGTCAGCAGCATAAGACTCTTCGTTCAGGTAGGCTTGCGTAACTGAGTCACCTGCTCCAAGTGTGCTAAACGTATTTATTGTTGGCCCTCGAGGCTGTCCCGACTCTTGTGGTAATCGATCGGTTAATGTTTTAAGGAAGGTGAGTACCTCCTTCTGAGCGGTTGCCATGTCTGCCTGAGATTTAGCGAGGGTTTCTTGTCTCTCCATCAAGTAAACCATGGTGATAGGAGGTTGTCCTCCTATGGGTCCTCCAGATCCTCGTCCTGAAGGGGAAGTAACAGTTGTTCTGGTGACGGATGGAAGTGTCATGCTTGAGGAAATGCCTGGATTTGCGGCCGCTCTGGCTCTTGTAATGGGAGGTGTCACGCCTGTTGGAATGTCCGCTCCTGCTCCACTGGTACGATGATAGAATACGCGATTCCACGAGACACATTGGTTGCCTTTGGCGGGTTGCACTTTGTAACACCGATGGTGGGATATCGGCCACCAGCAGCGTTGTCGGTGCTAACTCCATCGTTGGTTGCTGCTCCAGACCTAAGATCCACCATTCTTGAAATCATATAAATTGAATTGGTATTGAAGAAATAGACTTCACAACCGAGATATTAACCTCCCAGTGTGGTCGCCAATTGTTTGTGGGAGAAAACTACTTCTGCCGGTTTAGGTAATTTTGGGTGTATGTGGATGAGAAGTGAGTTTAAACCTTCAACAAATGTGCTGCACGATGAGCACTTTGATTCGAGAGATAATCTATACAATTCTGGCCTAAACCGAAGACACGGCCGTTCCATATTTGTTTCGATCACAGGTGAAGGATGTGAGGTTTATATTAGGGAGGGAAGCGAAGAAAGTGTTGAGAGTGTGAAGGTGAAGGCTATTTTATGACTTGTTAACAGAAGGTTGAGCAGGCGAGCAAATGTTGCAGGCAGGCTCTGGGTGTTGAATACGATGGTATTAACACTTGGTGTTCTGTGTTGTTCGAACCTCTGTCTTTGGAAATAGGGAGGAGAACCTATTTATACAAGTCGATAAGCCTTCATTACGTCTCTCGTGGGAAAGTGGAGGAAGTTGAGTGATGGAGGAAGTGGAGTTGTGTGTTAGTGCCACACGGTTGCTTGCCCACTTCTCCTATCATCGCTAACCGCCCATGTTTCCCTGACACGATCTTGTGATGGCGTGTTGCACGCTGCACGCTGTAAACCGCCAGACCAATACCCCAGTTTGTATCCCCCAGTTGGGACATGATTAATGTCTCGAGTGTGTGGATCGCGGGACCTGACGAAAATAGTGCGGGGGTGAACCGTGAACTTGGTATAACATCGCATGCAGCCATCTTCAGGTGACCGTTTGGAGGATGTATAGACAAGCCATGCCTTGGTCGGTTACCCTGTGAAGAAGAGTGACGGATGGTGATCATGGTGATACCTTGTTTGCTGGTTGATTCGTACCCTAAGTCATTCGTCCAAGCTTGCAAAGTTGGACGGACGAGATGGTTTGCAACCCTACCTGCGATCGTTGGATGAGAGGCGCGCATGCTGCCTCTTTCAACTCAAACGTTTGCATGCTAGGAGAATTCCAATGGAGGAACCGATCAGCCCTGCATGGAGGCGGCACAATGGTGTTCACGCCCATGCCTGCTTGACTCGGAAAGATTTAATCTGAGCCACTCGACTCAGGTGGAAAAGACGAGTGGTCGGGATTAGAACTTATGGAGGGGCCGTGACATGCCACCTTTGGGCGCGCGTACCAAGGAGCTTGACCACTGCCAGTTTTGGCCGATCAGCTAGGCGTGAAGTCGGGCCCACGGCGGTCATGCTAGCATGCTCGGTTCCTTCTAAGTCTCCATATTTTCCTTTCGTCCAAGCCTGCGAAGATGGACGCTCGAGATGTTTCTGCACCACAAACCCTAATTAGGGTTTTGGACTGGCCACTTTGGGCGATCGGTTTTGGGTTGTGTGCGCCTCCTTTGGGGAGACCGACCATGTATGCAACATCTTGGGTCGACAGTGAGCATGTACATGCTTGCTCTATGACCCTGGGCGCAATCTAAGCCATCCAACTATGCCTACGAAGTCAGATGGTCGTGATCGTTTTGGATCTTCTCAACCTGCGTAAGGCGTTAATCTAGCCTTGTTTGGGCAATCGTTTCTTGCACCACGGCTTGCATATGAGGGAGTCGGTCATGTAAGTAGAAAGTGGGCTCGCCAATGGTGTACCATCACTTCACTACTTGTTTTAGGATATAATCTAAGCCTTCCAACTATGCCTGCGAAGTTGGACGTTCACGATTAAAAGGAACCCTAGCCGTGCGTCATGCTCACTTTGAGCGCACGTTTTGGAAGGACCAACTGTAGTTGGCCTTGACCGTTCGGTTATGTATGAAGGTGGGTCCGCGGTGATCATGGTAGCATGCTCAGGACCCCCTGAATCTATATCTACACCCTCCATCTATGCATGCGAAGTTGGACGGATGAGATATATTTCTGAGTTTGTTTTCAGCAAGTGAGACTAACATGGGTAGTCTTGCATGCATTAGACGGGGCTAGTATAACCTGCCGTCAGGTAGCCTACTGGTGTTTGCATGTCGAACATAAGGCTTTAATTAAAGAATTAATAGTAATGATGTATACCTACAGAAAACCGGGATGGTTGTCACATGCTCCGTCGGGATGGTTGCCACATGCTCCGTTCTGGGTAGGTTTTAATTCTCAGGGATGGTTGCACATGCTCCAATGAATTAATATTGCGAGAAGTATTCATCGCCTGAAGGCTTTATCCTTTGCAGGACGTCATCTTACAAAAATTGGCCTTTTACAATTTTAGCCTTGAACATAATTCCACCATCAACAGTATTGTATTTTGTTATATAATTAAAATATCACAGGTTGTGCATTAAGATCAATCAATTAGAATATCCTACCTTTGGTTGTTAATTTAAATTGATTGACACTTGAACATTGGTCTTTGGTACCGTTTAAGTTGTTTCACATAATAATCAGGCTCGCAGATTTCTACCTGTTTGATTTGCTGATTACATTGTGAAACAGATATATTAAACTCTTGGATATACTTTACTCTGGATTGAGTCTGACTGTCTAGTTGATTCTCTAGAAAGTATATTAGAGTAATTCCTTTCATATTGCTAAACAAATTGTCGGGTGTGGTTGTTAGAACCCCTCTTTTTCAATAACAAAGGCGTGTGGATTGAAAACCTACCTATCTTACCTTTAGGGGGAATATTAGCTTTGTTATTATAATGTCAACAACGGCATTTATGGATTGAATGTATACATGTTATTGTGCTGTTGAAACTTGGAATCAAGCGTATGTGTAATGAATTCTTGTAATTTGTTTATCCATATGATGTAATATTTTTGTCACTAAAATTGACAAAGGGGGAGATTGTTAGAGCATAGCTCGGTTGAACCCACCAAGCGTTGGTATGTCAAGTTTGGTTGTCATAGTTTAGTGAGTCAAAACTCATTTAAAGATTCGCTTGATTATTTACTAGAGTCAACTTCGTATAGGTTAGCTAGAAAGTTACTAGGATATGAGACTTACAAGTATTATGTGAATACTTGAAGAATATGAAGAAGTAAAGAGCTACAACGATGACATCATCCTTCCACTTGAGGTTAATAATATTTGACTTGAACTGTTTCATTCCTAGCGTATCTTTCAAGTCGTACATATTGAAAACATAATTGTTATACCGTGAATGATTATACTCTAGTTAGACATAATATTAAGGAATTTCAATACGAAGTATAACGTCTATCTTTTGAACTTCGTATATAAGACATCGACATAATCATATGAATTCTATTATGATTATGTATGAGTGAAAATACGGGTGTCTAACAACCACACCCAACAATTCATTTGGCAATCTGAGAGGACTTACTCCGATACACTTTCTAGATAATCAACTAGATAGTTAGACTCAATCTAGAGTAAAGTATATCAAAGAGTTTAATATCTCCGTTTCACAATGTAATCAGCAAATTAAACAGATAGAAATCCATGAGCCTGATTATTATGTGAAATAACTTGTACGGTACTAAAGACCAATATTCAAGTGTCAATCAATGTAAATCAACAACCAAAGGTTGGATATTCTAATTGATTGATCTTAATGCACAACCTGTGATATTTCAATTATATAACCAAATATAATCCGTAAAAGAAATATCACATACACCAGAATTTTGATAACGAGGAAACCGCAAATGCAGAAAAACCCTGGGACCTAGTCCAGATTGAACACCACACTGTATTAAGACGCTTCAGACTCTAGCCTACTACCAATTAACTTCGGACTGGGCTGTAGTTTAACCCTAATCAATCTCACACTGATTCAAGGTACAGTTGGGTTACTTACGTCTCTGATCCCAGCAGGATACTACGCACTTGATTCCCTTAGCTTATCTCACCCACAACCAAGAGTTGCTATGACCCAAAGTCGAAGACTTGATAAACAAATCTGTCTCACACAGAAAAGTTTATAGGATTGAATAAATCTGTTTTCCACAGAAATACCCAAGAGTTTTTGTTCCATCTTTTGATAAATCAAGGTGAACATGAACCAATTGATAAACCGAACTTATATTCCCGAAGAACATCCTAGTATTATCAATCACCTCATAATAATCTTAATCGACTAGCAATTATTTTAATTGAACTCAATACGATAGAATCAGGAAACAAGATATTGTGGAATCAAAAACGATGAGACGAAGATGTGTGTGACTACTTTTATCTTACCTATCGGAGATATTAAATCTTGAGTCAATTATTTTAATTGAACTCAATACGATAGAATCAGGAAAGATCAGAACACGCATCCATAAGAGAATAGTTGGGTCTGGCTTCACAATCCAATAAAGTCTTTGAAGTCGTTAACCTACAGGGTCTCGATAAGAAACCTAAGGTTAAAGGAGAATCGACTCTAGTTAGGGCCGGCCCTGAGATTTTTCTGCCCCGAAGAGGTAGTAAAATTGTTGCCCCATTTTACAGTTCTTAAAGCATAGCGTAGTTCAGCAGATGTATTCACATTTGTATAATGTTACAATAATCCATTTTCCAATGTATCCAAGTTCAATAGTTCAATTGGAAATTCTAAATTTTAAAGTGAAACTAGGCATATTGTAACAACCAAAACATAATTCAGGATGTCAAGATCAAACGGTAGTGCCGATATGCACTATGAGTTTATACTAATCAAATATTATGAAAGGAGTTCATGTTAAGAATAAGTGTTAATGGAAATAGTAAAGACATATTTCTTAGTAATCAACCCAGTAATAAGTAAATCCATATTTATGCGTTATGCGTCTAACCAAAAAAGAAAGAACCAATGAATTTTCTTTGCTCTTTTGGATGTTGTTTGAGAATATAAGAAAGTTCCAAAGAAAACACCTGCAGAACCAAGCAATAGGGTTCAAATATTGAAATGGATTCCATAACCGTAGAAACAATAGCGACAACCCTATTCGTTGTATTACAATACCAACAGAGGAATGTTAAGGGATTAGCTACTTTCATCAAAATCTTCATATTATGACTTAAGATGATAAAACACTAAAAAGTAATGATTCAAAGTTTTTTCCCTAAAAATACAATTTGGAGATTTTAAGATTCTGCCCCAGAAAATCAAAAGATTAAATAGAAGAAAACAAAACCATGATTATTATATATGGTAATCCAGTATATTCATTGGTTAATTCTACTTGCCATGAAATTATAAGCGAAAATATTGACTATTAGATCGAGGAAGCAGGGCAACTGAAAGAACAATGTTCTCGATAGAGAAGGAAACAAATTCTGCCATGGAAAGCAGGGAAACTCACGAGTTATGCTAAAGAAAAAGTAAATACTTTTAAGATAAACCACATTACAGAAAAATAAAATTTTCTACCCCACTTTTCGTGCTGTCCCAAAGAAAGGCTTTGTCAACCTTGCCTAGGGCCGGCCCTGACTCTAGTTATGCAACTAGTAACACACATTAGGTGTGGGGATTATTTTTCAAAGTTGTTAGAGTTCTCCTTTATATAGTTTTCAAATCAGGGTTTG
The DNA here is from genome assembly GCA_023529315.1 of Papaver bracteatum. Taxonomy (NCBI): domain Eukaryota; kingdom Viridiplantae; phylum Streptophyta; class Magnoliopsida; order Ranunculales; family Papaveraceae; genus Papaver; species Papaver bracteatum. Next base: position 566,569 of record JAJJWX010004466.1, on the reverse strand, counting down.
CAATCCAAGTTACCTTGGTAACAAAGCATTCAATATTCACCGTTAGATGAAAAACCTGATTCAACCAAGCTAATATCTTTCAACCGTTAGATCGAACTTAGCTTGTTACACACAAATTAAATGTACCCTCATTTAGGTTTATGTAACCGTACCTAAACGTGTACACTATGTTGACTCACAAATAGTTAACCGAGGTTAGCCATATGATTACTCTCATATCAACCTTATTCATCTTAACCATAACTAGTTCAAATGACTCAAATGTAACTAGTTGAAGAGTTGTTCAATTGCTATATCTCATAGAATTATATAATAACACAATTGAAGAAAAATCAGTTTGATTCGCTCGAATCAATACATGAACATTATAGCCACGGTTTACAAAGATCTCATTCCTTATTACATAAATGTCTAAGTTCACCACTTAAGTATGCATACTTAACTAACATGATTTGAGCTTGGTTTGGTTTTCAAACTCAGTAGAAATTCACGGACGTGAACTTTCCACCAGTACGCATACGGATACGCATACTTAGGTGACTGGATGAGTTGGTTTTTATTTCCAAACTCAACAGAAATTCACGGACGTGAACTTCTGTCAGTATGCGTACGGGTACGCATACTTACCTAGTCTCCATCAACCATTTTGTATACACACAAGTATGCATACTTTTGGTTCCCGGTTTTTGGACTTATACACTAATGTGCGAAAACAATATCTTATATCCAAAGATGGTTACATGATTCTAAACTCTTTAATTCAATCATTGAAACATTCTTAGAGGATGACAATTTCACACACTATTAGCATCAAAGAAATTTTCAAGATACTGAAATAATCATTATCAAAACATTTCAAGTCTACACCAAATGATTGTATCACACAAACCATGTAAGATGTTACTCGGTAATTTTCTCATGATATAAGATAAACATGGTCGAAGCGAAATCTTGCCAACAAATATTTTGAGAAATATGTAAACGAGATATACTCAGCTCAAAATCTCAAATGTGCATATAGAAAACTATATCATAATATGACTTATGTCTCAATATAGGAGATAGAGTAGAAATAGACTTTCCAAGTGATAGATAGTTTAAGTCTCCACGTACCTTTTGATGATGAAGTTCCACAAGCTCCCTTTAGTAGTTCTTCATCTTTAAGTGATGAACGCCGTGAAGTCTAAGCTCAACTACACAATCTATGTCCTAGTCCGAGACATCTACAAATAGGCTAGAAATCAAGACTTATAATTTTGATCACTAACATTGACAAATATGCTTGAGATAGAAACGCATGCGAGTTCGACCGAGCAGTGATCTAACAATCTCCCAATTTGTCAATTTTAGTGACAAAACTATCAATTCATATGGATTACAAAATAAATAAAAATTGTAGCTTCTCATCCACATGCTTGATCTCCTTGGCATCTTCAACACGACTCGAAATCTTCGTCAAACTCCAATGATTTCAAAGTTTGTAAGTTTAACATCATCGTTGTTGAGGATCCATAGCGATAACAATGAGAAAACAAATGCTCTCAATCATTGTTATACAGTGTCATAATATTATTACACAGCATAAAAGTTCAATTGTATCACAACTTTGACAACATTACTATGGTGATATGTATCACTCCCCCTTAGTCAACACTTTATCACAACACGAACCCCCCCCCCCCCCTTACATAATGATCCGTAAACCATATGTATTTGTAGTATCAAACTACACATTAATTCTCCCCCTTTTTGTCAATATAAATTGGCAAAGGTACGAAAACTAGTGGGATCCTCATGATATTTTCATAGAGATACTTCATGACCAAAAGAGAATACCATATCAACTTATTTAGATGCCATCATAAAGCCGAAGCTAAATGCATTCATCAAGGAGTATATAAAGATACAAGATAACCCATATAATATTCCACAGCCGCACTCCCCACCAAATATTTGGCAACTAAGCACAAGTTCAAAAAGAACTCTCTCCCATAAAATGTAATTCCCGAAAGAACAACAAAGGCGACCTTTCTTTTACAAGGAAAGAAGGATTTCTTGGGACATAACCAAATCACATGAGAACATGTCACGACCGCAAAAATTCGGACTTCTATTGAGCCAAGTTGGACCCGATGGATCGAGTCCAACCCAACTAGCAAGACCGGATTCCTGAGTCATGACTATGGAACATGCTATTTTTTTTTTTGAAAGAATAATAATAAAAGAAAATAAAAGTACAAAATTAATAAAGACTTCATAATCTAATTTCCTTTAAATTAAAGGCCAATAAAAAGGGTTCCAAATAATAATCATTAAAGAGGTTCCATAAGTCATAGAATAAAATAATTGTTTGAAAACTAAACAATGTCTCTTAATAAAATGATTGAAATAGAATATAAAAATGATAAAATGATAATTAATAAAAATACCCAATATCCCTGTGATATCATATAGTAGTGTCTTGCGAGAATACTAACATCTAAGTACTATGCCGTAAGCTTCCGAGTCCGCTTACTGTGCTAACTGCTCCTCAAACTCTGTTGGGAGAGAAAAAGGAATTTGGGGTGAGAAAACCACAGCCCAGTAGAAATTTCAAAAAATAATATAGTGCAATGAAAATTAAACCATGTAGCCGATAAAAATAAATAAAATCCACGTAAGTCAAAATCCTCTGAAATTACTTACTCATTTTACTCACATAAGCCAACCTATAATAGTAGGTCCTAATCTAGTGTCAGAGTTATTCCGGTTATAAACCATACTGTTCCCCAAACAGTCTTCCCAGGGTAGCCACCAGTGGTGGGATGCCATAAAGGCATGACATTTCAACAACAACAGAGAGATGGGTTTCCAAAATTCATTTCTTACTAGTGCACTCAATTACGTACAAAAAACAAACACGTCCGAAATCCAATAAAATTTAATCAATGCATTTACATTTGTAATCTTTATATGAACACATAAAATGCATTTATACTCCAAAACACAAAACATCTATATTTGACTATTTAGGGGAGAACATAGTGTGGTAAATGGGTTGGCCTATAAGACGGTTGAAAATTAGGGAATTTAAATAAGACTATAACGGACTGATCGAAATGGGATAAAAAAATTCATAGATAGAGAAAATTGGGATGATAATATATTTTCAAACACCAGACGTGTAGTTGCGGATTATCTCACAACTACACCCTCATAAGAATCCATTAAAATGATTCCTAAACCTAATTAATTTGATATGAAACTAAGAATTAAGGTACTAAAATTATAAAGGAGACACAAAGATTTTTACGTGGTTCGATCAATGTGATCTACATCCACGGTGCTTCACTAGTGATTGTATGTAATTACATGATTTTACAATTGAGACTCCATTAAAGAATATTTGGAGCTCTAGTTTTTTGGGGAAGAAGATGATAAAGATAATAAATCTCTCCTAACATTTTCTCTCTCCTCCTAAAATTATCCTCTCTTGCTCAAAAGATCTCTCCCACTTCTCCTGCCTAAATGGCTATTTATATGATCTTACAAAATATGACAGTTGTGTTGTCCCGCCATTTCGGATTTGATAATTATCTTGCGAACCTTCGTAACTTCATTTCGCGAACTTCTTTTGCTTTCCTCTTGATTTCCTTTGCTCGCAAAATTTTCTTTGCTCGCAAGATGTCTTTTCTCTCCACAATTTCGTAAGTTATCATTTGTTGTGATATTCCGCTCCTACATCTTGCCTCTTTTTTCTTGAATATTGCTTGAAGAGCGATCTTTAAGAAAAAACTAGTTGTTGTAGTTATTGGTGTAGTCTTTGATCTTTGTTGATGAAGGAACGAGCGAAATAATATCAAACTCAAAAAGTATATACTTGCCTCTATTCTTTTGCGAAGTTCTGAAGCTTTAAAAAGTAATTAGAAGTATCATCTTGCGAAGTATGAAGTATGTGAAGTATCTTGAAGAAGTATGAAGTATAAGAAATATAAAATATCCTTGAAGAAGTATAAGAAGTACTCAATCCTCGAAATATATAAGAAGTATGAAGTATCCTTAAGAAGTATAAGAAGTACTTAATCCTCGAAATATATAAGAAGTATTCGTCCTTGAATGAGAGTGATAAATATTGCCTCTGTTCATGTGAAATTATTGTTCCATTTTTGATGAGGATTCTTGCTGAGAAGATAAAGAATCATAAAATATTTTCTTGGGTATCCATAGTTGCCTCTGTTCTTTATCTATGAAGGAGAATCCTTAAGAAAATGTTGAATAACTAAATTGCGTCTCTATTCTTACCTTGCCTCTGCCTCAAGTGGTAACCCTGCTAACTTCTGAATTTTTCTGCAAATTTCTGAATTTTTCTGTGAATTTCTGAGGTTTTCTGCGAATTTCTAAACTTCTGAATAATGCTGCGAATATAGTGTTGCGAATATATTGTTGCGAACTATGAATAGTCCTGCGAATTATGAATGTTTCTGCGAAGTTTCGCGGTATTATCCTGTAAAATTTTGTAAAATACTTGTGTGCATATAACACTTATATAATGATTATGTTATGAAATGTGTATGCGATGCTTATGCCTTGAAATGCTTATGCAATGCTTTTATGATGCGAATATGATGCTTGAATGATGCGAGTATGATGCTTGTATGATGCGAGTATGATGCGAATACTTATCTATTGCAATGTATATTTCAAGTTTCTGTTACTTAGCTCATTTTGCCGTAGTAAAAATGATATATCTTTGAGTTCCCTCCATTCATATAAGCATCTTCGCAAGTTTACTTGTGTATTTTCGCGAATGAAATCGCCTCTTCTGGTATGACTTCGTGAAATATATTCTTGTAAAAATTCTTCAATGATATTGATGGAATTGTCTTCTTTGATATATATTGTCTTCAAAATTCTTCAATGATCTTGATGGAATTGTCTTCTTTGATATATATTCTCTTCAAAGTTCTTCAATGATCTTGATGGAATTGTCTTCTTTGTTAGGACTTCATGATATATATTCTTGTAAAAATTCTTCAATGATATTGATGGAATAAATTTCATGAATTGCTGTGGTCTTATCATGCCTTCCTAAGTAAAGGTCTTATTTTGCCACCTCTTTTGTGATAATATTTTGTATTTGCGATAATATGACAAGTCTGAACATTCTTGCGAATATACACCCTCATGACATTATCGTCTTGCGATGAAATCGCAGGACGTTTTTACACTTTCATGTAATAACCCATTGATCTCATCTTAACTTCATTGTTATGTTCTGCGAGTTCTTTTTTTTTTTTTTTTTTAGAAGGCTCGCAGAACTTCATTTGTTGCACAAATATGACAAGCCTTTATGTATTCGCAAACAAGAAGCCTCGTGACATTTGCGTCTTATAGAACGTATCAGCTCCCTAATGGAGGGTGCTTCCCTTTATCTTCCCCCTGGTTTCCCCTTCAAGGAAGCGTACATCGACCATACAAGGTTATCTATTCCCATCCGGTTATGCCAACAACCAGCTTTTGATCGAAACCTCTTATCCTTTTTTCCTATAGGGCTTATAGTTACGAGGTTGCACCCTATGGGGTATCTTTGGGCCAAGTGCATCATTTGCCAAGACTTGTCAAAAATGGCAGATGTGGTTCAACCTCACCCGGAACTCTTGAATCAACCGTGTACCTCGGCGCCTTGATCGTTTTCTGCACTTCTTGGGAAAGACAATATGCCTTAGTCGCCCAACCTAAATCCTCTTACACAACATTTTATATTGCGTAATGTCGCTAGATTAGGTGAGAATCCAAGGTGTCTAACCCGGATAGGTACCCCATTATTGGGTTGTACCCCTAAAATTTTACCATGTACTAAGGGCCCTTGGTGGTGTTCCGGTTACCCTTAGCCACATTTATAGGTACCCCCTTAAATGACGTACTTTAGGACTTCGCCTCTTACGAAATATAGCTTCGCGAACTAGGGTGTACGCCACAAAGGTTTGCCTGTATAAAATTTTCTGCGGCTCTCTTTCTTTTTTGGAGGCTGATCACAGATTGCGGTCTTTTATTCGCAAATTAATGAAAGTTTAATCGCAATTGATTTTTGGCGGTATTTTTTCGCCTTTTTTAAAAATTCATCGTAAATTTTTCATGTATATAAAATTTTGAATGTTTTCATGAAATGTTTAGTATAAGAAGTATGAGAAGTATCCATATCACATCTTTAAATCAAAATTATTCTATAGAAATATAGGAATTGAATTTTCTCTGTCTTTTGAAATTTTGAAGTCTTTGAATTTTTTGAGATCTTTTAATTTTTGCGATGAAGTAATTTTAGAATCTTGCGATTGTGTCGCTTTTTACCAATCTAAAAAATCTTTAAAATGTTTTGGAATCTTTGAAATTGTAGAAATTTTGCGAGTATATAAATTCAAAAATCTTTTATCTTCCGTAAATAAAGTATTAAAGGAAATGGTACCTACCTTTTTACGGCTTGTTGTTGTCTTTTGCGAAGTATATGACTTGCCATTTCTTGCGAAATAATCTTCCACTCTCTTCTTGCGAAATATCCAAAAATCTTGCGAAGTATTCATGTTGCGAAGATTCGTAAGGTATTTGCGAACATTTGCGAGATATTTTCTTATTCGTAAGTAATAATTTGATCATGCTGTAATATTGCTTTTCCATCCGCGTCTTCCCGTAATGAATAATGTTGCATGCGTTAAAGAAATATGGTGATGGACTGTATTGAAAATTGAGAGATATTTCCTTATTTGCTCGCATGAAAATATTTCACTGGATAAATCAAATTCTCATAAGAATGTAAATTAGTTTTAGATAATTTTCTTAAACTTCATTTAGAAATTCCAAGGCTCAAATAATTAAAGATAAAACTAGAGAAGTAAGGGAGAAATTTGCTCTTTTTCAGCTAGTGGAGTTCATAATGCTGTTTCGTTGCTGAGTTGAGTTCGTTTTTGTTGATTAAATTCCATTTCTTTGCGTTTACAGGTTCTATATTTTTGTTTGTCAAGGTTCCACATTGACAGCTGCCTAACGTCATAGTACTCAAGAATGATGAAATGCAGCTAACTGTTTCAAGTTGATATTTCGCAGAACTATCCTTCGTAAAAACATATCCCTTTTCTTCGCAGAATAGTGTTGCTTCTTCGCAAGAGTTCTTTGACACATAAGCTACTACATCATAGACTATATTCTTCATCAGTTGTTTTGATAATTGTTCTCATTCGTGCCTGGGTGATATACCATAGAAATTTTATTGTTCTTCCTTCGCATAAACTGGTGATGATGATCAATAACTTGCGAAGTAAAGGTTCACAAAATAAATGTCTTTTGCCTTTGGTTGCTCCCAGTAAACATTTCCTTTCTCTTCTGCTTATTCTACTTCTTCTCATTCGTGTAGCATTTGGTCTCTAAATTCAGCTATTCATTCTACTTCTTCATAAACAACAAATTCTACTGATTTGTAGAGAAACTCATTATATCCAGCAACGCCTACCATTGGACATTCAGGCATGATACGACCATTCATTGAGAGCATTTTTACGCCTGGCATTTTTCTGCTCACAACCACCCTTTTACTTTGCAAAAACATTTTAGTTTGTAACTATGACCTTCGCAAATGTTTACAAATGATAACTTACGAATGTTCGCATCAATACTACAAATGTTCGTAACTCTGACCTGCTCACAACCACCCAGTAACTTACGAATGTTCGTAACTCTGACCTGCTCACAACCACCCAGTAACTCTGACGGATGTTCATAACTCTGACCTGCTCACAACCACCCAGTAACTCTGACGGATGTTCGTAACTGGATGAGTGGACTTCGTATACTCCAAGTAGTATATATTCTCAAAACACCATTTGGTGGGACTTCGTAATTTCCTGCGAATATTCTCAAAACACCAAATTCGTAATTATACTCCATCTATCCCTTCCGGTATACCCTCTCGCAAATTGGCTTAATATCGCAAGAAACAATTCACTGTCAATCTCACAGAAATTTTTAGTCATAAATGTTGTTTTTCCCATCCTAGGAAAAAGGACTCTAACAATCGCAAAAGTGAACTTCACAGAATGAAAACGATCAATGAATTTGGTTAGTAAGATGTATGGTATTAAGATGAATAATTTATCCCTACGAAGAATGAAAACTTTCAATAAAATCTTTTTAATTTTGTTTTTGCGAAATGTAAATTTCTAATCAACAGAAAATCTCGAAGTTTGACCTTTTTAGAAATTCATTAAACAAATTTGTAAAACGAAGTTTCGTTACTACAAATTCGTAGCAAAACATTTTTAAATTCAAGATTTCCACAATAAATCAAATTTCTACAAAAATCAAAGTTTAGATCGCAAAAAATTTATTTTTCAATTTGTGTTTTGAAATTCCCAAATTTTGAAAAATGAAACAAAGAATAAGAAAAGTGAGAAGAAATTTGTCCTTTTTGGAAGCGATTGTTGACGTAGCCTGTGTAAATTTCATTTTGCTTGACGATTTCTCCATATCCACATCTCTCTTCCTGAACTACTAAAATGTGTTTGTTGTTTGAAGATGCAAATAAAAGAACTTCCATTCCTGTCTTCAAAACTCATAGATCCGGTACAATTCATCATCAACAGTAACCAATTTTTCTAACTTTCTTGAACCAACAAGGTTAGGTCCATGTTTCTAGCGCCAATTATGTAGTTGCGGATTATCTCACAACTACACCCTCATAAGAATCCACTAAAATGATTCCTAAACCTAATTAATTTGATATGAAACTAAGAATTAAGGTACTAAAGTTATAAAGGAGACACAAAGATTTTTACGTGGTTCGATCAATGTGATCTACATCCACGGTGCTTCACTAGTGATTGTATGTAATTACATGATTTTACAATTGAGACTCCATTAAAGAATATTTGGAGCTCTAGTTTTTTGGGGAAGAAGATGATAAAGATAATAAATCTCTCCTAACATTTTCTCTCTCCTCCTAAAATTATCCTCTCTTGTTCAAAAGATCTCTCCCACTTCTCCTGCCTAAATGGCTATTTATATGATCTTACAAAATATGACAGTTGTGTTGTCCCGCCATTTCAGATTTGATAATTATCTTGTGAACCTTCGTAACTTCATTTCGCGAACTTCTTTTGCTTTCCTCGTGATTTCCTTTGCTCGCAAGATGTCTTTTCTCTCCATAATTTCGTAAGTTATCATTTGTTGTGATATTCCGCTCCTACAAGACGGGAGACAAAATTGTATGTATAATAATGCGGAAAAGCATAATGGTAAATAACGAGGAAAGGACCATTTCTAGCTCACACAAGGAAAAAAAAGAAAGAGCAGTAAAATGCAAGAATACAATATCACGGAAGGGATCAAAATTCAACCAAAACAAAGACTTTTTCTTTATAAAAATGACAGGGTTCAAACAAGATAGATATAGGAATGTTAAAATAGGGAAAGTGTATCAATTAAATATAGAAGTAATAAATGAATTTAAGCTTGTAAAAAGTCTGACAACTTAACAACCCCATGTGCTATCACCATCTAAAATTAGTTAACTTGGCTAAAAGAAGTAATGGTTCCAGGTTCAATTGGGGTTAATGATTTGGTATTCACGTAAGACAAAACAAAAAAAGAAAAGTAAAGGGGGAGTGAGTTAGAGAAATCTGACAGTTCTTACTCTTTTCATTTTTTCTTATGAACGGTAAAAAGAAAAGAAAACTTGAGGTTCGCATTGAGTTCAAGGCATGAAGCGGCTCATCTTTTTCCGAACAAGTTTCAAAATTAAGATCACTAAACAGACATTTCAAGGGAGTTTGATTAAGTCTGTGTCTTCCAAAATTTTATGCCATTCAAACACGGATCTTAATATTAGTACTTACCAGAGATAAATCAAATCAAGTTAAGCAATCAAAAGGGTGCTAAAAAAATATTTTCTTTGATATTAGACGGAAACCCTATAACATATATATAAGAAGATATAGATCATGATTCAAACCAAAACGAATGCCAAAATAGTTTAGTTTTTAGTATTACGTAGAAACCCCTACCTCTTACGCAATCCAATAAAAAAATCTGAAATCTTTGTCAATCCAAGCCAATCAATAATCCAATCAGGTACAGTAATAAATCAGGTTCTTTTTTTTTATATAAAGTAGCAGAGATGAAAAGAGGAAGAAAGAGATGGTTCTTTTTCTTTTCTAGGGTTTTAGGAAAGTGACAAAACAATATATAATATTACTAACCCTAAAAGTAGATTCAAAAGAGAGAAAGACTTATTCTTTTTCCCATACGTATTACTAGCCATAAACAATCATGTGCTCTACTAGGTAGTGACCCCATCATTCCATATACTAACTAATTGGTTATTTGCACCCTAAAAACCATCACAAAAATATAATAAAAGAACTAGGATTTGTACACACACCTATATACAAATCACTACATCAACTCTTATGAGTTGAGACGGGCTTTAAGCCCGGGTTCAAAAATACCAGGCGTTATACTATTAACCTCTAAAAAAAGAATTTCTCCGGAAATTCGAGGCGTAGCTAAGTTTAAGAATTATCTCTCAGTAATTCCGGATATTTGTCTCGTATCTCAGACTTCAGCTCCCAAGTTGCCTCTTCAGAACCATGATGTTGCTAGAGGACCTTCACGGTTTTGATGGTTTTCCTCCGAAGGACTTGTTCCTTTGAGTCGATTACGCGCAACGGTTTTTCTTCATACGAAACATTATCGTTCACTTGCAAGTCTCGCCATTCGATGACGTGGGACAAATCAACATTGTATTTACGAAGCATGGATACATGAAACACATTGTGTATGTCTGCAAATTGTGTTGGTAGAGCTAGTCGATATGCTACTTCTCCAATCCGTTGAAGAATTTCAAATGGCCCAATATAGCGTGGCGCCAATTTACTTTTCTTCCCAAACCGTTTAATGCCTGGTCTAGGACTAACTCTTAGAAACACATTGTCCCCAACCTGGAACTCCAATGGTCTCCTTCTTACATCTGCATAACTCTTTTGACGACTTTATGCCGTTCTCAGACGGTCTTGGATGATCCTTATCTTCTTTGTCGTCTCTTGAACCATCTGGGCCCTATTACACTTCTTTCACTTACCTCGGCCCAACATAACGGGGTTCGACATGGTCTTCCATACAACGCCTCATAAGGTGCCATACCAATGCTGGACTGATAACAGATGTTATATGCAAACTCAACAAGAGGTAACTGATCGCTCCAATTACCTTTGAAGTCAATCGCACACGCTCTTAATATATCTTCCAAAATATGAATCGTTCGCTCGGACTGGCCATCAGTCTGAGGGTGGTAAGCAGTACTCATATCCAATCATGTTCCCATCGATTGATGAAAACTCCCCCAAAACTTGGACGTAAAAAGAGGATCTCTGTCGGAAATGATCGACAGTGGAATTCCATGCAACCTAACTATCTCTTTGATGTACAAGTTACATAAAATAGGAACCGTATCCGTCTGCTTTACTGGAAGAAAATGTGCCGATTTGGTGAGACGATCGATGATCACCCATACACAATCCTTTCCCTGCTGGGTCTTAGGTAATCCTCTGACAAAATACATGACAATGAAGTCCTATTTCCACTCGGCTATCGACAAAGGCTGAAGTGGTCCCGTTGGTCGTTGGTGTTCAGCCTTCACTTGCTGACAAGTAAGACACCTGGAGACAAACAGTGAAACATCTCTTTTCATACCTTTCCACCAAAACTGGCGCTTCAAATCTTGATACATCTTTGTGCTTCCCGGTTGAACTGTCAATACGGACTTATGAGCCATCGTTAAAATTTCCTTTCGCAATTCCTTAACATCTGGTACACATAATCGTCCTTTATAGAGAATATCCCCATTGACTCCCAGTGTCCATCCTTCTTGTTGATCCGTGGTACCCATATTTTCTTTGACTTCTTGTAAACCGTCGTCTAACATTTGCGCCTAAATGACCTTTTTCACAATCTCAGGTACCACAACAACATGCTCCAAGTATGCCCTCTCATTGTTCCACTCAACAACAAAATCATATTTTTCCACAACCTTGACCATTCCCAAATAAGCTATGGATCCAGATTCTTTTCTACTGAGTGCGTCCGCTACAACATTCGCCTTCCTAGGATGGTACTCCAATTTAAACTCATAATCCGTAAGAATCTCGAGCCATCTTCTCTGTCTCAAGTTCAAATCCTTTTGAGTGAAGATGTACTTTAGATTTTTGTGGTCCGAAAATACCATAAAGTTTTCTCCATAGACATAGTTCCTCCAAAGCATTAGCACAAACACTACAGCTTCTAATTCCAGATCATGGGTTGGGTAGTTCTTTTCATGATTCTTTAACTGTCGAGAAGCATAAGCCACCCACCTTGCCTTTCTGCATAAGAACTCCACCCAATCCACTTCTTGAAGCATCACGATAAACATCATAACCTAATCCTGGCTCCGGGGTAACCAAGATGGGTGTTGTAGTCAATCGTCGTTTCATCTCCTCAAATGCTTTATCACACTCAGTAGTCCACTCAAACTTCACCCCCTTTTTGGTCAAACGAGTAACAGGAACTGCTATCTTCGAGTAGTTCTCAACAAATCTTCGATAATAGCCTGCCAGACCCAAGAAGCTACGAATCTCAAAAACATTCTTTGGGGGTTCCCATTTTGTCACAGCCGATATTTTCTCGGGATCAACAGATATGCCATCCTTGGAAATAACATGTCCGAGAAATAAGACTTTCGTTATCCAGAATTCACACTTGCTCCTCTTTGCATACAACTTGTACTCTCTTAGAGTTTGTAAAACCATTCTCAGATGTTCCTCATGATCTTCCTTAGTCTTGGAATAAATGAGAATGTCATCAATAAACACTACTACGAACTTTTTCACAAAAGGTCGGAGAACTCTGTTCATCAGATCCATGAACACTGCAGGTGCATTTGTTAACCCAAACGACATCACGAGGAATTCATAATGACCGTAATAAGTTCCAAACTCGGTTTTACGAATATCCTCCTCTCTGACCCGCAACTGATGGTACCTAGATCGAAGATCAATCTTTCCTAAATAGCTCCCTTCAATTGTTCAAAGAGGTCATCAATTCTCGACAAGGGGTACTTATTCTTGATTGTAATTTGGTTTAGTCATCAGTAGTCAATGCACATCCTCATTGATCCATCCTTTTTGAGAACAAAAAGAACAGGAGCTCTCCATGGTGAAGTACTTGGTCGAATAAATCCCAGTTATTCCAACTCATCAAGTTGTTTTCGTAACTCCTTCATCTCTTTGGGTGCAATACGATATGGGTGCATCAATATTGGCATGCTTCCCGGTTGCACTTTGATCTCAAAGTCAATCTCTCTCTTTGGTGGTAATCTAGGAAATGCCTCTGGAAAGACATCTGGAAAATCTCGAACTATCGGTAAATATTCATCTACCACCTTGGTATCCTTTTCTTCACTCAAATGAGCAAGATAAGCTACGTGTTCTTCAGTTTCATCCCTCATTTTCATCCCGGGTAAGGATGGATTCATAACTTTCCACCTTTCTCCTTGGACAGACACTCGACTTCCATCAGATGATTGGAAAGAGATCTTCTTCTCAAAACATTCCAGGATAGCTTGGTTTTGCGACAACCAATTCATGCCAATAATGACATCATAATCCTGGAGCCTCATCGATATCAAATCTATTTTCACTCTATAGTCACCATAAGTTATTTCACAATCCTTGCAAAATTTACTAAGGGACACTACATTTCCTAGCGGTGAAGAGACGTTCAAATTAAACCCCATGGGTACTGGTTTCAAACCAAGATAAGCAGCAAAATGCAATGATATGAACGAATAGGTAGCTCCAGAATCAAACAAAACTTTAGGACAAGAACTAAAGATCAAGAAATTACCCTCAATCGCAGAGTTTTCTGTCCTCTTCTCAACAATACCAATATTATTCAGCTTCCCCGGAACATTTGGATGACGCCTTGGATGGAATGGTGGTGTATTGTTTCGCGGCAGGTATGGTTGTCGTGCTTGGAAATTCGGCCTTGGAGCATTCTGAAACTGATTCTGAGTTGGAGGCCTAGGTGGTGCAGGTAAAGGACACTCTCTTACAAAATGATCATCCTTCCCACAATGGTAACACCCCGAGATTGCATTTAGTTGTCCAGGTGGCTTCGGTTTAGTACAATCCCTCGCGAAGTGACCCACAACTCCACAGTGAAAACAAGGTTTTGGTGCAGCGACTTTACCAGTATTATCTGTACGCGGACATTTTCGATGACTCGATGGGTCCGTCTTCTGGTTCCTCTTCTAATATTTCGGCTCCCTTTCCTTCTGGTTCTTGACCCAATCCGCTTCTATAGCTAGGGAAGTATCAAGAACATCCTCATAAGTGGTAAGGCGACATGGTTAACCTAGAACGGATGGCAGGTTTCAGTGCATCCTGAAGTTTTCTTGCTCTTAGTAACGGCGTATTGACCAAGTTATCCTCAAAACGTTCCAATTCAACGAACCTCTTGTCTAGTTGAGAAGCCGTCATGTTTCCCTAAGCTAAGGTTGCAAATTCAGCACACATCTGGGCTTTGACCGTCTCAGGAAAATACTTGTCAAAAAACAGCGTTTCAAACTCTGCCCAGACCGTAACATTTCGGACCCGTTTTGTTGAATCCCACCAAAAATCAGCAGCTCCAGTGAAAAGGTACATAGCAAAACGGATCTTGCCATTCTCTTCCACTCTTAAGGCAAAAAACTCATTTTGTATCCCCATTAACCACCTTTCAGCCTCAAGAGGTTCTTCAGTCCCCTTAAATTCTTCCTTCTAACCACCTTCAAGAACTTTTCTAAGTTCACTCTACCCTGGCGTTGGGTTTCAACAACCTGTACCAGTGTTCCCAATATCCCAACAACTCGGTCAAGGGTAGCCTCCATGCGTTCCCTCATGTCCTCTCCTTCTTCTCCATTTGGTTGAGCACCGTTGGTAGCATCACGACGATGCGGCATCTTCTAAATAAAGATAAATGCGCACTAATGTTAATATCTACGTCGAAAACCTAATTTAACTAATACACGCAACGTTTTATTTTATAAGGCTTTTAGTTATTTACCCCAATCCCAAAGTAAATTAAATATGAAAAGAAAAACTTGATGAAAACTAAATAAATTTAATTTTCCAAAAATAATAAGGAAAACATAACCTAACTCTCAAAATCATTTCAGATCATAAGTCGATAAATAAATAAAAATAATAAGAGTGTAAATTTTTTTTTTAACCAAACTTTCAAAACTAGTAAGTCCACTCGCACGGTCCAAGTAAATCGGAACCATGCTCTGATACCAAACTGTCACGACCGCAAAAATTCTGACTTCTATTGAGCCGGATTGGACCCGATGGATCGAGTCCAACCCAACTAGCAAGACCGGATTCCTGAGTCATGACTATGGAACATGCTTTTTTTTTTTTTAAAAGAATAATAATAAAATAAAATAAAATTACAAAATGAATAAAGACTTCATAATCTAATTTCCTTTAAATTAAATGCCAATAAAAAAGGTTCCAAATAATAATCATTAAAGAGGTTCCATAAGTCATAGAATAAAATAATTGTTTGAAAACTAAACAATGTCTCTTAATAAAATGATTGAAATAGAATCCAAAAATGATAAAATGATAATTATTAAAAATACTCAATATCCCTGTGATATCATATAGTAGTGTCTTGCGAGAATACTAACATCTAAGTACTATGCCGTAAGCTTCCGAGTCCGCTTACTGTGCCAACTTCTCCTCAAACTCTGTTGGGAGAGAAAACGGAATTTGGGGTGAGCAAACCAAAGCCCAATAGAAATTTCAAAAAATAATACAGTGCAACGAAAATTAAACCATGTAGCCGATAAAAATAAATAAAATCCACGTAGGTCAAAATCCTCTGAAATTACTTACTCATTTTACTCACATAACCAACCTATAATAGTAGGTCCTAATCTAGTGTCAAAGTTATTCCGGTTACAAACCATAATGTTCCCCGAACAGTCTTCCCAGGGTAGACACCAGTGGTGGGATGCCATAAAGGCCTGACATTTCAACAACATCAGAGAGATGGGTATCCAAAATTCATTTCTTACTAGTGCACTCAATTACGTACAAAACACAAACACGTCCAAAATCCAATAAAATTTAATCAATGCATTTACATTTGTAACCTTTATATGAACACATAAAATGCATTTATACTCCAAACACAGAACATCTATATTTGACTATTTAGGGGAGAACATAGAGTGGTAAATGGGTTGTCCTATAAGATGGTTGAAAATTAGGGAATTTAAATAAGACTATAACGGACTGATCGAAATGGGATAAACTTTTTCGTAGACAGAGAAAATTGGGATGATAATATATTTTCAAACACCATACGGAAGACAAAATTGCATGTATAATAATGCGTAAAAGCATAATGGTAAAGAACGAGGAAAAGACCATTTCTAGCTCACACAAGGAAAAAAATAGAAAGAGCAGTAAAATGCAAGAATACAATATCACGGAAGAGATCAAAATTCAACCAAAACGAAGACTTTTTCTTTATAAAAATGACAGGGTTCAAACAAGATAGATATAGGAATGTTAAAATAGGGAAAGAGTATCAATTAAATATAGAAGTAATAAATGAATTTATGCTTGTAAAATGTCTGACAACTTAACAACCCATGTGCTATCACTATCTAAAATTTGTTAACTTGGCTAAAAGAAGTAGTGGTTCCAGGTTCAATTGGGGTTAATTGTTTGGTATTCACGTAAGACAAAACAAAAAAAGAAAAGTAGAGGGGGAGTGAGTTAGAGAAATCTGACAGTTCTTACTCTTTTTATTTTTTTCTTATGAACGGTAGAAAGAAAAGAAAACTTGAGGTTCGCATTGAGTTCAAGGCATGAAGCGGCTCATCTTTTTCCGAACAAGTTTCAAAATTAAGATCACTAAACAGACATTTCAAGAGAGTTTGATTAAGTCTGTGTCTTCCAAAATTTTATGCCATTCAAACACGGATCTTAATATTAGTACTTACCAGAGATAAATCAAATCAAGTTAAGCGATCAAAATGGTGCTAAACAAATGTTTTCTTTGATATTAAACGGAAACCCTATAACATATATATAAAAAGGTATATATCATGATTCAAATCAAAACGAATACCAAAATAGTTTAGTTTTTAATATTACGTAGAAACCCCTACCTCTTACGCAATCCAATAAAAAAAATTCTGAAATCCTTGTCAATCTAAGCCAATCAATAATCCAATCAGGTACAATAATAAATCAGGTTCTTTTTTTTTTATATATAAAGTAGCAGAGATGAAAAGGGGAAGAAATAGATGGTTCTTTTTTTTCTCTAGGGTTTTAGGAAAGTGACAAAACAATATATAATATTAGTAACCCTAAAAGTAGATGCAAAAGAGAGAAAGACTTATTCTTTTTCCCATACGTATAACTAACCATAAGAAAATCATGTGCTCTACTAGGTAGTGACCCCATCATTCCGTATACTAACCAATTGGTTATTTTCACCCCAAAAACCATCACAAAAATATAATAAAAGAACTAGGATTTGTACACATACCTATATACAAATCACTACGTTAACTCTTATGAGTTGAGACGGGCTTTAAGCCCGGGTTCAAAAATACCAGGCGTTATAGAACATGAATTTGTATCCAAAATATTCAATTGAATTAACCACAAGAGAAACCATGATTAATTCAATCGGAATACACAACTAAATTAACCACAATAAAGTGATCAATTTAATTGGTCATGCTCAATATACGATGACTTACGGAGCAACACAGTATATGCACAGAAAATGTGGATCGGAGAAGACCAATACTGCGGAATAAATAAGGATTCATTCTATTTTCATCACTATTTGCACAATGACATATAACCATGCTATATTGATCATAGCAATCTTCGATTCCCATCGTGAAGAGGTAAGTTTCTTTTATAGATTCATCCTAATTACATGCATTAGCTACTGGTGATAGTAATGTACTAAAGATAGCAAAGCAAACACCTTTTTTTGCTCTCCATGTGGCAAAGTTGCTTCATGAAGTAGGACTTTTCAAATCATCTACATTAGTTTTGTCTTCCTTTTAGAATGCTTACCTTAAGTTTTTTTTTTTTGTTTTTTATTACTTATTGCAGTGTGGCCTTCACAATGATGGTGAATCGTCTGTTGGTCATATGATTTTATTTATCTCTTTTGATTAACTAGGTAACCTTGCAGATGTCATATTCGGGTTCGATTATCTTAAACTGTATTTGCTGAGTTATGGATCCAATTAATGATTCAACTTATATCCAGGGTGTCCTCATGTTAGTGGTATCCACAGTTTATAATATTGTTCGGTTAGATTTTATCGACCAATTTTGGAGTCCAGCATTTGATTTAAACGTGGCTATTGTAATGGAACATTTTTAGGACCAAACCTCAGTTGAATTAGTAATGGAAAAAGATGGGTGACTTAGAAATATTCGTAAACTCCGGATTAGTTCACCATAGAATGCATGTGCAAAGCCTAATTTATGTAATCGGTTTATGATTTATATTGCTAGAGAAGTGGATTTTTATAGTGAGTTTATCAAATGTGTGTATGGTTTGATTTATGGTGAATTTTTTGTTTTTGATAAATGTACTGACTAAATTTTATTTTATTTTATTTTTGGTTTTAGAGATTGGTGATAAATGTGCAATAGATGTAAGAGTATTATTGCAACATGAGTATTCAGATCAAATCTCTATGAACCTTGCTTGATAAATGGGTAATGACTCAAATCTCTTTGAACCTTGACATATGTTTGAAGTTTTTATAGTGTTTACAGTTGTGCGATTTAGTTTCTATTTTATTACTTCAGTCACCACTTTAATTTCTATTTGATTCTGCATCAGTCAATATTTCTATTTGATCAAGTTCCTTGAAGGTACTTGGCCAGAAAATTTGAAGGGTTCGAGAAAGGTCACAAGGCTTTTGATTTAGTCTTTTTTTTTCATGAATTATTGATAAATGGGTTCTTTGTATTCTTACGTTCTTGCACCTTTACTCAAAGTTCTTATCAATGGGGAAGATTTTTGCTCTCTTACACAAAAATATTAGATGACAATGGGTTCAGAAGATGGATATTAACCGGATTGGGTTAGTGTATGTACATCTGATATATGTTGTATTTGGAAGAGTTGATATTATATGTACAAATACTATCCTAATATCAGTTAAAAATAATAACCAATTATCCATTTGCGCTGGGTTGTGTAGGTTGTTGTGTTGTGATACTATTATAAGTGATGTGTTTCAAGAAGATTATGGTCTCTCTTATACTGCTAAGTTTCTTGTGGCTTGGGACGGTGTTTGAGTTCGTAAGTTCGGATCTTTGATTTCTAAAATGTTTTCAAATTGGTCATCATTTGCATGTTCAGTATAGTTAACATGGACATCTGCGTTCATACTTAAGTCTTATGTGTGCAAATTGTTTGGGATACCAAGTCTTTGCAGAGTTTCTCCTACAACTCTAATGATAATGATAATATGATAAGTGGCACATGTTTCAATTGATGATATTTATGTGTACCACAACAAAGAAAAGGTACGGAGATAGATTTCTCATGCATGACAAAGATGGTGTGAAAAAAACTATAGACGTTTGTCACATTTTGGGATGGTGTTGTTGTCTAAAAGCCTTCATTTATCAAAGAATACAATTCCATATGTGGAACTATCAAGGTATGTTGTTTGTATGATTCAAAGATTTACAATTGCATAACTAAACATAATAATTTGTGGTGATATATGTCACTTTTAATTTACATGTTCTATTGGAGTATTTGTCTTTTATGTCAGGATGCCTATCATGTTCATGGCTCTGTTTGTTTTTAGTTTCAAGTTGTCCGTCATGGAGGCCGGAAGATTTTTGAACTTAAGTTTTTGTTTTTATCTTATACAATTGAACTTATTAATTTAGTTTGGTACTGTTGAGAAGATGTGAATCAAAAGAAAATGCTAGGAATATCCATGGCTCTCTCATAAGTCTGATTTACGAGGTCTCGGTGTTTTACCTAAACAAACTTATCAATTTTGGCATAACTAGGCATGATCTTACTAGGAATAGCTTCAATATTCTGGATATATCCATGTTCATCAAAAAATTTGTAAACAAAACAAATATTCCCAGGTAAATGGTTAAGTTCCTGTGTCGTGCAATTTCTGAAATATTTATCTTGGTTATTTACATGCCACTGTTGGAAATTTGGTACCATTGCACAATAAAATGCATTTATGATTAATTAGGTTCCTTGCAAATGATTTTTTGCATGGCTGATTTCCCCAACATACCAACAAAATGCATTTTTGATTGTCCTATGCACTGCAATTTAGTGTAAACGAAAATTTAAATGTGGTTGTGAAGTGTTATTCCATTTTAACTTGGGTGTTGCCTAATCATACATGGCATGTGATTTTATTTATTTTTAACTAAGCCGCAATGTTTTTATTCATCGGTGAAACATGTCCTGGATTACCTAAGTTGCTAAGCATGACCATGGATCAAGCAAACTTACTGGATGCTCAAAAACAATTACATTGAACGTGGAATTTAGTGATCAATGTCGTTGACCAGGCATAACTTGGGCGAGTAAATTTGAGGATATGAAATACGATGATGCATGTATGTATTCCAATAAGGTTGGCATAAAATAGAAAATATAAAATTTGAAGACCAGTTAGGGCTATGATATTAAAAAGCATATATCCTGCCATTGTTGGTGTTGGTGATGCCATTATTATTACATATAAAAATATGCAACGACTACCGACAAATGAATCAACAGGTGAGAGACCATCACAAATTTAGGTAGATAACTCATTTCGTAAACATTATAGATGTTAGACGAATTCATTTCTACAATATAAATTTACGTGATGATTTTTTCTACATAAATCTTGAGCAAATTAATAGTTCATTGGCTATTCTAATGTTTTTTTTTTTTTTTTTGTAATAGATGATTAATCTGATACATTTCATCATCATTAATTTACTCATCAATTTACATTTGTTGTTAAAATATAGTCATTTTGTTCACATTATGTGTTTGGGAAAACATCATATTTTAGTTGTTAAAGGACTTCTGCAGATCCTTAAATTATTTTGTTTTTCTTATAGATCCCTCTGATATTTGATATTGCATTTGATGAAATTGTTATGTTCCATCTCGAGTATAAAGAGATGTTAATCAACGGTAGAACTACTCTCTGAATTTGAGACATAAATAAAAATGTACATTATTTTTGGTTGAAGAAGGATTTAATCTTATCAGTTAAAAAGTTGTTAAAATTATCCAGTAATATAGTCTTGGATATAGTACAACCTTTTTAACCATCCGTCAATATGTACTTGATACGCCGTGTGAAAATTAATATCAAACAGTATTGTCCTAAAACAATAAAGTGATTGTAGGATCAGAATATTGTTACAACAATATTCTTGTGAAATAAACAACAGATCCGCGACACATCAATAATAAACAACAATTATGCGAGAATCCAAAGATGACTTAAACAATGACTTATGATTGAAAACGACGGAAACACGAAGAAAGTGTGACATGTCTGCGACATATCAATAAAACCTGTGAAAGATAAAGGCGGTGCTAACTGCGGTTTATCGCAGTTACTCAGATCCGAAATTGAAGGGGATCTTAGCTGTAAATGAGCTGTAATCCACTATGTAAATACCTATATAAAGGAGATGAATAGTTCCAGAGTGAGAGATGAACTTTTGAGTGCTAGGAAAGTTTTTAAGAGAGAGAAAATATTTTATCAAGTGTTCTGTGTTCTTGATTTCTGTAAGTCCTTAAGATCAAATTAATAAAAAGTGTCTTTAATCTTCAAATTTATGTCATAAATATTGATAAATTCTTGAATAGGGTGTTGTGTGGGAATTCCTTCAACTACATTTTGGCGCTAGAAACAGGGATTGAACCTGTGATTTTGGCGCCCAGAAACAGGGAGGAATCAATTTGAGAAATTTCAAATTACAGCTTGAAGATTTGAAGAAATTATTAGAATTGAAGAAATGGCTAGAAGGAGAAGAAATACATCAGAACCACCAACAACAGTGAGAAGAAGTAAAAGAATTACAGGGGAAGGAACAGGTGAATTGGAAGGATCTTTAAGGATCAGATCAGGAAGAAGTAGGGTGAGAAATGGAGCAGAAAAATCAACCCAACCACCGAATCAACAAACACGAGCACAACATAGAAATGTGGATTATGATAGAGTAAGTGTGCATACTTGGAGGTCCAATTCGATAGAAGAAACGGAAAATCAAGAAGAGAAAAGAAATCAAGAAATGGATGGAAGACTAATTTATGAGGAGCATGAAGTAGTAGAGGATTTGAGACAAAGGATACAGGAAGAAAGAATATTAGAGGCAGAAGAACGTGCCAATCTTACAAGGCAAAATCATGAATTAAGAATGGAAAATTTGAGGTTGCAAAATAGAAGATCGAGAAGCAGCATGAGATCAAATTCGAGATCATATAGAGAAGAAACAAGACAAAATCTCCCTATACAAAATATTGGCGAGAATGTGATAAAGGATCGTTACATTCCACGCGGTGAAACTTTATACATTAGACATAATCAGGATGAGGGAGAAAATCAAGAAGAAAGAAGGAGAATGTTACGTGATGAAGATATTCGAAGAAATCGCAGAATAATCAAAGATGATATTGAGAGGCATTATATTGAACAAGTACATTTAGCAGGAGAAAGAGAGAGATTGCGAGCAGAAGTAGAAGAACAAGAAATTCAAACAGCGTTACGTCAGAATAATCATGATAATCGAGAACGACGACATGCGCAAAATCGTAATAATGATAATCTCAATGAGGAATATGAGAGAATTCATAGAGACATAGAAAGGCAACGAAGAGAAATAATAAGGGATGAGGAAATTCGCGGAGAAGAGAATGAAAGACAAATTAACTTGCAAGAAGAAGAAAATCGTAGAAGAAGGCAAAATCAAGATGTTGGAGAAGAAGCGCGAAACATCGCAAGACAAGAAAGACATGAGCGCAGACGAAGAGAGGTTGCGTTGAAAAGGCCAATGGAGCAAAATTCTGATAGAAATAAACAAATCTTGCGAGAATTAGCAGAAATAAGAGGAATGATAAATAACAGAAGAGAAGGAGGAAGAAGACAACTTGATGAGGCAATCGAGGAAGCTGGGAAAACTCCATTTACTCAAGAGGTACAATTAGGAGGGATACCTCCAAAATGTAATTTACCGGTATTTACCAGTATATTTGATGGGACTACATGTGCTGTCCAACATAGCAAAGCTTATATTCGATGTATGCTACAATGGGAGAACCATGATGTCGTTTTGTGCAAATATTTTGCGTCAAGTTTGACTGGCGAAGCATTGAAGTGGTTCGAAAGTCTTCCAAAGAATACAATAACTTCGTTCATGCATTTGCAAACTACTTTCTTAGGAGCATACATCAGCAATAACTTTACGCGACCTGGGATTGAAGATGTGTTTGGATCGAAACAGAGAGTTGGTGAGAGTTTAAAGCACTTAACGATAAGATGGAGGACAATGTGTAGTGAAATGGCAGGAAGAGTGGATGAAAGATATCTCATATTATCCTTCATAAATGCTATGTTTGCGACGAATCTATTATATATCCAGGTCTTCAGAGTTAAAAACACAATTACCATGACAGAATTGTGAGAATTGCAGGAAGAATACATTGCTTTGGAGGAAAAACAAAATGAGATGGAGTCTTATCCAATTCACACAAGCGCAAATTTAGCCGCAGCAAATGGAAGTTTGTTACCAAGGATGATTAATACAGTTGCAAGTACTTCTCAAAACCCACGAGAGAAAATGGAGACTGATAATCAACATAAGATAGTAGCAATGGGGAGTAGAGATCAGGAGGAATTGGAAAAGGAGAGAAATTTTTATAATCGCAATAACAATAATAAGGTCCCAAGGTTTGATCAACCGTAGGAGACTTATGGTGGACAGAGACAGAATTATTCAAGAGAGCAAAGAGGTCAGAAGAATATGTGGGAAGACATCAAATTTCCACCTTTAAACACCGGAATAGACAAGATTTGGGAAGAGATTATTCTGATGGAGAACATACCCTCACCCTGGAACATGGGGAAAGAACCACATCCTAACAACCAAAATCAAGAGTTCTGTCCTTATCATCATTTTCATGGCCACTCTGTGCATAATTGTAGAAATGTAAAAAGAATTATTTTTCGAATGATTGAACAGGGGAAATTAAATCATTTTCTAGCAAGATATTTACAACCGCAGCAATTGCCGCAAGCACCAGAAATTCGCAGAGTTAATGTTGCAAAAGAAGCTGAAACATTTGTCATTGAAGTAGGAGCTACAACAAAAAATCTATTTTGCAATTCAATTGTACATTCGCAGAAAACGATAGAAGATTTCCATGACAATGTGCTAAGCAGAGTATTTGCAAGGGATATAGAGGGAAGAGAGGTGATGAATATTGCAAAGATTTCTCCGTTAGAAGAATGGCAGAAACAAGTTATTTCTTTTACTGTGGAAGAAATACCAGAACCTGGGAAGATGCATGACAACCCATTGGTGGTGAAGCTAGAGATAAATCCAAAATACTGAGAAGAAGGAGAAGAAGATGATGATGACGCAACAAATGATTCTTGGGCAATAGATAAAGTTTTAATTGATATTGGTAGCTCAGTAGATATTTTATTTTATCATACATATCGCACAATGGGTGGAAGAGATGATGAGTTAATCCCTTAAACTTACAAGATCTATGGTTTTAATGGCACTGCAAACAAGCCAAAAGGAGCAATTACTATGGAAATTCCATTGAACAAGATATCTTCAAAAATCAAGTTTTGTGTAGTGGATATAGAATCTCCTTACAATGCCTTAATTGGAAGACCATGGCTCCATGGTATTTTGGGTATAGAATCAACATATCATCAATGCATAAAGTTTCCACATCCTCATGGTATTGGGATAATTAAAGGAGATTGGTTTGAAGGCAAAAAGTGTTATGAAGTTGACATTAATACTTGCGAAGAAAGGAATGCCCGAAATCGTAATTGGCAACATAACAGGAGGAAAAATCAGAGAGCTGAGAAATTGATGGTGGACAATATAGAGTTGCGGGGAAAGGATATACTTCAAGAATAGTTTTGTCCCAAAAGATTCAATGGCGATTAATCATACAAAGATGGGGAAAAGTAGAAACCTTCATTCTTCGCAGGAGAACAAACAAGTATAAGATAAATAAGTAAAAAGAAATTGCGAATAATCATTCGACACAGAAGAAAAGAAGTGCAACAATATCGTGTTGCGAACAAATGAAAAACTCTGTTGTGAAAATTAAAAGAAAAACTCAGCTAAAAAATGAGAATCTTTCTATTAAAAAGAAAAAGATGATGATTTCTAATCATATAAGAATTTATAAATGCAAATGCATAAGAAGGGCGCAAATCGCCTAAAAATATATAAGAATGGGACGAACTTTTATGGCGTACACCTTAGTTCGTAGATTCTATTCCGTAAGAGGCAATGTCCTTAAAGTGCGTCATAAGGGGGGTATCTCTTTGCATGGATATGGGAAAGGCTATACCGCTGCTGGAACCTAGTCATGGAGATTTGGGATTATAGAAAATCCATCCGGGAGAGATAACTTGGATTCCCAATTATATAAGGTTATACCCTGGTTGGGCGTCCGAGAGTTTCTCCTAAGGAATGCAACGTATGATCAAGGCGCCGAGGTACACGGTTGAGCTGTGGGTGCCCGGGATGGATGAACCTACCCTGGCCATCCATGGCAAGTCTTGTCTTACGATGTGTTCGGCCCGAAGAAAACCCCACTTAGGGTGCAGTCTTGTAACTATAAGCCATATAAGGCATAAATTACAAGGCTGCGAAAACAACTGGTTGTTGGCAGAACCGGATGGGAAAGTGCTAGTCTTGTATGGCCGATGTATAATCCTTGAAGGGGCAACCGGGGGGAGAGATAAGGGCGATACCCTCCATTAGGGAGCTGTGTATCAAAAAAGACGACAATGTCATGGGGCTTTATATTCGCAAGAATATTTAGGCCCGTCATATTGTCGCGTGACAGAGACAGCAATGTCATGGGACTTTATATTCGCAAGAATATTTAGGCCCGTCATATTGTCGCGTGACGGAGACAGCAATGTCATGGGACTTTATATTCGCAAGAATATTTAGGCCGCATATTGCGGCCAAAAAGCCTAAAGAGAAACGTTAAGATGAGATCAATGGGTTTTTGCGATAAGATCAAAAGATGAGATAAATGGAATCAATAATAAGAGGAAATAAATCGCAAAGACGGCAATATCATAAGTCTTAAAAAGCAAAGAGAGATTAATCTCACAAGATGGCTTAGATTTATCATATTGTTGCAGAGATAAAAATAATGATAAGACAAGGTCAATGGATTATTACATGTAAAGTAAGAATGTCATGCGATCTTGTCGCATAAAAGTGGCATAATAAGACCTTTAACTAGGAAGGCGAAATAAGACCACAAGAGAAGTTATATCTGCGAATCATATAACAGATGGTTCGAAGAAATATTTGCGATAATTCATTTATCATATTGCAGATTAATAACAAGAGGCAAGTATGGGAACGATATATAGCATAGTAAATATTGTTATTCATCATTATATGATAAATTCATATAAATAACAGATAGACAGAAGCAAAAAAGAGAATTTATATATTGAAAGACATCAGGAGTTACAAATATCTTGCAGAAAGAATGATACAATTTGTCGCATATAATTATCGCAAGAAAGAAAGAAATACAAGAGAAGGTTAAAAAGAAAAAACAAAACTATTGAGATTTATTTTCATCATTATCTTCATCTTTGTCTTCATTATATTCGTCATCAGTTTCTTCTTCATCTTCGCTTTCATTCTCATCTATATCAACCTCACTGTCAGAAATAACTGGTACTTCAGTACTGGTTGGGATATTATCCAAGAGACAAGGATATAGACTAAGAGGAAGATCATTATCTTTACAAACTTTCTCAATAGCATTATTGCGAATGGTGAGAAGATTTCTACGCAAATTGGAATTGGATATCTTTATTTTCTCTCGGAGTCTAGTGATTTTATCATTACGGGAAGCAAGATTTTTCGCAAGATTACTTTTTTCTTCTTCAAGTTCTGCTATCCTTGCGGAATGTTTTTCTTCAGATTCTGCGATGGAAAAATAACAAATTAGAAATTCGTTGAAAATCTACAAAAAAAAGTATAAAGATGTTAGAGGAGCAATAAATAACCTTCTCTCTCATGAATCATTTCTTGTATCAAGGTTGCTTGCTCGGTATGAAGACTGACATCTATTGCTAAGTTTTTCCTAGCATTATCGAGAATTGCCGCATCCCATGCGAATTCATCATCATTTTGAATGAGAAGATGGGAACGAATTTGTTTTTCTCTTTTAAGAAGTTTAAAATTTTCATCCTTAAGTCTATCTCTCTCAAGTTCAGTATCAATAAGGGTATTGCGAAATTTTGATAGAGCTTCAGCGCCTTGAAGAGTAATGCTTTCTTTATCCTTCTCAAGTTCACTCTTCTTGGCTTTTAAGACTTTGATTTTATCTCTAAATTCATCTCTGCAAGTCTTTAAACTATTGGACATACTCAAGGTAGATCTATAGTCCATTCTCATAAGGGAAACCTGATATTTAAGCTCATCAAGGGACAAAGTATTAATTTTTTCGTCTGAATAATTATTTAAAGCGTCATTAAGACGCTGAAGAAGAGTGGTTTCATCTATGGGTTCATCAAAATAATTGAGAATAAGAGCTTCATCAGTAAGATTATAGGCATCTGCAAAATGGTTGCTCAAATAAGCTATAAAATAACAAAAATGAAGAAAAAAAAAAAAAAAAAAAAAAAAAAAAAAAAAAAAAATATTAAAGAGAGAAAAGATTTATACCAATAATTTGTTTGCAGAACTTCTCCTTGTCAACTAATTTCTGTTGAAGAACTTCAACTCCTACTTCCAGCGATTTGTTTTTAGTAAGGAGTTCAGTATTTCCAGATACTTCCAATTGCTTGCATTTTTCGCGGAGAAGGGATATTTCAGCTTCATATTGTTTATTTCTTTCACGAAGTTTCGCAGATTCAGATTAGAATCAGTAAGCCTTTTCTGCGATGTTGATAATCTATTTTCTAATTCTGAAGCAACAAAAAAGGAAGCTCTAGCAGTCTGCGACAGAAAAGAGAAAATGATTAAGGATAAGTAAAAAATCTTCGATACACATGATAAATATAAAATTTACTACAAGAAAAATAAAGGAAAGGGGCATACCAGCGAAGTTAGTGCGTGAAGAAAACTTGAGTCGATAAATCTGGAAACTCCTTTGAGATCTTTATTATTAGTCAAGATCGAAGCATCGCAGATTTTCGAGAGATAATCGCAAGTACGAGTGATATCATCCTCACCAACACCTTGCATTGGATTCCTAAAAATATTTGATAATTGATCCATTGGAGTCTCAGGTTGAGAGATACCCATCACAGATCTAATTCTTGTAGAAGAAAAATGTGTTGAAGTGCCCACAGTGACGTCATGGTTTACCCCATCATTTTCTTCAAATTCTTTATCTTTTTCAGCGATAATAGGAGTCTCTCTAAGTGGAAGAAGTTGTTGAGTTTTTTTTCTCTTCTCTGGAGGACCGTCTGTGGTTTGATTTTTATTGCGGCGGGAGGAAGTACCAGAACTTTCATTTGGGATTAATACTCTTTTGCCTTTATCTTTGGCTTCAACCACCGCGACAAATGGAATTTCCTTGAAAACAATCACACATAAAGATAAGAAACAGGGGAAACAATATATTGTTAAAGATTATAGAAGATTGTTTCTTACTTCATCTGTGAAGGTTTTCAAAATTTGTAAGAGATTGGGATTCCCAGTACTGGCGTAACTAGCCTTCATTTTTTCAATCTGATAAAAGATGTTTCAATAATTAGTAAGAATAATATATTTAACTAAGTTTGCGAATAATGATAAAACTTTGCGGGATATACCTCAGAATTCTTTTCAGGCCAATTAAAAACCCAAGGACGATACGATGCAAGATGTGAAAGATCCGCAGGAATATCAAGAGTGCCAAAAATATATGGACCTTCAAGGAGGAGAGGAAATTTGCACCACTTGTCATCTTTTGAGAAGCGAGGACCTTTGTTTTTACTTGAATGATAATCTATATCTTGCATAAGAATCTTATCTTTCGCAACTTTTTTATCCTTATTTAAACGAACATCCCAACATGTGCTCTCTTTCTTCATGGGAATTACTTGATAATTCGCAAAGAAATTCTCCACGGTATATTTCGCAGGAATAATTGGGATATCTTTAAAATCAGGATGTCTCACAGAATCAGGATAACGAGATCCTTTACCAGCTCCACAAGAGGCATATTCAAGAATGAGACGAATACAATCTCCACTTAATTGGTAGATTGATCGTGAAAGTTTGGCATGCGAAATAATTTTATAAAAAAGAGGGAGTTTTGGGTCATAAAGAGGGATAGGAAGGCCATCTTCTAATTGACCTAGCGAAATAAGGATCTTTTCATTAGAAGAAGGAAATCTTGAAGCTAGATCAATGGAGAGGTCAGAGTCTGAAGATTGACCAGGAATCTCAGAAAGTGCAAAACCTAAAGTTTGAAGTTTCTGCTGGTGTTTTATTAAAGTGGGTTGACCTAATTTTTTAGCAGGGGCCATTTTTTAGTATGGGAACGACGATTTAGATGAAAAATAATAAGGAAATAAAATTGAAACAGTAATAGATCCGGAATTTGCGGAAGAAGATGAAGAACAGTAGAGTTGCAGAGAAGAAGTAAAGAAGAAAGGAAAAAGAGAGAGTAAAAAGAAGAGGGGAGATTAGCGAAGAAGATATTTATAAGGAAAGAATATTCTCGAGAATATCAATGCACTTAATGAAGAAAAGACATGAATGGTCAGAATTCAACGGTTGAAAAAAGACGTGTCAAGGGATAAATGAGAGAAAAAACACGCGTAGAATATTTAGCGATGGATGCAGAGACGTGTCAGAATGAAGGGAATGTGAAAATACAAGGAGTTGCGGCAAATCAAAAAACTTAAGTTCTCATGATCTTTATCTTCTTCGCAGAAAAGATATGAGAAGAGGCAAGATGTAGGATCAGAATATTGTTACAACAATATTCTTGTGAAATAAACAACAGATCCGCGACACATCAATAATAAACAACAATTCTGCGTGACATCCAAAGATGACTTAAACAATGACGTAATGATTGAAAACGACGGAAACACGAAGAAAGTGTTACATGTCTGCGACATATCAATAAAACCTGCGAAAGATAAAGGTGGTGCTAACTGCGGTTTATCGCAGTTACTCAGATCCGAAATTGAAGGTGATCTTAGCTGTAAATGAGCTGTCATGAGCTGTAATCCACTATGTAAATACCTATATAAAGGAGATGAATAGTTCCAGAGTGAGAGATGAACTTTTGAGTGCTAGGAAAGTTTTTAAGAGATAGAAAATCTTTTATCAAGTGTTCCGTGTTCTTGATTTGTGTAAGTCCTTAAGATCAAATTAATAAAAAGTGTCTTTAATCTTCAAATTATGTCATAAATATTGATAAATTCTTGAATAGGGTGTAGTGTGGGAATTCCTGCAACTACAGTGATAGAGCGCCAACTTCATATGGGGCATTGCAACATGGGACAAATATCACACGTGCATTGCTTTTTCTACTATTTGGTATGTTATGCTTCTCTTAGCAAGTTCGTTGTGCAACAATTTCTGTTTGCAATATAATTATTTTAACAATATGGTGCTCAATTACTTCTTATGAAATGACACCTATAAAGTAGTCTTATATATCTTAGTTTCCCTGGATATTTAACATTAATAAAATTATGATTTCTTTAACTTAAAAAATTATCTCTCGAATCGTGTAAAAATAAAAATGCCATATAGATTTTTCTCAAATCAAATGGAAGCCATTACTCAGAATTTAGTTCTCATTTAATGATTAAATGGATTCCAAGTTGCAACCTATCTTATCTAGTTGTCATTCCTCAAATTCTGATTCTATGAAAGGAGTCTAACGCTATTACCAATTAGATATGGTAAAATAAATTGCAAATTTAGACAATTTATGTTTATTGTATTCCATCTTAACTCGCTTATACCTTCCTTTGTCTAATCCTAACCACACTATTATAGTATACAATATTTTACTTTGGTTACTCATAACTTCCTTTGAATATGTTTTAGTGTCCCTTTACAAACACGAATATGTTAACTTCGATATTTTGATGCGAACAAATCACTTTTACATTTTTAATCAATTCTCTAATAAGGCTTAATATTTGGGTTAGTGTTTTTTAACAGTAAAAGTCATCTACCAAAAAAACGTTGTGCCCGACCGCAGGATCGACCTTTCCAAAGCTTTTTATGGCACTTTAGGCATAATTTTTTAGTACTTCCTTTGCCATTCTATTCTTTTATGCTTTGAACTGCCTTCATATGAGCATCTAAGTAATAAGACCAATATGAGATAGTAAACATACTTATTTTGTTGATTTACTAAAATCTGGGAATTATAGGGTTGAAATGTTTGTGGAAAGCTTAGTGTTGGTAAGTGCAAGAGTAATATAACCTTTGGTGCAACATGTGTACATGCAAATTTAATGCGTACTTAATATGTGATCTCTTCAACGATTCAATACTAAAACCATCAAGCCATTCAGGTGGTAAGTTATATTTAGCTTCCTTTGTTATTTTTTTTGTTAAACATGATACTGCCGTCACTTTTTCTCTATGTTCTTCTTTTGCATCAGTTGATTTTCCAAAGTCTTCCTTACTCCAATTACTTTTTGTCCGATCTCAAAACATGAACTTCCAACTTAGGTTCTCTCCATGTTATAGTTAAGATCTCTAGACTGGAAATGTGTCTCTATTGTGATTACTTTTGAAAGTTTTCTATCTTTGATTAGGACCGATTTTATTAAAAGGTAATGTCGTGCTACGTTTTACGTTATGGTTGTTTTATGCTGTATTCAATCAACATATACTGCTTTCTTATTTTGTTTGAGCGTGATATACTGATATATGTACCAATGCGTACCACAATTTGTACGAATATGTACCTATTTAGGGCTTTCATATTTTATTTTTTTGGAATTATTGTTTTACACTTTTATAAGGGTTAAATTTTTTTCTTCTACAATTTTGTTAATGAGTTTTTACAAATTTATGTATGGAATCATATTACTCAATGAGCTTTTTTGTTGGTTAGTTGCATGAAGTGTTTCATATTATTTTGTTAATATCAAGCATTTTAACACATATCTTTTTTTTTTGTTGAAGGAATATGATTTATTGTTCAAACACAGTTCAAAACGAAGTGCTATCATATACACTTTTAAGTATGTACTAATCTGTTCTAAACTGACCAAATTCTTTTTGTTTGAAATATTATACCAATCTTTTTTTCCCTGAAGCATATATACCCATCTTTGGGTGATAAGAAGAAACAATATCACATTATTTTTTCCCATCGGCATGTATTTCATGAAATACACCGCATCATTAATGGTCTTATAATATGTGTTTCATGATCAGAGACGATCTTAAATTCACAGAGAGTAATATCTTTAGTAAACGAACAATAACATGTGAAGATCATTAAGGGTCGAAATAATTTTTTCCTCTTTTACCAGTTAGGAATTGGTTATAAATTGGAATATTATTTAAGTTCCAAATAAAGCAGGATGATATATCAATTAGTTTTACTGAACTGGGAGCTTATACATACTAATGCATTAGTTTCACGTTATTGTAGTCCCTCGCTTTACATGACCATATCAGGCTCACAAATATGTTAAGTGAATCACATTTGTTTTTCCAAAAAAATAATATCATATTTTATTTTCAAAGAAAAGCACCAGCGATTTAATGATGAGATTGCAAATAAATAGTGTATTTGGAAATGAACTGAAGGAGATAGTAACCAAGTATAACCATTGCAACCCCTTCTTCCTTGTAAGAAGGTTGTATGGACAGCAAAAAATTAACCTGGACACTCAACAATAAGAAATTAGAATCTATCTTGCATAGTAGAGCGTGTTTGTTTACATGAAATTGGTATTTAACATATACTTAAAACATGGGGAGCAATTAAAACATAAACTTCTTCGCCCTTCACTATCCATGAAAATATAAACACTAACACATCATTTACTATAACTGAACAAACCAAAATCTGCATACCTCCATAGGAAGATAGCAGTACGCAGACATTCAAAAATTTCAAAAGGCAAAAAGTTACTTATATGCTCAGATTTCCTTTGCTGCAAAGCCAACACTTCTTTTTTCCTGGAGAATTGATAAAATCCTTCACCAATTTGAAGGATACCTCCTTCACTTTAACTGAGTCAAGGTCCTTTAGCTTCAAGGAAACACATCCTATGAGACCAACTGCCTCAATTATTGTAAATTGAATGTCAACAGATTAAATCAGAAGCATAACGTTAAATAAAATTATATATTGCGCAGAAAGATTGACTGAAATATAGGATTATACTTACTTGATACTGCATAAGCAAGATTGTCAAAGTTTTTGGGTAACATTGTAAACAAAAGTTTTATCCTTTCTTTTTATCAAAATAATGACATAAAAGCCTTTAACTTTTGTAATGTCAAAAGTTCATTCTATCTTTTATCAATATTTTCATACCGACATAATAGAGATAACTTTTGAACAAGTATGAGACAGCCACAGGTTCACGGACGTAAACAACATATCCCATAACAATTTTCAATATATAAAATCATGAAGATTAAAACTGCAAAAATCATCTTCCAAATAACTTAGAATTTAAATAAATAAATCTAAAAATATTAAAGAAGAAAAACGTTGGACATAGATATGTGTTCGAGCTTTTGCTATGCTTTGAGTCCATCGGATTACAATATTCCCGAGCAACGCTTTGAGTTCTTATTTCTCTTCTTTTGCTTAGATGACTCCAAAATACCTAATAAACTCGAAAGCACACATAAGATACATATTTTATAAGAGAAATAGCAAAGAAAATATAAACAATAGATATAAAATCAAGGTGTTTTAGACACCTATCAAATTCCCCCACATTTAGACTTTTCTAGTCCTCGAGCAAATAAAACAAAACAATTCTAAAGAATACATACAACTTCGTCTCGTCGAGGCTACGGTCACTTTTAGCATAAATAACAAGCCTTTAAACCCCTAGGTGTCCCTAGTGGAAGAGTTATAGTCTCGTGAAGGTTTACAAGAGGTCTACCTACAAAACCTATATTTTCAACTTACAAGTTCTCCGAATGATAGCATCCAATACGCTAAGAAGATATAGAGATTCTGCACACTAGTCATAAGAAGTTAGACACATAAATGAACACAATCTCATCCTTAAAATTTGAGAGGGAAATAACCATCCCTTATCGAAAGAAATTCGGGTTCGGAGTGATCGAAAGTCTCGACTCTGCCTCACTAGAAAGGGTTTTATGAAGTTTCTCTCAATAATAAATAACTCTTTATGGGTCACACATGTGTCCAGGTAGGAATGAAGAGAGAATCCTGCGACACGTTGAATGGTAGGAAGGAAAATCCTCCAAATTGTTTTGAAAACCCACATATTTTATTCATTTTGAAAACCCT
Organism: Papaver bracteatum; assembly: GCA_023529315.1. Lineage (NCBI taxonomy): Eukaryota > Viridiplantae > Streptophyta > Magnoliopsida > Ranunculales > Papaveraceae > Papaver > Papaver bracteatum. The sequence continues at coordinate 531,757 of JAJJWX010004466.1, read as the reverse complement.
TTTTTCTGACGATCTCTAAGAAAGGAAATCAACCACTTGACGAAGGTGGGAATATGCTTACTTAACTTGTTATCCGTTCAATGTTCAGCTAGCACCACTCTCACAGCATCCATGGAAACATCTTCGATCTTCAATCTTTGTCTTCATCTTCGTCTTCGGTCTTCAACTGTCGATGATAACTCTTGAACTTCGTAGAATCTTGACAATGTGATTCTTTCCTCTAATTCCTTGTTGCTTGAAACTTCACTATAGATATTCCTTCTTTTCATTGGCTTTATTGAAAGAATAAAACTAAAAACAAACCAAATACAATGACTTTTTCTTGTCTCTTTTTCTGTTTTTGTTCTTTATTTTTTATTTTTTTTGAGACAAGAGAATATAATACAAATAAAAATAAAGATAAAATAAAAAATACAAAGGCCATGGTGTAAGTACTTTACCACTTTATTCTTAACAACTTGTATATCTCGATATCATAAACTTCTTGAATTCTCATCTTGATAATCTTCACTCTTGTACAATAATCTTCAACTTGTAAAAATTCTGCTCCTTGTCTTGTTGCTTTACTTGAATCTGAAATCTGCTCATTTCTGTACCGTTGCTTGTAAACCTTGAACATCTTCAACTTTCCTTCGAATTTGTGATGCTCCTCTTGTTGATGATGATGGTGTTTCTATGGACCTGTTGGTGTAGAGAGAGATAAAGTAAATGGTGCTAACTGCGAACAAGATTACAAGTGGTATGTAAGTTAGCAATTCGATGTCACCATTATGATTGATAAAATATCACTCAAGAGATCAAAATAGTGCTTCTATTGGTGGGAAGTTGGGTAGCTCACCATTCTACCCGGAATTAACGTACGGTGACACACACTCTAAAAGCACAAATTTAGACAGGTATAAAGAATTGAAGGTAGGTGCCTCTCAAGATGTAACATGGGTAGTCTCCACTATAAGGGACCACAACTCTAATATCGAATTCAGTCTGCACCTTATTTTCCACTGGCATGGTTAAATCCAACTTTAACTCTCATACAAGTAAGAAACCCGATCACGTTCTCTGTCATCTCTAAGTTCAGTCACTCTTATGAGAATTTCGATGTAATCTTAGCGACATGTATACTATGTGACTCCAAACTAACTACAAGTTGGAACTTTTTATTCACTATTTTACAAAAAAGTTAAAATTTTTACAATGCAAATGCTTAACCACTCCCCTACACTTAAACTTTACATTGTCCTCAATGTAAATTGAATCATCCAAAGAAAGTCAAGGTGGGAAATCATATAATGATAATGTGACGAGAAATCAGAAAAATTAAATGCAAAACAAGAAAAATATAAAAACAAGACAAGAAATACTCATCCAATGGGTGGCCTCCCATGCAGCGCTTGGTTTAAAGTCGTCAGCCCGACTATATCCTTGCAAGATTCATTCCCCATACACCAATAATCTGAAAAGTTGGGGATCCTTTCGTGTAACCTGTTTTGCAAACAATCGCTTCGCACAAATATTAGTACAAGAAAATAGAAGCGAAGCTATCAACCAATAAAAGTTTCCCCCACACTTATTCTTGTTTACACTTGGAAGTGTATAAAGAACATAAAATTCAGAAAATTCTATGGTTTCTTCTTTGCAAACCTGCATAGTATGAGAATCAAAGGTCTTTAATGGCGGAAATCGAGAAACAAAGTCATTCAACAATATTCTCGAAGCACATACATTCAAACCAATAAGAGGTAAATTATAAGAATTAATAGGCAAAAGGTTAGAAAAACCTTGCAACTCTTGTATTATAGTATCCTCTTCATCCTTAGAAACTTCAAGTGAATTACTTACCTCTTGCTCATCATGGTCCTCTATTGAAACTTGCAACAATTCTTCATTCGTTTCTGCCTTAACCAAAGTCTCGACATCAACATATTCGTTACAATCTTTTGCATGCTCAATTGGGTCTTCCACAATATTGGTAAAATCAGTCCCATTCTCAACATACTCCTCTTCGTTGCTAGGAACATACTCTACTGCAGATCCAAATTTCACTACGAGGAACTTTTTTAGAACACTCAAAAATGCATCATCCTCAAGCTCCACCCTTTGAATAGGATCTTGATCATTATTAAGATCAATGCTTGAGTTATCTAAAAAAGTGTCATCGTAGTCCTCTTCGTATTCATCTTGATCCCAAAAAGATTCCGCGGTACACCTTTGAAAAATGTCACCATGAGTTGGTTCAAGCGATGTATCTTCATAATCATCATCACTTTCATAGTTAACATAAGATTGGTTCTCATTGAATTTAGTGTTGTTAGTCTGAAACTCATCCTTTTGAATAGGTGAATAATCATTATTAAGATCAAGAGTTGAGTTAACTATACAATTATCAACGAAAGACCCTAAAGGTTGGCCTTTTTCAACATTAGCATCAATCAAATATTCATCACAAACCACGGGCACATTAGAATAGTTATTATTTTGAAAACAAAATTCTTCTTCATACCTTTCTTCTTAGTGTTGATCAATATCTCTTTGTAAGTTAGCAATACCTTCACGAAGTTCTTGGAGTTGCTCGTCTGTAGTCTATTTATCTTTTTGAAACTCTTCTCGTACAAAGTTGGAAAAGTTGTCTAACAAGTTAGAGACTTGTTGTTCACAAGCATAAGAATCCTCCATTCCTTGTGGTTGATCACACACATACCCGCCATAAGGTTGTTGATATGTATGAGGACCACAATATTCCGTAGGATATTGATCATAGCCAATAAATTGGTTTTGATCATACCCATGGAATGGTTGGAAGTTGTCATGTTGTTGAGGTTGTTGTAAACCGTATCCGTTGTTCCAATATGCTCCATCCATGTGAAATAAGTACCTGAAACACGATTTTCAAAACAAGGTTAAAAACCAGAAAAAAAAACAAAAAAAAAAAAAAAAAACAAAAACAAGTGACAACCGCTGCCTCCTCGGCAGCGGCGCCAAAATTTGATCGCTGTCGTAGGCGTCAAAAATAAATTACACTTTCTCACTACTCAAAATATAAATATAGCAAGGGTAAGAAAGGATCGTTCCCACAGAGAGGGCTAGGTTGTCAAAATATTTCGGTTTCCTAACAGTAACAAGGGGGGTTTCTGATTTTTAATAAAGTAAAATAAACTAAAAACAAATAAACAAATAAATCAAGTAGAAGAGATATTTGTTAAGGATTAGTTATCATTCACAAACATGCTTTCAAAACAATAAGTAGAATTGATATTTAATCTCAACTTTTATCAAAAGCCCTAGGATACCTTGATCACAAGAATATCCCGCTAATTTCCTCTTGTCATCAACAAACACATTAAAATATGCGAATATGAAGTCTATCTAAGAGAACAACCTAACGTGTAAAAGCACTAATTAAGTTTAATTCCCTAGATGCATTAAGTTCTATGAAATCTGGCCAATCAAAGCAATCGAACGTGTAAAAGTACTAATCCGATTTCAAAAAGGTTATGGTTCACATATGATCATAAGAATATATCACTACAAACTATAATCATATTTATGCTACTTGCAATCAGGAATTATCACTTTTGCGTATAATAACCCTAATCTAGCAATAGATATGCGTGTGAGTTCTACCAATTTGAAACTTTCCAAAACAAACATTCAATCATGTAACAATATTAATGGTGAATCATAAACGATAATATGAGACAAAACTAATTTATTGAACAAGAAACATGTTATGTGAAATCAAATTAATCCATCACTAATAATAAGATTAGCTCATGCTCATGGAGTTCATAACAAGGAGAAAAAGAAGTTCTATCATGTTGAAAACCCTAGGCAGAAGTAAAAGTAGAAGATAAAGATTAGATCCCCTGTGTAAAGAAATATCCCTTTTATATACTATGCAAATTAGGTCGCACCCTTCTGCCAAAAACCAGTCCCTGATAAAACAGCCCATGAACCAAACCCAACAAATCCAAGTCCATCTGAGTCAAACCAGGACAGGTGAGTCAGATCGGCTCACCGAGTTAACTCACTGTAGTAGAAATTCCAGCAGAGTTTTCTTTGTTTTTAGAACAATTTCCTGGCCAAATTCAGGCCTCTTATCTGAGCTGTTTCCCTGCATATTTTCATACACCAATCCTAGCATTCATCTAACTTCTCAGGCCATTCACATTAGCTCATACTATTGCCCATTACAGACTCATCCTTGCGCATTCTTCCATATGGCTCAGCTCAATTTCTGCAGCTCAGGCCTGCGACATAGCACCATTATCCATTCTCCACAAGCATTGTCCCTAACTGCATCTACGACGGCCTATGACTCCTTGTCACTTCAACATCAACACCAGCTTCACTTCATGCCAATCATCTTGTGCTTTTATTTGCAGTTGCAGCTGCAATAATATTCTCAGTCACTTGCAATCTTATTCCATCGTCTACCACCTCTCCTGGCAAGTAATTAACTTCTACAGTTCATCCTCAGGCTAGGAAAACAACCAAAATCCATCAGTCAACACCGAGCATCATTAGACCTGTTCCATTTCTGCTCAACTGCAGTTCAGCAGCAACTTCACCAATATCATTTTATAGCTCACTGCTAATCATTTTTAACCAATTCTGCATCTATAGTGCAGTTCATCAGTAACAACGATCACCAGCATAAGTGTACAACACCTTTTTACCTAGATATTGCATTTTACTGCCTATTATGAGCTAGCACTACCAAATCCACCTGAAACCCTTATAAACAGATCCACAAATCATGCATTTATTTAATTGAGTCCATCCTTGTTCTTATTATATCACCATCTCCTTAAACTGGCCAGTTAACACAAACCTCTCAAGCATTCGACTCCATCGCAGCAACATACAGAGATCCACCATCTTGTCTCTGGCAACAACAAATGAACCCAACTTCCATTTCCTACCCTGCAAACCCATTTAGCTGTTGCAATCACCAACAGTTCCACCTGTAACCTTAAATTCTCCATTCACTTCAGAATTCTACAATACCCATCTTGCCTTCATTTCACTTGCATCACAATCATTGCCTTTGAATCTGCTCTAAACATCACACATAGGCCATTAAAGCTGCACTAGATTCAATAACATCACTTCGGAACAGCTTCACCTGCAATTCCTGCATCATTTGGCATTCAAACTTTGCTCAATTTCAGCCACTGCGAACTTTTATCAATACCACCTACATCTTCTTAAGCACCAGTTCCAACCCATTTTGTATTTCAGCTCACATCTCCCATGACTAGATGATACAGATTCAAACCAACATTTGCTCTCTTCATTTCTAACTGTAACAGCTGCCTCAACATGCTCTTTCTCATCTTCAATCCCATCATAACAACAGCTGTAACTGCCACTGCATTTTCTTGGCCTTCATCATCCACCAGCTGAACCAACAACAACTCAATCTCCACCACCAGTCCTTGGAAAACCACAAGCAAGACCCATTAATTCTGTAACATGTAGCTTCCAATTACATATGATTTGCATCTTCTTTACTTCTCTCGGCAATAACATCATCTGTCATTCTTAATATTCCACTTCATTCAAGCACAGATACTTCATGAACCTCTCAAACCCTTAAATAATACAACCCGTCTTCAACATCCATAGGGTAATCATCATCAGCTTCTGCTCAAATCCATCACATAACCAAAACCTTTTCATCTCTGTAGTCCAATTTCTTAGTCTTCTTCACTGGATCCTCTTCCACTTACTACCAACATCAAACCCAAATCAGAATCGAACCCATCTTTGATTTCTTCTTATCTTCATCTATCATTACAGAACCAGATTCTTCTCCTTAACCTCCTTTAATTCACAGGCAACAACATCAATTATAATGGGTCCATGAAAACTACAGTGAAACCCATTCTCACAGATTTTTCCACTGTGAAACCCACGCTCCCAAAACTGCAGGCGCGCGCCCATTTTTGGGAAAAAATTATTCCCAACCCCAAAATTAAAAAAATTTGGTTTCTTCGTTTTTTTGTTTCTTCTTCACGCGAATTTCTTCTTCAATACTTTTCCCTTCTTACAGATTTCTCAGCAATCAACCTTCTTTATATAACAGAAGAAACTTCTCATCATCAACACCACCGCCTCCGTCATCACCACCATCTACAACCCAAACCAATTGTAATCAAAATGAAGAAACATAGAAAATAGCTCAGGGAATATCAACTGAGATACTCAAACAATAATACGGCGATTCTCTTCCATTAAACAAACGTTTAGATCTTCATTTCTCGAATCTATCTACTGAAACCCCAAATCTCCTTCTTCTTTAGGTTCTTAATCTTTCTCCTGATGCTGGTCGGACCACTGTTTTTGGGTTTCATCAATGGATCTCATCTCGTCCAGGTTTTCAACATACTGATCAAACTTATTCATATCTTGTTGATTATTTTGGTAGAAAGAAAGATTTTAAGATAATTCATGAGATTCTTATTGGTGGGCGTGGGGTTATTGGTACTAAAACCCTAGAAACATTCGTTAATCGTCTTGTTAGGGATGGTATAGATACTCAAGCTGTATCATTTTTTGATAAAATGGAAACTGAATACGGTTTGGTTCGTAATCGGCAATCGCTTAAGATTGTTGTGTCGAATCTCTGTGAGAATGGGTTTGCTAATTCTGCTGAGAAAATGGTCAAAAATCTAGCTCATGAGTTCTTTCCATATGAATCTACTTGTGAAATGTTGATTAAAGGTTGGTGTGTGGATGGGAAACTTGATCAGGCTAAAAGATTAGCTGGGGAGATTCATAGAGGAGGGTTTCAACTTGGGACGTCGGCTTATAATTCGATTCTCGATTGTGTCTGTAAGCTCTGTAGGAAGAAGGATAACTTTAGACTTCAATCTGAAGCTGAAAAGATTCTAGTCGAGATGGATTATGCATAATTATTCAATGTAGAACTTTTGGAAATAACCTGTTATGCATCTCCAAAATTAGTTGCATAACTTGTTATGAAATCCCGAAAATGGTTGCATAATACTTTATGCAACCTTTTTTTGTTTGCATAACTTGTTATGCAGTACAGAGAGTGGTTGCATAACACGTTATGCAGCTACTTTTTGTTAGTATTGAACCCAACAAAAAAAGAAGAATGCATAACACGTTATGCACCTATAATAATATCTGCATAACATGTTATGCAGTCAAGAAAATGGATGCATAACCTGTTATGCATCCGAAAATATGACTGTATAATGCGTTATGCATCGAGAAAATAGATGCATAACCTGATATGCATCCGTAAATATGGATGCATACTGCATTATGCATTAAATGTTTTTATGTACGCACTAAAATCGACCAAAACAATGGTTAGATAACTTGTTATAGATGCATAACTTTGTTATCCAAATGCATAATTTGTTATGCAGTCGAGAAAATGGTTGCATAATTCGTTATGCGTCTGCAAAATGTGTTATGCATCGTTTTTTGTGACTGCATAATGGTTATGTATCAAGTTTTCGAAATTTTCCCTAAAATGAGGATCACCTCCTATTTTTTCGTGAAAAACAAAAATTTGATATTCTTGTTTGTGCTCGTTGCGTAGCTCTTTAAAAAAGATTTCCAACGATATAAAATTTGTAAAATTCTAAGGCACGGATTTTTAGATATGTTATGTCCAAGTTGCGCTTCCAATTATACCCCTGAAAAATTAGGCTGCATAACGAGTTATGCCTGAAAAGATAGTATACATAACGAGTTATGTATTGATTCATTAATAATTTCATATAATTATGGGTGTCACCGTACCAAAAATTAATTGTGGGCTTAACAATGAGAATATTTTTTTTTGGGTCTCCCCCTAATTTTCCCCTAAAATATGTGAGAATGGGTATCACTGTAGTTTTCTTCTCAAGTCCAGCTAATCATCACTTCACAATTTCTGTCCGTCTAAACACCTTCATGCCTTGCACCGATACAACAGCTCTATCAACTGACCCCCACATTTACATAGCACCATCACTTAGATTCGAGGTTCTATTTGGTTTCACTAGAGATTGAATAAGAACTGAAAATATTATTACATTTCAAGATTGGACATTCTCTGTATTTATAAGACAGAGAATTGAACAACCATTACAAGAGTGACAACTGTCAAGAAGAGACAGGTTGTAAACAACTCACCTACAACCAATAGGAAATACAGATCACACACTCAATCAACACATGTGACAGCACACACTCATACACACTCATATACACTCAGCACATAGTGCAACTAGCCCCCCTCAAGCTGAAGGTTGCTGCTAGAGATAACTTTCAGCTTGTCTCTCAGATTAGAAAATCTTGGGCCTGCTAAACCCTTTGTGAGAATATCTGCAATCTGATCCCAAGTAGAAATATAAGTCACCTGAACATTTTTGTTTTGAACAAGTTCCCTGACAAAGTGATAGTCAATATCCAAGTGTTTCATCTTACTGTGAAACATAGGATTTGAGGATAAAGAGACAACACTTTGATTGTCACAAGAAATGTTGGGAGGAGCAGGAAGCAATAGGTGAAGATCCCTGAGCAGCTGACACACCCAAACAATTTCAGCAGTGGTATTAGCCAAAGATCTGTATTCTGCCTCAGTTGAACTTCTAGAAACAGTGCCTTGTCTTTTACTAGACCATGAAATAGGATTTGGACCAAAGAAAATGCAGAAACCCCCTGTTGATCTTCTAGTATCAATAGAACCAGCCCAGTCAGCATCACTGAAGCCATGAAGAGTGAGAAGCCCTTTGGAAAATAACACACCATAGTCTAAAGTTGCTTTGATGTACCTGAGAATCCTCTTAGTAGTAATTAAATGTTGATCAGTTGGAGCTTGCATATAAAGACAAACCTGATTAACAGCAAAACCAATTTCTGGTCTTGTCCAAGTTAGATATTGTAAAGCACCCACCAAAGATCTGTATTCAGTTGGATCAGTTAAAGGTATACCATCAGCAGCAGTGAGAGAAGTAGAGAGAGAGACTGGTGTGTTGCAAGGTTTAGCACCAGTCATGTGAAACTTTTCTAGCAAATCCAATGCATATTTTTTCTGACTGAGAAAAAGATGATCTGAGTTTCTTTTTACTTGAAGACCAAGGAAGTAGTGAAGAGAGCCCAAGTCTTTGATAGGAAAATATGACTGAAGTTGAGTTATAAACTGAGAAATATAAGCATTGGAATTCCCTGTTATGATGATGTCATCCACATAAATCAAAAGTACTGTAATTCTAGAGCCAAATTTTTGAACAAATAAGGATGGATCAGCTAGGGATGGTTTAAACTCATGTGAAAGAAGAACTTGTAACAATTTATCATACCAAGCCCTGGGAGCTTGCTTTAGTCCATAAATTGATTTGTTAAGTTTGCAAACATGATGAGGCTTGAGTGGATCAATAAACCCTGGTGGCTGCTGCATATAAACATCATCAGCTAAATCTCCATGCAAAAATGCATTGCTGACATCCAATTGCTTCATATCCCAGTTAAAATGAACAGCTAGAGAAAGAATGAGTCTAATAGTAGTTGGTTTGGCTACATGGCTGAAAGTTTCAGTGTAGTCAACCCCTTCTTGTTGATGAAATCCTTTGGCTACTAGTCTAGACTTAAACTTATCTAAAGAGCCATCAGCATGATATTTGATTCTAAATACCCACTTGCAACCTATAACATTGTAAGAGGGATCAGGATCTACTAGAGTCCAAGTGCCTGCATTGATATGAGCAGTATGCTCATCTTCCATAGAAAATTTCCACTGTGGTATCTTAATAGCCTTAGAATAGCAGGTAGGAGTGGGAGGAGGAATAGTTGAAGTAAGACTAGCAGATAAAGCATATTTTGTGTTGTAGACTTTTGGTTTAAAAATACCTATTTTTCCTCTGGTCAGCATAGAGTGAGAATTAGTAGTGGGTGTAGGTGCCACAGTTGGTGTAGGAGATGACTGATCATTGTCTGACTGAGTGATAGTTGGAGCAATAGGCATGTTTGCAGGTATAGCAGCTGACTGATCAGAATCTGACTGAACTGAAATGGAGGATGATTGATTGATAGTTGTAGCAGTAGGCAGTGACTGTTCAGCTGGAGTAGAAGAGGATGATTCAGCTGCAATACCAGGTTGTAAAGTTGCTTTTGATTTTAATGGAAAGAAATCTTCATTGAACACCACATGTCTTGAAATATATACTTTCCCTGTTTGAATGTCCAAACATCTGTATCCTTTGTGTGTAGAACTGTAACCAATAAAAACACAGTGTACACTTCTAGGTTGTAGTTTGTGTGCAGTATAGGGTCTAATCCATGGAAAACATGAAGAACCAAATGATCTGAGAAAAGAGTAATCAGGCTTTTGAGCAAAAAGCTTCTCAAAAGGAGAAATGAAACCCAAACTTCTAACAGGTAATCTGTTGATAACATAATTGGCTGTGTGGAATGAATCAACCCAAAATTTATCTGACAAGCCTGATTGAATTAAGAAAGTCCTGCCAGTGTCAACCAGATGTCTGTGTTTGGAATCTGCTAATCCATTTTGTTCAGGAGTGTGAGGACATGAAATTTCATGTATAATACCTTGTAAAGTTAAGAAACCTTGGAGTTCATTGTGTAAAAACTCACCTCCTCCATCAGTTCTGATTCTTGTAATAGAAGTATGCAGTAATTTTTCAACCATTGCTTTGAAATAAAGAAAGATTTCTTTGAATTGAGATTTTTCATACAATGGATAAATCCAGCAGAATCTTGAATAGTCATCTACAATGTTAACATAATATTTGAAACCACTAGTTGATGTTACAGGACTAGGACCCCATAAGTCCATATGAAGTAAAGCTAGTGGAGACTGAGCTCTATGGGTAGACAAAGTAAAAGGTAACTTGTGACTTTTCCCTAGATGACATTCATTACAGAAAAGAGGTGTCTTAACTACACTGGATAAATCCATATCTCTGCAGACTTTTTGAAGCACCTGAAAAGAAGGATGAGCCAACCTGTTATGCCAAGTAGTTGGTGAAGCAATGTTGCTGAAGTAAGCTTTGTGATGACTATTCTTGAGAAAAGTTATTGGATACAGTCCTCCTTTATGTGGCCCTTGTAAAATGATCTTCCCAGTTGAATAATCCTTAACAACAAAACCAACAGAATCAAATGTAATTGAACAATTGTTGTCACTTGTAAATTTGTGAACAGATAATAGATTCTGTGATGCCTTTGGGACTAGAAGAACATTGTTTAGGTCAAAAGAATATGTGGAAGTAGTTTTAGACACATTACCAACATGAGTGACTTGCATACCTTCCCCATTAGCATCTTGAATTTCATCTATTTCCTCAGAAGGTAAGGGTTGAGTCAATTCAGATTCATCATTGGTGATATGAATATTTGCTCCAGAATCAGCATACCAAGGATTTTCTCCCATGATGTTGGCAGTAGCAAGCATTGCACTGAGATTGTGAGGAGTGTAAGTGTTTTGATAAGCAAAATTCAACATGTGTCTACACTCCAAAGCAAGATGACCAGTTCTATTTCAGATTTGACAGATCTTGTCAGACAGTGGTGGTGGAGCTGATGAAGTAACATAAGGAGGCCTCACTGGTGGTGGTGGAGGTGGTGGATTTGGAAACATTTGATATTGAGAGAAACCTCTTGGATAGTAAGGCAGTGGTGGTCTTGAATATCCCAAGAAAGGAACATTGGATCTTGGTGCTTGAGGGTAACCTCTGCCACTTCCCCTAAACATAGCAAAATTTGGTCTTGAATGAACAGCAAAGGCTTTTGAGTTGGCCTCAGTAAGCAAATGCTTATGCTTAGCATTAACAACTATCTCTTCACTAAGAAGAAGATTGTGTAATTCCTTAGATGTCACCGGAGGATTACGAATTCTAATTGAAGTACAAAAGGAACTATAATCTTGTCCCAGTCCATTTAGAATTGTAAATACTAATTCATCATCATTAATTCTTGAACCAGCAGCAAATAATTCATCTGTAACTTTCTTGATTTCACTCAAAAAAGAAGAAATAGTACCTGATCCAAGTTTGGTTGATTGCAGTTTGAGACGTAGTTGAATTGAATGTGTAGAAGAACTGCGTGCAAACCTGGTTTCAATTGTTTCCCATAGATTCTTTGAAGAATCGGCTCCTACCACATATGGAATCACAGCTTCAGAAATCGACATTTGAATCCATAGTATTAAGGTGGTATCATCATCATGCCAGGCAGTGTAACCTGGATTGACAGCATTGTCAACCAAATAAGTAGGACAAGGTATAGAACCATCCAGAAATCCATCAACCTTGTATCTTCTGAGAAGAGGAAGGAGAAGAGATTTCCAGGTAAGAAAGTTGTCATCCTTAAGTTTGTAGGAAAGAATTTGAGAAATTTGGTTTAATGGTACTTGAGAAATTCTTGATTCGTAGACATCCATTGAAAAGAATTGAAGTAAAAGATTTCAGAATTGAATACAGTGAATTGAAAAGAATGTGTAATCAAACAAATGACAAAATGAGATCTGAAAGGTAAACAACCATTAATGGCGGTTTGCGGAAGCTTGATACATCTGATACCATGGTTTCACTAGAGATTGAATAAGAACTGAAAATATTATTACAATTCAAGATTGGACATTCTCTGTATTTATAAGACAGAGAATTGAACAACCATTACAAGAGTGACAACTGTCAAGAAGAGACAGGTTGTAAACAGCTCACCTACAGCCAATAGGAAATACAGATCACACACTCAATCAACACATGTGACAGCACACACTCATACACACTCATATACACTCAGCACATAGTGCAACTACTATTCCATTTCCATCTTTCTATTCCAACAACCACCACTGCCATTCTCTTCCGCCAGCCGCAACCCATTACAGTCACTTCATCTAGCTAACAAACTCGTCAATCAAGTCTTCCCAACTCCAGCTGACATACGGACCTGAGTCTCCTTGTTGCTGCTCCATTTCTCAATCAAGACTTGAGAGAGTTCACAATACTGACTCATTATCTACCCCAAAGCTTCTGCCGAAACCGAGTATAAAGTGGAGATGATGCTGAACTATTCTTCAGTTTTACAGATCCGAAGTTTCCCCCATCACCGAGATAGTTAACAGCCACCATTATTTTCTTTCACTCGAGCTACTGCAATATGAGAAACTTCATTATCACAGCTTCATCTATAGCTTGGCTTCCCCCTATTTCATCGCACCATGGAAAATGAAAACGACGGCAGCTACTTGAAATGAGAACGAGGACACAAAACTATATTGTTGTTCGGAGTTTTCTTTCTTCCGTTTGATAAGAACATCACTAGCCTGTTTTGATCCATGAACTCGCTCCATAAAGGATTGGTGATGCAGCACCCCCCATTCCACAGTCTCCATCTTGGTTTCACAGCATGTACTCGAAAAGATTGGAAGAAGACTAAAATGCACCACATGCTTGAATAGGAGAAATGAAAATATCTCTTGAAAATGTAAAGAAAACTGAACGATCCCTTTATAGTCCACACAGAAATGAGGGAAGTAAGTAGTGCCGCACAATTTCATTAGTGAAAAATACTAGAACCCCCTACTATATGGGTTCAACATTTACAAGCCCCACAAAATGGATCATTCATTGACAACTCCATAATTTAGGAAAATGATATTGCTAGGCCTAAAAAATCAAATTTTCTTCAGATCTGACCCATAATTAATTATTACGAATTTTAACTAGATCACCGCTGCCACGGTGGGGAGGGCCGACCGAAGAAAATCAAAACACCGTTATGCGTAATGGTGTTATAAAGCTAAAATTGATATGCATTTAATTTATGGTAGTTTACGTAAATTTCTACCATTTTTTATGCATTTTTTGTGGTGGTTTCAATCAATTTACCCCATGTATTATGTATCCTTTGTGGTGGTTTGCACCAATTTCCCCATGTATTATGCATCCTTTGTGGTGCTTTGCATAATGGGTATGCATTAAATTTTAAAAGTCAACATCGAATTTTTCGTAAAAACACTAAATTATATATTGTTATTTATACTCGTTGCGTAGATTTTTTAAAATCCTTTCAAATGATATAAAATTTGTAAAATTCTATGGCACGGATTTTTAGATATGTTATATTAAAGTTTGATTGCCAATTATACCCCTAAAAAATAAGATGTATAATGAGTTATAATAATTAAACTAAAATGGGGGACATTTTAGACTTTTCATGTCCCAAAGACTACCACCAAATTCATTTCCAATCTTTTTATCAAATTGAACATTTGTGTTAGGTTTCATTTGACAAAAAAGTGGCCATAAAAGGGACTCCCTCCCTACGGGCCCTCCGGTCGGTCGGCCCAATAATACCAAGACTACCCTTTAGTATTTATACAAGAGGAATATCACAAGATATTTTCATTTTCAATTTCATTTTCTCCCTCTTCTCCTTTCATTTTCTCTTTCAGCTCCGGCGGAAAAACCCTGAAAACTTCTTCGTCGTCTCCAAATTTCACCGATCTTCATTTTTTTCATCGATTTCATCTCCGTAATCTCATATTTCGAAACTAGTCATCGATTTATCATCATTTTAACCTCAGATTCATTCGATTCAAAGAAAATACCGTGAAATTAACTCATGCGATTTCTGCTATTCTCAGAGGCGATTCAAACTTAAAACCTCTAGTTCGAGTATTTAGATAGAAGAGATGCTTGTAAATCACAAGATCTGCTTCGATTACTTGTTTTCGACTCTGTTTCGTCTCAATATGCTGTGTTAGAAACTCAGTTGAATGAGAAAGTGTTCAATGGCGATATTCGTAAAGGATCCGTTGTTCAATTGATTGACTACATGTGTAATATTAGGTTAGGTTTTCGTTCGTTCATCTAGTTTGTTTTCTGAAGAATTTGAATCGATTTGAAGCTGCATCAGGTTAGATTTTCGTCATTCTTACTTCGCTTAGGTTTTGATTTTATTTTTTGATTGATTCTATTCAGATCTGTGAATTCATCCGGGATTTTTAAGATCAGAGGAAGTGAGAAGATTGTTAACTCAATGGCGGAGGCAGTTGTTGTTTCATCACCGACACCGACAGGCATTAAGAATGAAGGTGCGATTATTTTCATGAATCAATATATTTTGCATCTAGGTATGTGTTGATTATTGTTGTTATTGATGATGTTGTTGTTGAAGTTCCATTTGTTGGTTTTTTATTTTGATTTGTGCTAAGATTAGGAATAAATTCTTCTTCTCTCTATATGATCTTCAGTGTTGAATATAGTTCACTGGTATGTATCTAGATTATAGAACCACAGGTTGGCTTCCATTTGCATTTGTGATTCTAGAATTCATGAAAGGGTCATTCGTACACACTCAAATATATGTTGTATCGCTTCCATTCTCTCTGCCTCTGTCTTGCGTGTTATTGTTGGCATGAAATGTTTCTTTATGTGAATGTTTAGTTTAGTGTTTCAGTTTATGTTGTATCAGTAGCTCCAGCATTTCAGTGAAGTTTGCTTTTTATGTTTCTGATGTTGTGGGTATTGGGCAGGCGACAAAAGAGGGGGTGGCTAGATGCACGTTTAACATAGATAATAAAAGTGAAACTGTTTTCACTCCTGCGTTTCTTGAGAGTGATAGTGTTTTCATGCGTGTGTTTCGTCAAGTTGAGGCTCAACTTTGGAACCTCAAAAATTCTAGTATTACTTATTTCCTAATGTTGTTTATATACATACCAACTCTGTACACATATTAGCAACTTCAAGAAGAATTTAAAATGGTAACAGGTTGGTTTGGTAAGGATTTAAATGTGAAGAATTGAGACCAGCAAAGTAGTAATCTTGGAATGATAGATCCATTTTAGGTTGTTCTCCCAACACTGTGAAATAATTCTTCAGGTCATCTAGGTTCAAGTCTGTGAACTAGTTACTATTGTCTTTCTTGTTTAAATTCTACTGTTTGAGGTTTATTACTTTGGGACGCAGTATGATAGATAATCTCAGTAGGTAGATCATTTTCAACGTCTGATTCTACGGTTCTAATACTGTCTGAACCCGTGTCTTCTTCAGCGATCATAGACGAATCCATTGTTTCATCAACATATTGCTCTTCTTTTCGGTGCTCAGTTATTTCCCAGTTGTTCTTCTTGTTGTAAAGACGACAAAGAACCCATCCTTCCAGCTGCAGGAAACAGAAGTTCACGTCAGCATTGTACATCTTATATGGTCACCAGAATGAAAATATTATAGACTAAACCCCCTGACTATTACTCCATATATAAAGAACTTCTTATATGCAATATAGTTTAAACAAATGATGGTTACCAAGTGGAGTTTTGTGTATGCATTTTTTGTACAGGTGTCAGCATGATACTAGTCAGTCTTAAAGGATAGATAAGTAAGGTATGCATTCAACCCGCTAAATCTGACGATCATTCTCAGTCAAAATAGAAGGTACGTGAATCATTTGTTTGTGATTCTAACTTAAGAAATGCTACAACTATGAAACTGCCTTCTCAGAAATTTGATAGAGGTTCTAGAAATGATTTATATGAACTATGAAAATGAAACTTACTCTTAAACTGCTGTTCTTGTTTGATGTACGCTTTGGTTCAGCTAATCGATATTCATGCATGATCCAATTAGTTTTAACTCCTTTTGGTGCTTTTCCAAAGTAGAAAACCAGTGCCTTTTTAATTCCCGCATTCTTTTCACTTCCTTTAGGCCTGATTGGTTTATCAGCACCAGTTGCTTTCAGCACTAGCATCATGATGTCGATTGTTGTTTTCAGTTCATTTGGCCTTTATTCTGCAGTTCAAAGCTGTGCTAGGAGAACCTGTGGTTATTTTTTCAAAACTGTGCTAGGAGAACCTGTGGTTATGTCTTCAAAACCCATAACCTAAGTGAACTACTCCAAAAAATAATTCTTTATTGACATCCTCAGATTGTCATATTTATCCTCAGCTAAGTATTTCATTTTGGTTAATGCTTGTGGTCTTCTTTACAGTTCTTTCATGGATTGTGTTTTTTCAGTTATTTTTTCACAACATTGTCGTTTGTTGGTCTCACATGCACCTTTCCTGATGATAGGTCGTTTTCTGGATTTTAAAAGGAACTCGAGGGGTACAAAGTTGCAGATTGCAAATGATTTCCAGCAGGTCATCTTTCAAGTTGCATTTAAGTACTACTTACTGGAAGCATCAAACAATTGTGTTACTGTGTGTCTCATTCACTATTGTCTTTACAATTTCTAGTACATTGTCTTTTCTCAGAAGTTGTCTAATCAGTAGCAGAACTGTCTAAAATTAGTAATTACTGCTTTTTCCTAAAATACATTGCAACTTCATATTATTCCTCATGTATTTTGAACTGTTGATTTGTTAATATCACACTATGTCTATGTCTAGCAACTTCTGATGCGAAGAAGACATGCTACTCTCCCTGACACCTTCTGGTGTTGGTGGTGCAGGTACAGGTTTTAGAAGAGGATTATGGAGCTGGTGGTGGTGATGGTGGTGGTATTGGAGCTGGAGGAAGAGTAACTGGTGGAGGAATATGTATCAGATGGGTGTGGCAGGTTGTAGCATAATGATTTGTAAGTTATCTAACTTTTTTTGGATGTGTAACTATTAGTTACACATGCTAATTAGATGTGTAACTTCTAGGTACACAAGCTAAATGGATGTGTAACTACTAGTTACACATGCTAATTAGATGTGTAACTTATAAATACATGTTCTAATTGAATTACTAGTTAGTTAGATGTGTAACTACTAGTTTCTGAAGTTATCATCTAGTATTGTTCCAGCATTTCTTATTCGATATTTAGGTTCACGGTTGCTCACTGATTGATTATGTCTCTCGATAATGAATTTTTTAGATTCCCTTGAGTGTTTATGAAATTGATTAAGATTATAGTTCAATTGGCTAATAACTTCTTATCAGGTCACTTTAGATGAAAGTCCTAGTTACACATGTAGCACCAACATGAATGAAATTGATTAAGATATGGATGTGTAACTGCAGGTTACACAAGCATATGGATGTGTAATTGCAGGTTACACAAGTCCTTTGTGTTTATAACTGCAGGTTACACAAGCATATGCATGTGTAACTGCAGGTTGAGATTATAATTATCCTTGAAAGGGAAAAAAACTATTCAATGCACTCAAATTCTTTTTGAAGTTTTATTCACTTTTAGTTTTTGATAACATATATGGATGTGTAACTGCAGGTTACACAAGCATATGGATGCGTAACTACAGGTTACACAAGTCCTTTTGTGTTTTTAACAGCAGGTTACACAAGCATACATAGGTTACACAAGTTCTTTGTGTTTCTAATCGCAGGTTACACAAGCCATATGGATGTGTAACTGTAGGTTACACAAGCATATGAATGTGTAACTACAGGTTACACAAGTCCTTTTGTGTTTATAACTGCAGGTTACACAAGCCATATGGATGTGTAACTGAAGGTTACACAAGCATATGCATGTGTAACTACATGTTACACAAGTCCTTTGTGTTTCTAACTGCCGGTTA
Organism: Papaver bracteatum; assembly: GCA_023529315.1. Classification (NCBI taxonomy): domain Eukaryota; kingdom Viridiplantae; phylum Streptophyta; class Magnoliopsida; order Ranunculales; family Papaveraceae; genus Papaver; species Papaver bracteatum. The sequence goes on along the minus strand of JAJJWX010004466.1, from coordinate 513,237 downwards.
GACAATCAAAGTCATATGCGTGTGTAACTGTCAATTACACATGATAGTTGCATGTGTAACTTCAAGTTACACATGCTAAGATGGGTTATCATGTGTCTTTTTTGTGATATTTGTTCTATAATTTTGCCTTACAATTCTCCTATAATATTTTGTTTTTTTGCTTTTTATTCATCCAACCTAATCCATGGATGTTTATTTCGTTGCAGATATGCAAAGCATTTTGGAATGAGGAAGACAAGAAAGAAAGTCAAAACTTCTAGTATAGGTTTCAGTGGCTTATTTCTAGTGTTTTAACTCATTTATTGTGTTCAGTAACAACCGATTACTATAGCTGGTAAAAAGAGTTATTATTGTAAATTAATGTTAATGCAATAGATGTATTTTTTGTATATTTTTTTTTTCTGTTGTGTAACTGTTGACTACACATGCCATATGCATGTGTAACTTGTGGATACACTTGTCATATATATGTGTAACTTCTTATTACACATGTCATATGGATGTGTAACTTTAAGTTACACATTATTGAATACACAACATGAATATGTAATTTTTATACATGTGTAACTTCCAGTTACACTTGAAATATCAATGTGGTCGGAGGTGGTGGTGAGCGGTGGTGGGTTGGTGGTGGTGGTGGGTCGGTGGCGGTGGTGGTCGGAGGTGGTTGCTGGTGTCTAATGGTGGTCGGTAGTGGTTGTTGGTGGTGGTTGCCAGCGGTGGTGGTCGGAGGTGGTTGCTGGTGGTGGTTGCCGGCGGCGGCGGTGGTCGGAGGTGGTTGCCGGCGGTGGTGGTCGGTGGTGGTTTGCCGTCGGTGGTGGTTTACGACGGTAGCTGTGGCTGTCGGAGATGGTTGATGGTGGTTGGAACATCATCACATAATATTTTAATAATTTGAGGCCTAAATTTAAAATTTATTTAATTATGGGCTTGACCATATGCATAAGGGTATCAAAGTCTTTTAATAATTTGGGGCCTAGATTTAAACTTCTTTTAATTAAGGGTCTCACATTATGGGTTATCCATGGGTTGGGCCTTAGCCTAATTTTCCCGTTTCGTTAAGCGTTCATTCCCAACACCCGGCCATGTATTTTATAACCCATTTCCACTTTATTCACCACTAGCATCTTAGATTTTTGTTATAGGGAAAGCCGTATTAGTTTGGGGGAAAGCTGACTTAGGTCAAGTCAAAATGACCAATAGTCAGTATAGGGGGAAATAGCGGATTCATTTCTCAATTTGCATGACCACCTTGGTTAGGCCAGGTCTGAAATTTATCTTCTCCCACTAATCTTAATCTTAATCTTTCCCAACGTAACAATTGTTGATAAAATCAGTGCTCGGTCAATTGCTTACAATATTTTCCTAGATTATTAATTTTTCTAAATAAACCATACAGAAATGAAACTAACTAAATTAACAGCTGGCTGGTTCCCTTTTCACATGAATGCTATAACGTGTGAATTCAAATTAAGTTTTATGTTGCTAACTATTAAAAGTTTAATTTCAAAATAAACACATTAGTGATTAGGAACTTGGAAACATTTTCTGATCAAAAGAAAGAAAAAAGAAGCCAATGGTGTTGACGACATACAAAGCGACATAAATAAGATCAAATTTCCGGATCAATCAATGGAAGTTTGTAAAACTCTTTCGATAATCTCAACTTATTCTTGCTACCGATAGCTCCGATCATAACAATATAAATTCCTAGTTTCATATCGTTGGAGGAAAACCTAAAATATGGTTAGTGAGTGGAAGATGATTACCTGAACATTGTTCTTTGCCGAAGGAAGGTGATGATGAAAACAAAATGATGGCTAGTTTTTTTATTTCACCCCAAAATCAACTTTAAGTCCATTGTTATTGACTGAAGTCAGCTTTCCCCTTGTAATTTTAGCTTTCCCTATAACAATTATCGCATCTTATCATTCATAAACAAACAAAGAAAAACAATTCTTTGTATGTATCTGTTTGGTGACTACGATACTTTAGTGGTCCGACCAACATGAGCAGATAAGAAGGAAGATATCTGGACTAGTCTCTTACGGTGTCGTGACTGATTTTGGTGATTTTTGCCGCAAACGCTACTTAACTCTTCCATTTAGTCATTTGTTCTTCCGGTGATCGAATTCACTTGTATTTTCTGTAAAGGGTCCAAAATAATATTATTAGTCAAAATATCGAGTCCTAGCTAATATAAATATGGGTATAAAATGTAGCACTTACGTGCTTATCAGTCTGCGAGTTACTATACTTGTCAAAAGCTCAGTGGAAAGACATATTTATTGCATTAAACCACATCATTTCAGGCAAGCGTATGTTGATTCCAGAGACTTCCACTGAGCCTCCAGCGACAGACAAGGAAATGTATGACTGGGGACTGCTCACTACAGTGCACATCCAAGGAAACGAATTCAGGAGAGAATTTGTTGACGTCGGCACCGCCATCAACATCATCCCTTTGAAAACTCTCAGAGCCTCTGGCATTACTCGATAGGAAGTTACCCATGCCTCCATGGCAATCAGAGATAACGAAGGAATCTCCAGAAACGCTTACGGCTACATCATCCTCAAAGTCAAAGGAAATTTGGTCTGCACTAAGACCAAGTTTTACATAATCATAGAAGATCCAGGATATGATATGATTCTTGGATGCGCATGGATTCACGATGGAAATGTGGCACCGACACCTTCAATTGCACGTTCCTTTGCTGAAGAAACCTCTAACTCGGAGGAAGAAACAGAAGATACCTCACCATTTGAATATCCGGAGGAGTTCAAAGCCTTGACAGAACTTACGCAAAAGCCTGAGGAACATCCAAATGCTTTTGTCAAGAGATTTCGCACCCAGGAAAGTCTTATTCCTTCTCGTGTGCCCATATCGTCAGTTTTCAAATATGCTTATTTGGTCCAAGGGCTTCACTCCACAAATAATTTATCAATTGCAAAATGCTATGAGTGGATCATCTCGCCACAACAATATTTCACCCAATGCTTGAGTCCAGAACCTCTTCAAGTTGATCATCCAATCAGGCGATTCATTGTGGAAGATGTGGCCAAACATGACAGACATTACGAGGGACACTCGCTCCCTCCTACACGAGTGTCCATATGTGCCACAACCATGGAGTCTCACCATACGAGGAATTCTGAATCAACAGAATATATTCAAGGCACGGACGACCAAACCCAACAAATTCTGTGAAGGGGACTTAGTTCTCAAAGCAGTCCAGCACAACCTTCACTCAGCAAGGAACTCTAATTGGGAAGGACCATTCATGGTTGCTAAATTCATAACTGGAGGATATTACAAGTTTATCAACTCCAAGTGGATCATAACCCTAAAAATCATAATGATAATTTTTATTATTATTTTAAGACCCGCTGCACAGCTGATCATTTTTGTGATGACCCTCAAGCTCGTCAACGCGATTAGACTAGTCAAGATACGACTAAGCCGCTATTGACTCGATTAATTAGAGACGGACGTTAATTATTAGAAATTAATCTAACAAAGATTTAGATTCGAAACTTGTACCGCTGGATAGATCTCGGAAAGTTACGCGGAATGGACTACTCGAACGTGTCATTCGGACACCGGACGGAGAATATATCATCGGATAAGTGTGAGTGTCAAATAATCATTTCTTTTATCTACATCTCATGGATTCCCTTATCAATTCGGGGTGCCTTTATCACTTTCATTTGCCTTATATTCACCAAGAAGTGTCGAAGAGAATTCATTCTCTTTCTTTCTTCTTTTGTTCATCTTCTTTCTTCTTCCTGTCGATCTCAATTCGATGAATTGAGTTTGTCTTCGTTTGTAATTCATAGAAACTTGTTGATACGTTGAATCAAGAGAAAGATGTTGATTCTGTGGTTGTTTTAGATCGGGATGAGAAGGAGAAGATGATGTAGTTGTGGTTTGAAGTTAGGGTTCATACGAGAAGCTCAGAGAAGAATTAAAAGATGGAATTAATGTTCTAGGGGAAGGAATTGAGATGGGTTTATGTCTAATCGAGGCTTTGAAGTTTTTCTGAAGTTAAATCGAGGATGAATCAAATAGTTAGGGTTTTCTGGGATTTGGATCCGATTGAAGATTGATGAACAATTGAGGAAGGAATTAAGTAATTCATGATGGGTTTTGTGTGTTGAAGGCAAAGAAGATACATTAGAGTTTGATTCTCAAGCTTCGGAGAAGATTCAACGAATTAGGGTTCGTGTGTTCTTCCCCAAAACAAAAATTAGGTTTTTAGAAGAATTGATTTGGCGATACATCAATTCAGATGAAGCTAAGGGTTGGGTAAGTCTCTTTGATGCTTAATTTCGCTGTTAGAAGTTGAATTATTTAGGTTGTCGATTTATCTAGTGCTTGGTAGATTAAATGGTTGGTTGAATTGGTATTATGGTGGTTTATGAATTACAAAGGTTATGTGTTAGAATGGGTAATGGAACTATGGTTGGAGTTTAATCTGTGTAAAGATGATATAAGTAATTCCCTGTGAAGATATATTTGGTGGTGGTTTGATGATTTCAGTAAAACAAACTGAATTGAAGTGATGTGTATGAATGAATGTTTACAGGGTGACAGTGGATTGTAGTGTTGTAATGAACTGAGTTGGAGATTGGTTGTGATGGTAATTAGTGGAGTATAAGATCTTGGTGACGGTGTTGCAGTTCATGGAGTTTCCAGTGTCACTGAAATGGGTATGAACTGTTGTAGGTGAAAGGAGAATGGAATTAACAGGGTAATGCGGTTAGTAGTATTAAAGTTTGAGTTGGTGTTGCAGCCTTGGAAGTTATATGAATGAGTGTCCGCAATGGATATTTGATAATTAGTTATATGTGAGTTGCAAAGAATATGAATGTGCATGTGGAGTGTAAATGAATTGGGACTATAGTGGATGTTGGTAGAGATGAGGGTGCAGGCAGTGTATGAAATGATGAAGTTGCAGGTACAATTGAACTTATGAGTATGTGGAGTTGAATCTCTCTTGTGAAAGCTTGGAAAAGCTGCAATTGCAGGTTGGCACAGTCTTTAATTGTAAATGAAATTGTTTGTATTCAATGTACTTTTGAATGAATTGTTGAAGTTATAGATGAGATAGTTTGTGTATGGTGCAGGCCTGTCTTGTGTTGCACCATGATGGTGCAACTGTAACCTTTTGGCCTGTGCTTTGGCTTGTGAGCCTGTCCTTTGCCTTAGCCTTGGTTTTGAGTTAGCTTTCACCCTAGTCAGATGTCTGACTATTTTCCTAGCTGACTCAGTTAATCTGACTGAGTCTGTGAACCTGACTCACCTGAATCAGTCTTGTAGACTCAGTTAACTCACTGAGTTTTCCTTGTCTGACTGAGTTGAGTTAACTCAGTAAACCCTGATTCAACTCTTTGAGTTCAATCGTTTGACCTTGAATCCTTGGACTTTGACCAGACTTGACCATAGACTTGACCTTGACCTATGACCAGGACATTGACCGTTGGTTGACTCAGTTGACTGTTAGTGACCGTTAGGTGACACTGTTGGACCGGGCCTTAACTTAGTGGGCTTGTTTAGTGAACTTGGGCTAATAGTTAGTTTTCTTAATGAACATGTTTTGGACCTTTGTGGTCTGAATTAGCATTGGGCTTCTTCTACCAAGTTGTAGATACTCATAAGACTTAGATATTGGACTAGAGAACCAACCCAATGAATTGGTAAATCTTTAGATATGCAAAAGATGGATTATGAAGATGTGAAGAACCTTAGATGGGCTAAAGATAGATAGTAAAAGGGTATAAAAACGTAAATGGGCCTAGAATCATTAGATAGACTTGTATGATTCTTGTGTGAGCCTTTTTGGCTAAATTCTTAGAATGCTTCTTTGATTATCAGTTAGTATTAACAACGACCGATTCAAAGGACGAACCAGTGAATTGTGGATCTCGAAGTAGGCGTGGCTTGTCATCAAAAAGGTGTGGGAATGCATTTGACTCTTTGTATTCATTATTGTTGCTTTTATAAAAGTCTATGTTTAACAAACTCATGCATCGTCTTTCCGTGCATTCCATGCTTTGTTTAAAATGCATTATGTTAATCATGTTGGTTCTGTGAATCTTTCCACAATGTGGAAAGGACTTGTATTGTTTCGTCGTCAACATGAATTGTTATGGGAAATGAGAATTTCCACTCGTGGTATATAGGATACGCTCCTTCACATTTATATCTACATGAATTCAGCTTTTATGTTTAGAGTTGGTCACCATGGTCTTGGTGGCATCCATAGCTAAATAGGTGTGAATTTCCGGTTAGGAATTCACAACCATATTAGTACATTGTTTGACGAAGGAGTTTGTTCCATATACATGTATGATTATTTTCAGTGACTTAGTCATTGTTTAATATTTCGGAAAAACATTATTGTTTTCCAAATCTTGCATATGATTACTTAGAAGGTTAAATGTTAATTATTCCCACTTCAATTTCTGTGACAGATCAGAGTTGCGCAGCGAAAGCTTCAAGGGTTGAGTTCGCTAGTTGATTAACTACTGTTATGCTTATTGTGTTGTATATTTTATTTGAAAACCAAATGAATATTATATATGTATCAGTTGAGAGAATATCTTGTATATATATTTCTGAGAAGGGTTAGTTTTGGGTTAAGTTTTGTAGTAGACTTCTTAATTGAATATTTAAGTAAATGTTTTAGATTTTTAGTGCCTCTTATTTAGTTAATCTCTTGGATTAGTCAGCTGCTAGCTTAGGGGGCGCTACAAAGTTGGTATCAGAGCTCACTATTAGATCTTATATGTTAGACAATAGGAATAGCCAGTGCCAGTTAGTGAACTAGATTGGTTTAGAACTGGATTGGGTTGTGAGATTAATCTTAATCACTAAAAACTATTAATAATTACAAGATTTATTTGATTGGTTGATTTGTTTGTTTGTGTAATGAAATAAAAAAATTGTAGAGTACACCAATAATTTAGCTAATAAGAATTGTGAATAATTAATTTAAAAAGTATGCACACATAAACAATCTAATGCTATAATAATAGTGAGATTAATATCATTGATAGAGCTTATAAATCACATAGAAAATTACTGAACACATTGACTTATGTTATATAAAGAATAAACAAATTATAATTACACAAACGTTAATAATATTTTTGGACCTTAATAATATTTGTAAGAGTAGTCAGAATAATATTTCAACCATCAATGTTAACAATAAAATATTATTATAACAGTAACTATAAATGATAATAAAAGTAAAGAAAATTTTAATAAAATTTTGTTAGCATTTATCAACTAATGTCATGTTGCACTTAAATTAATTAAAATTGTATCAAAGATATATAACGATAAAAATAATAATTATGGTTAAATAGTTATTGAAAATTAATAACGTTTGTGTATGGTTAAGTTTTATAAATTAAACTAATTACAAATTAGAGATATATGTTTTGTGTTTAATCTAGATTAATTAATATAATATTTGTTAGGCGTTAGACATAAGTAAACGAGGATATAATATATAAAATGAAAAGATTCAATTTGTTAGTACTTTGGTACCGAATTATCTTTAATCTAATAAATGATCCAGTAAATCTTTTAAAATGAAACAAACATACATGAAATAGTAATAATAGCAATTGGATATTTAATGTAATATTAGAATTAAAAGAAGATAAATTCTTATATTGTTAGGATTCTTCTTTGTAAACTGATTTAACTATCTTTTGAAATGGAAAATTAGTATGACGAAATTAAATTGTTAGAATTTAAATTAATATTATATTGAACATAACTTAAATTAAAATCTCATTAACAAATATATAGCGATAAAATAATGATTATGATTAAATAATCATGGAAAATTATTAGTGCTCATTTATAATTAAGTTTGCAAAATTAACTAATAACAAATTTGAATTTTGTGTTTTGCGTGTAAACCAGATAAATAAATAAAACTTATTAAGTAGGAATAAAAGAACGTGAGGTCATATAAGGCACATAATAAAGATTAAAATTGTTAACAAATCTTATACCTAGATTATCTTTAGTCCAATAAATGATTCATTAAATCACTAAATTAAACACATGAAGTGATATATACGATATTTGAATGCTTAGAACAAAATTATACTTAAAGGAGAATAAATCGGCCTATGAATATATAAGATACTTATAATTAATACCAAAATCTAAAGACTATTAAGGCATATTAAATCTTTATGCAGACTTAAAGTTTAAAATCATATTAAATTACTAACGCCAATAATTAACAAGATATAGTATACAGATTCAATCTGAATAAATAAAATCAATTATACCAATCTTTTCGTGAAAGTAAAATTATATTTTACAAGATTCAGGCTTAATAAAATTAAACTAAAAATCCTTACTAAGTAGTTATTATGGTTATATTTTAGTTACGCTGGTAATAATCAAATGAGAAAAATTGATAAAACATTAATAAAAATTGACAATAAGTTTTGGTAAGATAATCAAATAAGAATGCTATATAATACTAATTACCATAAAATTTAGAGTTATTGTAAGTATCATTTGAATAATAATTATAGGAGAAAAAGGTATTTTTATTAATAGTACAACTTAAGGATCACTTAGCAATAATATAAAATTTAAGGAAAGAAAGTTAGATCAAATCAAATCTAGAATTAATAATACAATTAAACTTGACATTCTGATAAATTACGATTAACTTTTATCAGCTTAATAAATAAGAAAAATTGTAATTGTAATAATAAAATATTAATATCAAGCAACTATGAAAATTGTTGGCGGTTATTTACATATATCAAGTCACATAATAAAATAAACAAATAGATATAACTTTAAATTTGGATAATGGTTATAACATTTAGTTATTTTAAACAGTACATGGATTTAAAAATTATTTGGTTATAATAATATAGTTTCATTTGAAATTAAAATTCGATTCTATTAAAATGAGTAAATAATAATAATGTAAATAAATTTTCATGATTAAATTGCGTAAAAATGATGTGAACTATTCATATATTTTACGAAGTAAAATTTTAGATTACATCAGTTAAGATGAAAGTTTTGAGACCAATTAATCTTAATAAATTATAAATAATTAGTTAATCTAGCACTGGAAAATAGTGAAGGTTGTGTTTTCTCTGTTCGTAGGAAGGCATTGTCGGGATTGGCCAACCTTGACAGGGAAACTACATTCAGAGATGACCGATCATAGAAGTTGGTGTAATTTTAGAAACCGAGAATTATGAATTCACTTAGAAATAAATTGGTAGGAATCTCCCTTGTAATTTCAGACAGATATTTTATAAGATAGAATTCAGTGTAAGGAACTTAGGGAACTAAAACTTATAGTTTTCCATTATAGCGATTAGTGTAAGAAACTTAGACTTCCCTATTTGATAGAACTTAAATTAGCACAGTGAAACTAGAGCTACAAATTTTAATCTTAGTTGTAGAAAGCCATATAGGTTTGTGCTTTGTTTCTTGTTGTTTGCGCTTAGACAAGAAATGGGATTATTCTATAAGGTGGGGAGTATATGAAGACCAGAAGGATGATTCGATTTTCGAGGACGAAAATGTTATAAGGTGGGGAGAATGTGACGACCCTCAAGCTCGTCAACGCGATTAGACCAGTCAAGAGACGACTAAGCCGCTATTGACTCGATTAATTAGAGACGGACGTTAATTATTAGAAATTAATCTAACAACGATTTAGATTCGAAACTTGTACCGCTGGATAGATCTCGGAAAGTTACGTGGAATGGACTACTCGAACGTGTCATTCGGACACCGGACGGAGAATATATCATCCGATAAGTGTGAGTGTCAAATAATCATTTCTTTTATCTACATCTCATGGCTTCCCTTATCAATTCGGGGTGCCTTTATCACTTTCATTTGCCTTATCTTCACCAAGACGTGTCGAAGAGAATTCATTCTCTTTTCTTCTTCTCTTTCTTTCTTCTTCTGTTCATCTTCTTTCTTCTTCCTGTCGATCTCAATTCGATGAATTGAGTTTGTCTTCGTTTGTAATTCATAGAAACTTGTTGATACGTTGAATCAAGAGAAAGATGTTGATTCTGTGGTTGTTTTAGATCGGGATGAGAAGGAGAAGATGATGTAGTTGTGGTTTGAAGTTAGGGTTCCTACGAGAAGCTCAGAGAAGAATTAAAAGATGGAATTAGTGTTCTAGGGGAAGGAATTGAGATGGGTTTATGTCTAATCGAGGCTTTGAAGTTTTTCTGAAGTTAAATCGAGGATGAATCAAATAGTTAGGGTTTTCTGGGATTTGGATCCGATTGAAGATTGATGAACAATTGAGGAAGGAATTAAGTAATTCATGATGGGTTTTGTGTGTTGAAGGCAAAGAAGATATATTATAGTTTGATCTGTGTAAAGATGATATAAGTAATTCCCTGTGAAGATATATTTGGTGGTGGTTTGATGATTTCAGTAAAACAAACTGAATTGAAGTGATGTGTATGAATGAATGTTTACAGGGTGACAGTGGATTGTAGTGTTGTAATGAACTGAGTTGGAGATTGGTTATGATGGTAATTAGTGGAGTTTAAGAACTTGGTGACGGTGTTGCAGTTCATGGATTTTCCAGTGTCACTGAAATGGGTATGAACTGTTATCGGGTGCAAGGAGAATGGAATTAACAGGGTAATGCGGTTAGTAGTATTAAAGGTTGAGTTGGTGTTGCAGCCTTGGAAGTTATATGAATGAGTGTCCGCAATGGATATTTGATAATTAGTTATATGTGAGTTGCAAAGAATATGAATGTGCATGTGGAGTGTAAATGAATTGGGACTATAGTGGATGGTGGTAGAGATGATGGTGCAGGCAGTGTATGAAATGATGAAGTTGCAGGTACAATTGAACTTATGAGTATGTGGAGTTGAATCTCTCTTGTGAAAGCTTGGAAAAGCTGCAATTGCAGGTTGGCACATTCTTTAATTGTAAATGAAATTGTTTGTATTCAATGTACTTTTGAATGAATTGTTGAAGTTATAGATGAGATAGTTTGTGCATGGTGCAGGCCTGTCTTGTGTTGCACCATGATGGTGCAACTGTAACCTTTTGGTCTATGCTTTGGCTTGTGATCCTGTCCTTGGCCTTAGCCTTGGTTTTGAGTTAGCTTTCACCCTAGTCAGATGTCTGACTATTTTCCTAGCTGACTCAGTTAATCTGACTGAGTCTGTGAATCTGACTCACCTGAATCAGTCTTGTAGACTCAGTTAACTCACTGAGTTTTCCTTGTCTGACTGAGTTGAGTTAACTCAGTAAACCCTGATTCAACTCTTTGAGTTCAATCGTTTGACCTTGAATCCTTGGACTTTGACCAGACTTGACCTTGACCTCTGACCAGGACATTGACCTCGATTGGACGTTGACCGTCGGTTGACTCAGTTGACTGTTATTGACCGTTAGGTGACACTGTTGGACTGGGCCTTAACTTAGTGGGCATGTTTAGTGAACTTGGGCTAATAGTTAGTTTTCTTAATGAACATGTTTTGGACCTTTGTGGTCTGAATTAGCATTGGGCTTCTTCTACAAAGTTGTAGATACTCATAAGACTTAGCTATTGGACTAGATAACCAACCCAATGAATTGGTAAATCTTTAGATATGCAAGAGATGGATTATGAAGATGTGAAGAACCTTATATGTGCTAAAGATAGATAGTAAAAGGGTATAAAAACGTAAATGGGCCTACAATCATTAGATAGACTTGTATGATTCTTGTGTGAGCCTTTTTGGCTAAATTCTTAGAATGCTTCTTTGATTATCAGTTATTATTAACAACGACCGATTCAAAGGACGAACCAGTGGATCGTGGATCTCGAAGTAGGCGTGGCTTGTCATCAAAAAGATGTGGGAATGCATTTGACTCTTTGTATTCATTATTGTTGCTTTTATAAAAGTCTATGTTTAACAAACTCATGCATCGTCTTTCCGTGCATTCCATGCTTTGTTTAAAATGCATTATGTTAATCATGTTGGTTCTGTGAATCTTTCCACAATGTGGAAAGGACTTGTATTGTTTCGTCGTCAACATGAATTGTTATGGGAAATGAGAATTTCCACTCATGGTATATATGATACGCTCCTTCACATTTATATCTACATGAATTCAGATTTTATGTTTAGAGTTGGTCACCATGGTCTTGGTGGCATCCATAGATAAATAGGTGTGAATTGCCGGTTAGGAATTCACAACCATATTAGTACATTGTTTGACGAAGGAGTTTGTTCCATATACATGTATGATTATTTTCAGTGACTTAGTCACTGTTTAATATTTCAGAAAAACATTATTGTTTTCCAAATCTTGCATATGATTACTTAGAAGGTTAAATGTTAATTATTCCCACTTCAGTTTCTGTGACAGATCAGAGTTGCGCAGCGAAAGCTTCAAGGGTTGAGTTCGCTAGTTGATTAACTACTGTTATGCTTATTGTGTTGTACATTTTATTTGAAAACCAAATGAATATTATATATGTATCACTTGAGAGAAGATCTTGTATATATATTTCTGAGAAGGGTTAGTTTTGGGTTAAGTTTTGTAGTAGACTTCTTAATTGAATATTTAAGTAAATGTTTTAGATTTTTAGTGCCTCTTATTTAGTTAATCTCTTGGATTAGTCAGCTGCTAGCTTAGGGGGCGCTACAAATTTTTTTTTTAAATTCCTAACGAAAGTGCCACATGACACCCCCACACTTAAACATTATATTGTCCTCAATGTAATTGAGTCATCCAATGTAGAAATTAAGATGAGAGGTTTTAAAAATAAAATAAAAGATAGAGTAAAGGGAACAAATCTGATGGGTTGACTCCCATGAAGCGAAAGGTATTTGTTTCCCTTCTTCCAAGTAGCATGTAGTCTCAAGCAAGGTGAGGTTGGTACCCCAAAGTAAGCTGCCAATCATATATATAGAGTCTGAAAAGTTGGGGGTCAATCCAACTAATCCGGTCAGTTGAAAATATGCACCTGCAAATTCTATAAACCTCAAAAAAGATGTGTAAATCCATTCCCAAAATAAAAATATAAGAGATAATTAAATCACTCCCACAAGTAACAATTTCAAATTGTTTGGAAATTTCTATTCGCGGAGCACTCTCTAAATCGGTTTCTAAATCAGCTGAAAGAATTTCCGCGGCAGATATTGGTTCAAATTCATCCACGAAACAAGAGCTCAATGGAGCAATAATATCTAGACTCATAGACCCACTATCATCTACAACGGTTTCATTATTAATATCATCAAGATGAGAAAAATCATAACTTGATAGGTCAGACAATAGCTTAAGGGTCAAGGTCGGAGCTTTATCGACTGATGGAACTAGTCGAGACTCGGGCAGAACTAGAGGTTCTAGTTTGGGCTTCCATTTATTAGTGTCTAGCAGCGGTATGGAGTCTAACAAGGCATTGACTTCACAAATAACACTATCATCATCAAAATCATATCCAAAATGATCTAAGAAAAACTCTAATGGATCTTCCGAGTGGCTCTTGCAAAAGTTTTGCGAGTGCATACTTACTTTCTTTTCGCCCATTACTGGTTTCAATTGCAGAACTTCAAACTAGGGTACCTAAAAAATCAAACAAGTTGCGTAAAATGAAATTAAAAAAAAAATCTAAAAATAAAAAATAAATTATGTACATAAAATAAATAAATAAACTATGTACAAGAAATGATATCAATCAGAGAGTATTATGCAACCACTCCCCTGCAGCGACGCCAAAAACTAATAGGATCCGGAGATGCCTATATGTAATAACCGCAATCGCACGGTGTCTAATTAGTAGACAGAGGCAAGTACGAGTCGTTCCCACGAGGAGCGGTGGAAATACCGTAATCAATATCTCTAATAAACTAACAAGAAATGATGTTTTTGGGATTTTTAGAATCAAGAATTAAAAGGATATAAAGCAAAAGAAAATTAATTAAATGTAATGAGAAAGAATCGGTTACCAGGGTCTATGGGTTCCATTACTATTTATATGTCTTCACCGAAAGAATTTGAATTCCAAATTTATGTATATAACTTTGTTCTATTGAAACACCTATTATTGAAATAATTTTCGATCATAAACTCACATCTCCTAAGTATAGCCCATCAAATTCTCTAAGCATAACCTAACAAATTATAATGACGAGGGAAGTACCGAAAACAAAATTTATAGATTCACAATTATTATTTGCATCGTCTAAGCATAACCCATCATATGATTTAACCTAAGCATGAATTATCAAACACTAGCAATAAAATTGCAAACTACATGAATTTATGAATTTAGGTTATTGTATGATACAAAGCCGGTGGTGCAACAACTCATATTCTAATAAAATCAATTAACATAATTATGGACTTCAAGATTCATTTTTATAGCCTAATACCAGAATAATTCCAATGTACTTCATAATGGCCTATGCTTAAAGTAGCTTTCTCCATAAACCCTAGTTACAAAACTATTAGAACATGACTATGGATTTCTTAAAACCCATTAAAATTATAAGAGAAAGAAAAAGATAAAACCATTAACCGTAGTCACCCGACAATAATAATCTCTCTATCTTCTCTCTTGATCTCGCACCAAAAATGATCACCACAGTACTGTTCTTGGTCCTCCTCGGCAGTGGCAGAACTGGAAATATCAAATACCCCTGGCTTAGTGGCTTGACGAGTTTTACAGCCCTGGCTTAAGCCTAAAAACAACATATAAATCTAGGCCCAAAATACTTAGGTAGTGAAAAACATGCACTTTTTGGGCTTTGGGGGTGGCTTGAGCCAGGAAAAGCCTGGCTGTAGCTCCGCCCCTGCGCCTCGTGACGTCAGGAAGATGATACCGGCCAACCACCAAAAAAATCCAACGAACCTCCCAGCCGGAACTCCCCTCACTGTTCTCCAACTTTCCCTTTTGTACACTTCGAATAATGGCCAGTCTTGTCTCACAATGTCGACATCATCACTTATTGCAAGAGATACTCATACAATCTTTTTATCAATCCAAATATTCATTCATGGCCATAAAATAATATCTTAGTGGCTATTCAATGACCTTAATTGTCAGAGATAATTGGCATGCATATTATATTCTCCCATTCAATCCACACACAATAATATCCCTTGGAATGATCTCCACTAATAAAGCAAATTAAGTCCACCTTTTAGTCGAAATGGAAAACGTTATATGCTATAACTTCAGCTCAAATCCTACCACTTTGTTGTGACCATAATGGACCATAGTGGTCAAGTGATGGAAACTCAGTGAGCCCACGGTATAATTAAGTCCAAAAATGATAAGATTTATTTATTTATTGTTGTAGTAAATAGGTTGTCGTTCACTCGGACTTTGTTGAGATTAAATTTAAAGGTTTAATGAAAATAATAAAAGAGAGAGTTACTGGGTTTAGGATTCCACCGCATTCATAACATAAGGCTTATTTATTCTCAACAATTATCGCTCAATAAATAAAACAACATGGACTCTTATTTTTTCCAAGGTAGATTCTCAAAATATTAGTTATAAATCGTAAGCATGGGACATCAAACATCTAAGCAAGCATGACCCATCTAATAAAATGATAACTAATTAATTCAAATCATAATTCTATTTTAATTAGTGCAAAAGTCATATAGAAAATAAAATAAATTCACCCATGTATGAAGTTCGGCTTCCTCCATCAACCCAGTGTATGGGTCTAGCTTCTCATGATAAAAACACACTCAAAAATATAATTCATAGCTCAAATGGTGTTTTTATTAGAGAAAAATAATTATACAACGAGTTTACAACGCTTGATGGGTGTTACAGAATCCACCGTTACAATGAAATTCAAATGATGTTGCTGGCGTTGCTGTTACAAAAAACTACAAATGGAAACTGTCGTAGAAAAACTGTCGCTAAGATGTGAACATGCGACAGTTCATAAACGAAAGACCAGAAGTGTAGTCTGGTGTTCTTCGTCTTCTTCTTCTCTGCAGCAGCAGAGAAGTTGCTCTGCAACTCTCGATTCTTCTCCCCAAAATCTCGATACCTTCACCACTACAACATCACCTCTTTTATACTCTTCAGTTCCTGCTAATCTTCACAATAAATTCGACTAATATCCATTAATGACCTTTATTCTCCACGGCAGTTCACAGGGAAAGTTACCATTCTTTTACTCCTTCACGCGTATGTTGCAGTCCAACTCCATGTAAACACGTCTCTGCGTATCCCAGCTAGTGTCAAATACTCTCAGAACACATGCATTCTTTCCAAATATAGAGAATCATACCCAAAATATTTTATCCTCCCTGTCTTTCAAGATATGTAGAAATCTTATTTCTTTCACGTAAAAAATCACATTACCTTCCCTGTTTTGACTCAGCGGTATATTCTCAATTCAATTCCAAGATAAATCTCGTTAAAACACTCCACTATTCTTCACGGGAAATTTCGGGTTTGCTCTCATAAATAACGTGTCATGTTTTCTTCAAATCATTGATCTAGCCAACTCTAACTGAATCAAAGCCCATTACCAGGCCTGTTAATCCAAATATACCCTATCCAATCAATTCTAGCGACAGAGTTTTCCTGAATCACGTCCAAAACCTGACTGAAAAATTCTGCAGTTGAGAACAAGTTTCCCGCCAAAATACGTGAACACTGTTTTCTTGAATTCCCGATTATCTAGCCAATTTTGATCGAAACTATGAGCCATACCAGACATGTTTAGGTACCAGGAACAAACCCATTTGATTTCATCTCTTTAATCTCACCCAAACACCTCCAAAACCGAAACCCTAATTCTGTTCCATTGAAAACCAACTTTTCCGCCATTTTTCAAATTCAAAAGGAAGAAGATGACCTCCCCCTTATCCTGTTCGGCTGTCCCTATATCACTTGCCTTATGGGGTGTGAATATTAAGGAAGGTGTCCCTTATCCGTTGAGGTGCTCCTTAGTAATTGAGGTGTCCCTTAACTAGGGCTGTCAATGGGTACCCGTTACCCGCTACCCGGAACCGGTTTATTTAGGACCCATTGGCAACTTAGGACATTAATGGATCCTAAAGTTGGACCCATTGGCAACTTAGGACATTAGGAACCTAATTGGGTCCAGTTCTGGGTCCTAAAGTTGGACCCATTGGCAACTTAGGACCCGACGGGTAATTACCCGATTGGACCCGAATGTTAACGGGTCCAAACGGGTAATACGATCAGGTACCAGCGGTAATGGGTACCCGTTTATTTAACCTTTTAATCATCTTTTTAGCAAAATTATAGGTATTTTGCAAGTTTTAACTTTGAATTTTTTGATTTTTGATTTTTTTCTTACATTTAATCTTTATTTAGTACATTAATAAAGAAATAATAATAAATTTTTATAAAAATAATTTATATTCAAGTTAAAAAGAGAAAGAAATTAAGATTTTAAGATTTTTTTAATACCCAACGGGTACCCGGACCCGACGGGTACCTGTGACTTTAAACGGGTCCGGTTCTGGGCCAACACATTATGGAACCGGCCCCGGAACCGTTAGGACCCGGAACCGATGCTGATATGCCGGGTCCGGTTCTGGGCCATGTACTACCCGGGAGGACCCGGACCCGTTGACAGCCCTACCCTTAACCAACATTCAGAGAGTCCGAATAACACGTATCCTCAGGGTGCAAATAACATTTTTTCGAGCCAATTCTCCACAGGAGCTTATTCTTCCAAAAACCACTAAAACAAATTTATTAGAGAAATAATGAGTCCTAGCTAATGTATTTATGGGTTAAAATGCGTCGCACTTTTGTGCTCATCAAATTCCCCCACACTTACATTTTGCTAGTCCTCGAGCAAAACAGAAAATTGACCCGCTACATAGCTGGTCATATAATAAGAGAGTTAGACCCGCTACACAGCTGGTCATGAAAAATGGCATACACAAGACACACAATTATTATTATTTTTAAACCCGCTACACAGATGGTCATAATATATATATATATATATATTATTATCTTTTTTGACCCGCTCAAGAGCTGGTCACAATATGCAAGGAAATTCCTGAAAAAATTAAAAGAAAAATAAAAAGTTAATACCCACTCCCCCACACTTAAATATTACATTGTCCTCAATGTAATTGAGTCATCCAACGTAAAAATTAAGATGGGAAATTCAAAAATAAATAAAAATAAAATAAACAAAAATAAATAAATAATTATACCTACTGGAATGTACAAAAACGGATCCCCATAAACTAATAACATGAAAACTTGGGGATCGACCCAAAATACACTATTTACAAATGACAGCTTCACACTTATGTTATGAAAACGCGGAGACGCTGAAATTATCAAAAACCAAGATTTACCCCTAAATTAAACCAAGTTTTTACTGCACATGGAAGTGCGTAAAGAACAAAATAAGGGGATTCTATCGAGACCGAGGAATTATCAATCGTCTCATGCATTGTATCAGGAATAGGGAAGTCCTCTGGGTATTTAGATGCAAAGTACTCCAATAAAATTTTAGAATCACACAATTCTAACCCTAAATTAGGTAACTTTTGGAAGTCTAGGAGTCTAGAAACAACCTCTAAGTCGGGTGAATGATCTTGTGAGGTAGATTCATCTATGGAATTAGGCGAATCATCCACACAATCATCCACAGGGTCATTTATATGTTCTGTTTGGAACAGATAGTCACTACCAGATTCATCATCATCAGCAAATAATATTTGACATCCAAGAAATCTCAATCTTTGTTCCAAACTAGGTGGTGTGTGTTTGTAATACTTCTCATATATCTCTAGAGGAGATTCTTCACTTACCTCATGTGCAGCAGAAACTTCATACCATTGCCTACACATATATTCAGCAAGCGTCATCTCAGATGTGGTTTCCTGATAATTTGACTTGCTACGCTTATATTCCTCCAGCGTCATCGTAGGTGACGTCTCCTCAGAAGAAGTCATCATCCTCAAAATGTCCCTGAAAAGAAATACAAAAAAAAAAAACGCATAAAAAGGAAAAAATAAAATCTAAAAAAATATGAAAATACTGTACAAAATAAATAAATAAAAACCTAAAAATTAATCTAAAAAAAAGTCGACGGCGCCAAAAATGATAGGCTCGAAAACCTACAATAATAATACTGCAAGTGCACAGTGTCTAACTCGTAGATAATGACAAGTACAGGTCGTTCCCACGAGGAGTGTGAAATACCACTACTAATTAATATCAAAAATCATCTAATCAAAAGACAATGTTTTAATGATTTTCAGAAATTTGGAACAAAATGAAATAACAATAATCGTAACAAAATAGGTAATGAGTTATTAAGGTTTTCGATTTCCACCAATTCAATAATATAATACTATACTAATTTCTATTTATTATTCAAGACAAATATCGAATTCAATCTCATGTCTCGGAAGATGGTATGTTATATTCTAAGATATTGTTTCTCCGCTGTAACTTCATTCGCTTCATGGGTAGTGATTCTAAAGCATTACCTATCAATCCTAAAGCATATCATGTCAATGGAATTAACCCAAGCACGAAATATCAATTGAAAAGCATAAATAATCAAGAAAATCACATAAACGATTAATAACCAAGCTAAATGAAGAGAAATTACTAATCAATGAATTATTATTGAAGATATCATCGTAATGTTTAAAAAATTAATTGGCTTCCATCTAAACCCCAACAAACGATCTAGCAAACCATGGAGAAAATAAAATCAAAATCACAAAACCCTTGTTTCTCTACTTCACGGCTTTACAACCGCTTTCCTCCCCCCTTCCTTCTTCTTTCTTTTCAGTTCTCTCATATCGTCCTACGAGAGACCAAAACAAGACCTAACATAATTGTGCCTCATGGCTAATGGGCCCAATCCACCGGTACAATTCTAGGTTTCTATTCTATGAGTTTCCGAGTTCATTTTATTCTCAAGTCCAGCTAATCATCACTTCACAATTTCTGTCCGTCTAAACACCTTCATGCATGTCCAAACCTCTTCTTGCACCGATACAACAACTCGATCAACTGACCCCCATATTTACATAGCACCATCACTTAGATATGAGGTTCTATTACATTTTTATCTTTCTATACCAACAACCACCACTTCCATTCTCTTCCGCCAGCCGCAACCCATTACAGTCACTTCCTCTAGCTAACAAACTCGTCAATCAAGTCTTCCAAACTCCAGCTGACATATGGACCTGAGTCTCCTTGTTGCTGCTCCATTTTTCAATCAAGACTTGAGAGAGTTTACAATACTGACTCATTATCTACCCCAAAGCTTCTGCTGAAACCGAGTATTGAGTTATAGTAAGAATGATACGAATGGTGCATGGCTTGAAAACTGGACTATATGTTTCGCCAAAATTAACACCCTCTTGTTGATTATATCCCTTAGCAACAAGACGAGCTTTGTATCGAACAACTTCACCATTATCATCACGTTTAATGTGATAGACCCATTTGCAACCAACCAAGTTCATTGAAGGATCATAAGGAACATAAATCCACGTACCATTTTTAAGCAAGGAATTGTACTCATCATCAAAAGCTTGGCGCCAGTTAGGATTAGCCTGAGCTTAAGAGAAGCATGTTGGTTCAAGAAGAGAGTCACAAACAAGAGAATGTTTTGAAGTATTTGGCTTAAAAATCCCATCCTTAGCACGTGTAACCATTGGATGAGTTGGAAGGGAAGGAGTAGCCGAGGACTGATTTTCAGAGATAGTGGTATCCTGAGGAGGCACTTCAACGTGCTGCACATTTGCTGGCAATTCAACGTGTTGAGGAGATTATGCATCAGACGTTTGCACATGGTACTGTGGAGAAGAATCGATTTGTAGGTCCAAACTAACATCGTCCATGGACAAAGGTAATACTCTTAATGATGGCTGCAGAAGACCAACATGAACTGGGATAGTGGAGATGACATGCATAGGGTAAGATGTTACCTTATCAGATGAAGGAGATGTTGGAGAAGATTCCTTTGCTGCAAAGGGAAAAGTGGTCTCATCAAAAATAACATGCCTACTAACATATATGCGACCAGTGGGGACATGTAAGCATTTTTAACCTTTATGTTGCGGACTATAACCAATAAAGACACAAGGAGAAGATGAAGAATCCATCTTGTGAGATCGATAGGGACGAACATGAGCAAAACAAAGACATCCAAAAACTCGAAGAGAGGTATAATCAGGTGTTGATCCAAATAATGCTTCATACGGAGATGTTTTTGCAAGAGCAGATGACGGTACTCGGTTCATCAAATAACATGCTGTAAAAAATGCATCATACCAATAGGAAGATGGTACTGAGGCCATATATAATAGAGTTTGGCATGTTTCTCGTATGTGACGATGCCGACATTCAACCAAGCCATTTTGCTCAGATGTGTGTGGGCAAGAGAAATGATGAAAGATTCCATGTTGTTGAAGATATGGAGTTAGTTTACGATATTCAAGTGCATTATCAGACTGAATTTTTTTAATTTTTCGATCAAAAAGTTTTTCAACATATTTTTGGAAGACAATAAAAATAGAGTAGACATCTGACTTATGAGTAATTGTAAACATCCATGTAAAGCGAGAATATGCATCAATAAATATTATATAAAATCGATAACCATCATTAGAGACGATATGAGATGGTCCCCAAACATACGAAACAATCAAATCAAGAGGATTTAAATAAATAGTAGTACTAGAAGAAAAAGGTAACTTATGACTTCGATGTTCATGAAACGAAGAACAAAAACTGATTGTTCGACTAGAAACAGGAAGGGAAAACTTAGATATGACATGACGCACAGTCCGCATCATGGGATGACCTAATCTAGAGTGCCATGCTTGGACACTAGCACGTTCACCAACAAGACCTTTTACAGAATCATCAAGAACATAGAGACCACCAACCCTATTGTCGCGCAGAATTACCCTCCCCGTGCATCGATCCTTCACAAGATAAAACTATGGATGAAACTCAAATAATACATCATTATCTGTAGTAAGACGAGAAACTGATAATAGATTATGAGATATTTAAGGTGCAAATAAAGTGTTTTTAAGGTATAACTTACGTTCAGGAGTACCTAGGATGGAAGTACCAATATGAGAGATGGGAATAGAGGAGACATTACCCATTTTTATTTCATTAGGACCCGTGTACTCCGAGTAAGGATATAGCCTAGCAAGATCATGTGTAATGTGATCAGTAGCTCCACTGTCCGGTACCCAAGGGGTCGAAGCTGTGCGCTGAGTTTCAGCAACATAAGCACGAGGAGCATACGGTTGTTGTGTCTGTAGTCGACGAGGAGGTTGAGGATGCCAGTTTCGATCAAAACGCTTCCAACATAAAGGTGCGAGATGACCATGCTTGTCACACATCTGACAAGACAGTGCATGTCGAGTACTAGTACTAGGTTTTGGTAAAATTCCAGCAGTTGAAGAAGAAAATGAAGAGGCAGCAGCAACAGGTTGGGAATTGAGAGCTTTTGTCTATTAATCCATTCGCAATTCAAACGTAAGCAAGTAGGTGATAAAATCTTCAAGTTTCATAGTACCCATAGAGGTTGTAAGGGAGGTAACAATAATATCATAAGAATGGTCAAGACCAGCTAGAATGCATTATCGAAGTTCAGAGTTGGTGACGGTGGTGTCAGCAGCAGCAAGACTATCTACGATATCTCTGGCACGATCAATATATGCTCTCATGGAGAGAGACCCTTTTTTCATAGCACGAAGTTCACATTGAAGATGGTGGATATGAGCATCAGATTTAGAAGCAAAGAGTGATTCAAGGGACGACCAAACATCGTGAGAGGTGGTAAGACGATGGACATGACGCAAAATAGCCGGAGTGAGAGACGAGAAGATCCAGCCGAGGAGAATTTTATCCTGTTTAACCCATGGAGCAAAAGCTGGATTAGGGGTTTCATCTTCTAACGTAGCTGGAAGACATGGTTTGTCACCTGTAACATGACCATCAAGATCATAACCTTGAAGATAAGGTAAAAATTGAGCACGACATAGGGAGTAGTTTATATCATCAAGTTTTACGGTAATAATGTGATGGGGTTGTGAAAAGTGAGAAGAGGCCATCATAGATTGGGAAGAGTTTAGAACTGTTGAAACCACGTTAACGGAAGAGGCTGTGGAAGACATGAGGATCACAACAAGGATAATACCAAGTTAGAACTTGTGTTTTGTTTAGGTTTAGGTTTAGAATAAGAGAAGAAAGAGTTTCAGAAGAGAATATGTTTTATTAGAAGAAGTTGTTTCAGTACATTATGTCCGGACTATATTTATATACAATCAGTTATAGATTTCTACAAGTCATTCCTAGTTTACAGGATTTCCTAAAATACAAGAGTTCTAAGAATGGTAAACTTGTAAGGTTATACGTAACAATCCCTTGGTCATTACGTTAACAAGAGTATAAAGTGGAGATGATGCTGAACTATTCTTCTGTTTTACAGATCCGAAGTTTCCCCCATCACCGAGATAGTTAACAGCCACCATTATTTTCTTTCACTCGAGCTACTGCAATATGAGAAACTCCATTATCACAGCTTCATCTATAGCTTGGCTTCCCCCTATTTCATCGCACCATGGAAAATGAAAACGACGGCAGCTACTTGAAATGAGAACGAGGACACAAAACTATATTGTTGCTCGGAGTTTTCTTTCATCCGTTTGATAAGAACATCACTGGCCTGTTTTGATCCATGAACTCGCTCCATAAAGGATTGGTGATGCAGCATCCCTATTCCACAGTCTCCATCTTGGTTTCACGGCATGTACTCGAAAAGATTGGAAGAAGACTAAAATGCACCACCTGCTTGAATAGGAGAAATGAAAATATCTCTTGAAAATGTAAAGAAAACTGAACGATCCCTTTATAGTCCACACAGAAATGAGGGAAGTAAGTAGTGCCACACAATTTCGTTAAGCTTTCATTCCCAACACCCTTCCATGTATTTTATAACCCATTTCCACTTTATTCACCACTAGCATCTTATCGTTCATAAACAAACAAAGAAAAACAATTCTTTGTATGTATCTGTTTGGTGACTACGATACTTTAGTGGTCCGACCAACATGAGCAGATAAGAAGGCAGATATCTGGCCCAGTCTCTTACGGTGCCGTGACTGATTTTGGTGATTTTTACAGCAAACGCTACTTAACTCTTCCATTTAGTCATTTGTTCTTCGGGTGATCGAATTCACTTGTATTTTCTGTAAAGGGTCTAAAATAATATTATTAGTTAAAATATCGAGTTCTAGCTAATATAAATATGGGTATAAAATGTAGCACTTACGTGCTTATCAGTCTGCGAGTTACTATACTTGTCAAAAGCTCAGAGGAAAGACATATTTATTGCATTAAACCACATCGTGTCAGGAAAGCGTCCGTTGATTCAAGAGACTACCACTGAGCCTCCAGCGACAGACAAGGAAATGTATGACTGGGGACTGCTCACCACAGTGCACATCAAAGGAAACGAATTTAGGAGAGCATTTTTTGACGTCGGCACCGCCATCAATATCATCCCTTTGAAAACTCTCAGATCCGTTGGCATTAATCGACAGGAAGCTACCCATGCCCCCATGGCAATCAGAGATCACGAAGGAATCTCCAGAAACGCTTATGGCTACATCATCCTCAAAGTCAAAGGAAATTTGGTCTGCACTGAGACCAAGTTTTACATAATCAAAGAAGATCCAGGATATGATATGATTCTTGGACGCGCATGGATTCACGATGGAAAGGTGGCACCGACACCTTCAATTGCACGTTCCTCTGCTGAAAAAACCTTTGACTCGGAGGAAAAAACATAAGATACCTCACCATTTGAATATCTGGAGGAGGTCAAAGCCTTGACAGAACTTACGTAGAATCCTGGGGAACATTCAAATGCTTTTGTCAAGAGATTTCGCACCCAGGAAAGTCTTATTCCTTCTCATCTGTCCATATCGTCAGTTTTCAAGTATGCTTATTTGGTCCAAGGGATTCACTCCACAAACAATTTTGCAATTGCAAAATGCTATGAGTGGATCATCTCTCCACAGCAATATTTCACCCAATGGTTGAGTCCAGAACCTCTTCAAGTTAATCATCCAATCAGGCGATTCATTGTGGAAGATGTGGCCTAACATGACAGACATTACGAGGGACACTCCCTCCTGCATGAGTGTCCATATGTGCCACAACCATGGAGTCTCACCACACGAGGAATTCCGAATCAACAGAATATATCCAAGGCAGGGATGACCAAACCCAACAAATTCTGTGAAGGGGACTTAGTTCTCAAAGCAGTCTAGCACAACCTTCACTCAGCAAGGAACTCCAATTGGGAAGGACCATTCATGGTTGCTAAGTCCATAACTTGAGGATATTACAAGTTTATCAACACAGATGGACGAACCTTATCTGTAATTCATGAGAATTGGCTTAAGGCGTTTGTCTAAAATTATTGGACATTTGAGGTACTGGCCGTTTAAGCATTCATGGAGTCTGGATTTGGCATTTTAGGATTTTCTTTCATTGTATTTTAATTCCTCCAAAATGTTTGCAATACTTGCAATCAGTATTTGAATTCAGCAATTTATCAAAATTCAGTTCATATTTCTTAAAAAAAAAACAAACCTCTATCAAATACAAAAGAAAATCCTTAACCATCTACCAATCCAAAACCATGATATCAAAACACAAATAAAACCTCACATCTCTCAGAAGCTCAGAAGTTCAAGAGATTGTGGAAAATGAATCAAAGAAAATCAACGAAGAAAGATTTTTGCTCCTCTGCATCCTTCAAGACTTGTAAAGCCGCCTTCTCTATGTTAAGCTCTTCAGTCAGCCTGACAATTCTGTCTTCATTATCTATCACAGTGTTATTGGGAAAGGGTATGTTATTTTCACATGAGTCCTTAATAGCATTCATATTCTTACGAAGCCACTTCACGTTGAAGCCAAGCCTCTCAGAATTCTCCAAGTTGAACTCCCAATCAAAGAGTACATCTGGAGTCACAACATTTCTCGCCCTAGTGCATATATCATTTACAACACGCAAGATAACACTCACTTTTATTGTTAAAGAATAAGAACGATTTGGGTCTTTAGTGACGACGATGTGACCGAACTTCCTCCATATTTTATCATACAAGTCTGAATATCCAACGGGAACGCTGAATCCACCGACGGGATCATGGTATGGGAGTAATTCATCAAATTGGGGATCAAAATCAACTCCTGCACTTGGGTATTCATGCACCACTATAAGGTTTCAATTAATGGAGCAATTTCTACAACAGAAGTTTCTTCGGTCTCTTCTACTCGCGGCTCAGTTCCTTTTGCCATTGAAACAATAAAAATCGAAGTCTCGATCTCCTTAATTGCTTCAACAATAACATTCTCATGGTATTGAAGTGTAGATATGGTTGCCTCCTTATAATTAACCCCAGGGCTGCTCGTTTCGTCATTATTGGCTCCTTCATTCTCAACTTCGGTATTTTGCACCTAATACAAAGATTACATGAGATTAGGATCAACCAAGTATAAAACCCAAAATAAATCCTGAACTATGGCATGAAAATGATATAATATCATCAAGGTTCTTCATTTTACATGCTATATGTCATCCAACAACGTGAAAGTCACAAATACATTTTTTATGATAAGCTCGTCAGAGAAGATTTTACACTTCCCAGTACGGGATGATGAACTGGGAGCAATTTTTAGAGAATCAAGGGTTGAGTTATATACCATTCTCTTCGTATGGATGTTATATACAACAAATCAAAATTTCATAACAATCGGATAAACGAGCAAAAAGATGTGGTCAAAACTTTGGACTACATGACAGCTGAAAATTTCCTGAAAGTATCCTGGATGTTTACTGTTTCGTCTATTTCTTCTCCTAAACGTGCTCAAAAATTAAAAATCTACGTTTCTAAAGCTTGGAAATTTCCTTGGCATAAAGATACATGTGCGGATTATGAAAATCTGACATCGGACGAAGATTCTACGACATTTTTACTAAAATGCTGAGTTCTGAATTTTCTGGCAACATATTTTCGACAAAACTTTTCATATATTCACATGCATTCTTACTCATTCAGTCGTAGATCAACAAATTTGAGCTTCTATGGATAAAATACAAGATAAATACTTACTTGGGTGGTCTCTGAAGTGCTCAAAGAACCAAAATGGCTCACACCGACATCGACAACCCCATTACTTTCATTCGGTTTAGAACTCTGGGAGTTTTCTTTATCACCATTCTTCGAGCGAGCTTCACCAGTATTATCCGACTCCATGGAAACATCCTCCTGGATATATTCTTAACAATTAGCATTTTATTTACTAAGCATCATAATTTGCTATATGAAAAAATACTTACTTCAGACCCTTCTTCAACACCCAAGTCAGAAACCGTATGCCCAGCAGCAGAGAACTGAAGATCGTCAATGCTCGATGGAGTAAAATTCTGCAACAGAATAGCAAATATTGGTTTCAAGATCCTAATTACATGGATGAGAAGAAGTCATGATGAAAGAAATATCGATAACTCACCAAACAAATCACTGGGGACTTTATGGTGTTAGGTAACATCTTATAATTCTTGCTCCTGCCTTCTCCATCATGAACAGTCGCTTCAGCCTCCGAGAGGTTTACATCAATTCACGGTCTTACATTACGACCGTCATGCGAAAATAAACGCTAGAGTTGTTGATACCAAAAGTTTATGTAACCCGGAGTTACATATGAAACTCTCTCAGAGCTGGGGAACCATTCACTTCCTTCCACATGTGTGCGATCCAGATGGGTCATGAGGTGATCAACTAAAGGTTTTCTTCTTCGAAAAGTCATAACACACTGATCCATACCCATTTGTCGAGCTGCCCTATCAATATTGTATTTTTCCACTGAGAATTCGCTATGCATTATGGATCTCGGATAACCGGGAGTACAACTTAGCATAAAAGCTCTCTCACCGTCATCCAAATCAGTACCAGATTTCAAAGTCATGCTCTCCTAATCATTAAAAGTTCTCAACTGAGAGATGTAAGGGGGAACTGATATCCATGGGCGGAAGGTAAATTCAGATTCACGATCCATGACATCAACGAATCGAGTCTTGAGTCGAGGTTGCTTTATGGACCAGCGCATGATCATGGCATTGGCTTTCTCAGAGAAAACATGACGAGCATTAGTATTCAACCCTTATAAAATAGTACGTGGAATAGGTGCATAATTCTTGAAGCGCTCCCATATTAAATCTTGAAGAAACATTATATGAGCATAACATTCAATCTTCATAAAACCGTTTGAGACGCTGGAGTCTATAATCAAGGAGTCCAAGTTAGAGTACAAAGAACCCAAGAACAAGCTACCTATTGGGAGTTGCTCAACCTGAGCCATCTTAATCGCAAAAGGAATCACGAATGTAATCAACAAATTTCCAGCATCTTCAAATACATCTTTGGACAGCCATAAGCACAAGAAAGAAGCAATAGATAACGTACCGTCAACAGGCCACTCTAGAGGAGTATCTCTTGGCCACCAGTGTATTAACCAATGAGCATAACAACCTTTGCTACCAGACGCCTTATTGATCTCTTCCATCGTGGTTGTCAAGATGTTGGAGATTGCAACTTCCTCTGATAAAGAAATATTTTTGGGAATATTCCCCGTGATTGGAAGATGCAATAAAGCAACTACATCTTCTAAAGAAATGGTAAATTCTCCCCATATGCATATGAAAGAGTGAGTTGGAATACACCATCGAGCAAGTAAAGCTACAATACCTCGCGCATCATGAAAAATGAATAAATCTCCAGAAGCTTGAATATCTCGTATTACTCATGCGTCATTCAACTTAGCTCAAACACAAGGAAAACCCAGCATGTACCTCGCCCATCTAGAAAACTTTTCCAAGGGCCGTCGAGAAAGTTTGAATTCAATAATAAATGTAGAAAAATATCCTTGTTCAAGATAGAACCGAATAGCTGCCTGAGGAGTCACCAATTTTTTCTGAGAAACCTCTCTGGGATTTATCAGAAGATGAAATGCTGGAGTTTTGAGACGCTTTTCAGGATCTTGATCTATGAAGAAGGAATCCTCTATGTTTGGAACGTTCTTGATTCCAGGAGTCTCATCTTCGCCAATGGAAGTCTCTTCCGTGCATGAATCATCCTTAGAAGCATCATCATATATGTGCGAATCTTCCCTGGAAGCATCATTATCCACACACATATCATCTCTGGAAGCATCATTGGCTAAAAAATCAGACATCCTTGCAAAAGTAGCTGTAACATGCACACAATACTCCACTTCAGTATATCATTCATATAAGATGCGAACATCATCGGAATGAAGTAATTGGAAAATGTTCATGCAAGCATCTACAAACCGGTAATTCTCAACTCTTACTTTTTTTAAGATTCCACTAACAATAGTGAATGCAACGTAAGAGTTAATACTTCAAAACTCGCTCATTTCTTCGAACCTACAAAAGACGTGCAAGAACTCAGATTTTCATAAATTCATGAACATTTCTACTGTGTGAACATTCACCCTGGTACCATGAAAACTAAGACATTATTTCATCATAAATTATTGTCTATTTCGAACATTACTCAAAAATCCGTTTTTATAAGCATATGTTTGCGAAAACTTGAACAATGACTCACAGTTTTCATTTTGTGAGTGATAACTCACGCTAAAAAAAAAGAGACACACTCTTTTCCATGAAGCATGTCACGTTTTTTATATACAAAAATACTTTTGTGGACAGGCCACGGGATTTATAAAGAAAAAAAAAACTTTTTCCTTCGTATATCGTCATACGTCTTCGAAACGAAGGTTTATTCCAATTTTGTAAAAACTCACACATTATAAGATAAAGTTTTGATTTACATGAAAGCTCATAAACAAAATTTTATCATTGGACACAATTTCATATATAAAAAAAATAACTCTTTCTTCGTATCATCGTCATTCTTTAAAACGAAGGTTTATTTCGGATTTGCGAAAATTCACCTTTTTATGATAAAACTTTGATCCACATGAAAGCTCATAAACTTAGTTTTATCACTGGACCTAGGTCTACGTATATAAATAAAAATCTCTCCTAAATCAGGGATTATTATTAGTTTTCAAAACTAACGATCAAACGAACATACGTTTTCAAAAACGAGGGTTTTCGACGAAACCCACGATCATATATGCACATGTGTATAACTTTATCATGATCAAGATATGAACAACTCATTGAACTCATGAACATCAGCAAAAAAAAAAAACTGCACCTGGTCGGCGCCAGCCGGAAACTGGCCGGACGGCGACGGCGGGTGGTGGTGCTCCGGAATTTTTTTTTTCTCTCTTCTTGTTGCTAGCGTGAAGGTGATGGAGAGGTGATGAAGATACTGGTCGTGGGATATTAAAAAAGAAAAGGATTAATTCCTTTTGTATCAAATTTTATTTCCAAAACCTAATTTTCTAAGGATTTCCTTATTAGGACCGGCCCGCGAATCCTAAACGACCAAGGTCTCGTCGTCCAAATCAGTGGTTCAACACCAATTTATGTCCACCAAATGACACTCTTCCATGCCGCTGGAATCTTCATTCAATTCATGATATGCTTGTACTATCGAAATCCGGTAATATCTTAACTTACGACTAACTTCAATTACTTATATTGTTTATGACCAGAAAATCACCATTCAATGCTGACTGAGGAACACGGCTTTTCTCATTAAGCGGGGACTTAATGTAGATGGTGGATTTTTGACAAAGGATAAAATCATAAACCCATAATTATACGAACTTCTAATCCAGCAATCAGACGTGAGTATTGAGACACGGGTGTCTCATCAAATCTCTGACTGAGAATATTGTCTCTCAGAGTACATGCAGATATGTAGTCTCTCGGCTGGACAAAGGCATATCTCATAAATACTGGACACTTCAGTAATTATTTCTATATAGAATCACGATATTGACGGCTCCTAGACAGCTTGCTCTACTAGTATATATTGATAACGTCTTCAGGATACAAACAATAGTTTCCCCTAACTATATAAAGGAGATGAAGCTCCAGCAAGCTCAAGTCAGAATAATTGATGCTCCTAGACAGCTTGCTCTGCTAGTATAGAGCCCTCAGTTAATTATTCTTAAATTTTTGGATTCATCCACTGAATTTTTGAAAACATTCAAATATTTTCAAAATATCTCGTTACTTCAATCTATGGTTCTTCCCAGCAGAATTCCATGGGTTAGTAATAAATATTCAACACACGGGCATCTGAGCTACCCTAGCCGGTCCCACACACCCTTATTTTTATTATTTTAATATTATTTGCTTCCTTGATCCCATGGAAACTCCTTCACTTCAAGGAAACTCTTTAATTTCAACAAATTCTTTGATTTCATGATATTTTCATAAAATCATGAAAAATAATATAAAATTAGGAAAAAGCGCCACGGGACCGTGGTCAATGGCCGGTCGGCCATGCCTTGGCCTCAGAAATCCCACGCTTCATCATTCCTTCATTTTATAATTATTTTCCTCCACTTCATGAAGTTTCCTCAGTTTCAGCAAAACCCTAATTTTGTCATATTTTCTCAAATGGATGCTCAATTTCCCGCCAGAAAATATCAAAATTCTCATGATTGTGACACATACGTGTTGACGACATGAGCATGTTACCTTGACCGACCAGTGTTGGCTCCTTGGCTCATAATGAGCCTCTCCCACGTATTTTCATGATTTGACCTAATTTGCGCAATTGCATGTATTAGGTCCAAAACTCTTCCAAATAATTTTGGATTTTCATTGAATGATCGCCAGTCGATCTCGTGACCACCTAGGGCCGATTTTATGACCCCTTGGTCAGTCCCTCACCTCTTCATAATTAATTAGATTTTATCATCTAAGGCACAGAAAAGCATTTTCGAATAAATGATTAAACCAGCATTTAATCATTCTTTCATCAACAAGTCACCAACTCTTCAATAGGCCTTGGTATTTTCTCACACGAGCATATGGGCACTACATGGCCGATCCATGATCTCATGTATCCGATCCTTCCTTCATTCCATGGTTGATTTAAAAATAAACCATGAATTGGTCATCAATTGATCAAATTAGGGTTTTTGAGTCCAAGGATCATAATTCCAGATTCAAACACTAATAACTTTACGACGATCTCATGATCAGTATTCTTATTAATTATGCTCGGTTCAACTACTAGTATTATAATTAATATTTTATTTGGTCGCGCAACCAATAATTCATCAGATGAACAATACTTTCTCAAACCAAGGAATATTGGCTCAACTATCAATATTCAACAATTCATCGAAGGAGCAATACTTGCTCGCCTCAACTATCAATGTGAGAATTATACCTCTGTCTTAATAGACATGTTCAATTCTTGAGTTTCAAAACATTTTTCAACATCATGGACTCATCGTCCCATAAACTCATGAAGTCAACAACTGACTAATTAACCACGAGACGTCAATCGTGTCACTTGGGGGATATCAACTAGGGTTTTGGTCTGGCGGTCTACGGCACTTGTGTTCATACACATGTTGGAATGTGAGAAAGTCGTGCAATCAGTTGAAGGGATTAGCAAAGTAGTGGGTGGAAAATTGACCAAGTCTCCGCATGATGAGCAACTGGTTTCAAACACGATTTCCATTTCTCCACTCCTTGATTCCATCAACTGTCATACTTCATGGGATCATGGTGTCTACAATTCCAGCAATATAAATAAGTCTCTGAATCATGATTGAACACAACAACGATTTCACGTGTCACAGACAACACGAGATCAACAACTCATCAATTGAGCAATTACTCTCAACTGAGCAATTTCAATCATTCAGAACTTATCTTATACAGAATTCACAACACACCTACAATCTTTGATTACCATTGATTCCACACATTTCTTAGCTTTCCTCCTACATATCAACCCATACTCTCTTGTGACCGAATTTACTCTGGAACGGCCATTGTCTTAGTTTAGGCCGGAGTACTACATTTTTATATCTCGAATTCAAAGCACCCCCTTTGCAGTGGTGCATCTGTGTGAGGTTGAAACTTTTTGCTCGGTTCAAGGAGTCTCCTCCGTACGGTCGTTTCCTCAATTCTGTAAAAACCAGCAAATTATTTTGCCCCATCTACAGTTCATTATGTCTCTGATCCCAGCAAGATACTACGCACTTGATTCTGTTAGAGCATTGCTCGGCCAAACTCGCATGCGTTGCTATCTCAAGCATGTTTGTCAATATTAGTGATCAAACTATAAAGTCTTTGATTTCTAGTCTATTATAGCTAAGGTCTCGGACTAGGATAGAAAGTGTAGTTGAGCTCAAGAAATCCATGGAGATCATCATACAAGACGAAGGACTACTCAAGGAACCAGTGGATCTTCATCGACTAAAAGGTATGTAGAGACTTGAACTTATTTATCACTCAAAAGTCTATCTATTATATCTCTTATCTTGAGACAAAAGTCGTATTACTATATAGACTAAGAATATACACATATGATATTTCGAGCTGAGTATATCTTGCTTATCTATTTCTCGAAATATGTGTTGACCTAGTGACAAAATTCATGTTATGTTTCAATCATTTTGGAAATTGCTCTGATGAAAAAATGGTTTGTGAATAACAACTATATAGCGTCCTCTAAAAATGTTTCAATGATTGAAATGAGACTTTAGACAATATAACCATTGGAGGATATAAGCATTGTTGTGGAAACACATATATGTATATGTCCTTATTGCTTGAACCGAAGTTTGCGAACTTTGTTGATCAAGTGAAACCGGAGTTGTGCGTGAGCTCAGTCCGCGAACTCATCATACAAGTTCAGTCCGTGAACCCAGGCCGCGAACTGGCGTAGTTCTCGAACCCGAGAATTTCTGCTGGAGTTTGTGAACTTCATCCGGGAACTTAAGTCCGCGAATCTAGTCCGCGAACTTGAGTAGGTTATGTCTAAAAACGATATTTGTGAACTTATCTTAATAAACTAAGGAATGCTATTGCAAACCGTGGCTTTATAGTTCATGAATCAATTCGAGTGAATCACATCGTTTTTGATTCAATTGTGTCTTGTGTAGTACATAAAGATCTAAGAAATTGAACAACTCTATAACTAGTTCATTTGAGTCATTTGGACTAATAATGGTGAAGAAGAATATGGTTGATATAAAAGTTATCATTTGGCTAACCATTTGGTTAACTAGTGTTGAACCAACTAATGTACAAGTTTAGGTACGGTTTTCACAAGCCTACAAATGTGCAGTACATGTGTGTATAACAATCTGTGTTTTCGATCTAACGGTTGATAAATATTAGCTTGTATCTAATCAGGTTTTCATCTAATGGTGAATATTGAATGCTTTGTTACTAAGCTAACATTGATTGCAAACCCTGATTTGAAAGACTATATAAGGGAGAACTCTAGCAACTGGGAAACCTAATCCCCACATATTCTATGTGATACTAGTTTGCTAAGCTAGAGTCGATTCTCCTTTAACCTTTGGTTTTCTTCTTCTAAAACTTGTTTAACGACTTAAAGACTTCATTGGGATTGTGAAGCAATACCAATACTACTTTTATCGTAGTTGTGTGATTTGATCTTACATTTTCTATCGTACGAGTACAATTGTAATAATTGGCTTGAGATTTATATCTCCGATATGCAAGATATAAAAGTAGTCACAAAAACTTCGTCTCATAGTTTGTGATTCCTCAATAATCTTCTTCGCTGCGTCGATTAAGTTTATTGTGAGGTGATTGATAAAGTTGAGCTGTTCTTTGGGAATATAAGTTTGGTTTTATCAATTGGTTCCTATTCACCTTGATTTATCAAAAGACGGAAAAAAACTCATAGGTTTATTCGTGGGAGACGAATTTATCTATCTTTGTAGACTTTTCTGTGTGAGACAGATTTGTTTATTAAAGTCTTCGACTTTGGGTTGTAGAAACTCTTGGTTGTGGGTGAGATCGACTAAGGGAATCAAGTGTGTAGTATCCTGCTGGGATCAGAGGCGTAGGATCATAACTATACCTTGGATCAGTGTGAGATTGGTTGGGGTTCAACTACAGTCCAGACCGAAGTTAGCTTGGAGTAGGCTAGTGTCTGTAGCGGCTTAATACATTGTATGTTTAATCTGGACTAGGTCCCGGGGTTTTTCTGCATTTGCGGTTTCCTCGTTAACAAAATTCTGGTGTCTGTGTTTTTTTTTTCTGCATTATATTTTGTTATGTAATTGAAATAATACAGGTTGTGCGTTGTTCAATTAATTAGAATATCCGACCTTATTGGTTGCTGATTTAAATTGATTGACACTTAGATATTGGTCATTGGCACCATCCAAATTATCTCTCTTTAATTAAGACTCGCAGATTGTATTTGCTTGAGTAAATCAAATTGAGAGATTGAGATAATAACTCCTTGAGATATTTTCTATTGATTGAGTCTAGTTGATTCTCTATAAAGTAACTCGGAGTTGTCCATACATATTGCTAATCGAAATATTAGGTGTGGTTGTTAGAACCCCATTTTTTCAATTGGTATCAGAGCAGGCAAACACATTTAAGACCTTACAAGTCTGTGTTTGTAGCGATCTGACTCCGTGGACAGAGGTGCTATCTCAATTAACGTACCACCAGTCTTCGATGGCTCTAATTAATTATGGTGGAAAATTGCTATGCGAGCTTTTCTTCAAGCACGTGATTTCCAATCATGGGTATATGTTGTTAATGGATATGATGCTCCCGTTTAGGCAGTTGGAGGTGTAAAAGTTCCAAAGAATATTGGTGAATACACTCCTGCCGAGATTATTGCTGCAAAGAAAAACTCTGAAGGTTTGAATGCGATCATACATGCCATTACCCCAAACTTTCAGCACCATGTGTCTAATTGCACTAAGTCGCAAGAAGCTTGGGATATCTTAGCAACCATATCTTAAGGTAATACCAATGAGAAGGAAGTTAGGCTTCAAAACCTTAATTTCGATTGGGAAAACCTTCGTGTGGCAGATGAAGAAACATTTGATGAGTTTAATCGCAAAGTTTCTGAAATTTTTAATGCATATTTTGCATTGGGTAAGACTATTCCTGAAAAGGACATTGTGATGAAAATTCTCAGATCGCTTCCATCTAGATACGATTATAAGAAGCATGCCATCGTTGAGGGAAATAACCTTGATGCTCTCTCCAGAAATACGATGTTTGGAAAGCTTAAGATCTTTGATCATGAACATTCGTCCAAATCTAAGGATGTTGCATTCAATGCACTAATGGATACTAAATTACTTGATAAAAGTAAAAAAAGTGTATATCTCTGAAGATGATCACTCTGAGACAGATTCGTCAGATGAAGATCTTGACAAATCAGTCTCGATGATCACAAGACAGTTTAGGGATCTTCTGTTGAAGAGAAGTAAACGGTTCTCCAGAGATAAGCATAAGGCATCATTCAAACCTCATAATCGTGTTCCTCCTAAAAACAGGGATATTGATGAAACTGATGATGAGGATATGCCTCAGTGCTTTAAGTATAAGTGATTTTGTCATTTTGCAAATAAGTGTCCAAAACAGAGAAAATACACTGTGAACAAAGGTCTTGATGCAACTCTTGATGAAATGTATGACAATTATGACTCTAATGAAGACGAGAAATCAAGTGTTGCACTTCTTGGTGAAAATGTTGATTTTGATAATTTATCAATATACATATCAATCTTGATATTCTTTCAGAAGAAAATCTAACAATTCTGGAAGAAAAAGTTGACCCAATCTTTGGAAACACTGCTTATAATGTTTCAGGTCCCAACTTGTGCCTAGCTGCTTGCACATTCCAAAAGCCTGATATTTATCCAAGTCTTACGTGCTCATATTGTTCATTAAAGGGTCATGAACTCTCAAAGTGTTACAAGTTCAAACACCAACAAAGGCACGTCAACAAACTTCAACGAAGAGCAAATCATATAACAAGAAAACTTAAACTTGCTCAGAAGACCACTGAGGTATGTAATATTTTATCTTCGTCTAAGAAGTTAGTTTCCAAGGATAAACTAAGACCATTAGAGAAGAAATTATGGTCAAATAGTTTTGGTAGACAGAGGTCTGTGAATTCCTCCCAAGAGTAAATTGATGGACAAATTGTTGTTCACCACAGCACAACTTGATTGTGTTGTTTTTAAAATCTTGTCTCATATGCCTGATCAAAAGAGACAATGATTTTGTACCTCTCAGGCTTTAGGAAAAAATTTTCTTCTTTCTTTTCTTAGGTTTGTTTGTCTATAAAATAAAAGAAAGGGTACTATCGACAATTCTGCTCTTCATAGGGTTAAGAGTTGGTCGTTTACGAACCTGTTTAAAGGTTTCGAACCCTACATTCCTTTTCCTTCTTTAAAACCTATTTTTATCTCAAGACTACTTGTTGATCTAATTGTGAATTCCTCTCACAAACCCATACGTTCATGGACGCTCCAAGAATGATGTTTTCAGATGGAAAGGACGGTAATATGATTGTTAAGCCATCAATCATGAAGGAAAAAGAAGAATCTCCATTGCCTCCTATATTGAAAAGGAAAAGAAGGAATGTGACGAATCCAAGAGTCGTTCCTTCAAATTCTTAAAAGTTTTTTGATGTTCTTGAAGTAATGAAGGAGTTGCGTAAGGATATTCAACAAATAAAGGCTTTTGTATATAAGACTCACGAGATTCAAAAGGCCCTGGTTCAACAACAACAACCTAAAAGGTTTATTGATATAAACTCCTACCTTATTGAACCTTATGTTCCAATGGCTGTTGACGAAAATGAGTTCGGGGACGATAAAGAATTCTTCAAAGGTCTTATTGCCTAGTATATCTTCTATTTTTTGTGCTTTTATTAGAAGAATAACTAGTGTTTTGGAATATCCATTATTGTGATTACACATAGCTATGTCCAAAGTTTTCATCTTCTTGTTTTTACATTTATTGGTTTAAATTATAAACTTCTTTGGAAGATGATTTTTGCAGTATTAATCTTTATGGTTTTATATATTGCAATATTATTATGGGATATGTGTTTACGTCCGTGAACTTGATTGTCCCATATTTTGTCAAAAATAAAGTCGTTCGTAAATTGATATGCAAATATTGATAAAAGAATGAATATACTTTTGGCAAACACAAAAGTTAAGCCTATATTGTCAAGCTTTGATGGAAGATAGGTTAAAATCTTTTGTGATTCAATGATTATGGCTATTGTATGCCATTGTGCAAATGGTGATGGAAATAAAATGAATCCTTGCTTATTCCACGGTATAAGGTCGATTCTCCGATCCACAATTTTTGTGTAAATACTGTGTTGTTCCATTAAGTGTCTTATGTTGAGCACTAAAACAATAAAATTTGATTTCTTTGGTGATTATCTCAGTTGTTGTTCCGTAGGGTACTTTATGTTGAACATATTGAACTAAATTAATCATCTTGTGTGGTTATTTAGTCATTGCTCCATAAATTTTCTTATGTCGAGTGTGGCTAATTAAATTGATTACTCTTGTAATTGGTTTGGTTGTGCATGACAATTAGATTATTTGCGAGTTCTCTTGTGATAAAATCTAATTGGTTTCTTAAGTCTCCATAAGTTTACTTGTGTCGAGCATATTTAGTCAAATTAATCTTGGTTCGCTTTGGTTAATATGATTGAATATTTCTTTTTGGATTCCAAATTCATACTTGTATGTGATTTGTTGAGTCTAAAGAAATCCTTCTTTTCTCTTTTGAAATTATTAAGGTCGCTCTTGTTGTTCCCTTGGGAATGACATACTATGGGGGAGAGTTCTTTTGAACTTGTGCTTAATTGAAAAATCTTTGTGGGGAGTGCGGTTGTGGAATATTAGAGGGGTTATCTTGTATATTTATGGACTCCTTGATGAATGAATTTATCTTCGGCTTTATGATTGCATCTAAACAAGATGATATACATTTACCTTTGGTCATGAAATGTCTCTTACGGAAATTTCATTAGGATCTCGTTCTTGTACCTTTGCCAATTTTATTGACAAAAAAGGGGAGAATTAATATGTAGTTCACACTACAAATACATATGGTTTTCGGATCATTATGTAAGGGGGAGTGGTCTCCATGTGAGATGGAGTATTGACTAAGGGGGAGTGAAGTATCACCATAGTATTGTTGTTAAAGTTGTGATGCAATTGGACTTTGACGCTATGTAATGATACTATCACACTGTATAACAATGATTGAGAACTCTTGTTTTCTCATTGTTATAGCTATGGATTTTCAACAACGATGGTGCTAAACTTACAACCTTTGGGATCATTGGATTACTTGGAAGTAACGAAGATTTCGAGTATTGTTGAAGATTAAACGACATGTGAAATAGGAGCTACAAAGTTTATTTATATACTTTTTGTATTCCATATATATTAATAGTTTTGCCACTATAATTGACAAAGGGGGATATTGTTAGAGCATTGCTCGGTCAAACTCGCATGCGTTGTTATCTCAAGCATGTTTGTCAATATTAGTGATCAAAACTATAAAGTCTTTGATTTCTAGTCTACTATAGCTAAGGTCTCGTACTAGGATAAAAAGTGTAGTTGAGCTCAAGAAATCCATTGCGATCATCATATAAGACGAATGACTACTCAAGGAACCAGTGGATCTTCATCGACTAAAAGGTTTGTGGAGACCTGAACTTATCTATCACTCAAAAGTCTATCTATTTTATCTCCTATCTTGAGACAAAAGTCGTATTACTATATAGACTAAGAATATACACATATGATATTTCGATCTGAGTATATCTCGCTTATCTATTTCTCGAAATATATGTTGGTAAATCTTTTGCTTTACCCAAGCTCATCTTTACCTAGTGACGAAAGTCATGTTATGTTTCAATCATTTTGGAAATTTCTCAGACAAAAAATAGTTTGTGAATAACAACTATATAACGTCCTCTGAGAATGTTTCAATGATTGAAATGAGAGTTTAGACAATATAACCATTGGAGGATATAAGCATTGTTGTGGAAACACATATATGTATAAGTCCGTATTGCTTGAACCGAAGTTTGCGAACTTTGTTGATCTAGTGAAACCGGAGTAGTGCGTGAGCTCATTCCGCGAACTCAGCATATAAGTTCAATCCGCGAACCCAGTCCGCAAACTGGCGTAGTTCTCGAACCCGCGGATTTCTGCTGGAGTTGGTAAAATCCATCCGGGAACTTAAGTCTGCGAGCCCAGTCCGCGAACCTGAGTAGGTTTTGTCTAAAAACGATGTTTTTGAACTTATCTTAATAAACTAAGGAATGCTATTGCAAACCATGGCTATATAGTTCATGAATCGATTCAAGTGAATCACATAGTTTTTGTTTCAAATGTGTCATGTGTAGTACATAAATATCTAAGCAATTAAACAACTCTCTAACTAGTTCATTTGAGTCATTTGGACTAGTTATGGTGAAGAAGAATATGGTTGATATGAAAGTTATCATTTGGCTAACCATTTGGTTAACTAGTGTTGAACTAACTAATATACAAGTTTGGGTACGGTTTTCACAAGCCTACAAACGTGCAGCACATGTGTGTATAACAAGCTATGTTTTCGATCTAACGGTTGATAAATATTAGCTTGTATCTAATCAGGTTTTCATATAATGGTTAATATTGAATGCTTTGTTACTAAGGTAACATTGATTGCAAAACCTGATTTGAAAGACTATATAAGGGATAACTCTAGCAACTAGGAAACCTAATTCCCACACATTAGGTGTGATACTAGTAACACTTCGTCTCATCATTTGTGATTCCTCAATAATCTTCTTCGCTGCGTCGATTAAGTTAATTGTGAGGTGATTGATAAAGCTGAGCTGTTCTTCGGGAATATAAGTCTGGTTTTATCAATTGGTTCCTATTTACCTTGATTTATCAAAAGATGGAACAAAACTCATAGGTTTATTCGTGGGAGACTAATTTATCTATCCTTGTAGACTTTTCTATGTGAGACAAATTTGTTTATTAAAGTCTTCGACTTTGGGTCGTAGCAACTCTTGGTTGTGGGTGAGATCAGCTAAGGGAGTCAAGTGCACAATATCCTGCTGGGATCAGAGGCGTATGAGCATAAATGTACCTTGGATCAGTGTGAGATTGGTTGGGGTTCAACTGCAGTCCAGATCGAAGTTAGCTTGGAGTAGGATAGTGTCTGTAGCGGCTTAATACAATGTATGTTTAATCTGGACTAGGTCCCGGGGTTTTTCTGCATTTGTGGTTTCCTCGTTAACAAAATTCTGGTGTCTTTGTTATTTCTCTTCCGCATTATATTTTGTTATGTAATTGAAATAATACAGTTTGTGCGTTGTTCAATCAATTAGAATATCTGACCTTATTGGTTGTTGATTTAAATTGATTGACACTTGGATATTGGTCTTTGGTAACATCCAAGTTATCTCTATTTGATTAAGACTCGCAGATTGTATTTTCTTGAGTAAATCAAATTGAGAGATTGAGATAATAACTCCTTGAGATATTTTCTATTGATTGAGTCAAGTTGATTCTCTAGAAAGTAACTCGGAGTTGTCCATACAGATTTCTAATCGAAATATTGGGTATGGTTTTTAGACCCCCGCTTTTTCAGATTCCCTTAGTTAATCTCACCCACAACCAAGAGTTACTACGACCCAAAGTCGAAGACTTGATAAACAAATCTGTCTCACACAGAAAAGTCTATAGGATTGAATAAATCGGTCTCCCACAGAAATACCCAAGAGTTTTTGTTCCGTCTTTTGATAAATCAAGGTGAACATGAACCAATTAATGAACCGGACTTATATTCCCGAAGAACGGCCTAGTATTATCAATCACCTCACAGTAATCTTAATCGACTAGCGAAACAAGATATTGTGGAATCACAAACGATAAGACGAAGATGTTTGTGACTACTTTTATCTTTCCTATCAGAGATATTAAATCTCGAGTCAATTATTTCAATTGAACTTAATACGATAGAATCGGGAAAGATCGGAACACGCAACTACAAGAGAATAGTTGGGTCTGGATTCACAATCCTAATGAAATCTTTGAAGTCGTTAACCTACAGGGTCTCGATAAGAAACCTAAGGTTAAAGGAGAATCGAATTTAGTTATGAAACTAGTAACACACAGGAAGTGTGGGGATTAGGTTTCCCAATTGCTAGAGTTCTCCTTTATATAGTTTTAAAATCTGGGTTTGCAATCCAAGTTACCTTGGTAACAAAGCATTAAATATTCACCGTTAGATGAAAAATCTGATTCAACCAAGCTAATATCTTTTAACAGTTAGATCGAACTTAGCTTGTTATACACAAATGAAATGTACCCTCATTTAGGTTTAAGTAACCGTACCTAAACATGTATATTATGTTGAGTCACAAATAGTTAACCGAGGTTAGCCATTTGATTACTCTCATATCAAACTTATTCATCTTAACCATAACTAGTTCAAATGACTCAAATAAAACTAATTAAAGAGTTGTTCAATTGCTATATTCTCATAGAATTTTACAAGAACACAATTGAAGAAAAATCGGTTTGATTCCCTCGAATCAGTACATGAACATTATAGCCACGATTTGTAAAGATTGCATTCCTTATTATATAAATGTTTAAGTTTACGTACAACCTGTTTTAGATAGTAACCCACTTAAGTATGCATACGGTTATGCATACTTAAGTAACCAGATTTGAGTTTGGTTTGGTTTTCGAACTCAATAGAAATTCACGGACGTGAAATTTCCGCCAGTACGCATACGGGTACACGTACTTAGGTAACTGGATGAGTTGGTTTTGATTTCCAAACTCAGCAGATATTCACGGACGTGAACTTCCGTTAGTATGCGTATGGGTATGCATACTTACCCAGTCTCCATCAACCATTTTGTATACACACAAGTATGCATACTTTTGGTTCCCGGTTTTTGGACTTATACACTAATGTGCGAACACACTATGCTTATATCCAAAGATGGTTACATGATTCTAAACTCTTTAATTCAATCATTGAAACATTTTAGAGGATGACAATAGCCGTTTTCACACACTATTAGCATCAAAGCAATTTTCAACATATTAAAATAATCATTATCGAAACATTCCAAGTCTACACCAAATGATTGTATCACACAAACCATGTAAGATGTTTCTCGGAAATTTTCTCATGATATAAGATAAACATGGTCGAATCCAAAGCTTGCCAACACATATTTCGAGAAATATGTAACCGAGATATACTCAGCTCAAAATCTCAAATGTGTATATAGAAAACTATATCGTAATACGACTTATGTCTCAATATAGGAGATAGAATAGAAATAGACTTTCCAAGTGATAGATGAGTTTAAGTCTCCACATACCTTTTGATGATGAAGTTCCATAAGCTACCCTTAGTAGTTAGTCGTCTTCAAGTGATGAACGTCGTGAAGTCTAAGCTCAACTACACAATCTATGTCCTAGTCCGAGACATCTATAAATAGGCTAGAAATCAAGACTTATAGTTTTGATCACTAACATTAACAAACATGCTTGAGATAGCAACGCATGAGAGTTCGACCGAGCAGCGCTCTAACAATGGGTATGGGTGAAGATTTCGTCATAGGAAACAATGTTTTATATTCGTTTAAAGGAAGTACATTCATAAACTTTTTTTGTGAATCGGAAAGGAAATCGCTAGGCTTATTGGTATTGTTATTCATTGCAAATCTTTGGATTACCAATATGTATGTTTAGTATAACCACTCATAACTTGTTTATGTATCTTGGTAAAACTATTCACAATGCATGACTTTTGTATTGGTATGACTTTTAACCAATATTAAGTAATCACCTGAGATGGTATGATCAATATGTTGTAATTGGTATGACCAACTCTAGACATTGGGGAACCGATCCTAGTAAAAGGTGCAACCGATCACAAGTATGTGGAATCGATCCTTGTAAGAGGTACAATAAGTATTAGTAATTGGTAACCGATCCTATGACTTGTGTAACTGAATACAAGTTAAATACCATAAATATATGATAACTGATCCTAGTATCTAGTCAACCAATATTTGGAAAGCTAGTGTGACTGATCCTAGTACCCACATGGAGATAGAACCGAAACTTGTTTTGGTAGAACCGTGAAACCCATTAATGGTGATTTGATAGGATAATCAATCACATAGTTCTTAGAAGTCAGATGAACCATTTCTAAACTTGTTTGGAAGTGTGGCAAATAGGTTCCAAGATTTTAAATATAAAAAAGGATTTAAAAAGTAAAGATGTTGACATACTTTGAACATGTGCAATAACTCTTATCTTTTATTGTTCAAAGATATTCCTTAATAGCTAAAAG
Organism: Papaver bracteatum; assembly: GCA_023529315.1. NCBI lineage: Eukaryota > Viridiplantae > Streptophyta > Magnoliopsida > Ranunculales > Papaveraceae > Papaver > Papaver bracteatum. The sequence goes on along the minus strand of JAJJWX010004466.1, from coordinate 468,804 downwards.
ATAATCCTGGATCGAAATAAATTGAGAATCTTTTAATTAAGGTTTTTAGTTTTATATGCCTTTAATTTCCAGCAATTAAATGCATATCTTTAGAAAATAAAAATTAGTAATGTGCATTTAATAATTGGAGATTTTCTACTGAGATTTCGATCAATATTTGGACAGTGTATTTCCAGGAATTATGAAAAGCGATTTGGCCTTTATTGCATATCTTTGGGAATATTCGGTTTTGGAAATTCCTTGGTGTCCAAACTTTCTTGGTCTATAAATATTGAAGTTTACATTTCAAGCAAACTAATCCTCAGAGCCAACAAAACTACCTAGTTGTGTTGTTTCTGGTGGAGTCATCTTTTCGGAGAGGAAAGTACCCTAATTAGGAGAAATCTCTTATGACCGCTCGTTTTAAAGACTTCTTTGGGATTGGGAAGCTCTACGAGTACCGTTGATGGGAAACTAGATAACTGCAGTTTATTATTAGTTTTTGATTGATTTGATTGACGAACGGTTGTTGAACTTTGATTGCACCTAGTTTGTTTATGCTTGAGAATATTCTCTTCTGATATAAGATTCACTCAAACTAGATTGAAGTGTCGACGGGGTCTTTAGACTGTTTGTAGATCTAAAGATGTCTTGTGATAATCCATTGTTAACAGACTCCGTTTTGTGTATGATTGATCACACGAGATTCAAGTTGTTTGTGTGCAGGTGTTTATTGAAGATCTATGAAGATTTGAAGACAAACAAGATTTCTTATTTGAGTTCATAATCTTTGGTGTGCACAAAAATTGATCGGGTGGACATCCAACTATAATCGGTTTATCTTTGTGGTAACCTTGATTGATTAGTTGAGTAGATCGGCATCAATACAATTCTTTGTGATTAAGAGTATTGATTGCATAGTCTAGACAATTACTTTGGTTGTTATTAAGAGATAGATCTAAGAACCTGACAAAGGAGTTTATTGGGATAAACGGAAGAGCCTTTTGTCAAACTCATATCACGTTGTTTGAAAAGAGTTTTCCCCGAACAGATTTGTTGTTACTTTACTGTTTGGAATACGAACCAAAGGAATTGTTCCAAGTGCGTGACTTATTACAAGTTGGAGGCGCAGGGATATTGAGGGAACTAGGTGAACTATAGGTTTAGTTGCCTGGTCTCAACTATACGAAGTTGGTTTAGATTTTGTATAGCGGCTTAATTCTGAGAGTATTCAATTTTGGACTAGGTCCCGTGGTTTTTCTGCATTTGCGGTTTCCTCGTTAACAAAATCTTGCTGTGTCTTTTACTTTTCTATTTCCGTAATTATAATTGTTTTATTATAATTAGAAGTAAAATACACAAACGTTAATTCCTATTTACTTGATAGCAATCCTATTGTGTTTGGTTAAGTCTGAACCTATTATCAAGTAAACATACTTCTTTGTTGTATTGTCTCGATTTTGTATCCATAGTCAATCACGCAAGTTATCTTGTTGTCGTATTGTCTTGATCTCGTATCCATAGACGATCACACGAAGTGTTAACCGATTAGTTGTATTGTCTCGAATCAGTCCATAGATAATCACTTTCGGAGAAAGTACTTATAGGTGGAAAAGTTTTAGATTGAGGTATATCTGGGTACCCTCGTATTTTCAAAAGCACTTAAAGATCCCTTCTGGGTGAATGCAATGCATGAAGAGTTAAATTAATTCCAAAAAAAGGATGTATGGGAACTCGTACCTTGTCCCTCTAATATAAATATTGTTAGTACTAAATGGATATTCAAGAACAATTCGGATGAATTTGGTACGATTGCCAGAAATAAATCTAGACTTGTCGCTCAAGGATACTCACTGAAAGAAGGTATCGACTTCAACGAAACCTTTGCTCATGTGACATGTCTTGAGTCTATCAGATTATTATTAGCTCATGCTTGTTTTCCCAAGATTAAGCTATTTCAAATGGACGTAAAATCCACATTCTTAAATGGATGTTTAAAGGAAGAGGTCTATGTTGCCCAACCTAAAGGATTGGAAAGTTCAGAATTTCCTGATCATGTTTTTAGGCTCAGAAAGGAATTGTATGGATTAAAACAAGCACCCCATGTCTGGTTCGTAAAAACGCTTTTTACCAAATGGTAAAACAAGCACCTTACTTCCCTTCTTAGGAAAGGTTTTTCGAGGGGTGGAGCCGATAAAACGCTTTTTACCAAATGAAGTGGGAAGGAGGTTGTAATTTCTCAAGTCTATGTAGATGATGTCATTTATGGATTGACCTCCGAGAAACTTGCAAAGGATTTTCAAGCCTTTCTTGGGAGGGAATTTGAGATAAGCAATATTGGTGAATTAAAATTCTTTTTAGGATTACAAATTCAACAACATAAGGTTGGAATATACTTATATCAAGAAAAGTATGCTAGTGATCTTGCAAAAAGGTTCGGTCTTGATAAGTCTACTCCTAAACTTACTCCGACGCCCACTACTAGTAAACTGCACATAGATGAGAAATGAATCAGTGTGAATCAGAAACTTTATTGATCGATCATTAATAGTCTTTTATATCTTACTTCAACTAGACCAGATATTGCTTTTAGTGTTGGTTGTTGTGCTAAATTTCAGGCTAATCCCAAGGAATTTCATCTTGGTGTTGTAAAACGGATCATGCGATATGTTCAACATACTATTGGTTATGTTCTATCTTATGCTTTTGATACTAACATTGATCTTACTGCTTATTCAGGTGTTGATTGGGCAGGGTGTGTGGAAGATAGGAAAAGTAAATCAGGAGAATTTTACTATGTAGGATTTAATCTTATGGCATGACATATTAAGAGACAAAACTCACAATACCTTTCAACATGTGAAACAGAATATATTGCTGCAGGTTCATTTTGTACTCAAGTTTTATGGATGAAACAAATGCTTGTTGATTATGGAATTGACACTGGAACAATGAAAATCTTCTGTAATAAATCTAGTGCGATTCGCATCACTGAAAATCATGTTGAGCACTCAAGAACTAAACACGTATACATAAGGTACCATTTTATAAGATACCTCTACGAAAATGGTATTTTTAACATGGAATTTGTGTCTTTTGAACAACAATTGGCTGATATTCTCACCAAACCTCTAAACACTGCAATGTTTCAACACTTTCGACAGTCTATTGGTGTTGTTCTGGTTCATTAACTAAAACTAGCGTGTTGCCCATGGGTTTATTTATATATTTTGGGCAATAAAGCTTGAGTTCTAATGAATTGTTGTTTAAATTTCGCATTTGTTTCTAATAGTTGTGTTAAGTTTTTTAATTGGTCTACCAGATGTCTTTCAGATCTATGAAATATCAAAATATTAAGAAATCCTTCTTTTCTCATAAAAGTAAGGTCGCTCATGTTGTTCTCTTGGGAATGACATCAAATAAGGGAAAGTTCTTAAATGAACTTGTGCTTAATTGTTATATCTTTGTGGGGAGAGTGGTTGTGGAATTTGAAGGGGTTAACTTGTATCTTAATAAACTCATTGATTAATACACTAAGTTTCGACTATGTGAAATCATTTAAACAAAAGTTTATATGCTTCTTTAGTCATGAATTATCTTTTGAGAATTCATAACGATCCCATAGTTTTCGTACCTCCAATTTATATTGACAAAAATGGGGAGAATTGTTTACTAGTTCACGTTACATATATATGGTCTATGGATCATTATGTAAGGGGAAGTAGATTCCAATCTATAGGTTTTACCTTTTGTGCAAAAGATGGAAGTATTGACTAAGGGGGAGTGATACATATTACCGTAGTATTATTTCAAAGTTATGATACAATTGGACTTTGATTAACATAATAATACTATGACACTGAATAGCAATGATTGAGAACATTTGTTTTCTTATTGTTATTGCAATGGATCTTCAACAACAATGATGCTGAGTTGAACACATTCGGAATCGATGGAGAACTTGAAGTTACGAAGAATTCAAGGGAGTTTAAGAACCAAGGAAATCAAGTATGATGGATCAGAAGCTACAAAGTTTATTTATTATGTAATCCATATGTATTGATAGTTTAGTTACTAAAATTGACTAAGGGTGATATTGTTAGAGCATTTCTCAGTCGAACTTGCAAGCATTGCTATCTCAAGCTTGTTTGTCAAGTTTAGTTGATCAAAACTATATCTTGATTTCTAGTCTACTTATAGTTATGTCTCGGAGCATTAGACTTCACGATGTTTGCCATTTGAAGAAGAAGATATACTGAAGAGCTTGGAGGGACTTCGACGACAAAAGGTATGTGGGGACTAAAAGTTATCTATTACTCGGAAGTCTATTCAATTCTATCTACTAATGAGATTAAGTCGTATATCTATATAGACTTTATGTTATACACATTTGAGATTTCGATTCGAGTTTATCTCGTTTGAAAAGATGAGGGTACCCAAATACACCACAATATTTAATTTATCCACCTATAAGTCATCTTACCGAAAGTGATTGTCTATGGATAAAGTCGAGACAATATGACAAATTGGTATTCACATTTTGTGTAATCGTCTATGGATACGAGATCGAGATAATACAACAATCAAAGTGTGATTACTCGATAATAGGTTCGGACTTAACCAAACTCTATAGGATCACTATCAAGTAAAGCGGAGTTAACGCTCATGTATTTTACTTCTAATTATAATAAACAATTATAATTATGGAAATAGAAAAGTAAAAGACACAACAATATTTTCTTAACGAGGAAACCGCAAATGCGGAAAAATACCGGGACCTATTCCATAATTGAATACTCTCAGAATTAAGCCGCTATACAAAATCTAAACCAACTTCGTATAGTTGAGACCAAACAACTAACCCTAGTTCACTTAGTTTCTTCAGTATCCCCGCGCTTCCGACATTTAATAAGTGCACGCACTAGAACAATTTGTTTGGATCGTATTCCAAACAGTAAAGGAACAACAAATCTATTTGTTAACAACTCTCTTGATTTTTTCCAGATAAAGATATCTCAAGTCATATGCAAAGGATCTTCCATTTAAACTAATAAACTCCTTTGCATGGTTAGATCAATCCAATCTCTATTACCTAAGTAATAAGACTCGAATTTGTAATAATCAAAATAGATCTCAAGAGAACTATGAGGGTGTTACCGATCTCATGCAACTAATCAATCGAATAAATTCGATTCTAGTTGGATCCCAGCCAATCAAGGTTTGTGCTACACAAAGATATGAAGAACCAATAAGAAATATTCTTCGTCTTCAAATCTTCTTTAATCTTCAATTAAACATGCACAACACCACTTGAATCTCTTATGATCAATCACACACAAAACGGAGTCTATTAACAATGGATTATCACAAGATATCTTTAGATCTACAAATAGTTCTAAAGATCCCGTCGACATTTCAATCTAGTTTAAGTGAATCTTATATCAGAAGAGAAGATTCTCAAGAATAAATAAACTAGGTGCAATCAAATTTAAGCAACCATTAGTCAATCAAATCAATCGAAAACTAATAAACTGCAATTATCTAGTTTCCCACCAACGGTAATCGTAGAGCTTCTTGATCCCACAGAAGTTTTTAAACGAGCAGTCGTAAGAGATTTCGCCTAATTAGGGTACCTTCCTCTCCGGATAGACGGCTCCACCAGAAACAACAAAAAGGTGAAGTTTGTATGGCTCTTAGGATAGTTTGCTAAAATGAAAAATTAGGTATTTATAGACCAAGGATATTTGGACACCAAGGACTTTCCAAAACTGAAAATATTCTCAAGATATGCAATAAATGCCCATTCGGTTTTCATAATTCCAGGAAATGCTTTGTCCAATATTTTCCGAAATCACTCAATAAAAAATCTCCAATTAGTAAATGCACATTACTAATTTTTATTCTCTAGAGATATGCATTTAATTGGTGGTAATTAAAGCATATAAAACTAACAACCTTAATTAAAAGATTCTTAATTTATTTCGGACCGGGATCTTCTTGAGTAATTAAGGAATATCTTTGAACAATAAAAGATAAGAGTTATTGTTCATGTTCAAAGTATGTTGACATATTTTATTTGTAAATCATATTTCGTATTTACAATCTTTGAATCGATTATACCACACTTCCAAACAAGTTTATAATTGGTTCATCTGTATTCCAAGACAACTATTTGATTGATCAAATATCAAATCACATTCATGGGTTTAATCGGTTCTACCAATCACTAGGATCGGTTATACCTTAATATGGAACACTTGTGATTGGTCACACAAGTTATCAGGACCGGTTATATCAGTTACCAGGGTCGGTTACATCAATTACCCGGACCGGTTACCATATACTTATGGTATTGCTTGTGATCAGTCACACCAGTCACTAGGATCGGTTACACCAATTACCAGGATCGGTTACACTAATTACTATGACCGGTCTCACCAATTACAAATATTGATTATACCATCTCAGGTGATTACTTAGGATCGGTTACACTAATTAATCAAAACTAGTCATACCAAATCATAAGTAAGGCATTGTGATTAGTTATACCAAGATACGTAACAAGTTACGATCGGTTCCACAATCTCACACATATTGGTAATCCAAAGATATGCAATGAATAACAATACCAATAAGCCTAGTGATTTCCCTTTTGATTCATAAAACAAGTTCATGAATATACTTCCTTTAAACAAATGTAAACATTGTTTCCTAGGATGAAATCTTCACCTTTTCCCATACACATAATCACACTAGCATTCATAAGATTATGTCGATATCATATCTACGAAGTTCAAAAGATAAGCGTTATACTTCGTAGTCTAATTTCTTAATACCATGATCATATAATCATGTCTCACTACTAGAGTAAAATATTCATTCACAGCTTCGCAGTTATGTTTTCAATATAACACGACTTGAAAGGTACGTTAGGAATGAAACAGTTCAAGTCAATATTACTAACCTCAAGAGGAAGGATGATGTCGTCGTTGTAGCTTATTACTTCTTCACGTTCTTCAGGTCTTCAAGTAATACTTGTATGTCTCATGTTCCTAGACTTTCTAGTCTAACCTATACGAAGTTGTCTCTAGTACATAATCAAGCGACTCTTATATGAGCTTTGATTCACTAAAATATGACAACCATACTTGACATACCAATGCTTGGTTGGTTCAATCGATCTATGCTCTAACATCGTTTATATAATTCTCAAAATATGAGTTTAAAGCTTAGAATGCTTCATCATCTACTTGACAACTTTAGTTGTAAACAATTTATTTGTTGGAAACTAAACATTAAGTCAAGATGATCATGTGACAATTACCTTGAACATCTTACATGATCTGTGTGAGACAATCATTTGATGTTAACTCGGGATGTTTCGTATTGATCAATTAATCATTTGTGTAGTTGCATGAAATCCTACACTACACCATTGATAAAAATTTACTGTAATTAAGACATATTTGAAGATTAAAAATAACACTTTATTATTTGATTCTCAGAAATGTTTACAAGAAACGGAAGAAATCAAGAATACAACCGCTCTCTTGAATTTTCTCTCTCCTCAAGACTTTCTCAACACTCAAAAAATACATCATCCCCTCTCTGAATCTACTGGGTCTCTTTATATAGGATAGTTGCATAGTGGGTGATAGCTAATCTGTCATTTAATTTCGGATCTGACTCGCGATGTTATTGCAGTAGTTATAATATCCATTCTCGCAAGAGTTGTAACCATCGCAATATAATCATGCTCTTCCCGTGTTTCTTCATTCGTCAGCTATTACGTCATTCTTCAAATCATTCTGTGACACTCGCGAAGTGTTGTTGAAGAACTCGCAGTGATGTTCGCAGAAGTGTTGTTAATATCGCAAGAGTAACATCATGGCGATATTCTGGTCCTACATCTTGACTCTTCTCATGTATTTTCTGCAAGGGAGGAAAGATCATGAGAATCGAAATGTCGCAGCTGTTCACCTCTTCACTTTTTATTGTTCTGATATATTTATGCATTTATTGCCAGATTTATTACACGTGTTTTTTCTTCCATTCAACTTCTGACACGTCCCTTTCAACCGCTGCGTTCCAACCGTTCACGTCTATTCCTTGCATTGGTTACACTTATCTTCTCGAGAATCTTAGCTTTCTATAAATACTTCTTTCCTTCTTTGCTTTTCTTCTTTTTTACTTCTTCTCTCTTCTCTCTGCAATTTCTCTGCAATTTTACTGTTCTTCCGTAAATTGCGCATCTGTTACTGCTGTGATTTCTTTCTCGCTCTTCAATCTTTTCCTTCCTTCACATACTCAAAAATGGTTGCTATTGGTCATAAAAATTTGGTTACTTTTGGTGAGATGCGAGAAAATCTTAAAAATAAAGGTTTTACTTTGTCTACAATTCCAGACAGAGCCCTAAATCCGAACTTTCTATCAAATTATTTTCTGATCATCAATGTTCTCGCGAGAAAGTTATAGTCTCACTAGGTCAGCTTGAAGCTGGTCTTCTCATTCCTCTCTACGATCCTAAGTTGCCTTTGTTTTATGAGATACTTTCTCATCCAAAATTCTCGCGAGCTACATATCAACTAGGTGGGGATTGCATTCGTCTGCTGTTGGAGTATGCTACTCGCGGCGCTGGTAAAAAATACCACTATCTGGATTCTGCAAAGAATCCTGATTTCAAAGATGTTCCAATTATTCCCTCCATGTATATTGTGGATAATTTCTTCACAAACTATGACATAATCCCCATGAAGAGGGATATCACATGTTGGGGTGTTCGCTTGCAAAATAAAGATGATGTCGCGAAAGATAAAATGCTTATGCTGGATATCGATTGGCATACTAGTACTAATCAAGGTCCGCGTCATTCTAGCGATGACAAATGGTATATATTCCCTTTACTTTTAGAGGGTTCATATATTTATGGTACCCATGTTCTACCTGAAAATCTCGCAGAGTTCCAACCGTGGGTATTCAACTTGCCTGAGAGAAATAAAGAAGTATGTTCTCTTAATCCTTTGCATAATAAATTACCATTATTATTTTCTTCATGTCTTTAGATTATCGCTGACTATTTCCTTTTTATCAGATTGAAAGGTTGAAAGCCAGCTACGATAGGCTAGGGAAACCTGCTACTTACTTAACTCTCAAATCTCTCACAGATGAAGTAAGAAATATTTCTTTATAACTTTTTACAATATATTGTTGCCTCTATTTCTTATCTTTATCTGTGTTCGCAGGAAATTGAAGAAAGAGAGCCTGTGAAACCTGCGAGAACTAAAGAGAAATCCATAGTTGGTCGCAAGGGTAAATCTACTTCCCCTCTCAAATAGAATTCTGCTGCTCCTTACAGAGAGAAATCTGGTGCTCCTCCCTTAAAGAGAAGAAAAACCCAACTCTCTTATTCTTCAACTCCTCAATCTAACGAAGAAAATCCGAGTAACAATGATGCTGATGATGATGAAGATGAAGATAATAATGACATCTCTCCTATGAAGGATTCCTCTTCTCCTGAATCTCATATGACCCAATTATCTAAGATTTTTGGCGATGTCACGCATGGTATTTCAAATGATTATGGAGATGAAGTTGTTAATGAAGTATCTCAAGCTCTCGCAAAGGTTTGCGATGCTTCCCTATTGGTTGACAATGATTCTTTCCAGGGAATCTCGAGATCGATGACTCCCAGTCTTTTGAATTCACTCGGCATTCTGGTATGTTTTCACTTCTTTGCCTCTTCCTTATACCTTAGATTTCGAACTATATCTGTTTTAGCAATTTTTACATTTCTTCGCAGGCTGGAAGAGCTTCTTTTATTGCTGCCTCAAATTTAGAGAAAATACGTGCTGACCTTCGCAACAAAAATGAGAATTTAAAGTCTACATCTGCATATTTTTGCAAGCAAAAGGAACAGTTGGAATCTGAAGCTATTGATCTTCGCAAGAGTAAAGGAGAATTAGAAACTGAGGTTGCTGAGCTTCGCAAGAAGAATAAGCAATTAGAAATTGATACTTCGAGTGATAAACAAAATATTTCTGATCTTGAAAAGGCTAATCAGCAACTCTATGGTATAAATGTTTCCTCCTTTTCTTTTAATTCTTTTGCCTTATTTTGGATCATTCAAGTAACCATTTTTGCAGATATTTATGACCTTACTGATGAGGCTACACTCCTACGATCTTTCCCTAAACCTGTAGATGAGGATACCCTTCTTGCTCATCTTAATAATTCTTTAAGTATTTTCTCATATGATCAAATTAGATCTCTTTCCATAGATGAATTTAAATCCAAACTTCATCGCTTAAAAATTGGGCACAGATTCAACTTGGGCTTAACCAATAAGTTTAAGCGTCTTTATCTTGATTCGAAAAAAGAAACTAATAGATTGAGAAGTAAGAATAGTGATCTTATTGATGAGAAATATCTTATTGCTAAAAATGGTGATCAAGCCATAGCAGATTTCCATAAAATTCTCACTGATGTTAAAATTGAGAGGGATAAACTTATCGGCAAAAATAGAGATCTTCTTGCGAGAGAGAACCAAGTTCGCTCTTGTTTTGAATAATTTTCTTGGGCTACGAAAGTTCTTGATAATGCCAGAAATAATCTAGGTGTAGATGTTAGTCTTCATACTGAACAAGCAGCCTTGGTTAGAGACATGATTTCTGAAAGAGAAGGTTGCTTATTATTCATTCTCATTGGTCTTTCTTTTTTTATAGTTTGCTACTAAATTTCTTATTTGCTATTCTGTATTCGCAGGAGTTAAAAAGAGATACTTTGTCAGAGTTAAAGAACTTGAAGATGATAAGGGAGTGCTCGCAACAACTCTATCTTCTCACAACGAAAAGTATTCAAGACTAAAGAAACATTTAGAAATTATGAGAAGGAATTTTAGTAACACTCTTGTTGGTGTTCGCAATGACTCCATTAAATTGGTCTGCAATGATCATCAAATTCCTCATTCTGAGTATCCGGAAATTTTGCATGAAGTTCCACAAAATGTCCCTGATATTGTCATTTCTGATAGCGAAGCTGAAGATTCTGAAGAAGATGAAGGTCATGATGAAGGTGGTGGAGATGAAGAAAAGAAATCCGGCGAAGATAACGATGGATCTAATTAAATTTCTTATATTCTTCCATGTAATATCTGTACACTTATCATTTTCTCTTTGTAGTATACTTGCTGCGAATTTCTCCAGCTTTTAATGTTCTCTAGTGTATGAACTTCTTCTTATCTCTTCCTGCATATATTAAAAGACAATTTCTTTTGTGCAATATGGTTAAGTAATATATTTATAAGTTTTTAGCTATCTGTGCGTAAATCTGTTATATAAAGATGAATAACAATATTATCGTTCTGTTTATTCCCATACTTGCCTCTGTTATTCGTCTGCAATATAAAAGATTGAGCATATTAGATTCTTAATAAAATTGTGCAAATATCGCAACCATAATATCGCAGTCATGTGTTAATCTCTTGTGGTCTTAGTTTTCCTTCCTAATTAAAGGTATTATTTCACCACGTTTCTTTCTGCGACAAAATCGCAGGACGTCCTTACATTCGCATGACCCATTGATCTTGCCTTATCCATATGTTGTCAAATGTCTGCGACAATATGACAGGCCTAAGTTCCTTGCGAGAACAAATACCCATGACATTGCCGTCTTGCGATGAAATCGCAGGACGTCTTTATACTTTCATGTAAAAACCCATTGATCTCATCTTAACTTTTTCTTATTCCTTGTTTCCTCTGTAATTGTCATGCGACAATATGATAGGCCTAAATGTTCTTGCGAACATAAAGCCCCATAACATTGCCGTCTTAAGACACTTATCTTCTCCCTAATGGAAGGTGCCGCCCTTACTCCCCATGGTTGCCCCTTCAAGGAGGGCACATCGGCCATACAAGACTAGATCCTCCCATCCGGTCTTAACAACAACCAGTTGTTTTCGCAGCCTCTTATCCTTTATGCCTATATAGCTTATAGTTACGAGACTTCACCCTAAGTGGGGTTTTCTTGAGGCCGAGTGCATCATACCCAAGACTTACCAAAAATGGCCAGGGTAGGTTCGTCCATCCCGGGAAGTCTTGGCTCAACCATGTATCTCGGCACCTTGGTCATACTCTGCACCCCTTAGAAGAGACCGTCGGTCGTCCAACCAGGGTATAACCTTATATAGTTGGAAATTCAAAGTATCTCTCCTGGATAGGTATCTCAAAGAAATGGACCCCAGTCTCCGTGACTCTGGTTCCAGCAGCGGTATAGCCTTATCCCTGAGCCACGCAAAGAGATACCCCCTTATATGACGCGCTTTAGGTCTTACGTTTTCCTCTTGCAAAATTGTATCCGCGAACTAGGGTTACGCCATATAGGTTCGTCCCATTTTTATGTATCTGCGAAATTTTATTCGCGTTTCTTGCGGGTATTGCAACTCTGATGAAATTTGTTTTCATTGATCTTCTCTTTATTTGCATTTCAACTCTTGTATAACTTCTCAATTTCATTTTTTTTATTCAAATGAAATATTCTTTTGAAACAAATCATTCATAAATTTCTTAAATTTCATCATTTTACCTTTCTACTTACTACTTTCTGCTTCTGCCCTTTTGTTGCGTTTTGCTATTTTCTTTCCATCTGCGAGATTCTCGCCATTTACAGTGTGCAACTCATGTTGATTTCGCAGTATTCCTTCCTCTCGCCGCTATATTGTATCAACCATCATCTTATCACCTCTTTTTTTTTGCTTGATGTTTCGTTTCCAGTTTATGTTCTTTGCTGCCCTTTCCTCACAAGATTCCATATCAATTTCATAGCATTTTTTCCCATCAGCCCAGTCTCCCTTTATTACTCCAACACCATTGGGATGAGGAAATTTAATACATTGGTGAAAGGTTGATGCCACACCTAATATCCCATGTAGCCAAGGTCGGCCTATCAGGGCATTATAAGGTGATTCAATATCCACAACGCAAAATAGAATCTTAGAAGATAACCCCTTTAATGGAATTCGCATTGTAATTTCCCCTTTGGGCTTGTTGGCGGTGCCGTTGAAACCATAGATCTTATAGGTTGATGGTATAAGATCCTCGTCTTTTCCACCCATGGTTTTATAAGTATGATAAAATAAGATATCAACTGAACTTCCAGTATCTATTAGAACTCTGTTAATGGCCCAGGAGTCCTCAGTTTCATCATCATCATTTTCTTCATCTTCATCTTCTATTTGTTTTGGATTTATTTCTAACCTTACCACCAGTGGGTTGTCATGCATCTCGCTAGGCTCTGGTACTTCTTGCGCAGTGAAAGAAATAGTTTGCTTTTGCCACTCCTCTAATGGCAAGACTCTCTCAATATTCATTATCTCTCTTCCATCTACATCTCTCGCGAAGACTCTGCTTAGAACATTGTCGTGGAAATCCTCAATAGTCTTGTATGAATGTATGATGGAATTACAGAACAAATTCTTCGCCTTGGCTCCAACCTCTATCACAAATGTTTCTGCTCCTTTTACAGTATTCACTCTGCGAATATCTGGTGTTGGTGGTAACTGCTGAGATTGCGGATGTCCTATTATAAAATGATTTAATTTTCCCTGATCAATCATCCTCAAAATTATTTTTTTTACATTCCTGCAATCGTTTATTGAATGTTCATGAAAATGATGATAAGGACAAAATTCTTGACTTTGATTATTTTGATGTGGCTCTTTTCCCATATTCCAGGGGGATGGTATATGTTCCATCAGAATGATAGCCTCCCAAAAAAATTTATGCTAGCATTCAGTGGTGGCATCTTAATTTCTTCCCATATTACTCTCTGACTCCCTTGTCCTCTGAAATTATTTTGCCTCTGACCACCATAAATCTCTTGCGGCTAATCAAGTCTTTGAATTTTATTATTTCCACCGCGGTTGTAATAATTCCTTTCTCTTTCATACTCCTATTGATCTCGACTTCCCATGGCTACTAACTTCTGCTGGTTTTCAATCACCACTTTCTCTTGTTGTGACTGCGAGATGCTCGCCACATTATTAATCATTTTAGGAAGTAAACTTCCGTTTGCCACTATTGAGCTGGTGTTTGCGGCTGGATAAGATTCCATCTCATTTTGTTTTTCCTCTAAAGCAATGTATTCTTCTTATAGCTCTCGCAGCTCAGTCATTGTGATGGTATTTTTTATTCTGAAAATTTGTATGTACAACAGATTGGTTGCGAACATTGCATTAATGAAAGATAAAATGAGGTATCTCTCATCCACTCTTCCTGACATTTCATTGCACATTGTCTTCCATCTTATGGTTGGGTGTATCAGACTCTCGCCAATCCTCTGTTTTAACCCAAACACATCTTCAATACCGGCCACGAAGAATTGTTGCTTATATATGCTCCCAGAAATGTAGATTTCAAATGATCGAAAGAAATTATTGTATTTTTAGGTAAGCCTTCGAACCATTTTAACGCATCGCCAGTTAAACTAGATGCAAAGTATTTGCATAACACAGCATCATGGTTTTCCTATTGTAGCATACACCTAACATAATCCTTAACATGTTGAACAGCACAGGTAGTCCCATCGAAGATACTGGATAATGCTGGTAAATTGCATTTTGGAGGGATTCCTCCTAATTGTACTTCTTGAGTGAATGGAGTCCTCGTAGCTTCTTCAATGGATTCATCAAGTTGCATTCTGCCTCCTTCTCTTTTGTTATTCAACATTCCCCTCATTTCTGCTAACTCTCTTAAAATTTGTTCATTCCCAGCTGAATTTTGCTCAATTGGTCTTTTCAGTGCAGCTTCTCTTCTTCTGCGCTCGTGTCTTTCTTGTCTTGCGAGATTTTGTGCTTCTTCTTCAACATCTTCATTCTGCATTCTCCTGTGATTTTCCTCTTCACCTCCTCCTTGAATTCAAAACTGATTATGCCTTCCAATTTCTTCTCTGCGAGTTTCTTCATTCCTTATCGTTTCCCTTCGCTGTCTTTCTATTCTCCTTTGTATTCTTTCATATTCCTCATTGATATTATTGCTATGGCAATTTTGTATGCGTCTCCTTTCTCGATTGTCATGATTAATCTGTCGTATTTCTTCTTAAAACTCTTGTTCTTCAACTTCTGCTCTTAATCTTTCTCTTTCGCAAGCTAGACGTGCTTGTTCAGCATAATGCCTCTCAATTTCCTCCTCAATGATTCTTTGGTTTCTTTGGAGTTCTCACCCATGTAATATTCTTCTACCTTCTTCTCAATTTTCTTCACCATCTTGGTTATTTCCACGCTCTTGATTTCTATTATCATGTATATCATTTACAGTTTCACCGTGTGGAACGTAGCGATCATCTCTTCTTCCCCATGATGTTGTTTTTCATTTGGATTTTGCATTTCCTCTCAGATATTTGCTCTAGCATTTCTCATAGGGGAATTTTGCCTTGGTTCTTCTCTAAATGATCTTGAACTTGATCTAGCAGTACTTCTTGATCTCCTATTTTGTAATCTCAAATTCTCCATTCTTAACTCTTGATTTTGTCTTGTTAGATTCGCACGTTCTTCCGCCTATAACCTCCTTTCCTCTTGTATTCTTTGTCTTAAAACCTCTATTGTTTCATTTCCATCATCTCCATGTATTAATCCTCCATTTACTTCTCGGTTTCTTTCTTCACTTCTTTCATTTCTTCATTGTCGATCTTCTGCTTCTTCCATCGAATCTGATCGCCAAGTATGCACACTCACTTTGTCGTAATCCACAGCTCTATCTTGTATTGGTGTTTGTTGATTCGGATGTTGAGTTTGATTTTCTCCTTCATTCCTTGTTCTATTTATTCGGATGTTGAGTTTGAACCTTGAATATTCTCCTATTTCACTTGTCTCACCTCCTGCAAGTCTTTTACTCCTCCTTACGGTTGTTGGTGGTTCTGATGTATTTCTTCTTCTAGCCATTAATCTTCAAGAGTTGTTAGAAATTGCGTAAAATCCTTTATTATCTACTCCAAATTCTTCTCAATCACAATGTCAATTCTTATCTTTTTCTTCAGGAAATCAACAATTCATCCCTGTTTCGGGCGCCAAAATGTAGTTGCATGAAATCCTACACTACACACTTGATAAGAATTAACTGTAATTAAGACATATTTGAAGATTAAAAACAACACTTTATTATTTGATTCTCAGAAATGTTTACAAGAAACGAAAGAAATCAAGAATACAACCGCTCTCTTGAATTTTCTCTCTCCTCAAGACTTTCTCAACACTCAAAAAATACATCATCCCCTCTCTGAATCTACTGGGTCTCTTTATATAGGATAGTTGCATAGTGGGCGACATCTAATCTGTCCTTTAATTTCGGATCTGACTCGTGATGTTATCGCAGTAGTTATAATATCCATTCTCGCAAGCGTTGTAACCATTGCAGGATAATCACGCTCTTCCAGTATTTCTTCATTCGTCAACTATTACGTCATTCTTCAAATCATTCTGTGACACTCGCGAAGTGTTGTTGAAGAACTCACGGTGATGTTCGCAGAAGTGTTGTTAATCTCGCAAGAGTAATATCATGGCGATATTCTGGTCCTATAATTTGAAAATTACTTGAAGCTAGTGGTATGTGTAAGATTACCATTGTCTTCTCCTAAGGATGTTTCAAATCGATTAACGGGATTTTTAGAACTACTACCAATGTCTGGATACAACACAGTATGCGTACCCAGTATGTGAACTGTGAAGTGCTAGTTTGGGTCCGGAATGCTTGCTTGCGAAGGATTTTATCTGTGATGGGTCCGGAACTGTGGTTTGTGAACAGAAAAACTAGGCAAGGTACGGAACGGTATTTCGTGAACTCAGTGGTTAGTGTTAGAACAATGATCGGTCTAACTCACAAGTGTTGCTATACAAGCTTGTTTTCAAATTTAGTTGTCAAAACTATATCTTGATTTTAGTCTACAATTAGTTAAGTCTCGGTCTAGGCTAGTGTAGTTGAGAAACAAACTAGTCACCATTTGCGTTCTACCGTTTGAAGGCGAAGATGAACCGAAGCTTTTGGAGACTGAACCACCTATTTCTCAAGTTATATTCACTTTTCTATCCTTGATACGTTTGTCGCATAACTAATTAGACTAGCTTGCATAAACAAGAATTTAAAGTCGAGAACTAATAATTTAGTTTACGAATTTCTCGAAGTATAATGACTAAGCTTAATAATCATTTGTTCATACTTGATCAATTTCGGTGGAGAATAATTTATTGTTCGGAACCAAATCATGATTCAAGTTTATCATTTGAAAATAGCCTAGAACAATGATATGTGTCATTAATGTTATTCGGGAATATTTCGAACTGATTTAGAGAAATATATAACTATTATATTCGGAATACAAGAAAGTGTTATCAGTCTTACAAACTAAGAAAACTGTTATATGTCTGAAGCCGTATTGCATGTACTTGTACAGGTAGCGGAATAGTTATATAACGACTTTCAGATTTATGTGATATGCATACTCGTATGCACATCATGGGAAAATATGTTTGTTCATGATACAAATAGGTATGCATATTCTTATGCAAACCATTTTGAACTCTGGTAAGGAAACATGGTTAAAATATTCAAACCGGTATGTGAATCAATACAGTTTTATGTTCTAGAACCAGTTTACTTCCCAAACTGGTACACAAACTGAAAAAGTTATGTGAACTCTGGAACCGGTAAAAGTCTTAAGTTTGCAAACCGGTACGTGAACTGAAAAAGTTATGTCAACTCTGGAACTTAGTGTTTCATCTAAGGTTGCAAACCGGTACGTGGACTGAAAAATTTATGTCAACTCCGGAACTCGGATTTGCTTATAAGTTTGCAAATCGGTCCGTGTACCATGACTCAGCTGATTCACGAATGACTCGAGTATTTGTACTTTATCATTTACCAACTATGTTGATTATGATTCAATTGCAATTAAATTATTTCTATGAGATAATTTGCATTTCAATTCTCTATAAATACACTATACTTATTTGATCACATAATTGTGACTTAAGATCAATGTCTTTGTGTGTAGTTGCGGATTATCTCACAACTACACCCTCATTAGAATCCATTAAAATGATTCCTAAACCTAATTAATTTGATATGAAACTAAGAATAAAGGTACTAAAATTATAAAGAGACACAAAGATTTTTACGTGGTTCGATCAATGTGATCTACGTCCACGATGCTTCACTAGTGATTGTATGTGATTACATGATTTTACAATTGAGACTCCATTAATGAATATTTGGAGCTCTAGAATTTTGGGGAAGAAGATGATAAAGAAAATAAATCTCTCTCTAAAAATTTCTCTCTCCTCTTAAAATTATCCCCTCTCTCAAAATGTGTCTCCCCCTTTCCTCTCATGCCTAAATGGCTATTTATATGATTTTACAATAGATGACAGTTGTGTTGTCCCGCCATTTCGGATTTGAAGATTATCTTGCGAACCTTCGTGGTTTCCTTTGCTCGCAAAACGTCCTTCTTGCCCGCAAAATATTCTTTACTCGCAAAATGTATTTTCTCTCCACAATTTCGTAAGTTATCATTTGCTGTGATATTCCGCTCCTACATCTTGCCTCTTTTTTCTTGAATATTGCTTGAAGAGCGATCTTTAAGAAAAAATCCGTTGTAGTAGTCTTTGATCTTTGTTGATGAAGGAACGAGCGAAAGAATATCAAACTCAAAAAGTATATACTTGCCTCTATTCTTTTGCGAAGTTCTGAAGCTTTAAGAAGTAATTAGAAGTATCATCTTGTGAAGTATGAAGTATAAGAAATATAAAATATCCTTGAAGAAGTACTTAATCCTCGAAATATATAAGAAGTATGAAGTATCCTTAGGAGAGTGATAAATATTTCCTCTGTTCATATGAAATTATTATTCCACTTTTGGTGAGGATTCTTGCTGAGAAGATAAAGAACATCAAATATTTTCTTGGGTATCCATAGTTGCCTCTGTTCTTTATCTTCGAAAGAGAATTCTTGAGAAAATGTTGAATAATTAAATTGCATCTCTATTGTTATGTTTCCTCTGCCTCAAGTGGTAACCCTGTTATCTTCTGAATATTTCTACGAATTCCTGAGTTTTTCTGCGCATTTCTGAACTTCTGAATAGTGCTGCGAATAGTGCTCTGAATAGTGCTGCGAACATACTGTTGCGAATGTACTATTGCGAATCATACTGTTGCGAATGTACTATTGCGAATATAGTGTTACGAACATAGTGTTGTGAATATAATGTTGCGAATATAGTGTTGCGAACTTTGAATAGTCCTGCGAATTATGAACTTTTCTGCGAAGTTTCGTGGTATTTTCCTGTAAAATTTTGTACAATACTTGTGCGAATATAATATTTATGTAATGATTATGTTATGAAATGCGTATGCGATTCTTATGCCATGAAATGTTTATGCAATGCATTTATGATGCAAATATGATGCTTGAATGATGTGAGTATGATGCTTGTATGATGCAAATATGATGCTTGTGTGATGCAAGTATGATGCTTGTATGATGTGAATACTTATCTATTATAATGCATAGCTAATGTTTGTGTTACTTAGCTCATTTTGCTGCGGTAAAATTGATATATCTTTGAATTGCCTCTATTCTTATAATTATCTTCGTAAGTTTATTTGTGTATTTTCTTATATAAATTCGTCTTTGATCGCGAATGAAATCGCCTCTTTTGCTATGACTTCATGATATATATTCTTGTAAAAATTCTTCAATGATATTGATGGAATTGTCTTCTTTGATATATATTGTCTTCGAAATTCTTCAATGATCTTGATGGAATTGTCTTCTTTGATATATATTCTCTTCAAAATTCTTCAATGATCTTGACGAATTTGTCTTCTCTTCAAAACTTCATGATGTACATTCTTGTATAATTTCTTCAATGATTGTAATGAATTTCATTAATTGTTGTGGTCTTATCATGCCTTCCTAAGTAAAGGTCTTATTTTGCCACCTCTTTTGTAGCGACAAAATCGCAGGACGTTCTTACACTTTCATGCAAAAACCCATTGATCTTGCCTTATCTTTTTTTTGTATAGTATTTTAGCCTCTTCAGGAATTGTTGCGACAATATGACAGGCCTAAATATTCTTGTGAACGTAAAGCCCCATGACATTGCCGTCTTGCGATGAAATCGCAGGACGTATCTACACTTTCATGTAGTGACCCATTGATCTCATCTTAACTTCTTTGTTATGTTCTGCGAGTTCTTTATTCTTTTCTTTCTTTCTTTCTTTCTCTCTTTTTTTTTTTTTTTTTTTTTTTTTTTTTTAGAAGGCTCGCAGAACTTCATTTGTTGCACAAATATGACAAGCCTTTATGTTTTCGCAAACAAGAAGCCTCGTGACATTTGCGTCTTATAGCACATATCAGCTCCCTAATGGAGGGTGCTGCCCTTTATCTTCCCCCTGGTTGCCCCTTCAAGGAAGCGTACATCGACCATACAAGGTTAGCTCTTCCCATCCGGTTCTGCCAACAACCATCTTTTGATCGCAACCTCTTATCCTTTTTGCCTATAGGGCTTATAGTTACGAGGTTGCACCCTATGGGGTATATTTGGGCCAAGTGCATCATTTTCCAAGACTTGTCAAAAATGGAAGATGTGGTTCAACCTCACCCGGCACTCTTGACTCAACCGTGTACCTCGGCGCCTTGATCGTTTTCTGCACTTCTTGGGAAAGACAGTATGCCTTAGTCGCCCAACCTAAATCCTCTTACACCGTATTTTATATTGTGTAATGTCGTTATATTAGGTGAGAATCCAAGGTGTCTAACCCGGATAGGTACCCCATTATTGGGTTGTACCCCAAAATTTTTACCATGTACTAAGGGCCCTTGGTGGTTTTCCGGTTACCCTTATCCACGTTATAGGTACCCCCTTAAATGACGTACTTTAAGACTTTGCCTCTTAAGAAATATAGCTTCGTGAACTAGGGTGTACACCACAAAGGTTTGCCTGTATAAAATTTTCTGCGGCTCTCTTTCTTTTTTGGAGGCTGATCACAGATTGCGGTCTTTTATTCGCAAGTTAATCATAAATGGCAGTATTTTTTCGCCTTTTAAAAATTCATCGTAAATTTTTCATGTATATAAAATGTTGAATATTTTCATGAAATGTTTAGTATAAGAAGTATGAGAAGTATCCATATCACATCTTTAAATCAAAATTATTCTATAGAAATATAGGAATTGAATTTTCTCTGTTTTTTGCAATTTTGAAATCTTTGAAAAATTTTGAGATCATTAAATTTTTGCGATAAACTCATTTTTGAATCTTGCGATTGTATCACTTTTCACCAATCTAAAAAATCTTTGAAATGTTTTGAAATCTTAGAAATTGTAGAAATTTTGCGAGTATAGCAATTTTAGTAAATAAAATGAAAATTCTTTTGTCTTCAGTAAATAAAGTATTCAAGGAAATGGTACTTACCTTTTTACGGTTTGTTGTTGTCTCTTAATCTGCTTCTTGTATAATGTTGTGTCATACCAACTGTTCTAGCCATTTTTTGCGAAATATGTCTGTGAAATAATCTCTCATTTTCTTCTTGCGAAATATCCAATAATCTTGCGAAATAATAATGTGCACGAAGTAAATGAACATCTGCGAAGTAAACATTTGTACGAAGTTAACATCTGCAAAGTAAATATTTACGATATAAATTCACGCTGCGAAGGTTCGTAAGGTAAATATTTGTGAAGTGCAAAGAGTAGAAGTGTTGGTGTTGCGAATATTCGCATGGCAAACATTTGCGAAGTGCAAAAATGTTTTTGTGAATGTGGAGATTCGATCATGAGTCCTCTAACTCATAGCCTTCCTTGCTAACCATCAATGCTGGCTTCTTTTTTGCGAATGAATGTGATCACGCTATTTATTTAATGTGATCTTCTGCTCTAGTCTTTAACATGCAAAAAATTTGCGATGGTTAGGATTCGACCGTGCGACCTCAAGCTTGTTGACTTCGCAGACAACCATCTATGCTGGCTGATGTTTTGTGAAAGTAAGATAAGATTTTTGTAACTTATTCTCTTGTAATCGTTCATTTATCCATCACAGAATTTAATAGTGATACAGTAAACTTGTTTATTGTATCTCTTCTTCATTGGTGCACTATTTCTTCACAACTTCTTATGTGTATTCTCAGGACAGGGCTCCTGTTTGTTGCCTCAGAATTTGGGAACCATGGGTTGTATCAGTTCAAGGACATTGGAGATGATGCTGATATTCGTTGATGTAAACTAACGAAGATTGATGTAAACTAACTAAGTGAGGAATTCTTAGTTAAGTTTTCAGCTGCTTCACTATTCTCATGTTTCTTACGAATTAAGTTTTCTTTAACTTCGTGTTTACTCATTGCTCGTAACATTAAGCTGCGAACAACACCATTTTTGCGCCTACGAACTGATGGTTGAGCTTAGTGTCCCTCTTAACTAAACTTCCCTCTTAGTGTCCCTCACTTGAGTTTCTCACGAGTTAAACTTCATCTATGTCCCTTCTGCTCTAGTTTGAACTTCGCTGGAATTGCCGATGAAGTGAGTTCGATGCTGAATGGTTGGTTCTTTGGTTTCACTATGGTGACCTTCCCAACTGATGGCTAAGCTGATGTACCTTTCGATTTTTGTTTCTTGTGACTGTTAATTTTGTTTACTGGTAAAGTGAGCTAGTTGCTGAAGCTAACTGAACTCCTTTTCTTTTCATGTTTTGCGAGATATTTCATCATAAACGTCTCTGTAATTTCCTGAGTTGGTTACTCCTCTTGAGTTTTTACTCGCAAGAACATTCGTCAGTATAACTACACTAACAATAACATTCATCAATTTTTGCGAACATTCGTTAATTTTTGCAAAGTTGTAGGACTATTTTCAGTATGCTCTTCTTTTATACTATACTCTTCTTCACTGTCAATGCTATACTCTTTTATACTCTTCTTCTTTTTAGCTCAACTAACGGCAGTTCAGAAAGTGAAAATTCCCTAGCAATAACTTTGATGTCCGTATGTGTAGTTGCGGATTATCTCACAACTACACCCTCATTAGAATCCATTAAAATAATTCCTAAACCTAATTAATTTGATATGAAACTAAGAATAAAGGTACTAAAATTATAAAGAGACACAAAGATTTTTACGTGGTTCGATCAATGTGATCTACGTCAACGATGCTTCACTAGTGATTGTATGTGATTACATGATTTTACAATTGAGACTCCATTAATGAATATTTGGAGCTCTAGAATTTTGGGGAAGAAGATGATAAAGAAAATAAATCTCTCTCTAAAAATTTCTCTCTCCTCTTAAAATTATCCCCTCTCTCAAAATGTGTCTCCCCTTTCCTCTCATGCCTAAATGGCTATTTATATGATTTTACAATAGATGACAGTTGTGTTGTCCCGCCATTTCGGATTTGAAGATTATCTTGCGAACCTTCGTGGTTTCCTTTGCTCGCAAAACGTCCTTCTTTCCCGCAAAATATTCTTTACTCGCAAAATGTATTTTCTCTCCACAATTTCGTAAGTTATCATTTGCTGTGATATTCCGCTCCTACATTGTGTTCATGAAAATGAGTGTTAAGCTTTTAAGTTCAAGTCGGCTAGTTTCGGCTAACAATGTTGGACATAGTCTTTATACACAGTTTGGTTACGGTTTACCTAACCAGAGTGTATATTTTTTTATGTGCATAAGATTCAAAGTTTTCATCAAACGGTGAATATTGTTTGCTTGGTTCCAAAGCTATCTTAGCTTAAACCTAAAGCCTATGCTTTGAAAGTCTATATAAGGGGAACTCTTGGCAACTGGGATCTTTGAATCCTGACACTACTTTTGGGTGTGTCCTAGTTGTATCTAGAGTCATCCTCTCCAGAAACCCTTTTAGGGTTTAGTGACTATCTAAGACTTCATTGGGATTCGGGAAGCCATGTACAATTATCTTTTATCTTGATAACTTGAGTATCTTGATCTTGTTTGATCATTGATTTATCACTTGAACAAGATAGATAGAAGTCACAAAGTTCTCTTCGTTTCAAACTTTGTGATTCCGCAAGTTTTATACTTGTGAGGTGAAAAATAATCCAGGCAGTACTTCGGGTTTCATAAGTCCGGATTTGAGGATAGCCAGACTTTGTCAAGTTGCTATCAATTTCTATCACCTTGATTATATGTTTGATCTGATTATCCATTTTGATCGTAAAACAGGAAAACAATTTTAGGCTTAATTTGTTGGGAGGAAGATTTGGTTTAAAATCTTCAATTGAGTTGAAGCAACTCTTAGTTGGTGTGACGTCATCTTAGGGAATCAATTGCACAGAGTCTTGTTGGGATTCAAGAGGCGTAAAGAGCGCGAAGGTACCTTAATCGGTGGATTCCTTTTAGGTATCAACTACATTCCAGACCAAAGTTTATTGGAAGTAACCTAGTGTCTGTATCGGCTTAATACAGTGTGGTGTCCAATCTGGACTAGGTCCCGGGGTTTTTCTGCATTTGCGGTTTCCTCGTTAGCAAAATTTTTGGTGCATGTGTTATTTATTTTTCCGCATTATATTGTTTATATTTATAATTGAAATATCACATGTTGTGCGTTGATCAATTACAATAGATATATCCAGCCTAGTTTGTTGGATACGACTTGATCGATCCTTGGATATTGGTCTTTGGTACCGTCCAAGAACTCTCTTTGAGATTAGGCTCATAGATTCAATTATGTAAACGTTCTAATCACAAGAGAGATTGAGATATAACTCTAGACACTTTCCTTGATTGAGTTTTTACTCTCGGTGTGTTGAGTTTGTCCATACATGGCTACGAAAAAATTGGTGGTGTATTTTGGTACCCCCAGTGTTTTCAGTTAGGTTCTAAAATTGGTAAGTATGATAATGTGTTCACATACTCTGTATGAAAACTATATTGTCTATACTCATGAACTCAGGTTCGTTTGCGAAATCTGTTTGCGAACTGAAGTCCCTGGATTTTTAATGTATTAAGGTATGCGAACTCGTTTTGCAAACCCTGGCATTATGTTCATGAATTGGTTCTTGTATAGTACTTTATACACTTACAAACCAAGTCGGATATGTTTCAAATGATTCATATATATTTCTATGAGGTAGTGAAGATTTGAACAACTCTCCTAAAAATACATTTAGATACATTTGATTATCTATCATGATTGGTTGATTATCAGATTGAGTCTACGTGTTAGATGAATATAGCTAAGCTAAAAGTGTTCATATGGCTAACTTCGGTTAACTGTTATTGAGCCAACTTATTATACACGTTTAAGTACGGTTCATCCATATCCGAATATAAGTATATTTCATTTGTGTGTATCAAGGTAAACCATCTAACGGTGGATATTGATTGCTTATTTTCTAAGCAAACTTAGCTTAAATCTTAAGTTGGGCTTTCATCTACCGGTGAATATTAATTTCTTTGTTAATAAGTTATCTTAGCTTTGATTATAAGCAACCCTGATTTGAAAGACCATATAAGAAGAAGCTATAGCATCTGGGAAACCTAATCCCGGCATTTACGTGTGTCCTAGTTGCAAACTAGAGTTGATTCTCTCTTAACCTAGATTTCCAGTTTTTTCTGAAAACCATTACTAGGTTTAACGACTTAAAGACTTTGCTTGGGATTCGTGAATCTAGGTCCAACTATTTTCCTTATAGTTGCTTATCCTGATCTTACTTTTTCTATCGTATTGAATTTAATCTTCTCAAAGATTTTTTAGAAATTTATCACCGATAGGTAAGATATAAGAAGTAATCACAACAGTTTCTCCGTCTCCGACTCTTGTGATTCCACAATAACTTCTTCTGTTAATCAGTTAGGTTATTGTGAGGTGACTAATATTCTAGGCTGCTCTTCGGGAGACATAAAACCAGATTATTAGTTGTGTTTCCTGTTCACCTTGATCTTTATCTTAAGATGGAAACAAAAAAATAGAATAGACTTATCTGTGGGAGATAAATTTGTTTATAAGTCTTCGACTTTGGGTCGTAGCAACTTCTAGGATGTAAAGGACCTCAGCTAGGGGAATCAAGTGCTTAGGGTCTTATGAGATTCAAGAGGCGTAGGGAACACGATTGTACCTTAATCGGTGTGATACATGATTAGAGCTCAACTACATTCCAGTCCGAATTTAACTTGTAGTAGGCTAGAGTCTGTAGCGGCTTAATACAGTGTGGTGTTCAAGTCTGGACTAGGTCCCGTGGTTTTTCTGCATTTTCTCGTTAACAAAAAATTTGGTGTCTGTGTTATTTCTTTTCCGCATTATATTTTATTTATATAATTACAATATCACAGGTTGTGCGTTGTTCAATCACAGTTGATAAATCTGACCTTGTTTGTTTGATATAAATTGATTGACACTCGAACATTGGTCTTTGGTACCTTTCGATTTATTCTTTTAACAATTAGGTTCACGGATTCATATTTGTTTGATTTATTGATTGTGTTGAGAAAGAGATAAAGTTATTTGATATCTTTCTTGATTGAGTTTCATTAAGTAGATATTCTCGGAATTATATTAGAGTTTAGTCCATACAGGTTGCCGAACGAAAAATTGTGTGTGGTTGTTATACCCCACATTTTCAACTTCAACGGACTCCATTAGACCAAACCACTTAGTTATTATTTCAATTGAGATATATTGGATGCACTTATTCATATTACTCTGTCAATTTTCTTATCATCATGATGATCAACTCATCATCACATTTTTGGTTGAAGAAAATATATATAATCAATTAAAGTATTAACTAATTTACCGATAAAACCAATTATTTCTCATTATAAGTTGTTACATATAATATATTTTTCATGATCACTATATTTTAGGATATGATATATTTTTTTTTGTCCCTTTTCTAAAATAAAACGGAAATTAAATAAAATAAAAACCAATATATAAAAATTGGACTCGGTCTAGTATTGCATATCATTAGGAAGGCATTCTCTTCTTGAACCTCTTGTTCTTGAGTTGAGATATTTTCTAGAGCAAAAGAGAAATGATTTACATCATCGAGAAGTAAGAAGATTAGGGTTTACCCCGAAAAGGAGGAAAACCTTAGTGTTACGTAAAGTTTCTCCTCTTTATTTATAAAATTTGTATGAGTTTTTATAAACTGATTGGGCCGACCGACCGGAGAGCCCGAAGGGCTCGAAGGGAGGGAGTCCCTTTTATGGCCAATTTTTTGTAAAATGAAGAGTAACACAAATGTGCAATTTGATAAAAAGTTTTCACTAGAAAAAATTGTCCCTCCCTTTTAGTTCAATTACTATAACTCCTTATGTATCCTATTTTTTAGTGGTATAATTGGAAAACAAACTTTAATATAACATATCTAAAAATCCGTGCCTTGAAATTTTACAAAATTTATCTCGTTGGAAAGGTAATAAAAAAATCTACGCAATGAGTACAAACAACAATATCAAATTTAGAATTTTTACGAAAAATTCGGAAATGACATTCCAAAAAAAAAAAAGATGTATAACAATCAAAGGTGTTTTGTTTTTCTTCGGCCGGCCCTCCCTACCATGGCAACGGTGTTCTAGTTAGTAGGTGAAAAAAATTGTTGATTAAGGATGAATTTAATTAGTTATTTTTTTATATGTTTTTATCGTGTTGTCTTTGTTAATTCTAATATCCATGATTGATTGTTAAATTATTTAGGTGAGCAACTAAATAAATCTATTAGTTATTCAAATGCGTAAAGAGTTGAGAGATATGTAATTGTAGAAAATTTCTCTATAGAACTAGCACTTGCAAGACTCGACAAAGAGATTATGTTAAACAATCACATGTAGAGATAAAAATAGTAAGCACAGAGCCTATGCCTTTGATTAAGGTTTCACATGGGTCAGTCGGTTCAGGTTTCAGCTAAAACCTTTAACCGAACTGCTACTCATTTGGTTTTCATTTTAAAACCATCCCCATCTGACCTATCTTCGGTTCGGTTTTAAACTGCCCCGATTTGGGTTGGTCGGGTCAGATTGAGATTTTAACTGATTATAGTTCTAGGCGAATATTTATAGTGATAACAAACTAAATCAACGAAGAAGAACTAAATATGATGAGAATCTGGTGAGACTTTGAGAGTGAGATGAGACTCGGGAGAATGAAAGAAGAGAACTGAAGAAGAAGTATTGAAGAAGAAGTACTGAAGAAGATAAGATAGATTAGGTCTTTTTGTTTTTATGTATCGATAATCAGAGGGGTAGGATTAACTTTAATCAAAGAACCTAGCAATCAATTTAAAATCGGTCAGTTCGGTCGGTTTTTACATCAAAACCATATATCAAACCGTATATATATATCATGTTTTTAAATTTAGAACCGCATACCAAACAGTTACTGTCGGTTTCAGTTTAAAACCCCACGGTTGCACCGGATTCGGTCAAGTTTGTTTAAGTAGGTCGGTTATTGTGAAGCTATAGCTTTGATGCTAGGATAAGCCTAGTTCACGAACCTCCAAAGCATTTGACAGAGTCACACCCTTGTGTGACGGATAAAATCCAGTAATATATCGATTTCTTATACGACGATAACAAGAATTTCGGGAATATCAGAATTTATTACTTCTCTTATTGATCATCTACTTCTTTTATCATTTTTTAATCAATAAACCATTCAACCCTCTTATTATTGTTTTTATTCAAGTTTATCCAATCTAAATAATAGCTTAAGTACATTAATTCTTGTAGATTATAACCTGACTTATTGTTATACTGCTAGTTAACGTACTGAATATTAGTCACTGGGCAATCTTTCAACTACTTCGAGTTACTTTCTAATCCTCAATATAAAACATAAACAACTGTGTATCCTCTATTAGGTCTAGTAGCTTAAAATTTTTCCAAATACTTCGAAATACTTTCCAACCTTCAAATACGGTGGTTTAGACTACAACCAACTACAAAGCTCTTCCAAGTCGAGTAGCTTAGCGATCTTCCAAATAGTCAAGTTACTCTTCCAACATCCAAATATGGTTGTTTAGATAAAAGTAACTACGTAGTATCCACCGAGTCAAGTACATAATTCCTTTTCTAACTTATTCATAATACTCCCTCCGTCCCACTATTAGATGACCTACTTATTTTAACATTTTATCCCATTATTAGTTGACCTATTACATTTTCGAACAAGAAGATCTTTTATTCTTGATTCGTAAGTGTAAAACTGAAAAAGCGGGGGTCTAACAACCACACCCAATATTTCGATTAGCAATTTGTATGGAAAACTCCGAGTTACTTTCTATAGAATCAACTAGACTCAATCAATATAAAATATCTCAAGGAGTTATTATCTCAATCTCTCAATTTGATTTTCTCAAGCAAATACAATCTGCGAGTCTTAATCAAAGAGAGATAACTTGGATGGTACCAAAGACCAATATCCAAGTGTCAATCAATTTAAATCAACAACCAATAAGGTCAGATATTCTAATTGATTGAACAACGCACAACCTGTATTATTTCAATTACATAACAAAATATAACGCGGAAGAAAAATAACAAAGACACCAGAATTTTGTTAACGAGGAAACCGCAAATGCAGAAAAACCTCGGGACCTAGTCCAGATTAAACATACATTGTATTAATCCGCTACAGACACTAGCCTACTCCAAGCTAACTTTGGTCTGTACTGTAGTGAACCCCAATCAATCTCACACTGATCCAAGGTACAGTTATGCTCATATGCCTATGATCCCAGCAGGATACTGCGAACTTGATTCCCTTAGCTGATCTCACCCACAACCAAGAGTTGCTACGACCCAAAGTCGAAGACTTTAATAAACAAATATGTCTCACACAGAAAAGTCTACAGATAATAGATAAATTCGTCTCCAACGAATAAACCTACAAGTTTTTTTCTGTCTTTTGATAAATCAAGGTGAACATGAACCAATTGATAAAACCAGACTTATATTCCCGAAGAACAGTTCAGCTTTATCAATCACCTCACAATAAACTGAATCGACGCAGCGAAGAAGATTATTGAGGAATCACAAACGATGAGACGAAGTGTTTGTGACTACTTTTATATCTTGCCTATCGGAGATAGAAATCTCAAGCCAATTATTACAATTGTACTCGTACGATAGAAGATTTAAGATCAGATCACACAACTACGATAAAAGTAGTATCGGTCTGGCTTCACAATCCCAATAAATTCTTTAAGTCGTTAACCTGGTGTTGATGGTGGTTTTTAGCTTAAGGTTAAAATTGTAAAACATTAAACCCTAGCAGACAGTGATGTCATAACATTTAAAGTAACAAGCATTTACTAGGAACATTTACTGAAACCTTTAATGTTTCTCTAATAATTACCGGGGTATCTTTTTCATATTAGGGTTACGACAAGACAAACCTTAATTTCCACGTGTGCCAATGGCAAATCATGCCAGCCACACCAAACCCGCCAAAGCATGCCAACCAGGCAAGCCGCACCTCTGTTCCAATGGAAAATCATTCCAGCCACACCGACCGCGCCAAAGCATGCCAACCATGTTCGTCGCACCTCTGTGCCAATGGAAAATCCTTCCATCCACACCGACCGCGCCAAAGCATGCCAACCATCCTAGCCGCACCTCTGTGCCAATGGCAAATCATGCCAGCCACACCGACCGCGCCAAAGCATGCCAACCATGCTAGCCGCACCTCTGTGCCAATGGAAAATCATGTCAGCCACACCGACCGCGCCAAAGCATGCCAACCATGCTAGCCGAACCTATGTGCCAATGGAAAATCATGCCAGCCACGCAAACCGCGCCAAAGCATTCCAACCATGCTAGCCGCACCTCTGTGCCAATGGCAAATCAAGGCAGCCACGCCAACCGCGCCAAAGCATGCCAACCATGCTAGCCGCAACTTGTGCCAATAGCAAATCATGCCACCCACACCAACCGCGCCAAAGAATGCCAACCATGCTAGCCGCACATCCGCGCCAATGGCAAATCATGCCATCCACACCTACCGCGCCATGCCAAATGCACCACGCCATGGGCCCATGCCGCGCCACCATACTGGCCTTCACTACGCGGCTATCAAAACGAAGGCGTGCAATAATCAACGGTTTCCCTTCAATCCCTGGATCAAATCCTGGCCGTCTAAGTTTACCAAACGACCTTTGCCCCAAAACCCTAGCTTGGTCACACATCTAGCCCAAGCTAGTCACGCCATGCGCCTATGGCAAGCCCTTGGCCCCACATGCCAAGCCAAAAATGCACCTAGCCCAAGCAAGTCCCCCCATGCACCTATGGCAAACCCTTGGCTCCACATGCCAGGACAAAACCGCACCTAGCCCAAGCTAGCCCCGCCATGCACCCATGGAAACCCCTTGGCCCCACATGCCAAGCCAAAACCGCACCTAGCCCAAGCTAGCCGCGACATGCCAAATGCACTCTGCCTTGGCCCTAACTATGCTAATCACACCATGCTAAGCCAAACTCCCTTTCCATGCACCTATGGCAACCCCTTGGCCCCACATGCCAAGCCAAAACCGCACCTAGCCCAAGCTAGTCGCGCCATGCCAAACATACTCTGCCTTGGCCCTAGCTATGCTAATCACACCATGCCAAGCCAAATTACCTTGCCTTGGCCCTATCCACACCATGCGCCTATGCCAAACCCTTGGCCCCACATGCCAAGCCAAAACCGCACCTAGCCCAAGCTATCCATGCCATGCCAAACACACTCTGCCTTGGCCCTAACTATGCTAATCACATCATGCCAAGCCAAATACCCTTGCCTTGGCCCTAGCCACACCATGAACCCATGGAAAACCCTTGGACCCATATGCCAATCCAAACCACGCCAAGGAATGCCCTGCCAACCTAATTGCGCCAAGGCATACCTGGCCATGCCACCACCCCTCCTAAATTCTTCCTGAGTTTTACTTTCGGGTTGTATTCACCTCCCAAACGGGTTCAAAACCTAAATATCCACACGCATTGAGATAGGAAATTCTTTTCCGGTCGATTTGAAGGGCGGACCATCAAAATCTGAGTCCGTACTAGAATTTTACAACGATTCTAGTAAAGGGCGCTAATTAGGGTTTCTAAAATAAAAGCGTGCGGCCATCAACGGCCACCCTTCCATCTTAGGAGCAAATCCTAGCCGTCCAAGGTTACCAGACAATGCATGGTAACCTTTGACCCAAAACCATATCTTGGTCACGCCCATGCCAATCCTAACCTAGCCGCGCCACCCTGTTGGTCTTCCTTACGCGGCCACCAAAACGAAGGCGTGCAACAATCAACGGTTGCCCTTAAACCCTAGGAGAAAATCCTAGCCATCCAAGGTTACCAGAAGACACATGGTAACCTTTGGCTCGAAAACCTAAGTTTGGCCACTCCAAACCATGCCATGCCAACCTAGACGCTCCACCACGTTGTCCCTCACTACGCGGATACCAAAACGAAGGCGTGCAACGATCAACGGTTGCCCCTCCTCTCAAGATGAAAAATATCTACCGTCGAAGGTCACCAGGCTAGAAAGTTTCCCTAGCTTGACTTGCCAAGCCACAACAACATGCTACATGTTTTCCAAAAACATTCGAGATATCAACACAAACTGGGGGATCTTCTTTGGGTATTGGTTTGGCAGTTTACAGCGTGCGGCGTACACTATGACCGTCATAAGGAAGTGTCATGAAGGTAAGGCGGTTAGTAAATACGGGAAGTTATGTGTGAAACGTTCATGGGACATAAAGCACATGCGTTAACAACTTTATGGGACATCAATTCCATAACGTTAGCAGTTTCATGAAAACCAGTTTCATGCGTTAACAACTTTATGGACATCAATTCCATGCATACGGTTACCACCTCCTCCCATTTAATTCCCCACTCCTTAATGATACCAGGGTACGTTTCTATTACGACTTGTATAAATAGGTCTTACCTATTTCCATTGAACAACAAGTTCATAAGGGAGATACAACACTCAGAAATACTTACTTGCTAGCTCACCTTGTTAGTTCTATCACTTTTCTGATAACAAGTCATAGTAATCCAACTACTCTTCCAGAATCAACTATTCTGGTCTCACCACTTTCCTTGCTTCCCTCCCAAAAACCAACCCATTCTCCTCCACTTTGTGACCGAAGTAAGTCCGGAACGACCATTTCTTGGTTTAGGCCGGGCTTGTACAGATTGATCTCTCAAATCTAAAGTACTCCCTTGCAGTACATTGTTTAGGTTTTAAATTGTTTCTCACCTGCACACCCGCAATTACCTAAATCAGTAGAAACCATTTCACCTACAAATAATTGGCGACCACAACGGGAGGTTCGATCTTTCGGTTACAATGTAAATTTTCAACCAGCGATCTCATTCTTCGACCCAGACGTCAAGATGGTAGAGGAAGATGATCCACTCCGACTCAGTTACCCGGCGGCTCGATTATCAGTCATGACACGACAAGGGATGACTGGGGACTTCCCATAGGATAGAAGCAAGCAATCCTCCCAAGGATCAACGGCTCGGTTTTCAGACGGCTCAGTAACGACTGGGGACTTTCCATGGCGGTGTTTCCCATAAAACTCGGTCTTACGCCTGGAAGGTTCACTTTTCATCAGAAGACCTAAAAACAGAGTAAGTCTTACCTAGATAAGATACATGGTTTTCTATTTCAAGTTTTCAAGACAAGATACATAGTTTACCCCATGTCATCTACCAACACACGGTTTTAAGGTTTTTCTTGGGATGTCGGTGTCACTTTCAATCATAACCAAAAAAATCATTTCCTGAGCAATTCATTCCAAAAAGAATAACCCAAAAACCGTCAAGGTAACATTTATCTATCAACCCAAGAAATCCAGGAAATCAAAAACCATAAACCAGGCGTTTTAGTTTGCCTTTCAAAAACAAGTCACCTACCCGTGCCTACTTTGCACAACAATGATTACCTGTCACTATTAGCAGACGTTACTACGGTGACATTCTAAGAATTGTTTATGATGAAGTATTTCCACAAGTTTATGAAAGGCATACCCATGGCTAGGGTTTACACCAGTTCAGAAGAAAAATGCTTCTACAGACTTATGGAAGGCATACTTATGGTTATGGTTTGCACCAGCAAAAGAAAATAAGAAAACAAATTGAAAGAGAAATGCTGGAGCACATAGATGGAATATGCTTGCCATTTTATCACTACTACGCTACCGCTAACACCAGGAAGTGATAACAAATATACGAGGCAAAAAGGGGAGCTAACTCCTTTCATGAGCATAACACTTTTTGGAATTTGAATGACAAAAGGATTTCTTGTTTGAGCTACGTCTGGAAAGAGGAAACTAGGCCCGCAAGAACAAGTCCACGCCATGCCAAGCCAGCGATGTGCCAAGCCAACAGTCTGTGCCATACCAAATCCAATGCCAGACGCACAAGCCATACACGCTTACTAGACAAGATTACCAGATGCGCTTACCAGGCACGCTTACTAGACAAGCTTACCAGATGCGCTTACCAGACAAGCTTTCCAGACGTGCTTACCAGACAAGCTTACCAGACACGCTTACCAGACGTGGATGATAGGAACACATGCCGCACGCGCATTCCAACTACAATGCCACACCCTACGCTAACAGCTTGCATCCTTCCAGCGCTAACATCTCGCGCTCTTCCAGCGCCATCCTCTCCGCTCCGCAATCAGGAAAACACAGCGTCGTGGCTCCAGCACTCCGTGAGTAGAACAGTGTTGTCTCTGCACGATACACTTACGGTCACCAGAACCAGAGCCACTTCCACTTCCCCAATGTTTCTTCAAACATGACAGCTCCAACCATCACCAGAGGCGCTACTCCACTATTAGGACAAGATACTGGAAGGGCCGGAAGAATCCGACCTCCTTTTACCATTATTGATTTGATTAAAAGACAAAAGGCACTTCAGCAGGACGTGTGTTTATAGATGAAGAGGCTCGTGTTGCTCTTGAACAACCAGTATAAGGGGGGGGGGGTCAGCAATCCAATTGCATCACACGTAAAGATCAGGAACGACTTCTCCCAAATCGAAAGCAAAGGAAATCAGCAACCCTCCTGAGTTCACAGAGACCCCATTCCCGTCAGGACCTGAACGATGGGAACTTTGCCCACAAAGTCGTATAATCTATGAAGAAACAGTTATCGAAAGCAGGCATTTACATCCAGGGAAGTCGTTCCCAAACCCGGACCTCTCTTGGAAAGCACAATCAATAGATGAAACAGGGGACTCCTAACCTCTGTACATTTGAGGGATGTCGATTTTGACAGAATGTGACGTAAGCTCCAGCTTCAACATGGTAACCGTCAACGCTCTGAGAGTTACAAGACATCGTTTCAACGTTCTCTCCTAAAGTGGATCCGCTTCAACGTTCTTCAGCAGCCGCTCCGCTTCAACGATCGCTTCAACACCACTCCTTCCTGCAAAGGGTCGTGCCACCACGCTCCCCATATCAAGGATCATGATCGCATCCAGCCAATCTTCGTAGTCATGGCCGCCCTCTGATCCATGCCGCCAAAGATCGTGATAATGGACAGCTTTCTCGCTTACTTATCCAGCCAATCCTTTTACTTTCATGGATTCCCATACAATTCCAACCAACCTACTTCGTTACCGCAACAATATAGTCTCTTCTGATTACATCCGCTACCAAGAGATGTTGCCGCTCATTTGTTGATACCGGTCAAAGATTCACCATAACAACAATCACTACAAAGGTAACCCATACTCCTCCATGTTCTAAGTTCCACGTGGAAGAAGTAACAAAATCACCAGTACGAACGCATGATGGTGACGTCTTTATCATAGTCAACCCACTGACCATATAATATGGAAACATGTAAACCATACTTGGGGACTGAGGGTATGAACAGAATCCCTTCGTAGTCAAAGATCAGAAAACTCAGTCAACCAAAAAGCTGTACCCACAACAAGGTCATTTACTCTTCAAGGGTGCAGCGCAAGAACATCATCACCTCTCTGTTTAGAAGACACATTCAACACTTTACGAGGCCGCGGAGGATCCCAAGCCTGCACTATCCAGAATATTTCATCATGTAATTTCTGAGCAGCTCAGTGTCACATCAATAAGAGTACGATAGGCTTATATCAAATCCTATGTATGGGGATTCAAGGCGATGTAATGAAAGTAGGTTACGCATGGGGACTACCAGCATAAGATGCTTTCACTCCCCTAAACTAGGTTATTACTGATTTCAACATCATCACTGTCGAGGTTTTACGAGCCACGGGAATTTCTCAACATGAAACCGTACATGTGCACCGAAGACTCCAAAAGCACGCCAAAAGGTTACATTCACATATTCATTCATTCCATCATATCAAACCGAAGTGTAACTAGGGACTTCTCACTGCATCCCATTCCGTACGATAGTCCAAGATTCAGAAGATGGTTCGAATGATGTAACTTGGAACAAATTCCCAGGAGACTTGATAGAAGCGCATCATATAAAGAACGTCTCCCTATTTCATCTAGGGGCGCCCGAAGTTTTTGACCATGCAAGCTTACACAACACATCATCATCACGATTAGAAGGTCCGCTGAACAACCTAAGATCGAGGTTGGACCGACGACGCAACCACAATCTCCAAGATTATCCCCGACATGATCGTTTTCGAGAATATATTTCATCCATCCGTTCCAAGAATACAACGAAGTTTTGGTAAATTTTTGGAATCCACTGGAGAGACACTGCAGACGAAAACACGGATCCAGACGAACAACAGGAGAACAGAAGAGGGTTGATATCTCTTTTCATGCGGACAGAGTTTTTAGAGTTTGAACAGAATGAATATTCCTTCTTGCTCTATGAACGGGAATAGGTGACTAGCGCGCGACTATGTCACCCCGGGCCTGCAACATCCCTCCTGAATTCTTCATGATTTTCACTGTCGGGCCGTTTTCACCTCCTAAGCGCGCTCGAGACCTAAATATTCCCACGTTAGGAGATAGAGAATTATGTTTCGTGTCTGATAAAGAGGTGGAACGTTAAAATTCGAGTCCGTACGTGGATTCTACAGTGATTCTAGGGTTTCGGTGTGTTAAACCCTAAAACCGCAAGCGCTTCCCTTCCAAAGCGCTTCCCTTACCAGCGTCATGCCTTTCCAATCTCTTTACAGAATGCCAAGTCCATGCTAGCAACTCCACCTTGCGTTCCAAAGCCTAGCCCTGAAGACACCCAATCATACCGGGATTTGCACAAAACTACCAGATGAAAGGATTGCGGATGCTACCTACCTCTCGAAAAATATTTTTGAATAAGGAAAGAATTACATGTTAAAGCCATGCATGAAGAAA
Source organism: Papaver bracteatum (assembly GCA_023529315.1). Classification (NCBI taxonomy): domain Eukaryota; kingdom Viridiplantae; phylum Streptophyta; class Magnoliopsida; order Ranunculales; family Papaveraceae; genus Papaver; species Papaver bracteatum. Next base: position 431,503 of record JAJJWX010004466.1, on the reverse strand, counting down.
GGAAATTGGTCCCACAAGAGCAAGCCTTTCCACTCCCAAGACATCAGTGCTTTCCTCGCCAGTTCCAGTCTTGCCAGCGCTCAACGTTCAGTTTTGCAATAATCCGCACTTTCCATGCCAACGCCTTTCCAGTGGACCATGTCAGAGCCTTGCCAGCAACCTGCGTTTCCCCTTGCCGCGTTTCCATTACCGAAGTCATGCTTTTCCAAGTGGCCCGCGCCCATTCCAAGCCCATTGGTGCTGAAAAATCCCTTTCATGCCAATTCTATGCTAGCAGCTCCACCTCGCGTTCCAAAGCCCGGCCCCAAAGACACCTAGTCATACTGGGATTTGTGCAAAGCTACCGGATACAAGGATTGCGTATTTTACTTACATCTCGAAAAAGGTCAGACAAATCTTCTCAACCCTCTTTCATGACCTACTATCTTAGTTCTATACTCTTCTGTCACCATTTTCTACCCCCTTGGCCCCATGGGACAAGCCGTCTGCTTGCTTTGTCTTCCAAGACCGTGCCCGCTGTGCCTCGGTGATGTACGACCAGACCAAGCCTGTAACTTTCATCTCACCACTCCACGGTCTGCATTCCCAGTACAACTTACGTAGGGCCGCCAACACGGGAAGCCAAAACTCTCTTTACCACTCAAAAGGTTAGTCGGATTCTCCAGACCATCTTTGCAATGATTTACACCTCGATTCTGTCCTTGTCTGTCACCATCATATGCTTACCTCGCAACAAGGCACCTGTTCCGAGCTAAGCATGGGACTTAATGTTGATGGTGGTTTTTAGCTTAGGGTTAAAATTATAAAACACTAAAACCTAGCAGACAATGATGTCACAACATTTAAAGTAACAAGCATTTACTAGGCACATTTACTTAAACCGTTAATGTGTCTCTAATAATTACTAGTGTACCTTTTTCAAATTAGGGTTACGACAAGACAAACCCTAATTCCCACGTGTGCCAATGGAAAATCTTGTCAGCCACACCGACCACGCCAAAGCATGACAACCATGCTAGCCGCATCTCTGTGCCAATGGAAAATCATGCCAGCCACACCGACCGCACAAAGCATGCCAACCATGCTAGCCGCACCTCTGTGCCAATGGAAAATCATGTCAGCCACACCGATCTCACCAAAGCATGCCAACCATGCTAGCCGCACCTCTGTGCAAATGGAAAATCATGCCATCCACACCAACCGTTCCAAAGAATGCCAACCATGCTAGCCGCACCTCTGTGCCAATGGAAAATCATGCCAGCCACACCAACCGCGCCAAAGAATGCCAACTATGCTAGATGCACCTCTGTGCCAATAGAAAATCATGCCAGCCACACCAACCGCGCCAAAGCATGCCAACAATGCTTGTCGCACCTCTGTGCCAATGGCAAATCATGCCAGCCACGCCAATCGCGCCAAAGCATGCCAACCATGCTAGCCGCACCTCTGAGCCAGTGGAAAATCATGCCATCCACACCAACCGCGCTTAGAATCTCGCACCACTACACCCTTGTTAAGATTCATTAGAAATCTATTGAAATCAATTAAACTTCAAATATTTAAACGACACTTTACTATTCAAATCTCGTAAATGTTTACGTAATTGGAAGAAATCAAGATTACAAATATTCTCTTGAAGTTTCTCTCTCCTGACTCTTTCAAAAAAAAATCATGCCATCCACACCAATCGCGCTTTCTTTGGATATTCTCGTGACGCTCATGAAACGTCGTTAAAGGATTGGAAGTGACGTTTGTTAAAGAATGCCAACCATGCTATCCGCACCTCCGCACCAATGGAAAATCATGCCAGCCACACCTACCGCGCCATGGCCCCATGTCGCGCCACCATACTAGCCTTCACTAAGCATGCCAATCCATAACCGCATTCCCCTAGCTATGCTAATCACAACATGCCAAGCCAAACGCCCTTTCCTTAGCTCCCATGGCAACCCCCTTGGCCCCAAATACTTATTCCAAATGCACTCTGCCTTGGCCCTAGCTTGCTAGCTCACCTTGTTAGCTCTCTCACTTTTCTATGCTAATCACACCATTCCATAACAAGTCATAGTAATCCAACTACTCTTCCAAATGCCCTTGCCTTGGCCCTATCAACCCTAACCCACACCAAGGCATGCCATACCAACCTAATTGCGCCAAGGCATACCCGGACATGCACCACTTTCCTTGCTTTTTAAAACAAAGGCCTCCCTTAAGAGAAAAAATCAACCTATTCTCCTCCACTTTGTGACAGAAACCTAAGTTTGGCCATGCCAAACCATGCAAATACCCTCACTACGCTGATACCAAAATGAAGGCATGCAACAAAATCTCGACCATTTCTTGTTTTCCAAAAACATTCGTTTAGGCCGGACTTGTGATGCGTTAGTAACAGATTGATGTTAACAACTTTATGGGACATCAATTCCATAAAGTTAATTTCTAAAGTAACAACTTTATGGACATCAATTCCATGCATACGGTTACATTCCCATTTAGGGTTTAAATTGTTTCTCATTGAATAACAAGTTCATACGGGAGATACAACACCCTTGCTAATTAGCTCTCTCACTTTTCAAATCATAGTAATCCAACAAACAACATTTTCACCTACAAAATCAACCTATTCTCCTCCACTTTGGTTTTAAAAGAAGAAAACCAAAGGTTAAAGGAGAATCTCACCCGACTCTAGCTTAGCATACTAGTTATCGACAGCTTAGCATACTAGTATCACACAGAATGTGTGGGGATTAGGTTTCCCAGTTGCTAGAGTTTTCCCTTATATAGTCTTTCAAATAAGGGTTTGCAATCAATGTTAGCTTAGTAACAAAGCATTCAATATTCACCGTTAGATGAAAACCCGATGAGATACAAGCTAATATTTATCAACCGTGATCGAAAGCATAGCTTCTTATACACACATGTACTGCACGTTTGTAGGCTTGTGAAAACCGTACCCAAACTTGTATATTAGTTGGTTCAACACTAGTTAACCAAATGGTTAGCCAAATGATAACTTTCATATCAACCATATTCTTCTTCACCATAACTAGTCCAAATGACTCAAATGAACTAGTTAGAGAGTTGTTCAATTGCTTATATCTTTATGTACTACACAAGACACAATTGAAGAAAAACGATGTGATTCACTCTAATCGATTCATGAACTATAAATCCACGGTTTGTAATAGCATTCCTTAGTTTATTAAGATAAGTTCACAAACATCGTTTTTAGACATAACCTACTCAAGTTCGCGGACTTAAGTTCCCGTATGGAGTTCACAAACTCCCGCAGAAATTCTCGGGTTCGAGAACTACGCCAGTTCGCGGACTGAACTTGTATGCTAAGTTCGCAGACTGAGCTCACGCATTACTCCGGGTTTACTTGATCAACAAAGTTCGCAAACTTCGGTTCAAGCAATAAGGACTTATACATATATGTGTTGCCACGTCAATGCTTATATCCTCCAATGGTTATATTGTCTAAACTCTCATTTCAATCATTGAAATATTCTCAGAGGACGTTATATAGTTGTTATTCACAAACTATTTTTCGTCAGAGCAATTTCTAAAATGATTGAAACATAACATGACTTTCGTCACTAGGTAAAGATGAACTTGGCTAAAGCGAAAGCTTTACCAACACATATTTCGAGAAATAGATAAGCGAGATATACTCAGCTCGAAATATCATATGTTTATATTCTTAGTCTATATAGTAATACGACTTTTGTCTCAAGATATGAGATATAATAGGTAGACTTTTGAGTGATAGATAAGTTCAAGTCTCCACATACATTTTAGTCGATGAAGATCCACTGGTTCCTTGAGTAGTCCTTCGTCTTGTATGATAATCGCCATGGAGTTCTTGAGCTCAACTACACTTTCTATCCTAGTCCGGGACCTTAGCTATAATAGACTAGAAATCAAAGACTTTATAGTTTTGATCACTAATATTGACAAACATGCTTGAGATAGCAACGCTTGCGAGTTCGACCGATCAATACTCTAACAATCTGCCCCTTTTTCAATTTTAGTGGCAAAACTATTAATACATATGGAATTCAAAAGATATATAAATAAACTTTGTAGCTCCTATTCCACATGTCGTCTAATCTTCAACAATACTTGAAATCTTCGTCACTTCCAAGTAATCCAATGATCCCAAAGGTTGTAAGTTTAGAATCATCCTTGTTGAAAATCCATAGCTATAACAATGAGAAAACAAGAGTTCTCAATCATTGTTATAGGGTATTATAGTATCATTACACAACGTCAAAGTCCAATTGCATCACAACTTTAACAACAATACTATGGTGATACTTCACTCCCCCTTGGTCAATACTCCATCTCACATGGAAACCACTCCCCCTTACATAATGATCCGAAAACCATATGTATTTGTAGTGTGAACTACATATTAATTCTCCCCTTTTTTGTCAATAAAATTGGCAAAGGTACAAGAATGGGATCCTTATGAAATTTCCGTAAGAGACATTTCATGACCAAAGGTAAATGTATATCATCTTGTTTAGATGCAATCATAAAGCCGAAGCTAAATGCATTCATCAAGGAGTTCATAAATATACAAGATAACCCCTTTAATATTCCACAACCGCACTCCCCACAAATATTTTGCAATTAAGCACAAGTTCAAAAGAACTCTCCCCCATAATATGTCATTCCCTAGGGAATAACAAGAGCAACCTTAATTTCAAAAGAAAAGAAGGATTTATTTAGACTCAACAAATCACATACAAGTATGAATTTGAAATCCAAAAAGAAATATTCAATCAAATTGACCAAAGCGAACCAAGATTAATTTGACTAAATATGCTCGACACTATGGAGACTTAAGAAACCAATTAGATTTATCACAAGAGAACTCGCAAACAATCTATTTGTCATGCACAACCAAACCAATTACACGATTAATCAATTTAATTGGCCACGCTTGACATTAGAAAATCTATGGAGCAATGACCAAGTTAATCATGAATAACCAACCTAGTCAAAGAAATGCTCAAACATAAGACAACTTACAGAGTGATAACTAAATAACCACACAAGATGATTAATTTAGTTCAACATGTTCAACATAAAGTAACTTCCAGAACAACAACTAAGCTAATCACCAAACCAATCAACTTTTGTTGTTTTAGTGCTCAACATAAGACACTTAATGGAACAACACAGTATTTACACAAAAATTGTGGATCGGAGAATCGACCTTATACCGTGGAATAAGCAAGGATTCATTCTATTTCCATCACCATTTGCAAAATGACATACAATAGCCATAATCCTTGAATCACAAAATATTTTAACATATCTTTCATCAAAACTTGACAATATAGGCTTAACTTTTGTGTTTTCCAAAAGTCTATCCATTATTTTATCAATATTTGTATATCAATTTATGAACGACTTTACTTTTGACAAAAAATTATCTGTACTTCTTCATGGATTCAATTGTGAACAACACTTTTAATTAAAAACAAACATATCATCCAAGACAATTGTGCCATAAAAAGTTATTACATCACAAAGACATAAACATTTAAATCCAGATTAGAAGTTTAAACAGATAGTAACTGAAAAAGCGGGGGTCCAACAACCTCAACCAATATTTCGATTAGCAATCTGTATGGACAACTCCGAGTTGTTTTCTAGAGAACCAACTAGACTCAATCAATAGAAAATATTCAAGGAGTTATTATCTCAATCTCTCGATTTGATTTACTCAAGCAAATATGATTCACGAGTATAATCAAAGAGAGATAACTTGGATGGTACCAAAGACCAATATCCAAGTGTCAATCGATTTAAATCAACAACCAATAGGTCGGAAATTCTAATCGATTGAACAACGCACAACATGTATTATTTTAATTATATAACAAAATATAATGCGGAAAAGAAATAACACAGACACCATAATTTTGTTAACGAGGAAACCGCAAATGTAGAAAAACCCTAGGACCTAGTCCAGATTAAACATACATTGTATTAAGCTGCTACAGACAATAAACTACTCCAAATTTACTCCGGTCTAGACTGTAGTTGAACCCAAATCAATCTCACACTGATCCTAGGTACATTTATGCTCCTACGCCTCTGATCCCAGCAGGATACTGCGCACTTGATTCCCTTAGCTGATCTCACCCACAACCAAGAGTTGCTACGACCCAAAGTCGAAGACTTTAGCAAACAAATCTGTCTCACACAAAAAAGTCTACAAGATAGATAAATTCGTCTCCCACGAATAAACCTATGAGTTTTGTTCCGTCTTTTGATAAAACAAGGTGAACAGGAACCAATCAATAAAACCAGACTTATATTCCCGAAGAACAACCCAGTTTTATCAATCACCTCACAATAGTGTTAATCGACGCAGTGAAAAAAGATATTGTGGAATCACAAACGATGAGACGAAGATGTTTGCGATTACTTTTATATCTTGCCTATCAGGGATAGAAATCTCAAGCCAATTATTACAATTGTACTCGTACGATAGAAACATCAAGATCAGATCACATAACTACAAGAAAAGTAGTATCTATCTGGCTTCACAATCCCAATGAAGTCTTTAAGTGGTTAACCTGGTTTTAGAAGAAGAAAACCAAAGGTTAAAGGAGAATCGACTCTAGCTTAGCAAACTAGTATCACACAGAATGTGTGGGTATTAGGTTTCCCAGTTGCTAGAGTTCTCCCTTATATAGTCTTTCAAATCAGGGTTTGCAATCAATGGTAGCTTAGTAACAAAGCATTCAATATTCACCGTTAGATGAAAACCTAATTAGATACAAGCTAATATCTCTCAACCGTTAGATCGAAAACTTATCTTGCATAAACACATGTACTTGACGATTTTGGGTTTGTGTAACCGTACCCAAACGTGTACAATAGTTTGTTCAATATTAGTCAACCAAATGGTTAGCCAAATGATAACTTTCATATCAACCATATTCTTCTTCACCATAACTAGTCCAAATGACTCAAATCAACTAGTTAGAGAGTTTTTCAATTGCTATGAGATCTTATGTACTACACAAGAAACAATTGAAGCAAAAATGATATGATTCAATCGAATCAATTTATAAAGCCACGGTTTGCAATAGCATTCCTTAGATAATTAAATAAGTTCATGAACATCGTTTTTAGACATAACCACTCAAGTTCGCGGACCGGGTTCGCGGACTCACATAACCGGTTGGAGTTCACAAACTCCAGCAGAAATTCACGGGGTCGATAACTTCCGTCATTTCGCGGATTGAGTTCGCAGACTGAAACCGAGCTACAACTCCAACAGAAATTCTCGGGTTTGAGAACTACGCACGTTCGCGGACTGGGTTGACTGCTCAAGTTCTGGTTTTCACTTGATCAACAAAGTTCGCAAACTTTGGTTCAAGTGCTAAGGACTTATACATATATGTGTTACCACAATAATTTTATATCCCCCAATGGTTATATTATCTTATCATTGAAACATTCTCAGAGGATATCATATAGTCGTTATTCACAAACTAGTTTTCGTCAGAGCAATTTCCAAAGTGATCGAAACATAACACGACTTTCGTAACTAGGCAAAGATGAACTTGGAAAAAAAGAAAGCTTTACCAACACACATTTCGATAAATACATAAGCGAGATATACTCAGCCCGAAATATCACATGTGCATATGTTTAGTCTATATAGTAAAACAACTTTTGTCTCAAGATAGGAGATAGAGTATATAGACTTTTGAGTGATAGATAAGTTCAAGTCTCCACGTACCTTTTAGTCGATGAAGATCCACTGGTTCCTTGAGTAGTCCTTCGTCTTGTATGATGATTGCCATGGAGTTCTTGAGCTCAACTACACTTTCTATCCTAGTCCGAGACTTTAGCTATAGTAGACTAGAAATCAAGACTTTATAGTTTTGATCACTAACATTGACAAACATGCTTGAGATAGCAACGGATGTGAGTTCGACCGAGAAGTGCTCTAACAATATCCCCCTATGTAAATTTTAGTGGCAAAACTATTGATACATATGGAATATAAAAATATATATAAATAAACTTTGTAGCTCCTATTCCACATGTCTAATTTTCAACAATACTCGAAATCTTCGTCACTTCCAAGTACTTCAATGATCCCAAAGGTTGTAAGTTTAGCATCATCGTTGTTGAAAATCCGTAGCAATAACAATGAGAAAAACATCGGTTCTCAATCATTGTTATACAGTGTCATAGTATTATTACACATCGTCAAAGTCCAATTGTATCACAACTTTAACAACAATACTATGGTGATACTTTACTCCCCCTTAGTCAATACTCCATCTCACATGGAAACTACTCCCCCTTACATAATGATCCGAAAACCATATGTATTTGTAGTGTGAACTATAATTAATTCTCCCCCTTTTTGTCAATAAAATTGGCAAAGGTACAAGAACAGGATCCTAATGAAATTTTCGTAAGAGACATTTCATGACCAAAGGTAAATATGTATCATCTTGTTTAGATGCAATCATGAAGCCGAAGCTAAATGCATTCATCAAGGATTTTATAAAGACGCAAGATAACCCCTATAATATTCCACAGCCGCACTCCTCACAAAGATTTGGCAATTAATCACAAGTTCAGAAGAACTCTCCCCCATAAAATATCATTCCCTAAGGAACAACAAGATCGACCTTAATTTCAAAATAAAAAAAAAAGGATTTCTTTACACTAACAGAAAAGAATGGATGAATCAACTACAAACAAGGTATTCACCTACTGGAGTTTTAACTAAATGGCCCAAAATATCGAGATAAGAACAGGGGCAAGAGTTACTGAAGTATCTAATGAACCAAAACAACACCAATAGACTTCCTTAAGTGCTGAAAAGTGGCAGTGCCTAATGGTTTGGTGAGAATGTCAGCCAACTGTTGTTCGGAAGGCACAAATTCCATATTTATGATAACATTATCATAAGATCTCGAATAAAATGGTACCTTATGTCAATGTGCTTTGTTCTTGAGTGCTCAACAGGATTCTCAGGGATTCGAATCGCACTAGAGTTATCACAAAAGATCTTCATTATTCCAATATCAACTCCATAGTCTGCCAACATTTGTTTCATCCATAAGAGTTGTGTACAGCATGGCCCATTAGCAATATACTCTACTTCGCATGTAGACAGGGATTGTGAATTTTGTTTCTTACTGTGCCAAGCAACAAGATTCAGTCCTACATAGTAAAAACCCCTTGATGTACTTTTTCTGTCTTCTACACATCCTTCCCAATCAACATCAGAATAGGCGCAAAGGTCAGTGTTAGTATCAAAAGTGTAGGATAAACCATACCCGACAGTGTGATTGACATAACGTATGATCCTTTTTGCAGCTGCAAGATGAGATTCCTTTGGATCAGCCTAAAATCTTGCACAAAAACCAGCACTTAAAGAAATATCAGGTCTAGTAGCTATTAGATATAAAAGGCTTCCAATAATAGATCGATACATCTTTTGATATACTTTTACTCCTTTCTCATCTCTATGTAATTTACCAGTAGTAGGCATAGGTGTCAATTTCGGAGAAGACTTATCCAAGACGAATCGTGTTACAAGATCTCTTGCATACTTTTCCTGGGATAAGTAAATTCCATCCTTATGTTGTTGAATTTGTAACCCTAAAAAGAATTTTAATTCACCAACATTGCTCATTTCAAATTCTCTAGCCAGTGAAACTTGAAAGTCATTTGCTAGCTTCTCAGATGTTGATCCATAGATAATATCATCTACATATACTTGAGCAATGACAATGTTTTTCCCACTCTATTTGGTAAATAAGGTCTTATCAGCTCAACCTCTTGAGAAACCTTTCTGAATAAGAGAAGTGGTAAGTTTTTCAAACCAGGCTCTAGGTATTTGTTTTAACCCATATAAAGCCTTTTTGAGTTCGAGAACATGATATGGAAACCCTTTTGGTTGAGCAACATAGACTTCTTCTTTTTAAATCCCGTTCAGGAACGCAGATTTTACATCCATCTGAAAAAGTTTAACTTTGAGAAACAAACATGAGCTAATAAGAGCCTAATGGACTCAAGGCGTGCCAAAGGTGCAAAGGTTTCATCAAAGTCGATACCTTCAATTTGTGAATAACCTTGAGTGACAAGTCTGGCTTTGTTTCTAATGATTGTGCCAAATTCATCAGACTTGTTCTTAAATATCCATTTGGTACCAACAATATTAACATTAGAGGGACAAGGTATGAGTTCCCATACATCTTGACTTCGAAATTGATTTAACTCTTCATGCATAGCATTCACCCAAGCAGGGTCATTAAGAGCTTCATCAATATTTCTTGGTTCTACAAGAGACAGATAACAACCAAAATTGCAAATATTTTGAAGTTTTCCTCTTGTTCTAGCTGTTGAATCTTTTCCTCCAATAATACTGTTTGGATCATGAGTACTTTGAAACCATAGGTGTCGTGGAGGGGGAACACGTTCTGGTTCGTCAGGGGTGGTCTGATCAGTGTCCTTCTCCTCGTCACTGGAAATATCAAGATCAGTAACAATTGGAATGACTTCAACTGATTCTGATATTTCCTTGACTTTCTCAATTGTCTCCGTTCGAGGCAACTTAGTAGAAGAATTATCATGATGGAAATCACTAATATCATCAATAATAACATTAGCAGATTCCATCATGACTTGTGTTCTGAGATTAAATACTCGAAACCCACGACTGTCAGAAGCATAGCCAAGGAAAATACCTTCATCACTTTTGGTATCAAATTTCCCTCTTTGCTCTCGATATTTTAGCATGTAGCACTTACTTCCAAACACTCTGAGATAGTGTAAGTTGGGTTTTCTACCATACCATAACTCATAAGGAGTGTTGAGAGTTTTAGATTGTAAGTAAACACGGTTGATCTAGTAACATGTTGTAAAAACAGCTTCTCCCCAAAATCTTAAAGGTAGATTCTTGTTTTGGAGCATTAACCTGGCCATCTCTTGAATATTCCTGTTTTTTCTTTCGGAAACTCCATTATCTAGAGTTGTAATAGGTGGATAATATTGTTGAGTAATCCCCAATTCGTCACAAAATTCAAACACTTTAGTGTCTTTGAATTCGGTTCCACGGTCGCTCCTAATTTTCTTTAGTTTACGACCTTGTTCTCTCTGGATTCTACTCACAATAATCTTGAATTCCCCAAGGGTTTCATTCTTATGAGATAGGAATGCAACTCAAGTGAATCTGGTGTAATCATCTACCATAACCAAAGCATACCTCTTGCTAGCAACAGTGGGTTGTTGAATTGGTCCGAAGAGATCCATATGAATTAAATCAAGTGGGGCTTTGATGAGAATATCTCGAGATGATTTATGGTGAACTTTTGTTTGTTTACCATTTTTACAGGCACCACATACACCTTCAATCTTTGCATTGATTTTTGGAACACCTATAACAAGTTTTTTGTTAATGATCTTAGTTAGAAGGCGATAATTGATGTGACCAAAATTTTCATGCCAAAGATGTGTAGATTTCACCTTAGTCAAAATGCAACAATTGCTAAACTGAGTATCAAGAAGATAATAGTTTTTTTTACCACGAGTTCCTTGAAATATTACTTTCCCAGTTTTGTCCACAATGTCACATCCATTTACATTGAAGACAACTCGATGGCCCTTGTCACAAATTTGACTAATTGAAAGAAGATTTGCAGTCATACCTTTTACGTAGACTACGTCATGAATTTCAGGTACGCCTGGTAACTTGATCGTTCCCTTCTTACTTATGAAGCAACATCTTCCATCTCCAAATATTATTGGTCCTCCTTCATAGTCTTCTGCAGAAACAAACCAAGTAAGATCACATGTCATATGTATGCTACACTCAAGAAACCATTGAAAAGGTGATGTTGATTTTAAAGCAAATTCTCTCATACTATTAGTGTTGTCCTTTTTGGTGTTTTCTAATAGTTCTGTATATCTTTTTAGAGACGCAAGAAGTTGTTTAATTTTCTTATAAAGATCACTTGCAACTTTTAAACTCTTTTGAAAAGACACACACTTATGTTGAGAGTGATTAGAGGAATTACAAAACAAACATAGACTAACACCTTTAATTTTGGTAGAACAGTTCTGAGTTACATCAGTTTTCACAACCTTTATACGTTGTTTATCATCTGATATATGACTGTTCCTTAGAGAGAAACTATTATAGTTACCCATATCCATTAAGGAACTTAAATTGGGTTTTAAATCCTTTAGGATTGGAATTTCTTCAATAAGATCATAATTAATCTGGATTTGTTCTTCCAACCTCTGAAGGATAACTAGTTCATCAGAATTTCTTCTACTATTGTTTTTTAATCCTGGTGAAGCGTTATAAGAGAATTTGTCATCCATAGAGTCAGATCGCTTACAAACACAGACTTATGAGATCTTGAACGTGTTTGCCTGCTCTGACACTAATTGAAAAAGCGGGGGTCTAACAACCTCACCTAATATTTCAATTACCAATCTTTATGGACAACTCCGAGTTGTTTTCTAGAGAATCAACTAGACTCGATCAATAGAAAATATTCAAGGAGTTATTATCTCAATCTCTCGATTTGATATACTCAAGTAAATATGATTCGCGAGTCTAATCAAAGAGAGATAACTTGGATGGTACCAAAGACCAATATCCATGTGTCAATCGATTTAAATCAACAACCAATAGGTCGGATATTCTAATCGATTGAACAAAGCACAACCTGTATTATTTCAATTATATAACAAAATATAATGCGGAAAAGAAATAACACAGACACCAAAATTTTGTTAATGAGGAAACCGCAAATGCAGAAAAACCCGGGACCTAGTCCATATTAAACATACACTGTATTAAGCCGCTACAGACACTAGTCTACTCCAAATTAACTTTGGTCTGGACTGTAGTTGAACCCCAATAAATCTCACACTGATCCAAGGTACAGTTATGCTTCTACGTCTCTGATCCCAGCAGGTTATGCACTTGATTCCCTTAGTTGATATCACCCACAACTAAGAGTTGCTATGACCCAAAGTAGAAGACTTTAGCAAAAAAATCTGTCTCACACAGAAAAGTCTACAAAATAGATAAATTCGTCTCCCACGAATAAACCTGCGAGTTTTGTTCCGTATTTTTATAAATCATGGTGAACAGGAACCAATCAATAAAACCAGACTTATATTCCCGAAGAACAGCTCAGTTTTATCAATCACCTCACAATAGTCTTAATCGACGCACCGAAAAAAATATATTGTTGAATCACAAACGATGAGACGAAGATGTTTGTGATTACTTTTATATCTTGCCTATCGAAGATAGAAATCTCAAGCCAATTATTACAATTGTACTCATACGATAGAAATAGCAAGATCATATCACACAACTACAAGAAAAGTAGTATCGGTCTGGGTTCAAAATCCCAATGAAGTCTTTAAGTCGTTAACCTGGTTTTAGAAGAAGAAAACCAAAGGTTAAAGAGGAATCGACTCTATATTAGCAAACTAGTATCACACAGAATATGTGGGGATTAGGTTTCCCAGTTTCTAGAGTTCTCCCTTATATAGTCTTTCAAATCAGGGTTTGCAATCAATGTTAGCTTAGTAACAAAGCATTCAATATTCACCGTTAGATGAAAACCTGATTTGATACAAGCTAATATCTCTCAACTGTTAGATCGAAAACTTAGCTTGCCATACACACATGTACTTGATGATTTTGGGTTTGTGTAACCGTACCCAAAGGTATACAATAGTTGGTTCAATATTAGTCAACCAATTGGTTATCCAAATGATAACTTTCATATCAACCATATTCTTCTTCACCATAACAAGTCCAAATGACTCAAATGAACTAGTTAGAGAGTTGTTCAATTGCTATGAGATCTTATGTACTATACAATACACAATTGAAGCAAAAACGATGTGATTCACTCGAATTAATTCATGAACTATAAAGCCACGGTTTGTAATAGCATTCCTTAGATAATTTAAATAAGTTTATGAACATCATTTTTAGACATACCCACTCAAGTTCGCGGACTGGGTTCGCAGACTTACATAACCGGTTGGAGTTCACAAACTCCAGCAGAAATTCTCGGGTTCGAGAACTTCTGTTAGTTCGTGGACTGAAACCGAGCTACAACTCCAGCAGAAATTCTCGGGTTCGAGAACTACGCACGTTCGCGGATTGGGTTGACTGCTCAAGTTTCGGTTTTCACTTGATCAACAAAGTTCGCAAACTTCGGTTCAAGTGCTAAGGACTTATACATATATGTGTTACTACAACAATGTTTATATCCCCCAATGGTTATATTATCTAAACTCTTATTTCAATCATTGAAACATTCTCAGAGGACGTCATATAGTTGTTATTCACAAACTAGTTTTCGTCAAAGAAATTTCCAAAGTGATTGAAACATGACTTTTGTCACTAGGCAAAGATGAACTGGATAAAGAAAAAGCTTTACTAACACACATTTCGAGAAATAGATAAGCGAGGTATACTCATCTCTAAATGTCACATGTGCATATCTTTAGTCTATATAGTAAAACGACTTTTGTCTCAAGATAGGAGATAGAATAGATAGACTTTTGAGTGATAGATAAGTTCAAGTCTCCACATACCTTTTAGTCGATGAAGATCCAATGGTTCCTTGAGTGGTCCTTCGTATTGTATGATGATTTCCATGGAGTTCTTGAGCTCAACTACACTTTCTATCCTAGTCCGAGACCTTAGCTATAGTAGACAAGAAATTAAGACTTTATAGTTTTGATCACTAACATTGAAAAACATGCTTGAGATAGCAACGCATGCGTGTTCGACCAAGAAATGCTCTAACAGTGACCAGACAAAAAATAAGATACCAGATATCAGTCACTCTATTCATAATGATCTCTCTTAATCTCTTAGAATTTTTTTAACAATTATGGGACGACATTCCCAGCATAGTCTACCTGTTCTCTAAGCACTACATTTTCCTCTCGAAGCTCAGTAAGTTCTCCTCTAAGGCGAGATAGTTTCTCAGTTGCTGGAGTGCTAGAGGTTCTTGGTTTGACTCTGACTGTAGAAGGCCTCATTTTCTCAATGCTAGACATGCTTATCTCAGTTGGTCCTCCAATATCAGAACCAAAAATAGGAATTTCAAAGTTAACACAAATTCTTGAGATGAGACATGGAAAACATGGTGTTTTTCCGGGGTTGTGTCTAACACTCATCATCTGGTCAATAATAATTCCACAGAAATCAATGTTTCTCTCTTCAACAATGTAGTATATGAACTCAGTAAGTCCCCAGGTCCATGAATTGTTGTCACAGGTACTAGGCATCATATTTTCCACAATAAGTTTAGCAGCAACTTTGAGAAACATTTTTGCTCCTTTTACATATACCATACCATCATTACGAGAGAGGTCTTTGTCGAACAACCTGTTAGACAATACTTCTAGTGGTATTCTCCCAAGCTCCATAGGAGGGTATATTTATCCTCTAATAGGTACATTAAGTAGGTAAGAGATAACATCACGATTAACAGTAAAGATGGTTCCACCTACTATGGTTTTGAATGAACAAAGAGAAGTGTTTTCATCATGGATGTTTGCATAAAACTGAGCAACCATATCAACACGAACACTCCTTAAAGGTCTATGAATAATTCCCCATGGATGATTATTGAAGAATTCAACCAGTACTGGAACATCTATTTTAGATACATCATAGTACCGTTCATGAATGGGTGTTTTGTTTTTCAACACTAGGTATCATTCACGAGCAGCGGGGATGACAAACCTAGAACCAATACTAGGGTCAAGGAAGGGTCCATCACCAGATTGTTGAATCGAACTTCCTACATGCCTAGATCTTCTTCTATTCTTGATTATAAAGGAAATGGAGAGGAGTTTGGAAACTTACTTGGTTCGTAAACAATGTTTAATGGCAGTTCTTCATATGAGTGACCGATACAAAAACTACACTTGACCCAATGTTCATGAGATTTACACGAGTTCACCACTGCCAATAACCTTCGAATTGATTGGAGAACTTGAATTTGATGGAACAAGAGAACGAGAACTGTTTGAGAAACTCTTGCGTATTCGAACTTAGAGAAGATGGTGAAGTGAACGAGGAGATTCTCTTTCCCTTTTTGTGTGTTTCATGGAACCATTTAGACATGTTTTGGAACGATACTCGTTCGTGAGGCGGTTTGAGTTCCTTATATGTGAATCACACGTGTCAGAGAAGGGCATGTTTGTTTCATAGAAACAATCCCTCAGGGTCTGCTTACAATTGAGTAACAATTTTCCATAGCATGACACTATGAGAGAGTTTCTTTCCAACAACTCTTAAATCTTGTAATGTTGATAAACACCCAAGGAACTGTTTTTATAAGTCTATCAAAGAATTTCAAGAGAACCCAAAGAGATTTTTGGTTCTGATTTCTTGCTTTCCAACTTCTAAGAAACAGTTTTTGCAGATAGTTCTTAGTACTGCAAAGGGAAACTCCTTTGATAAAAAGATATGTCCTAGATTCTTCATAAAAGAGAATAGTACTACTATCTTGATAGGAAGTATCAGGAATTGAGCAATGAATCAAGTCATGCTTTGAGGTGATATTCTCAGATCTCTGAGATTCAAACTCCTCTTGTAATTCGTTTAGTTTATCACAACCAATTGGATTACGCTGAGGAAGAGTATTGCTCTCACTGATTAGTAAATCAATATCAACCTCAACATAAATATTATTCATTATAACTTGATTTAGCCTATCAAGAGATTCTTGCTCTTTCTGGAGGTATAACTCAACATCAAGAGATAAGCTCTCAAGTTTCTTTTCAATTCCTGAAAATGCTTCAAGGGATTTTAAACCTATTGGAGGTTTAGATAGAATTTCTTCAACAGATTTTATTAAATCAGTCATGGAAGAGAACTATGAAATCCCTGGATCTGGTGGTGCATTTATTGAGATAGCACTACTGTCCATAGAGTTAGATCGCTACAAACACAGACTTGTAAGGTCTTGAACGTGTTTGCCTGCTCTGATACCAATTGAAAAAGCGGGGGGTCTAACAACCACACCCAATATTTCGATTAGCAATCTATATGGACAACTCCGAGTTACTTTCTAGAGAATCAACTAAACTCAATAAATAGAAAATATCTCAAGGAGTTATTATCTCAATCTCTCAATTTGATTTACTCAAGCAAATACAATCTGCGAGTCTTAATCAAAGAGAGATAACTTGGATGGTACCAAAGATCAATATCCAAGTGTCAATCAATTTAAATCAACAACCAATAAGGTCGGATATTCTAATTGATTGAACAACGCACAACCTATATTATTTCAATTATATAACAAAATATAATGCGGAAGAGAAATAACACAGACACCAGAATTTTGTTAACGAGGAAACCGCAAATGCAGAAAAACCCCGGGACCTAGTCCAGATTAAACATACATTGTATTAAGCCGCTACAGACACTAGCATACTCCAATCTAACTTCGGTCTAGACTGTAGTTGAACCCCAATCAACCTCACACTGATCCAAGGTACAGTTATGCTCCTACGCCTCTGATCCCAGAAGGATACTTCACACTTGATTCCCTTAGCTGATCTCAACCACAACCAATAGTTGCTACGACCCAAAGTCGAAGACTTTAATAAACAAATTTGTCTCACACAGAAAAGTCTATAAGGATAGATAAATTCGTCTCCCATGAATAAAACTATGAGTTTTGTTCCGTATTTTGATAAATCAAGGTGAACATGAACCAATTGATAAAACCATACTTATATTCCCGAAGAATAGATCAGCATTATCAATCACCTCATAATAAACTTAATCGACGTAGCGAAGAAGATTATTGAGGAATCACAAACGATGAGACGAAATGTTTGTGACTACTTTTATATCTTGCCTATCGGAGATAGAAATCTCACGCCAATTATTACAATTGTACTCGTACGATAGAAGATGCAAGATCAGATCACACAACTATGATAAAAGTAGTATCGGTCTGGCTTTACAATCCCAATGAATTATTTAAGTCGTTAACCTGGTTTTAGAAGAAGAAAACCAAAGGTTAAAGGAAAATTGACTCTAGCTTAGCAAACTAGTATCACACAGAATGTGTGGGGATTAGGTTTCCTAGTTTCTATAGTTCTCCCTTATATAGTCTTTCAAATCAGGGTTTGCAATCAATGTTATCTTAGTAACAAAGCATTCAATATTCACCGCTAGATGAAAACCTGATTAGATACAAGCTAATATTTATCAACCGTTAGATCGAAAACATATCTTGTTATACACACATGTACTGCACGTTTTTAGGCTTGTGAAAACCGTACCCAAACTTGTACATTAGTTGGTTCAACACTAGTTAACCAAATGGTTATCCAAATGGTTATCCAAATGATAACTTTCATATCAACCATATTCTTCTTCACCGTAACTAGTCCAAATGACTCAAATGAACTAGTTAGAGAGTTGTTCAATTGCTTATATCTTTATGTACTACACAAGACACAATTGAAGCAAAAACGATGTGATTCACTCGAATCGATTCATGAACTATAAAGCCACGGTTTGCAATAGCATTCCTTAGTTTATTAAGATAAGTTCACAAACATCGTTTTTAGACACAACCTACTCAAGTTCGCGGACTTAAATTCCTGGATGGAGTTCACAAACTCTAGCAGAAATTCTCGGGTTCGAGAACTACGCCAGTTCGCGGTCTGAACTTGTATGCTGAGTTCGAGAATCTAATGAAGGGGGCATTTCTACGGCCTCAGAAGAAGTGTCAAATGCAAGTTCTTTGGAATACGAGATATCCCAATTCCAATCTTCTTAACTTAAGCTAAAGAAAAATGCTATGTGCACCGTGAAAAAAGCCACCGCAAATGCACCGAGTGAGACATTAAAAAGGGGCCCCCTATAAATCTCTGGGTGGTGGGTCCCAGGACATTGTGAGAGCACGGTGGATTCACGGTGTAAAAACACGGTGAGTGTAGAATTGCTGTAAGCTAAATGGGTTAGAGAAAAAATTGCATCTGGTATGACAACAACACTAAAGTCTAGGGATATCCTAAACAAAGCTGAAGAAAGTATTAATCCTCATTCTCTAGGAAAGAAGCGGAACATGCCTATACCAATGAATAAATATAGTATCATAACTACGAAAATTGCCGACATACGTTTTAATCTCTGTTTTCAAGATTAAGCGGCGGATGAAACTCCTATCCGTACTGATCAGATATTTGAAATTTTGAATTTCTATCATGCTGATTCCATCACCATGTAAGAACTCTGGAAAAAATATTAATTATACCATGTGTGTGGGGTCAAACATTTTCTATGTATTCCACGTGTCCGACTATGGAAGACACAAAACTACCTTTCTTTACCTTCTAGTAGTGCTTTGTTTACCTTTTAGTGTTCTCTTCATTAGCTCTCTCCTCAGCAGGTAAACGGTAAACCCCTTAGTTTTCTCTAATTGCTTTAGTGATAACTAGATCTTAACCCGTGCCGTAACGGCACGGGATGTTTTGTCTCTAATACGATATTGTTCACATTCTTCTTGCTTCATTTTATTCGTGAGTAATTATTTTGATATTCAAATAGGTTTTGGGAAACAAAATGGGTTACCTGATCTTTTTATTTTTTACTTAAGCATGTTATTCCAATTTATTATCTGGACGGAGTAATAATGTTGTGCCAACATGAAAATAAAATAAAAAATACAGTAAATAAAAAATTTCCCCACTTATTGTTCCATCATACCATAATTTCAAACTTCAAAAAGAATATTTCATCTAACAGTACATATACCTAAACTGCCAATCCAACTCCATGATGTTTATGAATACATTTGTTCCGAAATTATTGATAATTAAGACTCTAAGGAGTGAAGCAAAAACCCATAATATTTTCCCTACTATAGATAAACGCTATTTATTTATTTTTTTGCAAATGTGAGAGTTATAAAAATGGAGAACCCTTGGCTATTGGAAGGCTGAGATATACACATGTGAGTTGAAAAAACAAACTTATAATAGTAAATCAAAACATGTGTAAGATTCTTTCTCAATCATATTGATAACATAAAATTGAAGAAATTCGTGGATAAAAAGATTTCACACCAACTATGCTAAGTATCGCATGAATGACGTTCTCACATCTAGGGTTACTCAAGTAATTTGGAGTTTTAAAGAGCATAGTCATATTGATATTTGTATCTACATAAATTCAACTAACTTTCCGAAGAAAAATTATTAGTTTCAAGGTAGAGCCGACACAAACTTCTGTCGCCTTCAATGTATACAACACACATTGGGTTTAATCGGCCTTGAAATTAAACAAATACCCCAACATTAGTCAAATAATGTCTACAAATACGGAATCGAAACAAAGTGCTAACGGGAAAAATGAGAGACTAACATCAGTTCTACAAATAAAATACCCTATATGTATCAAAGTTTGTTAACCAAACATGTATTCAAATTAAAAAGTCATCAACTTAACACAAAAATATAAAAGAACCCAAGTTAAATCAATACTTGCATAAACAAAACTTATAAGAGAATTTTGTAATTATTAAATACCTTTAAAATCACTATTAGAGATTTAATTGCATGCCTCGTTAAAAACTACGGTAGGACGAAATCACCAGATTAATCTGTAGAAATTTCACTGGATATGTAGCAATTAAGAGAAATTTACACTGGTGGTGATGCGTTCCATCTAAGTGTTGTTCGATTGATTATTTTTTTAGAAGGTTTCGGTTTTCATTGGAGAAACCGAGAGGGAGCGTTTCATTATATTCATTATCATTCAGAAATCCAAGACCAACTCGCCCTCTGCTTACGGGATCTCAATACAACCTTAGATTTATCTATTGGACGGAGAAACCTTGATACTATATATGTAGTTTTTAGTGTTATTTATTATATAACGTGACATCCAAATGTTTTTTTTCTTCTTCTTAATTTTCATGTATTTTAACCGAGTTTATATTAGCATTAAGATGATCAACCACATTTCTAATTTATAGTGTTATCCTTTTGTAGCAGCACATAATTAACATAGTCAATTACTACTCATCAAAATCGGTCAGTACCACAAACCATCAGATATCACTTCTTTCTCCACCACCACCATTTTCCATCCCTCGTAGAATATTGGGCACACTTATAACTTTTAATCTCACACGTCATGTATAAAGTTTAGATTTAACAAACTTAGGTCGCCAATCAATTTATTCAACTATATGTTTTTTATTAATACTGAAAATCATGCGTACGAACGGTTACCAAAGATAGCAGTGGTACCAAAAACAACCATTTTGTCTTATATGATTTGGTATCATCCCAAAAGTATTTGTTATCCGCCTTTTTTATCGTGTCAAAAATAACCAACTATACTTTTCACAAACAATGTTACCGTCATGTAATTTTTTATTATTATTTTTGATTCAAAAAGAAAAAACCAATACCACCGCCATTAAAACCATCCAGCGCCACTATTTCTTCCACAAAAACTAATGTTACCGCCTCCACCACTTAGTAACACCTTCCACCGCTTCCACCACTTACTTCTTCCTCTACTACCACCACCACCACTAATATCTATTGAAATAATTTTTGTCAAAATTATTATTTATTGATGGAGATATGTATTAATATTAATTAAGGGATATTTATGATGTAAAATTAATAAATCATTTATCATGAGAAATTAATGAGACATCAATTAATAAAACACTTATACTAATTAATATTTAAGTTGAACAAACCATAACCATAGATTTATCTTCTCTAGACAAATCACTTATGGTGGGTTTGGTTGTAGAATTCAAAATTTCCAGGAATTTGTAATCCCATAGGATTGCAAATTCTGGGATTCATGCATATCCCTCGCATGTTTGGTAATTGAGTTTGAGATTCCGAGGATTCATAAAAATTTCTTGTGTTAAAGTCCATGTATTGTTTGGCATTGCCCTAAGAAGCTTAAAATTGTATATATATGGGATTTGGACTAAAATAAAGTGAGTCTATAAATCCCCTGAGAAGTTTCCCAGCAAATCTTAGGGGGGGGGGGTCGGACTCCATATGGAGGATTTGCTGGAAAAGTGAATCCCGTCGGAAACGTAATTTTATGGATTTTGGAAACCAAATGTAGCGAGGGAAACATAAGTCCACCAAATCCCCTGGACCCATGAATCTCATCTTTAAAATTCTATATCCAAACCCACCATTATACTAATTAATAAAATACTTATACTAATTAATATTTAAGTTGAACAAACAACCACTGTTGATTTATCTTTTCTATAAATTCCAACCAAGGTGGAACAATGGTTAGAAGCCACTCTTATGACACAATAGGTCATGAGTTCGAACATCCCCGTTATAATTTTTGAAATTTCATATCTTGACTTGAACCACAACCTTTGATTAATCTTTGCTAAGGATAAATTCTGACCACCACTCATATAGGCAAAGTTAGCTAAACTCTGCTTTATACTATTGATAACTTATTTATTTGATCAGTAAAAAATTTGATGTTGACAAGTTTCGAATTCATCTTACCGGTATCATCACCTAATGGCTTTATTTACCGTACTACAATGACGTCAGCTACACAACCCCATACCAGCCATATTCAAGTCCCATGAATTAATCAAACAATTTAGATTGTTTTCACGCTTCTATTATTTCAGAAAAATAAATAAATTGAGCTTCATAGAAAATCCCCACGTATAATAAAAGATGCACTCTCTGTAGCTTAATCTATTTCCCATAAATTTTCACCAGTAATGCTATCCTGAAGACTGATGCGACGGGAAGAAATGGCATTGAGAAGCGTTGCTGACTTAACAGTTAGGTTCCGGAAACCCAGGCCGAATGAACATTCCTAAAAGAGACGATTTGAACCACTGACACGTAATCTTCGGCACAAGGGTCAACCAGTAACATCCAGAACTGAAAGCAGAATGTAATAGCTCGACCTTATAAGGCTCTTTAGAGACTCGACTACAAGGGTCCAAGAAAACGGATGCGCGCGCTAACGCGCAACGGCTTTATAGGTAGGAGCCGTTGCTTGTTGACTCCATATTTTTCCTTTGAATCATTCGAAGCAAAGCATAGTGAAGAGCTGGGCTCGTTTCCTCTTGTCTCAAAGATTCAGGAATGAAAAATACATCCTTATTAAATAAAGAAAGTGGGCTAACAACCGAGAAGCTTCTTCTGGATCTCAGCCCTACGCCTTTCAAACAAGAAAAGCAGTTCTGGTTCGTACTTCACGGACGGTCTCATTGATGCACTTATACTCCGGGCGCGTTTCTCCATAAATAAGTACTTCCAGCATTTTGATTTACAGCAAGAACTCATATGTCTATATGAGGGACCCGTAGGAGGCTGCCCTACCGATGGAATCTCTAATGGCAACCATGTATGTCCGATGGCACCTTGCTCCGATCTGAGTTATGCAAGAAGGATATCTCCCATGGTTCTTTCCGGATGTGCTTGATGCCCCCCCCCCCCCCCCACCGTGGTATGCGGTAATAAGACCACCAAGAGCCTAAGGATTCTATAATATGTGATTAGGCCCTACCTTGAATGTTCATCAGCAACGGCCTCCTGCGATAGGCCCTTGACGCGACTCGAGTGTATGCGAGAGGCTCTTGATGTCCCCAGACTACTCTTCAGGTCAACAGCTCCCAGCCACATAGTATCAGCGTTAGATCAAACTTTCTTCTCTTATGAGTTTACTTGACTTATTTAGTGATCAAAGGATGAGTTATTTAGTGATTCATTAACATTATGCCTATTCTTCCTAACGAAATGCCTGAAAGTAGGATTTTTGGCAAACAATAATCACTTAAGTAATACAATTCCAGTGTACCATCCTCTTTCTCATTTCGAGGAAAAGGTTCTGCCTTCTCTTTGACATGGAAAGCAAGAGCCTTTGGAAAAGCCATGCGAACCCGCATTGATGGTTACCTTGACCAACCTCATTAAGACCTTTCCTACGGGCTTTCACCCCGAGTTCCCTTAACGTAGCCAATGTATGCTGTAAGAAGCCTACAACGTTTCCACCTTCGAAATAACCTCCGTTATGCATTCGTTTGGCCTCATGGGGAATATCGACGAAAAAAGGGGGAATCAAAGAGGGAGGCTTATTGAGGTTCCCATCAAAGCAGGCGAGCGAGGAGCAACAACTGCAGCTATTCACTCGTTTACTTGTTAGCTATGGTAATTCCACACATTTGATTTCAGGGAAGATAAGGTTTTGAAAGAACGTAGTAAGTGTTGAACGAAGTTTCCCTTGTCATGAGACCACTATCTATGCATGTCTTTTCCGCCTGGACTCTCAATCTTTTGCTTCTCGGGAATGCTGATTTTGGGAGGCCGACAATTTTTCTGGATAGGTCGAACTATTGGAAGCAAATAGAAAAGGAAGACCTAGTGAGATCAAAGAAACTAGCGGACCCCGTGATTGTTTAGTTTGAGACCCGTTCCCTATATCGAGATATAGGAAGGCTGCCCGGTCCTTCGAACCGGGTATACTTATGGCATCAACGGAAGGATCGGAACCACATTCGTAGGCCGACAATTTTTCTGGATAGGTCGAACTATTGGAAGCAAATAGAAAAGTTTAGGATGCGTATGGCCAAAACCTTTGATATTGAATCTCCAGGTGGGGTAGGCTCGAGAGAAAGAGTTGAGGAGAAAACGGAGAAGTTGCATTGGAATCGAGAAAGGTTAGTTCATAATTGCGTAAAAGGAGTCGATGTTACACGGCATTCGAATCTTTAACTCGTTCGATGCCTAGCAAGGGAACTGGTGTGAGCTTCTTTTCCTAGGTCTTGATCCGATAAGTCGCAGATTCTTACACTAAGGGATGGGCTATCTATCTATGTAATTGCAATCTATTCATGTAATTTCCAATATATAACTTGAAGACGAGCGCTCGTCGCTATTTATCTCTCTACTTTCGATTGTGCAACACCAACAGAGTTCTACTTCTTCCATTCAGTCACTCAGGACAGCACAGCGGTTCATACAGTCTACCTTAGATAGGAAGGACTTCAAACGAAATAACTAACGGGTTTAGGAGGCCCAGTCATTATAACCTATTCTGACAAAACAAGTTACCTTATTATATGACATTACTAGAGGGGTTACGTTACATGTAGTGGAATCTAGTCTTTACAATTCATCTGATCCAAGCTAGCCAACTCGGCCAGTCAAGAATCGCTTAAAAGATAGAGCTATGAACCAGTTGCCTAAAAGCCATAGTTGCGTGTTCTCTTTCTCGAAACAGATTTAGTACAAGGAATGTCTCATTTTTCGATCCGAATCTCGACAGTCATGTCTCTCTTAGATTCTTCGGTCAAAATAAAATAGAACTCCATTCAATTCTACATGGAAACGGAGTTTTGCGAATTCTGGGAAATTAGATATTCTACGATCCTTGCTTCCCGGCATCTGCCCTGGGTAGCGATCTACTTGTGTTAAACTGACACCTCACCCTTATAAGCTAAGCACACAATATGAAACCTCGACACTTTATTAAAGAAGCCTCACTAAGCACTTGATCAAACTAAAAATTGAGTTCTCTGCCCCCTTGGCCTTCTTCTGTCTCCCGCCTGACACATTTTGAGACGCAGTGATACCTGATTGGCTCAAAATCAATAGTTGTAGAAATAATTGCTTGCATTCAAAAAATCACGCGGGAAAAAGCAAGCGTCTTCTACCTCTCCCCGATCAAACTTCCCGTGGGACCCTCTCCTTTCAGTCGAGTCTCTAAAGAGCCTCGCCTTAAATTCGTACTTACATATGATAAAAGATGATGGAAATTGAACAAGATTAGGAATGCCACCATTAAAGCAAAATTGAGTAATCGCTTCTGGGAAGGTCCACTAGAAATAGCATCTACATCCATCTGTGTTAGAGATATAGAACTAGATTCTTGGAAGATTCCCATACCTTCGATCATGAACCACGTTTCTTAGATTCCATGTTAGGGACTAGACCTAAGATTGGAAGTAAGAGATACATAAGCAGACTGCTCAAGCTGACTAAACCCTATTAGTATACCAAGTAATCCTATACTTTACGACCTAAGAACATCCCACCTTGCTTCAGTATCAACACTAAACTTCGGCATTTCACGCTCACTAGCTCTTGCTTTACTAACCAGCTGGCAGAAATTCCGATACTGAGTGTTGGTTGAAATATAAGAAAAAGAGTTGCCAGGAGTTTCAATATAAGGATTGGGGCAGCTAGGGGGTACGTTAAATAAAAGAAATTCGTTTCTTAATTAAAAAGAGAGCCTTTCCGGGCATTTGACTCTAATGGATGGGGAAAAGTAGGGGATTATTACAATAGCTGGGTATGTTGGATTTCTTGTTTAGGCTCATCATATGTTTACTGTGGGCTTAGACGTTGATATGCGTGCCTACTTCACGGCAGCTACCATGATCATTGTTGTCCCTACTGGAATAAAAATCTTTAGTTAGATCGAAACTATGTGGGGAGGTTCGATACAATACAAAACCATCATTGTGAAATTCCAGAAAGTGAGTTGGTCCCTTTTGACTCATAAGTATTCCCCAACATTCATTCTTTTAAAGCCCTCTGCTCTGATTCACCTAGGCGGTTGGCCCAAAAGAGAAGATAATTGGGGGTCATTCGAGAGGTCTTGGTAGTCTTAAGAAAGGTTCGAGTCTAATTATCATATCACACTAAGAAGTGACTCATATAGAAATATTCCGAACTAGGCGAGAACAAACCTACTTAGATATTATAAGGGCGAGGTTTTATCCGCCAACGCTTTGTTCCCGGCCCAGGCGCCTACTTCCTTGACGGTCCATATCCAACGCCGACTTTATTCCGATGCATTAGGTTCGAGACTTACTGGAGGACTCAGCTAGGCTAGTTTGTTTGACTGATGCATGAATTGTGGGAACCTATTCTAGAGTCTGGAAAGTACCTTGACCCATTTATTAGCTGAATGTGACTGATTGATTAGTATTTTTCTCGTCATAAACCGGCACGTTCTTGATATGATGAAACTTGATTCAAAGCTAAAAGCCTCAGAAAACTAGGCACTTTAGAGATCCAGTTGAGACAGTGTTTTTCAGACACGATGCAAATATCAGACTCTTAGGCCCGTATTCGGAGTTTCCTCGGGGTTGGTAAGGAAAATTTTGGGCTAGGGAGGTGGCTCGGGTGAACCATATTA
Organism: Papaver bracteatum; assembly: GCA_023529315.1. Classification (NCBI taxonomy): domain Eukaryota; kingdom Viridiplantae; phylum Streptophyta; class Magnoliopsida; order Ranunculales; family Papaveraceae; genus Papaver; species Papaver bracteatum. The sequence continues at coordinate 404,244 of JAJJWX010004466.1, read as the reverse complement.
TACCATCAAGTTGAGGAGGACACATTTATACCGAATTCAAAGCTGGCTGCGCGCAGAAGTAGTTGTACCGCATATCTTTGCTTATAGAGCTCTGTAGGTTTTCGTCTAATCTGTTCTGTGGAATGCATGACTTGCAAATAGTTATAGACTCTCTTTTTCGGCATGCATCTGAGTGGGAGGGGCTACCTGGTCGTTCAAATCAGACCTCTATTTTAGTCCAACGAGAAGGAGTTTACTAGGCAACTCAACGGTAAATCTAGTCCCACTGAGAAGCATGGGATGAAGAGGTTGGATCAATTCATAAAGCATGAAAGGTATTAGGATCTGATCTAAAGTTAGGGGGCACTACATACCAAAAGGTTCTAAGAAGGAAGGCGCATTAGAGTCTATAAGCAACCCAGCCAAGAGCAAAGAGAATGCATTGGATGGATGCCCGGGCATTGAGAAGGAAGGACGCTTTCAGAGGCGAAAGGCCATGGGGAGATACAAGTGCTGCATGGCTGTCGTCAGCTTGTGTCGTGAGATGTTTGGTTAAGTCCTATAACGAGCGAAACACTCATTTTGTGTTGCTGAGACTTAACGGTTCACCAGGGCCTCTTTTCTCCTCCCTTTTCTGCTCACTCGTACCGCAGGTCGCCCGAGATAGTCTTACTAATTACGCGCCTTTGTTTTCTGCTTCGCCGGGAAGGTGGTTGCCACTTCTTTATTCTAGTAGTTTTCTGGAAGAGAGGGACCGAGAATTCTAGATTCTTCGTAGTGGCTATTGGTAAGTGATACGGGTCTGGGCTTGGGAGTTAATACGAACTATATGGCTGAAATATATGCAGCTATTTCAGGCCTTGAATGGTCAGTGTAGTGGGGTTTCAGAAGAGTGTCTCAGCCCGGTTTAAAGGGCATTCACAGGCCCTATTGTTAATAAGCCCCTAAAAAACTCATTTATAAGAGAAGGTTCTTTCTAATGGGACAGCGGGGCAGTCGTTACACCATTCGTGCAGGTCGCTACTTATGCGACAAGGAATTTCGCTACGTTAGGACAGTTAGAGTTACTGCCGCCCAGCCTGCTTCTTATGACACTGACTGGCTAAGGCAGCCATTGAAAAGTGACTGAAACACCAGAAACGGAGACTACCCGAGCTAATGATAGAGGCAAGAACACTTTCCACTTTTGACAGCTATATGATTCCAGAAGATGATTCAGAATTGGGTTAATCACGTTTATTAGAAGTGGACAATAGAGTGGTAGTTCCAGCCAAAACTTATATACGTATTATTATCACATCTGCTGATGTACTTCATAGTTGGGCTGTAATAATCTGATATAGGATTTCCTCCGGGACACGGCTTTTATTTGAAAGAATTCCTCGATACCCATAGTCTGACCTTAGCAGTCATCTCTTTTGATTCAAGAAGAACGACTTCGTTAGGATTCGGAACTTGATGCAATTCTTCTTGAATAGCCTCAATTCTCTTTCGCCGTTGAATCAGATGGGGACAAGGAGTTTGGTCCCTCAAAACCAGAGGAGCTCTCTATATGATATAGATTTTGCCTACGTAAAAGGGGTGCTTTAGATCGGGAGTAACCACTACACTAGTGAGAGGGCTCAATGGGAAGGACAAAGGAAAGAGCGATGCCTACTCATTCGTCATGGTAGAGAAGAAAAACGGCTAAGGGATCCGACGAAGGAGGATGCTTCTTCTTTTGTTCCTTCCTTGTGGGATTCCCCCTAGCTTGTAAGATCTGCTATTGATTTTTTCTTCCTTCTTACAGCAACCGTTGACTTCCTCTAATGAGCGAGGAAACTTCGTTCGAACGAACCCGTTCTTAAACATAACTCGACTCAAGATAAGAACGCGAATGAACTCGTATAGAAAGAGAGATCGGCTAGAGAATAAGAGGAAGGAAAGCTCAAAGTCTTCTTCTCAAAAGATAATAAAGCGGGGCGCTAAACCACTGCTGAAAACGCTCTCCTTACCATAATGAATGCTATGAGCCAGGAGGCTCCGAGCAGACGATCTTGGCTTAGAGAGATGTGCCTTTTAGCTTGTTATCGCTTTTTAGGTTCTTGCTCTGGTTTCAGTTCCATATGGGGATGAATCCACTCAAATCATAAGAGAAGAAAACTTCAATCGTACGCCTCTGGTCCCACCATTTTTAAGGAAACTCTCCTGGTAAAGGAAGGAATCAGCTGAGACTGAAGAAGCAGTTAGGTGTAAACCGGGTCATGGGACTATTCCTTTTCAAAAAGCCTCCTAGAACACTCGAGAAATCCAATCGTCAAAAGCCATCGGAGAAGCCTTTTACTTCATAAGGTTCACTTTAGACCTTTCACATGAGGGCAGACTCACTTATACCCTACAAATAGGCTCATTCTAGTCTCCCCAAAAAAATTCGGGATCCCACCACATAGAAAAACATGAGATCCCAAAATATTGTCCAGCTGTGATACACACACAATGGTTTTACACCGAGAGGGATCTGATGGTCCAAAATTTTGCGTGCATAACATCTGGAGGGGGTGGGCAGGCGTGGGTCCCACCTCCCTCTCACACAATTCCCACGGTGACCATCACGGTACTCCCTCTTCGGTTCATCTATACTTTCTGAAGATTGTCTCCCGGGAATTTTCTAAGAACTAGGGTCATACCTTTGCACAACAACCAATACAACTTCATTAACTATTGTCTCTTTAATCACATTACTAGATTTTGTGCTAACCATAATTTTGATTTGGTAAAGCTCGGCTTCGCCTCATCCCGTCCCAATGCATGCTTGGCTCAACTTCGCCATGCCCCATTCCAATGCATGCTTGTAAAACTTCGCCTCGCCCCGATCGCGATGCATGCTTGGCTCGGCTTCGCCTCGCCCTGTCCCGTCCAGATGCATGATTAGGATATTTGATTTGGTAAATGGATCGGCTTCGTCTCGCCCCGTCCAAATGCATGCTTGGCTCGGCTACACCTTGCCCCGTCCAGATGCATGCTTAAGATTATTTGGGAGTACCAAGTACATAGTTGCGGCCAACCTGTCTGTTGTAGTGGCAGAGTTAGGCTCGTCTTTTTATTTGATTTGGAAAAGCTCGGCTTCGCCTCGCACTGTCCCAATTTGATTTGTTGTGGCTCAACTTCACCTCTCTACGATTTGTGAAGAACAAATGAATATCACTCACATGCCAGTAATAGCTGCCGCCATCCTTTCCTACACATTAAAATCAGAAGGAACTTGGTAGTGAATCATCTTATTAGGATTGACTAAAAACTAAAACTTCATTCCATAGTAGTTCATTTCTCAAAATCATTAACACCTGGATGTGAAAATTTCATATTAATTTGCTTTGTCAGATGTATCAACATCAATCGATCCATCAATTTAATAAGGGAAACCTAACTAACTACATCCAATCATCATAAAGTTGATTAGCCGACATTTTTATTTCTTAAACCTTTATGCACATCATTCACCATTCACCATCATGCGATTGAAATTATTCCCTAAAGTAAAAAAAAACTAGAGGCACACACATTTCTCTTATATTATTTCTTAAACAACTAATTTGTTAAGCATCTTTTTCTTTTAACCATATTTTTGATTTGGAGTGACGTGGCTTCGCCTCGCCTCGTCGTGATTTTTTTATTAGGTATCGTGGGGCTTTTCCCCGCCCGTCGTAGCAAATTTTGGATTAGGTGTGGCTCGGCTTCGCCTCGCCCCGTCCCAATGCATACGTAGAATTTTTAATTTTAATTTTGTGTGGCTAGGCTTCGTCCCACCCCGTCCCAATGAATTTTTGATTTGGTGTCAATGCATGCTTAGGATTTTTGATTTAAGGTGGCTCGGTCTCCCGTCCTTTTCTTAGATGAATTAAATCGAGATGAATTAAACCTTCTTCACCTTCTTTTAGATTAACTTCTACCCTGATTTAAAACCTTTTTTTCAAACAAATTTTTGAGGTTAAAAATATATTTAAGAACACATTTTTAAAAGCACAAATATTATAACTCCACATCTGTATACTCTAAGCTTGTTCTACGGACAATGTCCTCATCCACCCCATTTCAATACAACAATGGGAACCCCATTGGCAATCGGTAAATGTATACGCGGATGAGCCTATTCAAATAAATCATGATAGAGGTGTCTTTTGCCCGTTAATCATATTTGATTCTTATAAAATTATTGGCACTACAATAAATCTTAGTCACTACATAAATATCAAAATCGAAAGTGCTATGAACTTCAAATTAAATCTTCCGGTCAAAAAGGTACATGATGTCATGAATAAAGATAATAAGCATTTACTATTACCTTAATTTCCCTTTTGTCAACAGATTCAATATATTTTCGGCATCAAGAGAATGACCCCTTGCTCCACTCAGTAGGTGAGCCTCATTAGTAAAGATTATTACATTTCCTCACTTTTCATTTATCATCGACCACAGCTATTAGCCTTTCGTCGAATTCTCCATGATAAGTCATTCTTCGAAATCTACGGGATAAGTCACTTCCAATGTTAAGCGATGCCATATCAATCGAAATAATCCAGAAATAGTTGAATCTAATGTCCTTTTCAAGATTGGTAACATAAATGATAACAACAATCAAGCGGCTATGACATTTTAACCTTTCAAAGTACCCAAAATTTATATAGTGTGTTCAGTTTAAGGATTAGATTGCGCTATTCTGAAATGATGGGTACATGACGTAATTAAGTTGCCTCTCCAATAAATTGATAAAGGATTTGTTTATCAAAAAGAAGGAGAAAAGATAATGTACCTTGTGAAAATAGGACGGTGGAATAGGGAGATATACATAAAATCTCAAATAGGATTGTGGAAGCCACATCCATGACAAACCAACTTGTCGGGTACCTGCAGAAGCATATGTAGACATTTTAAGATTAATTCTACATAGGTTATTTGAGTACTTAAACACTGTTGTGATTTGTAGTATTTGAGTATCCGCTCTTAGAGTGCATCAGTGAATAGTTAATTCCCACTTGACATATATGTATAATGCAATGAATTCCCACTTAAAAGTCATTTAATTACATTAATTGAAGTAAAACTCAAGAAACGACAGTATATTATTAAAAGAATTGGCAAACCTTGTACATAAACATTTTATCAGGAGGCTCAAGGACTTGTTCATAACTTATTTTAATCGCACCCTGAATAAATGAGAATAGGCGTGACAGAAATATAAAGAGCCTACTCTAATGCTCCTTTGGTTCCCCTCTAGCAGTTGGAGAGATGATGGGGGCGTCAACATGTGATAAAGGAGCCACTGACTTCCAAGATGTGTTTACTCCTACGACAGGAGATCCATTTGAATAGGAATCAAAATAGACTAACATCAGAAAAATATTAATTGGCGACTCTTATATTCAGCTGAAATCAATGAGGAAATGATGAGTGTGTAAATAATTCATACCAGCTGCAAAGCCTTGAGCAGCAAAAAAACATTGAGCATTTGGTAGGCCTAGAAAAGTTACCTACAAACTATACTGCAAGTGCACAGTGTCGACAAGCAACACAGGGAAAGCACAGGTCGAACCACAGAGACTTGGGCAGTGTTGAGTTGTTTCTTTAGGCAGACTGGACTGATTTGTTGAGAGTAACCAAAAAGGGAGTTTGTGTCGATACGACTGAGAAGTTGGTTGCTAAACAAAGCTATGAGACTATAACCAAAACAGAAATAAAGATGCAATGCGAGCAGAAAACAGTCAAGTAAAGGATACTAATGCAGTTGAATTCACTACCTAATCTATGATAAATTGTTTTAGTTTCAAATTATGTTCTTGTCCCTTTGTAATGGACACCAGTGAAGGTTCAAGCCTGCTGTTTAATCCAGGGTAATTTTAGGTTGGAGAGCTTAATTTCAACTAAGGTATTAATCCCTAGTATTAGTTGTCTGATTAAGGTATAACTAATCACAGACTAATTAATTCAATTAAGCATAAGTTGGAGCATTCAATTGCATAAATTCTAACAACCTAGGATGCAGAACATGCTAAGTGAAATTTATGTGAAAGGATGCTCTAGATTAAACCATCCTTACTCTATGAAATATAACAAGAACAATATTGAAAACAAGAACAGACTAGCAGTAAATTAATAACTTCATCTCTTCCATAGCAGAATTGTTTAGAACATGATTAATGTTGGAAAAAGAAATATACTGAATTTAAAACATGAAACTTAGTACAAATTGCACCAGTTATTCCATCACACCCTTTCCTTTACAACTACCTCTCTAATTTATACAAAATTCTCCCCATTTCTTCAACCCTAATTTCAACGAATTTCAAAATAGAAAATTCGTATTTTTGTTGCTTTTGAGAACTCATCACTTTGTGTTCTTCAATTGTCCCCTGCTGCTGCACGTTCTTCTCCCACGCCTCTGCTTTCTCTTTTCCCACGCCTCTGCTTCCTCTTCATCCACTAACTGATGTCGAATCTGTTGTGATCTTGAGAAATTGACCTAGATTCATTCCTGCAGTTTGCAGGAATCAAAGCATAGGGCTTAACAAATTGGGTATGAAGGAAAGTATAGAAAATTCTCACGTGGGATGTCAGGGGATATGGGTGATGAGAAAGAAGGAGAAAGGTGGTCGAGTGAAGGTGGTGGGAGTTTTCGAGCGTGGATAGAAAGTATGGGTTATGCAAAGATGATGGTGGTGCAGTCGGGCGTGTAGGAGAAAGGGGTAGACGGCTAGAATGTGAGGCGGATGCTTCTAATGTTGATGCATCAAGTGAAGACGTCGTAGGATGCAGCAGCTTGACTCGATCCAACGGTTCAGGATGGTGGCGGGTTTGGATTCGGGTATGGGCTCGGATATGGGTATCTCAAGCCCATGTAGTTGTAAACAGGTTGCAACCGATACGCACGCGGGCTGCAACTTCTCTTCCACAACCGCTAGTCTCCTATTTTCTGCTCTTTTGGCTCCTCAATTCATCTAAGCTTTATTTAGTACCTAAAAATACAAAATTAATTAGTACAAATATTTATTCTTGAAAACACAGAAAATACAGAATCTGGGATAATATATGATTTTAAAGCGCAAAAGATGAGTTAAATGCCAATAGAAATATGTAGAAATATGCACTATTTGGAACTCATCAAATACCACCTAACCTGAATTTTACTTGTCCTCAAGTGAAACAGAAATTAAGAAATCCTAACTATACCACTGTCGCTGGTCTCTCGAATGCATTTAGCGTATGCACTAAGCCTTTAAACCCCTAGGTGTCCCTAGTGGACGAGTTGTAGTCTCGTGAGGGCCTACCAGAGATGTACCCACAAAACCTTCTCCAACTTCAGAGCGTAAAAGAGTCCCAAGCGTCCAAGGAGCTATGAGTACATAGAGTTTCTGCATGCTAGTAACACAAGTTAGAACTACCAAAGAATGCATTCTCATCCTTAAGAGTTGAGCGAGAAATAACCATACCATATGAAAGAATTCGGGTTCGAGAATAATCACAAGCCTCGACTTCTGCCTCACTAATAGGGTTTTATGATAATTGCACTCAAAAAGATCGTTTTTTTAGTTTCTCATGTGTGCAGACAGGAATAAAGAGAGAAATCCTGCACACGTTGATGGTGGGAAGGAAAACCTTCCGAAATAATTTCTGGAGACTCCACAGAATTGTGAACAAAAAGAATCTTTTTCTAATGATCTCTAAGAAAGGAAATTAACCATTAGCAAGGATGGGAGTACTCACTTACCTTCACATCTGATCGGAAATCAACATCACTCTCACAGCATCCATAGAAATGTCTTCAATCTTCGGTCTTCGGCTGTTGATGATGAACTTCTGAACTTCTCAAAAACTTGACAATTTGTAACTTTTCTCTTCAATTTCCTTGTTGCTTGGAATTTTCTTCTTGAATTCTTCTTCTTTACCATGGTGGTATAAAAACTAAACTAAGAAAATGAACTATTTTTTTATTTTTTTTTGAAAACATGAAATGAAAATAACAACAAAAACAATGAAATTACTAACTCCATGGATGAAGGACTTTATCACTCAATTCTTCACAACTTGTATTGTCTTGATTTCATAAACTTCACTAATTCTCATCTTATTTTCTTTTCTTTTCTCTTGTAAAATACCTCTTCAAATGTGTATAGAATTCTGCTCTTTGTACTGTATCTTCACTTGAATAAGACTTTTTTTTTCTCTTGAATTGTTGCATGTAAACCTTGGACTAATTCTGATGTTGCTCTGCTCGTTGATGATGATGTATTTCTATGGATCTGTTGATGTTGTTGAGAGAGAGAGAGAGAGTGATGCTAATTGCTTATCGAACTACAAGAAGGAGTTTTCATCTTTAGACGTCACCCTCATGATTGACAAAATTAACACTCAAGAGATCAAAAATAGTGCTAAAGTGGTGCGAAGTTGGGTAGCTAACCATTCCTACCCGGAATTGACGTACGGTGACACACACTCTAAAAGATTTTTTTTAGAAAGTCACAAAAATTGAAGGTCGGTGCCTCGCTTGTTGTAAAAATGGGTAGTCTCCACTAAGGGTGATCACAATTCTACTACCAAATATCTTTGCAGCACCTAATTCACTCTCCGGCATGGTTAAATCCAACTTTAACGCTCTAATCAACTAAGAAACCCGATTGTGTTCTCCAGTACTTCCAAGTTCAGTTATTTCGGTCAGACTCTATATGTAAACATAGCTAGAAGCATGCTAGTGACTCTAAGATCTCTAAAAGTTGGAGGTTTTATGCAAATATTTACAAATTTTTTTGATTTTTTTTTTTTTTTTATAAAAGACTAAAAACTCTATATGCAAAACGCACCCCCAAACCTAAATTTAACATTGTCCTCAATGTTTCAACAGATGATAAGAACACATACCAAGAGAACAAGGCAGAGGAGATTTAAAGGAAAGAGATTACCAGATGCAAAAGGGTGGTGCTAACCATAATTGAATGAATGCTTTGAAAGCAAACAATATGAGCGCAGGACAAAAAGTTTGGTTAGCACACATAAAAACTATGCAAAAAGAAAAGGAAAAGGGAAAGAGAGTGGATTTTTAGTCCATATGTATGTACACAGGTGAACTAGCTTAGTCCACATAGACGGGGTCTTCCAAGTCTACGGTATCATCTTCTGGTGGAAGATGCTCCAGAAATGGTTTCAATCTCTGACCATTGACCTTGAAGATGTTCTTGTTTGTTGGGTTTTCGATTTCAACAGCTCCATGGGGAAAAATAGTACATACAAAGAATAGACCTGTCCATCTAGAACTTAATTTACCTGGAAAAAGGTGCAAACGTGAGTTGTACAATAGAACTTTCTGGCCTGGAGTGAATGACTTGCGCAAAATGCGCTTGTCATGGGACACCTTCATTCTATCTTTGGACATCTTTGAACTGTCATAAGCATCATTTCTCAGTTCTTCCAACTCATTGAGTTGGAGTTTCCGTTGTGTACCTGCCTTATCAAGAGAAAAGTTAAGCTTTTTAATAGCCCAATATGCACGATGTTCAAGTTCAACAGGTAAATGGCAAGCTTTGCCATACACAAGTCTGTAAGGGGACATACCAATGGGAGTTTTGTATGCAGTTATGTAGGCCCACAAAGCATCATTTAAACGTAAAGACCAATCTTTCCTAGAAGGATTAACAGTCTTTTCAAGGATATGCTTAATTTCCCTATTAGAAACTTCTACTTGGCCACTGGTCTAGGATGGTAAGGTGTTGCTACCTTATGAGTGATTCCATACTTGCGCACAAGTGATTCAAAAGGTCTATTGCAAAAATGACTACCTCCATCACTGATTATTGCTCTAGGTGTTCCAAAGCAAGAGAAAATGTTTTCTTTAAGAAAAGAAAGAACAACTTTATGATCATTTGTTTTGGATGCAATGGCTTCTACCCACTTAGAGACATAATCAACATCAACAAGAATGTATAACTTACCTTCAGAGTTAGGAAATGAACCCATGAAATCAATACCCCACACATCAAACAGCTCAACAATCAAAATGGGTTGTAAGGGCATCATGTTTCTTTTAGAGATACTTCCTAATTTCTGGCATCGGTCACAAGCAACACAAAAAAGCATGGCTATCTTTAAACAATGTTGGCCAGTAAAAACCACTCTGCAAGATCTTTGCAGCAGTTTTCTTGGCACTAAAGTGGCCTCCACATGCATGGTCATGACAGAAAGAGATGACATCCCTTTGTTCAGAATTTGGGATGCATCTCCTAATGATTTGGTCTTGGCAGTACTTAAATAGATATGGGTCATCCCAAAGGAAATGTTTAACTTCAGCCAAGAATTTAGAACGGTCTTGTTTAGAACAATGCAAAGGCATTCTACCTATAGCAAGGTAGTTCACGATATCATCAAACCACGGCATTTCAGATACACACATTAATTGTTCATCAGGAAATGACTCTCTAATAAGCACGGATTCATCAGGGAATTCAATATTCAATCTAGACAAGTGATTAGAAACAACATTTTCCGACCCTTTCTTATCTCGAATTTCGAGGCTGAACTCTTGTAACAAGAGTATCCATCGAATTAGACGAGCCTTAGCATCTTTTTTAGACAAAAGATATTTCAATGCATCATGATCAGAATATATGATGATTTTAGACCCTATCAAATAAGATCTAAACTTATCTAATGCAAACACAACATCTAGCAACTATTTCTCAGTTGTTGAACAATTCATTTGAGCATCATTAAGTGTTTTAATAGCATAATAGATCACATAAGGGAGTTTGTCTACTCGCTGACCTAAAATAGCTCCTACAGCATAGTCAGACGCATCACACATAATTTCAAATGGTAAGGTCTAGTCGGGTGGTCTGACTATAGGGTCAGATGTAAGAAGAGCTTTCAATTGCTCACATTCTTACTTACAAGAATCATCAAATACAAATGCAACATCTTTTGCAAGAAGATTACACAAAGGTCTTGAAATTTTACTAAAGTCTTTGATGAATCAGCGGTAAAAACCGACATGGCCTAAGAATGATCTTATGTCCCTCACAGAACGAGGTTAAGGCAAGTGTTGAATGAGATCAACCTTGGCTTTATCTACTTCTATGCCTTTTTCCGAGATGATATGCCCTAGGACAATGCCTGAATCAACCATAAAATGACATTTTTCCCAATTCAAAACCAAATTCTTTTCCTTACACCGAATCAGCACACGAGTAAGATGATGCAAACATTTATCAAAAGAAGACCCAAAGACAGAAAAATCATCCATGAAAATTTCAAGAAACTCATTTATCATGTCTGAAAATATACTTATCATGCAACGTTGAAAAGTAGCGGGTGCATTACACAACCCAAAAGGCATACAACGATAAGCAAATGTTCCATAAGGACAAGTAAATGTAGTCTTATGTTGGTCTTCGGGTGCTATGTGAATTTGGTTGTAGCCTGAATATCCATCTAAGAAACAATAGTACCTATGTCTCGACAACCTTTCTAGCATTTGGTCAATGAAGGGCAGGGGGAAATGGTCTTTCTTTGTTGATGTGTTCAATTTCCTATAGTCAATACAAACTCGCCACCATGTGGTCACACGGGTGGGGACAAGCTCATTCTTTTCATTTTGAACTACAATAATGCCCGACTTTTTGGGTACCACTTGAATGAAACTGACCCACTTGCTATCTAGAACTGGGTATATGATACCCGCATCAAGCAATTTCAGAATCTCACCCTTAACAACATCTCTCATATTTGGGCTAAGTCTCCTTTGCATTTCCCTATATGGTTTAGTGTTTTCTTCAAGATTTATATGATGCATGCAAATTGTGGGACTTATACATTTAAGGTCTGAAATGGTCCATCCTAAGGCCTCCTTATGCTCTTTAAGCACTTCTAAAAGTTTATTTTCATGTTCCGTGTCTAAACATGATACAATAATCATAGGCAAAGTATCAGAAGGACCTAAGAAAGCATATTTAAAAGTATCAGGTAATGGTTTCAAATCAAGCTTAGGTGGTTTAACAAGAGATGGGGCAGATTTGGAATCATAGAGTGGAAGTGGTTCCACTGCAGTCTGCCATTTAGCAATATCCATGGGTGGAACAGATTCAAGCAAAGAGTGAATTTCACCAATGTATTTAGACTCAAAGAGATCTAAGTCAAAGTTATCTAAACATGCTTGCAAAGGGTCCACTGATAAAATATCAGGCAATGAGTCTCGGATCAGACTCTCAATCATGTTAATCTCATGCAAATCAGTATTATCACAATCAATGGGATGTTAACTAGTGTTAAAAACATTCAGTTCTACCGTCATTTTACCAAAAGATAATTTCAACACTCCATTACGATAGTTTATGATAGCATTGGACGTAGCCAGGAAAGGACGTCCTAAAATAACAGGAATGTGATTATCTGGGTTTTTCATAGGTTGAGTATCTAAGACGATGAAGTCCACATGAAAGAAAATTTTATCAACCTTGATTAACACATCTTCAACAATGCCAAGAGGAATTTTCACAGATCTGTCCGCTAATTGTAGCGTAACAGGAGTGGGTTTCAGCTCCCCAAGACCTAACTACACATACACAGAGTATGGCAATAGATTCACACTTGCTACTAAGTCTAGTAAAGCCTTTTTGACCACATGGTCGCCTATGGTGCATGTGATTGTTGGAAAACCTGGGTCCCTAAACTTAGGTGGAATCTTGTTTTGAATTATGGAAATTACCTGCTTAGTGAGAAAAGCACGCTTATGCACATGAAGCTTTCGTTTTTGTGTGCACAGATCCTTAAAAAACTTAGCATAGGTGGGTGTCTGCCTGATTGCTTCGAGAAAAGGAATGTTTATGTTAACTCGTTTGAACATTTCCAAAATCTCGTTGTATTGTTTACCCCATTTTTTTGCATCAACCTTTTTGGAAATGGAGCAACATGTACATGAGGCAGTGCAGGGACATTAACATCAGTGGAATTCTTAGAGTCATGATCATGCTCAGATTTCTTCTCCACAACGGATGTTTTCTGTGGAGTTGTATGCATTGGTGAGTCTGATCTAGACTCACTTAACTGTGGTACACCTACATTGTTCTCAACAATTTTACCACTACGAAGAGTGGTGACAGCATTCACATGACTATGTGAAGTTTCATTGCAAGTTGAAGTACTTGCCTGAAATAAATTCTTTGGATTTTGTTGGGGCTGACTAGGGAGTTTGCCTTTCTCTCTCTCATTCAAAGCATCACAAATTAGACCCATTTTAATTTCTAGACTTGTGAAACGTTGGTCGGTTGTCTTTTGAAGTTGTACAAGATTTTGGGTCAACAGACCGAAACTGTCTTCAAAGCTAGGCTTTTTCTCTACAGGGTACTGATTGTGTGGTTGTACTTGGGAGTTTCTAGGATATGAGTATCCTTGGTTATTATTTGTTGTTCCCCCTTGTACATTCCCTTTAGATCATGAAAAGTTAGGGTGATTTCTCCACCCTGGGTTGTAGGTATGAGAATTAGGATTGTTCTCTTGCCTATGGTACAAAACATTGGCTTGCTCGGTTTTAGACTCTTGAAATGCATGGAGGTCTGGACAACTATCTACTAGGTGGTCTGAACTATGGCACGGGGCACAAGTGGCCATTTCAATTTGGTTATGGAGAGTAGGGGCATTATTTTTTACATTCTTCTGAATCTCTAGCGCTTCTATTCTCCTAGCCAAAGATTCCATCTTTGAATTTCCCTAAAAGTTAGACTCAATTCTATGAATATTATCAACATGGGTAGTCCTTTTAGGTTCACGGATGGACTCCCATTGCTGAGTCTTTTCAGCTACTTCGATTAAGAAAGTCCAAGACTCATCAACACTTTTGTCAATAAATAGACCATTGCACATTGATTCAACTGTGGTTCGGGTTCTAACATCTAAACCTTCATACAAAATTTGCACAAGTCTCCATTTTTCAAAACCATGGTGGGAACATTGGAGCAATAATTCATTGAATTTCTCCAAATATTTTGCTAGAGCCTTTTCTTCTAATTGCACAAAAACATTTAGACTTTGACGAATTGTCGCAGTCTTATGATTGGGGAAAAACTTTTTAAAAATTATTTTGTGAGATCATCCCATGTTCTAATGGACTGTGGTTGTAGGTCATGAAGCCAAAACTTGGCTTTTTGTTTCAAAGAGAAAGGGAACAATCTCAGTTTGAGGGACTCTTTCGGAATTTGATTAAAATGCAGAGTCCCACAGATATCTTCGAAATCTCTAACATGGTGGTAGGGGTTTTCAGCATCAACCCCTCTAAACACGGGAAACATGTGAATTGTGCTTGCTTTCAGTTCAAATTGACCAGCATCAGCTGGTAGAATGATGCAAGAGGGCTGACTCGCCCTTGTACGGTACATGTAGTCCTTGAGACTTCGGGGTTGGTTTTCATCACCCATTGTCTCAGTTTGGTCTGGGCTTCCTACCGCAGAACTAGGTATGTCAACAATATCTTCTTGGAGGATTCTAACTAGTCGATTTGTTTGGTCTCTAAAGGACACAATCATAGCCTAGCTAGCACATCAAGCATGTTAAACACTCATACACCCAAAGCAGAATTCAAATTGAGCGAAATAGAGTTTGAGAATGACCAACCAGTTTTAGCCACAATGGTTATGCTGCTCCTTTTTATGCTTTTCTTGGCCTTGGCTTTCACAACAGATTTGCAGGCACCTGTGAAGCTCAAAGGAATTTGCACAGATGGAGCAAGAGTATAACAACCAACTAAAATGCTAAGATGAGAGCTACAGGACAGTTGAATTTTTTTTTAACAGTAAATTAAAATGGGGAACCAATACAATGAGATGCAGGGTAAACACAAGACAACTTAAAGCTAAGGACAAATAAAATCTACAAATTGACTAAATTTTGAACAGATATATACAACCTACAGATGCAGCAAAAAGGAGAAACGAAAGTTGTCAGTTATACTAGTACTACGATGCAGACTAAAACTACACAGAGACTATGTGAAATACAGCCATAGAACAAGATGACGAATACTGTAAACTGGTAATGACCTGTAAAACCAGACACATCACTACTCTCTTCAATGCTCAACTCAAAGATGCACTTTTCATGAAAACGCTTCAAAAGCTATGTAGTTGCAGGAATTCCCACACTACACCCTATTCAAGAATTTATCAATATTTATGACATAATTTGAAGATTAAAGACACTTTTTATTAATTTGATCTTAAGGACTTACAGAAATCAAGAACACAGAACACTTGATAAAAGATTTTCTCTCACTTAAAAACTTTCCTAGCACTCAAAAGTTCATCTCTCACTCTTGAACTATTCATCTCCTTTATATAGGTATTTACATAGTGGATTACAGATCATGACAACTCATTTACAGCTAAGATCCCCTTCAATTTCGGATCTGAGTAACTGCGATAAACCGCAGTTAGCACCGCCTTCATCTTTCGCAGGTTTTATTGATATGTCGCAGACATGTCACTTTCTTCGTGTTTCCGTCGTTTTCAATCATTACGTCATTGTTTAAGTCATCTTTGGATGTCTCGCAGAATTGTTGTTTATTATTGATGTGTCGCGGATCTGTTGTTTATTTCACAAGAATATTGTTGTAACAATATTCTGATCCTACATCTTGCCTCTTCTCATATATTTTCTGCGAAGAAGATAAAGATCATGACAACTTAAGTTTTTTGATTTGCCTCAACTCCTTGTATTTTTACATTCCCTTCATTCTGACACGTCTCTGCATCCATCGCTAAATATTCTACGCGTGTTTTTTCTCTCATTTATCCCTTGACACGTCTTTTTTCAACCGTTGAATTCTGACCATTCATGTCTTTTCTTCATTAAGTGGATTGATATTCTCGAGAATCTTCTTTCCTTATAAATATCTTCTTCGCTAATCTCCCCTCTTCTTTTTACTCTATCTTTTTTCCTTTCTTCTTTACTTATTCTCTGCAACTCTACTGTTCTTCATCTTCTTCCGCAAATTCCTGATCTATTACTGTTTCAATTTTATTTCCTTATTCTTCTTCATATAAATCGTCGTTCCCATACTAAAAAATGTCCCCTGCTAAAAAATTAGGTCAACCCACTTTAATAAAACACCAGCAGAAACTTCAAACTTTAGGTTTTGCACTTTCTGAGATTCCTGGTCAATCTTCGCACTCACCCCTCCATTGATCTAGCTTCAACATTTCCTTCTTCTAATGAAAAGATCCTTATTTTGCTAGGTCAATTAGAAGATGGCCTTCCTATCCCTCTTTATGACCCAAAACTCCCTCTTTTTTATAAAATTATTTCTCATGCCAAACTTTCACGAGAAATCTACCAATTAAGTGGAGATTGTATTCGTATCATTCTTGAATATTCCTCTCGTGGAGCTGGTAAAGGATCTCGCTATCCTGATTCTGCGAGACATCCTGATTTTAAAGATATCCCAATTATTCCTGCGAAATATACCGTGGAGAATTTCTTTGCGAATTATCAAGTAATTCCCATGAAGAAAGAGAGCACATGTTGGGCTGTTTGTTTAAATAAGGATAAAAAAGTTGCAAAAGATAAGATTCTTATGCAAGATATAGATTATCATTCAAGTAAAAACCAAGGTCCTCGCTTCTCAAAAGATGACAAGTGGTGCAAATTTCCTCTCCTCCTTAAAGGTCCATATATTTTTGGCACTCTTGATATTCCTGCGGATCTTTCACATCTTGCATCGTATCGTCCTTGGGTTTTTAATTGGCCTGAAAAGAATTCTGAGGTATATCCCGCAAAGTTTTATCATTATTCGCAAACTTATTTAAATATATTATTCTTACTAATTATTGAAACATCTTTTATCAGATTGAAAAAATGAAGGCTAGTTACGCCAGTACTGGGAATCCCAATCTCTTACAAATTTTGAAAACCTTCACAGATGAAGTAAGAAACTATCTTCTATAATCCTTAACAATATATTGTTGCCCCTGTTTCTTATCTTTATGTGTGATTGTTTTCAAGGAAATTCCATTTGTCGCGGTGGTTGAAGCCAAAGATAAAGGCAAAAGAGTATTAACCCTAAATGAAAGTTCTGGTACTTCCCCCCGCCGCAATAAAAATCAAACCACAGACGGTCCTCCAGAGAAGAGAAGAAAAACTCAACCACTTCTTCCACTTAGAGAGACTCCTATTATCGCTGAAAAAGATAAAGAATTTGAAGAAAATGATGGGGTAAACCATGACGTCACTGTGGGCACTTCAACACATTTTTCTTCTACAAGAATTAGTTATGCGATGGGTATCTCTCAACCTGAGACTCCAATGGATCAATTATCAAATATTTTTAGGAATCCAATACAAGGTGTTGGTGAGGATGATATCACTCGTACTTGCGATTATCTCTCGAAAATCTGCGATGCTTCGATCTTGACTAATAATAAAGATCTCAAAGGATTTTCCAGATTTATCGACTCAAGTTTTATTCGCGCGCTAACTTCGCTGGTATGCCCCTTTCCTTTATTTTTCTTGTAGTAAATTTTATATTTATCATGTGTATCGAAGATTTTTTACTTATCCTACTCATTTTCTCTTTTCTGTCGCAGACTGCTAGAGCTTCCTTTTCTGTTGCTTCAGAATTAGAAAATAGATTATCAACATCGCAGAAAAGTCTTACTGATTCGCAATCTGAATCTGCGAAACTTTGTGAAAGAAATAAACAATATGAAGCTGAAATATCCCTTCTCTGCAAAAAATGCAAGCAATTGGAAGTATCTGGAAATACTGAACTCCTTACTAAAAACAAATCGCTGGAAGTAGAAGTTGAAGTTCTTCAACAGAAATTAGTTGACAAGGAGAAGTTCTGCAAACAAATTATTGGTATAAATCTTTTCTCTCTTTAATATATATATATATATATTTTATTTTATTTTACTTTTTTTCATTCTTGCTATTTTATAGCTTATTTGAGCAACCATTTTGCAGATGCCTATAATCTTACTGATGAAGCTCTAATTCTCAATTATTTTGATGAACCCATAGATGAAACCACTCTTCTTCAGCGTTTTAATGACGCTTTAAATAATTATTCAGACGAAAAAATTAATACTCTGTCCCTTGATGAGCTTAAATATCAGATTTCCCTTATGAGAATGGACTATAGATCTACCTTGAGTATGTCCAATAGTTTAAAGACTTGCAGAGATGAATTTAGAGATAAAATCAAAGTCTTAAAAGCCAAGAAGAGTGAAATTGAGAAGGATAAAGAACGCATTACTCTTCAAGGCGCTGAAGCTCTATAAAAATTTCGCAATACCCTTATTGATACTGAACTTGAGAGAGATAGACTTAAGAATGAAAATTTTAAACTTCTTAAAAGAGAAAAACAAATTCGTTCCCATCTTCTCATTCAAAATGATGATGAATTCGCATGGGTCATGAAATTCTCGATAATGCTAGGAAAAACTTAGCAATAGATGTCAGTCTTCATACCGAGCAAGCAACCTTGATACAAGAAATGATTCATGAGAGAGAAGGTTATTTATTGCTCCTCTAACATCTTTATACTTTTTTTTGTAGATTTTCAACGAATTTCTAATTTTTTATTGTTCCATCGCAGAATCTGAAGAAAAACATTCCGCAAGGATAGCAGAACTTGAAGAAGAAAAAAGTAATCTTGAGAAAAATCTTGCTTCCCGTAATGATAAAATCACTAGACTCCGAGAGAAAATAAAGATATCCAATTCCAATTTGCGTAGCAATCTTCTCACCGTTCGCAATAATGCTATTGAGAAAGTTTGTAAAGATAATGATCTTCCTCTTAGTCTATATCCTTGTCTCTTGGATAAAATCCCAACCAGTATTGAAGTACCAGTTATTTCTAACAGTGAGGTTGATATATATGAGAATGAAAGCGAAGATGAAGAAGAAACTGATGACGAAGATAATGAAGACAAAGATGAAGATAATGATGAAAATAAATCTCAATAGTTTTGTTTTTTCTTTTTAACCTTCTTTTGTATTTCTTTCTTTCTTGCGATAATTATCTGCGACAAATTGTATCATTCTTTCTGCAAGATATTTGTAACTCCTGATGTATTTCAATATATAAATTCTCTTTTTTGCTTCTGTCTCATCTCATTATTTATATGAATTTATCATATAATGATGAATAACAATATTTACTATGCTATATATCGTTCCCATACTTGCCTCTTGTTATTAATCTGCAATATGATAAATGAATTATCGCAAATATTTCTGCGAACCATCTGTTATATGATTCGCAGATATAACTTCTCTTGTGGTCTTATTTCGCCTTCCTAGTTAAAGGTCTTATTATGCCACTTTTATGCGACAAGATCGCAGGACATTCTTACTTTACATGTAATAATCCATTGACCTTGTCTTATCATTATTTTTATCTCTGCGACAATATGATAAATCTAAGCCATCTTGTGAGATTAATCTCTCTTTGCTTTTTAAGACTTATGATATTGCCATCTTTGCGATGAAATCGCAGGACGTCTTTGCGATTTATTTCCTCTTATTATTGATTCCATTTATCTCATCTTTTGATCTTATCGCAAAAACCCATTGATATCATCTTAACGTTTCTCTTTAGGCTTTTTGGCCAGTCACGCGAAAATATGACGGGCCTAAATATTCTTGCGAATATAAAGTCCCATGACATTGCTGTCTCTGTCACGCGACAATATGATGGGCCTAAATACTCTTGCGAATATAAATCTCCATGACATTGCCGTATTTTTTGATACACAGCTCCCTAATGGAGGGTATCGCCCTTATCTCTCCCCCCGGTTGCACCTTCAAGGATTATACATCGGCCATACAAGACTATCACTTTCCCATCCGGTTCTGCCAACAACCATTTGTTTTCGCAGCCTTGTCCTTTATGCCTTATATGGCTTATAGTTACAAGACTGCACCCTAAGTGAGGTTTTCTTCGGGCCGAACACATCGTAAGCCAAGACTTTCCATGGATGGCCAGGGTAGGTTCATCCATCCCGGTCACCCACAGCTCAACCGTGTACCTCGGCGCCTTGATCATACGCTTCATTCCTTAGGAGAAACTCTCGGACGCCCAACCAGGGTATAACCTTATATAATTGGGAATCCAAGTTATCTCTCCCGGATGGATTTTCTATAATCCCAAATCTCCATGACTAGGTTCCAGCAGCGGTATAGCCTTTCCCATAGCCATGCAAAGAGATACCCCCCTTATGACGCACTTTAAGGACATTGCCTCTTTCGGAATAGAATCCGCGAACTAAGGTGTACGCCATAAAAGTTCGTCCCATTCTTATATATTTTTAGGCGATTTGCGCCCTTCTTATGCATTTGCATTTATAAATTCTTATATGATTAGAAATCATCATCTTTTTCTTTTTAATAGAAAGATTCTCATTTTTGAGCCGAGTTTTTCTTTTAATTTTCACAACAGAGTTTTTCATTTGTTCGCAACACGATATTGTTGCACTTCTTTTCTTCTGTGTCGAATGATTATTCGAAATTTCTTTTTACTTATTTATATTATACTTGTTTGTTCTCCTGCGAAGAATGAAGGTTTCTACTTTTCCCCATCTTTGTATGATTAATCGCCATTGAATCTTTTGGGACAAAACTATTCTTGAAGTATATCCTTTCCCCGCAACTCTATATTGTCCACCATCAATTTCTCAGCTCTCTGATTTTGCCTCCTGTTATGTTGCCAATTACGATTTCGGGCATTCCTTTCTTCGCAAGTATTAATGTCAACTTCATAACACTTTTTGCCTTCAAACCAATCTCCTTTAATTATCCCAATACCATGAGGATGTGGAAACTTTATATATTGATGATATGTTGATGCTATACCCAAAATCCCATGTAGCCATGGTCTTCCAATTAAGGCATTGTAAGGAGATTCTATATCCACTACACAAAACTTGATTTTTGAAGATATCTTGTTCAATGGAATTTCCATAGTAATTTCTCCTTTTGGCTTGTTTGCAGTGCCATTAAAACCATAGATCTTGTAAGTTGAAGGGATTAACTCATCATCTCTTCCATCCATTGTGCGATATGTATGATAAAATAAAATGTCTACTGAGCTACCAGTATCAATTAAAACTTTATCTATTGCCCAAGAATCATTTGTTGCGTCATCATCATCTTCTTCTCCTTCTTCTCTGTATTTTGGATTTATCTCTAGCTTCACCACCAATGGGTTGTCATGCATCTTCCTGTGTTCTGGTATTTCTTCCGCAGTAAAAGAAATAACTTGTTTCTGCCATTCTTCTAACGTAGAAATTTTTGCAATATTCATCACCTCTCTTCCCTCTATATCCCTTGCAAATACTCTGCTTAGCACATTGTCATGGAAATCTTCTATCGTTTTCTGCGAATGTACAATTGAATTGCAAAATAGATTTTTTTTCTGTAGCTCCTACTTCAATGACAAATGTTTCAGCTTCTTTTGCAACATTAACTCTGCGAATTTCTGGTGCTTGCGGCAATTGCTGCGGTTGTAAATATCTTGCTAGAAAATGATTTAATTTCCCCTGTTCAATCATTCGCAAAATAATTCTTTTTACATTTCTACAATTATGCACAGAGTGGCCATGAAAATGATGATAAGGACAGAACTCTTGATTTTGGTTGTTAGGATATGGTTCTTTCCCCATGTTCCAGGGTGAGGGTATGTTCTCCATCAGAATAATCGCTTCCCAAATGTTGTCTATTCTGTTGTTTAAAGGTGGCAATTTTATGTCTTCCCACATATCCTTCTAACCTCTTTGCTCTCTTGAATAATTCTGTCTCTGTCCACCATAAGTCTCCTGCGGTTGATCAAACCTTGGGACCTTATTATTGTTATTGCGATTATAAAAATTTCTCTCCTTTTCCAATTCCTCCTGATCTCTACTCCCCATTGCTACTATCTTATGTTGATTATCAGTCTCTATTTTCTCTCGTGGGTTTTGAGAAGTACTTGCTACTGTATTAATCATCCTTGGTAACAAACTTCCATTTGCTGTGGCTAAATTTGCGCCTGTGTGAATTGGATAAGACTCCATCTCATTTTGTTTTTCCTCCAAAGCAATGTATTCTTCCTGCAATTCTCGCAGCTTCATATGGTAATTGTGTTTTTAACTCTGAAGACCTGGATATATAATAGATTCGTCTCAAACATAGCATTTATGAAGGATAAGATGAGATATCTTTCATCCACTCTTCCTGCCATTTCACTACACATTGTCCTCCATCTTATCGTTAAGTGCTTTAAACTCTCACCAACTCTCTGTTTCAATCCAAACACATCTTCAATCCCAGGTCGCGTAAAGTTATTGCTGATGTATGCTCCTAAGAAAGTAGTTTGCAAATGCATGAAAAAAGTTATTGTATTCTTTGGAAGACTTTCGAACCACTTCAATGCTTCGCCAGTCAAACTTGACGCAAAATATTTGCACAAAACGACGTCATGGTTCTCCCATTGTAGCATACATAGAATATAAGCTTTGATATGTTGGACAGAACATGTAGTCCCATCAAATATACTGGTCAATACCGGTAAATTACATTTTGGAGGTATCCCTCCTAATTGTACCTCTTGAGTAAATGGAGTTTTCGCAGCTTCCTCGATTGCCTCATCAAGTTGTCTTCTTCCTCCTTCTCTTCTGTTATTTATCATTCCTCTCATTTCTGCTAATTCTCGTAAGATTTGTTCATTTCTATCAGAATTTTGATCCATTGGCCTTTTCAACGTAACCTCTCTTCGTCTGCGTTCATGTCTTTCTTGTCTTGCGATGTTTCGCGCTTCTTCTCCAACATCTTGATTTTGACTTCTTCTGCGATTTTCTTCTTCTTGCAAGTTAATTTGTCTTTCATTCTCTTCTCCGCGAATTTCCTCATCCCTTATTGTTTCTATTCGTTGCCTTTCTATGTCTCTATGAATTCTCTCATATTCCTCATTGAGATTATCATTATTACGATTTTGCGCACGTCGTCGTTCTCGATTATCATGATTATTCTGACGCAACGCTGTTTGAATTTCTTGTTCTTCTACTTATGCTCGCAATCTCTCTCTTTCTCCTGCTAAATGTACTTGTTCAATATAATGCCTCTCAATATCATCTTCGATTATTCTGCGATTTCTTCGAATCTCTTCATCACGTAACATTCTCCTTCTTTCTTCTTGATTTTCTCCCTCATCCTGATTATGTATAATGTCTAAAGTTTCACCGCGTGGAATGTAACGATCATTTATCACATTCTCGCAAATATTTTGTATAGGGAGATTTTGTCTTGTTTCTTCTCTATATGATCTCGAATTTGATCTCATGCTGCTTCTCGATCTTCTATTTTTCAACCTCAAATTTTCCATTCTTAATTCATGATTTTGCCTTGTAAGATTGGCACGTTCTTCTGCCTCTAATCTTCTTTCTTCATGGATCCTTTGTCTCAAATCCTCTACTACTTCATGCTCCTCATGAATTAGTCTTCCATCCATTTCTTGATTTCTTTCCTCTTCTTGATTTTCCGTTTCTTCTATCGAATTCGACCTCCAAGTATGCACACTTACTCTATCATAATCCACATTTCTATCTTGTGCTCGTGTTTGTTGATTCGGTGGTTGGGTTGATTTTTCTGCTCCATTTCTCACCCTACTTTTTCCTGATCTGATCCTTAAATATCCTTCCAATTCACATGTTCCTTCCCCTGCAATTCTTTTACTTCTTCTCACTGTTGTTGGTGGTTCTGATGTATTTCTTCTCCTTCTAGCCATTTCTTCAATTCTAATAATTTCTTCAAATCTTCAAGCTGTAATTTGAAATTTCTCAAATTGATTCCTCCTCAAGTTTAAGGGCACCAAAATGTAGTTGCAGGAATTCCCACACTACACCCTATTCAATAATTTATCAATATTTATGACATAATTTGAAGATTAAAGACACTTTTTATTAATTTGATCTTAAGGACTTACAGAAATCAAGAACACAGAACACTTGATAAAAGATTTTCTCTCACTTAAAAACTTTCCTAGCACTCAAAAGTTCATCTCTCACTCTGGAACTATTCATCTCCTTTATATAGGTATTTACATAGTGGATTACAGATCATGACAGCTCATTTACAGCTAAGATCCCCTTCAATTTCGGATCTGAGTAACTGCGATAAACCGCAGTTAGCACCGCCTTTATCTTTCGCAGGTTTTATTGATATGTCGCAGACATGCACACTTTCTTCGTGTTTCCGTCGTTTTCAATCATTACGTCATTGTTTAAGTCATCTTTGGATGTCTCGCAGAATTGTTGTTTATTATTGATGTGTCGCGGATCTGTTGTTTATTTCACAAGAATATTGTTGTAACAATATTCTGATCCTACAAGCTAAGCTACAACAGAATGCTTAAAGCTACTGGAACCATTTTAGCAGACTGGAGAGCCACAGATGCACTGACCTATGAACTAAAAGGTTGAAAGATGCATAAAACCTAACAAATTCGCAACTATTATGCAGAATGCAATAGACATGAACAAAATAATGCTGGTATGAGAATGGGATAAAATTTACAAGTTATACTACTGAAAGACAATCTATGACTTAGAACTGAAACCCTAGAAGAACTGAAACGCTAAGTTACAGCTACAGGTGCTAAAACCTAAATCTAAGTTATGCTTATTTAGTATACAAAAACAACAGTCTTCATACCACTTAGGGAGATGGGATAATATGTTACAACCTACAGATTATTATGAGAACGCACTAGAACAAAATGCAAGTAAACTAAAAAATAGGCTAAACCATAGACAGAAAATAAGCTATGCAAAATACACTACTAAGATGAGACTATAAAAAGTAGAAAGACAAAAATACACTACTAAGATGCTATGCAAGTTACAGCTAAAGAATGCAGTTGAAACACAGAGCAGGGTATCTAACAAATATGTACGAACAATAAACTAAAAACAGATGGAGTTGAACAACTAAGTTATATTAAGAGATAATGATGCAAAGCATATGCAAATGAAACCTAAGCAGTTCAGAAGACAATACTTAACAGTTATACAGTGATAAACAATGCAAGGTATGTGTTGCAAAATGATGCTATGCAGGACAATGATAGATACAAAAGAGAAAACTAAACTAGCTACAGATCATAAGGGAGATATGAGATGATGATGCAGATATGAGCTTGAACTAATGTTAAACTACAGTTAAACTTCAATGGAAACTAAATTACAGCTAAGTTACACTAACAATAGTAAGAATAAAATCTAAAGAAGCATTTCATGCTAATGGAGTGACTGAAATTGAAAGTTACAACTAATGACACTGAAGTGCAGATTATAGACAATGGTTTAACAACTAACTAATTACCAATCTAAGTTATACCTAACACAAGAACTGTGAGGAAGATTTCTAACTTACTGAAGTGAGTATATTGCAACCTGAGAGTAAAACACAGCTGAGAAATTGTTTTTTCTTTTTTTTTTTTAAATGCAGGAAAACAAAAAGGATAGAGCAACTAAGTTAAGCTACAACACAAGATACTAACAAATGCAAGAATGCAACAGAACTAAGCTATGAATGCAACACATATACCCAACTGGAATGATAATGCAACTAATCAAAAACTATAGTTAAACAAAAACTAAAATACAGGCTACAACTTACAACAAGCTAAGATGTACAGAACTAATGCTAAAAATCAGTAAAATGAAGCTTAAGAAACACTACATAGCTACCAAGTCCCCGACAACGACGGCAAAAACTTGGTAGGCCTATAAAAGTTACCTACAAACTATACTGCAAGTGCACAGTATCGACAAGCAACACAGGGCAAGCACAAGTCGAACCACAGAGACTTGGGCAGTGTTGAGTTATTTCTTTAGGCAAAATGGACTGATTTGATGAGAGTAACCAAAAAGGAAGTTTGTGTCGATACGAATGAGAAGTTGGTTGCTAAACAAAGCTATGAGACTATAACCAAAACAGAAATAAAGATGCAATGCGAGCATAAAACAATCAAGTAAAGGATGCTAAGGCAGTTGAATTCACTACCTAATCTATGCCAAATTGTTTTAGTTTCAAATTATGTTCTTGTCCTTTGTAATGGACACCAGTGAAGGTTCAAGCCTGCTGTTTAATATAGGGTAATCTTAGGTTGGAAAGATTAATATCAACTAAGGTATTAATCCCCTAGTATTAGTTGTCTGATTAAGGTACAACTAATCACAGACTAATTAATTCAATTAAGCATAAGTTGGAGCATTCAATTGCATAAATTCTAACAACCTAGGATGCAGAACATGCTAAGTGAAATTTATGTGAAAGGGTGCTCTAGATTAAACCATCCTTACTCAATGAAATATAACAAGAACAATATTGAAAACAAGAACAGACTAGCAATAAATTAAGAGCTTCATCTCTGCCATAGCAGAATTGTTTAGAACATGATTAATGTTGGAAAAATAAATATACTAAATTTAAAACATGAAACTTAGTACAAATTGCACCAGCTATTCCAGCACACCCTTTCCTTTACAACTGCCTCTCTAATTTATACAAAATTCTCCCCATTTCTTCAACCCTAATTTCAACGAATTTCAAAATAGAAAATTCGTATTTTTGTTGCTTTTGAGAACTCATCACTTTGTGTTCTTCAATTGTCCCCTGCTGCTGCACGTTCTTCTCCCACACCTCTGCTTTCTCTTCATCCACTAACTGATGTCGAATCTTGTTGAGAGCTCGAGAAATTGACCTAGAATCATTCCTGCAGTTTGTAGGAATCAAAGCATAGGGCTTAACAAATTGGGTATGAAGGAAAGTATAGAAAATTCTCACGTGGGATGTCAGGGGATATGGGTGATGAGGAAGAAGGAGAAAGGTGGTCGAGTGAAGGTGGTGGGAGTTGTAGAGCGTGGAGAGAAAGTATGGGTTCTGCAAATACGATGGTGGTGCATTCGGGCGTGTAGGAGAAAGGGGTAGACGGCTAGAATGTGAGGCGGATGCTTCTAATGTTGATGCATCAAGTGAAGACGCCGTAGGATGCGGCAGCTTGACTCGATCCAACGGTTCAGGACGGAGGCGGGTTTGGATTCGGGTAAGGGCTCGGATATGGGTATCTCAAGCCCATGTAGTTGTAAACAGGTTGCAACCGATGCGCACTCGGGCTTCAACTTCTCTTCCTCAATCGCTAGTCTCCAATTATTTCTGCTCTTTTGCCTCCTCAATTCATCTAAGCTTTATTTAGTACCTAAAAATACAAAATTAATTAGTACAAATATTTATTCTTGAAAACACAGAAAATACAGAATCTGGGATAATATATGATTTTAAAGCGCAAAAGATGAGTTAAAGGCAATTAGAAATATGTAGAAAAATGCACTATTTGGAACTCATCAGCATTCCCACCTCGTTGATCATTTGATACCATAATATCACCACTATATTCAGTAACACCAGGATCAGTTACTGGAGAACCACTTTCATCTACTTATTGATCCCCTAAGGAAAATAGATCCACTTGCAACATCAATTTCTATATAAAATCACTTATGTTACATATATTATTGGAACAGAAAATGAAAAATGAAAAATAATTATACTCAGTTCACACAACCACTTAATGCAAAAGACATAGTGAATGGTGCATCTCAAATAAAAATCATTAGTTGGATGTTCTTACCATCACACTCCACTTAAGTCCTGGGACAAATGGTGCCACGCATTTTTAGAACCATCCCTGCCAACATTGAATTGATACCGATGCAAACGTAGAAATAAATATATTAAACAGAAATATCACTTTTACATAAAATCATTACACATTAGTGAGTGATCTCAGCTGCCAAGCTGACGTATATGTCTACAAAAAAGGAGACATCTACCTGATGGTAGCTGAGGTGTGTCTTCCTATTAGTGGATGAACAAAAAAAATTAGTAATCAAGATACAAAAGGCAACGGTAACCCTAGATAGCATTATAGGCTTCTCTCATGTTTTTCCAAGGTTATAATGTGTATACCTGTCAATCAAAACCATTAGTAGTCTGCCTGGAAAACTCTCATATCCTCTCATGTTTTCCCAAGGTTGTTGTAGATATCATCTACACAATGTCCTGCATAACCTTAAGCTTGCTTGTCACAAATAGTACCTTCAGCTAGCTTTGCAATGCAACAAAAAATATTGTAATCAAAATAAAACCAATGACCAAAGTGCTGAGAAGAAGAAACAATAGCAAGAATTGATTCACATAATCCAGACACTGCAATTTATACTAACCAAATACCTGTGTACATCAACTAAGAAACCCAAAGTGAAATAACATATTCAATTATAACAAACTAAACTGACAACAACCATAAATACCTAAGAAATGTCAACTAAACAGAAACTAATTTAATTAAAATATGAACATATTGGTACACATGGAAGTACAATTAACTCACAAAGAGAACTCCCGTAAATACCTTCTATGCATTTCACCTGCAAAACAATAACAATGATGTGTAAATTTAAAATCCAATAAGAAGCGATATGTTGTTCAAGACTCCAATTTCCTTAGTTTTTTTTATGGCACTTAAACTTGCAACGTGATGTCCAATTTAGTCTCGTAATTCTTTTCACTAAAGCTCACCGTCATCACTACTATCTTCTTAAACATGCACTTATCGTTCCATTATTTCTTGAATACATATCTTATGAATACATTTGAAGTACACCATGCAGTATCATAAGCTTTTGCTTACCCCCGACAATGGGCTGAAACTGATGTTACTGCACACAGATGCAAGATATGCATTTTCGGATGTTCTAAAAATTCGAATATTAGAACAAATATTGATTCAAATTATAAACCATTAAGAGAATAAAATAGAAATTTACTCGAGTAGCAACTATCTGAATCTTCATTGTGCAAATATTTCTATTAAAATATTTAAGAGAAGAGTAAGCATCATCTTTGTAGCCCCAAGCAGAAAAATACCTTTTCTTGTCGAAGTCATCTTATAGTCCCTGTTGGACATCTGTTTCTTTGTATTTCAAATCTCATAACACACATTTATGTTCTGATACACATAGGAACATACAAAAAATCATTACGGTACAACATAATCACAAAATTAGTAAAGCAAAGAGAAAAATTACTTGCATTAGAACTTATATCATCTTATGACTGAAACTTAGGTCCTTGACACCTGCATGCCACCACCTGTCCAATTTTTCCCGATCCACACAAGTGTTAAACAATATTTCTTAACTGCAATAGTAAATGTGAACTAGGATGGATCCTACACAAAGAGCAAGAAATTTATAGCATTTAAACAATGGAGCGAGATTGTATGATTGCATATGGCACCGCAAAATTTCTAAAAGAAAATTTCTTTGACCAGAGCTATATCTAATTTCAAAAAGGGTACCTTTGAGTGCAGAGGTTGAAAGTATAACACTGACATCGTTTAGGTGCACATACCTTATGCATGTAACATGCTCTCCCAAGAACTCATGTCCATGGCTATTACTCCCATAATGCTCCCGAAGGAAGTGAAACATGCGAAAGCTATAACAAAGAAGAAAAGATCCAGCATAGATTGTTGCAGCAGCATAAACACATAATATTTCCTTTGACCCACCTCTTGAGTTTATAGTTTCATTAGGGAGGCATTCTTATCAAATGAGTAATTGAACTGGTCATTGGAGATTTTCTCCGTTAAAATACTAATGATCTTGAGTCGATTCTACGACCATTAATAAACATGAGGATAACAGAATGTGATATTGCTCCTTTGTACCTGCAAAATAAAATATTTGTACATGCAAAACAATACATGGGTTAGGGTTTAATGATTCAGAGAAACGAAGAGAAAGAAATAAAAAGGTTAGGGTTTACCAATAACAAAAATTCGTTTCATCAAAATTAAACCAAACAAAAACAATTAGAATAAAACTAATAACGAACAATCAAAACAGATACGATTAACAAAAAGATGGAGAAGGCAAACAAAGCGAGAAGAAGAGAATAGAATAAGGGTATTATATTTTAGCGTTGATGATGAAGATCCATGGTTTTAGGTTTTAGCGTTGAGATTAGATCTATGGTTTGTTGCAGAAGAAATGTGGGGGAAGGTTTAGGATGAACGAATAGAGTCTTAATCCTGTCAATCATAGAATAGGGAAGGATTTGTTATTTTAGGTTTTTTCTTTTTTCTTTATTTTCCCACAAAATAATGAGAGAATAAGGAATGACATGGCATAAAAAGAGATAATTTCTCTGCAATTTTGAGAGGAGAGGGTGAGGGTCACCGTGCGATGTGGGAGCTCATATGACTTAGGATTTTAAAAACAAAACTAGTGACAAAACCCCTAGGTGAACAAACTAGTGATAAGAAAAAACCGGTCATATTATTTCTAACAAATAAAAACCGTTTCAAATAAAAGTGGGACAAAAACCCCAAGTCAAATAATAATGAGTAAATTTAGTTTTTGTTATTTTAAAAAAACCCAAACATACCCTTTTACATTCTTCTTCTTCTCTCATTTCTTTTTTTCTTCGTTCTTGCGTCTCCTTCTCCCCACTACGATCACCACCAGCAGCAACTTTATTCTCCTCCGACCATACTACACCTTCGTATCTCGCTACTACCACCACCCTCCTCCGCCTCCTTCAATTTCTTCACCACCAACACCATTACCACCACCGTAAACATTACCACCACCGACTGTAGATGCAACTGAATCAGATCCAACAAATTTTTTCAATTTTATTCCCTAAATTTAATTTAATCTTGCCTTCTGCCATTGTCACCGCCACCACCACAACAACTGCAACATCCAGTATTAATATCTCCATCGCCGCCAGACCAAGAACAATCAAATCTAGAAATGAGATCGATTATATTTCTTGATTTGTATTTTCGTGATAAAAATCGAAATTCGATCTCCGTAGTTCTAAATTGGTGATGGACATCAAAGGGGATTCAGGTGATTTCCTTATTTTCTGGTTTAATTTTATGTTGGTAATGGTGGTATTCTAACTAGTTGTTGTTATTGTTGTTGGTGGGGGTGAGAGTGGGATGATGGAATTGGTGAGGGAGACCGTGACGGTTCTGGTTGTTTAGGTGGTGGTAGAGATTTGATTATGCTACATTTTCCGGTATGAGCTTACTATCATTTTCAAATTTACATTTTTGAGAATTGATTTGGTTGTTTCATGAATTGTTTTCTAAGTATTGGAATTGAGAATTAGAGATTTAGAATACGATTTTTGATGAGATAAATCGTATCAAATCTTCAAGACCATTGTTAGAGCACTTTTAGGTCAAATCTTCAAGACCATTGTTGTCAAGTGTTGATATTAGAGAGAAATTCATGTAGGTTGGTCGTATTTAAACTTGTTCAAAATGTGGAACAAGAGGCATCTTCATCATATTATAACCACAAGCAGTCCTAGCATGTTAAAACTGTACTGAAAAATTAGGTGCTCATCATAATGAGACCTTACCTGGTTATTCGACCCTAAAATTATGTGTTTTAACAAGTCTATTTGTTCTTAAATGCTTTTATGTTGGTATAGTAGTTTTTAAGTCCCACTTGATAATGAGACTTGGGTATTCGACCCTAAAATGTATGTGTACTCAATTTATTTCTAGACTCGATGAGAGTGCTGTTGGAGGATTTTCTCAAAATATATAGTAGGACTAGATTACCGTGTGTGTTGTTATTGATGCAAAGAAAGGATCAAGCCAGAGATCTTTGTGTCCTCTCATGAAAGTGTCTCTTGGTGTTGTGGATTCAAAATTCAACCGCCATACATAAACTGACATCTATGAAGAGGCACATATGAACAGGCATGTAAACGGATATGAGATGTATCTGTTGGGTTTGAAGGGATGTCACCAACTGACGCCTTTCTGCCTATAAATAGGTCTGTACTTCCTAGCATATCAATTTTGGTGAGACAGTAGTGCCATATATTGTGTAAACTCTAGCTTCACACAGTAGGTGCAACGTTTAATGTCCTGGTGCTTCCCAAGTCCTTTTGAGAGATTTCAATGAAGTGATGCCCACACTAACAAGACGATCGACCATTATTGATGCAAGGATTTTAAGGTTTTATACTTTTTTTTTTCTTTTTGAGCTTACTTGTAGGATTACTGTACTTGATGCTTCCGTGAGCATGACAAAATTTCATGACATGTGGGCAGAAGGTGGCAAGTGAAGGATGCATTTGATCCAGAGAACATTTCTTAAGAGGTTACCCATCCTAAAAACTTTCTTCTAACTAATTGCTTTGAATCTGTTCTTGTATGTCATCATTGCAGTCGATGTCTAGACATTTTTACTCGTTAGGTTGTGGAAAGAACCATCTTAAACTGATTTTTTCCCCAATGGTGCAGCTGGAAGGTATAATTCAGAGAAATCTAAAGAGATTTGTTGCTCTTGTCTTGTGGAGAGTCGGAGGCTGTTTACGGAAAATTGTAGGTTGTATAATGAGTTTCTAGAGTCAAAAAGTACCAATGCTTAACAGCAGAAAATCTGAATTTCATGCTCTAAATTGTTTTTCTTACTTGTGTATGTTTTCTTGGACATGAAATGTGAGAGTGTATGGTCGTGTACAACCGTGCCACGACCAAAATCAGAAAACTATACAATCTATTGGCGACAATGGGGAGCTTGTTATTGCAGACCCTTCCATACACACGGATGATGGTCATAGGTTGTTCAAGTTTAACAAGGTTCATGATCAACAAGCTACTAAGGGTACTCAAACTTTTTCTAGAACCAGAATTTTGTTTGACTTGCCTAATATGTCTATCGCTGTCGACTTTGACTCACCCGTCTCTTTTCATTGTTATTTTCAGAGGAAGTATTTTTAGATACACAACCAGTGATAAGATATGTTATTGATGGTTACAATGTGTGCATCTTCACTCTCGGTCAGTCTGGCTGGGAGAAGACTAATAAGGTATGTGAACTTTGATTGAAATGGATGGTGTTGCACCTGGTGGTAGTAAAGTGGTGCTATGTAACTACAGGGTGCGAGCTCGATTCAGTGAAGAAGCAGGTATTGCTATGTGTTTGACTCAAATGGTTCAGAGGTGGCGACGACGGAACTGAAATGGCAGCTGTTAGTGTGATGAAACCAATTATGGTTTCATCTTATTTATGATGAAACCAAAATCGGTTTCATCGTATTTTTGGGTGGTGGTGGGAGGTCGTGGTGCTGGTGGCGGTACAGCGGGTGTTGGCGGTGGTGTTGACTGGTAGCAGTGGCTGGCAGTGGTGATGCAATTGATCAGTATTGGTTGGTGGTGGTGTTAGTGGTATGGCAGGTGTTGGCGGTGGACGGTTGTGGTGCTGGTGGTGGTACTGGATGGTGGAGGTGGTGCAATGACGCATTGGGGACTGTGGTGGTGGTGGCGGTAGTTGGTCATGGTGGTCGGCGGTGGTGTTGGTCGTGGTGGTTATTGGTGAAATGACAATATGTGGAAAAATGATGAAAGCAATTTCGGTTTCATCTATTTTTGGTGAAACCAATTTTGGTTCCATCATTTTTTCAGTTTGGTTTCATCATTTTTCACGAGAAATTGTTTGCACGAGAATTTTTGGTTCCATCATTTTTTCAGTTTGGTTTCATCATTTTTTATCATTTTCAGTTTGGTTGCACCATTTTTTCTCATTTTTGTTGAACGTTGATCAATCAAATTAATTGTTTGTGGTGGTGGCGGCGGCTGGTTGGTGGTGGTGGTCGGTGATAATGATGGTGTTGCTCGGTGACGGTGGTGGTCGTCATCAACGGTGGTCTGTGGTTGTGGTCGTTGGCTTCGTTGGTAGTTGGCGACAGTGGTGGTGGCGGTTGGTGACGGTGGTGGTGGCGGTTGGTGACGACAGTGGTTGGCAGTGGTGGTGGTTGACGACGGTGGCGGAGATGGTGTTTGGCGGCGGTGACGGTCGGCGCGGTGATGGTCGATCATGCGCGCCATGCGATGTCGATGGCGATCTTGTCGATGTGCGCGATGATGGTCTTTCTTTGTTTGGTGGTGAGAATATAATAAAAATTAAAGGTGGGGTTGATTTTTATTTTTGTTGAGGTGATTTAAATTTAAAAGGTAATATAGACAGTTTATGTTAAATGTGGTTTTTGTGAACAATTTGTTTTGTTGGGGTTTTTGTATATGGATAATGACATCTTTGGGGTTATAATCCGCGCGCCGTTTTAAAAAACAAAAATGATTAACGTACAAAAAATGGGAACCGCAAAATGACTTTTGTTAACTTGTATACCCGTATACATGTTAAGGTTTAATAAATAATTATTTTATTTCTTTGGAAATTGTGTTTTTTTGTCTTATTCTACTAGAAATTGGTTTTTCTTACACTAAAACCAACAATTTATGTTCCCAATGCAAAAAATTACTGTTTCCAATACAATAAAACAAACAAATCTTGTTTCCAATGCAAGAAATTGTTGTTTTAATGAACCTTAACATGTATACGGGTATACAAGTTAACAAGACCCCCGCAAAATACACCGAGCAATGCTTTGTGAAAGGGGCGTGGGGCCCACTCCTAATCCCAATGTTTAGAGGTGCTTCCCTGAATGTTGGATTCCCCCGAAGTGCACAGCTCGGTGCAAACTTCGGTCAGTCTATCACTGCTGTTTAAAAAATCAAGAAAATGGGTTTGTGTGCCCTTGTTTTCAATGGGTTTAGTGATTGAATCTGGTATTGTTATTAGTGTAGATCTAAAAGAAGAAGAAAAAAAAAAGATGAAGTATCAAAATGAGTTTATCGTTGGTAGAAAGTTATTTTCATATATATTGATAGGATTAGTTGTATCTGTAGGTTTGGTTTGTTTACTATTTGGACCTGGTGGTTTACCTAGTGTTGTTATTGAACATGGTGGTGGTGGTGGTAGTGATGATGGGAGTGATCCAGTTTTTAGTGGAGTTATTCATAGAGATTTTGATGATATGTTTGAAGATCAAGAACATAATCCTGATGTACCTAAAAGTATCCCTGTAAGTATTTCTATACCACATCATGTGTTTATTTGTGATCTGCCACTTGCAATACCCCGTCGCGTATTTGTTTTCTTGCTTTAGTTTTGATTTATGTATTGTTTTCATTATAGGTTTGTGATATGCAATACTCAGAGTTGATTCCATGTTTAGATAGAAATTTCATATATCAAATGAAATTGAAGCTGAATTTGTCATTGATGGAGCATTACGAAAGACACTGTCCACCTTCTTATAGACGGTTTAATTGTCTTATACCACCACCAATTGGATATAAGGTTAGTTTAATTTGTGTTAGTGTTGGTTTTTCGATATTTTCATCTGGTTTGGTTTGGTTTAATTTGATTCCGATAAGGTTTATGTTAGGGTTTCAGGTTCCTATTAAATGGCCAGAGAGTAGAGATGAAGTGTGGAAGGCTAACATACCTCATACCCATCTCGCAGAAGAGAAATCCGATCAGAATTGGATGGTGGTGAATGGGGATAAGATTAATTTCCCTGGTGGCGGTACTCATTTCCATAATGGTGCGGATCAGTACATTGCATCACTTGCAAGGGTATAAATTTTTGCTGTGGTTATTGCTTACCATTCTTTGATTAACGACTTAGATTTTCTCTTTTGATTACAAACATCTCAAGAACAATTATAAGGAGCGAGAAATGTAAGTAGTTAACCTAGAATCACAGCATGATAATCGTTTTCTAGTTAGTTAATGTTGTCGTTTAAACCAGTATCTGAAGTACACTCATTTCTTTTAAGTAGATGCTCAAGTTTCCTGCTGAGAAGCTCAATGATGGTGGTAATATACGGAATGTCCTTGATGTTGGTTGTGGGGTT
Organism: Papaver bracteatum; assembly: GCA_023529315.1. Lineage (NCBI taxonomy): Eukaryota > Viridiplantae > Streptophyta > Magnoliopsida > Ranunculales > Papaveraceae > Papaver > Papaver bracteatum. Next base: position 368,420 of record JAJJWX010004466.1, on the reverse strand, counting down.
GCAAGTTTTGGGGCTTACCTTCTTCAACATCAGATTATCGCAATGTCTCTTGCTCCCAATGATGTACATGAGAATCAGATACAGTTTTCACTAGAGAGGGGAATCCCTTCAACCCTGGGTGTGTTGGGAACAAAAAGGCTTCCTTATCCAAGTCGTTCATTTGAAATGGTTCATTGCTCACGGTGTAGGATTGATTGGCTTGAAAGGGACGGGATTCTCTTACTAGAATTGGATAGATTACTAAGACCGGGAGGTTATTTTGTTTACTCTTCTCCTGAGGCGTATGCTCATGACGAAGCAAACAGAAGAATCTGGACTGCAATGAGTGATCTGCTCAAAAGAATGTGTTGGAGAATTGCTTCAAAACATAGGCAGACTGTTATATGGGCCAAGCCATTGACCAACAGTTGTTACTCAAAGAGATTCCCTGGAACCCACCCCCCTTTGTGCAGCTTGGATGGTGATTCTGACGAATCTTGGAATGTGCCTATGAAAGCATGCATCACACCATACTCATCAAGTAAGTACAACCTGTGATTATATGGAAGATTTCAGAATGCATAATGATATATTTGATTTATGCACCGATAGGTATATAATGTTACATTCTTCCGTAGTTCCATGTTGGTCATTAGTTTAACTCGTCAATTTTTGTATCATGCTTTACACAAGTTTTGAATTGTGAATTCTGGTATACATATAACTTTACTCAACATGAATCTGTAGATCAGTGTTTGCTCTCTTAGAGAAGCAAACGAGATTCTTCATTTTGCATTTCCATTTTCTTTGAAATCTTTTTGCTCAACATAGAGATCAGAGTCATAAAAATGCACCTTGTTCTCTCGTATCTTATATGGCAAAGGATCAAAATTTGAACCAAGTCTAAAAGGTAAAACTGTGATATATCAAAAGCCTAATCACACCTTGTTCCTTTACAAACCATAGGCTTTTAAGGATTTATTTCTTATTTTGTTGTATAAGGTTGGCTAAAGGTTTCATTTTCTTCTCTCAACTGGTGGAACGGTTTCTGTTTTTGACCTGTTATATTATTCTTATTTTGTATTTCTCCTCTTCTAAAGCTTCTTATTCATTTCTTAAACCAGAAATGCACCAGGAACGGGGCAGTGGACTGGTTCCATGGCCGCAAAGGCTTACTTCAGTGCCTCCTCGTCTGGAAGAAATTGGTATAGGTTCAGATGAATATTTAAAAGACACGGTTGGTATCTGAAATTTGATTGTGATCTATATCTTATTTGGTCCATTGTCCTTCACATAATTTGTTTTTCTCTCTGAACTTCTGCTGCTCATATGTATACATACGAAATTCGATGTTTTAAATTAAATTGAGTGCATGTGAGCTAATAATACATACTTAGGCTCCCATCGTTTGAGCTATAATTTTTATTCATGAATCGTGAATTCATGTAATGCAGGAAATGTGGAATTTTAGAGTTGCTGCATACTGGAAGCAAATGAAATCTGTGACACACAGGAATTCCTTCAGAAACATCATTGATATGAAGTCAAATCTTGGTGGCTTTGCTGCTGCCCTCAAAGATAAAGATGTATGGGTAATGAACGTTGCTCCCGTCAACGAATCTAGCAAACTAAAGATCATTTATGATCGAGGTCTACTTGGCACTGTTCATGACTGGTATGCATGCTCTTAACGTCTCTTATTTTTCTTCTCTTTTGGCTTCTGTGTTTTAGCTTTTCTCAAACAATGAGATCATTGTTTCACTTAAAACTACAGGTGCGAATCGTTTTCAACATATCCCCGTACCTACGATCTACTTCATGCCTGGTCAGTTTTCTCAGATATTGAAGAGTTTGGTTGTAGCACAGAGGATTTGCTCATTGAGATGGACAGAATTTTACGACCTAATGGATTTGTGATCATGCGAGACAAACCCCATGTGATAAACTATATAAGGAAGTTTTTGAGTGCTTTACAATGGGACGATTGGATATCTGAAGTAGAACCAAGAATTGATGCTCTCACCTCAGGAGAAGAAAGAGTTTTGATTGCAAGTAAGAAATTGTGGGAAGAAGATACTGAAACTATGTAAAGAGAAAACACACGTTTATTCTTAAACAAGGTACTTCCAAGCCTGTAACATGTTTTTGCCTTCCCACAATGGGGAGTGCCTTTGACGTTTGACAGTTTGTTTCTATGTTCATTGTCTATCCTCAGTAGTATACCTTAGTTGTCATTTTGTGATCACAAATTTTTGGTGTATATTTCTTGGAAGATCTTTTTTTTTTTTTTGCAAAGAGAGAAATTATATATAACTAGAACACCGCTGCCACGGTGGGAGGCCGACCGGAAAAAAAAAAGGAAACACCGATACAACGGGATTGCACTAAGTGGATGCTCCGTGGCCCGTGCCATACTGTCACATAATTTTTATGGCGCTGGCGCAGGATATCCCGTATCATCTTATTACTAACTTTATGCACGTGCTTGTATCAATGTATAAAACGAGACAAAATGGGAGTAGGTTAATTATTAAGTCAGCCGGCAATCCAATGTAAAACTACCAATTTTGGCCTCGCATGTCCTGTTTCATTCTAACATCAATTTTGATGTCCCAACTTCCACGTTTTGTAAAAGAAGAATGCATGAGACACAGGTGGCAATAAGGATAATCCTGTAATTTGAGTTATTCTAATAAAACTAAAAGAAAAAACCTAATCTAAATATATTTTTTTATTATCAAATTTTTTCATTATCAATTATTATAGAAGAGAAGTTACATAGTAGGCAAGCGAGCAACAAGCTGTGCCGCTAGCCCTTTTTGAATAGAAAAACCTATCCTATTAAAAATAAAATCTCGTGAACCGGGAGTCATGACATTGTTGTGCATGACTTTCTGGACCCTCTTGAGTAGTCCAACTGCTTCTGGAGCCAAATAACCAAAAGTATCAAAAGCGAAGGGGACGAAAGCATGCCCATTGTCAACACACGCTTTCTCATGCTTCGATATCTTACCCGAGGCGACCTTTAGCGCCGCTTGCCCCGATCGTAAAGGTGCCATGTCCAATGCCTACCAAAGGAGATACCCCATGAGGTCGACACATGTATGTTTCCCATTAGCCCATCCAAAAATAAGAACATCTGTTTTTCATTGGCAAGTCATCCCCCTTCAAGTGGGTCTCCACGCTGTCGGAAATAAGAACATCTCCACAGTATATCATACAAGATATCCCGCACATGATCATGTCTATATTTAAAACCAGAGTCTACTTTACAATGAACTGCATGTTCACTATACAATGAACTGCACATGATCATGTCTAAATTCACTCTTTTTACTCTCGGTGCCTTTTTGTTCCCTGTTCTCCTACCTCTCAAAACAAATCTAAGCTACTACCATTGTTTCCATTATCTTTTTGTGTTGACGATGATGAAACAACTGTTAGAGAGTTTAATTTTGGGCTAATTAAGACTATAAACGATTTGATTGCTATATTTAAAACCGAGGTCTACTTTACAATGAATGCATGTTCACTATACAATGAACTGCACATGATCATGTCTAAATTCACTCTTTTTACTCTCGGTGCCTTTTTGTTCCCTGTTCTCCTACCTCTCAAAACAAATCTAAGCTACTACCATTGTTTCCATTATCTTTTTGTGTTGACGATGATGAAACAACTGTTAGAGAGTTTAATTTTGGGCTAATTAAGACTATAAACGATTTGATTGCAGGAATTGTGATATTAAACAAAGCTTAAATGATTTGTTTTTGCTGATCTGAATGGTTCTATTGATTTCATGGTTTTCATTATATTAATCACGAAGTGTATGTTTTTGTGATTCTACGGTTTATATCTTTACTGGGTTTATATTAGATTCTGATTCAATTTTATTTTTGGTATATGAATTTGATTTTTCATTGAAAAGAATGGACCACAGCAAGTATGGCCACTGGTGGGTTATTAAATTTCACTTTTAGAGAAGATGAAGAAATGGGAAGAATAGATGTGGTGTGTTACTGTTGTAAATGGGTTTCTATGTTGTTGTGTTTGTAACTTCGTACTGGTAGGGTTTAATTGAAAATATAGAAATGTTTTGAGCTCAGTTGAGTTTTATGCATGATTTGATGGTTAATTTCATGATTAGTTTAAAGAATGAATTCACTGAGGTTGTATCAAGGTGGGGGAGGTAGAAATTTCACTTTCTATATTCCGATACTAAATGTTCGAAGATCGAAACTTAATTTGACAAAGGAAACATATAGTGACAAAGGAATATTGAAATTGATTCGGTTGGGTCGAAAGAAGTTTCAAACTAAATCAGGTAAGTGTTTATGGGTCGGGTTTAAGTTTACCCGTCTACCCAGATACGTCATCTTCTTCACCCGTTTCTCTGCTATCTGAATCATTTGATCGGTGTAATGAGTTTTTTGAACTGGAAGTCTGTGTTTATATGATTGTATATGAGGACTTTTTTGATCAATTCGTTTGATTCTTAATTTCATGAAATTGTAATTTTTTTTTCCTACATAATTTGTTAGATTATGTAAATTTGAATCATGTAGATTTGATTCTCTGTAATGGAGGCGGAGATGGTACTGTGGTGGTTGTGTGATAGCGGCGGAGGCGATGGTGTTGTGGTGTGATATGGCGGCGGTGGTTGTGGAGGTGCTGTTGTCATATGTGGTGGCGGAACTTCTGGTGGTGGTAGAGGTGTTGTTAGTGACGGTGGAGGTAGCTGAAGAAATGAGGTGGTGGCGGAGCTGCTGGAGTGTTAAAAAGGAGGTAAAAGAGAATAAAGAGAAAGGTCGATTAATCATAAAAATCTGAACGGCTCACATCAATTCAATTCCGTGTTTTTGAGGCTATCCGATCCAACGGACCAGATCTAAAAAAGTGGTCATAAAAGGGACTCACTCCCTATAGGTCCTTCGGACCATCCGGTCGGTCGGCCCAATAAGTGTCAGTATCTGAAAATTCAATTACATGCCCAAACTGGCTATAATCTTGAGGTTCATACCTAATGTTATCAAAGTTGGTATTCATGTTATTCAAATCACCCGGAACTAGGCTTGTGTTTCCCTCTTCATATATTGAATTTCTGAAAAAACCCCTCTTCGCACTATCCTTTGCGACATTTCTGGCCATACTTTCCTTCCTTCTCCACCCTGCCCGATCATAAAGACATCTTATGTTTTCACTGTGAATGTAAACTCTGTCGATGTTCTTATTATCTTGCATATCTAGTCCGCCTCCATCCTTGTCATTATCTCTGATTGTCTCAACTGCGTGAGTGCTATCAACTGTGTCTTCCCCATTTTGTAAGAAACTAAAAGTAGAACTAGCTTCCTTCTTCTTGTTCTGAGCTTCCTTGTCTAAAACTGCAAACCCGTTCTTCATGTTTCTCACATCTTGTTCAGACCAAGGCCAGTCTTTACCAAAAAGAAACCTAATCTTAAACGTGTTTTTAAGAGGAGGATTAACATCTCCATTATTACACATTTTAACACTAAAAACAGTAAAGTAATTAAACAATTTACTGAAACCTGAATTTTTTTGTAGGTTTCTAGTATCCCATTTCCTTCCAAAAAATTGGAGTCCCTAGAGGACTTCCACTTCTACCATATAATTGTTTCCTTTTTCTCATTTATACTCACCAGCCAATGCATCATAGTTATAATGGTCTTCATCTCGCTATCATTGTTTACTCCTTGAGCTGCACAGATGCACCTGGCTCCTCTGAAATTTCCTGTATTATCAATCACAAATATGAGAGTGTAAGTATCTGAAGAATACTGACTATTAACCACTGTAACATAAGCCTTGTTGTGTTATCCTTCTTCTTGCCTCTTCCAAACCTTCTTCTTTTGACTTTTCCTTCTTTTCTCCATATTAATGTGATTCAAAATATGACTGGTTGTGAATTTAGTACAAGGTTTAACCTTACCGAATTTTTTTTGACACCTTGCTTTCCAGACACACCATATAGTGATAGCACAAACAATCTCCCAATTAACATCATCATGTATAAAGTTATTATGGCTTTTGAACCAGTTTTTCATCCATTTTCTTAAAGTTTCATCTCTAGTTTTAACTCTGTTGGTGTTAAAAGGTAGGTGATTCCAAACAGTTTTAATGAAATCACAGTTCATAAAAATGTGATCAGAACTTTCAATATTAGAACCACACAAGTGACAGCAGTTATCAATATTTGGTATGTACTTACACATCTTATCTTCCACTAGGAGGATATCATGTATGCATTTCCACAAGAATGTTTTGATTCTCGGCATTAGGTTCATCTTCCAAAGTTTAGACCAAGGGAAGAGTTTAGTTAACGGAGGAGAGTTAACACCTCTGTTATCCGACAAATGTTTGTACAAAGAACTGACTGTAAATTTAGAATTCGGAGTATAAATCCAAACCAACTTATCCTCCGTACCAAGATCCATTTTAATTTTAACAACTTCCTGTATAATATCAGTACTAAAACAAAATTTCAGTTTATCCATGTCCCAATCCGTTTTATTTGAATTAAACAGATCCTTGACTTTTGTAAACCTACAAGTCACCTCATTGTCCAGGTGTTCACCCAAGGCATTCCTACCAGGAATCCATTTATGATTCCATATGTTTATTTTCTCCCCATTGTTCAGATTATATCTGCTACCTTTCCTGAGATGTTTAAAACTTTTGGAAATTCCTTTCCAAATCCAAGAGTCAGTGACTTTAGTTTTAAAATTTTCATCTAGGATATCACTATTTGGAAAATATTTGCGTTTAAAAATCGTACCCCACAAAGTTTTAGTATAAGAGATTAATCTCCATCCCATCTTGGTTATCATAGCTTCATTCATGGTTTTAATATTTCGTAAACCCAGACCTCCCTCATTTTTTTCCTTACACACACCTGTCCACGATAAAGGATAGATCCCTTTTGATTTATGTTGATGTTTCCCCCAAAAGAAATCTCTTTGGAAGCAAGTGATCTTGTTGAGAGTATGTTGAGGAAGACGGAAGCAATTCATTTGATAAATAGGAATGGTTTAAGTGACAGTTTTAACTAGGACCCCTCTACCATCCCGGGAAAGGTCCTTAATTTTCCAGCCTTTTAGTCTGCTGGCAATTTTAGTCACAATAGGTTCAAAACAGGCTATTTTGGAAGTGTTTGTAAACAAAGGAACTCCAAGATACTTATCATCCAATTTGATTTTTTTAACTTTAAGAATTCGTATTATGATTTTTTGGAATTTGTTAGGAACCTTAGAACTAAAGAAAATTCCAGATTTTTGGAAGTTTATGAGTTGCCCTGAACCATTACTAAAATCAGTAAAAACTTTAAGAATGTTTTTACTTTCTTCCAGATTGGCATTAGCAAACACCAAGCAATCATCTGCAAAGAGCAAATGATTGATGGGGGGACAATCTTTTGTAATTTTAAAACCATGAATCAGCCCTTTTTTTTTTTGAGCTAACAAAAGATGACGGGAGAGGGCTTCCATACAAAGGATGAAGAGGTAGGGAGATAAGGGATCTCCCTGCCTAATTCCCCTTGTAGGAGAGAAGTGCAAACCCGGGGAACCCCATTTTGATAAAAACAACTAGGAGAAAGGACCATTCGACCCGATCGAATGCCTTAGACATGTAAATTTTGATTCCTAAAAAACTTTCTTACATTTTTTCTTTTTCATAGAGTGAATTAATTTATGAGCTAAAACAATGTTATCCGAAATTTTCGTATTCTAGACATAAGCACATTGGAAAGGAGATATAAGCTTGTCCAAAAGCGGTTTCATTCTATTGGCTAACAATTTAGAAATTATTTTGTAAGAAGTGTTACACAGGCTTATAGGCCTGAAGTGACTCGCTTCATCATGAAAATTGTTTTTAGGGATTAGGCAGATGGAAGAATTGTTCAGTTCTTTTAGGATAAAACCAGAGCAAAAAAAATTCCTAACCATAGCAACAATATCAGTAGAAACGATTTCCCAATTTTTTTGAAAAAGCAGAGTTGGAAACCCATCCGGGCCTGGCGAAGAATTCAGAGCCATTTTGAAGACTATATTTTTTTATTTCATTGTGATCAGGTAACTGCATCAAATTAAGGTTATCCTCCACTGTCACCATGGAGGGAATATTTGAGATTAAAGTTTCATTTATTACTGGGTTTGTGGTTGACCCCATTTCAGAGAAGTGTTTGAGTAACACTTCTTGAATATGAGATCTACTTTCAACCCAAAGACGATTTTCATTTTTAATAGCACTAATTCTATTTCTACGAGTTCTTGTTCTAACTAACCCATGAAAATAACTTGTATTTTTATCCTCTAGCTCTAGCATTTTGTCGCCACTTTTTATTTTCATGAAAGACTCATTAATGTTGTACCATTTTTCCACCTCTGAATTTAGCTTACGAAGAACTTCAGATTTATTATGAGCATGTTGATTGTTGTTAAAGCTTTCTAGATAAATTATTTCTTGTCCAAGTTTACGATGGATGTTACCGAATTGGTTTTTGTTCCACAATTTAAGGTTTCTTTTAACAACTGCTAATCTCTTAACAAATTGAAAGGCCGGAGAGCCAACATGATGAGTTAACCAGGAATCATAAATGACATCAATACAAGATTTTAAATCTAGCCAAGTACCAAAACATTTAAAAGGCTTAGCACCATCCATCCTGCCATGCTTAGTATCTAACACAATTGGACTATGATCTGAAGCTATTGGACTGAGATGAGAGACCTGAGCATCAGGGAATAAAGCAATACACTCTTTATTAGCCATACACCTATCTAGTCTTTTTTCTACCAATTCTCTGTCATTTCTATGATTTGACCATGTGAAGGCATAACCCGTGTGACCTAAGTCTATAAGTACCGCCTGATTGACCGCCCTTACCGACCCATCCATATCACTTTTATTAATTCTACCATTACCCCACGTTTCCTCTCGATTCAAATTAAAGTTTAGGTCTCCAATTACCATCCAAGGAAGTGTGGTAATCGTAGAAATGTGGTACAGAAATTTCCAAGTGACACTCTTATCATGAGGGTTCCCATATAAACAACTTATAATCCAATCTTTCTTAGTTATATGATCTGTGATGATGGAATTTATAAAGTAATCTGAAGTTTGCTCTATCACAAGTTTTACTGTGTCTACCCAAGCTAGCGCTATTCCTCCTGATCTCCCTATAGGATCCATTATTTTCAGCTTTTCATACTTGACAGATTTGAACAGACTTAATACATTCTTTCTACTTTTTTTTGTTTCACTTAAGAATATAATATCGGGTTGCATTAAGTTAACTAAGGCCTTAAAATGTTCCCTAGGAATTTTTTTTCCACAACCCTGACAATTCCAAGCCAGAATTTAAGGTTTCCGAATTGTATACATTCCTTATACCAGATGTAATTATGCATGTTAAGAACTTCCAAATCGATTGTGTACATGTAATGACCCATATTCATTCTACCCAGAGTGAAACAAACTTTTCCAAAGTATATAATCAACCAAGCTTTCTTAGAATTGTTAAAGCCGTAACCATTCTCATAATCATTCTAGAATCTAAAACCATCTAGCACTTGCTTGCAGTTACTAATGAAATAGGGCAGTCTAGTGTCATGCTTTTCAATTAAAATGTGAGAATTGAAAACTGGAAAAGGGGTTGTAATATTGTGTACCTGACAGTTGATCTGAGAAGATGTCACCATCTCTGTACCAGTATTAGTCGAGATTGCTGGAGGAGGGTTTGCAGATATGTCAATGATGTAATCATTGAACATGCCAAAAGGGTCGTCATTCACCTCGGCAGGATTACTAACCAAATGATGGTTAGCCATAATAATTTTATCTTCTCCATGAGATTGCACAGAGGGAATAGGAAACAAAGAATCTAATAGCGCAGAAGAGATATTGATCTTAGTATTCTCAATCATTTTATCATCTACCCCATCCAAAGGTAAATCCATACCCTTTCCTTTGTGAAACCTAGACTTCTTCAAAATCACTACTTCCCCCAATTCCGGAACTTTTCTGTTGTACTTCCTGTTTTTCCTTTATGGTTCTTTCATATTTACAGTAAAGTCCAATAACGAATCTTCCTTTAGTTGATGTGCCTTTGCTTCTTCTAACCTTCTGACCGCTTTATTTATACCCACATCAGAAACACCTTCCTTAATCACTAGCTTCCCACCAGAATTTATCTTCACCTTACCCTCCACTACCTGCACCAGCGGAAGTTTTCCTTTGCCTTTTATTCTATTTCTTTCCTCCACCATCCTTCCATTTTCCCGTGCTCTTACAGAATCTACTAGAATTTGAGCTACTACCTGATTAAGATTACCACCTTCCCCCTCTGACTGAGAAATGGAAGGAGTATTAACATCTCTAGAGCATCCACCTTGTTCTCCGATGTCACTGATATCTCCAGAACTAGAATCCCGAGCCTCATCTGATTCCAACTCCCTTAATGTTGCCTTGCTAACACCATGATTGCTCATGTCCACATGACCTATCCCCAGAGTCTCTATATCAACCCTAAGATCATTTTCAACCTCAACATCATGTTCATCCTGTAGCCCCCCACCCCCCACCCCCACCCCTTAAGCTAGCTTCTGAATAATCCAAGAGATTAACTAAATAAAGAGGCACTAAGAATCTAAAACATTAACTTAACGATCAATTAAGAAACTGCTACAAAACTTAACCCAAAACTATCCCCACTAAGAAATATATATATACAAGAACTTCTCTCAAATGATACATATACAATTGTCATTTGGTTTACAAATACAATATGCAACATAATAAATTTAACAGAAGTTAATCAACTAGCGAACTCAACCCTTGAAGCTTTCGCTGCGCAATCCTGATCTGTCACAGAAACTGAAGTGGGAATAATTAACATTTAACTTCTAAGTAATCATATGCAAGATTTGGAAAACAATAATGTTTTTCCGAAACATTAAACAGTGACTAAGTCACTGAAATAATCATACATGTATATGGAACAAACTCCTTCGTCAAACAATGTACTAATATGGTTGTAAATTCCTAACCGGCAATTCACACCTATTTAGCTATGGATGCCACCAAGACCATGGTGACCAACTCTAAACAATAAAAGCTGAATTCATGTAGATATAAATATGAAGGAGCGTATCCTATATACCACAAGTGGAAATTCTCATTTCCCATAACAATTCATATTGACCACAAACAATACAAGTCCTTTCCAAATCATGGAAAGATTCACAGAATCGACAGGATTATCATAATGCATTTTAAACAAAACATGGAATGCAGAAACCGACAATGCATGAGTTCGTTAATCATAAACTTTTATAAAAGCAACAATAATGAATACAAAGAGTCAAATGCATTCCCACACCTTTTGATGACAGGTCACGCATACCTCAAGATCCACGATCCACTGGTTCGTCCGTTGAATCGATCGTTGTTAATAACGAACTATTAATCACACAAGAACTCTAAGAAACTAGCCACAAAGGCTCACACAAGAATCATACAATTCTATTTAAAGGTTCCAAACCCAAGTCCACTAAACCGGCCCATTAATCTAATGCCCGGTCCAACAGTGTCAACTAACGGTCAAATAAGTCAATTAACGGTCCACGTCAAGTCAAAGTCCAGGGTCAATGGTCAACAAGTCAAGACTAGTGACTCAGTGAGTCAACTGATTTGACTCAGTCAGATGGACTAAGTCGGCTAGAGTCAGACATGGTAAATCAGTCAGACATCTGACTGAGCAAATCAACACAAAGCCTAAAATATTTCAGCTTCAATTTCTACAACATATTCTTCTTCTGTATCATTTCAACTTCAATTCATATATAGTAAACAAACTTCAAATTCAATTACAAAGATAACAGTCTACCTGCAATTGCAGTTCCAAGCTTTCACTGAAAGATTCGACCTAACCTATTCTTCTAAACATCAACCACTAAGTTCAGTTCCACCAGACTCTAGATAAAACCTCAACCACATATTCATTTCACCTTCAACAACAACATCACTCAATATCATACACACCCAACTGATTCAACTATAGTTTCTTAACTATCACTAAATCTAGTTTTGCCATTCAACCACACAGACAAGACCACTATATCCAGCCACTCATATTCCTTGCAACTTCAACAACATCACCACTTCACAGTCTCAACAATAACTATACCACTATACTTCAATACTTCCATTACACCACCCTTACATTCATTTTCCTTTTAACTCATTCACAATCATAACAACATCCCTTTCAGTTCTTTAGTTACAACTTCAGTATTTTTAAGTCTTTATTTTACCAAAATCTTTAATCTGACAAACATCAACTTCATAAGAAAACTCATCTAAATCAAATACAGACTAAACTACAACCACAGTTCTATTACATAACCTCTCCCATGTAACATCAACATCATCACCACCACAACTAACCATTTCACATACACCTTCATCAATTCATACTGATTCAAACACAACTTAAACTACAATTGTAGTTGTAATATCACCACAACCACCACTTCTCATAACTCAACAGTATCAACACAAGCAATGTTTAATTCATACACCAACAAAACATCATCTCAATTGTCTTGTAGCTTCAATTCCCTGCGATCAAAACTTGTAATACCAACACAAGTTCATTTACTCTTTCTATCAACTCACACATCTTAAATTATCAATATCAACAGTATTAATATTATCATTCAGTTCAAAACTACAAGAATTAATTCAATTACATAGGAAGGATTACCTTGAACCAAAACCGTAATCCTTCAAAGCTGCTCAACCTCCATCTGATTCAGATTCACTAAGTACTAGTCTTATCCATGTTTCATCCATTTCTTCTTATCCAACATCCCCAAGAACAACCCTAAGTATCTTCTTAATCAATCACAGGAAAACCCTAATTTCTCTCAAATCTTCACTAAAATAGTAATTCAACTACTGATTCTTCTTTCTGACTTAATTAACGTAAAACCCATCTTTAATCTTCTCATTATACCCTTAATTACATCTTCAAATTTTTCTTTGAATTTCTTTCAGAAACCCTAACTTCGGATTCAATCAACAGAATGACTCTGCAACTTCAATTAAACATCAACCCCTTCGATTTTCATCCATTATCAACTAGAAATTATCATCACCAGTTCCATGCAAACCTAACTTCAAATCCAGAAACCATAAATTCTAAATTACAGCAGCATCGACATCTCTTCTTCTTCTCATGATCAAACAACATCAACACCACCACCAACAATTCGTTCTCAAAGTTTCCCCTAAGTCTCTCTTCGATTTCGACTTCAAAATCATCTCACATCATCAGCCGGAATGAACACAGAAGGAAGAAGAAGAAAAGAATGAGAAAGAAAAAAGAGGAACAAAGAAGAAGAATGAATTCTTCGATCGGGTTTTGGTGAAGATAAGGCTAACTAAATTTACTAAGGGAACCCGTCCAAACGATAAGAGCAGCCAGGTGGTTCACACAACACTAATAATATCTTCTTCATCTGATATCCGATTGACTCGTTCGAGTAGTCCATTCTTCATAACTTTCCGAAATCTATTCCACGGTACCAGTTTCGTATCCACATCGTTATTAGATTAATTCCTACTAATTAATGTTCGAGTTACACTAATCGAGTAATTAGCGTCTAAGACGACTCTTGACTAGTCTAATAGCGTTGATGAGCTTGAGGGTCCTTACATTCTCCCCACCTTATATCATTTTCGTCCTCGAAAATCAAACCATCCTTCTGGTCTTCAAAAACTCCCCACCTTATAAAATAATCCCATCTCTTGACTAAGCGTAAACAACATAAAACAAATCACAACATATATGGCTTTCTACAACTAAAATCTAAAATTTGTAGCTCTAAGTTCAACTAAAATCTAATAACTGATTTAGATTCTATCAAATAGGGAAGTCTAAGTTTCTTACATGAAAACTTTCTACACTAATTTCTAAGTCAATAACTTGCTGGTTCTAAGTACTGTGAAGATATTCCATAATAAAGTTTCTCATTAAAATTTGGGATCTATTAGTTCACTAATAGAAGCAAGTCTCCCTTCAATGTCTAGTGATACAAGAATGCAGTTGCCTTGTCTAGGTTCGCGACGCCTGACAATACCTACTACCTAACAAGTATCACCCGAACACATCAGAAATACCAACCTCACTATTCCCCAGTGCTGGATTAACTAAGAACAGTTTAATTACGAATCATTGCGTATTAATTTATTAAGATTAATTAGTCTTTAACTTCTATCTTAACTGGTGTAAGTCTGATAAATTCACTTCGTAAAATATTTAAATAGGTCATATCTTTTTAAGTAATTCATTTATAAAAATTTATTTTATTTCATTTTTATTCACCATCATTATTATTTACTCATTTTAATGAAATCGAATTTTAATTTCAAGAGGAACTATATTATTATAACTAAATGATTTTTAAATTCATGTACTATTAAAGGGTAACTGAATGTTATAACTATTATCCAAAAGTTACTTTATACTGTTGTATGTATTTGTTTATTTCATCGTGTGACTTGATATAAATAAATAACCGTTAACAATTTTCCATATTTGTTTGAGATTAATATTTTATTATTATTATTATAACATTTATTTCATATTGTTTAGACCGATAAAAGTTAATCATAATGCCAAGTTTAGTTTTTATTATTAACACAAAATTGATTTGATTTAACTTTATTTCCTTAAATTTATTCTAGTGCCAAGTAATCCCTAAGTTGTATTATTAATAAAAATTACATTTTTCTAATACAATACTAACATAAAATTATTATCCAAATGATATTTACAATAACTCTAAATTTTTACAATAATTAGTATTAGATAGTATTATAATTTGCTTATTTAATCGAAAACTATTGTCTTAATTATACTATCATTTTCATTATTGTTTTATCAAATTTTCTTATTTGATTACTAGTGTAACTAACATACAATTAAAATAATTGTTTAGTAATGATGCTTAGTTTAATTTTATTAAGCCCTAATCTTGTAAATATAATTTTACTTTTACGAAAAGATTGATATAACAGATTTTATTTATTCAGATTGAATTGGTAATATAGTATATCTTGTTACATGTTGGTGTTAGTAATTTAATATGATTTAAATTTTGAGTCTGCATAACATTTTTAATATGTCTTAATAGTCTTTAGATTTTGGGTATTAATAATAAGTATCTTTTTCACATGCAATTTTATTCTCCTTTAAGTTTAATTTTGTTCTAAGTATTCAAGTATTATAAATATCACTTCATGTGTATAATTTAGTAATTTAGTGAATCATTTGTTGGACTAAAAATAATCTAGGTGTAAGATCGTTAACAGGTTTTAATCTTTATTTTATGCCTTATATAACCTCATGTTCTAAATCCTACCGAAGAAGTCTTATTTATCTATCTGGTTTAAATGCAAAACACATAATTCTAATTTGTTATTAGTTAACTTTGTAAAGCTTAATTGTATATAAGCACTAATAATTTTCCATTGTTGTTTAATCACAATCATTATTTTATCACTATATAATTGTAAATGAGATTCTTAATTTAATTTATGCTCAATATAATACTAATTTAAATTCTAATAATTTAATTTTGTCATACTAATTTTCCATTTTAAAAGAAGATTGAATTTATTTATGAAGAAGGGTCCTATTAATATACATATTTATTTTCTTTTAATTCTAATATTACACTAAACACCTGAATACTATTAAAACTAATTCATGTATATTTGTTTCATTTTAAAAGATTTACTGGATCATTTGTTAGCCTAAAGATAATTTCGGTACCAAATTACTAACAAATTGAGTCTTTTCATTTTATATATTATATTCTCGTTTTCTTAAGTCTAACGCCTAACAAGTATTATATTAACTATCTAATTTTATATGCAAAACATATATCTTTAATTTGTAATTAGTTTAATTTACAAAACTTAATTGTAAATAAGCGTTATCAATTTTCCATAATTATTTAATCATAATTATTATTTTAATCCTTTTATATCCTTATGGAGAATTCCACCACGGCTAACATTATTTTATTAAAATTATTATTACTTTTATGAAAGAATGCCACCACGGCTTTTATTGAAAAAACAACAAGTGAATTATATTCTAACAACAAGTTACTTTTATTATCATCTATCTATAGTTACTATTATAACATTTTATTGAATTATTATTCTAACAACTCTTACAAATATTATTGAGTCCCAAAATATTATTAACATTTATGTGATTATAAACCATTGATTTTTACGTATAAGTCAAGGTGCTTAATATTTATATATGTGACTTTCAAGATTTACCAATAATACTAATCTCAATATATATATTTTTTTATTAAATTGTGCATGTGTTCATAATTTTAAATTATTTATTCTCTAATTTTCATTAGATTAATTATTGGTGTACCCTACAATTTTTACTTCATTACATACATACAAACAACCAAACAAACAAACAAATCAATCAATCAGATAATTCTTTTAATTATTAATTAATAGCTTTTAGTGATTAAGATTTATCTCACAAACCCAACCAAATTCTAAACTAATCAAGTTCACTAACTGGCACTGGCTATTCCTATAGTTTCCCATATAAGATCTAATAGTGAGCTCTGATACCAACTTTTGTAGCGCCCCCCTAAGCTAGCAGCTGACTAATCCAAGAGATTAACTAAATAAAGAGGCACTAAGAATCTAAAACATTAACTTAACGATCAATTAAGAAACTGCTACAAAACTTAACCCAAAACTAGCCCCGCTCAGAAATATATATATACAAGAACTTCTCTCAAATGATACATATACAATTGTCATTTGGTTTACAAATACAATATGCAACATAATAAATTTAACAGAAGTTAATCAACTAGCGAACTCAACCCTTGAAGCTTTCGCTGCGCAATCCTGATCTGTTACAGAAACTGAAGTGAGAATAATTAACATTTAACTTCTAAGTAATCATATGCAAGATTTGGAAAACAATAATGTTTTTCCGAAACATTAAACAGTGACTAAGTCACTGAAATAATCATACATGTATATGGAACAAACTCCTTCGTCAAATAATGTACTAATATGGTTGTAAATTCCTAACCGGCAATTCACACCTATTTAGCTATGGATGCCACCAAGACCATGGTGACCAACTCTAAACAATAAAAGCTGAATTCATGTAGATATAAATATGAAGGAGCGTATCCTATATACCACAAGTGGAAATTCTCATTTCCCATAACAATTCATATTGACTACAAACAATACAAGTCCTTTCCAAATCGTGGAAAGATTCACAGAATCGACAGGATTATCATAATGCACTTTAAACAAAACATGGAATGCAGAAACCGACAATGCATGAGTTCGTTAATCATAAACTTTTATAAAAGCAACAATAATGAATACAAAGAGTCAAATGCATTCCCACACCTTTTGATGACAGGCCACGCCTACCTCAAGATCCACGATCCACTGGTTCGTCCGTTGAATCGATCGTTGTTAATAACGAACTGTTAATCACACAAGAACTCTAAGAAACTAGCCACAAAGGCTCACACAAGAATCATACAATTCTATTTAAAGGTTCCAAGCCCAAGTCCACTAAACCGGCCCATTAATCTAAAGCCCGGTCCAACAGTGTCAACTAACAGTCAACAAAGGTCAAATAAGTCAATTAACGGTCAATGTCAAGTCAAAGTCCAGGGTCAATGGTCAACGAGTCAAGACTAGTGACTTAGTGAGTCAACTGATTTGACTCAGTCAGATGGACTAAGTCGGCTAGAGTCAGATATGGTAAATCAGTCAGACATCTGACTGAGCAAATCAACACAAGGCCTAAACTATTTCATCTTCAATTTCTACAACATATTCTTCTTCTGTATCATTTCAACTTCAATTCATATATAGTAAACAAACTTCAAATTCAATTACAAAGATAACAGTCTACCTGCAATTGCAGTTCCAAGCTTTCACTGAAAGATTCGACCTAACCTATTCTTCTAAACATCAACCACTAAGTTCAGTTCCACCAGACTCTAGCTAAAACCTCAACCACATATTCATTTCACCTTCAACATCAACATCACTCAATATCATACACATCCAACTGATTCAACCATAGTTTCTTAACTATCACTAAATCTAGTTCTGCCATTCAACCACACAGACAAGACCACTATATCCATCCACTCATATTCCTTGTAACTTCAACAACATCACCACTTCACAGTCTCAACAATAACTATACCACTATACTTCAATACTTCCATTACACCACCCTTACGTTCATTTTCCTTTTAACTCATTCACAATCATAACAACATCCCTTTCAGTTCTTTAGTTACAACTTCAGTATTTTTAAGTCTTTATTTTACCAAAATCTTTAATCTGACAAACATCATCTTCATAAGAAAACTTATCTTAACCAAATACAGATAAACTACAACCATAGTTCCATTACATAACCTCTCTCCTGTAACATCAACATCGTCACCACCACAACTAACCATTTCACATACACCTTCATCAATTCATACAGATTCAAACACAACTTAAACTACAATTGTAGTTGTAATATCACCACTACCACCACTTCTCATAACTCAACAATATCAACATAAGCAATGTTTCATTCATACACCAACAAAACATCATCTCAATTGTCTTGTAGGTTCAATTCCCTGCAACCAAAACTTGTAATACCAACACAAGTTCATTTACTCATTCTATCAACTCACACATCTTAAATTATCAATATCAACAGTATTAATATTATCATTCAGTTCAAAACTACAAGAATTAATTCAATTACAGAGGAAGGATTACCTTGAACCAAAACCGTAATCCTTCAAAGCTGCTCAACCTCCATCTGATTCAGATTCACTAAGTACTAGTCTTATCCATGTTTCATCCATTTCTTCTTATCCAACATCCCCAATAACAACCCTAAGTCTCTTCTTAATCAATCACAGGAAAACCCTAATTTCTCTCAAATCTTCACTAAAATAGTAATTCAACTACTGATTCTTCTTTCTGACTCAATTAACGTAAAACCCATCTTTAATCTTCTCATTATACCCTTAATTATATCATCAAATTTTTCTTTGAATTTCTTTCAGAAACCCTAACTTCGGATTCAATCAACAGAACGACTCTGCAACTTCAATTAAACATCAACCCCTTCGATTTTCATCCATTATCAACTAGAAATCATCATCACCAGTTCCATGCAAACCTAACTTCAAATCCAGAAACCCTAAATTCTAAATTACAGCAGCATCGACATCTCTTATTCTTCTCATGATCAAACAACATCAACACCAACACCAACAATTCATTTTCAAAGTTTCCCCTAAGTCTCTCTTCGATTTCGACTTCAAAATCATCTCACATCATCATCCAGAATGAACACAGAAGGAAGAAGAAGAAAATAATGAGAAAGAAGAAAAATGAATTCTTCGATCGGGTTTTGGTGAAGATAAGGCTAACTAAATTTACTAAGGTCACCCGTCCAAACGATAAGAGCAGCCAGGCGGTTCGCACAACATTGATAATATCTTCTTCATCTGATATCCGATTGACTCGTTCGAGTAGTCTATTCTGCATGACTTTCCGAAATCTATTCCACGGTACCAGTTTCGTATCCACATCGTTGTTAGATTAATTCCTACTAATTAATGTTCGAGTTACACTAATCGAGTAATTAGCGGCTAAGACGACTCTTGACTAGTCTAATAGCGTTGACGAGCTTGAGGGTCCTTACACATCCACTATCATTACTTCACCTTCAACACATTGTTCCATCCCGTGATCTATAAATCTACATATATCACAAATTCTCCATGGCATTACATTATAGTTTATAGGGATCCAAGCTTCATCTTATTGAGCCCTTACAAGAACCCTCCTAAGAAGAGACCCTGTAATATTAATCTTAATCAGCATCTTCACCGTTTTGTGATCTGGAGATAAACCCATTGGCTCAGCAAACCCACACAATTCATCGATAGAAGCATCCATAGATCTATAAGCTGCTGGAGTTAGAAAATGAGTAGGAATTCTACACAGGAAAACTATGAATAACTCATAATCTAGATTTATAGCCACACCAAATTTGAAACCAAGACTGGGAATATATATAAGCACCACCAGATAGCCATCAAGCACCCATGGACCAAAACCAAAGTCTTTTCCAGTAACAAGTACCGGGTAGACTAGAGAAAAACTCCTGAGAGTTGGACTTAAGTTTTTACGCCGGCTCGTCCAAGCCTTGCACAACTTGTCCTAAAGACACAATTCACCCATGGACCATCATCTTTAATTCTCATTATATCAATTTCAGATCCAAATCTGTAAATATGAACATTAAGCCTTGCACCAAACTTCTTGACTAGAACTTCTTTAAACATTGGCCAAAAGTCTCTAACCATTTTCCTTATTCTACTTGTGGAGATAGTTACCAGACTACAGATTATGCCCATACATAAAGAGAAATCATCTTTTTCCTTCTCTAGCACCATGTGTTTATCTAAGTAAACCACAGGTTCTATAGCACTCTCCAGATTCAAGTTGTTCTTCATATTGACTGCTAATTTATTGACAGTATCAGAAGAAATTTCTGTGATGGAGATGGTATTATTTGAGGAAGTATCCATATGCAAATGTTTTCCCCTTGAAGATTGATTAACTTTGCATCTATATTTATACTTGAAAAACTTAGATGTTCTGACAATTAGTTTACCAACTAAAATTAGGGATACCCATTGAGAGAGGATTAGAGTTAGATGGAGTGTGGAGATATATTTCAAATCAAGAAAGGTAAGGGGAGGCATGGCTAGGATCAAAAGAAGATCATAAGAGGAGAGAAAGAAACAAAATAAATAAAAGGTAACAGAGCGAGAACATGATCTAGTTAGAACAGAACTAGCCAAAGAAGAGAGATGGACACAAAAACCCAAGATAGGAAGAGGAACACACAAACCAGAAAAGGAAAATAGAACTAAGAGGAAACCCAAAAGACAATTCAATGAAGAATCAAAGCAAAACCTGTAGAACACCCAACCAACAACTCTGCCTACACGGTAAGGTAAAATAAAATTATAGATACAATTTTAAATCACTAACCTGAATGAGATGATGACTTCTGCTCTTCAACAACCACAAAGGGATCTCTGAACTACCAAAAACCACTCTCAAACTCAATCAAAACCTTATGACGGAGGCCTGAAACACTCGAATCGAACCTTGCAAATCGATTTTGACTCGGGTCAAAAACCTAAAAAACACTATTGACCGAAAAAGACTGTTACAGACTCTCTCTCTCCTAAATCAGTGGGGTGATTTTATATCTTGTAGGGTCAAATATGATGTATAAGTTTAATTCTTAATCCATGAGAGATGACAAAAAGTTAAAGAGAATGATTCGTACTGCAAGTTAAATTCTTAGCATTCGAATATTTCGATGCACGGAGTAAACTAACTACCCGTTTGACTTCATATCACGGGTGCAAGTCCATCTTGCATCAGATCAAGGTTGTTAAATCGAAACATGAATCGCTTTTCAAATTTTGAGAATCGAATCGTAGATTGAATCGTGAATCGTAGATTCATGGTCCGTTATTAAATCGTTAAATTTATTTATCCTTATAAATGAAAGTGGGCTACATAAAACAATTTTATATCAATATCCATATACAATATGTTGATTGATTATCACCAACAACCGAGATGGTATAACGGTAGTTAGTCTACTTAATAACCAAGTACTCTCACGGTTCCCTTAAATATTTTCTTCACTAATTTTCTTGACTTTATTTTAAAAACCTTCCATCAGATTGATAGATGAGCATAATCCAGGAGCTGTCTTGCGCTCTCTAGTCTCTACTTGTCTATTGGTGAATCTTCCGGTACTCCCTAGACATTCTTTTACCCTAATATTTTCCATGTTATGTAGGAGTGGCGTGCGGGGTTGCACGGACGCTCCATTTCTTGAGTCGTGTCCGCGTCCAACGACACGGGACATGTGTGGGACGCTGACATGATGCGTGTTCGATGCACTAATTTGCGCGTCCTGCGCGCGTCTGGTTTGGACGCACTGATGACTCGGGTTGGACGTGTTTTTTTTTTTTCATTTTCATTTAAACTTCTTCCTTTATTTTTACAATTATTAACCCTTTATTTTTACAATTATTAACCAAACTAGATTTTGTGCCCGTGCTACGCACCGGGCATCTTTTTTCTTAACCAAATATTACCGGGTATGATGTGGCTTCGCCTTGTCCAGTCGTGTATTTTTTATTTGGTGTTAAATTTTTTTATTTGGTGTAGCACGGCTTCGCCTCGCCCCCTCGTGCATTTTTTAATTGGTGTGGCTCGGCTTCGTCTCGCCCCGTCCCTTAGAATTTTTGATTAGGCATGGCTCGGCTTTGCCTCGCCGTGCCATGTATCATTGATTTGGTGTTGAATTTTTGATTAAGTGTGGCTCGGCTTCGCCTCGCCCCGTCCCTTAGGATTTTTAATTTGGTGTGGCGTGGCTTCGTCTGTTCCTACAACAACATCGGATTTAGAGAAATATAATTACTGCTTAGAAAATGTGTTACTACCAAACCCAATGATCAGCCCAAAAATTTAAATTCGAAGAAGCTCAAATACTAACCATTTTAGATCAACCCAGTGATCTGAAAATTTCAAAAGTTACATAAAATTGAAAAGTGCAATCCTATTAATTTTGTTGGATACCTTTCATTATTATCAGTTGTTATTGGGTCATAACCAAGAACTTAAATTGTGCAGCTAATCTTCAAATTTAAAGTATTGAAGTTGGCATCTAAATCAAATTTTCAATCTTTTGGTTGTCTAAAATCTTAATAATTTCACAAAACACAACTTTCTTGTACAGATTAAGATTAATACCATACAAAGCCCCTAATGCAGTATTATTATCTCCCCCTATCGGAATGTTCCAGTATATGAAAGTTTATATAAACTGCAACATAATCCGTTTCTCCTTCCTCTCTCATCATTGTTCTCATGATGATTTTCCTCCGTCCCTTGTATATCAAGACTTGCTTCACCACTAATAAGAAATGGACGCACCCAATTGGTATTCCTTCCATATACCGGAGAAGTACAACCATCCATGAAAAAAAGTGGTATACACTATACTGCATACATATCAAAGAGAGGGATGTAAATGTATCCAGTTAGTTCCATGTTTATAAATACCAATCCACTTCACATTAACAATAAAATAAAAGCTAATGTTTCAAGATTTAACCTTAGCTGTCAAGTACGGAAAGGCACAACTCGGTCTTCCTTTGCTTATTTGCTGGTCGACAATAACAACAAACTCAGTCACTTCGGCTGCAGAAGTTCGCCTTTTAGTTGTAATATGAGATGTTTTTCAATTATTTCTAAAAAAGATAAGTTCAACCAATTTCCGTTACCTCAAGTCTTCTCCTTTCAAGATGGCTTTGCATCATGGCCTTTTATTGAGTACATATGTCCTTCAACCCAACAGAAATGGCGAAACACAATCAGAAATACTTTTTTGATGCAAGTACATACAAAGAACTGAAGATCCCTTAAACATTTTAGAAAAATAGATAAAACTATATAAGTTGTCCAATCTAGAGTCTGACTACGATAAGATACCCAGAACCCTAAAGTTTTCCAAGGCATCGG
Source organism: Papaver bracteatum (assembly GCA_023529315.1). NCBI lineage: Eukaryota > Viridiplantae > Streptophyta > Magnoliopsida > Ranunculales > Papaveraceae > Papaver > Papaver bracteatum. Next base: position 344,687 of record JAJJWX010004466.1, on the reverse strand, counting down.
TAGCATTCTCCTAAAGTTCAGCATAACCAATTGCTTTGCCTCGACCATCATAGATATAAAAATGGCATCAGGTATGGATATAAAAATGGCATCAGGTTTGTTTATGTTGAATGGAAGCTATTTTGCTGCTCCAAATACCATTGCTAGGCTAGAGAGCATAATAGTGATGGTTTAAGAATCTTTAATTTTTATTAAAGTGCCAAATCAATGACAATGAAATCATAATATGAAACCATGGCGGCATGACAACAGTAAAAAGATAGGACTTAACTGCGAGTAGATAATAGTATATAACTTACCAATACTTAGGGGGGGAAATCCTTTCCCGGTCTCTCCTAACAGTAACTTGTGCATGGAAACGACGTGAGACCAACACCAATTAGGAGTAATAATTTGAGCAAGAAGCCAAAAAAAGAGTAAGCATTTTCATTGAGTTAATTTAGTAATCAAAAGTGCACTACAATACAAAACACTACAAATTCATTCTTCACTACCAAGTATAAAGAAAATTGACTACATATAACAAAGGATGCAAAGACATTTATATCACGTACATATCTACTACGTTTTTAGGAATCACAAAGACAGAGCAGTATATGTACCGGTAATAGTTCCAATTACCAATGCGACAACAACAGTAGCGATTCCATCCATCATCAGAACTATGCAGAAATGCACAATTATGATGAAAGTTATTTCAGTGTAACTCAGGGAGATGATTGCAATCACTGGGTTCCCAAGATTCGAAGGAATGATTACTTTTCTTCTCCTCCAAGGTCTCATGTTCTTAATTCCTATTCAATATGTATATTAATATATCTATTACCAATAACTACTGATGTCGTTAAAAAAAACAAAAACGATGCCCTGAATAAACACACAAATAATGATTTTTGAGCTTATGCTCAATCTTTTTTTACCTGGAACCAATGAATTGGTGCCTTCACAAATCTTGAAGGGAAATCCCTGTAAATATGACCTATCAATACGGTGACCTGATTTCTTATAACCAATGTGGTGAAACAAAATTTAAATCAAAATGTTACCTTAGTGTACATTAAAGTAGTGCACCAAAAACAACATGTTCATGTTTAGTTTATTCTCCTTCATCTGCCACTAAATCACTATTAATAATCTGAAATACATAAGAGCACTTTTGTTTTGCATAAAAGAGCAGTTTACCATTAGCATATTTGTAATCAATCCATTACCTTAAATCCATAGAGATAAAAACCCTTTGGCTACGATTTTGGGAATTTCCAATTAAATTACTAATCTGCGGATCAAATTATTCAAATCATTAAAAAATAAGGAAAACCTAATGAAAATCTACCCCTAACCAAAAGCTCAAAGCCGAGAGGGGAACACAATACCCAAGTGTGATAACTTTGTTACTTTCATTTCAAATGGATAATCATTGTCACTCTCTAATCAATAAGTTCAAACAGATGATTAGAATTTGATAATAAGGCTCATGGAGACAAACATGATAAGTATTGTATATGGCTTGCACGAGAACCTCTTTAAACTTGAAAATGGTGTCATGAGACAACAACTTGGGTTAGTCACCATGGGTCCATGCCTCAAATGAACAACATTATAGTCTATGGAAAGAAAGTGGTACCTATTCTATAGCTTGCATGGCTATCAAAACCTCAGAATAATGCACCTATTTCAAAGTGTACATATTTCAGTGTTTGTGCTTCAGAAACAAACTTGTTCAATCTTCACTTGCTTAATTCATATTTTGATCTTCAATCACCTGTAACCTAGTGCTTTCAGCAGTTGAATACAATATTTTGTTCCTGTAATAATCAAAAATCAAAACTTGTTGACTATTAAGAAACTGATCATACTGATAGGGTAAAAACAGATAATCTAAATAATAAAAAAAAAACCCAAACCCTAAATTGAATCTGTTTGCAACCCCCTGTATCAAAAACCCAATCTTTCCCTCAATGGACGAATCCTTACAACACAAAAGAGAAAGTAGCACTTCATCATAGATTCAAGTAATACAAAAAAACAGTATAAAGAGAGAATCAAAATAGAAAACCTGGAAATCAAATGAGAAACCCTAAACCCTAAATTGAATCTGTTTGCAACCTCTATATAAAAAACCCAAGCTTACCTTCAATGGACGAATCCCTACAACACAAAAGAGAAAGTAGCACTTCATCATAGATTCAAGTAATACAAAAAACAGTATATAACTGCGAGTAGATAATAGTATATAACTTACCAATACTTAGGGGGGGAAATCCTTTCCCGGTCTCTCCTAACAGTAACTTGTGCATGGAAACGACGTGAGACCAACACCAATTAGGAGTAATAATTTGAGCAAGAAGCCAAAAAAAGAGTAAGCATTTTCATTGAGTTAATTTAGTAATCAAAAGTGCACTACAATACAAAACACTACAAATTCATTCTTCACTACCAAGTATAAAGAAAATTGACTACATATAACAAAGGATGCAAAGACATTTATATCACGTACATATCTACTACGTTTTTAGGAATCACAAAGACATAGCAGTATATGTACCGGTAATAGTTCCAATTACCAATGCGACAACAACAGTAGCGATTCCATCCATCATCAGAACTATGCAGAAATGCACAATTATGATGAAAGTTATTTCAGTGTAACTCAGGGAGATGATTGCAATCACTGGGTTCCCAAGATTCGAAGGAATGATTACTTTTCTTCTCCTCCAAGGTCTCATGTTCTTAATTCCTATTCAATATGTATATTAATATATCTATTACCAATAACTACTGATGTCGTTAAAAAAAACAAAAACGATGCCCTGAATAAACACACAAATAATGATTTTTGAGCTTATGCTCAATCTTTTTTTTACCTGGAACCAATGAATTGGTGCCTTCACAAATCTTGAAGGGAAATCCCTGTAAATATGACCTATCAATACGGTGACCTGATTTCTTATAACCAATGTGGTGAAACAAAATTTAAATCAAAATGTTACCTTAGTGTACATTAAAGTAGTGCACCAAAAACAACATGTTCATGTTTAGTTTATTCTCCTTCATCTCACTACTAAATCACTATTAATAATCTGAAATACATAAGAGCACTTTTGTTTTGCATAAAAGAGCGTTTACCATTAGCATATTTGTAATCAATCCATTACCTTAAATCCATAGAGATAAAAACCCTTTGGCTACGATTTTGGGAATTTCCAATTAAATTACTAATCTGCGGATCAAATTATTCAAATCATTAAAAAATAAGGAAAACCTAATGAAAATCTACCCCTAACCAAAAGCTCAAAGCCGAGAGGGGAACACAATACCCAAGTGTGATAACTTTGTTACTTTCATTTCAAATGGATAATCATTGTCACTCTCTGCAATCAATAAGTTCAAACAGATGATTAGAATTTGATAATAAGGCTCATGGAGACAAACATGATAAGTATTGTATATGGCTTGCACGAGAACCTCTTTAAACTTGAAAATGGTGTCATGAGACAACAACTTGGGTTAGTCACCATGGGTCCATGCCTCAAATGAACAACATTATAGTCTATGGAAAGAAAGCTGGTACCTATTCTATAGCTTGCATGGCTATCAAAACCTGCTGTAATGCACCTATTTCAGTGTACATATTTCAGTGTTTGTGCTTCAGAAACAAACTTGTTCAATCTTCACTTGCTTAATTCATATTTTGATCTTCAATCACCCGTAACCTAGTGCTTTCAGCAGTTGAATACAATATTTTGTTCCTGTAATAATCAAAAATCAAAACTTGTTGACTATTAAGAAACTGATCATACTGATAGGGTAAAAACAGATAATCTAAATAATAAAAAAAAAACCCAAACCCTAAATTGAATCTGTTTGCAACCCCCTGTATCAAAAACCCAATCTTTCCCTCAATGGACGAATCCTTACAACACAAAAGAGAAAGTAGCACTTCATCATAGATTCAAGTAATACAAAAAAACAGTATAAAGAGAGAATCAAAATAGAAAACCTGGAAATCAAATGAGAAACCCTAAACCCTAAATTGAATCTGTTTGCAACCTCTATATAAAAAACCCAAGCTTACCTTCAATGGACGAATCCCTACAACACAAAAGAGAAAGTAGCACTTCATCATAGATTCAAGTAATACAAAAAACAGTATATAACTGCGAGTAGATAATAGTATATAACTTACCAATACTTAGGGGGGGAAATCCTTTCCCGGTCTCTCCTAACAAAGAACTTGTGCATGGAAACGACGTGAGACCAACACCAATTAGGAGTAATAATTTGAGCAAGAAGCCAAAAAAAGAGTAAGCATTTTCATTGAGTTAATTTAGTAATCAAAAGTGCACTACAATACAAAACACTACAAATTCATTCTTCACTACCAAGTATAAAGAAAATTGACTACATATAACAAAGGATGCAAAGACATTTATATCACGTACATATCTACTACGTTTTTAGGAATCACAAAGACAGAGCAGTATATGTACCGGTAATAGTTCCAATTACCAATGCGACAACAACAATAGCGATTCCATCCATCATCAGAACTATGCAGAAATGCACAATTATGATGAAAGTTATTTCGATGTAACTCGGGAGATGATTGCAATCATTGGGTTCCCAAGATTCGAAGGAATGATTACTTTTCTTCTCCTCCAAGGTCTCATGTTCTTAATTCCTATTCAATATGTATATTAATATATCTATTACCAATAACTACTGATGTCGTTAAAAAAAACAAAAACGATGCCCTGAATAAACACACAAATAATGATTTTTGAGCTTATGCTCAATCTTTTTTTACCTGGAACCAATGAATTGGTGCCTTCACAAATCTTGAAGGAAATCCCTGTAAATATGACCTATCAATACGGTGACCTGATTTCTTATAACCAATGTGGTGAAACAAAATTTAAATCAAAATGTTACCTTAGTGTACATTAAAGTAGTGCACCAAAAACAACATGTTCATGTTTAGTTTATTCTCCTTCATCTGCCACTAAATCACTATTAATAATCTGAAATACATAAGAGCACTTTTGTTTTGCATAAAAGAGCAGTTTACCATTAGCATATTTGTAATCAATCCATTACCTTAAATCCATAGAGATAAAAACCCTTTGGCTACGATTTTGGGAATTTCCAATTAAATTACTAATCTGATCAAATTATTCAAATCATTAAAAAATAAGGAAAACCTAATGAAAATCTACCCCTAACCAAAAGCTCAAAGCCGAGAGGGGAACACAATACCCAAGTGTGATAACTTTGTTACTTTCATTTCAAATGGATAATCATTGTCACTCTCTGCAATCAATAAGTTCAAACAGATGATTAGAATTTGATAATAAGGCTCATGGAGACAAACATGATAAGTATTGTATATGGCTTGCACGAGAACCTCTTTAAACTTGAAAATGGTGTCATGAGACAACAACTTGGGTTAGTCACCATGGGTCCATGCCTCAAATGAACAACATTATAGTCTATGGAAAGAAAGCTGGTACCTATTCTATAGCTTGCATGGCTATCAAAACCTGCTGTAATGCACCTATTTCAGTGTACATATTTCAGTGTTTGTGCTTCAGAAACAAACTTGTTCAATCTTCACTTGCTTAATTCATATTTTGATCTTCAATCACCCGTAACCTAGTGCTTTCAGCAGTTGAATACAATCTTTTGTTCCTGTAATAATCAAAAATCAAAACTTGTTGACTATTAAGAAACTGATCATACTGATAGGGTAAAAACAGATAATCTAAATAATAATAAAAAAAAACCAAACCCTAAATTGAATCTGTTTGCAACCCCCTGTATCAAAAACCCAATCTTTCCCTCAATGGACGAATCCTTACAACACAAAAGAGAAAGTAGCACTTCATCATAGATTCAAGTAATACAAAAAAACAGTATAAAGAGAGAATCAAAATAGAAAACCTGGAAATCAAATGAGAAAACCTAAACCCTAAATTGAATCTGTTTGCAACCTCTATATCAAAAACCCAAGCTTACCTTCAATGGACGAATCCCTACAACACAAAAGAGAAAGTAGCACTTCATCATAGATTCAAGTAATACAAAAAACAGTATAAAGAGAAAATCAAAATAGCAAACCTAAAAATCAAATGAGAAACCCTTAAAATCCTTTTGCATGATTCTGCAATTAAAGATTAGGTTTTTTCTTTTGTTTGTGAGTCCTGTAACATCTCATATGCACGTAGAATCTCTTTGAGTAAAAGAGAAAACCTATTGCTCCTTGCAAGTTTGTGTTTTGCTTGATCAAGTTTAGAGTTTACTTTGGCTGCGTTTTCTCTCTTTGGCGTTAAAGAGAAAGTCTATTTTTTTTTCTCTCCGGCGTTATTTCCCTTTTTTTCTCCGGTGTTTCACTCGTTTTTTTGGGACCGAAACAGTTTTTTAGTGTTACATTCATTAGATTTGAGGAAAAGTAGAATATAGAATTTTGAAGGGGGAAGTGACGCTCACCCAAAGGTGGGTATTCTCACCGCGCGACGTGGGGCCTTATATGACTTAGGAGTTTAAAGGAGTAGATGAAGAAACACAAACATTTAGATCAATAATTTAGGTCTTTATTAGAGTTTTGTAATTGGAAATGACATCACATATATTCTTAGTTGGGAATGTGTTGTTCTAAGAATACATTTTGATTGTGCCATGTGTTTAATAGTGATTGATTGTTTGATCTTCGGCGTGTATAAACAAACAATATCTTCTTTTCTTTTGAAATTTATACACATGTAACATCATTTTCTAATTTTTAGGATCGAAATACTTGACTTTGGTATATAAATACATGATTGTATATATAAATAATATATAAATTAAATATGTATATACGTGTTCGCGTCATAGTTTTTTGAGGAATTTGGAGTGTCCGCGTCTACGCGACCGCATCTGTGCAACGGCGCCACCTATATCATCTTATGCCACCTACAAATAAATAAGATAATTAATAAGGGAAAAACCATTTTTAATAGGGGGAAAGCTGACTTTGGTCTAGGTTATTTGACTTTTGATCATTATTGGGTGGATTTAAAATAAGCTTTCCCCTATAAAAAAAAATACTTTTGAGAATTTACTCTTTCATCTTCCAAAACCAACCACACGTAATCCCTTTTTTTTTTATTAACCGTACGTATTAACAAACCCTAGATAACATCATAATATTTAGATTATTAATTTGATCCTGAATGTGAAGTACTTAAATGGAAGAGAACTATCATATCCAATTGTTTGAGGTAGAAGCAGAAGAGAAGCAACATGATGCAGAAATATTACAAGGAAATCAATTGATTGAGGTATTTAACTTGGTTATACAATCTTCTCATTTTCCTTTCTCCATGGCGTTAATCAGTTTACACACTAGAAATACAACTTACACTACACTGTACCTTACGAATCTAAAGGAACTGCATATATACCACTTACATTTATAAGTTTATTATTCCTTTCGATGTCTCTTACATAAATTTTTTGTTTGTTTTAATTTTGAAGGTCCTTTATTATTTAAGTAGGATGATTTTGGTGCTAGCCTTCAGAGATAATGGGGAGCAATTAAGGGATTGTATACAATACTCTTTGGATTTTGAAGGATCGACATTCTTTGTTTGATGCATTTTTGATGCAGACGGGAGGAGGGGAGTCAAGTTGCAGTTCAAAAATGTTGGTTCTAGTAAATTTTTCTTTCAATTGTAAACTTCTTTTATATAAAACAATGAATTATTTAGAATCAACTAGTATATTTAATTTTAGAGCCAAAGATGTTGAAGTATAATGGTGTTGATTAAATACGCACATTTATACAGTGGCTACGTTTGGAAGAAATTTAGGAGATTGGTTATAGATGGATTGTACACGATGCATAATGTTTTGCAATTGATTAACTTTGTCATTTTATCGTTGTTGATTTCTCCTAAGTGACTATATATAATAGAATGCTATTTTAGGTGGACTTTGTGTTGCTGTAGTTGTCAAGGGGAACAAGGTTCGCGACAATAACAAAGCTCTTTTGCAGACTTGATGATAGTTTGAGTTTACTCGATTGCCGAACAAATTGTGCAAAATGTATAGTCGAACCAGATTCATGGTTATAAAAAATTCTTCGTCGCCACCACCACCACTGGTTTAGATATTTTTGGATCAACAACAGTAGTTGATCCAAATACAAATAGAACCAACAGTAGAAGTTGATCCAATTTAGGGGATCAACAATGGTAGTTGATCCCAAGAAAAAAAAAAGGATCAACAGTAGAAGTTGATCCATATAAATGGACTGAACTTGGCGTGAGTCGAACACGCATCACCTGACATGAAGTCAGTCATGCTACCATTGCACCACAAGTTCAATATTGGAAGAAATTTACATGATTTAAACTACAAGCATGATTATACTTATCCAAGGAAATATTGTCAACAATAGGAGTTGAAAGGATCAACAACCATAGTTGATCCCATAAAAAATTGGGTCAACAACAAGAGTTGATCCATAAATGGGATCAATAATAGTAGTTGATCTCGACTCCTTCTCAAACTCCGGCCACAACTAGCATGAAATTTCCAACACAACATCAATCCCATTCAACCTCACCAATATCGTTACAACACCTCAATCGAGTTTATAAGAACTGCCAACTATTATTCTTTGCATTAATAGATTTCAGAATCATATTGAATATCCAATTCCGGTTTGATTTCTCATTTTCATCAGTACACTGAGCTATGGACAACCACTTTTTTGAATCAAAACTTACTCTGTCATAGACCATCTTAGCAAATGTGGTCTTACCCACCTTATAATTGCCAATAATGTCAATGATAGAATAAGCAGTCTCTTGATTGCCGAAGCTATTATTAGTCAATAGATCCACTATTTTTGCGGTTTCACTTTCCCGACCAACAATAATGGAATCATCTACGTGGAGGCTAAGTTTCTCTGTTTACCTTTTCAAAATCAGATAATACTGCTTGGCTCTATCACAATAATATTCTCACGCTTGTTCAGATCCATTATAATTTGACAAAATCCTAGTTTAATTTTTTTAATATATGAACAAATCTGACTAACAATAGAATGGATTTTTTTATTACCTTATTTGGATCAACAATTTCACATCTTCGAGCTTCGAGTTTGTGAAAAAAAATCTTCAATGTCACGAGCTACTTCCATAAGGCGTCTCAACAAGTTTTTGATCTATCCGTCTTTATCCGCCGTCGTGATTTTGTTTTCCACATCGCATAATCGTTGTCGGATAAAGTTTACTCTCTGATGAAGTTTACTCATCCCGGGTACTGAATCATGATTCGATCTGGATCTTGATATCAACTCAATTAAATCCTGATCTCATTTTTTCAGAGTTACAGGAAGTGAAAAAGGTTAAATATGGTGATGCTGACGATTGAGATGATTGTGGTGTTCGTGTTCGTGTTGGTTGTGTTCGTTATGGTGGCGACGTAGATGAAGATGGTGGTGAGCTCTATCGTTTTTCTCCGGATGAGAAATAAAGGAGATAAGAAGAAGCAGAAGTCAATAAGGTATGAAGACTAAAAAATGGGGTATATTTGGAAGTCCCTAAATTGTTGATGGGCCCCTGATGGGCTTATAGATAAAGAGGGACATAATTATTATGTGATAAGGATATTTGTATAGTCCATCAAAAATAGGGACAATAATTCAATTACCACATTATCAAATCCACCCAATATTGACCTGAAGTTAAATAATCTAGATCGAGTCAGCTTTCCCCTTAATAAAAATGGCTTTCCCTTTATTAATTATCATAAATAAATTCTCTATATAATAACAGAGTTTTTTCGAGCGACCTCATTCACCGGAGCTCATGGTTGATTCTCGCTTCTGGTTGATTATGGCCCCACTATTTTAAATTTTGGCCAATGAAATTTGAGGAGAATCTTTTAACCCCATAATATATTTTTTTGACCAATCATAATTGAGATATTTTTTTCACCTAAAACAGCTAAATTAACAAAATCTTATAAAATTGCCAAAAATATGTTAAAAAATACGACAACTAAATTAATAAAATTTAATATTAAGATTCACCACAATTCATCACGATTTCATCACAATATTAAATCAATCATAAAATTTTAAAATAAAAATGTCCATTGTCCGATTACATTTCTTTTGGTTAAACTAATCCTAATTACATTTCCAAATGACTAATATTAAACTATTTACAATTAATCAAAACAAAAAAATAATCAAATAATTTAAATTTAAATCAAAATGCATAGAGTTGTGGATACTTACCAAAAAACCGAAGCATATTTTTTGTTCCGCAACATCCGATCTAAAATTCAAAATACGAAATCATTAAAATCATGGGTAATTGAACATGATTTGAAGCAAAATATAGACAACGAGAGGACAAAGTAAAAAGATGCAAAACAAAACAGTGAATGAAATTCAATAATTATTTTCTTATTCATTCCATAAAAAAAAATGGCCAAGAAAGGAAAGGTTGTATTTCTAGACGCGTAAGATATGCTTGATATTTTTTAAACATATATGTTGCAGCCAATAAATACGACTATCCTACTTTATTTTATTTTATAGGATACTATCCAAAAAAAATAAACATATATGTTCCAGCCAATAAATACGGCTATCCTATTTTATTTTATTTTGTAGGATACTATCCAAAAATATAGGAGCTATTCCAAAATTATGACAAGGTCGTAAATGATAAGATATTGGTTGATATTATTTTCCTAAATATTTTTTTTTCTAGTGGAATGTTGGGCTTGATGGCTCGCTATATAAAGCACCAGGAAGGACCGAATCTCATTGTTTGCACATTGCTGATTTATGTTGCTATTACATTTTTTCTTCTTCTTCCAGATTCAATTTAGGGTTTGGTTATCTGATCTTTCTTTTTCCTCTTTTGTTGCATGTAATCAATTTACAGTGATGGTTGCGGCAATGATTGGGGTTATGAGTAGTGATATCGGTTCTTTTGGAGCTATGTGGTGATGCGATATAATCACAAGGTGAGGTTTAATATTTAAATCGTGTTTTTTTTTAATTTAGGTTTTTTTTATCTGATATTTCTTATTGTTAATGGCTGCCGAAATGAGAAAAGTCATGAATAGTGATATCGCATCTTTTAGGCTCTGTGGCGACGCGATATAATCACACGGTGAGATTTAATATATTTATTTATTTATTTTGGTATTTTTATGATGATTTAAATAGGTTAATCATGATTCAATTGTTAGTGATACCTCTCCTCTATTAAATGAACGAGGCTATGAAATATATTCCACTTTTGTTTTGGCGTGCAAACTAGATAACCAGAAGATGTAAAGCCTATTTTTTTCTTTCTTTCTTTCTGTTTTTTTTTTTGCATGGGTTGTTCTTGGTTTTTTAAATTAGATCGGTAATACCTGCTGACGGTGAAAAGTCGGGGTTAAGATGAAACTGGTATATCTAATGTTCTTAACGAGCATGAGCATGTTTTTTTCTTATTCATTCCATAAAAAAAACACCCAAGAAAGGAAAGGTTGTATTTCTAGACGCGTAAGATATGCTCGATATTTTTTAAACATATATGTTGCAACCAATAAATACGACTATCCTATTTTATTTTATTTTGTAGGATACTATCCAAAAATTTTAAACATATATGTTGCAGCCAATAAATACGGCTATCCTATTTTATTTTATTTTGTAGGATACTATCCAAAAATATAGGAGCTATTCCAAAATTATGACAAGGTCGTAAATGATAAGATATTGGTTGATATTATTTTCCTAAATAATTTTTTTTCTAATGGAATGTTGGGCTTGATGGCACGCTATATAAAGCACCAGGAAGGGCCGAATCTCATTGTTTGCACATTGCTGATTTATGTTGCTATTGCGTTTTTTTTCTTCTTCTTCCAGATGCAATTTAGGGTTTGGTTATCTGATCTTTCTTTTTGCTCTTTTATTGCATGTAATCAATTTACAGTGATGGTTGCGACAATGATTGGGGTTACGAGTATTGATATCGGTTCTTTTGGAGCTACGTGGCGATGCGATATAATCACAAGGTGAGGTTGAATATTTAAATCGTGTTTTTTATTTATTTAGGGTTTTGTTATCTGATCTTTCTTATTGTTAATGGCTGCGACAATGAGAAAAGTCATGAGTAGTGATATCGCATCTTTTAGGCTCTGTGGAAACGCGATATAATCACACACTGAGATTTAATATATTTATTTTGGTATATTTCTGATGATTTAAATAGGTTAATCATGATTCAGTTGTTGGTGATACCTCTCCTCTATTAAATGAACGAGGCTATGAAATAGATTCCACTTTTGTTTTTTGCGTTCAAACTAGATAACCATAAGATGTAAAGCCTATTTTTTTCTTTCTTTATGGTGTTTTTTTTTCATGGGTTGTTCTTGGTTTTTGTACATATATATGATCCTCTTGTAATGATCTTTAATCCAATATTTTTTAGATTCATAAAACTCAATCGAATATAATATTGCGAAACCGTGGTCTCGTACATATATTGTTCTCCATGTATTTCCCCATCCAATTCATATTTTTCGCTGGAATCCATCGGGTTTCTATTAATGAAATAACACTTCCATGTGTAGGATTCTTTAATTTTCTTTGACGTACCCTACATTAGTTGATTGATCACGCTCTATTCTTTATTTATTGCACTATTTTGATCCAAAGTTTGAATTATCTTGTTGTGGAGAGCTATTATTGTTCTCCTCAAAACCATATTTTTTATTGTTCTCAAACTTCACTTGTTGTAGTATGAAACTCTATTATTTTCCGGGTTTATGTAGCTGTAAACCTTATTATTCTGTTGGTTTATACATCCTATTTTTTTATGTCAGCTTGTAATTTGTATGCTTGAGTATTTACGAAATTATAAATGATTTCGGAAATCGTCTAGTTTAGGAAACTATGTAGATTGTACTTATGTATATTTGTGTTATGCACGTGTATTATGTAAACTTTTCTTTTTCACCTCTTAAGCTAGTTCACTAAACTTATAACTTTATTTTAATCATCGAAATTAACAAATTTCACAAAGTCACACTACAAACAATTACTCGATAAATTCTTATAAAAGGTTATTCATCGAAACCCAGACATTGTGTTTATCTGGGGTAAGGAAAAAGCTATAGATTCTGAAGCTAATCCAGTTGTGTTGGCTGTGAATTATCTCCTTATCTTTAGTCTGTAATTCTTGTGTCCCAGAAGTGCCGGAACTCTTTAAAAAAAGCATTATAGATATGTGATAGGTACTGGCATTACAACCATCTATTCTTTATTCCATTGTTAATTCTCCACATGTGCTTGAATTTAATTTAATGCAACCACTTATCCTCTATTGCACTGTTAAATATCCAAGCATCTTGAGAAACTATACTCGGTTATTGTGAACATTGCTTTTCCACCTCAGTAAGTCTGATTTGTTGTTGGTAGTATTGACCCTGTAACTTGATCTTACTCATGGAAATTTAACAAATCTCACAAACCATAGGATAAACAGTTACTCAGAGATGAATATCTTTCTCTTATTGGTTACAGCAAGCAGTTGGAGAATGACTGAACTGCGATTGGTGGTCTAAGATATTGGGATCATACCTGAATCTGGAGCTTTTGTAGGATTGTCGAAGTTTTTCATTATTTTCATTCATTTCACTAAGTTATCTTTCTTGCTCAGTAAGAAAAATCTTATAAAGATACTCGATCAGTATACCTTAAGTAAGATTGTTAACCGTTGTTAGGAGAATATCTCAATGTTTTTTTCTCTTCCCTGAAATAGTTGTTTACTTTGCTAGTCTTTAGTCGAAATAGAAAATTAGTCAACCGAAGAAGAAAAAAAAAGTTTAGACCATTGGAAGTAGGATTAATGATGTTAGTGTACACCTCCAAATCCTTCAGTTTAATATCTGGTTGCATGACATGGAAATGAGAAGATAATCGGCCATCTTTTCTCATTTAACCTTTGAAAAGATAGATCTACTGCGCTATCTATCTACATTGCATTATCTACCAATCATACATGATCCCAATACCAATGAAAGTGGTATTTAACATAATATATAAAATAGTTGTTACCTGTTAAAATATATGGTTAATATTACAAATGAATTTCATGGTTAAACCTTTTATTATTACTTAATTAATATAAATAAAGATACATTATAGCCTAACCTGAAACTAAGGCCTTAATGCTGTCAAAAGATAAATAAGTGACACAACATAAGTGATATAAATAGGCCCAGAACAAATTTAACATTGAACTAAAAAAAAAGGCTCTAGAACTTTGAGAATAAAAACCTGACCATGTCTGCATCTGATGTCTTATATTATCGCATGAGCTTTTTAAAAACAAATAACCAAGGATACCACTTAAAATCATGACCACAGGTAGTGTAAAACCCCACTATTCACAATATAATATATGGCTCCATGCTTATGCTTGTGTTAAAGTATGCTTCAATCTTATAATTAATTATGAACCATCTAATATATTCATCCATATCCCACTCATTGTTCTTGTAGTTATTATTTATTTTTCCTTACTTTATATAAATTACAATGGCACACGTTGGGTTGGCCTAGCTATGTCCAGAACTGAGATGCTTGTGATTGAGATTCTGATGAATCAAGCATCTCTTTTTTTTCTTCATGATGACTGAATACATTCCACGATGAGTATTGCTTTCACCTTCATGCCAGCATCACGCAAATGTTGCACTTGTAAGTTTCACTTTCCGAAGTAAATTGGATTCCCATCTCTTGATTCACTTTTCGCTTTACTATTGCTCTCTTCCCAACAAAAAACATGGTCAATAATTCTGCATCAATCTCTTGATCCCCAGCTTTGTTACAATTAATCTTATGATATACGTAAGATCAACTTGGTTTAGAATCTCTTTGGGATACGGCTGCACTTCTTCAGCATAATTTTTGGAAGAAAAAATTGTAGAATTCATGCTTATGTATACACACTACCCTTATCGAAACAGGGGCACCATGCGCCTATTTATTTCAAGAACTTTATCAGTGTGAGGGATATTCTTCTGAGATGATAAAATCACTCTCAGTTGATAAAAATAGATGACTCTCTTTATGAGTATTGATTGTTCCCTGAATCCCCTCACTAATGTGACTCAGAAGATTTCTTAGGTGTTGGATTTCTATCATGCCTGCGATTCATCCAATAATCCGTATATTAGCACAAACCTAAGATTGTTATATATCTATGTGATCAAACACGCAAATAACTCAATGTTCCTTTCAAAACAACGGAAGATAAATTGAAAAGTAAAAGCTTACGTCCAGTTTACTCTTGAGAATGGAAACAATCCTACACTCTTTGTAAATTTGTCGACGTGTGCTTCATATATATATATATATATATATATATATATGTAAATTGGAGCGGGACAGCACGTTTGTGGCACAACATAGTAAGTTTAAATTCAATAATAACATGGCATAACACGTGACCTGTCATAGCACGGGCACAACATGTTAGATTAGTGTGCTGTGATGTGCCATACAAATAGGCACAGCAGCACGGCACAACTCGTGGCACATATTAGCACGCAGCACAGCACACACGGCATGTGAAGAAAGCACGCCAAAATAATTATGCCTAAAATAGAACACAATACATCACATTTCATGCATATTAAAAAGTCTTTATTGTAGATAGTTTTTGACATTTTATTTTCGTTATGCTAGTTTATTTCTATAATAATGCATATACTAACTAAAATATATGGAAAATATTTTCTTCGGAAATCATAAAATAAGTGGGCAAGCACAACCCAGCACGGCACAACACGATTATTTTTATGGCACATCACATCACAACACGTCATTTAACACGCACAACACAAAACGTCTGAGTCTCTGGCACAGCCCAGCACAACACATAGCATGCTAAGCACATGACTTCATGCGCAGGGCTATGCCGGGATGGCATGTTTTACACCTCTCTCTATATATAAGAGCATTGTATACATAAGAATATATATATAATGCATCCTACATGACTGGATTTAGGTTTTTTAATCTACCAATATCAAATAAGTATAGTATTTTCTTAATGGATTTGGACTATCCAAAGTGAAGACACTAATAGACGCAAACATGAAAGTGAATGTTGGTTGCATATAATATTTTTTTAAAATTCTGGATAAATTCCAAAGTTATCTAAAATGAGGCCTCATAAGTACCAGTCAAGTTTGAAGATCTCAAGCGAAAGCATGATTTCAATTCAGTAGCCGAACGCAAGTATCCAGCTGAAAATGGTTTTTCTGCTGAAATGATGTTGTCGAGAGAACCTGTAAATACTGAATCCTGACCCAAGCAAGTGTTCTAAATACCAAAGAAGCATGAAGCCTACCCGAACACCATTAACGTTAAATTATCATTCAGAATTTACAACGGGGAGTAAAATAAAATTTCTAAATAGCTCAAATATGAGCTGTGCATCTATCATGTATTAATGTATTAACCAAGAAAATGGAATGTGCTTCTATAAATAACGGAATTGGGAAACAGGTGCAAACCGTGGTTATTCTCAACTGATACCTAGTTGGTATTTACGCATCTAATCATCACCATTTTCAAAAACAACATAGATTAGATGTACAAATACTAACCCAGTTTAGTTAGCAACTGCTCTTCCTTCCAAACTTACAAAAGAAATTTTTAAAAAGGCAGGCAATTGATGGGAACTTGCAAACAACGTTGTTATGTGTTTCATTATTTTGCAAACTCTTGGAGAAAAGATTGGAGAGTTAAGACTGTCTTTATTCAGGCCAAGTTATCAACTATGCTCAACAACATACACTAATCAACATGTATAATCGGTTGCACTTTTCAGTTGAAATAAGCCTGAAAATGTTTCTACAAGTTAAATGTTTATCGGATCTCAATGCTGACTATTAAGATCCGAATTTCAACAAAATGCACATGGAAATCTCTACAGCCAAGTATTACCTGGATGAAGAAAATGGAGATAATTCCTTAGTCAAGCTCCAATTTCTAAGATAACCAAGTGAATATAAGACTATATTATCCAAAGTGAGCCCAACAGATCCCGTAAGAGAGTTTTTGGGAGATCAATATCTTGAATTACAAAATAAACTTTGAATGCTAAAATTACATAGACAAAAAAATACGTTTTCATGTATTTTCCCTTCAAACTAAGAGAAAAAAAGTTGGGAATAATTACCTCCAATAAATTAGGATCAACATGGCACCCGTAAGCATCAATGTTACCTCTTCCCTGATCCATCATGTCTTATTGCATTCTATACAAAAGTACAATTTTTTTAACAATACTTAAGAATGAAAAATCCGCAAACATGCAACAATAAACACAAAGTTTAATAGATCCAGTGGAATTAGAATTATAATAGACAACACATTTCCAGAATGGAGTTACCTGTTTTTTTTTTAATTTCTCCTTTGGTGGTTGTATAAACATGTCCCTGTACGAAGATAATGCCCAAATCTGGTCACCGGGTCTTATGGGATGCTGTAAACTTTGACTTTCTTTCCTTTCAAATCCTTGATTCTGTAAACCACATTCACTAAGTTTTAAAGACTCCATATCCTCCAACTTTGAATTCGTTTCCTTTCAAATCCTTGATTTTGTTAACCGCATTCACTAAGTTTTAAACCACACTCATGTTCCATAAGAGATTTATATCTCGTAATAATCCACCATTAGATATGCCTTCCTAGATTTTCTGGATCACCTATCTCTCTTAGGAATCTTATGATCTTTTTATGAGCTATACCTTTCAAAGCAACAAATCCAAGTATAATGTAAGTGGAGTGATTCAAAGGAAAATCAAATAAGCTACCAATGCCAAAGAATTTTAGGAAGTGTGAAACTGCACAATACGTGAAGTTGCAACAGCCAAAACTATCTTGGATCTTGCACACGGCGAAGAAATAATGGTTTTCAGAGACAAGTGTTTCTAGTTCCATTATACTTCCATAGACAAAGAACAAACCTCATCTTTCTTCCACTAATTTGACACTCTTTCCATATATGTACTCTTGCTCGGGATCAAGTCCTTAATTTTATCAGCATGTCTTCTTCTTAGAGTTACGATTTGTTGTAGTCCATCTCCTGCATGATTACCATGCTTGATATATCAGGGTATGATATTTTATGAAAAGGTATTTACTAAAGCAAATGACCATTTTTTCCATCAAGGTCTCTATATCCTGGAGCGAGAAATTTCTAATTTGTTTAGATCTAAGCCTAAAATTATTGGAGGGGATAAAAACTACAGAAATTTAAACATACAACAAAGGATAAATCTGAATTGCCTTTTCGACATGTTACCTTCCTTTACAGCTGCTTCCAAAATGGTGAAGATGGAACTGCCTTTACTTTTCCAAAATTTATGCTGTCACGAAGATCCGGTTACAACTGCTTTAACTTAATATTAAAAACATGACTTACTATATCAGATCGATCGCTTGGTTTATTCCCTAGTATGAATTTCAATATTTCGCCTATTTCAGACCATTGGATGATCATGTCAGATGGTGTTAAACGTAGTAGACGACAATACTATATCTTCATTCCCCTTTGTCCTGGGCTTGTATCTCCTTTTGCAATAACACCTTTTATACTCTGGTATAAATCCGTAGGAATTTATTTTTGATGGCCCCTAACATACCATCAGTCTTGCTTCCTTAATATATGTAAATGCATCTACCAAATACTGCTGGAACAGGCGATCTCCTCGGATCAGTGTTTGACCCAGCTCAACCTTTTCTATGTTGGATTCTAAATGAGTTATTCTATTCCTTTTCTTTTTAGCACTTCCATCTTCACCATCTTTGTCATATTCATCTTCATCCACATCATTTACACTCATATTTGATCCATAACGCCGAATATGCATATGGTACCCAGAACCAATCCTTACCGCAAGGAAACAAATGAGGATAATGCCATATAACTTGGATGTATTTCTGATATCCTCTTTAACCCCCCTACGTTTTCATGCAGCATGATGTCCCTTTTTGAGTTCATCTTTGTGCCAGGTATATATAAAGCAAATAACTCGGATGCAGTAGGAAAGATTATTTTCTTGCGAGTTTCAGACTTATACTAACGTTGTTGATTTCCTCCTTAGTGAATCTGTATCTCGATGTCCTGAAAATTTTAGCATCCAACATTTGTGATTGCTATACAAAATCCAATGTTATTTCCTAAAAAGAAATATGGAACCAAACAAAACAAAATGGTATTAACCACTAAACCACTGTATAAGATGTTCCACAATTGAAATTTAGTTCTCGGCCAACCACAATGTTGCGGAATCTATTCAACAGAAGCATTATTACTCCTACTAAGATGCAACAAAATGTATGTAAATTAAAATAAAAATCGTATTACGATTTTGAATTATATTTACCTTAAAGCAATGGAACTCGAATTCAACACAATTATCTTTCTCCCACTTTAAAATGATGTACTAAGCTAATGTAACATAAGAACTATGAGAGACAGATAGTGTAACTATTTGTCTTATTTGTTACCACAACCAGAATGAATTATATGCAACATTTGAATCATACTCTCTACTCTTAAATACACTACCAAATCATCAATTGAGTTTAAAAATGAAATGGGGAGATGAAAGAACCAGGATCATGAATGATCATAACCACCCAAAATCCACTTAATATTTCCAGTGAAAGTCCTTGTTGTAGGAAATCTTCTTCAATTACATAGTCTTATTCTCAGCATCGAACAATTAAATGGACTTCGGGGTTGGCAATCTTAAAATACTACCATTAACAATAATTATTCGAGAGCGAAATTTACACAATAGTAGTAACTACAGAGGTTTTGAGTACCTTGAAGTTTAGTTGTTTATAGAAGCTTAGTTGACTGATTACAATAACTTCCTTTCCCACCACAGTGATTGCCTTTGGATTTAGTCATCACCATCAATGGTTACAGTACTTGCGCAATTCAATTACTCATATCTGTGGCACTTGAATTACTACTTGGAAGTTAACAATGCAAATAACAGAATGGTAACCATAAAGGACTGAATCTGGTGTGAATCGAACACATTACCTTCTGATTTGATGTCAGACGCACTACTATTGTGCCACAGACTCGTATTCATTAATGAACGGCTTAAACCATAAAACTCTATTCTGAAAGAAATTAAATATGTCAAAATAAAAAATCTAAAGGAATAATAACACCACTGCTTTTGTGAATCTACCCAAACATAATAGCTCCCAAATGGTGGAGCATAAATATATTATGTTTCAACAAAGACCTGCAAGTTAAATTTTGCACTCTCTCTTTACTTAAAATATCATAACAAAATATTTCTTTAGCGCATGCTATTCCGTTAGTATGCTTTCTCAGATAAAGCTTAATCATTGCACGAAGAGATCGTAAAAACTATCTAAGTGAAGATATAATTCAACGAAAAATACTGAAGTCACGAAGAGATCGTAAACACTATCAAAGTGAAGATACAGTTCAATGAAAAATCTGCCAATGCTGCCAAAGCAGGCACAAAGAATATCAAGTTATCTCTAGACAACATTCTCAAGAACCGACACAAGAAGTTCACACAAAATAAGTAAAGGTCATCTGAGTTTGACATTGGCCTATCTAGCCTGTATCAATCATTCCTCTACTATATCCCAAAACCGGGACAAAGGTGACTCGTTCTGAACTCTTCATATATGGTTCTAGGTTCGTGCCCATTTTTTATATATGGGGAACAAATTACTATTCCAGAAATTAGAAACTAAATGCATCACAAAATTTAATGTGTAAAGATAGGATGTAACACCATAACCATCAGTTTCAGCTGCATTTACGTTGAACATGACAAAAAAGGAAATCAAAATAATACTAAAATGTAAAAAGAATATACTCCAACTAATGTTCAACAATCCTCTCCTACCGCCAATAAACCAAAAACGTAAACCTGCATCAATATATATGTTCATTGTAGCAGCAGTGATTATGCATTAATCAGCACGCTCTGCATGTTTTAAACTACTGTTAACACTTCTTCGGAATCTTTACCTCAAGAAAGCATCTAAAATGCCAACACATCCCTCATTGTAAAAAGACAAAAGATGACCAAATTTATAAGAAGCACACCTTTTAATTTGTACTTTAAAATGCATCGAGCCAAATAGATTTCACAAAGACACTATTTCAAACAACAGAAAAACATGCATATAATTTTCAAAACCTTACGCTAATCTTACCAGTACCACCACCTGGAGATCCAACTTCAGGATGGTGTTTGGTGGTTGTTCGGAGGGTATGACTTGTACCTGACCGGCCATGGCGTTAATGGGTCCGCTGGTGGTCATTGCAGTGATAGCCTGCTCTTGCTAAGGTTCGTCTAGGTTTGTTAAATCGTGCAGAGACCTTGCGTGGTCGTGATTGTTTCTGAGACTGATATGGACAGTTCATATTTAAATATTCTCGATCGGGCTAGTATAACACACGGATGAAGTACCCTGGGGAATATGCCTCGTATGACCACAATCACAACAACCCCGACACCAGCATACCTCCCCACACGCTGACATCATTACCTCAAAGAACAATGCAAGTAAATGCTTGCACCACAAAATTAAAACGAAAACAATATGAAAAACTGTTAAAGTTAAAGATTCGATTGTTGCCATAAAAAGTAAAAAAATGGCAACTCTTGAAACAAATGATGCTAGAAATAACAGAGACTAACTTCAATCATATGATACTAACTAAAGAGTCTAGTCTGTCATCATGTACCTTGGGGGAAGAATAAAAGCTTCCACAGGGCTGGTACTTGTTCAATCATATCAACATCATCAAATTTCTTAATGCTCTATTCAGAATATAAAAATGACATGGACTAAGTTTATATCATTATTATCCTCATTTGTCACCTACAACATGGCAAGATTTTTCGATGTAAAGATTCTAAAATTTATAAAGTCGATGTAGTATGTGTTTATGAGATACCGCTTGATCAATAAGTAACTTAGGATTCTCATACTCCAAGGACTTGGCAGCTTTTGTCCCTTTTAGCCATCAAAACATGCTGGATAAGTTGCTTACTTAATTATAGATATCTTTTCTTATCATGCCCACCAAATCATGAAGTCGTACAATTGAATGCATTTCTCCACCATCTACATTCTCAATCTGCCATTAATAAAAATAACACTCTCAATTAGGTTATGATCCAAAAAAAGGAAGAGAAAAATATCTTAGTCTCTTAGATTAATGTAACATGATCATACATGATTCTTATTCCAATAATGGTTGCAACAATTGAATAATTCCAAATATGCCCAACATGAATCAAGATGGATGACTGTTTCAAATACGAGAGAGAATACTATTCGTGGTCCAAACAACAGAAAACACACCATTTCCAGTAATTACATATTAGCTTAAAATTACAGGCAAACTTATTATCACCTGCCTTGTAATCCGTTACCACCAAACATACAACTACAAAAGCTCAAGTCAAACTTCTCCGGAGTAACAATTTTAAAGAAGTAAACCATCACATTCTCAGTATTATGGACAATAACCATTGAATGTTTTGATCAGCTTGCAATATTCCTGTACATGTTCACAATTTTAGCATTAGGATTTTAAAACCTCATCAATTGAGCAATCAAAAAACAAAATATTGTTTCTTATATAGTTTTTAAGAAAAATAAACTTTGATACCTAATCGTTTCGATGCATGAATCCGATTACAACAACCCTAAAAAGCCGCACATTTTTCCGATTCTACATCGACCCTGTAAAAAAACCTTAGAAAACAATCAACAAACCCTAATTAATACAATTAAATTCAGAGACTACATCAGAGAGAACCAAAAAACACAAATATATTTTGATACCTAATCGTTTCGATGCATTAATCCGATTACAACAACCCTAGAGGCTAGAGAGCGTCACATCTTTCTGATTAACAGCGACCATGTAAAAAACTGGAAAAAAAATCAACAAACCTTCCTTATTTGCTGCAAGAATTCTGTGAAGATAATATGGATGGAGAACTGATCGAACAGAATACATAGATTATACCTTCCTTTTGTTTTATTTTCGTTTATTCATGTGTAAACGGGAGCTGATATATGGTAAAACTCCTGAGTTTTAAAGTGTGGCCCCGGTTTCGTGAATTTGGAATCGAAACACAACTATCATTCTCAGCCGTCCAAGTCAAACACGATCCGGACGATCCCGACCGCTGGATGATAATTTTTGGTAAATACTTTCCACTGATTGACTCTTTGATCAAGGAGACAAAGACCACCTTTTTTTATAACATTGATTATAAAAAAGGGAAACAAACCCGTCAGTATGATATTCTTCTTACAAATAAAAAATCAATAAGCAAATATCTTAGTTGGTTTGGAGAAAGAAAAAAAAAAGAAAGGATAACACAAATATAAACTCCAAAGACCCAATGCAACGAAAATGAATATTTTCTTAGCATTTTTCTACATCCTTTATATCTTGGCCTTAAAAGTGCCATCTCGGTCTATGCAAGGAACGATTGTTGTCTTCGATGCAAAGCATTTTTTTTGTTTTCTCTTTGTCTTGGTAGAGTATCATAAGTATTGACTTCATTTCTTTCCTCTTTGTCTTGGTAAAGAGTATCATAATTATTGACTTCCAAGACCATGAACCCGTTTGATCCAGTTTCCACATTAAACCCAAAAAAAAACAATGAAAAAATACGTGATATTATTATTCAATGTATCGCTATATTTCTTTTTTGAACATACCGCTATAACAGATAACTAAGAACCTAAATTGAGAAGTTAAAGAGCACCTAGTTCAGTTGTACTCGCTTAACAGTATCACCAATAACTGCAACATAGAAAATCAACAACAAAATCCTAAGAACGCTAAAAAAAGACAATTTCACAATTATATGCCTCGCATGCATAAGTCGATTATCATCACCACAAAGCTCCAAAAAGGATTATCAATCCTCATGACCTCCCATTCCCGCAGTCATCAACACTTGTACACGGAATATGAGAAGAAAAAAAATCACTTGACAAAATCACAAAATCAATTGTTTAACTATTTGAAGAGTGGGAGAGGAAGAAAACCCTAACCAAAATCACGAATAATTGTTCATCCATGGTAACCAATTAATTACATACACTCGGAGGTCTTCATTCTTCATCTATCATAGATTGATGAATGTGTAATATTTTAGCAAGCATATCCACCTTAAATATTGATAATCTTAGTGCGGTTAAAGGATATTCATTTCTAGTGGTGATAAACTTGTTAGGATGGTCAAAGATCTATTGTCTACACCGAACGGCACCACCTGCAATGCCATTCACTAATAGGTAACAAAGTAAGACCAAAATAAGCCTTAATAGCACAAGCCACATTCAACTATCCTTTACGAATATCACATAAAAATTAAACAGTAAAAGCAGAGATCAAAATGAAAATCTTCTTAGCAGTTATTGGTTGTTGCGCCAATTTAATGGGATTTACCCATTTCAATCTCCATCCATCATCTCTTTGGTGGGAACTTTTCCCTCCTATCTTGACATGGATGCAACCGGCCTTAGTATGTGGCCAAACCTAAGCATGATTAGTCCAATATGATGAGATGAAACCTACAATTATGGCCGATAACTACCGTTAAGATCCAGAAAAAAAGAAGATTCATAAGGGTTATGATTTCATAAAGAATATAAACTCATAATTTGCAAAATCTTAAGTTTTTTGGAAGAAAAAAAATGTGAAACAATAACTTCGAAAAAAGTCTGATTCCGTGAACTTGTCTCTTGCAATTTAACGACTACCCACAAAGAATGAAACACGGCTATGGATGATCAAACTAATTAAAGAAAGAGATTGAAGTGGACATCTGTTCATGTAGACTTATCAAGTGAGTTTGATTGATGACATGACTTTACATTATGGTGTTGATTTTCACTCCTGTCATTGCATTAATCCAGGTAATTAATCTTAGTAAATCAAGATAGAATGTAATATCATATCAACAGTCAGTCACCACCAAGACGCACTTCAACTTATTACAACACTAAAAAGAAGTAAATCATTATTAGGCTACTTATAAAGCGAAATTGGATAAAAGAATTGTTACCCTTCAAATTCAAATCCTCTCCAATGAATATCACCGCACAAAAGAAGTCAATCATGTATGGGGAATGCCTTGTAAGATCATCTCAACCCCCACCGTAAGTAAAATTCCATTAGGTTATATCATAATTGAAAATAAAATAAAAATTAAGCACATATTTTACTTTACCTCTCTGTAAATATTCACCAGTGAACACAACCTATACAAACCTCATTTGCTGAAGGAATTGTTAAAGGTAGTAAACACCTTTATATCATTGATAATATCAGAATTACACCCCAAAAACACCGAGATGAAAGTAATCCTTACCCTTCAACTTACCCCGGATATGTCCACCAATTAAGATCCTACTTTAGTTCAACATTATACTTTACATTGTTGCCATTGGGTTTAGATTCGTATATGAAATTTTCTCATTTATTCCTGAATAGTGTAGATCCTACTTTAGTTCAACATTAGACTGTACATTGTTTCCAATGGGTTTAGGTTCGTGTATGAAACTTTCTAATTTATTCTTGAACAATGTACTTTTGGTTCACAACCTTTGACAGCTTTGGAAAAAACTCAGACTTTGTTTCTGTTTAACCCACCCTATAGCCGAATGTCAATAAGTATCTTTACCTAAAGTTTAGCCGCAAAAAAATAAGAAAACTTTCTTCAAGACCATCAGACTGATATATAAGGATAGTTCAAGTAAAAATGAAATATGTCGATCTCTAAATTATAAAGATGGGTATAATCTAAAATCGTAAAATAATGAGCACATAAACCTTGTTATGTAATCCTGTGTTGGTATAATGGTATATATGTGTAGCTTCACCAACTGTAATTAAAAGAATACATAACCCCTAATATTAACTTCTATGTCTTGTAAAAAATAAAGAAAAACTCTAAGAAAAAGAAAAAGGAGAATGGTCTAAACCAATGCAAAGCTGCTTGCTGGCGAATCAACATTAATCCTTGCAGCCAATTTGATAAAACGGTTGAAACAAATAAAACAACAAATCTTTTGAATAGGGAACTAAAAAGAGTTTTTCAAAGCTTTTGAACAGGGAACTAAAAAGAATTATCCAAAGGATTAGTTAATGAAAAAGAGACTCGTAACGATAAGGAGGCGTAAGAAAGAGATGGAGAGATAACAAGAAATTAGGGCTATGAAAAAAAGGGTTTTGTTTAAGATTTTGTTTTCAACCTTTTAGTCCTTCGAGTCCTCCACGAAGACAACTATCAATGTCCCAATTCTCGTGAACCTATAGTGATTCAATATGCGAGAAGTTCTGCGCATAACAAAAAAATATAAGATGATTAAGATGAAGACACTAAAAAAATACGGTTGCATTTTAAAGGAAGATGGATATATATATATATATACAACACTGCGGCCATATGATCTTATTCGTTGAAATATGCATATACATGCATCCGTATTTTCGCGCAATCAACGTATTTTCTTGTTTCTTCTCTCTAGTATTAAGCCCTTACGCTTCATACGATTCACAGTTCTACCCACGGTTTTTCTTGCTGCATGGATCATGTGTAAGGGTAAAAAAATAAAGATCATGTTTATAAACCCAAAAATACCAAAGCATGCAGATAAAACACATTTAATCAAGAGTTTTTAGATTTGTATCCAAAAATAAAAGTATACATGCCAAAAATAAACATCCCTGCTTAGCATTAATGAAGAAAATATATTTAACCTTAATACACCAAATCAATGAAATAAAAACTTTCTAAAGAACTGTGAGTTCCAAAGTTTGTTACTATCTGCGATATAAAATCAGTTTCGTGGAATGTACACATTCCTGTTTCCTTATTGATATATCTCCTACCTTTTTTTCTTCATAAATCTCCTTTTAGAAGATGTTTAATTTATTAGAACATTATTAAATATATCAAGAAAGAAAAAAATCAAACAACAACTGATCATATATATTTCTCACAAGATTCGGTAAGAGAACCTGGAGTCGATGAGGAAGTAACATTAATATCTACGAACCAAAATCAAAAAAATATACTGCGATCTCACTATGAACTCATCATCGGTAATCGATAGAAGAGAGTAAGAGAGATGCTGACCATGTTAACTGCGAATCTTGAATCCAAAATCATAAATCTGTAGTAAATCAACCAAATAAATAAGAGTGATATCAATCGAATCATTATATAAAAAGATTTATTGGAAAAGAGAAACAAAATCATAGCCACAGAATGAGAAAATACTACCTCGTTATGAAAAACCTCGCATAGAAAGTGAGAGGTCATTTGCAAAAATATATTCAAACGGAAATCTGTGATTTAATAGACGTAAATCTGTGATTAGGAGGAGCAGGAGCTGTGACAACTTCTAATGTTGCAAAAGCACACAAAATACAGAAATATGCAATTTTTTTTGAAAATATGATATGCAAAAAGAAAAACCACCTTGATAATATTTCTGTTTTTTCCTGGTTTTAGTCTTCAGCAAAGCCAGAAAGTCCCGATTTCTTTGGGTGTCAAGTACTTGAAAACCAAAATAACCACCGTCAACAACCACCATAATTTATTTATTTTAGCAAAATTGATAAACCCTAATATGCAAAACCCTAACCGTGTGTAAAGAAAAAAAAAACTGAAAACGATGAGATTCCACCCTTGTTGCAGCACTCTATATAGAGAGCATCATGCCAAATTTTACAATTATATATAATGACGAAATAGGAAAAAAAACTTGTTAAGTTAACAAAATCTCATATAAAATAGGCGCAATTAATTAATAACCATGAAATAAAGATTATAGAAATCGTATATTAATTATTAAATAATATTTTCAAGATTTTGTTTACATTTTTTTTTTTAATTAATTATTAATTACTAACCATGGAACAATATTTTTTTTAATAAGGAAAATAATCTGTAAGGATTTTGTTTACATTTTTTATGTTTTTTTAATTATAGAAAAAAACAAATTAAGAAAAATGATTTTTGGAAATCATAGTTTCTTTTGTATTAGCGCATTTGTTTTTTTGTATTAGCTTTATTCAAACAATCATTTTTGTTCCAAATCTTTCATACAAATTACTAAAAAAATCTAATTGATGTGCAGGACCACCAACAAAGATTTGCGGAAAAGAGATTCATAACCGGGCCAATCAAGTTTTGCAGAATAGAGATCTATGACCGGGCTAATCAGGGTTTTTTTTTGAAATTTTATTTTTTCTCGATTTAACTCATAGTTTACGATGTAATTAGGAAAATAACGTTTATTGTGTATGTAAACGGACAATGGACACTGGACTCTTGATGATCATTCGATCAAATGTTTTCATCACGTGATGATCATTCGATCCATTTTCTCATCACGTGATGATCATTAGATTTTTTTTTTTATTATCCGATGGAATCGTGATTTGATATATTATTGGCATGTTTGGAGATTTTTAAGATTTTGTTATGGAAGGCAAGAAAAAGATTTTTAAGATTTAGTTATTTTATTTTTAGAAAAAATATTATTCTATTAGTTAAAATTTAATATTCTATTACCAAAAATAAATAAATGGTGGGGACAGAATCAACCAGAAGTCATAATTAATGTGGAGCTCCGGTGAATGAGAATACTCCAAAAAACTCTATTATTATATAGAGAATTAGCATCACAGTTTTATAAATCCAACGGTTGATCTCACTCTTGTACTTGATTTAAATATCTTACCCTTCATTTTTTAACCGAATGGGAAGGTCATTTCGTTCTGTACTCTTTTTACAGGAAAAAACAACAAACAAACGGAACCTTCTCATGTCGGAGACAAGTAACCGACGATATGGTGTATTTCGTGGATATTGATTTTCTTTTTGACCTTTTTTACCTAGCATTTTTAGGGTCACTCAAAAGGAATTAGGGGCCAACAATAAAATAAAATAGGATCACCCAAACCTAAATTGAGTTCACCTCTTATCTCGCATATTTCTTAATGGCAAAATTGCACTTATATAATCGGGAGATAAGTGCATAAACGGACGTTTCACCTCCTTTGGTAAGGATGAAATTTTCAGGAAGAAGTTTGAGTAGCATTCGGAAGATAAGGAGACAATCGGAAGTTTGAGTAGCTTTTGTAAAGAAGAAATTTTTAGGAAGAAGTTTGATTAGCATTCGGGAAATAAACTTACAATCGGAAGTTTTAGTAGTTAACCGGACTTCCAAATATATAGTGGCTCGAAAATCAGATTTTGGAAAAAAAAATTAAATTTTTCGAATTTTGGACTTGACATAATTGGAAGAAGTAGTAGTTAACTAGATTTCCGAATATATAGCGGCTCAAAAATCATATTTTGGGAAAAAAAAATGAAAATTTTCGAATTTTGGACTTGATATAATCAGAAGCTGTAGTAGCTAACCAGATTTCCGAATATAGAGTGGCTCAAAAATCATATTTTGGAAAAAATGAAATTTTCGAGTTTTATACTAGTCTCATAATCGAAAGACCAAGTAATTCATTTGACTTCCGAATATGTGTTGGCTCCCAAATGAGAACCACCATGAGCCTCGGCATATGAGGATTTTGAACCACCACGAGCCTCGGCATATAGAGCCTTGGAACTACTATATTCGGAGGTTTATTGTTACTCGAACCTCCGAATATAGAGTGGCCCCAAAATCATATTTTGGAAAAAAAATGAAAATTTTCGAATTTAGGACTTGACATAATCGGAAGCAGTAGTAGTTACCAGATTTCCGAATATAGAGTGGCTCAAAAATTAGATTTTGGAAAAAAAATTTAAATTTTTCGAATTTTGTACTAGTCATAATCGGAAGACCAAGTAAATCATTTGACTTCCGAATATGTGTTGGCTCCCAAATGAGAACCACCATGAGCCTTGGCATATAGGGCTTTGGAACCACTACAAGCCTCGGCATATAGAGCCTTGGCAATATTATACTCGGAGGTTTATAATTGTTACTCGAACCTCCTAACATAAAGTGGCCCAAAAATCAGATTTTGGAAGAAAAAAAACTCAAATTTTCGAGTTTTGTACTGGTCATAATCGGTAGTAAATTGTGTTACGTTAACTTCCGAATATATTCGATTTTCGAATTTGTGATACTACCATAATCGGTAGTAAACTATGCTCATTATCTACCGATTGTGTTTAATTTTAGTATAGAAAATTTAAAGCAATAGCAGGAACATAATCGGTATATAACAATCAAGTTACCTACCGATTATGTTTCTGCTACTGTAGATCCTAGAAAAAGTTCTGATCCAATTTTTGATTTCAAGCAATAAAATCCTAATTTTGGATCACAACTATACTATCATCTATCCGTTTTGTTTGTTTAACTCGTTTTTTTTTTTTATGTTCTAAGTTTCAACTTTAAGGTCAGTGAATTTTGGGTTTTAATTTCAAACAATCAATCACAAAATTCGTTTGATCGACAATCTTTGGTTTCAACCAAAATTAATGCGATGAAAAAAATATCAATGGTTGAAAAGAGAAGAAGAAGAGGAATGATATGATTATGAAATTAAAGGATATAAGTTTAGATTTAGTATAAAGGTGAAGGACAATATAAACAATTCTCTATTTTTTAAGACACCCCTTAACCCTCTTCAATGGTTGGGAATAAAAGAATGGCCCCTAATTCCTTTTGAGTGGCCCCTAAAAATGCTAGGATTTTTTATACGAAAAAAAAGATAAAAATACAAACAATTGTTACAACGGCCCATGGATATGCGGTCCATCTAATTTCCCCTTTATTTGTACATAAAGAAATCTATGTATTACAACAACTAATCTCTCTAATATGATGATTCTCCTTCTTATCTCTACATCTTTTTTTCCACCCCTAATTCTCCTTAAACACGTTATCATGCACGAAGCTATACCGCAGAGCTATATGGGATCGATTGATTTTGTTTTATTTTTCTACTTGGATAATTTCCATCAACGCTTGGATCAAATAAGCTAAGTTGGAATTTTTTTTTTCTTTTTCATGTTTTTGATTTTGGCATATACATTGGGTATATTAAATCTGCGGCGAAATTTGATTTAATCAAAAATTAGGGATTATTTTGATTATTATTTTGGTACTCTTTATGTACTAACCAGGAGTCAATTTGATTGACCTCACTTTGATTGATTAAAAATAATCAGGAATTATTTTGATTTATTTTGGTACTGTGTATGTACTCATTTTGATTAATCTTTGATTGATTAGAAATAATCATGAATTATTTTGATTTATTTTGGTACTGTGTGTGTACCTACTTTGATTAGTCTCTAATCGTCTGGACTCACTTTGATTGACCCCTCTCGGATCGCTTGCGGATCTTGATTTAGATTGGTGGAAATTTGTTCTCGTTCCGAGAAGAAGAAAAGTCGTGCAAGTAAAATCTCCAAACCGACCAGGCTCGGTCCAACCCGGTCCAGTCCAACTGGTCCGATCCAACATGGTACGGTCTGGCCCAACTAAGCGCGGTCCGACCCAACTCTTCCTGGTCCGACTCGGTTCGGCATGTTCCTATCTTGATCTGGTTTGGGCCTTTAGGTCGTGCACGACTAGGTTCGTTCTGGTTATGTATATATATGTAGCGGGAACCAAAATGGGAGGTATGTAACTAATGCGGGGTGTTTACACTGAATATTCGTTGGGCTTATTTATCTGATTTTTAGAACATGCCTATTTCTGTTTTATTTATTCCCTTTATATTAAGATAAGTCCATATCATATAAACGATAAATTTAAATTATGACTGTTGATTAGGTTTATTAAGAATTTTTGTTAATGTTATTTAGTTCTCTTTAATATGATATTGGCTATAGTTAATGGGGTCTTTTGTTCAATTGGTTGTATCAACTCAATTCAAATATATTTATTTGGGGTTTAGAAGTACTTGAACACCATTATTGATGTGGATGGGGAAAAACGATTTGCTGGTTTTTACCGAATTGAAGAGTCGATCGTGTGGAGACTCCTTGAACCAAGCAAAATGTTGAACCCCACACAGATGCACTGCAAGAAGGGAGTGCTTTGAATTCGAGAGATCAATCTGTAGTACTCCGGCCTAAACCAAGACAATGGTCGTTCCAGAGTAAATTCGGTCACAAGAGAGGATGGGATGATCTGTAGGAGGGAATCTGAGAAATGCGTGAGATCAATGGTGATCTGAGATTATAGGTGTGTTGTGATTTCAGCGTGAAAATTCTCTGAATGATTGAATTTTTCCTGATTGAGAGTGATTTCTGTGAGTTCGTGTAGACTAAAGATTATCTATATGAACTTTGATGTGAAATTGCTCGTTTAGGCAGTTGCTTGAATCTTTGAATTGTTCGAATCCCTTTCAATATTGTTCGATTGACTTTCAATCAGAATTCAGAGACGTTTTATAGTGCCGGAATTGAAAATACCATTGATCCCATGAAGCGTGACAGTTGCTGGAATCAGAGAGTGGGAAAGTGGGAAATCGTGTTAAACCAATTACTCATCGCGCGGAGACTTGGTTAATTCTCCACCCACTACTTTGCCGATTCTTCCAACTGATTGCACGACTTGCTCACATTCTCATCGTGGGTGAACACACGTGCCGTAGACTGCCAGACCAAAACCCTAGTTAATATCCCCCCATTGTGACACGATTGAAATCTCGTGATAGTGGAGTCAGTTGCTTACTTTGTGGGACGATGAGTCCATGTAAGTGCTGAGTTGAACACGTTTTAGCAAATGTTCCAAAACTCAAAATGTATGTCCGCTGAGACGAGGTACCATAACCTAAAACGAGCAAACTGTGTCGCTGAATTGTCGAATATTGATAGTTGAACCAATATTCTTTGATTCTAGAAAATATTGCTAGTCTGAACGAATATTGCTAATTTAAGTGAATATTGCCGGTTCGAGCAAATATTGCCAGTTTGATGAATTTATTGGTAGCAGGACCGAATAAAATAATAATTTAATTTACTGACTGCTGGGTCGAGCAAAATAAATAAAAATGTTAATCACGAAATCAACATAAAATTATTAGAGTGTTTGAATCTGCTCAAATCACGTTTCTGCAGAACTCTGGATTCAAAACCCTAATTTCACCGAAATGATGATTTATTGCAAATCAACATGGGACCGGCTATATGGGATGACGGGTTCACCATGTAATTCCCAGATGCTCGAATGAGCAGAAATACCAAAGTCTCTTGAGGACCAGTTGGTGATATAATGATTAAATGCTGGTTTAATCATTTACCGAAATAATGCTCGTGTGAGCAACGAATAATAAAACCTGGTATTATGAAAACGTGATGGACCTACCAAGAGGTCATGAGACTGGCTGGTGCGTGTGGGACCAGTGGATGGTCGTCTGAGAAAACTTCCAATAGTTTGGAAAGAATTTGAACCTAATATGAGCAGTTGAGCAAATTAGGCTAAAATCAGTAAAACATGCGGGATCAGCTGTTTGCAAGCCTCAGGGTCACCCTTGGTCGGTCAAGGGGATGTGCCCGTGTCACCACAATGTTCGTGTTTCAGTCCTGAGAATTTTGATATTTTCTGGTGCACGTTTGAGCAACATTTGGAGAAAATATGCAAAATCCATGGTTTTGCTGAAACTGGGAACAACACATGAGATGAGGGAAAATAAATAAAACTAGATGACCGTTGCCAAGGTGGGGAGGGCCGACCGAAGAAAAAAGGAAACACTGCTACAATTGGACTGTAAAAGAAAATTTGTGCCTAAAGTGAAAGTATCACATTTCTTGAAACGGGGAGAGTACATCGTTTTATTAGTTTCAAAGGAAAATTAGTGGATGAATAAACCAAAATATGGTTATATAAAGTATTGTGTATCCTTTGTGCATTATAGATATACATTTATTTTCAAAATTGTGCCTAAAATGATAAATACCTCCGAATTTTTCGTAAAAACTCTAAATTTGATATTGTTGTTTGTGCTCGTTGGATAGGTTTTTTTATTAGCTTTCCAACGAGATAAAATTTGTAAAATTCCAAGGCACAAATTTTTAGATATGTTATTTTAAAGTTTGGTTGTCAATTATACCCCCAAAGAAATATGATATATAAGGAATTTCAATAAAATTTGGCCCTTATATCTAGTTGTCCTTCTTCTTTTGTTTATTTACGAAAATGTCTAATACCTTACTGCCCTTCCTCTTTGATTTATTTACAAAAATATCTAATACCTTACTGCCCTTCCTCTTGGGTTTATTTACGAAAATATCTAAAGGAAAAAAAGAAATTTTTTATTTAGAGGGGCAGTGAGGTCTTTTCATCGTTGAACCAAATCCAATCTTTTTTGTGAAATTGAAAAAAAAAGTCATGTCACACGTGACACAAAGTCACCATATATAAGGTCCTCCCTCACTTCGCTCGGTCGGCCCAACAAGGAATTACAAGTTGTGAGACCGGCCACGGCTAGGGCATGGCCGGACGGCTGACACGCTGTCCCACATGCTTTTTCCAGTTTCATGTGATTTTATGTATTTTTCTATGATTTTGAAGGGAATTTTACATGAAATCAGAGGGATTTATTGAAAACCAAAATATTTTGTTGAAATCAGGGAGTTTTCATGAAATCATGAAACAAAATACCAAATAATAAATAAAACACGTGGGACCGGCTAGGTTGAAACACTAGCTAACGTCCTTTAGTAGAATTGATGTAGAATTCTCATACGGGCTCGGATTTTAATGGTCCGCCCCTCCATTCCGTACAGAAAAGAATTTCCTATCTCCGTACGCGATAATATTTAGGTTTTAAGCT
Source organism: Papaver bracteatum (assembly GCA_023529315.1). NCBI lineage: Eukaryota > Viridiplantae > Streptophyta > Magnoliopsida > Ranunculales > Papaveraceae > Papaver > Papaver bracteatum. Next base: position 309,747 of record JAJJWX010004466.1, on the reverse strand, counting down.
CGTTCGGGAGGTGAAAACATCCCGAGAGTAAAATTCAGGAAGATTTCAAGGGATCAGTCCCATGGTATTTTTTCCTAATTTTATCATGTTTGGTAAAATCATGTGATAAAAATACATGAAATTAGGTAATTTTAGGAAAATTCATGAAATCAAGGAATCTTCATAATTTGAGAAGGAATAATAAAATAATGGGGAAGTGAGGTGTGGACCGGCCACGGCCAGGGTATGAGCGGCCGGCTGGCGGTCCCATGTCACCTTTTCCTAATATTATTATTTTTGATAAAATCATGTGACACATGAAATTAGGTAGTTTTCATGATTTTAGAGAAAATTCATAAGAAATCAGGGAATTTTCATAATTCAAGAGAAATAATAAAATAATGAGGACATGAGGTGTGGGACCGGCCACGGCTAGGGCATGATCGGCCGTCCGGCGGTCTCATGTCACCTTTCCCTAATTTTATTATTTTTGATAAAACCATGTGGTTTGGATAATTTCTTTGAAATAAAGAAAATTGCTCGAACGAGAGGATTTTCACGAGATCAGGAAAATAGCAAAAATATGATAAAATATAAAATTGGGCACGGGACTGGTCACGGCATGACTGGCCGTCTGGTGAACCCAGTCCCCTGGTGATTTTGCTAATATTTTATTATTATTATTTTCTTTCCTATTTTGCATAGGTTTCTCGTTCGTTCATGCGGGTCTGTGCATTATTTGCTAATTACACTTGCACCATTTTTGTCAGGGCATATTCGATACTCAGATGCCTGTTTCGTCGGATATTTATCACTAACCCGTGGCATTCTGTTGGGAAGAACCACGAATTGAAGTGACGAAATATAACAGAGAATCGTAGAATATTGCTGGATATTCAGACGATGGTTCGTAGAATATTGCTGGATATTCATACGATGGTTCGTAGAATATTGTTGGATATTCAGACGATCTCAGATAATTAATTGATGACTCTAGAAGGGATCCATGTCTAAGAGCATTAATCATCTGAGGGTTTGAGCAATATGAACTTGATGGAGTGTCATATTCCTTTTTGCATAGTCGGGGAAAACCGGTCGCATCCCGAAGACGTTGTCGCCCAATCTTTCGATTCTATACAATATGAGACGTGCCGTGGTCTCAGCTGGGAGACTGCACATCTGCATCTTCTTTGAGAGACTTTCTCCATCAAAGGGTTATGAGATGTGCCGTGGTCTCAGCTGGGAGACTGCATATCTACATCTTCTTTGAGAGACTTTATCCATCAGAGGGTTATGAGATGTGACGTGGTCTCAGCTGGGAGACTGCACATCTGCATCTTCTCTGAGAGACTTTCTCCATCAAAGGTGTCATGAGCTTTCATGCATAGATACATGAGTTTCGATACTCATCTGATTGTCGGATCCGGAGTAATTACTGAAATTGCTCAGTATTCATGAGATGTGCCGTGGTCTCGGCTGGGAGACTACACATCTTCACGTACTCTGAGAGACAGCCTTCTCATTCAGATATTTATGGCATGAGATTTCATGCTTTAATTGAGAAACATGAGCCTCGATATTCATTCGATTGCCGAATCTGGAGTATAGTTTTACAACTCTACCCTTTGTCGAAAATCCACCATCTACATTAAGTCCCCTGCTTAGTGAGGAACAATCATGTTCCTCAGTCAGCATTGAATGGTGATTTTCCAGGTGTAAATAGAAATAAGTAATTGAACTTAGTTATGATATTACCGGATTTCGACTGAATGAGCAAACCACGGTTTAAGCGAAACCCAGCGGCATAATAGGGCATCACCCAGTGAACATAAATTCATGTAGAACATCTGATTCGATGGTGGAACCATGGTTGGTTTAGGATTCACGAGCCGAGCCCAAAAAGGAAATCCTTATGGAATCAAGTTTTGGAATTAAAATTAAGTATAAAAGGGAATTAATCCTTTTGTGTTTTTTTTCTTTATTTTTGAAACTTGCTGATTTCATGAGCTGCTCATGCTTTCATCATGTTGAAATTTTTATACATGTGTATATGTTAACATGAGTTTTGTAGGAAAACCCTTATTTTATTAAACGTATGTTCGTTCAATCGTTAGTTTTGAAAACTAATAATAATCCCTGATTTAGGAGAGATTTTTCTTTGAAAATAGACCTGTGTCCAGTGATAAAATTTTGTTTATGAGCTTTCATGGGAAACAAAATCTTACATTAAGAGGTATGATCTTTCACAAAACCGAAATAAACCTCGTTTTAGAAAATAACGCTCATACGAGGAAAGTAGATTTTCTTCATATACATAAACTTATGTTCAATGATAAAACTTCATGTATGAGCTTTCATAAGAATTAATATTTTATCACGAAAGGTGTGAGCTTTCACAAAACTAGCATAAACCTTCGTTTTTAAAAGGAAATGCTAATACGAAGGAAATTAATTTTTTTTTATAAATATGTAGCCGTGACATATTTTGGGTATATAACTTGTGTTCAGTGATAAAACCTTATGTATGAGCTTTCATGAGAATTAATATTTTATCACAAGAGGTGTGAGCTTTCACAAAGTGGAATAAACTCTCGTTTCAAAGGTGGATGCTCATACGAGAGAAAAGTTTTTTCTTTTTGAATAGACGTGCGTCTGTCAGTAATAAAATTTTGTTTATGAGCTTTCACGGAAAATTTTATCTTCGAGCTTTCGGAAATATTTGAAAATATACTCTTGCTTCAAAGACAGGTACTCGTGCGAGGGAGCAAAATATATACATATATTTTTTAAATTTACGTGAGTTTCACGCCAAATATTTATATATTTTGTAAAACCATGTTTTGATTTTGAACAACTGTTGAAAGTATACATGGTTAAATAATGTCTGCATGTGAGTTTTTACAATTGTAGAATGGATGTCTGTCCTATTTTTGAAAATCAGTGAACGTTCACACAGTAAAATTTATATGGGTGGTTCACGGTTTTATGAAAATCAAGTCATGATTTTGAATAATGAATTTTGCTCGTCTTTGCAGGTTTGACAGAACGAGCAAGTTTTTCGAAATTTCTGACGCTAATATCACTACAACTAGTGAAATTGTAAATAGGTAAGAGTTGGATCGTTACCATTTTTGTAGATGCTGATGTGAGCACCTTTATTCCATGATTCATTATTCTGTCGAAGCCTGCGCTTGGTATGAACGATGTGCTGAAGTATCCACTTTGCGGGAATGACTGACTCCCATGATGATACTTCCAAAGATGGTGTTTCCAGAGATAACATCTCTACGGAAGAAACTTTAAGAAGTGATACTTCTGGAACCTCTGGGTGATGGTGAGAGATTCTTCATATTTCATTGGCTTTACCATAGGATGATTGTGAAGTGAGATCATGGATCAATGTAGACTCCACAGAAATGGATGAAAGTCTACGGGAGCGGAGAACCTAGAAGTAAGGACTACATGATGCTAGCAAATGACGTGTAGTCCCCAACCGTTTCTTTGACGAGTTGTTAGCGCTCCTTGTGTCATGACTTTGCCCGTGCAATTAGGATCATGAGACCAAGGTTTGTTATTTCTTTTAGACTTATGATCCATTGATTGACGATCTTCAACTTGTTCCCGGGGTAAACAATTCATGAATCCGGCACTAATGAAGAAGTCGATGTAAGTATCCCTTTTCGTGCAGGTGATCGTGGCATCTCCTTAAATGAAATAATAATAATTGTTGTTGATGAATCCAGGAAGAAATCATTGTAGATAAGCAGCATGTTGATGAAGCGTGCTCTTCTTTGGGATATGGGAATATGGAGTGGCGTTGCCGATGGAGATTCCGTCATTGCCGAGCCTTCAAATCATTTAGAGACTCCCCCAGTAAGTGTGTCTCCTGTAATCTCTTCATAGAGGTATGAAATTTCTTATTTGTGGATGAATGAATGAGAATCCACGTAAGTATACGAGTAATTTTTCTGAAATAGGTCACCAGAAAATTTCAGACTTCAGCCCTTTAGCAAAACACCGTAGAATCTTCGTTCGAAGTCGGATTTTTACGATTTACATATGTATCTTCAAGCCCAGAAAATTTCCAAGCTTTAACAAAGAATCTTCTTGAGTTGTGAGCACATTTAGGACCTGAAAAAGGAGAAAGAATAAACTTCCAGGAGACTTTCAGAACTTTTTCAGATTGTATGTTGTCCAATGTTTCGGCCACATATCCTTGCTAGTTTCTTCAATTGATTTTAATTTTGGATATACTATATAGGACATCCATACGAAGAGAACGGTGTATGACCTATCCCCAAATTACTTGTAGATTGCTCCCAGTTCGTCATCTTGTACATGATAGAGTAAAGTCTCTTCAGACGAGCTTGCCGCAAAACGTATTTTCATGACTTTCATGCTATTTGATCGTGCCCCGAGTGTATAATGATGAACCCTGATGATGTTGGAATGCTTGTATAATGTATTTTATGATCTCATTTGGTCTCATGTTTAGATTGCTCTAACCTCATGTAATCTTCGTATTAGGTGCCAAATACCGAAGTTGAGGATATTGAAACCAATAAGGATAACTCGAGCTGCCCGGGAGTTATTGATGGAGAGACAACCATACCTGCACTTCAAGGACATGAGAAGGTCATATTAGAAGTTATGGAAACCTCGATTGTTGATGCTTCAGTGATAGGAGAAATCGAGCCACCAGTAGAGAAGACTGAAGAAACTGTTGCAATGGAGCGTCAGTCCCCAGTGTTTTGTTAAACATCTTCTTTTCGTTTTCTTTTCTTCTGGCAAGACCTAGATAGAGGCCCCGAGTAGAAAATTGATGTAAAGATCCAGGTGGTAGAAGCTGGAGGTACCTTGATGAAGAACTTAGAGAAAAGACCTGGCGGAGATCGATCGACTGTGGGGTTATGAACCCGTCTACAAATTTCTGCTTGCATGTTGTATGCTCTGGAAGCTGGAAGAACCTCATATGACGTCAGAATTTGATGCTTGACCCCAACTTTGGAATCTAAGAGACTGAGTTATCTCATGAGATAAGAATCACTCAATTTGGAGTTGTAGAGATCAGCCAACAAAGCGTGCACATCTGTAATTTGTAATCCCGTACGAAATTTTCATGTTTCGTAGACCTGACGGTAAAGGCCATGTCTTTCAGCTCGTATGTACGATTAATGCGACCTTTTGGTATGTTGTAGAAGAGACATAGACGAACATCTTTCGTTGAGGAAATATTTTCCTATTCCACACCCATTGATACGTTTTTGCAAACCCATGGCCTGGAGTGTGTTGTATCTCATTTGTAAAGGTGATGAGAACATCTTGTAGAAGACTTTGGATTATGCCCACCAGTCGTGCCATCTTTGGGAAGACTTTCGTGTGTGCATATTATCAGGTCTGCACATCCTGATATGAATCATTGGTTCTTAGAGAAGTCCGCTTCATGTGTAACACTTCAGAGAATGATTAGTTGATGAAGTCCTGAGGATGTTGCTCCTGAGTTGTTGGTGCTGAAGCCATCAATGATTACGCTCCAAAGATCCTTATAGATTTCTAAGATCATGGATGGTATTCCTCTAGAGATTATTGTTGATGTTGATATCATGATTGAAGTTGCTCCAACGACCGAAAAGGCTAGAACTATGATTATAGGTGTGATCCTTGCTCCTTCCTCCAGTGAGCCATGAACTGGCTTTGCAAGTGAATCAATGTTGTTGTGGTAGATAACATTAGCAGTTTTCATACTCAGGTTGCTCAGTGTATGTTGAAGGAGTTAGTGTCATCCATGTATAGATGATGTCACATCTGCTTCAGAAGTATTATCATGGAATAATGAAGATTTATCGACTGTAGTTTAGTTACACTTTGATCGCGCTAGTGTTGAATCAGTGTACCGTTGTCGAGATATTTGTGCTGAAGCTAGATGCACCATTGGAGGAGGTGTACTCTTTGATTGGGAGTACAATTTGAAGGCTTCTTGGATGCTTGCGCATTGAAGTGTATATTCCTTAAGCATCGAACGTCTTAGGGGTTTGATCATTTCGGCATTAGAGTATCTTCTGTTGATTCGGCATCCCTTTCATTGTGATAGTGGGATTCGACACTTGTGCAGACATCAAAGCTTTCTGATTTCGTGGAACACATGGACTTGCAGGAGAAATGCCCAAAGTGTTCTTTTCTATGTTTAGATGTCAATAACGAATGTTTCAGTGCTTGATTCGGAGAAGCGTCAGATTCAACCACTTGGTAAAATACTAATGTGGTGAAGATACCATTTATAACGTCTTGTAGAGTTGCTAGCATTATTAAGTCCCCATGCTAGGATAGCATGTGAGGAAATAAACTACATAGACATGGAATAAGACTTGCCTGAGTGCGAAACCTCTTGATGAAAGTCTATGCATCTTTTGAAGGTTCTTGATTCAACCTCGACAAAGTTTGAAATCCCTCAAAGTACTCTAATGATGGAATGCCCGTCAAATCTTCTGGATCAAAGCTTTATTTGTTGGAGAGATGTATAACTAAAGGCACTTTGTAAGTACCCATCTTTCAGTGTGGATCCACGCTCGTCTGAAGGACATGTCACATGCTGGATCTTCATGATTATGTGAAACTTGGTTTCTGTCTAGGTTGAGTTTATGTTCACTTTGAGAATGATGTAGCCATAAGTACTTCTGAGCGCTCCTTCAAGGTCTCTGATTGAGATGGAGCATGAGTATCTTCTTGCCGAGTGATGCATGTGGATCCGATGGTTTTCAGTGAAATGTTGTTGATGGCGGTGTCAGCATCGATCAACGTTCTTCCAAATTCGTTTTTTCTGAGTTTGACTGTGGTAAGCAGTCCCCAGTCGTACATCTCTTGATCTGTGGCTGGAGGCTTAAGAAGTATTTTTGGAATGGACTTCTTGACACGATGTGGTTCAGTACTGTGGACATGTCTCTCCTTTGTGCCTTCGACAGGAAACACAATTCACGTTCGACCAAGGATTGAACTGCTTCTTTGATAGGTTGTTCAGATAGTGTAAAGGTTCTGACTGAGAGAGGATTCTGTGTACTCCCTCAGTCCCCAGTTCTTGTGGATAAACCTTCTCTTTGAAAATGTGCTTCAAAACTCCGCAGTCGTTTATGGGATGATTGACGAACCTGTGGAAGCGACATCAACGGGGACTTTCCACGTCTTCTTCAGTTGGTTCTTTCTGGACATATGGCAACTTGATTGCATCATCTTGGACTCATGCATCCAGGAGTTCGATCACCTCTTCATTGGAAAAGGAAAGTCAGGTGCTTCTTGATCAGGAGATCTTATGCGTTGGTCAGAGGCTTGTGCATCTTGCTTATCCTTCCTTTGTGCAGTAGCGGAGGTATGCTTGCACGACATCTTGGCTTTCCATTTGCTCCCTTCTGATATTTGTGAAAGGCTGGAGGTTTTACTGCTTCTTGATCAGACATCTGCTACCTCGAATTTCTCGCGGTTATCCAGCCTTTGTAGCTATTGTCCTTTCCAGTAGAGCGGGTGCAGTGGTTGCCGATCTCTTCGCGGCTTCATGAAGCTCTGAGAAAGTCTGAAATTGAATATTTTCCAGTAAATCTCTATAAACCAGGAGCATGACATTGATGCACAAATATACCAGTTGTTGCTCCGTGACATTTGGTTCATGACAATCCAGGGCTTGGACTCTGAATCTTTTCACATAGTCATTGGGATTTTCACTGACCTTCTGAAACATCCTTCAAAGGTCAGAGAGAGTAACTTTCTCTAACACGAAGAAGTACTTCATGTAGAAGGTGTTAATCATTTCTCCCCAATTGTTGATAATCCCTGGTGTGATGTTGTTGTACCAGGTGTATGCTATGCCTTTCAAGGATTTTGAGAATTCCTTGAGACGGACGACATGGTTATGTTCATGTTCTCCCAAGGCTTCAAGAAAGCGAGAGGCATGTTCTCGAGCATTTCCAGTTCCATCATAAAGAGTAAAAGTTGGAGAAATGTAACCTTTAGGAAGGGGAATCCTCTGTGTAGCGGCAGGATAAGGAGGTTGATGATGATGGACATGCGACTTCTTGTCCTTTCCACGGTTCTCCAGAAGACGCTCCAAGTCTTCACGAGTAATGAAGTTTGATGACTCCTTTGCTGATGGATCGCCTGCAGCTTTGCTGGCTTCATCATCATCCATTATATGAATTGGAATTACCTCAGGATCGTCATCTGAGGATTTCTCCTTCTTTTTTCCCTTTCTTTGAATTTTCTCCGACATCTTGTCAGTGAGATTCTTCAATTGATCAAACATCTTCTTCAGTTTTGCAGCCATATCTGTCTGATTATGTGCAAATATTTCTTCCGCTTTGATGAGATCAGCAATGGTAGGTGGTTGGTTTCCTCTGATTTCCTCACGGTGTGGGACGAACAAAGGATGACCCTCTGTGTGAGGAGGAGTAATATCACCACCATCAGTATTTTTGATCGGAATTGTTTCCGAAATGTCTTCATTGCCATTTTTGTTGTTGTCGTTGTAGCTAGTGCTAGCGCCGTTGGTATTGGAACTTGTGACTAACCCAGACCTAAGACCATCCATCTTGTGAAACCGTGAGATTGCAACCGAGAGATTAATCTCCCACTGTGGTCGCCAATCTGTGGATAGGGAAAAACGATTTGCTGGTTTTTACGGAATTGAAGAGTCGACCGTGTGGAGACTCCTTGAACCGAGCGAAATGTTGAACCCCACACAGATGCACTGCAAGAAGGGAGTGCTTTGAATTCGAGAGATCAATCTGTAGTACTCCGACCTAAACCAAGACAATGGTCGTTCCATAGTAAATTCGGTCACAAGAGAGGATGTGTTGATCTGTAGGAGGGAAGTTGAGAAATGCGTGAGATCAATGGTGATCTGAGATAATAGGTGTGTTGTGATTTCAGCGTGAAAATGCTCTGAATGATTGAATTTTTCCTGATTGAGAGTGATTTCTGTGAGTTCGTGTAGACGAAAGATTATCTGTATGAACTTTGATGAGAAATTGCTCGTTTAGGCAGTTGCTTGAATCTTCGAATTGTTCGAATCCCTTTCAATGTTGTTCGATTGCCTTTCAATCAGAATTCAAAGACGTTTTTATAGTGCCGGAATTGAAAACACCATTGATCCCATGAAGCGTGACAGTTGCTGGAATCAGATAGTGGGAAATTGGGAAATCGTGTTAAACCAATTACTTATCGCGCGTAGACTTGGTTAATTCTCCACCCATTACTTTGCTGATTCTTCCAACTGATTGCACGACTTGCTCACATTCTCATCGTGGGTGAACACACGTGCCGTAGACCGCCAGACCAAAACCCTAGTTAATACCCCCCCCCCCCCCATTGTGACATGATTGAAATCTCGTGATAGTGGAGTCAGTTGCCGACTTTTTGGGACGATGATTCCATGTAGTGCTGAGTTGAACACGTTTTAGCAAATGTTCCAAAAATCAAAATGTATGTCCGCTGAGACGAGGTACCATAACCTAAAACGAGCAAACTGTGTTGTTGAATTGTCGAATATTGATAGTTGAACCAATATTCTTTGATTCGAGCAAATATTGCTAGTCTGAACGAATATTGCTAATTTAAGTGAATATTGCCGATTCGAGCAAATATTGCCAGTTTGATGAATTTATTGGTAGCATGACTGAATAAAATAATAATTTAATTTACTGACTGCTGGGTCGAGCAAAATAAATAAAAATGTTAATCATGAAATCAACATAAAATTATCAGAGTGTTTGAATCTGCTCAAAATCACGTTTCTGCAGAACTCTGGATTCAAAACCCTAATTTCACCGAAATGATGATTTATTGCAAATCAACATGGGACCGGCTACATAGGATGACGGGTTCACCATGTAATTCCCAAATGCTCGAATGAGCAGAAATACCAAAGTCTCTTGAGGACCAGTTGGTGATATAATGATTAAATGCTGGTTTAATCATTTACCGAAATGATGCTCGTGTGAGCAAAGAATAATAAAACCTGGTATTATGAAAACATGATGGGCCGACCAAGAGGTCATGAGACTGGCTCTTGGTGCGTGTGGGACCAGTGGATGGTCGTCTGAGCAAACTTCCAATAGTTTGGAAAGATTTTGAACCTAATATGAGCAGTTGAGCAAATTAGGTTAAAATCAATAAAACATGCGGGATCAGTTGTTTGCAAGCCTCAGGGTCACCCTTGGTCGGTCAAGGGTATGTGCCCGTGTCACCACAATGTTCGTGTTTCAGTCCTGAGAATTTTGATATTTTCTGGTGCACGTTTGAGCAACATTTGGAGAAAATATGCAAAATCCATGGTTTTGCTGAAACTGGGAACAACACATGAGATGATGGAAAATAAATAAAACAAGGGATTACAAGTTATGGGACTGGCCACGGCTAGGGCATGGCCGGCCGGCTGACACGCGGTCCCACATGCTTTTCCCAGTTTCTTGTGATTTTATGTATTTTTCTATGATTTTAAGGGAATTTTACATGAAATCAGAGGGATTTATTGAAAACCAAAATATTTTGTTGAAATCAGGGAGTTTTCATGAAATCATGAAACAAAATACCAAATAATAAATAAAACACGTGGGACCGTCTAGGTTGAAACACTAGCTAACGTCTTTTAGTAGAATTGACGTAGAATTCTCATACGGGCTCAGATTTTAATGGTCCGCCCCTCCATTCCGTACGAAAAAGAATTTTATATCTTCCCAAGCAGGAATATTTAGGTTTTAAGCTCGTTCGGGAGGTGAAAACATCCCGAGAGTAAAATTCAGGAAGATTTCAAGGATCAGTCCCATGGTATTTTTTCCTAATTTTATCATGTTTGGTAAAATCATGTGATAAAAATACATGAAATTAGGTAATTTTAAGAAAATTCATGAAATCAAGGAATCTTCATAATTTGAAAAGGAATAATAAAATAATGGGGAAGTGAGGTGTGGACCGGCCACGGCCAGGGCATGACCGGCCGGCTGGCGGTCCCACATCACCTTTTCCTAATTTTATTATTTTTGATAAAATCACGTGACACATGAAATTAGGTAGTTTTCATGATTTTAGAGAAAATTCATAAGAAATCGGGGAATTTTCATAATTCAAGAGAAATAATAAAATAATGAGGACATGAGGTGTGGGACCGTCCACGGCCAGGGCATGACCGGACGGCCGGCGGTCTCATGTCACCTTTCCCTAATTTTATTATTTTTGAGAAAACCATGTGGTTTGGATAATTTCTTTGAAATAAAGAAAATTGCTCGAACGAGAGGATTTTCACGAGATCAGGAAAATAGCAAAAATATGATAAAATATAAAATTGGGCACGGGACTGGTCACGGCATGACTGGCCGGCTGGTGAACCCAGTCCCCTGGTGCTTTTACTAATATTTTATTATTATTATTTTATTTCCTATTTGCATAGGTTTCTCGTTTGTTCATGCTGGTCTGTGCATTATTTGCTAATTACACTTGCACCATTTTTGTCAGGGCTTATTCGATACTCAGATGCCTGTTTCGTAGAATATTTATCACTAACCCGTGGCATTATACTGGGAAGAACCACGAATTGTAGTGACGAAATATAACAGAGAATCGTAGAATATTGCTGGATATTCAGACGATGGTTTGTAGAATATTGTTGGATATTCAGACGATCTCAGATAATTAATTGATGACTCTAGAAGGGCTCCTTGTCTAAGAGCATTAATCATCTGAGGGTTTGAGCAATATGAACTTGCTGGAGTGTCATATTCCTTTTTGCATAGTCGGGGAAAACCGGTCGCATCCCGAAGATGTTGTCGCCCAATCTTTCGATTATATACAATATGAGACTTGCTGTGGTCTCAGCTGGGAGACTGTACATCTGCATCTTCTTTGAGAGACTTTCTCCATCAAAGGGTTATGAGATGTGCCGTGGTCTCAGCTGGGAGACTGCACATCTACATCTTCTCTGAGAGACTTTCTCCATCAAAGGGTTATGAGATGTGCCGTGGTCTCAGCTGGGAGACTGCACATCTGCATCTTATCTGAGAGACTTTCTCCATCATAGGTGGCATGAGATTTCATGCATAGAGACACGAGTCTCGATACTCATCTGATTTCCGGATCCGGAGTAATTACTGAAATTTCTCAGTATTCATGAGATGTGTCGTGGTCTCGGTTGGGAGACTACACATCTTCACGTACTCTGAGAGACAACCTTCTCAGTCGGAGATTTGTGGCATGAACTTTCATTCTTTAATTGAGAAACATGAGCCTCAATATTCATCCGATTGCCGAATCTGGAGTATAGTTTTACAACTCTACCCTTTGTCGAAAATCCACCATCTACAATTGCGTACTTGATATTTTCTTCCCAAAATTCGAATGTTCCGTGGAATGTAATCCACTTGTTTGACTATTAAACTGTCAGTAGTTTCAAAAGATAAGTTCAAATAAAATCACATGTATTCCAATTTTTATGGAAGAACTCACAAAAGATGATATGAGTCATAAAATTTCCATTTCTCTACTTCATTCATGATACTAACGAACTAATATATATTGAAGTATGACAACAAAAGAATTATCTTTAGTAATATATTCAACCTAAAGTAAGTGGTTGACATGTATAGTGAGATTCTTTTGGCCTGTTGAGATAAAGAAATTTCTCAAATTAAGATAAATGTAGCAAAATTGGAAATGGAAAGAACCCCAAAGTAATGAGGGTTAGACGTGCCGACTCATATAAAGCATGTGAAAAGAGACATATATATCATGAGACAAAGATGTACTTTTGTTTCTAATAGTGATAACACCAAGTATGAACCGGGCATGGGATTAGCTCCCATCATAAATGAAGGAGTTGGAATTGTACCTAGTTATTGATGTTGGTACAAGCAATGTAATGCATGTATCATAGTAACCGCCAATTTTCACATCAACTTTAATGGCAACAAGAACTTTGCTTGGCTAATTGACTATTTAATTGAACTAGATCAGATGTTTGCGCTTATGGAATGAAAAGTACATCATTCCTACGAACATAAATTCTCCAAAGCACTTGAGATATATCTAGATGAAACGTAACATATATCACTCTAAAGTAATTGAGTTGAATCTTACTTTTGTTACGTAATAAGGCCACACCACTTATAAAATCTCTCAAGACTCAATGTCTAAGCTCTGTATGTACTAAGGGCTAATCACATATTCCTTAAGTGAAAAGGGTGTTCATGCGTGAACTATTACCTACCTTTTTGGAAATTTACAGTGAGAATGGATTTGGTTGCATCTATAAATTATTTCTAATGAATGTGGAAGGAAGCATATTCTTAGAAAATTAATGTGTAAATCTAGTGAATTGTAAATCACGGGAGCTTGAATTATTTAATCCATATTAACCCCAACAATGAACTGATCGAGATTGATTCATAAAGACCTTCATATAACCATAAGGAAAATTAGTTGTGACATGATATTCGGTTTTGAAAGTAGTAACACAGACATCACTTCATTTGAGTGTACAAGGCAAATTGGTTGTGACATGATGTATGACATCTATCATTTATCAGTGATTTCTAAAGTTAATAGATTTGCACTGCCTCTCCCCAATATGCTTTAGAGTAAGAAAGCATGTCACTCATCTTACAAAGTATTTCTTTAGTAAAACATGATTGAGACTATCTTATTTTACTTAGATGCAAATGGTAAATATTAATAACTCATTCTTCAAAGTAATAAAGTGTTATTAGTGAACATATATCCATGCAGAATACATACCATTTATTCGACGCATTGAATCATTTATTGCTCACAACAAATAATGCGTTTAATTTTTGTAAAACTCCTATCACATATTACACAATGCAAAGGATCGGCACCCTAGTTAATGCTAGAGAAATTTACATCAAAAGGACTTGATGAATATTTCATGTTTAATAGGATCAATATAGAGCATCTTATACCCAATGGTGTCACCGAGGCTACCATCAAAGGTTACAGATGGTGTCTAAAAAATAGGTTATGCGTACCAACCTACATTTTATTGCTTTGGGGATATGCAATACTACGCGCATCTTTACTTAATTCTTTTTAGAACCCAATATAAGTCAACCTTTTCTGCGTACCAGTTGGTAAGTAAATTTAAGCCCGACATATGTGTTCTTACACATTTTTGGTTGCACTATTTATGTGTCATTATGAGTCCACATCGTACTAATATGGGTCACGAAAATGATTAAGTAGTTTTGTTGGATATTTACTCTCAACAATTATCCGCATTTTAAAACCTTTGGCAGGAGATCTCTTACCGCTAGATTTGCGGGTTATCACTTTAATGAGACAGTCTTCCCATCGTTAGGGGGAGATAATAAAAAGTATTTTCTAAGGGAACGACATGAATTTCCGTGGTGTGTTCCCATTATGTATCATATTGATTCTTGAACTCCACAAATGTAAATGTGAAGTGAAAGAATAATCGATTTCCAGAATATACATTATTGTCGCTAAAGTGATGAGATCACACATACCAGCTGCAAACTGTTAGAGCAATGCTCAGTCAAACTCACAAGCGTTGCTATCTCAAGCTTGTTTGTCAAGTTTAGTTGCCAAAACTATAAGTCTTGATTCATAGTATACTTATAGCTAAGTCTCGGACTAGGATAGAAATTGTAGTTGAGCTCTAGACTCCACGGTATTCATCATATGAAGACGAAGAACTACTCGATTGTGGACCTTCATCAACAAAAGTTATGTGGAGACTTGAAATTATCTTGTAGGATCCATTTGCGAAGTTTGATCAACAACACATCGCGAGCGTCGCATGATGATTTGAAGAATGACGTAACAGATGACGAAGGTAGAAACATGAGAAAAATGTGAATACTCTACCATGTTTAGAATATCTGCGAAGATTAACAATAGAACTCTTGCGAGAATATCGCAAGTCATATCCGAAATTAAAGGACAAGTTAGCTGTCATCCACTATGTAAATCCCTATATAAAGAGTTGAACATGCGTAAGGGAGAGTAGGATCTTTTTCGAGTGTTGAGCAAGTCATTAGGAGAGAGAGAGTCCAGAGCGGTTGTTAATTCCTTAGTTGTATTTCCTTTATATCTTATAAAATTTGTGAGATTAATCAATAAAATTTATGATTGTTGATCTAAAAAATGATTTGATTGTATGAATTCTTGTGAGGGGTGTAGTGTGGGATTTTCTGCTACTACATATTGGCGCTAGAAATAGGGATTTTCCTTGTTTTTTTAGTGTGAAGATTAGTATTGTGATTTGAAAGAATTTGGAGTAGTTAGTGAAAAGTTTAATATAATTTTCAACAATTCATTGAGATTAAAGAGATGGCTAGAAGAAGAAATGCTTCAAGACAACCAACAACTGTTAGAAGAAGTAAGAGACTTGCTGGAGAGAGAAGGAATGAAGTTGGGGAATCTTCAAGAATGAACGTAAGAAACAATGGAGAAAATCAAGTTCAACAGCCAATTCAGCGTACGCCAACGCAAAATAGAATTATAGATTATGATAGAGTGAGTGTGCACACATGGCAGTCAGATTCAGTAGATGAAGCAGAGGAAAAATGACAATTAAGAAATGATAGACGAGTAGAGGAAGATCAAGAAGCAGTTGGATGTATAATTCATGGAAATGAAGAGATTGGAGCATTAGAGGCATTGAGGCAAAGAATACACGAATAAAGGAGAATAGAAGCATAAGAACGTGCTAATTTGACAAGGCAGAATCATGAATTGAGAATGGAAAATATAAGACTACAGAATAGATGGTCAAGAAGCAAAACAAGATCAAGTTCAAGATCGGTCAGAAGGGAAGAAAGACGAAATTCACCTGTAGAAAATTTTGATGGAAATATTCGGCAGGAGGTGCAAAATCCAGATGAAGAACGTCATGAAAATAGAGAAGTGATTGAAGATCGATACATTCCACATGACGAAATTCCTCAAAGTAGGCATTTTCAAGAAAGGAATAACCAAGATGGTGAAGAAAATCAAGAGGAAGGAAGGAGAATATTATACATGAGAGAAAATCGTAGAAATCAGCAAGTAATTGAAGAAGAAATTGAGAGACATTATGCTGAACAAGCACGTTTAGCTTGCGAGAGAAAAATATTGAGAGCAGAAATAAAGGAAAGAGAGCTCCAAGAAGTAATACGTCAGAACAATCATGACAATCAAGAAAGAAGACGCGAACAAAATCGCAACAATGGTAATATCAATGAAGAATATGATAGAATACAAAGGAGAATCGAAAGACAACAAAGAGAGTTGATGAGGAATGGAAAGAATCGTAGGAGAGAAAATGAAAGGTATAATCATGTGCGAATTCAAGAAGGATATGGAGGAGAAAATCACATAAGGAGGCAGGATGAAGATGATGAAGAAACACAGAATCTCGCAAGATAGGACAGGCATGCATACAGAATGAGCGAAGAAGAACTTAAAATACCAATAAACCAAAATTCAGGTGTGAATGAGAAAATCTTAAGAGAATTGGCAGAGATGAAAGGAATGCTAAATAATAGAAGGGAAGGAGGTAGAAGGAAATTATATGAGGCCATTGAAGAAGCTGCGAAAAAATTAGAAGGAATACCCCCAAAGTGCAATCTGCCTGCATTAACTAGCATTTTTGACGGAACGACATGTGCAATTCAACACATCAAGGCGTATGTAAGGTGTATGCTACAATGGGAAAATCATGATGCTTTGTTGTGCAAGTATTTCACATCTAGTTTAACAGGGGAGGCGTTGAAATGGTTTTACCAAGAACACGATAACATCTTTTAACCACCTACGTTCTTAGGAGCATATATAAGTAACAACTCTTCGTGACCAGGGATTGAAGATGTATTCGGATTAAAGCAAAGAATTGGAGAAATCCTTAAGCATCTAACCATAAGGTGGAAGACAATGTACAGCGAGATTGCTGGTCGTGTGGATGAGAGATATCTTATTTTATCATTCATCAACGCAATGTTCGCAACCAATCTGCTGTACATTCAAATTTTAAAAAAATCAAGAATACAATCACAATGACTGAATTACGGGAGCTGCAGGAGGAGTATATTTCCCTTGAAGAAAAACAGAATGAAATGGAATCATATCCCGTTGCGAATACAAGCTCAGCAGCAGCAAATGTGAGTTTGCTACCAAAGTTGATAAACGCAGTGGCGAGCACTTCGCAGGTCCAACAAGAAAAGAGTATGGAGAATAAACAGCAGAAAATAGTAGCTATGGGAAGTCATGACCAAGAATAATTTGAGAAAGAAAGTAACTTTTATAGTCGAGGTTGAAACAATAAAATACAAAGACTTGATCAGCCGCAGGAAAATTATGGAGCACAAAGACAAAATTATCAGAGAAGATCAGGAAGTCAAAGAATGATATGGTAGGAGATCAAGATGTCGCCTTTGAATACTAGTGTGGAAAATTTTTGGGAAGCAATAATTTTAATGGAGAATATACCAACACCCTGGAACATGGGAAAAGAACCGCTTCCAAATAACAGAAGTCAAGAATTTTGCTCTTATCATCACTTTCATGGACATTCTACAAATGACTGCAGAAACATAAAGAGAATCATTCTCAGAATGATAGACTAGGGAAAGCTAAATCATTTTCTAATAGGTCACCCTCAATCTAAACTCTTACCACCACCGCCAGAAATTCGCAGGGTAAACGCAACAAAAGGAGGATAAATATTTGTCATAGAAGTTGGAGAAAAGGCGAAGAATATGTTTTGTAATTCTATTAATGAAAGAGATGTTGATGAAAGATATATAATGAACATTGCAAAAATCTCGCCACTAAAAGAATGGCAAAAGCAGACTATCTCTTTCACCGCAGAAGAAGTTCCCGCAGGAGGAGAAACACATGACAACCCATTAGTGGTAAGATTAGAGATAAACCCAAAACCAAAAGAAGAAGGAGATGGGGATGAAGATGATGATGGGGATGAAACTGAAGATTCTTGGGCGATCAATATAATTTTAATTGATACCGGGAGTTATGTGGATATCCTATTTATCATGCTTATAAGACTATGGGAGGCAAATATGAGGATCTAGTACCTTCCACCTATAAGATCTATGGTTTTTATGGTACCGCCAATAAGCCTAAAGGGGAAATCACTATGGGAATTCCATTAAAGGGGATATCTTCGAAGATCCTATTTTGTGTAGTTGATATAGAATCGCCTTACAATGCTTTAATTGGCCGACCTTGGCTATATGGGATTCTAGGTGTAGCATCAAATTTCCACCAATGCATCAAATTTCCTTATCCCAGTGGCATTGGAATCATAAAGGGAGATTGGAATGAAGGAAAGAAGTGATATGAAATCGATGTAGAATCATGCGAAGAAAGAGATGCGAAGAAGGAGAGTTGTAAGTATAATATCAAACAAAAACAAAGAAGTGAGAGATTAATGGTTGATGCAATAAAAATTAGCAAAAATGTTGCAGAAGGAGTGACTGTAGCGAAAAGAAACAAAAGAACAGAGGCAGAAAACAGTAAAGGTAAAAAAATTAAATTGTAAAATGAAATAAATATTGAGAAAAGAAAAAGAGATGTATGATTGATTTGTTGCGAAAATTAAAAAAAAAAACATATTTTAATTAATGATAAAAATGAGATTGAGAAATTACAACAGAGCTGAAATGCAAAAGAATAATCCTTAGAATGGGACAAACCTTTATGACGTACACCCTAGTTCGCGAATAAAATTTCGTAAGAGGCAAATGTAAGACCTAAAGTACGTCATAGAAGGGGGTATTTGTTGCATGACTCAGCGATAAGGTTACATCGCTACTGGAACCTGAGTCATGGAGATTTGGGGTTAATGAAAGCCCATCCAGGAGAGGTACCTTGGATTTTCAACCTAGACTTATGATTTAGGTTAGACGACTGAGGGTCTCTTCTAAGGGGTGCAGAGTATGACCAAGGCGCCTACGTACACGATTGATCTAAGAGAGCCCGGGGCGTATGAAACTACCCTGACCATTATTGGCAAGTCTTGGCTATGATGCACTCGGCCCGAAAAAAACCACACTTAGGGTGCAATCTCGTAACCATTAACCATATAAGCAAAAGGGATAAGAGGCTGCGAAAAAAACTGGTTGTTGTTAAGACTGGATGGGAGGAGCTAGTCTTGTATGGCAGAAGCACGTCTCCTTGAAAGGGAAACCAGGGGGAATATTAGGGTGGCACCCTCCATTAGGGAACTGATAAGTGTCTTAAGACGCAAATGTCATGAGGCTATATTTTCGCAAGAATATTTAGACTTGTCATATTTGTGCAACATTCCTGAAGAGGCAATAATATAAAAGAGAAGATAAGACGAGATCAATGGGTCATTGCATGAAAGTGTAAAGATGTCATGCGATTTCGTCGCAAGTCGAAAATGTCATGGGGCTTTAATTTCTCAAGAAAATTTAGGCCTGTCATATTGCCGCAACAAAAATACAAAGGAACAAAAATTTAAGGCAAGATCAATGGGTTTCTACATGAAAGTGTAGAGATGTCCTGCGATTTTTTCGCAATGAAAAAAAAGATGGAAAAATAAGACCTTTACTTAGGAAGGCAAAATAAGACCACATCAGAATACAAGAAAGAATGCAATCTTACAATTTATGATTGCGAAATTATGCAGAGGTAATTTCGATTTTATCGCAAATTATTTTACTAAACAAAGGTAACATGCTCAATCACTCATCTGAATACAAATAACAGAGGCAAGTATGGGAATGCATATAATAAATTAAATGTTATTTGTTTCCACATGATAGATTTACGCATAAAATTAACTGTATTTTGGTCAATCATATTGCAAGAGAGAAAATTTTTCTAACACATGCAGGATGAAACAAAAAAGAGCTTATATTGAAGATTGGAGAAATTCGCAATGATAAATTACAAGAATAAAAGATCAAAGAACGAATGCACAAGTTTGACAAGGAAGCAAAATCTATTTCTTGCTTGATTCTTCATTGTCTCCATCAGATTCTTCACTAGAACTTTTTTCCTTATCTTCATCAGACTCTTCCTCTCCATCTTCTTCAGATTATTCTTCTTCATCAGCTTCACTATCAGAGATGACCAAATTAGGCACATTCTCTGGAATTTTGTCTAAAAGATAAGGATATTTGGAGTGAGGAATCTTGTTGTCATCACAGATCTCCTTGATGGTGTCGTTATGAAAAGAAATTGCGTCATTCCCATAATTCTCAATAGTTATCTTCATTTGAGTCTTCAATCTTGAACATTTATCATTGCGAGAAGAAAGATCCTTTGCGAGCTTCGCCTTCTCATTCTCAATCTCTTCAATTATATTGTGGTATCTCTCTTCAGCTTCTGCGAAAATACAACAATAAATCAACAATTTGATGGAAATTTATGAAAAACAAACAACTAAATAAGGAAGAACATTTAACAACCTTCTATGTTAGAAATCATATCTCTAATCAAGGCCATTTTCTCAGCTTGAAGACTAACATTCACACCTAAGTTAATTCTGGAATTATCTAGAACTTTCGCAGCCCAAGCAAATTCATCATCATCATTTATGAGGAGACGGGAACGAGTTTTTTTCTCTTTTTCACAGAGCACATCATTTCTATGTTTGAGATCATCTCTTTCAATTTGGACCTCAAGAAGAGTTTCTTGGAATTTCGCTAAAGTTTGAGCACCTTGGAGAGAAATACAATCTTTTTCATCTATGAGGTCACTATTCTTGGTTCTTAAACTATTGATTTCTTCTTTGGAATTATGAAAGAAACGTTTAAATTTATTATCCACGATCAAGATGGATCTATAGTCAACTTCTAAGAAGCGAAGTTTGGATCTGAGTTCATCTATGGGAAGAGATTCAATATTATTATTTGTAAATCTATTTAGAGAAGTATTTAGGTGTTCAAGAAGAGCATCAACATCCATAAGATTGGGAAATGTATGAAGAAGAATAGCCTCATCAGAAAGACCATAAGAGTCTGCGAAATGTTGAACCATATAAGAAAGAGTAATGAGAAAACGAAATGAAGAAAAAGAAGAAAAAGTACTATACCATAGAGTTGCTTATTGGCAACTTGAAGACTAGAGATTTTATCCTTTTGGACAGCAGTCTCAGATTCCAGCTTGTTGTTCTTTTCACGAAGATTAGTAGTCTTAGATTCCAATTGGTTGTTCTTCTCGCGAAGACCAGCAACTTTAGCTTCCAATTTCTCATTCTTCTTGCGAAGATCAAGATACTTATTTTCAAATGTTACATGCCTTTTTTTCCAAATCTGCGGTAACAACACAAGAAGCTTTCCCAGCCTGCGAAATAATGCAGCGAAATTTCAGAATAAATTAAGAATTCAAGACAAAAATAAAAATAAAAATAAAAAGAAGAAAAGTATAAGTATAAGTATGAAAATTTACCAAACTATTGAGTGAATGTAAGAAACTTGGAGATATGGATCTTGAAACCCCGTGAAGAGATTCATTATTCTCTAAGAGGGGGGCATCGCAAATAGCATCTATGGATTTGCAGACATTGGTAAGAGGAGTGTCACCAATTCCTTTCCAAGAGTCAAAAAAAATACTAGACAGTTGTGCCATAGATGATTCAGGAGGAGAATTTCCTTCCGCGACAGAATCATCAGCATCATCATCAGTGGAACTTTCATCAGAATGAGAGTTTGAGGGAGAGGGAGATTGGATTCTTTGTTTCTTTGAAGGAGGTGCAGCAGATTTCCTCTTGCGAGAGGCACCTTTATCTTTATTCCTGGTTTTCACAACTTTAACAGGTTCTTCCACTTCAGCGATAACCTACACACACAAATAAAGATAAGAAATAGAGGCAACAATATATTGTGAAGAACCATAAAAGGATATTTCTTACTTCATCTATGATTGATCGAAGAACGGATAAAGTACTAACTTTCCAAGTCTTGTTATAGCTCGCTTTCAACCTTTCAATCTGCAAATTTTGTAGATACATGAAAACGTTGGAATGGTCAGCAAAATTATATATGAGAGTGAAAAGAATAACAATTCAAAATGAAGTTTGGAAACATACCTCCGTATCTCTTTCCGGACAACTGAATACCCATGGTTGATAAGCTGCGAGATTCGCAGATAAAACATGAGATCCGGAGATGTATGGACCCTTTAGGATTAAAGGGAAGATTTACCACTTATCATCGCTAGAATGACGTGGAGTTGTATTTTTGTCGGGATGCCAATCAATGTCTTGCATTAGTATCTTGTGATCAGCAACATCATCCTTCTTCTTTAAACTAATGCCCCAGCAAGTGCTATCACTTTTCGTGGGAATTATCTCATAATTTGCAAAGAAATTTTCTTCGGTATACTTCGCAGGAATAATCGCAACATCAGCAAACTTAGGATTTTTAACTTTTGAGGGGTAAAGAGATCCCTTACCAGCACCACGATTCGCAAACTCAAGCATTAAGCGAATGCAATCTCCACTCAATTGATATACTGCTCGCGAGAACTTCGCATGAGAAAGTATTTCATAGAATAAGGGAAGATCAGGATCATAAATGGGAATAGGAAGACCAGCGAGTAGTTGACCTAGCGAGATTATGATCTTTCCATGATTGCAAGGATGATCAGAGAATAACCTACCTGAAAGATTAGATTTATGGTTTTGACCAGGAATAGGAGATAAAGTAAAACCCTTGGTTAGAAATTCCTTTCGAATTTCTTCAAGAAAAACTTCATTCTTACGACCAGCTGGAGGCATTTTTAGTATGGGAATGAAGAAGAAAGTAAAAATTGAAAGAATCAAGAAAAAATACAGTAGCAGGAGTGGAAGTTACGGAAGAAAAATGAAGCGAAGTTGCAGAGAAAGTAAGAAGAAGAGAAGAGAGGAATAATAAGAATATATATAGAGAGTAGAAATTCTTGAGAAGATAAATGCATTTAATGCATAGAGTGGACGTGAGCGGTTAAAAAGCAGCGGTTGAAAAATACGTGTCAAGAGATGGATGGAAGAAAAGATACGTGTAACAAAATTCACGTAAAATACAAAACCGTGCCAGTACAGAAGATTATGAAAAGATGAACAGTTGCGGCATATTGAAGAACAGTTTCTCATGACATTATCCCATTCGCAGAGAACACATGAGAAGAGGCAAGATGTAGGATCAGAATATCGCAAGAAGGACACATTTGCGAAGTTTGATTAACAACACATCGCGAGCGTCGCAGGTTGATTTGAAGAATGACGTAACAGATGACGAAGGTAGAAACATGAGAAAAATGTGAAGACTTTGCGATGTTTAGAATGTCTGCGAAGATTAACAATATAACTCTTGTGAGAGTATCACAAGTCAGATCCGAAATTAAAGGAAAGATTAGCTGTCATTCACTATGTAAATCCCTATATAAAGAGTTGAACATGCGTAAGGGAGAGAGAGATCTTTTTCGAGTGTTGAGCAAGTCATTAGGAGAGAGAGATTCTAGAGTGGTTGTTAATTCCTTAGTTGTATTTCCTTTCTATCTTGTAAAATTTGTGAGATTAATCAATAATAATTGTGATTGTTGATCTAAAAAATGATTTGATTGTATGAATTCTTGTGAGGGGTGTGGTGTGGGATTTCCTGCTACTACATATATATCACTCAAAAGTCTATCTAAGTTTGTCTCCTATTTTGAAACAAAATTCGTATTGATATATAGACTTCGATTATACACATTTGCTATTTCGAGCCGAGTTTATCTCGCCTATCTATTTCTCGAAATATGTGTTGGTAAGCTTTCGCTTTGGCCAAGTTCATCTTTACTCATGACGAAAGTCATGTTGATTATTTCAATAACTTGAAAATCGCTTTGATAACAACTATATAACATCCTCTAAGAAAGTTTCAATGATTGAAATGAGAGTTTAGAACATGTAACTATCTTTGGATATAAACATGGTGTGTTTTCACATTTGTATAAAAGTCCAAAATTGGGATCCCAAAGTATGCGTACCCGTACGCGTACTGGGGGTTGTTGGAAATCCGGGTGAGTATGCGTATCCGTACGCATACTGGCAGAAAGTTCACGTCCGTGAATTTGTGCTGGAGTTTGAAAGTGAAAAAAACTCAATCCGGTTACTTAAGTACGCATACCTGTATGCATACTTAAGTAGGTTACTTTCTAAAATCGGTTTGTTCATGAACTAAAACATTTATATATTAAAGAATACAATCTTTGCAAACCGTGGCTATAATGTTCATGAATCGATTCGAGTGAATCAAAACCTAGTTTACTTCAATTGTATCTTGTATACTTCTATAAAATCTAAGCAATTGAACAACTTTCTAACTAGTTCATTTGAGTCATTTGAACTAGTTATGGTGAAGATGAATAAGGTTGATATGAAAGTGCTCATATGGCTAACCATTGGTTAATTATTGTTGAACCGATTAAATGTACACGTTTAGGTACGGTTACTCAAACCTAAATGAAGTTATATTTCATTTGTGTAACAAGCTAAGTTAGATCTAACGGTTGAAAGATATTAGCTTGAATCTAATCAAGTTTTCATGTTACGGTGAATATTGAATTCTTTGTTACCAAGGTAACTAAGATTGCAAACCCTGATTTGGAGACTATATAAAGGATAACTCTAGCAACTGGGAAACATAATCCCCACACCTCCTGTGTGATACTATTTATATAAGCTAGAGTCGATTCTCCTTTAACCATATGTTTTTCACGAAACCCTGTAGGTTAACGACTTAAAGACTTCATTGGGATTGTGAAGCCAGACCCGACTATTTTCACTGTAGTTACGTAATCTGATCTTGCTGTTTCTATCATGTTTGAGTACAATTGTAATATTGGCTTGAGATTTATATCTCCGATAGGCAAGATAGAAAATTAGTCACAAACACCTTCGCCTCGTAATTTGTGATTCCACAATATCTTGTTTCGTAGATAATAAAAGTCCAGGTTATCAATTGGTTCATGTTCACCTTGATTTATCAAAATACGGAACAAAAAATCGAAGGTATATCTGTGGGAGATAGATTTATCTATTCAATAAACTTTTCTATGTGATACATGTTTGTTTATCAAGTCTTCGACTTTGGGTCATAGAAAATCTTGGTTGTGGGTGAGATCAGCTAAGGGAATTAAGTGCGTAATATCCTGTTGTTATTAGATACGTAAGGAGCACGACTGTACCTTAAATCAGTGTGAGATTCATTAGGGTTCAACTACATTCCAGACCGAAGTTATATTTGTAGTAGGCTAGTGTCTGTAGAAGCTTAATGCAGTATGGTGTTCAAATATGGACAAGGTCCCGGGGTTTTTATGCATTTGCGGTTTCCTCGTTAACAAAACTTCTAGTGTTTGTGTTATTTCTTTTCCGTATTATATTTTGTTATATAATTGAAATATCACAGGTTGTGCGTTGAATCGATCAATTGGTAAATCCAAACTTTGGTTGTTGATTAAATTGATTGATCCTTGAACATTGGTCTTTGGTACCGTTCAAGTTATCTCTCTTATATTCAATCGGGCTCGCAAATTATTATTTGTTTGATTGCGGATTGAATTGAGAGATTGAGATATAACTCTTTGATATACTTTTTATAAGATTGAGTCTAACTGTCTAGTTGATTCCCTTGTAAGTATATTGGAGTTAGTCCATACAGATTATTAGGAGAAATATTGGGTGAGCTTGTTAGACCCCCGATTTTCCAATTAGTATCAGAGCAGGCAAACACATTTAAGACCTCATAAGTTTGTGTTTGTAGCGACTATGGACATAAATTTTATCTCCATAAGAATACCACCAATCTTCGATGGCTCAAACTACCTGTGGTGGAAAATATTTATGCGTTCTTTTCTTCAAGGATATGTACCTATACCTAAGGATATTGGTAGATATAGTCAAGAAAAAATCCTTGCTGCGAAGAAAAATTCTGACGACTTAAATGCTATCATACATGCCATTACCCCAGATCTTCAGCATTATGTGTCTACTTGCATAAAGTCTAAATAAGCCTGGGATATCTTAAAAACCATATTTGAAGGGAATACCTGTGAAAAAGAAGCTAGGCTTCAAAACCTAAATTATGATTGGGAAAACCTTCGTATGGCAGATGAAGATTCGTTTGATGAGTTTAATCACAAAGTTTCTGAAATTGTTAATGCATTTTTTTGCATTGGGTAAAACAATTTCTAAAAAGGAGATTGTGATGAAGATTCTCATATCTCTACCATCTAGATACGATTCTAAGAAACACGCCATTGTTGAAGGAAATAATCTTGATGTGCTTTCCAGAAATACTCTAATTATAAAGTTAAAAATTCTTGATCTTGATCAGAACACAATCAGAATATCTACTTTCAATACTGTGACCAACGCAAGTGAATCCTCTTACTTGTCTTGGGATGATGAATGTTGTTCCAATCATGTTGATTTTGATAAATTAATGATAACAGAAAATATTAAAGATTTTGGTAAAAGAAGCAAAAGATGTGATAGACGTCTCTTTCCAGTTAATGCTTCCGATGATTCAGTACAAGAAAAATCTTCTATATGTGTCAACATCTTGGATGCTACTGCCCTTGCTGCAGAAACCTCCACCTACTCCATTTTGGATTCGTAACTTGAGTCTGACACAGAGATTTTTGAATTCTTGAATAGAGAGATTCTCCAAGAAAATCTTCAACTAAAGGCTTCATTGAAAAGAAACTTGAATCATCGCTCCAGGTGAAAAATCTTGAGATAGATTATCTTAACGATGAATTCATTATAACCATGTCTCTAAAGGAAAAAGAGATTAATACTCTTAAGGATGACCTGCAAAGGTTATCTGGAAGTTCTGACAAAATCTCAGCCATGTTATTCGGTCATAAGTCCTTTGGGAACACAAATGGTTTAGGATTTAAAAGCAAAACTTTAAGCACAAACAACACTATTGTTCCAACTGATCGTGGAACAATGTTTGTTGATTGTTGTGATAATCAGGAGGCAATTCAATAGAACAAAAAATCTTTATTGATTTGTTCATTTTGTGGAAATGAAAATCATGTTCAAAGAACGTGTTGGAGATTCAAGAGGAATAACAAAAGAATTTCCGAACTTTAAAAGAACATGCAAAGGATGAATCTAGCATTGGATAATCAACAAGGTTCTCCTGAAAAATCAAGTAGTACCAGATTCAGACGAGGTAAGAAATATGTTTATACAACAAACCTTGTTAAGCCAATATGTGGTGAAAGATGTGAGCATTCGGATCACTCCGTCACTGTCTAGTAACGGGGGCATTCGCATCCTCATCTTTAACTTGAGAAAATGAGGTTTGTGTCAAGGGTGCTCAAGTTTTATATTTGTATAAATTTCATATTTTTGTTAGGAAAATATTCTCCTAAAAACTTAGATAATGGATAATGAACCATGAAATACTTGTTCAAAGCTCTTCTATGGTTTGGTTGTCCATAAGTCTATTTATAATTATTTGTAATCAAAGTCCTTCATTTGCTTTCTCCTTGAAAGATACAGTTTCATGGATCATGTAACTAGAGGTACTACGAAAAGGGATGCATTTGAAGCAGTTAATGTGTATCTGTGTGAAGGAATCTCTTCCTCAAGAAATAAGATAGAAATATCTACAAATGATGGAGAAGGTTCTTCCTATAAATGCCTCTTTTATTTTTGTCATTTTGATTGATAATAACTTTAGAGGTATAGTGAAAGATTTCATCAACAAAAGAAATGATTTAAAATCTCAAATCGTTTCCTCTTTAAAAAAGATAACTCACTATGAACAAATGTTATCTTTAACAAAGAATACTTTGTGTGAGCTAAAAAGATAACTTAGTGAGTTGACTGATATATCTGAAGATTTAGAGGAATTGAACGATCCCATAATCAATGGGTTTTTCAATAATGAGAAGGAATTCTCAGTAGATGCTCTGAGAAAGCTCTATAATGTCTAGGAAACTTCTTTTGAGAATTTATTCTTATGTTTTTAAGAAGGATAACTAAGATTTGGAATAGCCATTATTCTTAGTACACATAGCTATTTCCAACGATTTTCATCTTGCAATGTTTTTAGATTTATTTATTTAAATTCTAAATTTTATTTAGAGGATGATTTTGCAATATTAATCTTATGGTTTTATATATTGCAACATGTTATGGGATATGTATGTTTGCGTATGTGAATCTTGATTATCCCATACGTGGTCAAAAGTTAAGTCTTGATAAAAGATTGAATGAACTTTTGACAAACAAAAGTTAAGCCTATTATGTCATTATGCAAATATTGATGGAAGATAGGATGAACTTTTGTGTACAAATATTATGTCTATTTGTAGATGGTGGATTTTCGACAAGGGCTAAAATCGTTAACCCATAATTGTATATGCTCCGATCCAGCAATCAGATGAGTATTGAGGCTCAATGTCTCTTATTGAAACCATGAAAGCTCATTGTATATGGTGGATTTTAGACAAGGGATAAAATCGTAAAACCATAATTGTATATGCTCTTGATCCAGCAATCATATGAGTATTGAGGCTCAATGTCTCTTATTGAAAGCATGAAATCTCATGCCACAAAATCTCTGACTGAGAATACTGTCTCTCAGAGTATATGTAGATATGTAGTCTCTAAGCCGAGGCAGCAGCATATCTCATCAATACTGAGAAATTTCAGTAATTAATTCTATATGGAATTGAAGGATTGGACGGCTCCTAGACAGCTTGCCTACTAGTATAGAGCAATAACGTCTTCAGGATGTAACAATGTTTTCCCTGACTATATAAAAAAAAATATGACGTTTCAACAAGCTCATATCACTCAATTCCTGAATAATTAATGCTCCTAGACGATCGTACTAGTAAAGAGCCATTAATTAATTATTCTAAAACCATTAGATTCAGTAACTGAATCCCTGGAAAATATTCAGTGTTTTTCATAATATTTCGTTACTTCAATTTATGGTTCTTCCTAGCAGAATTCCATGGGTTAGTAATAAATATTCAACACACGGACATATGAGCTACCTTCGAGTAAGCCCCGACCAAAAAGATGCAGATGTACTCGACAATAACGCATTAATAAGCACCTGAATACACGAATGAGTATTTCAAAATACGACGAGACGATGAACCTATGCAAAATAGGAAGGAAAATAATAAATAATAAAATATTAACCAAGGCGCTGAGGGACTGGGCCCACCGGACGGCCGGTCATGCCGTGACCAGACCCACGCCCAATTCTATATTTTATCATACTTTTTATTATTTTCCTTGATCTTATGAAAATCCTTTCATTTGAACAAATATCCTTCGTTTTAAGGAAACTCCTCTGTTTCATGGTGTTTCCTTCGCATCAAGGAAATAATATAAAACTGGGAAAGGTATCATGGGACCGCGACTAATAGCCGGCCGGCTATGCCCTAGTCATGGCCGGTCCCACACCTCATGATTCCTCAATATTTTATTATTATTTCCCTAATCTCATGAAAACTCTTTAATCTCATGATATTTCGTTTAAATCATGAAAATTAATAAAAAATTAGGGAAACTCGTGGGACCGGGCCCTAGCAGGCCGGTCATGCCCTAGCCGGTCCCACACATTCTTTATTTATTATTTTTTTTTTTATGTTTCCTTGATATCATGAAATTCCTTGATTTCATGATGTTTCCTTCAAATTATGAAAATTCCTTCAAATCATGAAATAATACATAAAATTAGGGAAAACTCTAGCCGGCCAACCATGCCCAAGCCGGTCCCACACACCTCTTATTTTATTATTATTATTATTATTTATGTTTTCCTCGTCTCATGGAAACTCCTTGATTTCAACAAACTCCTTGTTTTTATGATATTTCCCTAAAATCATGAAAAATATTATAAAATTAGGAAAATGTCGTGGGACCGGGATCTTTGGACGGCCGGCCATGCCTTGGTCTTAGACGGTCCTACCCTTCATGATTCCTTCATCTCATGAAGTTTTCACGGTTTCAGCAAAAATCCCTGATTTCTTCATATTTTCTCAAAATGTTGCTCAAACGCACATCAGAAATATCAAAATTCTCAGAACTGAGATACGAACACTTTGGTGATGCGGGCATGTTACCTTGACTGATCAAGGTTGGTTCTTTAGCTTGGAAGGAGCCAGTCCCACGTATTTTCATAATTTGACCTAATTTGCGCAATTGCACGTATTAGGTCCAAAACTCTTCCAAACAATTTGGAACTTCATGAAACGATCGTTATTCGATCCTGTGACCACCCAGGGCTGGTTTCATGACCCCTTGTCCAGTCTCTCATCTCTTCATAATTAATTAGGTTTTATCACCTAAGTCTTAGACGAGCATTATTTTTAATAAATGATTAAACCATCATTTAATCATCCTTTCACCAACTGGTCTTCAAGAGACTTTGGTATATTTTTTCTCACATGAGCATGTGGGAGATACATGGTCGACCCATAATCCCATGTAGCCGGTCCTCCTTCACTCTATGGTTAATTTTCAATAAACCATCAATTGGTCATCAATTGATCGAATTTGGGTTTTGAGTCCAAGGTTCATAATTCCATATTCAAATACTAATAATTTTACGATGATCTCATGATCAACATCTTATCTAATATACTCGGTTAAGTTGCCAGTATTTCAAATTAATATTTTATTTGGTCATGCTACCAATAATTCATCAAACGAGCAATATTTACTCAGATGAGAAATATTTTCTCAAACCAAGGAATATTGGTTCAACTATCAATATTCAACAAATCATCGAATGAGCAATATTTGCTCATGTTAACTATGTTTATTTATACATTATACCTCTGTCTCAATTCGTGAGTCTCATAACATTTTCAAATCATGTTCAACACAACAATACAAGGACTCATCGTCCCATTAAGTCATGAAGTCAGCAACTGACTAACTAAATACACGTCTGCCTTGCAGACTCCACAATCACACGAGACATCAATCGTGTTACATGAGGGTATATTAACTAAGGTTTTGGTCTAGCGGTCTATGACACATGTGTTCATACACATGATGAGAATGTGAGAAAGTCGTGCAATCAGTTGGAGGAGTTAACAAAGTAGTGGATGGAAAATCAACCAAGTCTCCTCTCTTAGGTTCTAAGATCGTAATTTATACTGATCATGCTGCTTTGAAATACCTTTTGTCTAAAAAGGATACCAAACCAAGATTGATTAGATGGATCCTTTTATTACAAGAATTTTGTCCAGACATTAGAGACAAAAAGGGTGCATAAAATGTAGTAGCAGACCACTTGTCTAGGCTAGTTGTTAGTTCCCCTAATGATTCCCTTCATATAAGGGATAACTTTCCCGATGAACAACTGTTCTTTGTTAGCCAAGCACCTTGGTATGCAAATATAGTGAATTATCTTATTACTGGTCGAATGCCCCAATATTGGGGTAAACAAGATCGTTCTAGGTTTTTAGCCGAGGTTAAGCACTTATTTTGGGATGATCCTTATTTATTTAAGTATTGTCCAGACCAGATTATTAGGAGATGTATACCTGAGAGTGACCAGTCCAGTATTATTTCCTTTTGTCATGATCATGCTTGTGGTGGTCACTTTAGTGCTAAGAAGACTGCGACTAAGATATTGTAGTGTGGATTCTATTGGCCTTCGTTGTTTAAAGACTCCCATAGTTACTGTGTTACTTGTGAACGTTGCCAAAAATTATGAACCATTTCCCGTAGGAACATGATGCCCTTGAACCCGATTCTAATTGTTGAGGTCTTTGATGTGTGGGGTTATGACTTTATGGGTCCATTTCCTAATTCTTTTGATAAACTATACATCCTTGTTGCCGTAGACTATGTCTCTCATTGGATTGAGGCGGTTGCGTGTAAAACCAATGACCATAGGTTTGTGATTGAGTTCTTGAAAAATAATATACTTACACGTTTTGGAACACCGCGAGCTATAATTAGAGATGGAGGGTCGCACTTTTGTAATGGACCTTTTAGGATTTTGATGAAAAAATATGGTATTACACATAAGGTAGCTAACCCGTATCATTCGCAAACTAGTGGTCAGGTAGAGGTTTCCAATAGGGAGATAAAATGTATATTAGAGAAAACAGTTAATCCTAATCAGAAAGACTGGTCGTCTAGGCTTACTGATGCCTTATGGGATAATCGTACTGCGTTTAAAACCCCCATTGGAATGTCGCCTTATCGGATTTTTTATGGCAAGGCATGTCATTTACCTGTTGAGTTAGACCATAGAGCTTATTGGGCTGTTAAGCAGCTAAATTTTTCACTTGACAAGGCAGGAGCCCATAGGAAACTCCAGCTCAACGAGTTGGAAGAGATTCGTATAGATGCTTACGATAGTGCTAAGGAGTATACGAACAAAATGAAACTTGTCCATGATAGAAATATTTTAAGGAAGTCATTTTCTCCAAGTCAAAAAGTTCTTCTGTATGATACCCACTTGCATCTTTTCCATGGGAAGTTACGTTCTCGGTGGACGGGTCCTTTTATTGTTCGCACTGTCTTTCGTCATGGAGCTGTTGAGATCGAGACACCGGATGGTAGTAGTTCTTCGAAGGTTAACGGTCAGAGATTGAAACCATTTTTAGAGCCCTTTCCTATAGGTGATGTTGAGGAGGTCCCTCTGGAGGACCCTATTTACCCTTGATTGACCATCGAGGCGATTGTATGTTGTATATTAGTTTTTGATTTCTCTCTTCACCCAGGTACTATCTTTCCGACTTCTTTCTTTACTGATTCCTCAAGTTACTTTACTTTTTGGTATTTCTCTTTCATTATAAACATTGAGGACAATGTTAGATTTAAGTTTGGGGGTGGGGAAGAAATTTTTTGTTAGCTTTTAGTTGCAATAAATAAACTCCAGAGCCTAGAAATTTATGTATATTAAGGATGGCACTAACTAATCTAAGTGGATGGAAACATTTTAGTTGTAGGAGTTGAGGAACCAATCTGATTAGATGGAAAAATCTAGAAGAGTCTATTCATAAAAGCACAAAGCTCAGGTGTTAGAAAAGAAAACATGGTAGTTTTGCCATATCCTCGTGATGGAAACATCGAAAGAATCCTGATCACTTCTTTTATTTTTATTTTTACCATTGCTAGGGTGAAATAGAGTGACTGAGATGCCAAAAAAAAAGAGACCATACCACTAGACCAACCAGAATAAATACAATAAAGTCGACCACTGGTACCCTTGTATATTCCAGCTAAGTTGACCTAGAGTTAGGATTATCGACCACTGGTACCCTTGTATATGCCAGTGTGTTGATATTATTCCAGACCAGTATCTCAGTCCATTAGGATAGGTTCACCTTAGTCAACATCATCCACGTTTTTCTCTACATCCATCTTCTTAATCTATCCATGTGATTGGTTGACTCCGGTTTATGATGTCTAGAAACTATCTGAGTAGAGCTCTGTCACTTTATATGAATTTTAGTATACTTGAGTGCAAACTCGTGTACAACAATTGGAATTTCGCATCAGGGTACTTCCTCCTGTAGTCAATAAGTATGCCAACCAAGGATATTCTTTAGTGCCTTCCAAGGTTCTGCGTAGATAGCTAGGGTCTGGAGTAAAGGTTTTGTGGGTACACCTCTGGTAAACCCTCCGGAGACAACACTCCTCCACTAGGGACACCTAGCGGTTTAACGGCTTGCTGCACGTGCTAAGTGTAGTCATTTTATTTTCTAGATTAGATTTTCTCGGGACTAGAAAATAATAAGTTTGGGGGTATTTGATAATCACATTTTTGTGTCTGAATTATCCTTAGTGTCTCTATTGTTAGTCTCAATTTTTGTACTAATTTTGGTGTTTTTATGTTTGTTTAGGTGTTATTGGAGAATTACACTTATGCGGAAAAAGTTGCTCGAAAAGTGCTTTCCGGACCCCCAAATGACAATTGCTATACGGACCCTTACTTTTGCTAAGGCCCCCACAGCTATATATAGCCCATTTATCCATCGCACCCATCTTCCCCATTTGAATATAAACTTTTGGAGGGAAAACTTGGTTTCACAGGGAAGAATTAGGGTTCGTGATATAGGTGTGTTTCAAGGAGATTCAATGGCTGAAATTATTAGGGATGACTTGAATCAGACTAACATGCATGGTATGGTCGATATTTTCGATTAGAATTGGCTGCATCGTGGGATTGAAGCAAACATAGCAACATGTACACGGGTTTGCATGAGTTTTGAAGATTTTGAACGTGTTCTGTGCATGTTTTTCGACTCGAGCAACAACCAAGAGTGTGTAAGAGATAAATAAGGATAGCTTTCATCTGGCAGACGCGTGCAGGAGAAGAAAATGGAAATAATATCTTCCCGTATCTGGAAGAGTAATTGGGGATTATTCCGGAGTGATTACTGTGATTTTGAGGACCTTTCGACTATATATAGAGTGTTAAGGATTTGTAGGAGAGTCACAGAGAGTTTGGGAGAAGAACAGAGCAATAAAATTCAAGTTGGAGAATTCTGCTGCTGCTGCTGTGAAGGAAGAACATGAAGAACATAATACTTCTGAAGACCATCGTTTATCAACAGTAACAATGACCATCACTTGGGTGTCGCACAACTACAATATCAGTGACACATATCAGTTATCGTTCTTTTGTAACAGTGTTTGCAATAATTATAAGCATTGCAAACACCCGGTTTTAATCATTTTCTCCCATTTTTCATCATTTGTAACCACTTTTGAGCATAAATGAAATCAACTTTTGAGTGTGTTTCCAACATTATGATGAGCTAATTCTCCCATAACCAAGGCAATGAGGAAGCTATTCACGCATGGATAATTGGTAACTATTTTAATTTCTCAAATTTATAATTTATAATTCAC
This sequence comes from Papaver bracteatum, assembly GCA_023529315.1. Taxonomy (NCBI): domain Eukaryota; kingdom Viridiplantae; phylum Streptophyta; class Magnoliopsida; order Ranunculales; family Papaveraceae; genus Papaver; species Papaver bracteatum. Next base: position 274,901 of record JAJJWX010004466.1, on the reverse strand, counting down.
TTAATCACTGCTTTTGTAGAGTTTTAATTGTTTGCAAAATTTTCTTCATTAGTTGTGATTCAATTAGATAGGTTATGCTTTGTTTAGATAATCTATGCTTAGGGGATACAATTAATTTTTGAGAATTTGCCTGATTATTTGTGAATTAAGAAATAAGGGACTTAAAAGATAATTAGAGTTTTTAGATTATTTACCATAATTTATTCATGTGTAATAGTGGAATCAGTGTCTTTGTTATTCCTAATATCTTGAAATCAATTTTGCAATAAGTTTTCTTTATATTTTTAAGTTTTATAAGTCTAAAATCTATTGCTTTCACAAGTCTCAACGAACCTATTTACTACAACATTATTGAGATCACATCATCTGGGTACGATTTTGAGAGGAGAAAGCACTGATACAGAACACGGTTTACACATGTACCCCTCAACTGAGTGAAATTTACGAAATAGTAGGAAGAAAAGAAAAAACACGGAGGGGTAATAGGTAAGTTCATGTCGGACGTGTGAAAAATTCCTCTTTTCTTCATATTAGTATAAGATTTATGACTCTCTTTTAAGACATAGAATCAATACGCACAGCGTAGGAGGTGATGGACGGCCATCTATCGGATTAACAAAATTCAGTACGTTATTCGAAGAGGGGGGAGGGGGAAGATCACAACCAGTAGTTGGAAAATATAATGTGTCCTGGCCGCTGGGTGACACACCAAACCCTCCTGTTATATAAGCATTGATAACAAGTAGCAAAACACTCAGATGACCAAATTTGGGCACAAAAACTCCACCCACATTATTTATAAATAAATAAAAATCATTTGAAAATAAATGGCACAAAAAACCCATTTTCTTTAATAACGCGTTAAGTTAGCTTTTAGTAATTTTCAAAATTGACCTTCCGTATATATTAAATATGTTTCAAAGGAAATTTTGGTGGAAAAAATATTTGTGAAAAATATTCAGAGAAAATTAAAAATCCTCTTCCTATCATATCTCCGTTATTTTCTTAGTTTTTATGGTTTCAATTCAAACATTCAATTATTCGAGATCTTCTCCTGCCGATTTCACCATTCATGGAGTAATTTTAGGTTCAAATTATTCACTATCAGATGGTCCTATGACCACCAAGGGCCGGATCCACACCTATTTTGGTCGGTCCCTCTTCTCTCCATAATTAGGTTTTACTACCTATTGCTCAGTCAACCAATAATGATTAAACAACAATTAATCATCTATTCATCAACTGCTCTGCAAAGGACTTTGGTAAATGCTCATTCGAGCATTTGGACACTACATGGTCGGTCCACATCACCTCATATAGTTGGTCCGTCTCTCACCTATTGGTTGATTCTCAGTTGATCATCCATTAATCAGAATTAGAGTTTTGAACCTAATGCTCTGTCTAACATAATTCTGAACAAGTTCAAGCACCAATAGTTTTTATGTTGATCCAGTAATCGATGATTTAATTAATAATTTAATATTTGGTCGGATACTAATATTTTATTAATTCAACTATAAATTGCTCTGCAAAGCAATATTTCTCATGTTGATTCAGATATTAACATTCGAGAATTTCATACTGATCCACCTATTAGTATTTTGTTGGTTCATCAACCAACATGTATCAGTGAAACCAACTAGCCCGAGTTGTCTCCAAATCTAGAAGCAACTTGTTCAAGTTGTCTGCAAATATGGAGGCAACTATCACAAGTTGTCTCCAACAAAAAATTATATAGGGACAAACTGTTAAAAAACTAAAGAAAACTAGCCCAAGTTGTCTCCAAATCTAGAGGAAACTTGTTCAAGTTGGCTCCAAAAATGAAAGCAGCTAGCATAAGTTGTCTCCAAATATAGAGGAAACTTAGTCAAGTTATCTCCAAATATGGAAGCAACTAACACAAGTTGTCTCCAAAGTATTACACAAATGAATGAACCTGGCGTGAGTCGAACACACATCTTTGACATGGTGTCAGTCATGCTACCATTGGACCACATATTCGTCAATGCAAATAACATATCAAAATCACATCCAATAGACATACTACATCTAGTGATGTATAACTATCGAAACCTAAGTCATTCCGCCAATGCAAATAATATTCCAGGATCAAAAAAAGAAGTTCAAATTTCCTACCAAGAATACCATTGTAATCTTAAAATCAACACTATGAATATGAATCCATCTCATATTTACGAAAAACTATAACGTATACTACTAAAAGAATAAACCATATTAATACCAGTTTTTTAGGAAATCAACAACTCCCAACCAACAACTCCTAATCCATCAATAAAAGTGTTAAAAACAACTATCCAAGGTTAAAAAAAACTTATCCAAGGTAATACAGATTCACCTATAATTATAATGTCGAGTTACTAATAGAATCATGCAAATATATATATATAACTCACAAAGAACCAAGTTATATATATATATATATATATATATATAATAGAGTGTAGCATAATGCCCAGTTCGGCATCAATGCCAATAGACAGAAATATTATATGAAAGTTAGCACGACTTGTCTAGGTAGAAGGTATATTCAATATAAATTAAAGTTGTTGCTCAAAAACTAACCTAGTCCATAATGTTAGAATCTAGACAAAATAAGCATATTAGGAAAAACAGTTGATCCCCATTTAAGATGAGTTTTCCCTATTCTACTTTCTATCTCATGGTAACGTAAAAAAACAGTGCACTAGACACATTGAAATCCCTAAAGCACACACAATCCCATCCACCCACCACCCCACTACCACATACCACAGTCCACCACCCTCACCACTAAAACCCAACATTACCCACCCCCACTATCATCCACCGTCTACCACTACCATCTCCAATATAATCATCTACTATAGTTAAAAATAATCACATCCATTCAGTATCATCTAAGAAGATACACAAACTTAAATAAGCCAATGCAACTGTAAGGACCCTCAAGCTCGTCAATGCTATTAGACTGGTTAAGTGACGAATTAGCCGATAATACCTCGATTAGTTTAGCTAGAACATTAATTAATAGAAAATAATCTAACAAAAAATTCGATACGAAACTAGTATCATTAGATAGATCTCGAAAAGTTAGGCGAAATGGACTACTTAAATGTATCATTCGGACGTTAAACGAAAAAGATATATGATATATTAGGTGAAGGCTAAAATGGTCATTTAAAATTAAAGTGTTATCAAGGAAACCGAATTTTCTTATTAGGGTACCCTCTGTGGATAACTCAAAAGCAAATCGATAAGGTCGAGATTTTTTATTTCTCTTTCATTTCCTTCTTCTCTTCTTCTTCTTCTTCTTTTTCCTTCTTCTTCTGTTCTTCGCCTCTGGCGATTCCGTGAGAGATTTGAATGAATTTAATTGAGTGATAATTATCCGATGATGCTGATAGATGGCAGAGAAGATAGTATGGTCGATATCTATGAAGAAGAGCAGCCGGGGTTCGAATCTGAGATGAATTATATTTAGGGTTTCCTTGTGAATCGATGAATATAAGGATGATAATGAGTTTAAGATCGAGAGATGGAGAATAAAGTTGTGGGTAGATGAAGAAGCAAGGGTGGATGTTGGATTAAAGTTGTAGGATTTTTTGATGTCTGAATCAAAATTTATGGTTTTTGGAAGTATTCAAATATGAATTAAAAGTTGAAATGGATGATTTAAGAAGGGGACCTGAAGTGGGTTTAACCTGAATTGGAGTATGATGTTGAAGAATAACTCGAATTTGAGGATAAGGTGTTGATGAATGATTGTTGGTTTGGATGTGGTGAACTGACAGATAAGGGAGGAGATTGTGATGGATTGCTCGAATAGAATCATTTAGAGGAAATTGTTCTCTCAACTAACTTTGTAATGTTGTCTACTTTCTTTAAAGAGTTTTGAGTTATGAGTTGTGATTGAAGATGCAATGAAATTGAAAGTGAGATACTTATAGAATGGAATTGTGATTATGGTGACAAGATATTGGTTGTCTGAAGTTGATATTGAAGTTGACGTAGAATATGGTTGTGTCTCAGGTATGTTTTAAGTTTCAGTTCTCAAGGATGGTGGTTCTCTAATGGTAACTGTTGCATGAGAGTAATATTGAAGACTTGTTTTAGTTTTGAGATTGGATTGAGATAATACCTAGCTAAGAGGTAGTGGAGGTTGTTTGAAATTACAATTATATGTGATATTGATTGTGTTGGCTCTAAAGTGTGGATATCAGGTGGAGGCAGTTGAGGATGGTTGAATTGGTAGTGCTGATGAGTTGGTATGGAGGTAAACTGTAATGAGTGCAGATGAGGATTGTGTTAAATATAGGTATGTATTGTGATGATGTTAAGTTGGTTATGATGTTTAGTTTATTGCAGTTGGTGTTATTGCAGTGATGGTGAAGATCCAGTAGTTGAGAGTATATGCTGAGTGTTGTTCAGCTGGGAATTGTTGTTTGAGTTGATTCAATAATGGTGAGGTAAGGGTGTTGTTACAGGAATTGTATTCTCAAGCTAGTTGTATTATGGAATGGTAATTGTAATGGGTTTGTTGTGGCTATATGAAGTATAGTTGTAGAAAGAGTCTTGCCTAAAGCGGCTATTTATAGGTAAGCAGAGTTTAAGATTGTAAATGAAATTTGAAGTTTGTTTAAGATGAAAGCTTAATAATGTATTGTTAAAATAAAAAATAAAGTTGTAAGATTTATAGATGAAGTGTAGCTGCAATTGATTTACGCATGTTAGCCATCCCAGTCAGTCTAGATGACTCATCTGAATCAGTCTTAGTGATTGAGTTACACAGTCTTGACTCGTTTGACCAGAATAGTTAGACATTGACTTCTTTGACTAGTTGACCTGACTTTGACCTCATTGACTAAGGTTGACTGTTACTTGACCTTTGACCATCAGTTTGACCGTTAGAGACTGTTAGTGACTCAGATGGACTGGACCTTAGTTTGATGGGGTGGTTTTGGGCTTAGAACCATTAGTTAGATTTGTATGAACCTTGTATGAGCCTCTTTGGCTAATCTCTTAGAGTACTTGTATGATTAACAGTTAGTCCTTATTAACAACGGTCGATTCAAAGGACGAACCAGTGGATCATGGATCTCGAGGTAGGCGTGGCTTATTATCAAAATATGTGGGAATACTTTTAACTCTTCTAAAACCATTGTTGTTTCTTTTACGAAAGTTTATGTTTAACAAACTCATGCATTGTGTTTTAGTGCATCTCCTGCATTGTTTAGTTTGTATTATGATTGTTCTGTTGATTCTTCGAATCCTACCATGAATTTGAAAGGACTTGTAATGTTTGTTATGGGGAATGAGAATTTCCAATTGTGGCATATAGGATACGCTCCTTCGCATTTATACCTATTTACTTTCAGCTTTTATGTTTATTAGGTGTGGAACAACCCGACATCAATATAGCTATGTAGGTGTGGACACTCATGAAACTTGTTACGCTTGGATGCGTATGCCCTGAATATCTTATGCTGGTTTGGAATTACCCGTGGATTCCATGCTGGTGAAGATTTCCAATTCTGTGGCACATGTGGACACTCATGCGAAGGAAAATATGGCGGGTATCGCTTGTCAAACTGGGCAAAGTATTCTGTGATAAACTTTTCAATGTGGTGTATAGTCAGAAGAGGTTCCAACCATGCAGTGTAGTATTGCTGAGGCGAGACTGTCCATTCATAGCGTTTGATGACAAGCAGGTTTTGAGCGAGTCCCCGAATTAGGGTAGCATATTTGAAAGTAGGTAACACATATGCATCATGAGGAATAAGACTTGCTTGAGTGTGGAACCTCCTGACGAATTCGTTAGGGCTTTCTCCAGGCTATTGCGTGAGTCCCATCAGAATTTCGACCTTTTCCAAATGCTCGAAAGGCTGGTCATCTTCTGAGTCAGAGCTTTCTTCGGTGGAGAAGTGTGCAACCGAAGGTGAAGATACCACATCAATTTTTCCATCATGAATCCACGCTCTTCCAAGAATGTCTAGGTTAAATCACTTCTTATGTTAAGAATAATGTAACCATAAGCATCCCTGGAGACTCCTTCATGATCTCTGATTGAGACTGGAGCGTGAGTTTCTTCTTGACGAGTGATGCCAGCGGCTCTGAGGGTTTTTAGAGGGATGATATTGACAACAGTGACAACGTCGACTAATGCTCTTCTGAATTCGTTCCCCTTGAGATGCACCATGGTGAGAAGTCCCTAATCGTACATCTCTTTGTCTGTCACAGGTGGTTCAAGGAATGTTTGCCTGACACGACATGGTTTAGGACAGCAAACATGTCATATCTTTGGGCCCTTGACAAGTACAGCAACTCGCAGATGTGCTCCACTAAAGACTGAACTGCTTCCTTAATCGGATGCTCGGAGGGTGCGAATGTTCTGATCGGGAAAGGATTTATGTTTACTCCTTCAGTCCCCAGTTCTCCTGAGTCGGCCTTTTTTTTGAAGATGCGCTTCAAATTTATGCAGTCACGGGTTGGATGACTGACATACCTATGGAAGTGGCAATAGCGTGCATTTTCCATTTTCTTCGTGGTTTGTTCCTTTTTGACAAGAGGTAGCTTGATTACACCATCTTGGATCCAGACTTCCAGTAGTTCGATCACTTATTCAATGGGAAATGGGAAATCAGGAACTTCCTCATTATTCTGTTGTGATTTTATATTTCTGGTCTGGTTGTCCTTCCTTGGAGCTTTTGGAGGGTGAGACGTTGGAGAAGCGTTTTTGTGTTGATGTGCTTCGGCTTTTCTCTTGCTTCCTTTAGCAACATTCATGGAATCTTCATCATTGTACTGCTTGTTGATCAGGCGCCGAGCACTGCTGCTTCGAGTATCTTTCGATTCCTCCATTTTGACAGTTTTCGTTCCTTCTAGCAAGACGGGAGCAGTAGCTGCCGCTCTCTTGGCTGCTTCGTGAATTTCCGAAAAGGTCTGGAAGTGGAGATTCTCCAACAAAGATCTTTAAACAGGGATCATCCTGTTGATGCACAAGTCCACCAGTTGTTGTTCAGTAACATTTGGATCATGACAATCCAGAGCTTGGATCTTGAACCTCTTCACGTAATCGTTGGGGTTTTCAGTAGTCTTCTGAGCCATCCTCCCCAAGTCAGAAAGGTTAATTTTCTCAGAAACAAAGAAGTATTTCCTGTAGAAAGCATTAATCATTTCTCCCCAATTAGCAATGCTTCTTGGTGCGATGTTATTGTACCAAGTGTATGAACGACCCGTCAGGGATTTTGAAAACTCCTTCAAGCGAACAACATGGTTGTGTTCATGTTCTCCTAATGCTTCCAGAAAATGAGGAACGTGTTCTTGAGCATTTCCCGTTCCGTTGTAGAGTGTGAACGTTGGAGATGTGTAGCCTTTACCATTGAACCATGTTGGCTGCTGGTGTTGGGATGTGTAACTGATCCTGACCTAAGATCAACCATCTTTGCGAAAATGAGAGATTTCAACCGAGAGATTAATCTCCCACTGTAGTCTCCAATCTGTGGATGGGAAAAAACGCGCCGACGTTTTTTCGGGAAAGTGGAGATTCGAGCGAGTTGTCGAGACTCCTCAGCCGGGAAAGATGTTAATCCTCACACAGATGCACCGCTGCAAAGGGGGTGCTTAGATTCGGGAAATCAATCTGTATGACTCTGGCCTAAACCAAGACAATGGCCGTTCCAGAATCAATTCGGTCGCAAAGTGGGAGATGGGTTGATCTGTAGGAGGGAAGATGAGAATTATGTGGGATCAATGATGATCGAGAATTGTGGGTGTGTTGAATGTTTCTACAGTATTGGTGAACTGTTGAGTTCTGATAAATTCTGAGTGATTGATGAATTGTTGAGAGTAGTTACTCGAGAAATTCAGTGTTAGACGTGTATTCGAGTGTTCGAATGTCGATAAAGATATCCTTCAATCATGGATTCAGAGACTTATTTATACTGTCAGAGTAGTAACACCACTGACCCCTGTAAGTGTGACGGTTTCTTGAGTGAAAGAGTGGGAAAGTGGGAGATCGTGGTAAAGTGAGTTCTACGTCGTGTGGAGACTTAGTTGATCGTGCACCCACTACTTTGCTGGCTCCTTCAACCATTAACACGACTTACGCACATTTTTCGTCATGGGATGAATCCACGTGTCGTAGACCGCCAGACCAAAACCCTAAGTGATATCCCCCTATTTGTGACGTGATTGATGTTTCACGAATCGTGGAGTCTGCGGGGCAGACGTGTTTAGGTTAGTCAATTGTTGACTGATTAGACACTGATTCTAAGTTTGGTGAATCAAGCATGAATGGTGAATGCTCAGCGATTCATGGGTCGAACATGTAGTTATCTGGAGAGATGTCAGTATGACAAGTTACTTACTAATTGAGTGGTTGAGCAAGTATTGCCGCAAATTATAAGAATTCAATGAGCAACTGAGCAAGTATTGCTCAATTCACCGAATTATGGGATTTTGATAGGAAACTGAGCAAGTATTGCTATATTCTCCAAATTTAAGGATTTGATGGGAAACTGAGCAAGTATTGCTCAATTCACCAAATACTGGAGAATTGTCGAATACGGAGAATTGTCGAATATTGACTAATATTCAGGAGATTGAGCAAGTATTGCTCGATTCAGCGAATTATTTACTGGTGATGTGGCCCATTAAAATATTGGTAGATTACTGAATATTATTTAATTAATTTTATATGTTGATTGATGAATCAACGTAAATTTATTAGTGTTCGAAATTGCTCAGAATGATGGTTTCATAGAGCGTTCATTCGAAACCCTAATTTTGGACAATCCTCAGTCAATTGGAGAATTGCTAAAAATTGATTATGAGTGATAGAGGGACCGACCACATGGAATGAGGAATGTCCATGTGATGCCCAGCGCTCGAGTGAGCATGCACCAGGGTTCTCAGTTTGAGGGTTGGTGAAAAGTGATGATTAAAATGGGGAGTTCACCATTTACTGAAAATATTGTTGGGTTCAGCATTAGGTGTAAAACCTAGTTATGAGAGATGGGACCGACCAAGAGGGCATGGGACCGGCTCCTGGTGGTCACGTGACCAAGTGTTGGTTGTTTGGAGGATTCTCCAGGTTGGTTGAATCCATGATTAGCGTCCTTTACTAGAATCGATGTAGAATTCTCATACAGACTCGGATTTCGATGGTCCGCCCATCCATTCGATACGGAAAAGAATTTCCTATCTCCCATCGAGGGAATATTTAGTTTTTGAGCTCGTTCGGGAGATGAAAATAGCTCGAAAGTAAAACTCAGGAAGAATTCAAGAGGGACGGTAAAAGAGAGTTTTGGGCCCAGTATGAGCGATTGAGCAAATTAGGTCAGAATTATGAAAACGTGTGGACCGGCTTTGTGCAAGCCCTAGAAGAAACCTGGTAAGTCATGGAGGCATGCACATGTTTCCATAATGTCTGTGTCTCCATACTGAGAGTTTCAGTATTTTCTGATGCGCGTTTGAGCGATGTTGTGAATTTTCAGAAGAATTTCATCTTGGCTGAGAATTCTCAACTTTTTAGTGGAATGAGCATGTATGTTCAATTCATAAATAATTTGAAATTATTAAAATAAAATATTTTAATAATCCAAAATTACCGTGAGGGGCTCGCCGGCCGCGTGACCATGTTGGCTTTTGGTTTTTCGTGATTCGAGCAATATTTGAGAAAATATGGAGAAGTCACGAATTTTGTTCAAACCCAGGAGTTTCACGAGTTGAGGGAAATAATAATGAGAAGTTAGGGATTGCAAGGTGTGGGACCGACCACGGCTAGGGCATGGCTAGCCGGCCATGTTGCCAGGTCCCGCACACCTTTCCCTATTTTATTATTATTTTCGTGAATCCTTGAAGTTATGGAGAGTCCTTGAAGATATGGAGAATCCAGGAAGTTTTGGAACAATAATTATAAAAAGCTTAGGATTGTGAGGTGTGGGACCGGCCACATCTTGGGCATGGCCGGCCGGCTAGGTTGCCCAGTCCCGCACACCACTCCTTATTTTATAATTTATTTGGTGAATCCTCCAAGTTATGGAGAACTCTCGAGTTTTTGCACAAATTGGGAAATTTTTGCCAAGATGGGGAACTCTCCATGGGTTTATGAAAATTGTGAGAAAATAAACAAAATAATGGGGAAGCATGGGACCGGCCACGGCCGGCCGGACGGTGGGCCCGGCCCATGGGCGTTTCCTATTATTTTATTGTTTATTATTTTCTCTCATCTATTTTGTGGAGAACTCTCCATTGTTTCATGTTTTTGGATGCTCGTTCGCGCATCCGGGTGCTCAGTTGTGCATCATTGTCGAGTACACTTGCACCATTTTCGTGAGGCTTACTTAGTGATGGTCTAGATGCCTAATTATTGAGTATTTATTATCAATTCATGAGATCCAGTGGAGAATAATTCATGCAACTGAGTAATAAAAGTGAATAGATGTTTCATTATTAATTCGTAGGATCAGATGCAGATTCGAATACGAATTCAGAATAATAAAACGAGCATTACCATCCCATGGGATCGTGGATTCGACCATAGAATCAGAGTAATTAAGATTTATCCATCACCATTTCATGAGAACAGTAGATTCGATCATGAAATCGGAGCAATGAGATAATATAGTTGTCTCATTGCTATCCTAAGATCAATCCGTGGATTCGATCATAGAATCAAAGCAATTGTTATTGCCATTCCATGAAATCAGGCCGTGGATTTGACCATGGAATATGAGCAATTGTTATTGCCATTCCATGATATCAGGCCGTGGATTTGACCATGGAATAGGAGCAATTTTTATTGCCATTCCATGGAATCAGGCCGTGGATTTTACCTGGAATAGGAGCAATTGTTATTTCCATTCCATGGAATCAGGCCGTGGATTTGACCATGGAATATGAGCAATAATAGATTATTCTGGGAATTCAGTGGTGAATGTCACATCAGAATTAATCTATGTGCATAGTCAGGAGACGGAAAATCCTGAGGGTGCTCTCAAACACTGCGGAGAACACCCGAGTCTATACACGTCGCTCAACATAGTCAGGATCAATGAGTATCACTGTCCTGAAGGCGTTGTTGCTCTCAATCTGACGGAGAACCACCCAATCGTTCTTCTATGTAGAGGGGGGTCGCTCTCATGCAGTCAGGGACAATGAGTATCATTACGTCCTGAATACGCTATGTTCTCAATCTTCGGAGGACCGCCAAGCTGCATAGAGGTCACAATGAAATGCGAGGGATCGAACGCTCGGTTGGTAGAGGATTTTCGAAAACATATTCATCGTGGCTTCGTAAAATATGAATCGTCACATGCTTGAAGCCGTATCAGGAACATGCATTATCATGATTTTACGGGTTTGCCCTTTGTTGAAAATCCACCATCTACACCAGTTAGTTGTGAGATAAATTTTAACCACTAAAAGCTATCAATAATTAAAAGATTTACATGATTGATTAATTTGTTTGTTTGATTGTTTGTTTGTATTTGTAATGAAGTAAAAATTGTAGGATACACCAATAACTTTACTAATAATGATTAGAGAATAATTAATCCAAAAAGTATGAACTCGTAAATAATTTAATATTAAAAATAGTAAGATCAGTATTATTGGTAAATCTTGAAAAACCACATAGAAACTTATTGAGCATCTTGACTTATGCAAAGAATCAAAAAATTACAATTACATAAACGTTAATAATATTTGTAAGAGTAGTTAGAATAATAGTTCAACCATCAACGTTAATAATAAAAATATTATAATAGTAATTATAGATGATAATAAAAGTAATAATAATTTTAATAAAGTTATGTTAGCATTTTTCAATTAGTATGATATTGAACTTAACTTAACTAAAATCTCATTAAAGATTTATAACGATATAAATAATAATCATGATTAAATAGTTATGGAAAAATTAATAACTCGTGTTTACTATTAAGCTTTGTAAATTAAACTAATTACAAATTAGAGATATATGTTTTGCGTCTAAACGAGATAAATAATATAATACTTGTTAGGCGTTAGACTTTAGGAAGTGAAGGTATAATGTATAAAATACAAAGACTCAACTTGTTAGTAATTTTGTACCGAAATTATTTTTTAAACTAATATATGATCCAGTAAATCTTTAAAATGAAACAAATATTGATGAAGTAGTAATAATAGCATTCAGATACTTAGTGCAATATTAAAATTAAAATAAAATAAATTTGTATATTAATAGGATCCTTCTTCATAAATAAATTCAATCATCTTTTAAAATGTAAAATTAGTATGACAAACTTAAACTGTTAGAATTTAAATTAGTATTATATTGAGCATAACTTGATAGAGTTTACATGCTAACGGAGAGACAGAAAGCGGTTTTTGGTTGTTTGCAAGCAGCACATGCCCAAGATTTTCTTCTGGCTATTCCGATTGAGGGGCTGGGGCAGAAGATGTCTCCTTTGGAGTACCGGTCTATCCTCAAATACGAGTTAATGATCCCGCTTTATCCTCGACTCTCGATGCCCGCTTGCATCACAAGTTGCTTGGATTCATATGGTGAACATGCGGTTCATTGTAAAGTAGACCCTGGTTATAAATATAGACATGATCATGTGAGGGATATTTTGTATGATGTCTTGTGGAGGTCTGGCATTTCGGCAAAGAAAGAAGCACTGTGCATTTCCCGACAGACCCACTTGAAGGGAGATCGACACTAAGACCAGCTGATGTTCTTATTTTTGGATGGGCTAATGGGAAACACACATGTGTTGACCTCACCGGGTATCTCCTTTGGTAGGCATTGGACATGGCACCTTTACTGTCAGGGCGAGCAGCCTAAAGGCTCGCTCGGGTAAGATATCGAAGCATGAGAAAGCATGTGTTGATAATGGGCATGCTTTCGTCCCCTTTGCTTTTTATACTTTTGGCTATTTGGCTCCAGAAGCAGTTGGACTACTCAAGAGGGTCCAGAAAGTCATGCGCAACAATGTAATGACCCCTGGCTCACGAGATTTTATTTTTAATAGGATATGTTTTGCTATTCAAAAATGGCTAGCGGCACAGCTTGTCGCTCGCTTGCCTAGTATGTAATTTTTAACTTTGTAATTAGTCCAAAGAAAGAGATTTACAAATATATAGTGATAAAATAATGATTAAGATTAAATAACCATGGAATTTGTTTTTATTAATGCTTATTTATGGTTAAGTTTTGCAAAGTCAATTAATAACAAATTAGAATTATATGTTTTGCATTTAAACCAGATAGATAAATAAGACTTATTAAGAACATGCAATTGGGGGATATGAAATAGTTTTGTTACTGTTCATACCGGCATGGTTTTTCACCGACGGAAAAAAAAAATTACATGCCCCAATTAGTATTTCAATTAGTATCTCATTTACATTACTATTTCATATCCCCCAATTAGTTTTAGTATCATCTAATTAATCCTTCCTTATTAAGTAGGACTAAACGAACTTGAGGTCAAATAAGGCAAAGAATAAAAACTAAACTTGTTAACGATCTTATACCTAGATTATCTATAGACAATAAATGATTCACTAAATCACTGAATTATATACATGAAATGATATTCATGATCCTTTAATGCTTTAAACAAAATTAGACTTAAAGGAGAATAAAATTTGTCTATGAATATGATACTTATTATTGATACAAAAATCTAAAGACTATTAAGACATATTAAGATTTTGTGCAGACTCAAAATTTAAATCATGTTAACGCCAATATTTAACTAGATATAGTATACCAATTCAATCTGAATGAATAAAAACAATTATATCAATCTTATGTGAAAGTAGAATTATGTTTACAAGAGTCAGGCTTAATAAAAGTAAACTAAGAATCCTTACTAAGTAGTTATTCTGGTCATCTTTTAGTTACGCTAGTAATCAAATAGTAAAAATTGATAAAACAATAATGAAACTGATAATCTAATTAAGAAAATAACTTTTGACAAGAGAATCAAATAAGAATATTATATAGTAATAATTATTATAGAATTTAGAGTTATGGTAAATAACATTTGGATAATGATTATAACTTTAAGTTGTTCTTAAATAGTACATGAATTTAGGAATTATCTAGTTATAATAATATAGTTTCATTTGGAATTAAAATTCGATTTCACTAAAATAAATAAATAATAATAATGATAAATTAAATTAAATTAAATTTTGATGATTAAATTGTTTAAAATGATGTAAACAATGTATATATTTTACGAAGTAAATTTATCAGAATTACACCAGTTAATATTGAAGATAAAGACTAGGTTATCTTAATAAATTAATATTTAGTTAAACCAACACTGGGGAATAGTGAAGGTTGTGTTTTCTATGTTCGTAGGAAGGAATTGTCGGGATTGGCCAACCTTGATAAGGTAATTGCATTTAGAGATGACCGATCATATAAGTATGCTGTAATTTAATTTGGAAAACCAATAGATGTAAGTTCACTTAGAAAGATTCGTAGGATCCTTCCTTGAAGTTAGAGTTAGATATTTTATAAAATAGAAATTAGCGTAAGAAACTTAGACTTCCCTATTTGGTAGAATTTAAATCATCGTAGTTGAACCTAGAGCCACAAACTTTGGTTGTATAAATCCATATAGGTTTGTGCTATGTTTTATGTTGGTTGTGCTTAGAAAAGAGATGGGAGTATTCTTTAAGGTGGGTAGTTTTCAAGACTAGAAGGCAATTCAATTTTCGAGGACGAAAATGTATAAGGTGGGGAGAATGTAAGGACCCTCAAGCTCGTCAACGCTATTAGACTGGTCAAGTGACGAATTAGCCGATAATAACTCGATTAGTTTACCACGAACGTTAATTAATAGAAAATAATATAACAACAATTTAGATACGAAACTAGTATCGTTAGATAGATCTCGAAAAGTTAGGTGAAATGGACTACTTGAATGTGTCATTCGGACATCAGACGAAAAAAATATCTGATATATTAGGTAAAGGGTAAAATTGTCATTTCAAATTAAAGTGTTATCAAGGCAATTGACTTTTCTTATCAGGCACCCTCTGTGGATAACTCAAAAGAAAATCGATAAGGTCGAGATTTTCTATTTCTCTTTCATTTTTTTCTTCTCTTCTTCTCCTTATGTTCTTCGCTTCTGGCGATTCCGTGAAAGATTTGTAATATTTTAGTGAGTTTAATTGAGTGATAATCATCCGATGATGCTGATAGATGGAAGACAAGATAGTATGGTCGATATCTATATAGAAGAGCAGTCGGGGTGCGAATCAGAGATGAATTGTATTTAGGGTTTCCCTGTGAATCGATTAATGTGAGGATGATAATGAGTTTAATATCGAGAGATTAAGAATAGATTTGTGGGTAGATAAAGAAGCAAGGGTGGATGTTAGATTAAAGTTGTAGGATTGTTTGATGTCTGAATCAAAAGTTAAGGTTTCCGGAAGTATTCAAAGATGAATTAGAAGTTAAAATGGATGATTTAAGAAGGGGACTTGAAGTGGGTTTAACCTGAATTGGAGTATGATGTTGAAGAATAACTCGAATTTGAGGATAAGGTGTTGATGAAGGATTGTTGGGTTGGATGTGGTGAACTGACATATAAGGGAGGAGATTGTGATGGATTGCTCGAATAGAATCATTTAGAGGTAATTGTTCTCTCAACTAACTTTGTAATTTTATCTACTTTCATTAAAGAGTTTTGAGTTATGAGTTGTGATTGAAGATGCAATGAAATTGAGAGTGAGATACTTATAGAATGGAACTGTGATTATGGTGACCAGATATTAGTTGTCTGAAGTTGATATTGAAGTTGAGGTAGAATATGGTTGTGTCTAAGGTATGTTTGAAGTTTCAGTTCTCAGGGATGGTGGTTCTCTAATGGTAACTATTATAGGAGAGTAATATTGAAGACTTGTTTTAGTTTTGAGATTGGCTTGAGATAGGAATTAGCTAAGAGGTAGTGGAGGTTGTTTGAAATTACAATTATATGTGATGTTAATTGTGTTGGCTCTGAAGCCGGGATATCAGGTGGTGGCAGTTGAGGATGGTTGAATTGGTAGTGTTGATGAGTTGGTATGGAGGTGAACTGTAATGAGTGCAGATGAGGATTTTGTTAGATATAGGTATGTATTGTGATGATGTTAAGTTGGTTATGATGTTTAGTTTATTGCAGCTGGTGTTGTTGTAGTGATGGTGAAGATCGAAAAGTTGAGAGTATATGCTGAGTGTTATTGTTTGAGTTGATTCAATAGTGGTGTGGTAACGGTGTTGTTACATGAATTTTATTCTCAAGCCAGTTGTATTATGGAATGGGAATTGTAATGGGTTTGTTGTGGCTATAGAAGAGTCTTGCCTAAAGCGGCTATTTGCAGGTAAGTAGAGTTTAAGATTGTAACTGAAATTTGAAGTTTGTTTAAGATGAAAGCTTAATATTGTATTGTTAAAATGAAAAATAAAGTTGTAAGATTTATAGCTGAAGTGTAGCTGCAATTGATTTATGCCTGTAAGCCATCCCAGTCACTCTAGATGACTCATCTGAATCAGTCTTAGTGATTGAGTTACCTAATCTTGACTCGTTTGACCAGAATAGTTAGACCTTGACTTCTTTGACTAGTTAACCTGACTTTGACCTCATTGACTGACATTGACTGTTACTTGACCTTTGACTGTTAGAGACTGTTAGTGACTCAGATGGACTGGACCTTAGTTTAACGGGATGGTTTGGTGGTTTTTGGCTTAGAACCATTAGTTAGATTTGTATGATCCTTGTATGAGCCTCTTTGGCTAATCTCTTAGAGTACTTGTATGATTAACTGTTAGTCCTTATTAACAACGATCGATTCAAATGACGAACCGGTGGATCGTGGATCTCGAGGTAGGCGTGGCTTGTCATCAATAGAGATGGGAATACTTTTAACTCTTCTGAAACCATTGTTGTTTCTTTTACGAAATTTTATGTTTAACAAACTCATGCATTGTATTTTTGTGCATCTCCTGCATTGTTTAGTTTTTATTATGATTATTCTGTTGATTATTTGAATCTTTCCATGAATTGGAAATGACTTGTAATGTTTGTTATGGGAAATGAGAATTCCACTTGTGGTATATAGGATACGCTCCTTCGCATTTATACCTATTTACTTTCAGCCTTTATGCTTATTAAGTGTGGAACAACCCGGCATCACTAATAGTAAATTATTCTAAGAAGGAGTTTGTCCATATACATGTTTGTTTATTTCAAGTGACTTTGTCACTTGTTGATGTTTGGGAAAACATGAATTGTTTTCCAAATCTTGCTCATGATTTCTTTAAAGTTAAAATGTTATTCCTACTGGGCACCCCTTTTAGGGATGATGTGCTCACCCTTTCCCACTTTCAGTTTCAGAGACATATCAGAGTTGCGCAGCGAAAGCTTCGAGGGGTTGACTCCATTAATTAGTTATTTTCTGCTATGTTTATTATGTTATTTATATTTGCAAAACAAATAACTATTGTATATGTATCATCTGAGAGGAGTTCTTGTATATATATATTTCAGATCGGGGCTAGTTTTTGGGTTAAATTTTGTAGTAGATTTCTTAATTGAATGCTAAAGTATATGATTTAGATTCTTAGTGCCTCTTTAATTAGTTAATCTCATGGATTAGTCATCTGCTAGCATAGGGGGCGCTACACAACAATCATGTAATTTTATAATCCTTAAATTAACAACAAAACGAAATTGAATACAATTGAATAATTATGGAATCCCTAAATTTCTATAAATATTTACCAAACCACCTTAGATTGAAATAACAACGATCAATTAATCTAAATATGCTCACGAACCAGTAGGAAATCAACGAAATGATACCTCTTAGAACATAAATTACATCTATAAATAAGCTTTTGAGATTATATTATTCAAAATAAAAACAGAAATCACTATACTCAACAGTTGTGAAAGTAATAATAAATCAATAAATCGATAGATTAAGAAAGAAATCGCCACCATTAAAAAGACGACGGTACCCAAATACACCACAATCTTTTATTTATCCACCTATAAGTCCTCTACCGAAAGTGATTGTCTATGTACTGAGTCGATACAATACAACAAATCGGTTCACACTTCGTGTGATCGTCTATGGATACGAGATCGAGACAATACGACAACAAGATAACTTGTGTGATTGATTATGGATACAATATCGAGACAATACAACGACGAAGTATGATACTTGATAATAGGTTCAGACTTAACCAAACTTTATAGGATCACTATCAAGTATATCGGAGTTAACGCTGGTGTAATTTAATTTAAATTATATAAACAAATATAATTGCGGAGTTAACGCTTGTTAACGAGGAAAACTGCAAATGCAGAAAAACCCCTGGACCTAGTCTATAATTGGATACTATCATAATTAAGCCTCTATATAAAATCTACACCAACTTCGTATAGTTGAGACCAAGAAACTACCCCTAGTTCACTTAGTTTCCTCAGTATCCCTGCTCTTCCGACTTCAATAAGTGCACGAATTGGAACAATTCTTTTGGATCGTATTCCAAACAGTAAAGGAAAAAAAAATAATGTTTGGTAATAACTCTTTCGATTCTTTCAAGATAAAGATTCTCAAGTCATATGCAAAGGCTCTTCCGTTTAATCTAATAAACTCCTTTGCCTGGTTAGATCAATCTATCCAATAACTACCAAAGTAGTCAAGTTTAGATTCGCACTCAATCAAAATAAATCTCAAAGAGATATATTAAGAATGCCGATCTCACGTAACTAACCAATCGAATAAATTCGATTATAGTTGAATCCCAGACGATCAAGGTTTGTGCACACACAAAGATATGAGAACTAAATAAGAAATTTTCTTCATCTTCAAATCTTCTTTAATCTTCAATAAACACCTGCACAACACCACTTGAATCTCTTGTGATCAATCACACACAGAACGGAGTCTGTTAACAATGGATTATCATAAGATGTCTTTAGATATACAAACAGTTCTAAAGATATCGTCGGTACTTCGATCTATTTTGAGTGAATCTTATATCATAAGAGAAGATTCTCAAGAATAAACAAACTAGGTGCCATCAAAGTTTCAATAATCGTTAGTGAATCAAATCAATCGAAAACTAATAACCCTGTAATTATCTAGTTTCCCACCAACGGTACTCGTAGGGCTTCTTGATCCCACTGAAGTCTTTAAACGAGCGATCGTAAGAGATTTCACCTAATTAGGATACTTTCCTCTCCGAATAGACGACTCCACCAGAAACAAAAAGAATGAAGTTTGCCTAGCTCTAAGGATAGTTTACTAGAAATGCAAACTTAAGTATTTATAGAACAAGAATGTTTGGACACCAAGGAATTTCAAAAACCGAAAATATGCTTAAGATATGCGATGAATAACAAAATTCGGTTTTACTAATTATAATAAATGCTTGTCCAAAATTTTCGAAATATCTCAATATAAAATCTCCAATTAGTAAATGCACATTACTAATTTTTATTCGCTAGAGATATGCATTTAATTGTAGGTAATTAAAGCATATAAAACCAAAAACCTTAATTAAAAGATTCTCAATTTATCTCGGGATAGGATCTCCTTGAGTACTAAGGAATATTTTTGAAAATGATAAGAGTTACTCTACGTGTTCAAAGTATGTTGACATCTTTTCATTGTAAATCCTTATGCATATTTATATGGATTTACATTCTTGGAATCGGTTATACCACACTTCCAAACAAGTTTAGAATTGGTTCACCAGTATTCCAAGATTACTATGTGATTGATCAAATATCAAATCACATACATGGGTTCAATTGATTCTACCAATTACTATGATCGGTTATACCTCAATATGAAAATACTTGTGATCAGTCACACAAGTTACCAGGACCGGTTCCATTAGTAACCAGGATCGATTACATCAATTACCAGGACCGGTTACCATATTCCCATGGTATTGCTTGTGATAGTTCACACCAGTTACCAGGATCGGTTACACCAATTACTACGATCAACCACATCAATTGCAAATATCGATCATACCATCTCATGGTGATTACTTAGGATCGGTTACACCAATTAATAAAAACTAGTCATACCAAATCATTAGTTAGGCATTATGATTAGTGATACCAAGATACATAATAAAGTTACGATCAGTTCTACCATCTCATACATATTGGTAATCTAAAGATATCCAATGAATATCCGTACCAATAGGGCTAACGATTTCCCTTTCGATTCATAAAACAAGTTCATGAATATACTTCCTTTAAAAAAATATAAAACACTGTTTCCTATGATGAAATCTTCACCAAAACCTATTCACATAATCATAACAGTATATACAATATTATGTCGATGTCATATCTACGAAGTTCAAAAGATAAGCGTTATACTTCGTAGTCTAATTCCCAAATACTATGATCATACAAATATGACCATGTCACATCACTAGAGTATTATACAATATGTACAGTATATAAAGCTTCGCAATTATGTTTTTAATATATCACGACTTGAAAGATACGTTAGGAATGAAACGTTTCAAGTCAATATTACTAACCTCAAGAAGAAGGATGAT
The DNA here is from genome assembly GCA_023529315.1 of Papaver bracteatum. Classification (NCBI taxonomy): domain Eukaryota; kingdom Viridiplantae; phylum Streptophyta; class Magnoliopsida; order Ranunculales; family Papaveraceae; genus Papaver; species Papaver bracteatum. The sequence continues at coordinate 254,314 of JAJJWX010004466.1, read as the reverse complement.
GTTGTAGGATCAGAATATCGCAACAACAACATTCCTACGAAACCTTCATCTACAACGTTGCGAAACTGTCACAGATAAACAACAAAGATGACATAACAAGTGACATCAGCTCAAACACGGGAGAAGTGTGATGATTCTGTGAAAATGATAGTATTTAAGAAATTAATATTTGTAAGCTTGCGAGAGTATCGCAATCCATATTCTAAAATAAAGGACGAACTAGCTGTCATCCACTATGTAATTCCCTATATAAAGAGCTGAACATGTTTAAGGGAGGAAGATCTTTTTCGAGCGTTGAGTAAGTCATTAGGAGAGAGAAAGTCTAGAGAAGTTGTTAATTTCTTAGCTTAATTTCTTTCCTTTCTTCTAAAATTTATGAGATTAATCAATAAAGATTGTGATTTTTCATCCAAAAATGACTTGATGGTATGAATTCTTATGAGGGGTGTAGCGTGGGATTTCCTGCACCTACATAATGGAGCTAGAAATAGGGACTGGAGATTGAAGATTGTGGAGATTGTTGTGAAGATTGTCCAGATTAAGAAAATGATCAAAGAAAATAATGAACCAGTTGAAGAAAAGATAATCAAGATGAATGAGAATAAAAGAAGGTTGGAGTGTAACATAATCACAAAAATGATGGTTAATGAATTCCATGAGAACATTAGAGGGAGGATTCATAAACGAGACTTTGAAGGAAAGAAAATTATGACGGTAGAGAAAATATCACCCTTAAGAGATTGGAAAAAGCAGAAAATTACATTCAGAGCAGCAGAGATACCAAAAGAAAATTTGAGCCACACATCTCCTTTGGTAATCACGATAACGTTTGCACGAAAAGAAAAGGAAAAATCATCAAAATCCATGGAAGAATGGGCGGTGAATAAAACTTTAGTGGATACAGGAAGTTCAGTGGACATAATGTTTTATCATGCTTACAAAGGAATGGGATACAAAGATGAAGAAATGTCTCATTCAACATATCATATTCATGGTTTCGGCAAATCTACGACAAAACCAAAATGGGAAATAGTAGTGAGAATTTCGCTGGGAGAAATCGAAACACAAGTGACGATATGTGTGGTGGACATGGAATCGCCATATAACATGCTATTAGGAAGACCGTGGATACACCCAATTAAAGCCGTATCATCAACATTACATCAATGCATCAAATTTCCAATACCAAGTGGAATTGGTGAAATAAGAGGAGATATTGATAGTGCGAAATCGTGTTATCAAATTGAAGTGAAACATTATGAAGAGCGTCCAAAGAAGTGCAAAATTCGCAGAAAGATGGCGAAAGAGGCAAAGAAAGAAGAAGAGTTTAAGATTTACATGATTATAGCAAAAGAAGGGAAATGAATACCCAGCGAAATTTTGGAAGAAGAAAACGAACTTGCGAAAGTGATAAAAGAACCAACACCCATGGAAGAACCTAAGGCTAGTTACATCGCAGTAGAACCAACAAAGGAAGTGAATATTGGAACTAAAGAAGAGCCCAAAATACTAAGAATTGGGACCAAGATATAGGCAGATGAAGAAGAAAGAACTATTAATCTTTTGCGAGAGTATAGATATATTTTCGCATGGAACATGGATGAAATGCCTGGAATAGATCCGTCTGTGGCGTGTCATAAGTTGGAAATTGACAAAGGTGCAAGACTATTTAAACAAAGAATAAGAAAAATCGCAACGACATATCATTCCAAAATAGAAGAAGAGTTGCAGAAGATGCTTGAGGCAGGAATTATAAGACAAGCCAAATATTCGAAGTGGATAGCAAACATGGCTGTAGTCCCAAATAAGAATAAGGGGATAAGAATTTGTATGTACTTCACTAATCTAAACAAAGAATGTCCGAAAGATAGTTTTCCATTACCAGATATCCCACAAATGGTTGAGTCAGTGGTGGGAAATGATAGAATATCCTCTATAGATGGGTACAAAGGTTACAATCATATTCCTCTCGCTGAGGAAGATCAAGAGCATACTGCATTTTTCGCACCAAGAGGATTATACTGTTATACAATAAAAGAGATAATTGGAACGGGGGCATACAAATTGATGGATCCAGAGGGTAGAGATGTTGGTCAAAGACTTGATAGACCATGGAATAGATTATATTTAAAGAGATATTACCCATGAAGGACTTTGAGAAATCTTAGATAATGAAGTAATGTATGATGCAACAAAATGAATATGAACAATAAGTTTTAGGAAAAGCTATTGCGAGATTATTCAAGATCAAAACAAAACGAGAATATGCGAAAATTTTGCAAGAGAATATCAGAAATTAATGACATATTAGAATGGGACGAACCTTTATGACGTATACCCTAATTCGCGGATAAAATTTCGCAAGAGGCAAATGTAAGACCTAAAGCGCGTCATAGAAGGGCCTGAGTCATGGAAATTTGAGTTCAATGAAATCCCATCCAAGAAAGTCACCTTGGATTCTCAACTTGAGCATATGACTTAAGTTGGGTGACTAAGGTAATAAGGACTCTCCTAAGGAGTGCAGAGTATGATCAAGGCGCCGAGGTACATGGTTGAGCCAAGAGTACCCGGGGCGTATGAAACTACCCTGGAAATTCTTGGTAAGTCTTGACTATGATGCACTCGGCCCGAAGAAAACCCCAATTAGGGTGCAGTCTCATAACCATAAGCCATATAGGCAAAAGGGATAAGAGGCTGCGAAAACAACTGGTTGTTGTCAAGACTGGATGGGAGAAGCTAGTCTTGTATGGCAAAAGTACGTCTCCTTGAAGGGGCAACCAGGGGGAAGATAAGGGAGGCACCCTCCATTAGGGACCTGATAAGTGTCTTAAGATGCAAATGTCATGAGGCTTTTTACTCATGGGAGTATCAAGGCTTGTCATATTTGTGCGACAATCCTGAAGAGGTAATAATACAAAAGATAAGATAAGACGAGATCAATGGGTCATTACATGCAAGTGTGAAGATGTCATGCGATTTCTTCGCAACACGACAATGTTATGAGGCTTTAATTTAGCAAGAAAATTTAGGCCTGTCATATTGTCGCAGTAAAAATGACAAAAGCATAAAAGGTTAAGGCAAGATCAATGGGTTTCTGCATGAAAGTGCATAGATGTCCTGCGATTTTGTCGCAATAACAAAAAGTGGCAAAATAAGACCTTTAATTAGGAAGGCAAAACAAGACCACAAAATAGAACAAAAATTTATAAATACTAACTATTCTTTATGCAGATCATTCATCGCAAGAAAGATAATGAGAGGCAAGTATGGGAATTAATAAACAAGAGGCATTATCTTTCTCGCCGCAAAGTATTTAAAGAGTAAATTTCAAAGTTGATTGAGGTGCATTATTCTCAAAAAGTAAAGAGCATGAAACAACTCAAGAAGATAGAATTAAATAAGAAACTCAATCCTCAATGTTGACTTCGCCAGAAGGAGTTGAAGGGTGTTCTTCGTTATTTTTCTCACTCTCAACAACATTTTCTTCAAGGACTTGATTAATTCTAGCTTCATCTCCACCTTGATGTTCGCCAGTGATAGTTTCTTTAAGAGGGATTTGTTTTTCATTTTCGTCTTAGTCATCACCAGCAGATGCTTCTTTAGTAGGATGTTCTTCTACTTCATCTTCTTCTTGAGAAATAGTTTCCATGTCACTTTCATAATCAAAATCAACATCAGCAGCATGAAGAACTTCATCATCATCTACTTCTAAAGGTGCAATTGATACAGGTGGAAGAGAATTGGACAACAAAATTTCATTCACAAGAACTCCATCTTTAAGGTGGACTTGGCGAAGGAACGATCTTTGGTGATTCCTATCTTGGATATCTTTGAAATAAGAAAGATAATCAAGTCTCCTTTCCGCTCGATCGCGAGAAAGAGCAAGGTGAGTGTCGAGAAGTGCATTTTCCTTGCGAATATTATAATACTTCAAATCCAAATCAGAAAAGGAAGAACGAAGATTTCTTTCATATTCTGCGAAGTGAAAGAATACAAATTTTTTTTATTAAAATAAAGAATTAGAAAGCAGCATGTTATAAACAGATTTAGCAAAGAAAGAATGGCTGAGGCAGTCAAAATGACTACCTTCCTTTTGCGAAATTATGTTTTGAATTAGTGTCAAGCAAGTACTCTCCCAATGATTCATTGCATCATCAAATTTATCTCCAACCAAACCCTTCAGGCGAGACTTTAATTTCTTTTCTTTAGAGATGAGAAAAGTGTTCTGCTTCGCAAGTGAAGAGTAAGATTCTTCTAATTTAGAATATTATTCTTTGAGTTGACTTGCCTTTATACTTAAAGCTATCCTACCTTGGATGAGTGTATTTTTCTCAGAATTAGATGATTCGGTTACCTCCTTAAGTTCATTTTTCAGTGAACAAAGAGATTGTTCTTGGTTATCACACACCTTTTGAAGAATGTTTAGTTGCTGCGAAGAGGTCGTCACCTTTTTTAAGAGAGTTCTCTTTTCCTGAGATAAAGTTTTGTTTTCATCTGATAGAGTTTCCACCTCTAAATTAGCTTTAGTCAAAGAATAAGAGAGGCGAGATATTTCATTATTTAATGAGTTTTGCTTCTGAACTAATTGAGTATTTTCTTTGGTAAGATTATCTATTTGATCAACAGAATATGTATGAAGGTTATCTAATCGATTACACTGATCCATCCAAATATCTCTATCAACACGATCTTCTTCAGTGGCAGATTCAAATTGATATCTCTCCATTATTCATTTCTGGTTTAAAATTTAGCGTACGAATAAAAGACTTTAAGGGAATTGCATGAGTAAAAGATAGAATTACTTATAAGATAAATCAAAAGCGAAGATCAGAAAATCATATCTTTCAGTTCATTATTCTTCTTGTGAAGAAGTTCACAATCCAGCGAGATGTTTTGGAACTTTTGATTTTCCAGGCGAAGAGCATCACGTTCCAAGGTCATCGTTTGAAGATTTTTGTTCAAAATTTCCACTTCTTTCTCCAATGCTGTTTGCGAAACTATTCTCTCAGAGCTAATATACTTATTTAAAATTTCGCAAGCATCCAATGTGATAGGGTTACTGGAAGATTTATTGACACCATCCAAAGCATCAGATAAAGTTTGAAACACAATATCTATGCCATCTAAAGCATCTTTGGAAAAAGAAGAGAATTCAGATGAAGAAGTGGTGATATTAGAAGATTGAGGAACTAAATCATTTTTCGCAATAACTGTGTCATTTGAAGGTCAAGTTTGGGGAAAATTAGTAGTTGGGATTACAGAAAATTCGATTTGAAAAGCATTAACAATAGGAGAAGAAGGGGCTTCATTCGCAGAAGAGTTAATAAGATGAGTTTCGTTTGTAAGAAGACCAGTTAAAGGGGAAACGTCTGAGGAAACATTTTCGCGAATAAAAAGTAAAGGTTTAGATTGCGAAGGTACTGCAGGAGATTTTAAAGGGATAAGTGAAGAAAATGGAACCGAAGTTTCAACAATCTTAAGAAGGCGAGCTTTTTTGGAGGGTTTGTTGGCATCTTTATCACCCTGCGAATAACAATCTAGATAAGAAATAGAGGCAACAATATTGTTATTAAAATAATAATATTTCTTACTACCTTATTATACGCAGACTTTCTTTTTCTCGCAACAACTTTAGGACGCGATTTTTTGGGTGAACTAGGGTTTTGAGTTGTAGATTCAACATTAACAGTGTCTTTGCTGAAACAGAAATAGTATGGGAATTACACAAAAGACAAAATAAACAAGATGATTCCAGTAAAATAAGATCGGTTTCAGCAAAATCAAAAGAAGAAAAGGAAGAAAACTAACCTTGTTGATTTCATGGGAGAAAAATAAAGCAATAACAGGAAGATAGGGAGGATGAAGAAAGTTGCAGACGATGAAGAGTTACAGAGAATATGAAAGATGAAGATAAAGTAAAAGAAGAAGCAAAAGAAAAAAATTATTTCTTCATCAGATCCCTCTTTAAATAGACGAAATAAGATGACCAGTTTAACCGGTAAATAAAGGAATGCTGACACGTGTAGACGGTTACACTAAATTTAAGGAATTTGGATGATAGGTAAAAGTCTTGAAAACATAAGCAGTTGCGGCATTTTAAAGTACAAATTCTCATGACATTCTCCCCTTTGCATAAAATACATGAGAATAGGCAAGATGTAGGATCATAATATCGCAACAACAACGTTCATGCGAAACCTTTATCTACAACGTTGCGAAACTGTCGCAGATAAACAACAAAGATGACATAACAAGTGACATCAGCTCAAACAAGGGAGAAGTCTGATGATCCTGCGAAAATTATAGTGTTTGCGAAATTAATATTTGTAAGCTTGCGAGAGTATCGCAAGCCAGATCCTAAAAGAAAGGATGAACTAGTTATCATCCACTATGTAATTCCCTATATAAAGAGCCGAACATGTTTAAGGGAGAGAGATATTTTTTTAGCGTTGAGTAAGTCATTAGGAGAGAGAAAGTCCAGAGCAGTTATTAATTTCTTAGCTTTATTTCTTTCCTTTCTTCTAAAATTTGTGAGATTAATCAATAAAGATTGTGATTGTTCATCCAAAAATGACTTGATGGTATGAATTCTTATGAGGGGTGTAGTATGGGATTTCCTGCAATCACAGATGTTGTCATTGTAGTTCGCTTCTTCTTCACATTTTTCAGGTCTTCGGAGTAATACTTGTATGTCTCAACATTCCTTGACTTTCTAGTCTAACCTAAACGAAGTTGACTCTAGTATATAATCAAGCGACTTTAGATGAGTTTTGACACACTAAAATATGACAACCAAACTTGAAATACCAACACTTGGTGAGTTCCACCGAGCTATGCTCTAACAATCTCCCCCTTTGTCAATTTTAGTGACAAAACTCTTATTACATATGGATCAACAAATTACATGAGAATTCATTTTACATACGCTTAATTCCAAGTTTGAACAACACAATAACCTGTATATATTTAATCAATAATTGCGGTTATTGACATTTAAATAACAAAAGATTATACTCCCCCTAAAGATGAGATAGGTAAATGTTTAATCTGAACATCTTTATTATTCCCCTTTTGTAGTCAGAATTACTACACATCAATATGATATGTTTCTCCCACTTAGTCAATGCTTTACTCTTTCATTAGATATAACATTTAAGCACAATTTTCCTTTCATTAGTGATGGGAAATCACTTGTTCACTCCATATATTTCTCCCCCTTTTTGTCACAAAATGACAAAGGTTCGAGCAAATACTATTACTAATGAAATTGAGTAGTTTGTAAACTAAAATGATGAAATCCAAATTTTGAACATCTATTTCACTACGGTCTTCGTCACACCTCTTCTCTAGGATCGAATCAGCTTCTGAATCACAAAAAATTGGGCGGGAAAAATTTCTGCTTTCGTAACAAAATTTGGGTAGAAATCGATCCTTTTGCTTATTTTGATCTGAGAAGGTTACTGTGTGATTTTGAGAGGAGGAGAGAACCATTTTGGGTTGTGTCTGAGTACGATTTTCAGAGGAGAAAGTACTGATACAGAACACAGTTTACGCATGTACCCCCTCAATTGAGTGAAATTTACGAAATAGTGGGCAGGAAAGAAAAAACACGAAGGGATAATATGGTAAGTTCCTGTCGGACATGTGAAAATACCCTATTTTCTTCATATTAGTGAGATTTATGACTCGCTTTTAAGACACAGAATCAATACTCATAGCGTAGGAGGCGATGGAAGGCCATCTATCGGATTCAAAAAATCCAGTACGTTATTCGAAGAGGGGGGGTGGGGGGGGGGGGGGAGGAAGATCACAACCAGTAGTTGAAAAATCTAATGTATCCTGGCCGCTGGGTGACACACCACCCTCATGTCATATAAGCATTGATAACAAGTAGCAAAACACTAAGATGACCAAATTTGGGCACAAAAACTCCAGCCACATTATTTATAATACATGAAATCATTTTAAAATAAATGGCACAAAAAACCAATTTTCTTTAATGCATAAAGTTAGCTTTTAATAATTTTCAAAATTGACCTTCCGTATATATTAAATATGTTTCAAAGGAAATTTTGGTGGAAGAAATATTTGTGAAAAGATTCAGAGAAAATTCAAAATCCTCTTCCTATCATATCTTCGTGCTTTTCTTAGTTTTTAGGGTTTCAATTCAAACATTCAATTATTCGAGATCTTCTCCTGCCGATTTCATCATTCATGGAGTAATTTTAGGTTCAAATTATTCACCATCAGATGGTCCCATGACCACCAAGGGCCGGATCCACACCTCTTTTGGTCGGACCCTCTTCTCTCCATAATTAGGTTTTACTACCTATGGCTCAGTCAACCATCATTTTAATAATGATTAAACAATAATTAATCATCCTTTCATCAGCTGCTCTGTAAAGGACTTTGGTAAATGCTCATTCGAGCATATGGACACTACATGGTCGGTCCAAATCACCTCATATAGCTGGTTCGTCTCTCACCCATTGGTTGATTCTCAGTTGATCATCCATTGATCAAAATTAGAGTTTTGAACCTAATGCTCTGTCTAGCATAATTATGAATAGGTTCAAACACCAATAGTTTTTATACTGATCCAGTAATCGACGTTTTAATTAGTAATTTAATATTTGGTCGGATACCAATATTTTATTAATTCAACTATCAATTGCTCTGCAAAGCAATATTTCCCATGTTGATTCAGATATCAACATTCGAGAATTTTATACTGATCTAGCTATCAATATTTTGTTGGTTCATCAACCAACATGTATCAGTGAAAGCAACTAGCCAGATTTGTCTCCAAATCTAGAAGCAACTTGTTCAAGTTGTCTGCAAATATGGAGGAAACTATCACAAGTTATCTCCAACAAAAAATTATATAGGGACAAACTGCTAAAAAACTGAAGCCAACTAGCCCAAGTTGTCTCCAAATCTAGAGGCAACTTGTTCAAGTTATCTCCAAAAATGAAAGCAGCTAGCACAAGTTGTCTACAAATCTAGAGGAAACTTGGTCAAGTTATCTCCAAATATGGAAGCAACTAACACAAGTTGTCTCCAAAGTCTTACACAAATGAATGAACCTGGCGTGAGTCAAACACACATCTTTGACATGGTGTCAGTCATGCTACCATTGGACCACAGATTTGTCAATGCAAATAACATATCAAAATCACATCCACTAGACATACTACATCTAGTGATGTATAACTATCGAAACCTAAGTCATTCCGCCAATGCAAATAACATTCCAGGATCAAAAAAAGAAGTTCAAATTTCTGACCAAGAATACCATTGTAATCTTACAATCAACACTATGAATATGAAACCAGCTCACATTTACGAAAAACTATAACATATACTACTAAAAAAATAAACTATATTAATACCAATCCCAAATAAAATTTACCAGTTATTTAGGAAATCAACAACTCCTAATCCATCAATAAAAGTGTTAAAAAACAACTATCCAAGGTTAAAAACAACTTATCCAAGGTAACTCAGATTCACCTGTAATTATAATGACGAGTTACTAATAGAATCATGCAAATATATATAACTCACAGAGAACCAAGTTATATATATATATAATAGAGTGTAGCATAATGCCCAGTTCGACGTCAATTCCAATAGACACAAATATTATATAAAAGTTAGCACGACTTCTCTACGTGGAAGGTATATTCAGTATACGGGAAAGTTGTTTCTTAAAAACGAACCTGATCCGTGTCGTAACCACAACAAATTAATAAAGATATTTCCCACTAATTAAATAATAATATAGCGGTAGTAAGAGATCGTTCCCACGAAGAGCAGTGTAATTGATATGTTATTTAGTTCAGCAAAATAAGATAAAGCAAAGGGGGATTGGTTTAAATTAAAATAAAAAGAATAACAAATAAAAGAAAGAGATGATCAAGGAATCCTTCGCCGTTACCAAGCGATAACTGGATTATTATACTTATCTATCTTCGTTAGAACCATTCATCACCAACCGTAGAATAACATCTAGATCAGTGCTATCCCCAAAACTCCTTTTACCACGGATACGGAAGCTCTCCAATATCAGATTCTATTCAACCGAACCACCAAGTAGTAGCTCACTCAAGGTGTAATCCAACTTAATGCTTTAGGCTTTGTGAATTAGGTTGATCCCAGTAGTTAAACTCTTAGCTCAAGGTTCACTTGCTGGTGTTGTCTTCACTCGAAATTGCTCCACAGAATCCATCTGCAAGGCCACGCGATTTCTACTTGTGTATGAATTATTCGACGATTACTTATCTCCTAACCCAATACTAGCAATAGAACAATTAATAGACTAATCTAGTATGCATCCCAAATCAATCTAAGAATCACTCATAAAGATCAAATATGGTAAAGACCAACGATAAAATGATTAAAACTCCGAACAAACTTGTATAATAATAGAGCTTCACGCTAGAACATTGAATTCATCCTCAATCAACAAAGTTTAGCCTCTTATGAATACGCAATTACCCGGTTTCCCCCTAAAGGGGTAAACCCTAAAATATTTTATGAAGAACAAAAGTGTATTATGAGATGTGTAAATCTTATATTTTAGGTTAAGAAGTCTCTTATATAGTCTCCAAATAATAGAAGTGCCCGCGTCTCGATTCCCGTGCAAAACAGTTGCCATATCTCGTCAAATTTCCAAACTAAGTCATGGCCAAGGTCTGGCCATGTACAAGAGTTTCTCAAAAACAGCCGCTCTCAATTGAAAAAGCCCAGCCCATTACGTCTTTGGCCTGTCAGTTTCCGGAGACCGACAACCTATTTCCATCTTCCTTTTTCTCGGCTAGATTTTCCCGTACGTAAGTTTTACTGTAAACTTTTGTGTTGTTCTTCTTTTCTCTACGTCTGGGATTTCCCATACGTAACTTCTCCTGGCTCTTTTAATTTCTTTCCTTACTCGAATTCTCAAGCTCTGCCAAAATCTTACGAAAACAACTTCCGTGTTTAACTCAAGAGCCATATTTACAGCCATCACAGCACTACTCGTTACTATACTCTGTTGTCATTCCTGATTCCTCTTTTACTCCCTTGAACATCTCCCTGGCAGCATCCTAACAAACTCGATCTCGATCACTCACCTACGGCCATTAGCTTCTTCTCACCAAGGTATAGTAACTGTCCACCATGCATTCAAAATAGCTCCATAATCAATCACCGAACCGATTCCTTTCTAACTCTTCTCCATCAGTTACCATCATCGATGCCTAATCTCGAGCAGCAAACCATCAGCCATAGCCACCTTCATCTCAGCACTGCCATCATTCAAACTCACAGACTCTGTCCATCATCACGGCGAACTTCATCATCTACAGCCCTAAAGGTCTCGAGCCACAACCAACTGCAGTTAACATTATCCTCCATCACAGACCATGTTGCCAGCATCCCAAACTCGAGCTACTTTTTCTCTATCAGACGCTGCTGTTTCCTTTCCGTAGAACTACTCGTTCCATATTACAACTCCATAGCTTCACTCGGCCAAACCCATTCCGTAACTCCATCTCCCCAGACTGCCATGCTCTGTACGTAACTATATTCGTCTCTCTTCTCTGAACTTACTCCAAACTCGAGCTACACCTTTTCATTCAACCGTCGTTCACAACAGCAACCAACCACAGCCCTTTCAATCATATCACCAGCCACAGCACCACCGTGACCTCCTCCTTCACTGCCAGTGTTCGCAGAAGCCTCATAGTAAGCCTCCATCAACCATTAATCATCGAGACTGCATCATCAAGGACAGCTCTAAAGTCTTCTATCATCTCCGTGACTGCCATAGCTCCCAAACCCGATACCGCTCCATTGCAACCAAACTTCTCGTCATTGCCAACTAACAACACCAGCAGTAAGCCACCATCACCACTTTCTATCCTCTTCATTACTGCTGATATTGGCAGCAGCTCGAACCCACGGCCATTAATCACCAGCATCATTCGATAACCCATCTCCGGCTTCACAAATAATGGTAGCAACACCTCCATTGTTAACTAAGCTACAACAACACCTCTTTCTCTGTTGCTCGGGCACCTTTTAAACAGCTCTAATGGTCCTCATCACCATCTCTATCTCTAACAGAACGAGCGTCACCACCAACATCCAAAACTCTTCCCTGAACTGGTCGTATAAATTGAAGATGATGGTGGTGCCTCCGATCTGCTTGGCTGGTGCTTTTAACAACTTTTGAATTCTGGCTTCCCCCCAGTAAATAGCCTAATTGCCTTTAGCAGCTCCTTTGTAAATGGCAACCCCTTAACGGAATGGACGCCCCTTATAAATTCTGTGCGATAAAATCTTCATGCGACGTTGGAACAACTCCATTCTTTCGCCATTAGCTTCGTCTTTTCGCCCTCTTCGAGATAACATCAAGGACTCCTAGATTCGAACGAGTTCCCTTTGGTCTTTGGCCCTTCTCCGCTTGCGGCTAACTTCTTTTATTGCCTAATAAAGTGCAAATTCACTTCTTTTGGATGATTCACCTTGCAAAACATAAATAAAACAAAACAAACGTAATATACAATAATTTGCAGAAAACTAAGCAACTACTAGCATGGATTCGACACAAAATATATGCAAAATATGCACTTAACAAATTCCCCCACACTTGGCTTTCGCTAGTCCTCGAGCAAACTATCTAAAATACAACAACTCCATGTCGTCGAGGATACGGTCACACTTAGCATGTGTAACAAGCCTTTAAACCCCTAGGTGTCCCTAGTGGACGCACTACAAGAAAAACTGGTTTGAGCAACATAGCATTTTTGGTTGCAAAAGTTCATATTAAGTCGCTCTAACCCTTAAAGCGACTTAATTTGGCTCTCGCTCGTTAGTTGCAAATGGTGGGATTTGTACAAGTCTAGAGCAGCTAGGCAATCGCTTTAGTAATCAACCAACTATCTTGTAGCGTCTTTTTTCTTAATTGCTTCATAGCTAAACCGACCTACCTAGAGCAATCAAAATAATCATCGCTTCATAGCTAGACCGACCTCCCTAGAGAAAGCAAAATAACCATCACTTTAGAGCTAGACCAACCATACAAGAGCAAGTGAAACGTCGATCGCTTCATAGATAGACCAACCATACTAGAGCAAGTAAAACGTCGATCGCTTCATAGATAGACCGAGTACCCTATTAGCAATTAAAATACCTAGTTAATAGATACATGGAACAACTTGGCCTGAAGTTGGTTGCTTATGTTTTTAAGCTACTAAATGTTTGTGCTCGCTCAAAGCCGATTCTGATTCAAATAATCCCAAAACGTAATTATAATTTAAAATTAATACTGAACAATTATAATTTAAAATTAATACTGAACAATTATGAACCAAGAAAAATTAAAAAGAGAATTAAATTTTATTATATCACAGAATTCAATTTACATCATCATTATCTTTGAAAAAAACATTACATTCTTTACATCATGCTATCTGCAGTTACAGGAAAGAAAAAAAAAGCACTAAAATACAATCTAATCATTTCTTTAAAACAAAAACACTACTTCAACTTTTCAAGCACCATCGAAGTTCAATTTAATCCTGTAGACAAATCCCAAACAATAAGAATTCCAATCTTGTTCTTTCATCCCAAAAAAGTTAAAAACCGGGTCCTGCGTTATAAAAGGAATTCAAACCTGTAATTTTCTACAGAAGATTATCAACATCTGTAGAAAAGGAATTCAAACGAAAACAAAAATAGCATTAAACCCTAGAATAACATTAATAATGGAATCAAGAAACCGAACAACAATACCTTATGATGCAATGATAACAAAAGATTGATCTTATGAAAAGAAGTCATAATCTTAACCCCTACTAACTGAACCAATTGCAATTAGATCTCACACTTGTCTTTGTTTTACTTCTTCCCGAAGAGGGAACAGATGGCGGTATTCTTGTAAGAATATATTAGGTTTGGAGAAGGATGTCATGAGCTCCACCAGCCAAATGTACTCCTAGTCCAACAGCTTCAAGTGAAATACTTCTCAAAAACGCTAGAGCGCCTGGTGATATTATATGGATATGAGTATGTTAAGTGTAGTTCATGAAAAATGTTACATTAACAAAGAATTGTGCTTCTGCATGTAAAGATACCATTTAATCCAAAAATAACAAGGAAACTAAAACAATTAGTCAAGAACTGAAAATGTAGTAAAGTATAAGAAGGTATCAGAAAGGCCAACCCAAAGAATTGGATATTGGGGAAACGCGCTACTGCCTACTGCAACTTCCCTAATATTTTGTCATTCATAAAGGGCATGCTATATAGCCAATATTTTAAAGCTTCAAACTCAGAAGGGTGATAGAACATAGAAGACGTACAATCATGCAGTGCACAGACGAATAAAAATGTCACACACGAAGCCATTAATGAATAAGTAGTTAGAGTAGTGCGATTTACCTCTTTGGATTCCACTGAGTAACCTATGATCTTTCTTATAATTCTTAACTGGTAAGGAAACCAGCTTAGCAGCACCAGAACCAACAGTGACTAATGATCGAATAGGAGGAAGGCCTTTCAAAAGCTTATGGATCTACAGATATGACACGGGATTCATTAATATCAGTGGAGAGTACAACTACAGTAAATGACCTATAAACTCTTTAGCGTACAAAAAATAGACTAAGTTTGAAACCTGATTATGTGAAATATCTTCTAACCATTCGCCGACAATCGTCTCACATACACTACCCCAGCCATATATCCCAACAGCATGTCCGTGTTTGAGCTCTAGCTCAATCCCCTGCATCAAGAATTTTACAAGAGATAAGATAAAAAGATTTTTGGTAATTAGTATCAAGTTAACTACACACAACAATATTCTAAAAAGAAGACATGAAAAGCAAAAAAAAAAAAAAAAAAAATCGTCGCACACTCATTGCCAGAAAAACAGCACCACGCAAATGAACTACCACAACTCTGAGCCAAGTATGGTGAATCACCATTAACAATGACATGCACTAACATCATTCGACTCAATCCCAAAACGCACATCCTCAACTACTCGACCAATTCGGTGTTCATCCCCCGTCAACAGAATATTTATACCCTGTTTCTCCACATAATTTCAATCAATTTAAGCTCTTAAATTAAAATCAATCAACGAAAACACTAGAAAAATATAACTTATGCCGAAAACCATGCCTTGAGATGCAACGGTATCATTCGAGTCTGTCAAATGATATGCTTTAACAAAGCATCGATCACCACTACCACTCAAGGTAGCTGCAGTTGGAGGCACCTTCAGTGCTTCACGGAATTGATTCCTTTTGTTAGTAAGACAGTTAAATCTCTTACAAATACAGAAATTTTTAGTGTAATTGATTCCTTTTATTTTTGTATGTTGATTCCTTTTGTTAGTGTTAAAAAAGTGCTCGACTGCAATGGATATTGGATAATCAATTATCACAACAACAAGTTTTATTAAAAAAGAGCAAGAAAGACAGACTGTGCACCTTTAATTCCAGATATGATGTTATCTAGTTTATGTGAGAAAGTGCATTATTTAACATTAAATGTCCTGGAGAACACGAACTCAGCCTTTTGTCGTTCTTCTATCGAGGGTTGAGGATTTCTTCTGTCCTTTGATGTGCATACCACACAACATTTTCCCACAATTGCTTCCTGAACAAATTCAAGTGTATCATATCAATGAAATAAGTTCAGAAACTGTCAACACACGCAACATGGACAATGAGAAATATAAGCTCACAGAAATATGCTAGATAGACCTAAAGTATGTTGCTAAATAGTTGATTACTACTGCACTCTAAGAAAATATGTCACTATAAATTCTCTCTACCATCATCCCCACTCCTCGTTAGCTTCTCAACTCATTGCTAGTATCTACCAACTCCAAATTCCTTCCGCAGTCTTATCACAGAAGACTCCTCTTCATGCTACAAATAAACACAATCATACAAACAGTATTCTACTCCATCAAGCGTAAATGATTCATACAATTGGATATCATCGCTTGTATTCTCTTTTAAATTACCCCACTTAAAATCCAAATCATCCCCTTAAATAATCTCTCCTTCTTCTACTTCAGAAAGCAACATTGTTCCCAAATTCAACAACCCTATAACAAAAAAATCAAAAATCAAAAGCAAAATCAACAACAAATTAGACAAAAATTCAACAAATAAACCACAAAATCAAACAAAAGTAGTCTGTATATACTCAATGTGACTAAAATCTATGATTCTTCTTCCGTTGTTCATCTCACCAACAGATGAAACGGCAGAAATTAAAACCCACTTTCGGCCAAAAATCAAAGCCAAAAATCAAAAATCAAAGTGAAAAACAGAGCTAATTACAGTAAAAAGACATTAAACTAAGTTTCCACTTCAAAACCCCCCAAAAACCCTTCAAAAACAAGCAGAAAACAAGAAAATAAGTACTGATTGAAGAATCAGAGACAAAAAAGAGCTTACTCAGTAAATGTACAGAGCGTTAATGGAGGACGCAATGTTTCATCTGCCTATTCTTTTCTTCTTCTTCAGTGAAAAAAATGTATATGCAACGTTTCATCTGCCTCCTCCACTTGGTTCACTTGTTTACACCAACAATTACAGAATCAACATACAAAAATTACAAATCCAAAATTAAATTTCTATAACTAAAATCAATCAAATCAAAAAGAGATAATCAAATCAAAAAGATCACCAGCTCCACCACCATCCCCGCCCATACTAGCATCCACCACCCCAATCCACCACCACCATACAGTAAACAAGATATATAATCAAAAATTTATATCACTTACAGAAATTCCGTGATTTTTAAGTCTTCTCTGTGTTGGTTTATTGGGCATCTTGATCATTTGATCTAATGTCATATCCATCTTCTTCTCTGTAAGAGAAATTGTTTCACTTGTAAGTGGGTTTTAAAGTCTCCACCAACTACAAAAATCAAGCAAAATCATCAAAAATCGCAAAAATTGAACATCAACAAACAAACCTTAGAAAAGAACAAAAACGAATCGATTTTTTATGATTTCGAAGTACATACCGATTTGATGAGCTAAAAAAATTGTAGAAATTGATTGATTTAGAAGGAGGGGATATTTGATTAATCTTGGATTGAGAAATAATTAGAGCAAATTTCATAGAGGAGAAGAAAATTAGGTTGATGTGCTTGTTGTTTCATCCTCTCCCATTTTTCTCCATCACCCCAGATTACTTTAATCGTCTTAAAATCCCTCATCTAAGATTCATATCAAACCTTAATTCAATTTCTGCCATTAACGACCACCACCATTTTTCTCCATCACCGAAATCGATAAATATGAAGCTCAATGTCAATTCAAACTTCAAATTCAGTATAATGACAAACAAACTATGAATCATGAAGCTTCAGCAGGGTTCATAACTTCAAACTTGGCATCATTCTATCGGAATATTTCCTGAAACCTTAAACAAGCCCCTTTTTGTCATCTTCGATACTGAACTTAGATCCGATCTCTAAACCTTGCCGCGAGTGGACTATTATAACTCGGAAACTTCGTAAGAACGATGAATCCACCCACATATAAGTAAGATTTCATCGGAATATTCCCCAAAACCTTAAACACGCCCCTTTTCATCAACTTCAATACTGAAGCTGGCTCCGATAAATATGAAGCTCAAAGTCGATTCGAACTTCAAATTCGGTATAACGCCAAACAAACTATGAATCATGAAGCATCAGGAGGGTTCTGATTCAAACTTGGTACGATACATCATCGAAATCGATAAATATGAAGCTCAGTGTCGATTCGAACTTCATAAGAATGATGAATCCATCCATTTACAGGTAAGATTCCTTCGGAATATTCCCCTAAACCTTAAACAAACCATATTCTGGCATATTGTATGCATACCCTGGCTCCAAGGTCGAAACCTGGCTGGGAGTGGACTACTATATGTCAGAAACTTTGTAAGTACGATGAATCCATCTATTTACATGTAATATTCCTTCGGAATATTCCTCGAAACTTTAAACAAACTATATTTTGGCATATTGTATGCATACCTTGGCTCCGAGATTGAAACATGGCCGTGAATGGACTAGTATAGGCCGGAAACTTGGTAAGAACAATGAATCCATCCATTTACAGGTAAGATTCCTTCGGTATATTCCCTAACACTTTAAACAAACTCTATTTTGGCATATTATATGCATACCCTAGCTCTGAGGTCGAAACATGGCCAGGAGTGGACTACTATAAGTCGAAAACTTGGTAAGAACGATGAATCCATCCATTTACAGGTAAGATTCCAGTGGAATATTCTCTGAAACCTTAAACACACATAAATTCGTAAACTTCGAGAAAGAAACTGGCTCCGAGGTCGAAACCTGACGAGGAGTGGATTATTGTAAGTCAGAAACTTCGTTAGAACAATGAATCTCTCCTTTTACAAGTAAGATTCCATTAGAATATTCTCCGAAACCTTAAACAAACCATATTCTGGCATATTATATCCATTTATATGTAAGATTCCTTCGGGATATTCCCCGAAAATATAAAAAACCCTATTTTGGCATATTGTATGCATAACCTGGCTCCGAGATTGAAACCTGGCCCTGAGTGGACCATTCTAAGACGAAAACTTGGTAAGAACGATGAATCTATCCATTTACCGGTAAGATTCCTTTGTAATATTCCCCGAAACCGTAAACAATCTCTATTTTGGCATATTATATGCATACCCTGGCTCCGAGGTCGAAACCTATCTAGAAGTGAATTGCTATAAGTCGAAAACTTGGTAAGAACGATGAATCCATCCATTTACATGTAAGATTCCTTCGAAATATTCCCCAAAACTTTAAAAAAAATCTATTTTGACATATTCTATGCATAGCCTGGCTTTGAGATTGAAACCTAGCTAGGAGTGGACTAATACGAACTGACGGTTGTGATTGTATTTATTATGCTCATACGGATTGAAGCATTTGTGTTTCTCTTTGTGTTACTACGAACTCATGTATTCAGTTTATTATCAACCTTTGACATGAAAAAAAAATCCAAAAAAATATTAATAAATTTAGGACATTGTTATCTACATTTTGATATAAAAAAATCCAAAAAATGTATAAGAATGAATCGGGAAAATGAAAAATGAATTCGATAATTGGTGTGTTTCTTTGTGCTTTCTCTTTGTGTTTTTGTGCTTCCGGTTTGGATTTCGACTAGCTGCATAGGTCATGAAGTAATTTTGAAAAGTCATACAGATCATGAAGTAGCTTTAATTCACACTGGTAAACTCAAGTTAGCATGATACATCATCGAAATTGATAAATATGAAGCTCAATGTTGATTCAAACTTCAGATTTGGTATAACGACATACAAACTATGAACCAATAGGCTCCGGGAGGGTTCTGACATCAAACTAAGCATGATACGTCATCGAAATCGATAAATATGAAGCTTAGGGTTGATTCGAACTTCATATATGGTATAAAGGCATATATACTATGAACCAAGAAGCTCCTGGAGGGTTCTGACTTCAAACTAAGCATGATACATCATCAAAATCGATAAATATGAAGCTTATGGTTGATTTGAACTTCAAATGTGGTATAACGCCATACAAACTATGAACCAAGAAGCTCCGGGAGGGTTATGACTTCAAACTTAGCATGGTACATCATCGAAATCGATAAATATGTAGCTTAGTGTTGATTAGAACTTCAAATATGATATAACGGCATACACAGTATGATCCACAAAGGTTCGAGAGGGTTTTGACTTCAAACTTAGCATGTTACACCATCGAAATCGATAAATATGAAGCTATTCTGGCATATTGTATGCATACTATGGCTCCGAGATCGAAACATGGCCGTGAGTGGACCACTATAAGCTGAAAACCTTGTAATTAAGAACAAAAAATCCATCCATTTATGGGTAAGATTCCTTCGGAATATTCCCCAAAACTTTAAACAAACCCTATTCTGACATAATGCATGCATAACCTGACTTTAAATTTGGTTCAAGGGCATACGAACCATGAACCTTCAGTGTACGAAGTGGTTCTGACTCCAAATTTTGCAGAATATATCATAGAAACTCGTAAAGATGAACCATTACAGTAAGATTTCATTAGAATATTCTCTGAAGCCTTAAACAAACCCTCATTTGGATATTTCTACCCAATCTCAAAATGCCTAAATTTTTAGATTTTAGTGGGGGGTGTTAGACAACAATAGTTTTTAGCAGAAGTTAGAAAAATTTAGCAGAATCGGAGACCAAAATAATTTTTTAGCAGAATTGAGAAAAATTTAACAGAAGTGAGTTAATATTTGCAGAAGTGAATAAAATTTAGCAGACGTGCGAAACATTTAGCAGAAATAAGAAAAATTTAGCAGAAGTGTTTATACCTCTACGACGACTCTTATTAAATGTTGCGGAAGATGGTTTTAGAAGGTCTATTTATCTGTTTATTCTTATATATAAAAGTAGATGTAAAATATAATCAAACATGTAAATGTAAATGTGGAAGGATGGTTGGAATCTCAGACTTTGACAGAGAAGGCGCAGGTTCGACTCACCTTGGCCTCATTTTTTTTCAAAATCAATTTTTCTTATGCAACTCTTATAAAAGTTGTGAATTTTGATGAGAAAAAAAATCAACAAAAGTATCAACATTGTGAATCCGGAAAGATGGTTGATGACTTTTGCTAACACACACTAGGCTTTTGTTCGAATCTCCCCAACAATTGGCCGCGAGTTGAATACTCAAAAATTTGGTAAAAATGACCAATCCACTACCCTTATCGGAAAATAAGTAATGACGCTAGTAGTGGTTTTGGTAGCTTTATTTTTCATAGACTAGGTATTGTCATTCAAAGGGGTGTTGGTGGCCAGCTTGTTGCTAGGTTGCCAACCAAAAGCTTTGTTTGAATTGTCTCTAAAATAATTAAAACAGAAGATAATTACTTGAAAAAATAAAATAAACTAAATATTATAAATTATTAAAATTACCATATTACCCTTACTAGAAATAAAGGTAATAAATATTATGGAGACTGTGAAATTAACAGATTACCCTTACTAGAAATAAGGGTAAAGTTCAATTACATTTAGGAATAAATTTTTTGATTATTACAAATATTAACGAAATAATCACAAATTGTTTAGATTTAATTACATACTGGATGGATTAAAATAAACAAATATCTGCTTTAAAGATAACAATCATAATCCGTAACCAACCGGAAATAATTCTGTTCGACAACGGTTCAACTCTCATGTTATAGATTAGATGCTCAAATCCCACGCCGGTCCTATCAAAAAAAATAAAAAAATCACAATCCATATGACATTAATCTAACTAAATTGTTAATCGAACGGATATATTTACGCAAAAGTAAAACTCATGCGGATTGTCATTTTATCCGACGACCACAAATTATGATCCTACTGACATTAATCTGGCCAATAGAGAATTAAGATATCTAATCCAACGGATTTTTACACAAGAATAAAACTCATACGGATTGCCACTTTATCCAAGGACCCAACATTCGTTTTAAATTGGAAGAACATTATAATTAAATTCCCACCACTTTTTTAAGATGTTAAAATAAGAGCCACTTTTATGTCGGTCCAATAAGGAGCTGGTTGTTGTTGACTCTTATCCTTCACGTGTTTGTTGGGAACTTTGTTTACTGAAGTGATTCAAGTGAAACCATAGAAGATATTCCGCCACGTGTTGACTGCTTGAAACCACTCAATAAAAATTAAAATCCCAGATTCTCTCTAATGGTAGGGCGGTGGCTAAACTTAATCGCTCAAACAGGTTCGACCAACCAAACACATTTTGAGTCGCTGGTCATCATATCTTAAAGTAAGTAGCTATTTACCCTAAAAAAGTGGTTGCTATATATTTAGCTAGAAAAATATTTTACCGACAAAACAACTATTGGGGTCGCTAAAATTAGTGGATATATATTAAGAGCGACCTAGTAATCCAGTAGTCACAGCATTAGTTGCTTGAAACATACCGGAAAATCTCATATAATCTCTCTAATGAACGGGTGGTCGCTAAATTTAGTCGCTCAGATAGGTTTGACCAACCAAATACTAATTGAATCGCTGGTCATCCTAGCTCGAAGTAGGTAGCTACCAAACCAAAATTTTAGTTGCTATATTCTAACCGGGAAAAGCATTTTACCGACTAAACTACTCTATGTGGTCGCTCAAGTTAGTGGATATATATGAATACCGAGCCGCTAGTTTGATGGTCGCAAGTTTAGTAGCTTGATTCTTAAAGCGACCCAAATTTTAGGTGCTTGCTAAGATTTTATTACTAATTAAATAATAATATAACGGTAGTAAAAGATCGTTCCCACGAAGAGAAGTGTAATTGATATGTTATTTAGTTCAGCAAAATAAGATAAAGCAAAGGGGGATTGGTTTAAAGTAAAATAAAAAGAATAACAAATAAAAGAAAGAGATGATCAAGGAATCCTTCGCCGTTACCAAGCGATAACTGGATTATTATACTTATCTATATTCGTTAGAACCATTCATCACCAACCGTAGAATAACAGCTAGCTCAGTGCTATCCCCAAAACTCCTTTTTACCACGGATACGGAAGCTCTCCAATATCAGATTCTATTCAACCGAACCACCAAGTAGTAGCTCACTCAAGGTGTAATCCAACTGAATGCTTTAGGCTTTGTGAATTAGGTTTATCCCAGTAGTTAAACTCTTAGCTCAAGGTTCACTTGCTGGTGTTGTCTTCACTCGAAATTGCTCCACAGAATCCATCTGCAAGGCCACGCGATTTCTACTTGTGTATGAATTATTCGACGATTACTTATCTCCTAACCCAATACTATCAATAGAACAATTAATAGACTAATCTAGTATGCATCCCAAATCAATCTAAGAATCACTCATAAAGATCAAATATGGTAAAGACCAACGATAAAATGATTAAAACTCCGAACAAACTTGTATAATAATAGAGCTTCATGCTAGAACATTGAAGTCATCCTCAATCAATAAAGTTTAGCCTCTCATGAATACACAATTACCCGGTTTCCCCTTAAAGGGGTAAACCCTAAAATATTTTATGAAGAACAAAAGTGTATTATGAGATGTGTAAATCTTATATTTTAGGTTAAGAAGTCTCTTATATAGTCTCCAAATAATAGAAGTGCCCGCATCTCGATTCCCGTGAAAAACAGTTGCCATATCTCGTCAAATTTCCAAACTAAGTCATGGCCAAGGTCTGGCCATGTACAAGAGTTTCTCAAAAGGGAAAATTAGGGGGAGACCCAAAAAAAAAAATTCTCATTGTGAAGCCCACAATTAATTTTTGGTACCGTGACACCCATAATTATATGAAATTATTAATGAATCAATACATAACTCGTTATGCATACTATCTTTTCAGGCATAACTTGTTATGCAGCCTAATTTTTCAGGGGTACAATTGGAAGCGCAACTTGGACACAACATATCTAAAAATCCGCGCCTTGGAATTTTACAAATTTTATATCGTTGGAAATATTTTTAAAATAGCTACGCAACGAGTACAAACAAGAATATCAAATTTTTGTTTTTCACGAAAAAATCGGAGGTGATCCTCATTTTAGGGAAATTTTTCGAAAACTTGATATATCTTTACTATTATAAAGCAAAGAGGTCATTTAAGGCCTTTTTACTGAAATGTCCATGCACACAAAAAAATAAATCGAAATAATTTGAGGGTAACTATGTCAAACTCATCTCTAGGGATAAGGAGCACGTGTTAGCTAGAACTTTCGAGAATCGAGAACATATATTTTTTTTTCTTTTTTGGTAATGAGATGTGAACAATGCAAAATCCAAATTCAGATTCGAACCCCTTTCTCTCTCAAATCTTGAACTCGGGCATCTTTTGCTATTTCTCCAGTTCTACAAAAATCTTCTCATACAAAAAAAAAAAAAAAAAATCTTCACATCAAAGTTTCAGATCTATATTACATTCTAATTGCTGCTCACAGTCTTGAGGATTAGGATTTTTATGTGTTCTTGGGGTTTTGATTTGTGTTTAAAAACTCTTTACTTAATAATTTGTGTTGTTATATGCTAATGTCTTTTTTTTTTTTTGCTTTGATTCTGTAGGTGAGAAGAAATTAAATCGAAGATTGGGCTTTGCTTATTTCATCTGATTTGATTTAGGGGTTTACGGAATTGATTTATGGGTAAAAAGCATATAAATATTCACATCAAAGTTTCAGATCTATATTACATTCTAATTGCTGCTCACAGTTTTGAGGATTAGGATTTTTATGTGTGCTTGGGGTGTTGATTTGTGTTTAAAAAATCTTTACGTAATAATTTGTGTTGTTATATGCTAATGTCTTTTTTTTATTTGCTTTGATTCTGTAGGTGAGAAGAAATTAAATCAAATATTGGGCTTTGCTTATTTCATCTGATTTGATTTAGGGGTTTACGGAATTGATTTAGGGGTAAAAAGCATTCTTTTTTTCTTTCTTCTTTATATTTTTAAGGATTTGTTCTATTTTCTTTTGCTATTGTATTTTTGAAGCTTATACAGAGAAGATTTTCGATTCTTAGGTATCTTTTGATTTATTTTTATTTTTTTAAATTTCACTGTTGTTCAGGTTTTCTATTTGGATCGGCGTGCAGAGTGAAAACCCTGTTTGATCTTTGATTTGTTCTATTTTCTTTTGCTATTGTATTTGTGAAGCTTATACAGAGAAGATTTTCGATTCTTAGGTATCTTTTTTTTTTTTTTTTAAATTTCACCGATGTTCAGGTTTTCTATTTGGATCGGCGTGCAGAGTGAAAACCCTGTTTGATCTTCGACAATGCAGGTGAGAATAGGTTAATTCCAACATTGGGTTCTCTTTGGTTTTTAGGTTTAATTTTTTTTTTTGGCATGCATTTTTCTTACTGTAGGTGGGAGATTGAGTTCTCTGATTCTTTTAGCTTTTCTAGAGTTTGGTTATATTCGTGATTTGGGTTATCGAATTGTTTACTGTAGCCTATAGATCCACAAAAAGGTGTAGTTGTTCTAGAAAGATATGGGTGATGGGGTAGAGACTACTCAGAGAAATGATATGGTTAGATTTCTAGATGAAATGGCTATACCATGGACATGTGGGAAGTCTATAACAAAATTATTTATTACTATGTATATATAAATTGTTCTGTGAATGCCTTTGATAAGAGATGCATAGTGGAAAGAGCTGTAATGCAACCAAGAAGGTATTTTATGCCCATTTGATTGATATTAACGTTGGTCTAATCTAATTAGTAAATGTGATCCTTTCGTGCCATTGTTGGTTGAATGTTAGTACGTTGTGTCCGTTTTTTGGCAGGTGACAAATATGGATCAATTCAAGATCACTTAGCTTATGCGCGGAGTCTAAGCTAGAACTTTAAATAAGTCTACAAAAATTCGCAACTTTCTGGCTGCTGTTGGTACTGATCATCTCAAATTTCACCAGGTGCACAAAAACATAAGCAATTATTTACTACTTTATAGCCTGTTTGATTGTATATTTGCAATCCTTTTAGTTCCTTTAACTTTAGTCTCAATCCTAAAAATAAATAAAATGTTGTGCCATTTTGCACAAAAATAAGAAAAATCTATGGATATATCCAAATTCATTTAGTGGTTTCAGTTCTCTGCAAGGATACCAATGGCAACAATGCCTGAGAAGTCCTTTGGCATGCCAAGTTCAAGTTGGTGGATGTCAATAAATCATTGTCGGCAGGAATGGGACTTATGGTATGCTGCATTTTAAAATAGAGTTTGATAAACCATCCAGTGGGATAAGAACACTACCAACTGTATGAAAATAAGCACTCACATACTTTCTTTTAATGTATGTGAATGGAAAAAGCTGATAGTAGTATTATGGATTCTTTTAGTGTAATGTCAGCAGCTTTACGACATTCATAAACTATTTTGTATGTTCAGCAATACATAACTCATAAAGACCAATCAAATAATCTGTATAAAGCTTTGTTGGATGAATGATACTACATAATTCAACTACCCAAACACTAAATGAATGTGCTTTAGTTTCCTTTCTGTATGGTTATTATATTTAATAGCTAGCCAACTTTTCAAATATTTGTTTGTTAGTGGATCTACCTAACGTAATTTTTATGTTAATTAGGAAAGCAGTTCACAAAGTTCAGCAGTGTACTAACTACGTCAAGTGGAATCCATATAACACAATCGTTACAGATGGTGCCGAAGCTAAGTTGCTTGGTGTCATGGATGTTTGGCTAGACATCGGCCAAGTCAACCTTTCTTGGATGTTGTTGCCGCTTAGGAAAACAGGAAATCTGGTTTTGATTGAAAATACAAGAAAAGTTTTTGTTTAGTGAAAAATAGTAGCTTTAGAACTTCAGTTCTTCTGTTCTGAAGTAATAATTTGTAGAAACTCTTGAGTTTTGTGCACTTTTGTATAAGATTGGATAACACTTTTCGATAGTATGCCTTGAAAGAGTTGGATGCGCTTCTGTTTTAGCAGGACAGTGCATTTTACTTTGTTTTCATTTCATTTGCAGCACTATTCATACATTCAATGGTATTTATGTACTACATATTCAAATTAAAAATACGTGCAGCGCACGTGCACTTTACTAGTAACCATTATGCAGTCACCAAAAACGATGCATAACACATTCTGTAAACGCATAATGAATTATGCAACCATTTTCTCGACTGCATAACAAATTATGCATTTGGATAACAAAGTTATGAATCTATAACAAGTTATCTAACCATTGTTTTGGTCGATTTTAGTGCGTACATATTTTTTTTAATGCATATCAGGTTATGCATCTATTTTCTCGATGCATAAAAGATTGTGCAGCAATTTTATCGATGCATAACGCATTAAACAGTCATATTTTCGGATGCATAACAAGTTATGCATCCATTTCTTGACTGCATAACATGTTATGCAGATATAATTATAGGTGCATAACGTGTTATGCAGCCTTTTTTTTTGTTGGTTTCAATACTAACAAAAAGTAGTTGCATAACGTGTTATGCAACCATTTTCTGTACTGCATAACAAGTTATGCAAACAAAAAAATGTTGCATAACTTGTCATCCACCTACAATAATAGCTGCATTATGTGTTATGCAAACATTTTCGGGACTGCATAACAAATTATGAGTACATTCTTGGACTGCATAACTCTACCTAAACTGGAAATACCACCAACACCAATTACTACTTCTTTGTAGAATCACATATCTACAAAGAATGCAAACCACAGATAATGGGGATCATAGAGATGGTTTTTCTAAGTATCAAATGTTTCTTACCGTGAGTGGTGAGTTCCCAGTTCTTGTCTTGGCTAATTGCCCAGAAGAAATACCCACCAAGTCTATTATCTCGAGCATATTTAACCTTCACATCAATACTTATAGGACTATCATATTCAACCCAATCGGTTCCACGGTAAGAATACATAGATACTGTTTGCGTATCATAAACCACTCGAGTCCCACAAAGTCCATTAAAATTCACCACATCTGAATAAGATATAACTCCTTCTCCTGGACCAACCCCTACTGCAGGTGCACCAATTCCATTCACATTTGGATCGCTCAACTTCCATGTTCACCCGTACGTAGGTAATCCCAAAATTAGTTTGTTTACCGGCATACCGGCGTTTATCCATTCCTGAATTCCAGCACTAATACTAATTTGACTTGAAGATCACTATTAAGAAAGAAAGAAGAAGAGAAAACTGACCGTAATTTCTCGGAATTCAACTACCAATTCCTCTCTATGGTCTTCACAACGAAAAACCCATCCTTTAATTCTAAATCAATCACTGATTTGAATAAAACCCCTAATTACCTTTTATGTAATTCCCTGAGTTTGAATCAACCCACGATCTAACACCACCACCATAATTCACCAAACCTCTCAACTGATTCTTAATTTTCTTCATCTCAAAATCAAAAAACCGTAATCTCGATTTTACAACAGCAACACCTTCTTCTTATTGTAGTTGAAAACTCAAATTCGATTCAACAACAGCATCATTAGGTCTTCAATTCAACAGATCCGATTTATAATTTCCCACAATACCCGCTCTTCTTAATCGACCACAACTCGTCGAGAATTCACGGGAGAGTGAAGAGGAAGAAGAAGAAGAATTGAAGAAGAAGAAGAAGAAGAAGAAAAAAAAAGTGAAAACTACAGGGAGACCCATTCTTTGGATCTTTCCTACTATGAAACCCACACTCACAAATCTGAAGGCGTGCACCCATTTTCTGAGATAAAATTATTGTCAAACCCAAATTTTATAAAATTCTGTTTCGTTTTTTTTTTTCTTCTTCCTCTTCACTCTCCCGTGAATTCTCGACGAGTTGTGGTCGATTAAGAAGAGTGGGTATTGTGGGAAATTATAAATCGGATCTGTTGAATTGAAGACCTAATGATGATGATGTTGAATCGAATTTGAGTTTTCAACTACAAGAAGAAGAAGGTGCTGCTGCTGTAAAATCGAGATTACGGATTTTTGATTTTGAGATGAAGAAAATTAAGAATCAGTTGAGAGGTTTGGTGAATTATGGTGGTGGTGTTATATCGTGGGTTGATTCAAACTCAGGGAGTTACAGAAAAGGTAATTAGGGGTTTTCTTCAAATCGGTGATTGATTTAGAATTAAAGGATGGGTTTTTCGTTGTGAAGACCATAGAGAGGAATTGGTAGTTGAATTCCGAGCAATTACGGTCAGTTTTCTCTTCTTCTTTCCTTCTTAACAGTGATCTTCAAGTCAAATTAGTACTAGTGCTGGAATTCAGGCATGGATAAACGCCGGTATGCCGGCAAACAAACTAATTCTGGGATTACCTACGTACGGGAGAAAATGGAAGTTGAGCGATCCAAATGTGAATGGAATTGGTGCACCTGTAGTAGGGGTTGGTCCAGGAGCAGGAGTTCTATCTTATTCAAATGTGGTGAATTTTAATGGACTTGGTGGGACTCGAGTGGTTTATGATACGCAAACAGTATCTATGTATTCTTACCGTGGAACCGATTGGGTTGAATATGATAGTCCTACAAGTATTGATGTGAAGGTTAAATATGCTCGAGATAATAGACTTGGTGGGTATTTCTTCTGGCGAATTGGCCAAGACAAGAACTGGGAACTCACCACTCACGGTAAGAAACACATTTGATACTTAGAAAAACCATCTCTATGATCCCCATTATCTGTGGTTTGCATTCTTTGTAGATATGTGATTCTACAAAGAAGTAGTAATTGGTGTTGGTGGTATTTCCAGTTTAGGTAGAGTTATGCAGTCCAAGAATGTACTCATAATTTGTTATGCAGTCCCGAAAATGTTTGCATAACACGTAATGCAGCTATTATTGTAGGTGGATGACAAGTTATGCAACTACTTTTTGTTAGTATTGAAACCAACAAAAAAAAAGGCTGCATAACACGTTATGCACCTATAATAATATCTGCATAACATGTTATGCAGTCAAGAAAATGGATGCATAACTTGTTATGCATCCGAAAATATGACTGTATAATGCGTTATGCATCGAGAAAATTGCTGTACAATCTTTTATGCATCGAGAAAATAGATGCATAACCTGATATGCATTAAAAAAAATTTATGTACGCACTAAAATCGACCAAAACAATGGTTAGATAACTTGTTATAGATTCATAACTTTGTTATCCAAATGCATAATTTGTTATGCAGTCGAGAAAATGGTTGCATAATTCGTTATGCGTCTGCAGAATGTGTTATGCATCGTTTTTGGTGACTACATAATGGTTATATATCAAGTTTTCGAAAAATTTCCCTAAAATGAGGATCACCTCCGATTTTTTCGTGAAAAACAAAAATTTGATATTCTTGTTTGTACTCGTTGCGTAGCTATTTTAAAAATATTTCCAACGATATAAAATTTGTAAAATTCCAAGGCGCGGATTTTTAGATATGTTGTGTCCAAGTTGCGCTTCCAATTGTACCCCTGAAAAATTAGGCTGCATAACGAGTTATGCCTAAAAAGATAGTATGCATAACGAGTTATGTATTGATTCATTAATAATTTCATATAATTATGGGTGTCACGGTACCAAAATTAATTGTGGGCTTCACAATGAGAATAGTTTTTTTTTTGGGTCTCCCCCTAAGTTTCCCAGAAACAGCCGCTCTCAATTGAAAAAGCCCAGCCCATTACGTCTTTGGCCTGTCAGTTTCCGGAGACCGACAACCTATTTCCATCTTCCTTTTTCTCGGCTAGATTTTCCCGTACGTAAGTTTTACTGTAAACTTTTGTGTTGTTCTTCTTTTCTCTACGTCTGGGATTTCCCATACGTAACTTCTCCTGGCTCTTTTAATTTCTTTCCTTACTCGAATTCTCAAGCTCTGCCAAAATCTTACGAAAACAACTTCCGTGTTTAACTCAAGAGCCATATTTACAGCCATCACAGCACTGCTCGTTACTATACTCTGTTGTCATTCCTGATTCCTCTTTTACTCCCTTGAACATCTCCCTGGCAGCATCCTAACAAACTCGATCTCGATCACTCACCTACGGCCATTAGCTTCTTCTCACCAAGGTATAGTAACTGTCCACCATGCATTCAAAATAGCTCCATAATCAATCACCGAACCGATTCCTTTCTAACTCTTCTCCATCAGTTACCATCATCGATGCCTAATCTCGAGCAGCAAACCATCAGCCATAGCCACCTTCATCTCAGCACTGCCATCATTCAAACTCACAGACTCTGTCCATCATCACGGCGAACTTCATCATCTACAGCCCTAAAGGTCTCGAGCCACAACCAACTGCAGTTAACATTATCCTCCATCACAGACCATGTTGCCAGCATCCCAAACTCGAGCTACTTTTTCTCTATCAGACGCTGCTGTTTCCTTTCCGTAGAACTACTCGTTCCATATTACAACTCCATAGCTTCACTCGGCCAAACCCATTCCGTAACTCCATCTCCCCAGACTGCCATGCTCTGTACGTAACTATATTCGTCTCTCTTCTCTGAACTTACTCCAAACTCGAGCTCCACCTTTTCATTCAACCGTCGTTCACAACAGCAACCAACCACAGCCCTTTCAATCATATCACCAGCCACAGCACCACCGTGACCTCCTCCTTCACTGCCAGTGTTCGCAGAAGCCTCATAGTAAGCCTCCATCAACCATTAATCATCGAGACTGCATCATCAAGGACAGCTCTAAAGTCTGTTATCATCTCCGTGACTGCCATAGCTCCCAAACCCGATACCGCTCCATTGCAACCAAACTTCTCGTCATTGCCAACTAACAACACCAGCAGTAAGCCACCATCACCACTTTCTATCCTCTTCATTACTGCTGATATTGGCAGCAGCTCGAACCCACGGCCATTAATCACCAGCATCATTCGATAACCCATCTCCGGCTTCACAAATAATGGTAGCAACACCTCCATTGTTAACTAAGCTACAACAACACCTCTTTCTCTGTTTCTCGGGCACCTTTTAAACAGCTCTAATGGTCCTCATCACCATCTCTATCTCTAACAGAACGAGCGTCACCACCAACATCCAAAATTCTTCCTTGAACTGGTCGTATAAATTGAAGATGATGGTGGTGCCCCCGATCTGCATGGCTGGTGCTTTTAACAACTTTTGAATTCTGGCTTCCCCCCAGTAAATAGCCTAATTGCCTTTAGCAGCTCCTTTGTAAATGACAACCCCTTAACGGAATGGACGCCCCTTATAAATTCTGTGCGTCGCAACTTTGCTTGCTTTAAATGCCCATAAAATCTTCATGCGACGTTGGAACAACTCCATTCTTTCGCCATTAGCTTCTTCTTTTCGCCCTCTTCGAGATAACATCAAGGACTCCTAGATTCGAACGAGTTCCCTTTGGTCTTTGGCCCTTCTCCGCTTGCGGCTAACTTCTTTTATTGCCTAATAAAGTGCAAATTCACTTCTTTTGGATGATTCACCTTGCAAAACATAAATAAAACAAAACAAACGTAATATATAATAATTTGCAAAAAACTAAGCAACTACTAGCATGGATTCGACACAAAATATATGCAAAATATGCACTTAACAAATTCCCCCACACTTGGCTTTTGCTAGTCCTCGAGCAAACTATCTAAAATACAACAACTCCATGTCGTCGAGGAAACGGTCACACTTAGCATGTGTAACAAGCCTTTAAACCCCTAGGTGTCCCTAGTGGACGAGTTATAGTCTCGTGAGGGCTTACGAGAGATATACCCATAAAACCTACTCCAACTTCAAAGCATTCCAGCTTCCCAAGCATCCAAAGAGCTATGAGGACATAGAATTTCTGCATGCTAGCAATAAGAAGTTAGAAATACCAAAGAACATATTCATTATTTAATCTTGAGTGAGAAATAACCACACCATAATGAGAGAAATGCGTGTTTGAGAGCGATCAATAAGAAATTCGCCTCGACTTCTGCCTCACTTAAAAGGATTTTATGATAATTGCACTCAATAAGACGGCTTTTTTATAGGTCTCACATGTGTGCGGGTAGGAATAAAGAGAGAATCCTACACACGTTGAATGGTGGGAAAGAAACCTTCCGAATAATTTCTGGAGACTCCACAAAATCGTGGAAAACAAAGATATTTTTCTGATGATCTCTAAGAAAGTAAATAAACCACTATAGCAAGGATGGGAGTACTTACCACCTTCACATCTGATTGCAATGATGAAAGCACCACTCTCATAGCATCCAATTGAAACGTTTTCATTCCTTCGGCTCGTCTTCTTCATCTTGGTCTTCGGTCTTCAACTGTTGATGATAAACTCTTGAACTTGTAGAACTTCGACAATTTGTACTCTTTTCCTCAATTACTTGTTGCTTTAAACTTCTTTATATATTTTTCTTCCACATGGCCTTATTCAACAAATAACAACCTAAATGCAAATCTCTTTGTATATATATATTGTATTTTTTTTAAACAAAAAGATTGCAACTACAAAAATAATAACGAAATTAAAATAACATAGCCACGAAAGAAGTATTTTACCACTTTGATCTTCAAAACTTGTATTGACTTTGTATCATAAACTTCAATAACTCTCATCTTTTGATTATCTTCACTCTTGTAAATAAGTCTTCATACTTTGATATAAAATTTCGCTCCTTATGTGTAAGTCTTCAACATGTATATAAAAATCTGCTCATTGTATGTTGCTTTACTTGGATATATAATTTTCTCTTCCTTGTATTGTTGCTTGTAAACCTTAAATGTCTTCAACTTTCCTTGTAGATTGTGATGTCGCTCCCTTGTTGATGATGATGGTGTTTCTATGGACCTATTGTTGGCGAGAGAGAGAATGGTGCTAACTGCAAATCAAACTAAAAGAAGGTGGTTTTCATCTATAGACGTCACCCTCATGATTGACAAAATTAGCACTCAAGAGATCAAAAATAGTGCTGAAAATGGTGTGTAGTTGGGTAGCTCACCATTCTACCCGGAATTAACGTACGGTGACACACACTCAAAAGAAATCTCTTTAGCCAACTACTAAGAAAATTTGGTATGGTTCCTCGATTGATATGAAAATGGGTAGTCTCCACTAATGATTGATCAACAACTCTAATAATGCATTTCTCCCTACACCTAATTATCATCACCGGCATGATTAAATCCATTATTTAACACTCCAATTCGTAAGAAATCCGAATGTAGTTCTCTAACACTTTCAAGTTCAGTTATGTCGGTCAGAATCGCTATGTAAACATACCTAGAAGTATGCTAGTGACTCTAAAATCTCTACAAGTTGGAGGTTTTATTCAAATATATACAAAGAAATTGAAAATTTTGACTCAAAAAAGGCTAAAAACTCTATATGCAAAAGACTCCCATGTAGTTGCAGGATTTCCCACACTACACCCTTGTTAAGTTCTTGTTATAATCAACTCATAATTGAAGATTAAAAATGACACTTTATTATTTTATTCTCAGAAATGTTTACAGAAATGGAAGAATTCAAGATTACAACTATTCTCTTGAAGTTTCTCTCTCCTCAAGACTTTCTTAACTCTCAAAAATACATCATCCTTTTCTGGACACATTGGGTCTATATTTATAGGGTAGTTACATAATGGATGACAATAACGGATGACAGCTAAGTTTTCCTCTTATTTCGGGTTGATTCTGCGATTGTACCGCGATAGTTTCAATGTTAAATCTCGCAAGTTTTGTATCCATCGCAGAACAAACATGCTTTTTGTAGGAGCGGAATATCACAGCAAATAATAACTTACGAAATTGTGGAGAGAAAATACATTTTGCGAGCAAAGAATATTTTGCGAGCAAGAAGGACATTTTGCGAGAAAAGGAAGCCACGAAGGTTCGCAAGATAATCTTCAAATCCGAAATGGCGGGACAACACAACTGTCATCTATTGTAAAATCATATAAATAGCCATTTAGGCATGAGAAGTGGGAGAGACACATTTTGATAGAGGGGATGATTTTAGGAGGAGAGAGAAAATTTTAGAGAGGAATTTATTTTCTTTATCATCTTCTTCCCCAAAATTCTAGAGCTCCAAATATTCATTAATGGAGTCTCAATTGTAAAATCATGTAATCACATACAATCACTAGTGAAGCACCGTGGATGTAGATCACATTGATCGAACCACGTAAAAATATTTGTGTCTCTTTATAATTTTAGTACCTTAATTTTTAGTTTCATATCAAATTAATTAGGTTTAGGAATCATTTTAATGGATTCTATTGAGGGTGTAGTTGTAGGATATTCTGCAACTACATAATTGGCGCTAGAAACAGGGACCTAATCTTGTTGGTTCAAGAAAGTTAGAAAAATTGGTTATTGATGGTGATGAATTGTACTGGATTTATGAGTTTTGAAGACAGAAATGGAAGTTCTTTTATTGGCATCTTCAAACAACAAACACATTAGTAGTAGTTCAGGAAGAGAAATGTGGATATGGAGAAATCGTCAAGCAAAATGAAATTTACACATGCTACGTCAACAATCGCTTCCAAAAAGGACAAATTTCTTCTCACTTTTCTTATTCTTTGTTTCATTTTTCAAAATTTGGGAATTTCAAAACACAAATTGAAAAATAAATTGTTTGCGATCTAAACTTTGCTTTTTGTAGAAATTGGATTTATTATGGAAGTTTTGA
Organism: Papaver bracteatum; assembly: GCA_023529315.1. NCBI lineage: Eukaryota > Viridiplantae > Streptophyta > Magnoliopsida > Ranunculales > Papaveraceae > Papaver > Papaver bracteatum. The sequence goes on along the minus strand of JAJJWX010004466.1, from coordinate 219,121 downwards.
ATTTAAAAATGTTTTTGCTATAAATTTGTAGTAACTAAATCTCGTTTTACAAATTTGTTTAAAGAATTTCTGGCAAAGTCAAATTTCAAGATTTTCTGTTGGTTAGAGATTTAGAGATTTACATTTCGCAAGAAAAAAAACAAGAAGAATATATGTCAAGTTTTCATTCTTCATACGCAAACATTACTCATCTTAATGATCTATAAACTTCTAACCAAATTTACTAATCGTTTGCAGCAAAAATTTTGCGAAAGTTCTGCGTCACTGACAAAGAAATATCATTCCTACGAAGAAACGGGATAAATGTCATCGTGGGTTCGAATCTTACGAACGGAGAAGAAGAAGAAATTCAGTAGGACGGGGTGAAGTTCAGTAGTTCACTTTGCACAAGACAATTCGAGTTACATAAACTGTCCAGGGAGATATACGTAAGCAAATAGCTGAGAACTCTTTATGCGAAGAAGTATGTTTTCTCTGTCAAATGAAAAGGAACGAATATACGAAGAAGAATTTAGTTCATGATTGCTTTCATGCGAAGAAATAATTTGATAGACATATAATTTCACACCAAATGGCTAAGAAGTGGATGCTGCATGATGAGAGGAACAAAGGATGGTGAAATCCAAGAAGACTACAAACTCATGAAGTGGACTCAGAAAATAGATAAGAAAGGGAGGTGGCAAACTTCTGCGAAGATGAAAGACCAACTCTACTAGATTTCTATAGGCGAAGATAAATGTGTGCGTTCATTTCGCATGATATAGGAAGTAAAGATGCAGTGGACATCGTCAGTTTCTTCGTTACCAACTAATACGAAGATAGAATAATTTATTAGCAAGACATTTGCGATGACAAAATGAAGTAGAACAATGATAGATGGAAATAAGTCGGATTCACGAGCCATAAATGTGAGCCAACCATCCTAATAGTTTAGGCAAAGCCAGCTAAAATCCTAAATCAACGAGCTAAGAAGAAAAATGCAGTATTCCATCGAATACCAACTAACGAAGACAAGACAACAAACTCGTGTTAATCAGAGTATAGCACCGGTAACAAAGTCTGGTGAAGGCTCATCAGATAATTATTCAACAACTAATAAAGAATGAAGAAAGACATCTTTCCATTTTCCTACCTACGGATGCAGAAAGACATATGAGAGTTTGTAAAATATTTGCGAAGGTAATAATTCCTGCGAAGTTAATAGTTTCTGCAAAGAAGAAAAACCAGCAAAGGAGGGAAATCAAAACGTATATGCATCAGTTCAACATCATACTTCTACTAAGAAACTAAGAATTCCAGGCACGTATTTGTTCAACATCGTTAAGGGAAGCGTGTGAATTCTTGTAAAGTTTCACCACCTATACGAATGAGCTGTTGGTGAAGGTTGCTGCGATTGTTCGTAAAAATAAGGTTATGAAATAAGGTTGAAATAAGGTTGTTAGTGAGATTTGTGAAATTTCTTATACGATTGTTCGTAAAAATTGACGGAAAGATGGAAAAATGGTTGTTGAGAACAGAATATTGACGTCCTTCATGGGAAGTCTTCTTCCCAAGTGCCTGCATAAAAAAAAAAAAAAAAAAAAAAAGTACATGATACCTCAGGTTCAATTTGAAAGAGTTACTTACTCGAGAAGTTCAGGAAATTCGTGATACCCAAGCACTTCCTCAAGAGGTATTCAACCATAGAAGACAAATGAAGTTTACAATGGTGTTCACACAAACCCTATTGCGAGAAGAAGTCTAAATGTACACCAGACACTACTCATGAAATAATGGTTCGCAGTAAAGAACTTTCCAAGAACTATGAACTCGAGAGAACTCGGTAGTGGTTCGTGAAGTTTAATGAAGAAGTTTACTCGTGAAGTTTACAAGATAACTCAAAATCACACTGCCTGGCGTGAGAACAATATTACATTTCAAGAGAAAATAGGGGTTATGGAAAAACAAAAGTTACTCAGAAATTTATCTTCTCAACAAAAAAGGATTTAAAATTCAAGCAAAGCTTCATTAACAATCAAATCTAGAAGGAGACGTACGATGAAGATGGGAGACAGTCATATTTCACTCCGCAGCAAAGAAATAAAGAGGGAAATTCGTAAACATTTACTTCGTGGAATTTTACTTTAAGTACCGAATTTTCATTTTCTTTGTTCGTAAATTTTAACTTCATGAAAATTTACTTCGCAACCATTTACTTCGCGAATATTCATTTAAGTCCGCAATTATTTAACTTCGTGAATGTTTACTTTGTATATATTTTCCAAGGCTTGCATCAACATAACCTACTTCGGGAAGAAGAAAACTACTTCGTGAACAGCAAGCAATCCAACAAAAGTATGAGTTTCATGGCGGGTCAAAAATTTAATTCTCATTCTTTCTCATTTTGCAAGCAAGCAATTTACTTCGCAAGAGAAAACAACAAGCTGTAAAAAGGTAAGTAACATTTCCTTGAATACTTTATTTACGGAAGACAAAATATTTTTGATTTTATTTACTAAAACCGATATACTCGAAAAATTTCTACAATTTTTAAGATTTCAAAACATTTCAAAGATTATTTTTTTTAGATTGGTGAAAAGTGATACGATCGCAAGATTCAAAAATGAGTTTATCGCAAAAATTTAACGATCTCAAAATTTTCAAAGACTTCAAAATTACAAAAAATAGAGAAAATTAAATTCCTATATTTCTATAGAACAATTTTGATTAATACTTCTCATACTTTTCATACTTCTTATACTAAACATTTCATGAAAACATTCAACATTTTATATACATGAAAAATTTACGATGAATTTTTAAAAGGAGAAAAAATACCTCCATTTACGATTAACTTGCGAATAAAAGACCGCAATCTGTGATCAGCCTCCAAAAAAGAAAGAGAGCCGCAGAAAATTTTATACATGCAAACCTTTGTGGCGTACACCCTAGTTCGCGAAGCTATATTTCGTAAGAGGCAAAGTCCTAAAGTACGTCATTTAAGGGGGTACCTAAACGTGGCTAAGGGTAACCGGAACACCACCAAGGGCCCTTAGTACATGGTAAAAATTTAGGGGTACAACCCAATAATGGGGTACCTATCTGGGTTAGACACCTTGGATTCTCACCTAATCTAGCGACATTACGCAATATAAAATGCGGTGTAAGAAGATTTAGGTTGGGCGACTAAGGCATACCGTCTTTCCCAAGAAGTGCAGAAAACGATCAAGGCGCCGAGGTACACGGTTGAGTCAAGAGTGCCGGGTGAGGTTGAACCACATCTGCCATTTTTGACAAGTCTTGGCAAATGATGCACTTGGCCCAAAGATACCCCATAGGGTGAAACCTCGTAACTATAAGCCCTATAGGAAAAAAGGATAAGAGGTTGCGATCAAAAGCTGGTTGTTGGCAGAACCGGATGGGAAGAGCTAACCTTGTATGGTCGATGTACGCTTCCTTGAAGGGGAAATCGGGGGAAGATAAAGGGCAGCACCCTCCATTAGGGAGCTGATACGTGCTATAAGACGCAAATGTCACGAGGCTTCTTGTTTGCGAAAACATAAAGGCTTGTCATATTTGTGCAACAAATGAAGTTCTGTGAGCCTTCTAAAAAAAAAAAAAAAAAAAAGAAAGAAAGAAAAGAATAAAGAACTCGCAGAACATAATAAAGAAGTTAAGATGAGATCAATGGGTCACTACATGAAAGTGTAGAGACGTCCTGCGATTTCATCGCAAGACGTCAATGTCATGGGGCTTTATGTTCGCAAGAATATTTAGGCCTGTCATATTGTCGCAACAATTCCTGAAGAGGCTAAAATACTATTCAAAAAAGTTAAGATGAGATCAATGGGTTTTTGCATGAAAGTGTAAGAATGTCCTGCGATTTCATCGCAAGACGATAATGTCACGAGGTTGTATGTAAGCAAGAATGTTCAGACTTGTCATATTATCGCAAATACAAAAGTTTACTACAAAAGAGGTGGCAAAATAAGACCTTTACTTAGGAAGGCATGATAAGACCACAGCAACTAATGAAATTCATTACAATCATTGAAGAAATTATACAAGAATATACATCATGAAGTTTTGAAGAGAAGACAATTTCGTCAAGATCATTGAATAATTTTGAAGAGAATATATATCAAAGAAGACAATTCCATCAATATCATTGAAGAATTTTTACAAGAATATATATCATGAAGTCATAGCAAAAGAGGCGATTTCATTCGCGATCAAAGACGAATTTATAAGAAAATACACAAATAAACTTACGAAGATAATTATTTGAATAGATGCAATTCAAAGATATATCAATTTTACCGCAGCAAAATGAGCTAAGTAACACAAACATTAGCTATGCATTATGATAGATAAGTATTCACATCATACAAGCATCATATTTGCATCATACAAACATCATACTTGCATTATACAAGCATCATATTTGCATCATACAAGCATCATACTCACATCATTCAAGCATCATATTTGCATCATAAATGTATTGCATAAACATTTCATGGCATAAGAATCGCATACGCATTTCATAACATAATCGTTACATAAATATTATATTCGCACAAGTATTGTACAAAATTTTACAGGAAAATACCACGAAACTTCGCAGAAAAGTTCATAATTCGCAGGACTATTCATAGTTCGTAACACTATATTCGTAACATTATATTCGCAACACTATGTTCGTAACACTATATTCGCAACAGTACATTCGCAACAGTATGATTCGCAACAATATGTTCGCAATAGTACATTCGCAACAGTATGTTCGTAGCACTATTCGCATCACTATTCAGAAGTTCAGAAATGAGCTGAAAAACTCAGGAATTCGTAGAAATATTCAGAAGATAACAGGGTTACCACTTGAGGAAGAGGCAACATAACAATAGAGATGCAATTTAATTATTCAACATTTTCTCAAGAATTCTCCTTCATAGATAAAGAACAGAGGCAACTATGGATACCCAAGAAAATATTTGATGTTCTTTATCTTCTCAGCAAGAATCCTCACCAAAAGTGGAATAATAATTTCACATGAACAGAGGCAATATTTATCACTCTCATCAAGGATATTTTATACTTCTTATATAATTCGAGGATTAAATACTTCTTATACTTCTTAAGGATATTTCATACTTCATATATAATTCGAGGATTAAATACTTCTTATACTTCTTAAGGATACTTCATACTTCTTATATATTTCGAGGATTAAGTACTTCTTATACTTCTTCAAGGATATTTTATATTTCTTATACTTCATACTTCGCAAGATGATACTTCTAATTACTTCTTAAAGCTTCAGAACTTCGCAAAAGAATAGAGGCAAGTATATACTTTTTGAGTTTGATATTCTTTAGCTCGTTCCTTCATCAACAAAGATCAAAGACTACTCCAACAACCACATCAAGTGATTTTTTCTTAAAGATCGCTCTTCAAGCAATATTCAAGAAAAAAGAGGCAAGATGTAGGAGCGGAATATCACAGCAAATAATAACTTACGAAATTGTGGAGAGAAAATACATTTTGCGTGCAAAGAATATTTTGCGATCAAGAAGGACATTTTGCGAGCAAAGGAAGCCACGAAGGTTCGCAAGATAATCTTCAAATCCGAAATGGCGGGACAACACAAATGTCATCTATTGTAAAATCATATAAATAGCCATTTAGGCATGAGAAGTGGGAGAGACACATTTTGAGAGAGGGGATGATTTTAGGAGGAAAGAGAAAATTTTAGAGAGGAATTTATTTTCTTTATCATCTTCTTCCCCAAAATTCTAGAGCTCCAAATATTCATTAATGGAGTCTCAATTGTAAAATCATGTAATCACATACAATCACTAGTGAAGCACCGTGGATGTAGATCACATTGATCGAACCACGTAAAAATCTTTGTGTCTCTTTATAATTTTAGTACCTTAATTTTTAGTTTCATATCAAATTAATTAGGTTTAGGAATCATTTTAATGGATTCTATTGAGGGTGTAGTTGTAGGATATACTGCAACTACACTTTTCTCAAGTTTTCTTCAATCGTCAGTTATTACGTCACTCTTTTGACTGCTTTTGTGACACTCGCAAAGTGTAGTTGAAGATATTGCGGTGATACTCGCTGTGAAGTGTTGTTAATCTCGCAGAGAAGTATTGTAGCGATATTTTGGTCCTACATCTTGCCTCTTCTCATGTCTTCTTCACAAAGTGGAGAGGATATGAGAATCTTCAATTCTTCAAAGTGCTCGCAGCCTCTCTTCTTTTCATATTTTGTTCTCGACATTGCTCCGTTAATTTAGCTTTAACTGCCTATACGTGTTGTAAATTCATCTTTTTACTGACACGTCTTTACTCAACAGGTTATTCCCTTTTGCTTATAAAAGGTGGAGTTAAACTTCAAAACTAATTTTCTTCTTCTACTTCTCTATTTTCTTCATCTGTTTATTTTATCTTCCGTCTGCAACTTTTCTTCTTCTTCATATTCTCCTGCTACTGTTCTAATGGAATCATCAAGGTATGTTCTTTGATTATAATCTTCATTTGATTTAATTTTTACTCATATTCTTCGATCTTCTCTATTTGATCCTTCATAACTCCCGTATTATGTCTTCTCTTCAGTGGAACTATCCCTAATACCCAATCCTCAGGTCAAAACCCTAATGCTCGCAAAAGACCGACTGAGAAGAAGAAGAGAAGTTATGTGAATGATAAGGTGGTAAGAAACACATCCTAATTCTTAATAACAATATTGTTGCCTCTGTTTCTTATCTAAGTTATTATTTGCAGAATGTCGAGAACATCGCTAATCCTCCCAAAATATCTCGTCAGTTTAAAGCTCTTGAGGCTGATTTCTCTATCCCCACATTAACATCTGCAAGAGTTACTCCCATACCCTCGCAACTGGATCCTCTTTCTTTTACCTGCGAGAATATCGCTGCCAACACCTCTACTTCTTCTGATTCATTAATAAATCAAGCTCCTGAAATTGCTGTGACTGAAGTTCCTTCTAGACCTATGTTGCCTTCAACTGTTGTTTTTCCCAACACTCCTCCTTCTGATAATACAACCATCGCAAATGACTCAAATCATCAACTTATCCTCATTACCACTTCACTATCTGCATCTCTTCCTCCATCGAATGTAATCTTAGCTGAAGTTGATGTTTCTTTTAAAATTGTATCTAATATTTTAGATGATGCTAGAAAATCTTCTACTGAATCTCTTCAATATGAAGCTTGCGAGACCTTACTTAAATATTTTGGCTCTGATAATACTGCTTCACGAGAATCTTTAGAGAATGAAGTTGGAACTCTGAGAAAAAGCCTTCAAGTTAAAATTTCTGAATGTGATACTCTGAACCATATGCTTCGCAACTCTTCTCTTAACTGCGATAACCTTCGCAGAAAAACTGACGAGCTGAAAGGTACAATTTTCCTGCCTCTACCCTTTTGTTTTTCTGTTTTGCTTTTATATCCTATGTACTCAAGTCTCCTTCTTAAATTCTTGATTCATATATTAGTTTCAAATCGGACTCGTTTCATGGAGAGACTTAAATTTGAATCTATTGCTGACGAAGCTCGTGTTGAAAGAGATTCTTGGATGGACCAGTATAATAGATTAGATAATCTCTACACATATTCAATCGATCAAATAGATAATCTTACTAATGAGAATAACCAACTATCGCAAAGTCAAAATTTATTAAGTAATAAGATTACTCGTCTCTCATATTCGTTAACCAAGTCTAACTTGGCGGTAGAATCTTTATCAAATGAAAATAGAACTTTATCCCAAGAGAAACATAGATTTTCAAGCTTGATGGCGATTTCTTCGCAGCAATTGAGTAATCTACAAAGAATATGTGATAATCAAGAGCAATCTCTTCATTTCCTTAAAGATGAACTCAAGGAAGTAACTGAATCATATGCTGCTGAGAATGATAAACTTATCAAGGGTAGGTTAACTCTTAGTTTGAAGGCCAGCTAACTTCAAAATCAATACTCTCAATTGAAGAAGTCTCATTCTTTACTAGCAAATGAAAACTCGTATCTACGCACCAGGGAAGAAAACATGAAGTCTTGTCTGAAGGGTGTGGTTGGCGATAAATTTGATGACGCTATGAATCAATGGGAAAACTGTTTCTTTACATTAATTCAAAACTTAACCTCGTAGAAAGATGGTAGTCAATTGACTGCATCTCTTGTTGACCTTTCTGTCAAATTTTGTGTTATATTTCTTGCAAAATCTTTGACTGAATAATCTTTTATCGCTTTTGTTACTCGCAGAATCTGAAAGAAGTCTTCATTCTACCATCGCTGATCGTACTGATAAATTGGATAAAGTTCGCAAAGAAAACAAGACTCTTACTTCCAATTACATTGAAGCTTGCGACAAAGTAGAAAGAAGACTTGATTATCTCGAGTACTTCAAAAATATAGAGATTAGGAATCGTGACAGAGGTTTCCTTCGCAAGATTCACCTCAGTGCTGAAGTTCTTGTGAATGATATTATTCTCTCCCATTCTCTCCCTCCTGTATCTGTTCCTCCTTTAGAAGTTGATGATGATGAAATTCCTCTTCCCATGGATAAGGAATTAGAATTCACTAATGATGAAGAAAATTCCACTCAAGAAGATGATGAAGAAGAAAGAAGTCCTCCTAAAGAAGTAACTACAAGCGGTGAGAAGAATAATGATGAAGCTAACAATTCTGGCAAGAATAACGAATCCGGCGAGCAAGAATAGTGAATCTGGCGAGACAATCGTCAAAACTTGAATTTCATTTTTGTTTTCTTTTTCTTCTTCTTTCTTGCGAATAATGTAACTTTTGAAATTTTTAGAATTCAACTTTTGATTTTATTTACTTTGAATATCCTCAAGGAAGATAATGAAATCTTATTTCTACATTCCCCTACTTTCCCTCCATTATCTTTCTTGAAATGGTGAATTATTTCCTGTGTCTCCTTTCTGTGAACTGTTTGGCTATATTATTCGTGAAAGTATGAATATATCTGCGATGTAATGAGTACATCTGCGATATTCCGAAAAATTCTGAAAGAGTTTACGATGTTATGAATCTTCCTTCTTATATATTCTCCTGCATTGAACAAATATTTCCTGCATCTTAAAATAGAATAGTTAATTTGTTAATATTATTATGTTGGTCTTATTTTGCCTTCCTAATTAAAGGTCTTATTTTGCCAAAAAAGTTTTTCTACCTGCGACAAAATCGCATGACGTCTTTACATTTGCATGTATTGACCCATTGATTTTGTCTTATCAATATTTTTTCAGAATCTTTGCGACAATATGATAAGTTTAAATTCTCTTGCAAGAATAATAGCTTATGACATTGCCGTCTTGCGATGAAATCGCATGACGCCTTTACACTTTCATGTAAAAACCCATTGATCTCATCTTAACTTTTCTCTTTTGCCTCGTTGCCTCTGTATAATTTTCGTCACGCGACAATATGACAGGCTTAAATGTTCTTGAGATCATAAAGCCCCATGACATTGCCGTCTTTAGACACTTATAAGCTCCCTAATGGAGGGTGACGCCCTTATCTTCCCCCTGGTTTCCCCTTCAAGGAGGGCACATCGGCCATACAAGACTAGCTCCTCCCATCCAGATTTGCCAACAACCAGTTTTTTTCACAGCCTCTTGTCCTTTATGCCTATATGTCTTATAGTTACAAGACTGCACCCTAAGTGGGGTTTTCTTCGGGCCGAGTGCATCATAGCCAAGACTTGCCAAGGATGGCCAGGGTAGTTTCGTACGCCCAGGGCACCCTTGACTCAACCGTGTACCTCGGAGCCTTGGTCATACTTTGCACTGCTTAGAAGAGGTCCTTAGTCATCCAACCAGGGTATAACCTTATATAATTGGAAATCCAAGATCCATCTCCTGGATAGGTTTTCTTTAACCCCCAGCATCTGCATAACTCAGGTTCCAGCAGCGGTATAACCTTATCATTGAGTCATGTCAAGAGATACCCCCTTATATGATACACTATTAGGTCTTACATTTGCCTCTTGCGAAATTTTATTCGCGAACTAGGGTGCACGCCATATAGGTTCGTCTCATTCTATTAATCTCTGCGAAATTTTATTAGCCTTTCTTGCGATTATGCTCGCAATTCTTGCTTTGCGTTGTCATTAGGAGAACCTCACAATCGTAATCAGATTTTTTTTTTTAACATACTTGTATCTCTTATCTTGCAGAAGTTGTCATTGATAATACTTTTTCAGATATAGTCTATTCCATGGTCTGTCAAGTCTTTGACCAATATCTCTCCCTTCAGGATCCATTAGTTTGTATGCCCCGGTTCTAACTATCTCTTTAATGATGTATGGTCCATCCCATTTTCTCGCCAATTTTCCACCACTCTCTCGCTGATAACTTGGTGTTTCTCGCAGCACTAAATCGCCAGGTTGAAATTCACGTTTCTTAACACGTTTATTGTACTCGCGAGCTAATCTTCGCTGGTAATTTTCCATATGTTGCAAAGTCTTTTCTCTTTTTTCTTCTAATTCATCCAATTTATTTAAAATCATTCCAGCACTTAGATTTGTTTCCCATGCCTCTCTTTTTGTTATAGGAATAGATACTTCTGTTGGTAACACAGCTTCAACTCCATACGTCAAATAAAAAGGTGACATTCCAGTAGCTTCTCGTCTAGTTGTATTGTAGGCCCATATTGCATTATGCACCTGTTCGCACCATGCTCTGTGGTATCCCTCTAGTTTCTTTTTTAAGATGTCTGCGATTGTCTTATTAGTTGCTTCAGCTTGACCATTTTCTTGTGGATATAGAGGAGTATATTTCCCACACTTTATCTTAAATGCATTGAGTAACAATTCTATATTCTTCCCTTCAAATTGCTTCCTATTATCAGACACCAACTGTGCTGGAATCCCAAGTCTGCAAATTATTCTCAAATATGAATGTAAAGATATCTTTATCGCGGATATGTTGTACTGACTTTACTTCTCCCCATTTTGTGAAATAATCTGTTGCGACGATTAGGTATCTTCTTTTTCCAGAGCCAGGCACAAATGGTCCCACAATATCTAACCCCCATTTCCCAAAAGGCTATACACTTGTTGAAGATGATAATGGTGCTCCTGGTGCATGTATCTTCTTTCCATATCGCTGGCAATCTTCGCAACGCCTTGAAAGTTGTTTTGCATCTTCATGCATATATGGCCAGTAATAGCCTTGCATTTTTGTTCTATATGCCAAAGATCTTCCTCCACTATGATTACCAGCGTCACCACTATGCAATATCTTTAACACTTTTTGTCCTTCCTCCCTCGGCAAACATCTTAGCGATGGTCCATTAAAAGATCTGCGATATAATACTCCTTCTCTTAGCTCATAATTGATTTCCCTACTTTTTAATTTATGTGCTTCCAATCGATTTCTTGGGATATCTCCTCTTGCCAAGTATGCATAAAGATCTTCTCGCCAATTCGTAATGTTGCTCTTTAATTCCTCTTCGCCAACTTCAACCATCATCACATCTTCTTCTTCCTCTTCTTCCTTGTTTATCGCTGGTAATAAAAGTGTTTGAATTTTTATGCATCTCGCAGCTGGATTTGTCATCATACTGGATATGAAAGCAAATGCATCTGCGAGCCTATTATCTTTCCTTGATATGTGTCTCCATTTTATTTTTGGAATTCTCGCAGATAATTCTTCGACTAATCTTTTATACTTTCTTAAAGATGGTTCGTTTGTTGTGTATTCTCCTTTTATCTGGCGAATAACCAATTGTAAATCGCTGGTAATTCTAGCATTTTCCAACTTCATTTCTACTGCAAACTTTAAAGCATGAATCACGGCCGCATATTCTGTTTCATTATTAGTGGATGCAAATTCCAATATAAATGAAAAAGCTGTTTTTTCTCCTTATGGTGAAATAAAAACAACTCCAATCCCATTTCCTTCCCCATTTGAAGATCCATCCACCAATATCTCCCATTCGTCGGGTTATGTAAATAGCTATTTTGGATCTCCATGTTCCTCTTCTACATCCATCATCTCTTCCACGGCTCCATCATCTTCTAAGGGAAATTCAGCTAAGAAATCTGCGATAACTTATGACTTTGGCGAGGATAAAACTTCATATTGAATATCAAAGTGTCCTACTTGTGCATTCCATCTCTCAACTCTGCCTGATCTTTTTGAATTTTTCATTACTGACTCAATTGGCACTTTTGTTAATACTTTGACCTTATGTGCTTGAAAGTAGATGCGAAGCTTAAAAGTTGCATGTACCAATGCTAGAATTAGTTTCTCAATCTTTGAATAATTTCTCTCTGTAGAATTGAACGTTTTGCTGATGTAATAAATTGATTTTTATACCCCTGCATCTACTCGCAGCAACACAGCACTTAGCGCATATGTGGTTGTTGCGAGATAAATCAATAGTTCCTCTCCCGGTTCTTCTTTCTGTAAGATAGTTATGTTCATCAAATGTTCTTTTATTCCCTGAAAAGCCTTTTCACATTCATCTGTCCACTTGAATTTTGTTCCCTTCTTGAGCATATCGAAAAAATGTTTGCACTTGTCTGAAGATCGCGAAATGAATCTTCCTAGCGAGGCTAAGAGTCCATTCAATTTTTGCACATATTTTACCGTCGCAGGCGTTGGCATATCGCGAATAGCTTGTACTTTTTCCGGATCAACTTGTATTCCTTCTTTTGATACAATATACCCCAAAAATATTCCTGAAGTTACTCCAAAAGTACACTTATCTGGATTCACTTTAATATTAAATCGCCACATTTGATCGAAAATCTCTTTCATATCTTGCACGTGAATCTCAGCTTATTTGCTTTTGATCAGCATATCATCTACATACACTTCTAATGTTTTATGAATCCATTTTGCAAACACCTTCTCCACCATTCTTTGATATGTTGCACCAGCATTTCGTAAGCCAAAGGGCATCTTTGTATAACAATATAATCCTCTTGGAGCAAAAAATGCGGTATGTTCTTGATCTTCTTCAGCGAGAGGGATTTGATTATATCCTTTATATCCATCCAACGATGATATTCTGGCATTTCCCGCTGCTGATTCAACCATCTGTGGGATATATGGTAATGGAAAACTATTTTTAGGACAGGCCTTGTTTAAATTAGTGAAATCTATACAAATTATTATCCCCTTGTTCTTCTTTGGGACCACTACCATATTTTCAATCCACTCTGGATATTTTGCTTGCCTTATAATTCATGCGTCGAGCATCTTCTGTAATTCTTCTTCTATTTGAGAATGATATGTTGTTGCAATTTTCCTTATTCTTTGCTTAAATGGTCTTATATTTTTGTTGATTTATTGATGGATCTATCCCTGACATCTCATCCATGCTCCACGCGAAGATATCTTTATACTATCGCAAGAGATTTATAGTTCCTTCTTCCTCATCTGCCTCCATTCTAGTCCCAATTTTCAGCATTTTAGGCTCTTCTTCACTCCCAATATTTATTTCCTTTGTTGGTTATGCTGCAGTATAACTGGTTTCAGGTTCTCCCATTGGTGTAGATATTTTTATAGCTCTCGCGAGTTCATCTCCTTCTCGCGAGATTTCACTGGGTATTCCTTTTCCTTCCTTTGCTCTTATCATGTAAACTTTAAATTCTTCTTCCTTCTTTGTTTCTCTTGCCAATTTTCTGTGATCCTTTCGCAGCTTTGGACGTTCTTCACAATTTCTTACTTCAATTTGGTAACACAATTTCGCAAAATCTGTGTCTTCTCTAATTTCTCCAATTCCACTGGGCATAGGAAATTTGATGCATTGATGCAACGTTGACGCTACAGTTTTGATTGCGTGTATCCATGGTCTTCCTAATATCATGTTATACGGTGATTCCACGTCTACCACACATAATGCTACTTGTGTTTCAATCTTCCCTAGTGGAATTCGTACCATTATCTCGCCTTTAGGTTTTGTTAAATATTTTCCAAAGCCATGAACATGATATGTTTAATAAGAAATTTCTTCATCCTTATATCCCATTTTCTTGAAAGTATGATAAAATATTATATCTACAGAACTTCCTGCATCCACCAAAGTTCTATTCATAGCCCATTCTTCTACAAATTTTATTGATTCCTCCTTTCTCATAGGTATAACGGATCCTGTGATTACCAATGGAGAGGTATGACTTAGATTTTCTTCTGGTATTTCTGCTGTTGTAAATGTGATCTCCTGCTTTTCCCAATCTTTCAATGGTGATATTTTTTCCACCGTCATAATTTTCCTTCCTTCAAAATCCCGTTTGTGTATCTCCCCCTTAATATTTTCATTAAATCTATCAATCATTGTTCTTGTTACCATACCACACTCCAATTTTCTACAATCCTCTTTGATTCTAATCATCCTTCCTTCAAATATCTCACTGATTTGTTTTATGATTTTCTTAATCTTGAACAATTCTTATCTTCTTCTTCACCTTTTTCTATGATTTTGCTAATTCAATCCCTGTTTCGGGCGCCAAAATGTAGTTGCAGGATTTCCCACACTACACCCTTGTTAAGATCTTGTTATAATCAACTCATAATTGAAGATTAAAAATGACACTTTATTATTTTGTTCTCAGAAATGTTTACAGAAATGGAAGAATTCAAGATTACAACTATTCTCTTGAAGTTTCTCTCTCCTCAAGACTTTCTTAACTCTCAAAAATACATCATCCTTTTCTGGACACATTGGGTCTATATTTATAGGGTAGTTACATAATGGATGACAGCTAAGTTTTCCTCTTATTTTGGGTTGATTCTGCGATTGTACCGCGATAGTTGCAATGTTAAATCTCGCAAGTTTTGTATCCATCGCAGAACAAACATGCTTTTCTCAAGTTTTCTTCAATCGTCAGTTATTACGTCACTCTTTTGACTGCTTTTGTGACACTCGCAAAGTGTAGTTGAATATCTTGTGGTGATGCTCGCTGTGAAGTGTTGTTAATCTCGCAGATAAGTATTGTAGAGATATTCTGGTCCTACATCCCCCACACTTAAACTTCACATTGTCCTTAATGTGTAAAACCGAAAGTTCTGAATTCTGACGTAACATCAGATAAAACGCAAAAACTGTGCAAATTGGTAAGGAATTTGGAAAAACTCCATTTCACAAAAGTTGTCCATCTACGTATTTTATACACAGTGTCAAAATGGCATAGTGTTTTGATAAACGGTCTGACAGTTATGATCTCTGGACTGAACTATGTGCAGTCTGAATTTTTCTGACGAAAAGGTATTCGTCATAATTTTCTTTTAAAATAGATTATGGACTCAATGAAATTAAACATGGGGATGCAAATATGATATGAAAACAATAAAAATAAAAGGTTTTAGGATACAAAACCTATGGGTTGCCTCCCATTTAGTGCTTGGTTTTAAGTCGTCAGCCCGACTCTTTTGTTATCGTCCATATACCAACAATCTGAAAATCCGGTAGTCTTCCCAGAAAACAATCTGCAATTCTAATAACAGATTCATAAAAACATTAGCACAAGATATAAATATAAAAGCTATCACTTTATTGAAGTTTCCCCCACACTTAGTCCTTTCTACACTCGGAAGTGGATAAAGAACATAAAATTCGGGAACTTCAAAAGGTTTTTCATCTTGGTGAACCTGCACAATGCTCGAATCAAACACGTCAAGTGGTGGATACTTAGAAGCAAAATAATCCGTTAAAACTTTGGAAGCACATAACTCCAATCCTATGTGAGGTATTTTCCTAAAAGATGGGTTAACAACTCTTTTAGAATCTACTTCAATTGGATGGAAATGATCAATAGATAGAGAATTATGCAAAGGATTAGACAAACCTTGTATCGGATCCTCATCTTTCTTATCTAATGAACTATTTACCTCAAGTATGTCGTGGTCCTCTATCGAACTCTTAATTTCTACTTCAACCGAAATCTCAGCATCATTATATTCCTTGACAAGCTCAATTGGGTCTTCCAAAACTTCAATCAATTTGTTTTCATTATCAATCTCAATTTCTTCAACAATTTCATCATCGGAATCAGAATCATCTCCTAGGAAGTCTAGTTCATTGTTGCAAATCCGAAAATTATTGTTTGAGTACGTTACACCATTTATAACAACGGTTATGTCATATCCATTCTCCTCCTTTTGAATAGGCGAGTGATCTTTATAAGGATTCGGAGCTAGGATAACTTTACCATTATTATTTGGATTTTCCAAAGGTTGCTCATCTTTCTCCATTTCTTCCTTAATCTGATCCATGTCTCTTCTTAAGTTGTTAATTCCCTCTTGAAGTTCTTGGAGTGATTGATCAATGCTTTGTTGATGTTGCTCTAACCCATGGTAGTATTTTTCCATTTGTATGCGAATATCTTCCATCATGGTACACATTTGTTCTGCAACACTTGAAGAAATAGGATTATAAGCATTACTATCCTCCCATCCTTACGATTTTTCACTTACATGCCCGTCATAAGGTTGTTGACATGTATGAGAATATCCATAAGGTTCCGTGGGATGTTGATCGTAGCCAAAATATTGGTTTTGATTATACCCATAGGATGGTTGGTAGTTGTCATAAGAATGAGATTGAAAACTATATTGATTACCACTAAGATATGATGATTGTTCTTGTGTTCCGTACATGTTATTTCCGTAAGGAAACATGACGACTCACAAGAAATAGAAAATCAAAAACAAAAACAAGCTAAACAAATAGCAAATCAATTAGCAACCGCTCCCCGGCAGCGGCGCCAAAATTTGATGCGTGTCGTAACCACAACAAATTAATAAAGATATTTCCCACTAATTATATAATAATATAGTGGTAGTAAGAGATCGTTCCCATGAAGAGCAGTGTAATTGATATGTTATTTAGTTCAGCAAAATAAGATAAAGCAAATGGGGATTGGTTTAAAGTGAAATAAAAAGAATAACAAATAAAAGAAAGAGATGATCAAGGAATCCTTCGTCGTTACCAAGCGATAACTGGATTATTATACTTATATATATTCGTTAGAACCATTCATCACCAACCGTAGAACCATTCATCACCAACAAATACGGAAGTAGAATAACAGTAGTAGCTAGCCAATTGAACGCTTTAGGATTTTTGCTATCCCCAAAACTCCTTTTACCACAAATACGGAAGCTCTCCAATATCAGATTATGTTCAACGAACCACCAAGTAGTAGCTCACTCAAGGTGTAATCCAATTGAACGCTTTAGGATTTTTGAATTAGCTTGATCCCAGTAGTTAAACTCTTAGCTCAAGGTCCACTTGCTGGTGTTATCTTCACTCGTAATTTCTCCACAGAATCCCTCTGCAAGGTCTCGCGATTTCTACTTGTGTATGAATTATTCGACGATTACTTATCTCCTAACCTAATACTAGCAATAGAATAATTAATAGACTAATCTAGTATGCATCCCAAATCAATCTAAGAATCACTCATAAAGATCAAATATGGTAAAGACAAACGTTAAGATGATTAAAACTCCGAACAAACTTGTATAATAATAGAGCTTCACGCTAGAACATTGAATTCATCCTCAAAATGAAATTAGTTACACATGGATTTACTAAAACCCATGAAAATTATGTATGAAAAGAAGAAGAAAATAGCTTGGTTACCCCCTAAAGGGTAAACCCTAAGATATGGAGGAAGAACCTTTCCTCACCTCTCTCTGTATTTTTCCCTCTTTGTAAAGTTATATAAGTCGACTATGTTGGTGCCTTCATATAGGTTCGTAGAAAATCTATCACATGCGACAAATCTTCAATTGATAATCACACATAGTCCGTCAGCAGAGTTTGAAACTTTTAGGAAATAAGTGCTTATGTTTCGGTATAGCATGGAGTATCTTAATCATATAGGTCCTCTCTTCTGATAGGCTGTAACCTTTTCCCTAGCTACGTGGTACCAATGTCTCTTCTCAAGAACTGAGCATACATCAAACTTTATGTGCGAACCCTGCACCAGATACCCACTTCCTATTTCGCGTAAATATTTTCACTGCTCGGAAATCTTTTCTGTTCATTATCTCAGCGCCACGCTAGGTTCTCCCATGGTTTCTCGGATGAAACTGTCTCCTTGTTCCTCTTAAACTCTCTTCATCGTCGTAATCTTATCATAATTGAATTCTCGATCAAAGGACGCAATCACTTATCTGTTTGCCATGACAGACTCGAGCTTCATTAATATCGACAACATCATCACTGCCAACTTCATCATCTCCTGTTCTCATATCGAGCATCTCTTCGACCTTAACTTGAGCTCAACTCCCGCCATCGATGCCTTCATCACTGCCAATGGTGCCATCAATCCCGATCACCATCACCACTGATAACATCTTGATCTCCTCCATATTAATGGCAACAACACCTTTCTCGGACTCTTCTCAACTGCTCCCATCTTTGTTATTCAGTTAATGGCAGAAAAGCCATCTTCTCTATACCGTCCCTGTTCTGTCCCCAAGCTCTTCTCAACCATCGATAATGGCAGCAGCCATCATACATTTCCATTCCTCCGAACTCATCACAGTTGTCTTACTCGAGCTCCAATGGTAGCAGCATCTCCATGAACTTCTTCGCTTCCTCACTAACCAATCACTGAAGTCCCATCATCACTACCAACAATGGCAGCAACCCAACTCCATTATCGATCATCATACGGACCACAACTTCCTCCATCTGCTCGTATTCAGCCATGAATCAAATTCAGGCTCATTACCATCTCATCCATTCTATCGAGCAGACACAACAGCATGATCATCAACTCTGCCATTAGAACCAGCACCTAATTCCTCGTCCCTTCTCGTACTCGGTCTGGCACTAAAGAAGACAATGGTTCCCTTAGTGAAACAACATGTGTTGTTATCACCATTTGAATTCTAACTTCCCCCGAAGTAAAGGACCTGACTGCCTTTAGCAGTTCCTTTGAAAATGGCAGCCCCTTAACAAAATGATTGCCCCTTAACGAATACTGAGGGTGCCAATAACACTTTCCCTTTTAGTCTTTTAAGTTCTTGTTTTGCTCATAACTTCTTCATACGAACTCAGAATGAATCTGTTCTATCGCCATTGACTCCATCTTTTCGTCCTCTACAAAATGATGACTAGAAATCCTCAATTTGAACGAGTTCCACTGGGTCTTTGGCCCTTCTCCGCTTTCGGCTAACTTCTTTTATTGCACAATTAAGTGCCAATTCACTTCTTTTGGACGATTCACCTAATAAAACACAAATAGGACAAAACAAACGTAATATACAATAATTCGCAAGAAAATATAGCAATTACTAGCATGGATTCGACATAAAATATATGCAAAATATGCACTTAACAGAACCTAGTGCAGAATGCTAGAATCTAGACAAACAACAAGCATATTAGGAAAAGTAGTAGATCCCCATTTAAGAAAAGCAAATTTCTCCTTGTTCCGCTCAAATTCAATCTTCATGTTATCCACCATGGTATTTCCTGATCTTGTCACATTTGTTAGAGCATTGCTTGGTCAAACTCGCATGCGTTGCTATCTCAAGCATATTTGTCAATCTTAGTGATCAAAACTATAAATTCTTGATTTCTAGTCTACTATAGTTAAGGTCTCGGACTAGGATAGAAAGTGTAGTTGAGCTCAAGACTCCATGGCAATCATCATACTAGACGAAGGACTACTAAAGGAACCAGTGGATCTTCATCAACTAAAAGGTATGAGGAGACTTGAACTTATCTATCACTCAAAAGTCTATCTACTCTATCTCCTATCTTTGAGACAAAAGTCGTTCTACTTGTAGATGGTGGATTTTCGACAAAGGGTAGAGTTGTAAAACTATACTCCAGATTCGGCAATCGGATGAATATTGAGGCTCATGTTTCTCAATTAAAGCATGAAAGATCATGCCACAAATCTCTGACTGAGAAGGTTGTCTCTCAGAGTACGTTAAGATATGTAGTCTCCCAGCCGAGACCACGACACATCTCATGAATACTGAGCAATTTCAGTAATTACTCCGGATCTGGCAATCAGATGAGTATCGAGACTCATGTCTCTATGCATGAAAGCTCATGCCACCTATGATGGAGAAAGTCTCTCAGAGAATATGCAGATGTGCAGTCTCCCATCTGAGACCACGGCACATCTCATAACCCTCTGATGGAGAAAGTATCTCAGAGAAGATGTAGATGTGCAGTCTCCCAGCTGAGACCACAGCACATCTCATAACCCTTTGATGGAGAAAGTCTCTCAAAGAAGATGCAGATGTGCAGTCTCCCAGCTGAGACCACGACACGTATCATATTGTATAAAATCGAATGATTGGGCGACAACGTCTTCGGGATGCGACCGGTTTTCCCCGACTATGCAAAAAGGAATATGACACTCCAGCAAGTTTATATTGCTCAAACCCTCAGATGATTAATGCTCTTAGACAGGGATCCCTTCTAGAGTCATCAATTAATTATCTGAGATCGTCTGAATATCCAGCAATATTCTACGAATCACCGTCTAAATATCCAGCAATATTCTACGAACCATCGTCTGAATATCCAGCAATATTCTACGAACTATCGTCTGAATATCCAACAATATTCTATGAACTATCGTCTGAATATCCAGCAATATTCTACGATTCTCTGTTATATTTCTCCACTTCAATTCGTGGTTCTTCCCAGCAGAATGCCACGGGTTAGTGATAAATATCCGACGAAACAGGCATCTGAGTATCGAATAAGCCCTGACAAAAATGGTGCAAGTGTAATTAGCAAATAATGCACATACCAGCATGAACGAACGAGAAACCTATGCAAAATAGGAAAGAAAGTAATAATAATAAAATATTAGCAAAAGCACCAGGGGACTGGGTTCACCAGCCGGCCAGTCATGCCTTGATCAGTCCCGTGCCCAATTTTATATTTTATCATATTTTTGCTATTTTCCTGATCTCGTGAAAATCCTCTCGTTCGAGAAATTTTCTTTATTTCAAAGAAATTATCCAAACCACATGGTTTTATCAAAAATAATAAAATTAGGGAAAGGTGACATGAGACTGCCGGCCGGCCGGTCATGCCTTGGTCGTGGCCGGTCCCACACATCATGTCCTCATTATTTTATTATTTCTCTTGAATTATGAAAATTCCCTGATTTCTTATGAATTTTCTATAAAATCATGAAAACTACCTAATTTCATGTTTCACATGATTTTATCAAAAATAATAAAATTAGGAAAAGGTGACATGGGACCGCTAGCTGGCCGGTCATGCCCTGGCCGTGGCCGGTCCACACCTCACTTCCCAATTATTTTATTATTCCTTCTCAAATTATGAAGATTTCTTGATTTCATGAATTTTCCTAAAATCACCTAATTTCATGTATTTTTATCACATGATTTTACCAAACATGATAAAATTAGGAAAAAATACCATGGGACTGATCCCTTGAAATCTTCCTGAATTTTACTCTCGGGCTGTTTTCACCTCCCGAACGAGCTTAAAACCTAAATATTCCCGCGTATGGAGATAGGAAATTCTTTTCGTACGGAATGGAGGGGCGGACCATTAAAATCCGAGCCCGTATGAGAATTCTATGTCAATTCTACTAAAGGACGTTAGCTAGTGTTTCAACCTAGCCGGTCCCACGTGTTTTATTTATTATTTGGTATTTTGTTTCATGATTTCATGAAAACTCCCTGATTTCAACAAAATATTTTGGTTTTCAATAAATCCCTCTTATTTCATGTAAAATTCCCTTAAAATCATAGAAAAATACATAAAATCACATGAAACTGGGAAAAGCATGTGAGACCGCGTGTCAGCCGGCCGGCCATGCCCTAGCCATGTCCGGTCCCACAACTTGTAATTCCTTGATTTATTTATTTTCCCTCATCTCATGTGTTGTTCCCAGTTTCAGCAAAACCATGGATTTTGCATATTTTCTCCAAATGTTGCTCAAACGTGCACCAGAAAATATCAAAATTCTCAGGACTGAAACACAAACATTGTGGTGACACAGCCACATCCCCTTGACCGACCTAGGGTGACCCCGAGTCTTGCAAATAGCTGATCCCGCATGTTTTACTGATTTTAACCTAATTTTCTCAAGTGCTCATATTAGGTTCAAACTCTTTCCAAACTATTGGAAGTTTTCTCATACGACCATCCACTGGTCCCACATGCACCAGGAGCCAGTCTCATGACCTCTTGGTCGGCCCATCACGTTTTCATAATACCAGGTTTTATTATTCGTTGCTCACACGAGCATTATTTCGGTAAATGATTAAACCAGCATTTAATCATTATATCACCAACTGGTCCTCAAGAGACTTTGGTATTTCTGCTCATTCGAGCATCTGGGAATTACATGGTGAACCCGTCATCCCATGTAGCCGGTCCCATGTTTATTTGCAATAAATCATCATTTTGGTGAAATTAGGGTTTTGAATCCAGAGTTCTGCAGAAACGTGATTTTGAGCAGATTCAAACACTCTAATAATTTTATGTTGATTTCATGATTAACATTATTTTTTTTATTTTGCTCGACCCAGCAGTCAGTAAATTAAATTATTATTTTATTCGGTCCTGCTACCAATAAATTCATCAAACTGGCAATATTTGCTCTAACCGGCAATATTCACTTAAATTAGCAATATTCGTTCAGACTAGCAATATTTGCTCGAATCAAAGAATATTGGTTCAACTATCAATATTCGACAATTCAGCAACACAGTTTGCTCATTTTAGGTTATGGTACCTCGTCTCAGTGGACATACATTTTGAGTTTTGGAACATTTGCTAAAACGTGTTCAACTCAGCACTACATGGACTCATCATCCCACAAAGTCAGCAACTGACTCCACTATCATGAGATTTCAATCGTGTCACAATGGGGGGATATTAACTAGGGTTTTGGTCTGGTGGTCTACGGCACGTGTGTTCACCCACGATGAGAATGTGAGCAAGTCATGCAATCAGTTGGAAGAATCATCAAAGTAGTGGGTGGAGAATTAACCAAGTGTCCGCGCGATGAGTAATTGGTTTAACACGATTTCCCACTTTCCCACTCTCTGATTCCAGCAACTGTCACGCTTCATGGGATCAATGGTGTTTTCAATTCCGGCACTATAAAACGTCTCTGAATTCTGATTGAAAGGCAATCGAACAACATTGAAAGGGATTCAAACAATTCGAAGATTCAAGCAACTGCCTAAACGAGCAATTTCTCATCAAAGTTCATATAGACAATCTTCCGTCTACACGAACTCACAGAAATCACTCTCAATCAGGAAAAATTCAATCATTCAGAGTATTTTCACGCTAAAATCACAACACACCTATAATCTCAGATCACCATTGATCTCACGCATTTCCTAGCTTCCCTGCTACAGATCAACCCATCCTCTCTTGTGACCGAATTTACTCTGGAACGGCCATTGTCTTGGTTTAAGCCAGAGTACTACAGATTGATCTCTCGAATTCAAAGCACTCCCTTCTTGTAGTGCATATGTGTGGGGTTCAACATTTTGCTCGGTTCAAGGAGTCTCCACACGGCAGACTCTTCAATTCCGTAAAAACCAACAAAAAGTTTTTCCCCATCCACACTACTATATAGACTAAGAATATGCACATGTGGCATTTCGAGCTGAGTATATCTCGCTTATCTATTTCTCGAAATGGGTGTTGGTAAAGCTTTCGCTTTATCCAAGTTCATCTTTGCCTAGTGACTAAAGTTATGGTAAGTTTCCATCTTCTTGGAAAATGTTCTGACGAAAAATAGTTTGTGAATAACAACTATATAACGCCCTCTAATCATGTTTCAATGATTGAAATGATAGTTTAGACTATATAACCATTGGGGGATATAAACATTGTTGTGGAAACACATACATGTATAAGTCCTTCGCACTTGAACCGATGTTTGCGAACTTTGTTGATCGAGTGGAACCGGAACGTGAGCAACAACTCAGTCCGCGAACTCAGTCTGCGAACTGGCGTAGTTCTCGAACCCGAGAATTTCTGCTGGAGTTGTAGATCATGTGCAGTCCGAGAACTGACGGAAGCTCTCGAACCCGAGAATTTTTGCTAGAGTTTATAACTTCAACCGGTTAGCTTGAGTCCGCGAACTCAAGAGGTTATGTATGAAAACGTTGTTCGTGAACTTATTCTATATTACTAAGGTATGCTTTTGCAAACCGTGGCTTTATAGTTCATGATTAATTATTCGAGTGAATCACATCATTTTTTATTCAATTGTGTCTCTTGTAGTATTTGAGATCTCATAGCAATTGAACAACTCTCTAACTAGTTCATTTGGACTAGTTATGGTGAAGAAGAACATGGTTGATATGGAAGTTATCATTTGGCTAACCTTTTGGTTAACTAGTTATGAACCAACCATTGTACACGTTTGGGTACGGTTACACAAACCCAAAATCATCACGTACATGTGTGTATGGCAAGCTAAGTTTTCGATCTAACGGTTGAGGAATATTAACTTGTATCTAATCAGGTTTTATCTAACGGTGAATATTGAATGCTTTTTTACTAAGCTAACATTGATTGCAAACCATGATTTGAAGACTATATAAGGGGAACTCTAGCTATTGGAAAAACTAATCCCCACACACTTTTCTTGTATGATACTAGTTTTCTCTAAGCTAGAGTCGATCTCCATTAACCCTTGAGTTTTCTCTCTAAACTCGGGTTAACGACTTAAAGACTTCATTGGGATTGTGAAGCCAGACCGATACTACTTTTATCGTAGTTGTGTGATATGATCTTTCTCTTACTATCATACGAGTATAATTGTAATAATTGGCTTGAGATTCTATCTCCGATAGGAAAGATAAAAGTAGTCACAAACATTTTCGTCTCATTGTTTGTGATTCCTTAATAATCTTCTTCGTTGCGTCGATTAAGTTTATTGTAAGGTGATTGATGAAACTAAGATGTTCTTCGGGAATATAAGTCTGGTTTTATCGATTGGTTCCTATTCACCTTGATTTATCAAAAGACGGAACAAAACGCATAGGTTTATTCGTGGGAGACGAATTTATCTATTACCTGTAGACTTTTCTGTGTGAGACAAATTTATTTATTAAAGTCTTCGACTTTGGGTCGTAGCAACTCTTGGTTGTGGGTGAGATCAGCTAAGGGAATCAAGTGCACAGTATCCTGCTGGGATCAGAGGCGTAGGAGCATAACTGTACCTTGGATCAGTGTGAGAGTGGTTGGGGTTCAACTATAGTCCATACTGAAGTTAATTGGTAGTAGGCTAGTGTCTGTAGCGGCTTAATATAGTATATGTTTAATCTGGACTAGGTCCCAGGGTTTCTGCATTTGCGGTTTCCTCGTTAACAAAATTCTGGTATCTGTGTTATTTCTTTTCCGCATTATATTTTTATATAATTGAAATAATACAGGTTGTACATTGTTCAATCAATTAGAATATCCGACCATTTTGGTTGTTGATTTAAATTGATTGACAGTTGGATATTGGTCTTTGGTACCATCCAAGTTATCTCTCTTTGATTAGACTCACAAATCATATTTGCTTGAGCAAATCAAATTGATAGATTGAGATAATAACTCCTTGATATATTTTCTATTAATTGCGTCTTGTTGATTCTCTAGAAAACAACTCGGAGTTGTCCATACATATTTCTAATCAAATTGTTGGGTGGTGTTATTAGACCCACGCTTTTTCAATTGGTATCAGAGCAGGCAAACACGGTAAAGACTTTACAAGTATGTATTTGTAGCGATTTGACTCTATGGACAGAGGTGTTATCTCAATAAATGTACCACCATTCTTCGATGGCTCTAATTACATATGGTGGAAAATTGCTATGCGAGATTTTCTTCAAGCACGTGATTTTCAATCATGGGTATATGTTTTTAATGGCTATGATCCTCCCATTGCTGCAGAAGGAGAAAATATTCCAAAGAATATTGCTGAATATACTCCTGCAGAGGTTCTTGCTTCGAAGCAAAATTCCGACGGTTTGAATGCGATCATACATGCAATTACCCCAAATCTTCAGCACCATGTGTCTAATTTCACTAAGTCGCAAGAAGCTTGGGATATCTTAGCAACCGTATTCGAATGAAACTCCAGTGAAAAGGATGCAAGGCTTCAGAACCTTAATTCCGATTGGGAGAATCTTCGTATGGAAGATGGAGAAACATTTGATGAGTTTAATCAAAAAGTGTCTGAAATTGTTAATACATCTTTTGCATTGGGTAAAACTATTCCTAAAAAGGACATTGTGATAAAAATTCTCAGATCACTGCCATCTAGATACGATGCTAAGAAGTATGCCATAATTGAGGGAAATAACCTAGATACTCTCCTCATAAAAACGCTGGTTGGTAAGCTTAAGATCTTTGATCACGAACATTCATCCAAGGCTAAGGATGTTGCGTTCAAAGTACTAAAAGACACTAAATTACTTGATAAAAGTAAAAAAAGTGTATATCTATGAAGATGATCACTCTGAGATAGATTCATCAGATGAAAATCTTGACAAATCAGTCTCGATGATCACAAGACAGTTTAGGGATCTTCTTATGAAGATAAGTAAACGGTTCTCCAGAGATAAGCCTAAGGCATCAGTCAAACCTCATAATCGTGTTCCTCCTAAAAACAGGGATATTGATGAAACTGATGATGAAGATATGCCTCAGTGCTTTAAGTGTAAAGGATTTGGTCATTTTGCAAACGAGTGTCCAAATCGGAGAAAATACACTGGGAACAAAGGTCTTGCTGCAACTCTTGATGAAATGTCTGACGACTATGATTCAGATAAAGATGAGAAATCAAGTGTTGCACTTATTGGTGAAAATATTGATTTTGATAACTGTAGTAATACACATATCAATTTTGATATTCTTTCATAAGATAATCCAACCGCTCTGGAAGAAGAAGTTGACCATTTTCTTGGAAACACTGTTTATAATATCTCAGGATCCACTATGTGCCTAACCGCCTGCACAGTTCTGAAGCCTGATTATTATCCAAGTGTGACGTGTTCATATTGTTCATTAAGAGGTCATGAACTCTCAAAGTGTTATAATTTCAAACACAAGCAAAGGCACGTCAACAAACTTCAACGTTGAGCAAATCATCTAGCAAGAAAGCTCATACTTTCTCAGAAGACCGCAGAGGTATGTAAGATTTTATCTTCGTCTAAGAAGTTAGTTTCCAAGGAAAAATCAAGACCATTTGAAATGAAAATATGGTCAAATTGTTTTGATAGACAGAGGTCTATGGATTCCTCTCAAGAGGAAATTGGTGGACAAATTGTTGTTCACCACTGCACAACTTAATTGTGTTGTTTCTAAAATCTTGTCTCATGTGCCTGATCAAAAGAGATAATGATTTTGAACCTCTTAGGCTTTAGGAAAAGCTTTGTTTCTTCTTTTCTTAGTTTTGTCCTTTTTGTGTGTCTATCAAACAAAAGAAAAAGGGTATTATCGACAACTTTACTTTTGATAGAGTTAAGAGTTGTACGTTTATGAACCTATATTAGGTTCCAAACCCTACATTCCGTTTCCCTCCCAAAAACCTCTTTTTATCTCAAGACTACTTGTTGAGCTTGTTGTGAATTCCTCTCACAAACCCATACGTTCATGGACGCTCCAAGGATGATGTCTTCTGATGGAAAACAAGGTATTGTGATTGTTAAGCCATCAATCATGAGGGAAAATGAAAAATCTCCATTGCCTCCAACCTTGAAAATAAAAATAAGGAATATGAGGAAGCCAAGGGATGCACCTTCAAATTCTCAGAAGTTTTCTGATGTTGTTGAAGTGTTAAAAGAGCTGCGAAAGGAGATTCAACAAATAAAGGCTTTTGTGTGTAAGACTCATGAGATTCAGAAGGCCCTGGTTTGGAAACAACATCCAAGAAGTTTTATCGATATAAACTCTTTTCTTAATGAACCTTATGTTCCCATGGTTGTTGACAACAAGGAGTTCGGGGACGATAATGAATTCTTCAAAGGTATTAATGTCTAGTAAATCTTCTATTCTGTTTTATTTAGAAGAATAACTAGTATTTTGGAATAGCCATGATTGTGATTATACATAGATATATCCAATGATTTCATCTTCTTGTTTTTAGATTTATTGGTTTTAATTCTAAACTTATTTGGAAGATGATGGTTGCAGTATTAATCTTTATGGTTTTATATATTGCAATATTTTGATGGGATATGTGTGTTTACGTCCGTGAACTTGATTGTCCCATATTTTGTCAAAATTAAAGTCGTTCATGTACTGGTATGCAAATATTGATCAAGGAATGAATGGAGTTTTGGCAAAACACAAAAGTTAAGCTTATATTGTCAATTATTGATGTAAGATAGGTTAAAATCTTTTGTGATTCAAGGATAAAATCTATTATGTTACTTTGTGATGGAAAAATAGAATAGGTTCTTGTTTTTGTTATCCACGGTATAGAGCTTAATTGTTCCATATTACTATGTATTACCGTGAAGGTTCCATCTTGTATCTTATGTTGATCACGATACGACTAAGTCGATTTCTTATTGGCATGGTTGGTTGTTCCATAAAGATGCAATATGTTGAGCATTAAGAACTAAATTAATCAACTTGTGTGGTTATTTAGTTTTTATTCCATGAGTTCTATCATGTTGAGTACATGTACGGTTAAGGTTGTCATTTCTATGATAATCGTAGTCTGGGTTCCATAATCTCTTATATTTAGCCTAATTGAACTAAATCAATCATCTTGTGTGATTATTTAGTTAGCACTCCATAGATTTTTCTCATGTCGAGTATGACAATTGAATTTATTACTTTGTTATTAGTTTAATTGTGTAATCCGGTTAGAGTATTTATGGGTTCTCTTGTGAATAATCTAATCGATGAATTAAGTTTCCATGAGTTTACTTGTGTTGAGCATATTTAGTCAAATTAATCTTGGTTCGCTTTGGTTATTATGATTGAATATTTTGGATTCCAAATTCATACTTGTATGAAATTTGTTGAGTCTAAAGAAATCCTTCTTTTCTCTTGAAATTAAGGTCGCTCTTGTTGTTCCCTTGGGAATGACATCTTATGGGGAGAGTTCTTTTGAACTTGCACTTAATTGCTAAATCTTTGTGGGGAGTGCGGCTGTGGAATTTGTAGGGGTTATCTTGTATCTTTATGAACTCCTTGATGAATGCATTTAGCCTCGGCTTTATGATTGCATCTAAACAAGATGATAGAACATTTAACTTTGGTCATGAAATGTTTCGTACGGAAATTTCATTAGGATCCCGTTTTTGTACCTTTGCCAATTTTATTGACAAAAAGGGGGAGAATTAATTGTAGGTCACACTACAAATACATATGGTTTTCGGATCATTATGTAAGGGGGAGTGGTTTCCACGTGAGATGGAGTATTGACTAAGGGGGAGTGAAGTATCACCATAGTATTGTTGTTGAAGTTGTGATGCAATTGGACTTTGACGCTGTGTAATAATACTATGACACTGTATAATAATGATCGAGAACCGATGCTTTTGTCATTGTTATAGCTACAGATTTTTAATAACGATGATACTAAACTTACAACCTTTGGGATCATTGGACTACTTGGAAGTGACGAAGATTTCGAGTATTGTTGAAGATTAGGCATGTGGAATAGGAGCTACAAAGTTTATTTATATATTTTTTGTATTCCATATGTATTAATAGTTTTTCCACTAAAATTGACAAAGGGGGAGATTGTTAGAGCATTGCTAGGTCAAACTCGCATACGTTGCTACCTCAAGCATGTTTTTCAATCTTAGAGATCAAAACTATAAAGTCTTGATTTCTAGTCTACTATAGTTAAGGTCTCGGACTAGGATAGAAAGTGTATTTGAGCACAAGACTCCATGGTAATCATCATATAAGACGAAGGACTACTCAAGGAACCAGTGGATCTTCATCAACTAAAAGGTATGTGGAGACTTGAATTTATCTATCACTCAAAAGTCTATCTACTCTATCTCATATCTTTGAGACAAAAGTCGTTCTACTATATAGACTAAGAATATGCACATGTGACATTTCGAGATGAGTATATATCGCTTATCTATTTCTCGAAATGGGTATTGGTAAAGCTTTCGCTTTAGCCAATTTCATCTTTGCCTAGTGACGAAAGTCATGTTAAGTTTCAATCTTCTTGGAAAATGTTCTGATGAAAAATAGTTTGTGAATAACAACTATATAACGCCCTCTGAGCATGTTTCAATGATTGAAATGAGAGTTTAGACTATATAACCATTGGGGGATATAAACATTGTTGTGGAAACACATATATGTATAAGTCCTTAGCACTTGAAGCGAAGTTTGCGAACTTTGTTGATCAAGTGGAACCGGAACGTGAGCAGCAACTCAGTCCGCGAACTGGCGTAGTTCTCGAACCCGAGAATTTCTTCTGGAGTTGTTGCTCATGTGCAGTTCGTTAACTGACGGAAGCTCTCGAACCCGAGAATTTCTGCTGGAGTTTATAACTTCAACTGGTTAGCCTGAGTCCGCGAACTCAAGAGGTTATGTCTGAAAACGTTGTTCGTGAACTTATTCTATATTACTAAGGGATGCTTTTGAAAACCGTGGCTTTATAGTTCATGATTAATGATTCGGGTGAATCACATCGTTTTTGATTCAATTGTATCTCTTGTATTATTTGAGATCTCATAGCAATTGAACAACTCTCTAACTAGTTCATTTGAGTCATTTGGACTAGTTATGGTGGAAAAAAACATGGTTGATATGGAAGTTATCATTTGGCTAACCTTTTGGTTTACTAGTTATGAACCAACCATTGTACACGTTTGGGTACGGATACACAACCCCAAAATCTTCAAGTACATGTGTGTATGGAAATCTAAGTTTTCGATCTAACGGTTGAGGAATATTAGCTTGTACTAATCAGGTTTTTATCTAACGGTGAATATTGAATGCTTTGTTACTAAGCTAACATTGATTGCAAACCCTGATTTGAAAGACTATATAAGGGGAACTCTAGCTATTGGAAAAACTAATCCCCACACACTTTTCTTGTGTGATGCTAGTTTTCTCTAAGGTAGAGTCGATCTCCATTAACCCTTGAGTTTTCTCTCTAAACTCGGGTTAACGACTTAAAGACTTCATTGGGATTGTGAAGCCAGACCGATACTACTTTTATCCTAGTTGTGTGATATGATCTTTCTCTTTCTATCGTACGAGTACAATTATAATAATTGGCTTGAGATTCTATCTCCGATAGGCAAGATAAAAGTAGTCACAAACATCTTCGTCTCATTGTTTGTGATTTCTCAATAATCTTATTCGCTGCGTCGATTAAGTTTATTGTGAGGTTATTAATGAAACTGAGCTGTTCTTCGGGAATATAAGTCTGGTTTTATCGATTGGTTCATGTTCACCTTGATTTATCAAAAGACGGAACAAAACTCATAGGTTTATTCGTGGGAGACGAATTTATCTATTACATGTAGACTTTTTTGTGTGAGACAGATTTTTTTATTAAAGTCTTCGACTTTGGGTCGTGGGAGCATAATTGTACCTTGGATCAGTGTGAGATTGGTTGGGGTTCAACTACAGTCCATAACGAAGTTAATTGGTAGTATGCTAGTGTCTGTAGAGGCTTAATATAGTGTATGTTTAATCTTGACTAGGTCCCGGGGTTTTTCTGCATTTGCGGTTTCCTCGTTAACAAAATTCTGGTTTCTGTGTTATTGGTCTTTGGTACCATCCAAGTTATCTCTCTTTGATTAGACTCGCAAATCATATTTGCTTGAGCAAATCAAATTGAGAGATTGAGATAATAACTCCTTGAGATATTTTCTATTGATTGAGTCTTGTTGATTCTCTAGAAAACAACTCGGAGTTGTCCATACAGATTACTAATCGAATTATTGGGTGGTGTTGTTAGACCCCCGCTTTTTCAACATTGACCTAAACGGAGCCATCAGGGACAATATCTACTGGGACATGTATGTAGATAAATATTAATACCCTATAATGAAAAGCAAAAAATATTTTCAAGCTGACACATATAACAACAAAAATAAATCTAGGAAAACAAATCTAGTGCAATGCAAACATGATAGTGTAACTGTTGTTGCAGAATAACCTACAACTACACCCTCAATAGAATTAGTAAAAACTCAAGAAGTTCTTGATGATGAATAACAATTTTCTTATTAATGTTCTTAATTGATCACAAAGAAGTATCTAAATGGAATTAGAATAGTTACAACTTTCTCTATTCTCTTTCCTAAAATATTTTCTAACACTCACCAAAAGAACCTCTCGAATTTTACATTTGAACTCCTATTTATAGTAAAACTTTATACAGCTGTACATGAGTTACGAAGTATCGCAACTCATACTCGCAAAATTACTCCATCCTCGCAAAACTTCATATTTCTCCGCGCTTCTTCTATCATCGTAACATTTTATAATTCTTTTCTCCTTTATTTATTACGATGCTCGTGAACTATTATCTTGCGATATTCAGTACTTACATCTTGCCTCTTCTCATGTCAATTATTTGAAGAAGAAATGTCATGAGAATCCCTATTCTCGTAAATTTAGTGTAGTTATTACCACCCTTCAAATTCGCAACACGTCTTTTTACTTTTCCCTTATCTTTCTGACACGTTTGTTCGTAACCGTTCTTTTCAACCGTTCACGCTTACTCATATTAATTAATTTTTATCTTCATCAAACTCTCTTATAAATATTATCCTTTGTTTTTGTTTTTTATTCCCTTATTCATATTCTTCACCGCTTCTGCCTCTGCAACCTCTTCTATTTTTTCTATTTTCCCTATTATATTCAATGGCACCAAAGAAGAAAACTATTGAACAAATTAATGCGGAACTTGCTGATAGAGACCTTATTCTTTCTGAGATTGAAGGTTATGATAATAAGTCTTCTCTCTCAGAAGCTCTTTACCAACTATGTTTGGGATGATCAGAAATTTTTAATCTCACGAGGTCAAATCCTCGCAGGTCTTCCTCTTCCTCTTTATGATGTTAACTTTCCTTTATTCTACGAAATTATTTCCCACCCCAATTTTTCTTGTGCCATTTATCAATTGACTGGTGATTGCATTCGCCTCTTAGTTGAATTCACAAATCGTGCCGCTTTTGGGAAATCTTTATATTCAACTGATCTTAGGAAACCTGGATTTGATAATATAGAAATTGTTGTTGCGAATTATACAGTTGAGGGTTTCTTCAAAAATTACACACTAATTCCTGCGAGGAAAGAAGATAATCGTTGGGGTGTTCGCCTTCATCGTAAAGCTAATATCGCAGCAGATGATCTTCTCATGCACGATATTGATTATGCTTCAGGAAATAATAAGACACCTCGTCGTTCTAATGATGAAGATTGGTATAAGTACCCCTTAATGTTATCAGGTTCTTATATTACTGGGATAGTAGAACTTCCTGCGAATCTTCGTAACCGCTATTATCAACCTTGGGTTTTTAGAAATGTATGTATTTCCACTTCCTTATCTTTTTGTTACCCTTTAATTTCAAATGAGGTAATAAACACTCTTGTATTTTTCTAAACAATATATTGTTGCCTCTGTTTCTTATCCTTATTTGAATTTACAGGTTCCACTTCTTCTTGAGATTGCTGCGAGTGAAAATAAAAGTTCTACTTCTTCTAAAAGGCTTACTGCAAGGCAACAAACTCTTCGTTCTGCGAAGGTCTCTCAAGCTTATGATAGTCAAGATGATGCTCTTCGCAAAGGAAAAAGAAAACTTCAAGATGTTGTTTACGAGAGAAGGAAAAAGAAGATACTCTCAACCAAATCCCATTCCAATGTAATTTCTTCTAATAAGGACATTGAGGAAGATCTTGGTGATGAAGATGATAAATTTCCTGAGAAGGACTTTAGTTCTAATTCTGATACCCTTTCTGACAAAGGAGATGATGATGATGTTGATGAAGGTGGGAATGAAAATTATAGTATCCCAGAAACTTTTGCCTCAGCAATGGTTAGCATCTCTAAGGCTTTCCTCCATTCTTCTCGTGGATTAGGAAATTCTCCTACATCGAATGCTCGCAAACTTATTGCGAAGGCTTGTAAAGTTCCTATTGTTATTGATAATAACTCCCTCAAAGGAATTTCAAGATTCGTCTCTCCTGCTTCATTATATGCTTTAGGCAGCATGGTAAGTTTCTTCTCTATTCCTTGTTTATTTCCTTATTTTATTGATTTCTAACCCCTTTTTTCTTGTTTAGGTTGGAAGAGTTAGTTGTTCAGCTGCTTTTGATTGGGAAAGACGTCATTCTCTTGCAGAGAAGAAAACTTTGAATCGTTGTGCGAAGTTAGAGGTTGAAAATTCAAATCTCCGTCAGAAAGTAGAAGATTTAAATATTGATAATGCAGAATTAATATCCCGTCACGAACATAATTCACAATCTGCGAGCATCGCAATTGATAATTCTTCTCTTCTTGAGGAGAATAATCAATTAAAGCTTGAAAATACTTCTCTTCGTAAGGATAAGAAGCTACTAGAAGGTAAATTCTTTGTGATGGTAATTATTTTGGTTACTTTTCCTTCGTAATTTTCTAACCAATTCCTTAATTTCTTTTCTTGCTGCAGAAAATCTTGCGAAGATAAATAATGATCTGGAAACTCTCCTTGCTAATCGTAATAAGAAAATTTCTCGACTTGAGATCTCAGCTTCTAATTTCCTCAAAGATAACCATAGTTTATATGTCAAGCGTTTTCGAGCTAAGATGACTCGCAAGATTTGCGAAGATAATGAAATTCCTCTCAAGAAGTACCATACGCTCCTTTCAAGAAATTCCTCAAGA
Organism: Papaver bracteatum; assembly: GCA_023529315.1. Lineage (NCBI taxonomy): Eukaryota > Viridiplantae > Streptophyta > Magnoliopsida > Ranunculales > Papaveraceae > Papaver > Papaver bracteatum. The sequence continues at coordinate 184,289 of JAJJWX010004466.1, read as the reverse complement.
TACTCCATATCTGGAAATTTCTGAAAGTGAAGTTGAAGATGATAGTGAAGTTGAAGAAGAAGATCATTTTGATGGGAACAGATCGCCTGAAAAATAACTTCATTCTTTTTTTTTCTTTTGTATATCTGTTCTGTAACTTTTCCATACAACACTTTCTTCTTGATTATGCTTTTAATCAATCCAACAATTTATTTTTCAAAGATTAATTTGAATTAATCTTTCTTTGATGTTTATTTCCCTTATTCGCATAACTTGATCGTATGGAGAGAAATAATATATCTTAAAGACTTAGCTTAGTATTCCTTTTCCCCTTATTATTTCTCTTCAAATGATCAACTATCGCTGGAAGTATTAGAATATCCTTCTGAATTTATCTTACGAATTTTCTTCTTATTGTGATTATGAATAAAAAATCCTCCCTTCGAAGTATAAGAAATATAAGCCTTTTGCTTTTTACAGAATGTTGCGAAGTAAATAATAAATCTCCCCTTGAAGTATAGAAAGTATGAAGTATACAAAATATGAAATACCCTTAAGAAGTATAAGAAGTATTAGCAACATTCAATTTATGAAGAATTTCTCAATATATGAAGAAGTATAAAAATTATTACTCATTGTATGAAGAAGTATAATAAGTACTTAACCTTCGCAAAATTAAATATCCGTTGAAGAAGTATAATAAATATGAGATATTCTTGAAGAATTATAAGAAGTATTCAACTTTTTGGGGAAGTATTCAATATATGGAGAAGTATGTAATTCTCGTAAATTTTTACGAATATGAACTTATCTGTATTTGATTGTTATCAAAATCGCATCTTTTGTTAAGTCTTCATTAAAATTCTTCAATGATGTTGTCTTTTTTGATAGGACTTCTTGTAAAAATTCTTCAATGATATTGACAGAGTTGTCTTCTCTTCAAAATTTCTTGATGTATATTCTTGTAAAATTTCTTCAATGATATTGACGAAGTTGTCTTCTTTTCAAATCTTCATAATGTATGTTCTTGTATAATTTATTCAATGATGTTGATGCAATAAATTTCATTAATTTTTGTGGTCTTATCATGCCTTCCTAAGTAAAGGTCTTATTTTGCCACCTCTTTTGTATTAATTATTTGCGATAATATGACAAGTCTGAACATTCTTGCGAACATACAACCTCGTGACATTATCGTCTTGCGATGAAATCGCAGGACGTTCTTACACTTTCATGCAAAAACCCATTGATCTCATCTTAACTTCTTTGTATAGTATTTTAGCCTCTTCAGAAATTGTTGCGACAATATGACAGGCCTAAATATTCTTGCGAACATAAAGCCCCATGACATTGCCGTCTTGCGATGAAATCGCAGGACGTCTCTACACTTTCATGTAGCGACCCATTGATCTCATCTTAACTTTATTATGTTCTCATGAGTTCTTTATTCTTTTCTTTCTTTCTTTTTTTTTTTTTTTTTTTTTTTTTTAGAAGGCTCGCAGAACTTCATTTGTTGCACAAATATGACAAGCCTTTATGTTTTCGCAAACAAGAAGCCTCGTGACATTTGCGTCTTATAGCACTTATCAGCTCCCTAATGGAGGGTGCTGCCCTTTATCTTCCCCCTGATTGCCCCTTCAAGGAAGCGTACATCGACCATAAAAGGTTAGCTCTTCCCATCCGGTTCTTCCAACAACCAGCTTTTGATCACAACCTCTTATCCTTTTTGCCTATAGGTCTTATAGTTACGAGGTTGCACCCTATGGGGTATCTTTGGGCCAAGTGCATCATTTACCAAGACTTGTCAAAAATGGCAGATGTGGTTCAACCTCACCCGGCACTCTTGACTCAACCGTGTACCTCGGCGCCTTGATCGTTTTCTGCACTTCTTGGGAAAGACAGTATGCCTTAGTCGCCCAAATTAAATCTTCTTACACCGCATTTTATATTGCGTAATGTCGTTAGATTAGGTGAGAATCCAAGGTGTCTAACCCGGATAGGTACCCCATTATTGGGTTGTACCCAAAAAATTTTACCATGTACTAAGGGCCCTTGGTGGTGTTCCGGTTACCCTTAGCCACGTTATAGGTACCCCCTTAAATGACGTACTTTAGGACTTTGCCTCTTACGAATTATAGCTTCGCGAACTAGGGTGTACGCCACAAAGGTTTGCCTGTATAAAATTTTCTGCGGCTCTCTTTCTTTTTTGGAGGCTGATCACAGATTGCGGTCTTTTATTCGCAAATTAATTAAATTTTAATCGGAATATAAATTCTGAAAATTTGTAACTTTTTCCCAATTTCCTGCGAGCAAAAAATATTCGTAAAATTTTATCACGAAATAAAAAATTTGTTTTGCCACATACCTCATTTTCACGAGCAAACATACTGATAACCTTCTTTTTTCCTCGCAAATCACAATCCCTTATTATCATCGTAAATTTCTTGTATGATTATCATCGTAACTTTATTCTCTTTTTCCTTAATCCTCTGCCATTAAATTTTCACTTCTTTTCACAACCTTTGCTCTTTTTCTCCAATTTTCCTTCTCAGCAGTTTTTCCTTCGCAAACTTCTACTTCTGTATCGTAACATTTCTTTCCCTCAGCCCAATCACCCTTGATAATTCCAATACCCTTCATATGAGGGAACTTTATGCACTGATGTAGGGTGGAAACTACGCCTAGAATTCCGTGAAGCCATGGCCTTCCTATCAAAGCATTATATGGTGATTCAACATCAACGACACAAAACAGAATTTCAGTTCGCATTCCACTTAATGGAATTCACATGCTCACTTCTCCTTTGGGCTTGTTGGCAGTTCCATTAAAACCATAAATTTTGTAAGTAGAAGGTATTAAATCTGCATCTTTTCCCCCCATAGTTTTGTAAGCAGAATAGAAGAGGATATTGACAAAACTTCCCGTATCAATCAAAATCCTATTAAGACCAATTGACTCTTCCTCCATATCATCTTCGTTCTCCTCCATATTCATGTAGATTGCCAATCTTACCACCAATGGATTATCATGTACTTCACAACCTTCTGGAATTTCAGTGGCTTCAAAAGAAATTTCACGTTTCTGCCAATCTTCAAGTCGTGAAATCTTTGCGATGTTCATTACTTCCTTTCCTTCACCATCCCTCGCATATACCCTACTTAACACATTATCATGAAAATCCTCTATGGTTTTATATGAATGAACAATGGAATTACAGAAAACATTCCTTGCTTTTGACCCCACTTCTATATGTAGGATTTCTTCTCCCTTTTCTTTTGTCGTGTTCTCCTGCGAGTTATGGTCGGAGCCTGTGGTAATTGTTGCGATCAGTGTTCCGCTTAAGTAAAAATTGATTTAGTTTTCCTTGATCAATCATTCGCAAGATTATCCTCTTGATATTATGGCAATTATTTGTAGAATGTCCATGAAAATGATGATATGAACAAAATTCATGACTTCTTGGACCCATTGGTGGTTCCTTTCCCATATTCCATGGAGTTGGTACATTCTCTACCAGGATAATTGCTTGCCATATCTTTTCTACACTTGTATTCAAAGGTGGCAATTTTATCTCTTCCCTTACCATTCTTTGACCTCCTTGACCGTTGTTATAATTTTGTCTTTGATTTCCTTGTCCAAAATAATTTTGCCTTTGTCCACCATAATTTTCTTGTTGTTGATCTAATCTTGGAATTTGGTTATTTCCTATCCGATTATATAAATTCTTCTCTCTATCATATTCTTCTTGATCTCTACTGCCCATTGCTACCATCTTTGGCTGGCTATCATTGATTTTCTTCTCTTCTGAAATTTGCGAAGAAGTTTGTGAGGATGTTTGCGAAGTACCTGCTATTACATTGATTATTTTGGGAAGTAAATTTGCTCCTCCCTCTTGATTGCTAGTGTTTGTTACTGGATATGACTCCATATTGTTTTGCTTTTCTTCTAGTGTAATGTATTCTTCTTGCAATTCTCGTAATTCTGTCATCATTATGGAATTCTTTCTTCTGAAGATTTGAATATATAATTGTTCAGTTGCGAACATCGCATTTATGAAGGACAGAATCAAGTATCTCTCATCTACACGCCCTGCCATATCACTGCACATAGTCTTCCATCGTCTTACCAAATGCTTCAAACTTTCACCCACTCTTTGTTTTAGACCAAATACATCTTCAATACCAAGCCGTGAAGAGTGATTTGTGATATATGCTCCAAGGAAAACTGCTTGCAAATGATTGAATGACGTAATAGTGTTCTTAGGGAGTCCTTCGAACCACTTTAGAGCTTCCCGTTAAACTTGATGCGAAGTACTTGCATAACACAAAGATCATGATTCTCCCATTGTAACATGCATCTTATGTATGCTTTAATGTGCTGAATAGCACATGAAGTCCCATCAAAAATACTGGTAAGTGTGGGCAAATTACATTTTGGTGGAATTCCTCCCAACTGTACTTCTCTAGCAAATGGAGTCCTCGCAGCTTCTTCTATTGCTTCATCTAATTGCCTCCTATCTCCTCCTCTCCTATTGTTTATCATCCCTCTCATTTATGCTAATTCTCGAAAGATTCGTGCATTTGTCTCAGAATTCTCATCCATTGGTCTTTTTAATGCAGCTTCTCTTCTTATACGTTCTTGCGCTTCCTCCCTTGCGATCCTTCACATTCTATCATATTCTTCATTAATGTTTTCATTTGCATAATTATGCAAATATCTTCTTTCTAAATTATCATAATTGTTCAGTTGTAAAGCATCTTGGAATTCTTGTTCTTCCCTTTCTATTCTTCTCATTCTTCTCATGCGAATATCAGGAATTTCTTCTTCTTCATTTCTCCTTCTTCTGTGACTTATTTCTTCTTGATTTACTTGTACTCTGATTCGAGAATTTGGTTCATTCCTTTCCACTTCTGTTTGTTGATTTACAATTCTTCTCTTAATTCTTTCATACTCAACATTTTGTTTGTTACGAACTTCTTCATGTCTTCTTACTCCATTCTCGTGATTGTTTTGATGTATTGCTTGTTGTCTCTCAGTTTCTTCCATAAGTTGCTGTTCTTCCTCTCGATTTTGATTGTTTTCTTTATGATTTGTTCTTGTTCGTAAATTCTCCATATTTTGTTCGTGGTTTGGTATTAAAATGAAACGATTTTCTTGATTTCTATCACCTTGATTCTGCGCTTGTTCTTGCATATCATTTTCATTATTGATTATCGGTGAATTTTGTCCTTCTCTTTATATTCTAACATTTGATCTTGCAACACTTTGATATTTTCTCCTTTGTAACATCTCATTTTCCATCCTCAATTCTTGATTTTGTCTTGTTAATTTGGCACGTTCTTCAGCTTCGATCATTCGTTCTTTTTGGATTCCTTGTCTCAATGTTTCTAGCATCTCCCTTTCTCTTTCAAGAATTGTTCCTCCCATCAACCTCCCATTTTCTCTGATTTGTGGTTCTCTATCTTCTTCTTCTGGTGTATTAGTTCTCCAAGTGTATATACTCACTTGATCATGATCTTCTACTTGTTGAGCTTGATTTCTTCGATTACTCCTTCTTCTACTAGGTTCCCCTGTTATATTTGCTTCTCCTCCTGCTAATCTTACACTTCTTCTTACTTCAGTTAATGGTTCTGATGTGTTTCTTCTTCTTGTCATTTTTCTGGTACAGGAATTCTTTCTCCCTGTTTCTAGCGCCAATTATGTAGTTGCAGAATAACCTACAACTACACCCTCAATAGAATTAGTAAAAACTCAAGAAGTTCTTGATGATGAATAACAATTTTCTTATTAATGTTCTTAATTGATCACAAAGAAGTATCTAAATGGAATTAGAATAGTTACAACTTTCTCTATTCTCTTTCCTAAAATATTTTCTAACACTCGCCAAAAGAACCTCTCGAATTTTACATTTGAACTCCTATTTATAGTAAAACTTTATACAGATGTACATGAGTTACGAAGTATCGCAACTCATACTCGCAAAATTACTCCATCCTCGCAAAACTTCATATTTCTCCGCGCTTCTTCTATCATCGTAACATTTTATAATTCTTTTCTCCTTTATTTATTACGATTCTCGTGAACTATTATCTTGCGATATTCAGTACTTACAGTAACAAAAGTATTTACCCGTCACCAATCCAAATCACAGTCCCCAAACTCTCGGAGTCCAAATCAAAAGAAACTTTCTTTAAAAAAATTGCAAATTGAACAACCCTATTCATGTTTACAAAAACATAGTCAGTTGAACAAACCCCTAAAGGGAGTATTTAGATCTTGTAACATAGATTAGTGTATCCAATTGCAACCATAAATTCATATATAATAATATTAAAAAAAAAAAAAATTAAATAGAGATGATATCAAGATGAATTTTCCCAATTCTACTTTCCATCTCATAGTAACGTAGAAAAACAGTGGACTAGACACATTGAAATCCCTAAAGCACACACAATCCCAACCACCCACTACCCCATTACCACACACCAAAATCCACCATTGACAACCAGCATTTCCCACCCCTCTGTCATCCACCGCCAACCACTACCATCTCCAATATAATCATCTATTGTAGTTAACATGTAGTTGGAGGAATTCCTACAATACATCCCTCACAAGAATTCATGATAATCAACACATCTTTTAGATCAACAATTACACTTTTTATTAATTGGCTTATGAAATTTTACAAGAAGGAAAAGAAATCAAGAATACAACCATTGTTCTAGACTTTCTCTCTCCTAAAAACTTTCTCACCACTCTCAAAAGATCTCCCTGCCTTAAGCCTATTCAGCTCTTTATATAGGGTATTACATAGTGGATGTCAGCTAAGTTGACCTTTATTTTCGGATCTGGCTTGCGAGATTCTTGCAAGCATACAAATGTTCTTTTCGCGATATTCCTAAATCTCGCTAAATCTTCACATCTTTCTCGTGTTTATGCTGACGTTATCTGTTACGTCATTTTTGTAATCATTCTGCGATGTCTTCGCAATGTATTGTAGATGAAGGTTTCGCAACAATATTGTTGTTGCGAGATTCTGATCATATGTCTTGCCTCTCCTGATGTATTCTATGCGAAGGGGAGAATGTCATGAGAAATTGTAATTCAAAATGCCGCAACTTTTCATCTTTCCATATTCTTCTGTATTTTACGCAGAATGTTTTACACGTATCTCTCCTTCCATCCATTTCTTGACACGTCTTCTTCAACCGCTATTTCTCATCCGTTCACGTCTACTCTTTGCATTAAATGTGTTTATCTTTTCGAGAATTCTTCTCTCTATATATATTCTTCTTATTCTTCTCTTCCTTTCTTTTTTACTTTTCTTCTTATCTTTTCTGCAACTCTTCTTCACCATTCTTCTGTAAATTCCGCTCCTGCTGCTATAGATTTTCTTGTTTCTACATCTTTCGATCTTTAATTTCTTATTCATTCACATACTTAAAATTCCTCCAAGTGGTCATAAATATGAAACTTCCTTTGAAGAAACTCAGAAGATTCTCAAAGAGAAGGGTTTTACATTATCCACCATTCTCAATCAAGGAGCTAAATCTATTCTTTCCGCTAAACGGTTTTCTGACCATCATTGTGATGATAAAGAAATCATAGTTTTATTTGGTCAGATTCTCGCTGTCCTCCCTATCCCTCTTTATCATCCTAATCTTCCCTTATTTTATGAAATTCTTGCTCATGCGAACTTCTCGCGAGCCATCTACCAATTAAGTGGGGATTGCATTCGTTTAATTCTTGAATTCGCCAACCATGGTGCTGGTAGAGGATCTCTTTATCCAAAAGAAGTTAGGGACCCTGAACTTGAAAATTTAGAAATACTCGCCGAAAAATATACAGTAGAGAGCTTCTTTGAAGATTATGAATTAATACCCATGAAGAAAGATATCACTCGCTGGGGTGTTCGCTTGAAGAGAAAAGATAATATCGCTGACGATAAAGTGCTTATGCAAGATATCGACTGGCATTCTGGTAAAAATAATACTCCTCGCCAATCTAAATATGACAGATGGTGTATATTTCCGTTGATTCTGAAGGGGTCTTATATTTTTGGTTCAAATGTGCTTCCTGCGAATCTCGTTGCATATCAACCATGGGTATTCAACTAGCCAGAAAAAGAGACAGAGGTATGTTTTCAACTCTTGCTCAACTCATAATCTTTCATATATTGTTTCTCTCTTGTTTTGTAACTCTTGCGAAAATTTTAGATTAAAAAGTTGAGGCAAGCTACAACAAGACTAGGAAAGCTATCACTTTGTCAGTTCTACGCTCAATCACAGATGAAGTAAGAAATACTTTATTTCATTATTTTTAACAATATTGTTGCCTTTGTTTCTTATATTCATTCATTCATGTGCGAAGGTTGGTGTTGTAGTTGTTGAAAAAGTGGGAACTAAGGTTGCGAAGACCAAGGGACAAGGTAAAGGTGTTCTTCGCAAGGAGAAATCAGCCGCCTCATCTTAAAAGAAAAGATAAGTTCGTTCTCCCTCTCCTTCGAATTCTCATTCTGATGAAAGCTCCAAGGATAATGATGATGATGTTGATAATTCTTTCGCACGGGGAGATCTTCCATCTGAATCTTCAATGGAATAATTTTATAGCATCTTCTCTGACTCCATGCAAGGGATTGGAAATGATCATCTTACCAACAAATGCAAAGCTCTTGCGAATATCTGTGACGCCCCTTTATTGGATGGTGATACTTCTCTTCGCGGAGTCTCTAGATCAATTACTCCTAGCTTTCTGAATTCGCTTGGTATTCTGGTATGCCTTCATTTCTATGTTTATTCATGCCTTCATTTTTATGCTTTTTCATGATTATACTCTATCTTGACAATAGCAGACTGGAAAGCCTTCTTTCTCCATTGTCTCAGATCTGGAAAAAAGACGTGTGACTCTTGAAAAGAAGAATATCTAGCTTCGCAAAAGAAACGAAGAACTGGGGGCTTAAGCGGTTGTCCTTCGCGAAAATAAAAAATAATTAGAAGTTGATTCTTCCACTCAAAATAACAAAATATCTAGTCTTCAAGACGCCAATAATGAACTTTATGGTATGGGTCTTTTCTTCTTTCCTTTTATTTTGTTTTCTCATTATTCTTTCTCGTCTGGTTTATCATTTTCGCAGATGTTTATGATCTTTCTGATGAAGCCATTCTCCTTCACTCATTCCCCAATTCTATGGATAATGATACCCTTCTTGAACACCTTAATAATTCTTTGAATAGTTTTTCAAATGACAAGATTAAATCTCTTCCCATAAATGAACTCAGATCCAAACTTCGCCTCTTAGAAATTGACCATAGATCCATCTTGGGCTTAGCCAACAAATTTAAGTGTTTCTATCTTAATTATAAAGAATAAATCAATACTTTAAGAACCAAGATCAGTAATCTCATAGATGATAAAGATTTCATTGCTATCCAAGGTGCTCAAACTTTAGCGAAATTCCAAGAAACTCTTCTTGAGGTTCAAATTGAACGAGATGAATCTAACCGCAAAAATGATGTGCTTAGCGAAAGAGAAAATCAAATTCGCTCCCGTCTTCTTATAAATAATGATGATGAATTCTCTTGGGCTGCGAAAATTCTAGATGACGTCAGGAATAATCTAGGTGTAAATGTTAGTCTCCAAGCTAAGCACACTTCCTTGGTTAGGGATATGATTTCTGGCAGAGAAGGTTGTTAACTGCACTTCCTTATTTATCGTTTGTCTTTTATAAATTTTCACCAAGTTATTGATTCATTGTTATGTGTTCGCATGAACTGAGGAGAGATTTCGCAGAAGAATTGAAGAGCTGGAGGCTGAAAAGGAGCATCTCGCAAAGGATCTTTCTTCTCGCAATGATAAATATTCTAGACTGAAGAATCAATTAAAGATCATTGTTGCGAAATTTAAGAACGATGCTATTCTTTTTCGCAACCAAACCATTAAGATGGTTTGTGATGATAATAATATTCTTCATTCTACATATCCTTGTCTCTTAGAAGAAATTCCAAAGAACGTTCCTGATCTGGACATCTCTGATAGTGAAGATAGCGAGTATGAAGATGAAGGAGAAGAAGAATATGATGAAGATGAAGAAGAATCAAGTAAGAAATAATTCTGCTTCCTTCTTTAACTTTATTGTAACATCTGTATATTTTTTCTTTAATCCTCTATTCTTGTAATTTATCGTTGTGAATTCCCTTAATTTCCAATACAAGTTCTGTTTCTTTTGTTTCTTCCTGCATGTGTTAGAAAAACAATTCTTTTTTGCAATATGGTTAATCAATATATAATTATTAATCTTTCATTTTATGCGTAAATCTATCATATGAAAGCAAATAACACTTTCTCATTCTATGCATTCCCATACTTACCTCTCTTATTTGTGTCCAAGTGAGAGATTAAGCAAATTACTTTCTAATAGTAAGATTTTTGCGAAATATTTTGGTGCGTTTATGCCTCAATTTCGCTGTCATTTCTGCATAATCTCGCAATCATATATTGTAAGACTGCATTCTTTCTTGTTCTATGATGTGGTCTTCTTTTGCCTTCCTAAGTAAATGTCTTATTTTGCCACCTCTTGTCATTGAGACAAAATCGCAGGACGTCTTTGCACTATCATGCAAAAACCCCTTGATCTTGCCTTAACTTTTTTCTCTTGTCATTTTTGTTGCGACAATATGACTGGACTAAATATTCTTGCAAAAATAAAGCCCCATGACATTGCCTTCTTGCGACGAAATCGCAGGACATCTTTACACTTTCATGTATTGACCCATTGATCTCCCCTTATCTTTCTCTTTTGTATTATTGCCTCTTCAGGATTGTCGCACAAATATGACAAGCCTTGATACTCCCATGAGTAAAAATCCTCATGACATTTGCGTCTTAAGACACTTATCAGATCCCTAATGGAGGGTGCCGCCCTTATCTTCCCCCGCTGGTTGCCCCTTCAAGGAGACGTACCTCTACCATACAAGGTTGGCTCCTCCCATCCGGTCTTAACAACAACTAGTTGTTTTCGCAGCCTCTTATCTCTTTTGCCTATATGGCTTATGGTTACGAGACTGCACCCTAAGTGGGGTTTTCTTCGGGCCGAGTACAGCATAAGCCAAGACTTTCCAAGAATGGCCAGGTACGCTCCAGACTCCCCAACCACTCTTGGCTCAACCGTGTACCTCGACGCCTTGATCAGATTCTGCACTCCTTAGGAGAGACCTTCTCACCTTAGTCTCCCAACCTAAGTCATATGCTTAAGCTGAGAATCCAAGGTGCCTCTCCTGGATGGGATTTATTGACCCCAAATCTCCATGACTCAGACTCCAGGGGAGGTGTAACCTTTTCCCTCAACCATGCAACAGGTACCCCCTTCTATGACGCACTTTAGGTCTTATATTTTCCTCTTGCGAAATTTTGATTTCGCGAACTAGGGTGTACGCCATAGTAGGTTCACCCCTTTCTGATTGTTTTTTTTTTTTTTTTGCATTTCAGCTCTATTGTAATTTCTCAGTCTCATATTTGTCTTTCAATAAAATATATTTTTGAATTTTTTTTTGCAACAAATCATACATACATTTTTCTTTCTTCTCTCAAATTTACTTTCATTTCACATTTTAAGTTTCTTACTTTTACTGCTTTCTGCCTCTGAACCTTTGATATTTTCTGTTATTTTCTTACCTTCTGTGAAATCTTCGCCCCTTCTTATTTTCAGCATGCATTGGCTTCGCAACGTTTCTTCTTCTCTATGTTCTATTGCATCTACCATCAGTCTTTCACTTCTTTGTCTTTCTTTGACATTATGTTTCCAATTCTCCTTCTTTGCAGTTCGTTCTTCGCAGGATTCTACATCAATTTCATAACACTTATTTCCTTCAATCCAATCTCCTTTTATGATGAAAACTCCACTGGGATGAGGGAACTTGATGCACTGATGAAATGTTGATGCTACGCCTAGAATCCCATGTAACCAAGGTCGGCCAATCAAAGCGTTATATGGTGACTCCACATTGACAACACAAAACAGAATTTCAGAAGCCAATCCTTTCAGCGAAATTCGCATAGTGACTTCCCCTTTAGGCTTATTGGCAGTACCATTAAAACCATAGATTTTGTAAGTTGAAGGTACTAGATCCTCATCTTTTCCTCCCATAGTTTTATAAGCATGATAGAATAGGATATCCACGGAGATTACAGTATCAATTAAAACTCTATTGATTGCCCATGAATCCTCAGCTTCATCATCTTCATCAACACTAGGTTTTGGGTTAATCTTTAATCTTACCATTAATGGGTTATCATGCATTTCTCCACCCTCATGTACTTCTTCTGCGGTGAAGGAAATAATTTGCTTTTTCCATTCTTTTAGCGGCGAGATCTTCTCAATGTTCATTATTTCTCTTTCATCAGCATCTATTGCGAAGACTCTACTCAGAATGTTATCGTGAAGGTCTTCAATCGTTTTGTACGAATGTACAATAGAGTGACAAAACAGATTCTTTGCTTTCGTTCCAACTTCTATTACAAATATTTCTCCTCCCTTTGTTGTATTTACTCTGCGAGTTTCTGGCGGTGGTGGTAATGGTTGAGACTGAGGTTGCCCTATTAGAAAATGATTTAATTTTCCTTGATCTATCATTCCGAGGATGATTCTCTTTATATTTATGCAGTCATTTGTCGAATGTCCATGAAAATGATGGTAAGAACAAAATTCATGACTTCTGTGGTTTGGAGGTGGTTCATTCCCCATATTCCATAATGCTGGTATGTTTTCCATTAAGATTATAGCTTCCCATATTTTTTCCACACTAGCATTCAGAGGTGGCATTTTTATTTCTTCCCATATCATCTTATGACTTCCCTGTCCTCTATGATAGTTTTGTTTTTGACCCCCATAAGTTTCTTGTGGTTGATCAAGTATTTGAATCTTATTATTTCCACCACGTTTATAAAAGTTTATTTATCTTTCGAACTCTTCTTGATCACGACTCCCCATAGCCACCAATTTATGTTGACTATCAACTGTCATCTTTTCTTGTTGTTCTTGCGAAGTGCTCGCCATTGTATTTATCAGTTTAAGTAATAGGCTTGCGTTCGCTGCTTTTGAACTTGTGTTCGCAACTGGGTATGATTCCATCTCATTTTGTTTTTACTCAAGAGCAATATACTCCTCTTGAAACTCCCGCAACTCAGTCATTGTGATTGTATTCTTGATTCTAAAAATTTGAATATACATCAGATTGGTTGCGAACATTGCGTTAATGAATGATAGAATGAGGTATCTCTCATCCACACGGCCAACCATTTCACTACACATTGTCTTCCACCTCATGGTCAAATGCTTCAAACTTTCGCCAATTATTTGCTTTAACCCAAATACATCTTCAATACCAGGTCGCGAGGAATTGTTACTTATATACGCCCCTAATAAGGTAGTCTGCAAATGGTTGAAAGATGTTATAGTATTCTTTGGTAAACCTTCAAACCATTTTAAGGCCTCTCCCATTAAACTTGTTGCAAAATATTTGCACAACACAGTATCATGGTTTTCCCATTGTAGCATACATCTCACATAAGCTTTGATGCGTTTAATTGCACAAGTTGTTCCGTCAAAAATGCTAGTTAACGTGGGAAGATTGCACTTTGGGGGTATTCCTCCTAATTGTACTTCTTGTGTGAATGGAGTTTTCGCAACTTCTTCTATGGCTTCATCTAATTGTCTCATGCCTCATTCTCTTATGTTATTTAGCATTCCTCTCATCTCCGCCAATTCTCTTAAGATTTGTTCATTTAGTCAGGAGCTAATTCCATTGGTATTTTTAATTTCTGCTTCTCTTCTCCTACGTTCATGCCTGTTTTGTCTTGAGAAATTTTGATTTTCTTCTTCATCATTTCCTTCTTGTCTTTCCCTGCGATCTCTTCTTTCATCTCTCTTATGAATTCACACATGATTATACCTCTCATTTTCCCCTCTGCTATTTTGTTCATTTCTCATCAATTCTCTTTGTTTCCTTTCTGCTCTCCTTACTCTATCATACTCTTCATTGATATTACCATTATTGTGGTTTTGTTCACGCCTTCTTCTCGATTATCATGATTGTTCTAGCGTATTGCCTCTTGGAGCTCTTGTACCTCCACTTCTGCTCTCAGCCTTTTTCTTTCGCAAGCTAGACGTGCTTGTTCAGCATAATGTCTCTCGATTTCTTCTTCAATTACTTGTTGATTTCTTTGAATTTCTCTTCCATGTAATATTCTCCTTCCTTCTTCCTAATTTTCTTCGCTATCTGTATTATTTCGTTCCCGACGTTGCCTATTCCCATGATTCTTGTCGTTTTATCCATTATGGAGAATTTCACCTTGTGGAATGTAACGATCTTCAATCATTTCTCTTCTTTCATAACGTTCTTCATTTGGATTTTGTATTTTCTCTCGATTATCTTCTCCGACATTTTCCGCAGGCGAATTTCGTCTTATTTCTTATATTGCTGATCTTGAATTTGATCTTGTAGTACTTCTTGACCTCCTATTTTGTAGTCTCATGTTTTCCATTCTCAATTCATGATTTTGCCTTGTAAGATTTGCACGTTCTTCTGCTTCTAGTCTCCTTTCTTCGTGTATTATTTGCCTCAATGTCTCTAATGCTTCAATCTCTTCATTTCCATGAATTACTCCTCCAGCTGCTTTTTGGTCTCTCTCTACCCATCTATCGTTCCTTAATTACTGATCTTCTTCCGCTTCATCAGCCGAATCTAACTGCCAAGTGTGTATACTCACTCTGTCATAATCCATAATTCTATTTTGTACTAGTGTACGCTGAATTGGTTATTGAATTTTATTTTCTCTATCGTTTCTTTCGTTCATTCTCGAAGATTCCCAAATTTTATTTCTCCCTCTACTAGCAAGCCTCTTACTCCTTCTAATAGTTGTTGGTTGTTTTGAAGTATTTCTTCTTCTGGCCATCTTTTTAATCTTAATGAGTTGTTGAAAATTATATGAAATTCTTCACCAATTACCTCAGATTCTTTCAAATCACAATATTAGGTCCCTGTTTCTAGCGCCATTATGTAGTTGCAGGAATTCCTACAATACATCCCTCACAAGAATTCATGATAATCAACACATCTTTTAGATCAACAATTACACTTTCTATTAATTGACTTATGAAATTTTACAAGAAGGAAATGAAATCAAGAATACAACCACTGTTCTAGACTTTATCTCTCCTCAAAACTTTCTCACCACTCTCAAAAGATCTCCCTGCCTTAAGCCTATTCAGCTCTTTATATAGGGTATTACATAGTGGATGACAGCTAAGTTGACCTTTATTTTCGGATCTGGCTTGCGAGAAATGTTCTTTTCGCGATATTCCTAAATCTCGCTAGATCTTCACATCTTTCTCGTGTTTATGCTGACGTTATCTGTTACGTCATTTCTGTAATCATTCTGCGATGTCTTCGCAGTGTATTGTAGATAAAGGTTTCGCAACAATATTGTTGTTGCGAGATTCTGATCCTACATAAAAATAATCACATCCATTCAGTACAATCTAAGAAGATACACAACTTAAATAAGCCAATGCAACAATCATGTAATTTTATAATCCTTAAATTAACAACAAAACGAAATTGACTACAATTGAATAATTCTGGAATCCCAAAATTTCTATAAAGCTTTACCAAACCACCTTAGATTGAAACAACAACGATCAATTAATCTAAATATGCTCACAAACCGGTAAGAAATCGGCGAAATGATACCTGTTAGAACATAAATTACATCTATAAATAAGCTTTTAAGCTTATATTATTTAAAATAAAAATAGAAATCACTATACTTAACAGTTGTGAAAGTAATAATAAATCGGTAGATTAAGAAAGAAATCACCACCATTAAAAATACGACGGTACCCAAATACACCACAATCTTTTATTTATCCACATATAAGTCCTCTACCGAAAGTGACTGTCTATGGACTGATTTGAGACAATACAACAAATCAGTTTACACTTCGTATGATTGTATATGGATATGAGATCGAGACAATACAACAACAAGATAACTTGTGTGATTGATTATGGATACAAGATCGATACAATACAATGACAAAGTATGATACTTGATAATAGGTTCGGACTTAACCAAACTTTATAGGATCACTATCAAGTATATTAGAGTTAACTCTTGTGTAATTTAATTTAAATTATATAAACAAATATAATTGCAGAAAACAAAAGTAAATTACACTGCAATATTTTGTTAACGAGAAAGACCCCTGGACCTAGTCCATAATTGGATACTATCATAATTAAGCAGCTATATAAAATCTACACCAACTTCGTATAGTTGAGACCAAGTGTTAGAGCATTGCTCGGTCGAACTTGCATGCGTTTCTATCTCAAGCATGTTTGTCAATGTTAGTGATCAAAACTATAAAGTCTTGATTTCTAGTCTACTATAGCTAAGGTCTCGGACTAGGATAGAAAGTATAGTTGAGCTCAATAACTCCATGGTGATCATCATACAATATGAAGGGATACTCAAGGAACTAGTGGATTTTCATCGACTAAAAGGTATGTGGAGACTTGAACTTATCTATCACTTAAAAGTCTATCTACTCTATCTCCTATCTTGAGACAAAAGTCGTATTACTATATAGACTAAGAATATACACATGTGATATTTTGAGCTGAGTATATCTCACTTATCTATTTCTTGAAATATGTGTTGGTAAAGCTTTCGCTTTATCCAAGTTCATCTTTACCTACTGACGAAAGTTATGTTATGTTTCAATCATTTTGGAAATCCCTCTAACGAAAAATAGTTTGTGAATAACAATTATATAACGTCCTCTGAGAATGTTTCAATGATTAAAATAAGAGTTTAGACAATATAACCATTGGGGGATATAAACATTGTTGTGGCAACATATATATGTATAAGTCCTTAGCACTTGAACCGAATTTTGCGAACTTTGTTGATCAAGTGAAACCGGAACTTGAGCATCCAACTCAGTCCGTGAACTCAGTCCGCAAACGTGCATAGTTCTCAAACCTGAGAATTTTTGCTGGAGTTGTAGCTCAGTTTCAATCCGCGAACTAACGGAAGTTCTCGAACCCAAGAATTTATGCTGGAGTTTGTGAAATCCAACCGGTTAACTTGAGTCCGTGAACCCTGTCCGCGAACTTGAGTGGTTATGTCTAAAAACGATGTTCGTGAACTTATCTTAATAAACTAAGGAATGCTTTTGCAAAAAGTGGATTTATAGTTCATCAATTGATTCGAGTGAATCACATCGTTTTTGCTTCAACTGTGTCTTATGTAGTACATGAGATCTCATAGCAATTGAACAACTCTCTAACTAGTTCATTTGAGTCATTTGGACTAGTTATGGTGAAGAAGAATATGGTTGATATGAAAGTTATCATTTGGCTAACCATTTGGTTAACTAGCATTGAACCAACCATTGTACACGTTTGGGTACGGTTACACAAACCCAAAATCGTCAAGTACGTGTGTGTATGACAAGCTAAGTTTTCGATCTAACGGTTGAGAAATATTATCTTGTATCTAATCAGGTTTTCATCTAACGGTGAATATTGAATTCTTTGTTACTAAGCTAACATTGATTGCAAACCCTGATTTGAAAGACTATATAAAGGAAAACTCTAGCAACTGGGAAACCTAATTCCCACCCATTTTGTGTGATATTAGTTTGCTAAAATAGAGTCGATTCTCCTTTAACCTTTGGTTTTCTTCTTCTAAAACCAAGTTAACAACTTAAAGACTTCATTGGGATTGTGAAGCCATACTTATACTACTTTTATCGTAGTTGTGTGATCTGATCTTGCTCTTTCTATCGTACGAGTACAATTGTAATAATTGTCTTGAAATTTCTATCTCCGATAGGCAAGATATAAAAGTAATCACAAACATCTTCGTCTCATCGTTTGTGATTCCTCAATAATCTTCTTCGCTGCGTCGATCAAGTTTATTGTGAGTTGATCGATAAAACAGAGATGTTCTTCGGGAATATAAGTCTGGTTTTATTGATTGGTTCCTGTTCACCTTGATTTATCAAATGATGGAACAATACTTATAGGTTTATTCGTGGGAGGAGAATTTATCTATCTTGTAGACTTTTCTATGTGAGACAGATTTGTTTATTAAAGTCTTCGACTTTGGGTCGTAGCAACTCTTGGTTGTGGGTGAGATCAGCTAAGGGAATCAAGTACTCAGTTTCCTGCTGGGATCAGAGGCGTAGGAGCATAACTGTACCTTGGATCAGTGTGAGATTGATTGGGGTTCAACTATAGTCCATACCGAAGTTAATTTGGAGTAGGCTAGTGTATGTAGCGGATTAATACAGTGTATGTTTAATATGGACTAGGTCCCGGTGTATTTCTGCATTTGCGGTTTCCTCGTTAAAAAAATTCTGGTGTCTGTGTTATTTATTTTCCGCATTATATTTCGTTATATAATTGAAATAATATAGGTTGTGCGTTGTTCAATCAATTAGAATATCCGACCTTATTGGTTGATTTAAATTGATTGACACTTGGATATTGGTCTTTGGTACCATCCAAGTTATCTCTCTTTGATTAAGACTCGCGAATTGTATTTGCTTGAGTAAATCAAATTGAGAGATTGAGATAATTACTCCTTGAGTATTTTCTATTGATTGAGCCTAACTGTTTAGTTGATTCTCCAGGAAACAACTCGGAATTGTCCATACAGATTGCTAATCGAAATATTTGATGAGGTTGTTAGACCCCCGCTTTTTTACCATGAAACTACCCCTAGTTCACTTAGTTTCCTTAGTATCCCTGCTCTTCCGACTTCAATAAGTGCACGCACTGGAACAATTCTTTTGGATCATATTCCAAACAGTAAAGGAAAAAAAATCTGTTTGGTAACAACTCTTTCAATTCTTTCAAGATAAAGATATCTCAAGTCATACACAAAGACTCTTCCGTTTAATCGAATAAACTCCTTTGCCTGGTTAGATCAATCTATCCAATAACTACCAAAGTAGTCAAGTTTAGATTCACACTCAATCAAAATAAATATCAAAGAGATATATTGAGAATGTCGATTTCATGCAACTAACCAATCGAATAAATATGATTCTTGTTGGATCCTAGACGATCAAGGTTTGTGCAAACACAAAGACATGAGAACTAAATAAGAAATTTTATTCGTCTTTAAATCTTCTTTAACCTTCAATAAACACCTGCACAACACCACTTGAATCTCTTGTGATCAATCATACATAGAACGAAGTCTGTTAACAATGGATTATCATAATATGTCTTTAGATCTACAAACAGTTCTAAAGATATCGTCGATACTTCGATCTAGTTTGAGTGAATCTTATATCATAAGAGAAAATTCTCAAGAATAAAAAAACTAGGTGCAATCAAAGTTTCAATAATCGTTAGTCAATCAAATCAATCAAAAACTAATAACACTGCAATTATTTAGTTTCCCACCAACGGTACTCGTAGAGCTTCTTGATCCCACTGAAGTATTTAAATGAGCGGTCACAAGTGATTTCACCTAATTAGGATACTTTCCTCTCCGAATAGACGGCTCCACCAGAAACAAAAAGAATGAAGTTTGCCTAGCTCTTAGGATAGTTTTCTAGACATGCAAACTTAGGTATTTATAGACCAAGGATGTTTGGACACCAAGGAATTTCCAAAACCGAAAATATTCTCAAGATATGCAATGAATAGAAAAATTCGGTTTTACTAATTCCAATAATTGCTTGTCCAAATTTTTTGAAATCTCTCAATAGGAATCTCCAATTAGTAAATGCACATTACTGATAGGGTGTAGATGCATTCTATTTATTATCTATTGGTTATGCTTTCTTTGCTATTTTTCTTGTAAATTATGTATTTTACGTGTGTTTTTGAGTTATTAGGTACTCTGGAGTCGCACGGAGGAAAATAAGAAATAATCATTCAATTTTAGCTAAAAGGGCAAAAATGTCATTTTACAGGCGGACACTATCTGGAGTCCAGTCAAGGTTAAGGGGCAACCCATTTTGGGAGAAGTATTAAATACAGCCAGTTCTGGTTAAGGGGTAGCCAGTCTTGTATTAGATGAGAAATGTTAAAAACACCCAATCTGGGTGGCTCTTATGAGGGGTGTCTTAATCCATCCCAACACCTATACCCTAGTCGACTGAGAAGATATTTTCTTCTTCACTTTTCTTTCTTTCACCGGAATTGATGAAGCAAAGATGACCATCAATGAAATTGTTACCAAAACAAGATCGAGAAGAGAAATCGAAATAAATTGAAGAGGAGATCAATAACAGAAAACAAAGGGGATCGATTGAAAGATTAAGAGAAAGAGCTGTGTTGCCGATTGAAGATTCAGATGGGGTAAAGTGGAATTAGGGTTCGTGGCTGCAGTAATGGATGAACGAGAGATTGAATCTGTGAGATGGGAAAGTCTGTTACTAAGAAAATATTGAGAATGGGTATGAGGTGTTGCGGCTTAGGGTTTTTATGGATCGAAATAGGGAGAGAATGGGTGTTGATGTTGAGAATTCAAGATGATTTTGAAAAAAAGGTAAGTCGGAGATGGGTTTGCTGATAAGTTCATAATCGAAAGAAGAAGCAGACAGGTTTCGGTGGATTGATTAGGGTTGGATTTGTGTGATACTGTTGTTGAATCAAGAGATGCAAAAATTGGAGATGGGATTTCGTCGAACTACAGAATGGGGTTTGATTATTCTGGTGATGGAAGATGCCGGTGAATGCTGTGAAGATTAGGGTTTGTCGTGATTCAATTCGAGAGGTACTGGTAATGAATTCTGAAAATGGTGGAATTTTGTTGCTACAATTGTTGGAGTTGCAGATGAGAAAGCAGATGGGTTTGTGGTTAATTTGAGCAGGATATAGAGAATAGTGTTGGTGGTGCTTTGCGAAGAAATCTGATGAGAGAATGATGATCTTTAATGTTGGTTTAAGGCAGTTGATGATTTATCTCTATTATTTCGATTGAGATGGGTTTGATGGATGATTTGATGGTGATTAGAAGCTGAGAAGAATGGAGTGAAGTCACACGTTCTTGGCAGAGATTGTAAAACAGAAGGTGCAAATGATTTATGAGGATTTTGTTAATTACAGGCAGTGAATTGAAGCTGCAGTATTGAATGATAAACTTAGATGTATGTTTAGGATTGTATACAGGGTATGGAGCTGAAAGAACGGCCTAAGAATATCCGGTAAACAAACGGAACTCTGCCCGATTTTATAATCCGGCGAGTCGACTCGACGCCGGTATTGACCGATCCTGATGAATGACTCAATGATTAAACCGAATCAGCATGACTCAGAAGCTGACTAGAAGTTGACCCACTCTTTGCCTTGACTCCCTTGACTAACAGAAGACCGTATTGACTGTTAAGTTTGACTGATTTGACCGTTAGTCTTAACGGTGGGCTGACGGAATATACCTTGAACGTCGGAGAATCTCAGGTTGCCGGCAGTGACGAATTCATGCCTATTTCTGGCCAAAAATCCAGTTTTCCTTAGAGCCAAAGTTGCAGAATTTTGTGTGGATTTCTCTCATGGGATGTGAAGACTTGGACTTGGAATTGGATGAACAATTTGGCTTGAATTTGGAAAGAGGTGATGGAAGATTTGAGAAAGACTTGGATTTGGAAGTTGAGCTACAAAGGGAAAGGGATTCTATTCCTAAGAGGATTGCTAGGAAATTGAAGCCTATAAATAGAGAAGAACTTCTACACTTTTTATATATCTTTTTACACATCTTTTTGCACACTTCTACACACACAACACTTTTCTTTTCTTTATTCTTTGTGTGAACTCTTTAGCATGAGTAACTAATTTTATTGATTGAAGATGAATTCCTAGTTCTTAATATATGATTTAAGTTTTGTTTCAATTCTACTTTGAAGTTTTTCATATGATTATCGTTTGTTTTTACTAATATTAATGTTTATGATTGATTGGTAGGTTGTTTAGAGTGCACACTAAATTGATTTGTTAATTCAATCTAAAGCTAGTGAAAGTTAGGGGATAAGTAATCGTTTCTTGACTATTTACACAAGTAGAAAACACGAGACCTTGCAGAGGGATTCCGTGGAGCAATTGTGTGTGAAAATAACACTAGAAAGTGGACCAAGCGAACCGAGTCTAACTACTAGTACTAAACCTAAGTTCATAAATCTTAATGCGTTCGGGGAATTACATCTTGTAAGCGAACCTCAAGGTGGTTCTTTTGAATAGAATCTGATAACTAAGCAAATCTGTTACTCGGTGAAATAAGGAATTTTGGGGTTAGCTAAGCGAACCTGCTATCCTACGGTTGGTGATAATCTATGACTAATAAAAAGTGGAAAAGAACATAACTTTAATCATTGTTTTGCAGCGAAGAAGGATTCCTTGATCTATTCTCTCTTATTGATTTCAATTTACACTTTTAATTGATTTTTTTATTTATTTACTTTCTTAAATTATTAACCAATACCCCCCTTTTGTGTGACAATTTTACAACTATAATCTCGTGCTCCTCGTGGGATCGATCTTGACTACGCTATATTACTTGTTAATTAGGTAGTAAAATATTAATTAATTTGTTGTGGTTACGACACGCATACAATTACTAATTTTTATTCTCTAGAGATATGTATTTAATTGCTGGTAATTCAAGCATATAAAACCAAAAACCTTAATTAAAAGATTCTCAATTTAGTTCGGGATATGATCTCCTTGAGTACTAAGGAATATCTTTGAAAATGATAATAGTTATTGTACGTGTTCAAAGTGTGTTGACATCTTTTCATTGTAAATCCTTATTCATATTTAAATGGATTTACATTCTTGGAATCGGTTATACCATACTTCCAAACAAGTTTAGAATTGGTTCACCAGTATTCCAAGATTACTATGTGATTGATCAAATATAAAATCACATACATGGGTTCAATAGGTTCTACCAATCACTAGGATCGGTTATACCTCAATATGAAAATACTTATGATCGGTCACACAAGTTACCAGGACCGGTTACATCAGTTACCAGGATCGGTTACATAAATTACTAGGGCCGGTTACCATATTCTCATGCTATTTCTTGTGATCGTTCACACCAGTTATCTGGATCGGTTACACCAATTACCAGGACCATTTACCATTACAAGGATCGATTACACAACACTCTATGATTGGACACACCAATTACTTGGATCAGTCACATCAATTTCATATATCGATCATACCATCTCATGGTGATTACTTAGGATCGGTTACACCAATTAATAAAAACTAGTCATACCAAATCATAAGTCAAGCATTGTGATTAGTTATACCAAGATACATAGAAAAGTTAGGATCAGATCTACCATCTCACACATATTGGTAATCCAAAGATTTGCAATGAATAGCCGTACCAATAAGCCTAACGATTTCCCTTTCGATTCATAAAACAAATTTGTGAATGTACTTCCTTTAAACAAATGTAAAAAATTGTTTCCTAGGATGAAATCTTCACTACAACCCATTCACATAATCATAATTGTATATACAAGATTATGTTGATGTCATACCTACGAAGTTCAAAAGATAAGCGTTATACTTCGTAATCTAATTCCCTAATACTATGATATACAAATATGACCATGTCACATCAATAGAGTATTATACAATATGTATAGTATATACAGCTTCGCAGTTATGTTTTCAATATAGCATGACTGAAAGATACGTTAGGAATGAAACATTTCAAGTCAATATTACTAACTGTTAGAGCATTGCTCGGTCGAACTCGCATGCGTTGTTATCTCAAGCATATTTGTCAATGATAGTGATCAAAACTATAATGTCTTGATTTCTAGTTTACTATAGATAAGGTCTCGGACTAGGATAGAAAGTGTAGTTGAGCTCAAGAACTCCATGGCGATCATCATACAAGACGAAGGACTACTCAAGGAACTAGTGGATCTTCATCGACTAAAAGGTACGTGGAGAATTGAACTTATCTATCACTCAAAAGTCAATCAACTCTATCTCTTATCTTGAGACAAAGTCGTATTACTATATATACTAAGAATATACACATGTGATATTTCGAGCTGAGTATATCTCGCTTGTCTATTTCTTGAAATATGTGTTGGTAAAGCTTTTGCTTTAGCCAAGTTCATCTTTACCTAGTAACGAAAGTCATGTGACGTTTCAATCACTTTGTAAATTGCTCTGACGAAAAATAGTTTGTGAATAACAACTATATAACATCCTCTGAGAATGTTTCAATGATTGAAATGAGAGTTTAGACAATATAACCACTGGGTATATAAACATTATTGTGGTAACACATATATGTATAATTCCTTAGCAATTTAACCGAAGTTTGTGAACTTTGTTGATCAAGTTGAACCAGAACGTGAGCAGTCAACTTAGTCCGCGAATGTGCGTAGTTCTCGAACCCGAGAATTTATGCTAGAGTTATAGCTCGGTTTAAGTCCGCGAACTGACGAAAGTTCTCAAACCCGAGAATTTCTGCTGGAGTTTGTAAACTCCAACCGGTTAACTTGAGTCCGCGAACTTGAGTGGTTATGTCTAAAAACGATGTTCGTGAACTTATCTTAATTAACTAAGGAATGATTTTGAAAACCATGGCTTTATAGTTCATGAATTGATTCGAGTGAATCACATCGTTTTTAATTCAATTGTGTCTTGTGTAGTACATGAGATCTCATAGCAATTGAAAAACTGTCTAACTAGTTCATTTGAGTAATTTGGACTAGTTATGATGAAGAAGAATATGGTTGATATGGAAGTTATCATTTGGCTAACCATTTGGTTGACTAATATTGAACCAACCATTGTACACGTTTGGGTACGGATACATAAACCCAAAATCGTCAAGTACATGTGTGTATGACAAGCTAAGTTTTCGATTTAACGGTTGAGAAATATTAGCTTTAATCTAATCAGCTTTTCATCTAACGGTGAATATTGAATGCTTTGTTACTAAGCTAACATTGATTGCAAACCCTGATTTGAAAGACTATATAAGGGAAAACTCTAGCAACTGGGAAACCTAATCCCCACACATTCTGTGTGATACTAGTTTGCTAAGCTAGAGTTGATTCTCCTTTAACCTTTGGTTTTCTTCTTCTAAAACAAGGTTAACGACTTAAAGACTTCATTGGGATTGTGAAGCTAGACCGATACTACTTTTATTGTAGTTGTGTGATCTGATCTTTCCGTTTCTATCGTACGAGTATAATAGTAATAATTGACTTGAGATTTCTATCTCCGATAGGCAAGATATAAAAGTAATCACAAACATCTTCGTCTTATCGTTTGTGGTTCCTCAATAATATTTTTCACTGCGTCGATTAAGTTTATTGTGAGGTGATCGATGAAACTGAGCTGTTTTTCAGAAATATATGTCTGGTTTTATTGATTGGTTCCTATTTACCTTGATTTATCAAAAGACGGAACAAAACTCATAGGTTTATTCGTGGAAGACGAATTTATCTATCTTGTAGACTTTTCTGTGTGAGACAGATTTGTTTATTAAAGTGTTCGACTTTGGTTCATAGCAACTCTTTGTTGTGGGTGAGATCATTTAAGGGAATCAAGTGCGCAGTATCCTGCTGGGATAAGAGGTGTAGGAGCATAACTGTACCTTGGATCAGTGTGAGATTGATTGGGGTTCAACTACAGTCTAGACCGAAGTTAATTTCGAGTAGGCTAGTGTATGTAGCGGCTTAATACATTGTATGTTTAATTTGGACTATGTCCCGGGGTTTTTCTGCATTTGCGGTTTCCTTGTTAACAAAATTTTGGTGTTTGTGTTATTTCTTTTCCGCATTATATTTTGTTATATAATTGAAATAATACAGGTTGTGCGTTGTTCAATCAATTAGAATATCCAACCTTTTTGGTTGTTGATTTAAATTGATTGACACTTGGATATTGGTCTTTGGTACCATCCAAGTTATATGTCTTTGATTAAGACTCGCGAATTGTATTTGCTTGAGTAAATCAAATTGAGAGATTGGGATAATAACTCCTTGAGTATTTTCTATTGATTGAGTCTAACTGTCTAGTTGATTCTCTAAAAAACAACTCGGAGTTGTCCATACAGATTGCTGATCGAAATATTGGGTGAGGTTGTTTGACCCCCGCTTTTTCAATTGGTATCAGAGTAGGCAAACACGTTTAAGACCTTACAAGTCTATGTTTGTGGCGTTCTGACTCTATGGATAGAGGTGTTATCTCAATAAACGTACCACCAGTCTTCGATGGCTCTAATTACTTATGGTGGAAAATTGAAATGCGAGTTTTTCTTTAAGCACGTGATTTCCAATCATGGGTATATGTTGTTAATGGCTATGATGCTCCCATTGAAGCATTTGGAGGTGTAAACGTTCCTAAGAATATTGGTGAATATACTCCTGATGAGATTCTTGCTGCAAAGAAAAACTCCAACGGTTTGAATGCCATCATACATGCCATTACCCCAAATTTTCAGCACCATGTGTCTAATTTCACTAAGTCGCAAGAAGCTTGGTATATCTTAGCAACCGTATTTGAAGGTAACACCAGTGAAAAGGAAGCTAGGATTCAAAACCTTAATTCTGATTGGGAAAACCTTCGTATGGCAGAAGAAGAAACATTTGATGAGTTTAATCACAAAGTGTCTGAGATTGTGAATGCATCTTTTGCATTGGGTAAGACTATTCCTGAAAAGGGTATTGTGATGAAAATTCTCAGATCATTGCCATCTAGATACGATTCTAAGAAGCATGCCATCATTAAGGGAAATAACCTAGATACTCTCTCCATAAATACGCTGGTTGGAAAGCTTAAGATCTTTGATCATGAACGCTCGTCCAAATCTAAGGATATTGCGTTCAAAGCATTGAAGGACACTTAATTACTTGATAAAAGTAAAAAATTATATATCTCTGAAGATGATCACTCTGAGAAAGATTTGTCATATGAATATCTTGACAAATTAGTCTCGATGATCACCAGACAGTTTAGGGATCTTCTATTGAAGAGAAGTAAACGTTTCTCCAGAGATAAACCTAAGGCATCAGTGAAACCTCATAATCGTGTTCCTCCTAAAACAGTTATATTGATGAAACTAATGATAAGGGTATTCCTCAGTGCTTCAAGTGTAAAGGTTTTAGTCATTTTGCCAATGAGTGTCCAAATCGGAGAAAATACACTAGGAACAAAGGTCTTGCTGCAACTCTTGATGAAATGTCTATGATTCTAATGAAGACGAGAAATCAAGTTTTTCTCTTCTTGGTGAAAATATCGATTTTGATAATTGTAGCAATACACACATCAATATTGATATTCTTTCGGAAGATAATCCAACTATTCTTGAAGAAAAAGTTGGCCCAATCTTTGGAAACTCTGTTTATGATGTTTCAGGATCCACTATGTGCCTAGCTTCCTGCACATCTCAGAAGCCTGATAATTATCCAAGTATGACATGCTCATATTGTTCATTAAAGGGTCGTGAACTCTCTAGGTGCTACAAGTTCAAACACCAACAAAGGCATGTCAACAAACTTCAACGAAGAGCAAATCATCTAGCAAGAAAGATTAAACTTGCTCAGAAGACCGCTGAGGTATGTAAGATTTTATCTTCGTCTAAGAAGTTAGTTTCCAAGGATAAATCAAGACCATTTGACAAGAAATTATGGTCAAATTGTTTTGATAGACAAAAGTATGTGGATCCCTCCCAAGAGGAAATTGGTGGACAAATTGTTGTTTACCACAACACAACTTGATTGTGTTATTTTTAAAATCTTGTCTCATGTGCTTGATCAAAAGAGACAATGATTTTGTACCACTCAGGCTTTAAGAAAAGTTTTTTTTCTTAGTTTTTGTCTTTGTTGTCTATCAAACAAAAGAAAAGGGTATTATCGACAATTTTACTCTTTATTGGTTTGATAATTGATCGTTTACGAACCTGTTAAAGGTTTCAAACCCTACATTCCTTTTCCTTCTCTAAAACCTCTTTTTATCTCAAGACTACTTGTTGAGCTAATTGTGAATTCCTCTCACAAATCCATACGTTCATGGACGCTCCAAGAATGACGTCTTCTGATGAAAAAGATGGTAATGTGATTGTTAAGCCATCAATCATAAAGGAAAACGAAAAATCTCCATTGCCTCCAACATTGAATAGAAAGAGAAGGAATGTGAGGAAGCCAAGAGTTGTTCCTTCAAATTCTCAGAAGTTTTATGATGTTCTTGAAGTGTTGAAGGAGCTGCGAAAGGAGATTCAACAAGTAAAGGCTTTTGTGTATAAGACTCATGAGATTCAGAAGGCCCTGGTTCGACAACAACAACCAATAAGGTTCATCGATATAAACTCCTTTCTTAATGAACCATATGTTCCAATGACTATTGACGACAAGGAGTTCGGGGGACGATAATTAATTCTTCAAAGGTCTTATTGCCTAGTAAATCTTCTATTTTTATCTTTTGTTTAGAAGAATAACTAGTATTTTGGAATAACCATTATTGTGATTACACATAGCTATATCCAATGTTTTCATCTTCTTGTTTTTAGATTTATTGATTTAAATTCTAAACTTGTTTGGAAGATGATGGTTGCAGTATTAATCATTTGATTTTATATATTGCAATATTTTGATGGGATATGTGTGTTTACGTCCGTGAACTTGGTTGTCCCATATTTTGTCAAAAGTAAAGTCGTTCGTGAATTGATATGTAAATATTGATAAAAGGATGAATAGACTTTTGAGAAAAACAAAAGTTAAGCCTATATTGTCAATTATTTATGTAAGATAGGTTAAAATCTTTTGTGATTCAAGGTTTATGTATTGTGTGTCATTGTGCAAATAGTGATGAAAATATAGAATGAATCCTTGTTTATTCCACGGTATAAGGTCGATCCTACGATTCACATATTGTGTAAATACTGTGTTGTTCCATGAGGTGTCTTATGTTGAGCACTAAAACAACGAAAGTTGATTGATTTGTGATTAGCTTAGTTTTTGTTCCGTAAGGTACTTTATGTTGAACATGATTGGAATAAATCAATCATCTTGTGTGGTTATTTAGTTATCACTCCGTAAGCTTTCTTATGTTGAGCATCTCTTCGACTGGGTTGGTTATTCTTGATTAACTTAGTCATTGCTCCATAGAAGTTCTTATGTCGAGTTCGGCCAATTAAATTGATTACTTTTGTAATTAGTTTGATTGAGTATGGAAATTAGATTATTTTCGAGTGTTCTTGTGATTAATCTAATTAATTTATTAAGTCTCCATAAGTTTACTTGTGTCAAGCATATTTAGTCAAATAAATCTTGGTTCGCTTGGGTTAATATGATTGAATATTTCTTGTTGGATTCCAAATTCATACTTGTATGAAATTTGTTGAGTCTAAAGAAAAATCCTTCTTTTCCATTGAAATTAAGGTCGCTCTTGTTGTTCCTTCGGGAATGACATATTATGGGGGAGAGTTCTTTTGAACTTGTGCTTAATTGCCAAATCTTTGTGGGGAGTGCGGCTGTGGAATATTAGAGGGGTTATCTTGCATCTTTACAAACAACTTGATGAATGCATTTAGCTTCGTCTTTATGATTGCATCTAAATAAGATGATATACATTTACCTTTGGTCATGAAATGCCTCTTACATAAATTTCATTAGGATCCCGTTCTTGTACCTTTGCTAATTTAATTGACAAAAAGGGGAAGAATTAATATGTAATTCATACTACAAGTACATATGGTTTTCGGATCATTATGTAAGGGGGAGTGGTTTCCATGTGAGATGGAGTATTGACTAATGGGGAGTGAAGTATAACCATAGTATTGTTGTTGAAGTTGTGATGCAATTGGACTTTGACGATGTGTAATAATATTATGACATTGTATAACAATGATTGAGAACCGATGCTTTTCTCATTGTTATAGCTACGGATTTTCAACAACGATTATGCTAAACTTACAACCTTTGGGATCATTGGACTACTTAGAAGTGACGAAGATTTCGAGTATTGTTGAAGATTAGACATGTGAAATAGGAGATACAAAATTTATTTATATATTTTTTGTATTCTATATGTATTAATAGTTTTGCCACTAAAATTGACAAAAGGGGTAGATTGTTAGAGCATTTCTCGGTCGAACTCGCATGCGTTGCTATCTCAAGCATGTTTGTCGATGTTAGTGATAAAAACTATAATGTCTTGATTTCTAGTCTATTATAGCTAAGGTTTCGGACTAGGATAGAAAGTGTAGTTGAGCTAAAGAACTCCATGGAAATCATCATACAAGACGAAGGACTAATCAAGGAACCATTGGATCTTCATCGACTAAAAGGTATGTGGAGACTTGGACTTATCTATCACTCAAAATTCTATATACTCTATCTTCTATCTTGAGACAAAGTCGTATTACTATATAAAATAAGAATATACACATGTGATATTTTGAGCTGAGTATATCTCACTTATCTATTTCTACAAATATGTGTTGGTAAAGCTTTTGCTTTAGCTAAGTTCATCTTTACATAGTGACGAAAGTCATGTTACGTTTCAATCACTATGGAAATCGCTCTGACGAAAAATAGTTTGTGAATAACAACTATATAACGTCCTCTGAGAATCTTTCAATGATTGAAATGAGAGTTTAGACAATATAACCACCGGGGGATATAAACATTGCTATGGTAACACATATATGTATAAGTCCTTAGCACTTGAACCGAAGTTTGCGAACTTTGTTGATCAAGTGGACCCAGAACATGAGTAGTCGACTCAGTACGCGAACGTGCATAGTTCTCGAACCCGAGAATTTATGCTGGAGTTGTAGCTCGGTTTCAGTCCCCGAACTGACGAAAGTTCTCAAACCCTAGAATTTATGCTGGAGTTTGTGAACTCCAACCGGTTAACTTGAGTCCGCGAACTTGAGTGGTTATGTCTAAAAACGATGTTCGTGAACTTATCTTAATTAATTATGAAATGCTTTTGCAAACCGTGGCTTTATAGTTCATGAATTGATTCGAGTGAATCACATCGTTTTTGATTCAATTGTGTCTTGTGTAGTACATGAGATCTCATAGAAATTGAATAATTCTCTAACTAGTTCATTTGAGTCATTTGGACTAGTTATGGTGAAGAAGAATATGGTTGATATGGAAGTTATCATTTGGCTAACCATTTGGTTGACTAATATTGAACCAACCATTGTACACGTTTGGGTACGGTTACATAAACCCAAAATCGTCAAGTACATGTGTGTATGACAAGCTAAGTTTTCGATCTAACAGTTGAGAAATATTAGCTTGAATCTAATCAGGTTTTCATCTAATAGTGAATATTGAATGCTTTGTTACTAAGCTAACATTGATTGCAAAACCTGATTTGAAAGACTATATAAGGGAGAACTCTAGAAATTGGGAAACCTAATCCCCACACATTCTGTGTGATACTAGTTTGCTAAGCTAGAGTCGATTCTCCTTTAACATTTGTTTTTCTTCTTCTAAAACCAGGTTAACGACTTAAAGACTTCATTGGGATTGTGAAGCCAAACCGATACTACTTTTCTTGTAGTTGTGTGATATGATCTTGTTGTTTCTATCGTACGAGTACAATTGTAATAATTGACTTAAGATTTCTATCTCCGATAAGCAAGATATAAAAGTAGTCACAAACATCTTCGTCTCATCGTTTGTGATTCCTCAATAATTTTTTTCGCTGCGTCGATTAAGTTTATTGTTAGGTGGTCGATAAAACTGAGCTGGTCTTCGGAAATATAAGTCTGGTTTTATTGATTGGTTCCTGTTCACCTTGATTTATCAAAAGACGGAACAAAACTCATAGGTTTATTCGTGGGAGACGAATTTATCTATCTTGTAGAATTTTCTGTGTGAGACAGATTTGTTTATTAAAGTCTTCGACTTTGGGTCATAGAAACTCTTGGTTGTGGGTGAGATCATCTAAGGGAATCAAGTGGGCAGTATCCTGCTGGGATCAGAGGAATAGGAGCATAACTGTACCTTGGATCAGTGTGAGATTGATTGGGGTTCAACTACAGTCCAGACCGAAGTTAATTTAGAGTAAGCTAGTGTCTCGTAGAGTCGCTAATCACGTTGTATGTTTAATCTGGACTAGGTCCCGGGGTTTTTCTGCATTTACGGTTTCCTCGTTAACAAAATTCTGGTGTCTATGTTATTTCTTTTCCGCATTATATTTTGTTATATAATTGAAATAATACAGGTTGTGCGTTGTTTAATCAATTTGAATATCCACCCAAACGTTGTCATTTATGTTATCAAATTGATTTATTTGTGTAGAAATTGCTTGATTTGTTATTAGGTGAAGGTACTTCTTTGACATAGACTGATTTTGTTTGTCTAATTTTCTTTAATCAGAGTAACTACATTGTGGCTTTAAAAGTATTGTTCAAGAGCCAGCTCAAACAATGTCAAGTTGAGCATCAACTTCGCAGGGAAGCTGAGATATAAAGCCACCTAAGAAATCCAAACATTCTGAGACTTTATGGCTATTTCTATGATTAGGTACTGAAATTTGTTGCTTTGCAACTTTATTCATTCAGGACAACCAATGTACTCGGACTTAAGCAATTGATATTGATCCAATTCGTTGTAATTTTATTTGGTTACTGCAGACTCGGGTTTATCTGATCTTAGAATATGCTGCTAAAGGTGAACTTTATAAGGAACTGCAGAAGTGCAAATATTTTAGTGAAAAACGAGCTGCGGCGGTGAGATTTTTTAAATGCATTATCCACCACTTACTGTTGGTTTAAAGTGTTTCATGTCTAAGTAATGTTTAATTCGAACTTCTATTCCTTTGAGTTTGTGAAAAGCTGAGATTCTTTTTCTCTTTCAACAGTACATTTCATCATTAGCAAGAGCGTTGATCTTCCCCCCTGAAACCGGATATTTCTTATTAACTACTGATGATTCATTCTTCGGATCTAACATTTGGACTAATCTTAAAATACTCTTCTCATCTCTAAGGATTTCTTTTCGATTCGTTTTCACTGTTGGCAATGAGATTAATGCTTGTGCTGATGATTCTTGTAAACCGACTGGTTTTGATGATTCGTTCATCATCATTTTCACTAGTGATCCCATACAAGATGAAATCGATTGTTTTTGGAAATCACTCATTGATAAGTTATAGAGAATTGAGGCTGAAATCTGTTGGATCACAATTGTGTCGTTCTTGATTGCGTCGCAGAGTTGTAACAGAAATGAAGTTTATGATGATAAGATTCGGATTGTTGATGATGATCTTGATAATATATAAATTGATCTTGAAATAATTAGCAATTTCCAATTCCAGATCCATCGAGAAGCACCTGAGAAGAGTGACTAGAAATTAGAACGTCTTATAATCATTGATGATCTTTCACAGGGAAAAAACATTAATCGAACCAAAACAAGTATAAGATGCAATGTCCATCTCCAGTTGCATAATTCATTATCTATCAACTTGATACAAAAATTTAAGCAAACTCACCTTTCTCAAAATTTGCACAAGATAATGATATTTTTAGATGCTCTTGGAAACGTTAGCAGCATCTCGCTGAATTTCTTCATCCTTTTCTTCCTTAGTGAATCTTGCTTAGTAGAATCACTTGCGAGTACCACCTTCTCCAATACCGTGGCATGTTTAAAAATAATTTCTAAAAACTTCAGTTCATTAACACGCCCATGAAGACCTTTAATCTTGACAAACTTTAGGTGACATATCATGCACGTCAAAGAAAACCCTGCTTCCTAGTAGTCTCCTATGTTTTCTCTGTTAAATTTTACCTGGACAATAACCAAATATGATATTAGAACTAACCAAACTTTATAGCTCTCAGATTTGGGGTTCGATAATTATAAAAATTCATAGGAAGTGCTCGATGAGTACCTCATCACAATTTGGATACAGTTGAGGATCGCCAAAACATGGATCCACTTGAGGCTCGTCCTGGATATTAAGCATTACCGAATTAAACATCACTCAGACATGAAACACTTTAAACCAACATCATTAGTACGTTGTTCGAAGAGGGGGGAGGGGGGTGAGATCACAGCGAGTAATTGGAAAATCTAATGTATCCTGCAATCATGATTGAAGTTCATCTTTACACGTGACGAAAGTCATGTTGATTATTTCAATAACTTGAAAATCGCTTTGATGATAAATAGTTTGTGAATAACAACAATATAACATCCTCTAAGAAAGTTTCAATGATTGAAATGAGAGTTTATAACATGTAACCATATTCGGATTTAAACATGGTGTGTTCTCACATTTGTATAAAAGTCCAAAACCGGGAACCCAAAGTATGCGTACCCGTACGCATACTGGGGGTTGTTGGAAATCCGGGTGAGTATGAGTACCCTACGCATACTGGCAAAAATTTCACGTCCATGAATTTCTGCTGGAGTTTGAAAGTGAAAAAAAAACTCAAGCCAGTTACTTAAGTACGCGTACCTGTATGCATACTTAAGTAGGTTACTTTCTAAAATCGGTTTGTTCATGAACTAAAACATTTATATATTAAGGAATGCAATATTTGCAAACCGTGGCTATAATGTTCATGAATTGACTCGAGTGAATCAAAACCGATTTTGCTTCGATTATGTCTTGTATACTTCTATAAGATCTAAGCAATTGAACAACTCTCTAACTAGTTCATTTGAACCAGTTATGGTGAAAGTGCCCATATAGCTAACCATTAGTTAACTATTGTTGAACCAACTAAGTGTACACGTTTAGGTACGGTTACTCAAACCCAAATGAAGTTACATTTCATTTATATATAACAATCTAAGTTCGATCTAACGGTTGAAAGATATTAGCTTGAATCAAATCAGGTTTTCATCTAACGGTGAATATTGAATGCTTTGTTACCAAGATAACTTAGATTGCAAACCCTGATTTGGAGACTATATAAAGGAGAACTCCAACAACTGGGAAACCTAATCCCCACACCTCCTGTGTGATACTAGTTGTATAAGCTAGAGTCGATTCTTCTTTATCCTTAGTTTTTTCACTTAACCTTGGAGGTTAACGACTTAAAGAATTCATTGGGATTGTGAAGCCAGACCTAACTATTTTCCTTGTAGTTGTATGATCTGATCTTGTTGTTTATATCGTGATTGAGTACAATCAAAAGATTGGCTTGAGATTTATATCTCTGATAGGCAAGATAAAAAAGTAATCACAAACACCTTCGTCGACCCATTGTTTTTTATTCCAAAATATCTTGTTTCGTTAACCGATTAAGATTATTGTGAGGTGATTGATAATTCTAGGCTGCTATTCGGGAATATAAGTCCGAGTTATCGATTGGTTCCTATTCACCTTGATTTATCAAAAGACGAAACAAATACTCATAGGTATATCTATGGGAGACAAATTTATTTATTCAATAGGCTTTTCTGTGTGATACAGATTTGTTTATCAAGTCTTAGACTTGGGTCATGGCAACTCTTGGTTGTGGGTGAGATAAGCTAAGGGAATCAAGTGCGTAGTATCCTGCTGGGATCAAAAATGTACGGAGCACGACTGTACCTTGAATGAGTGTGAGATTGATTAGGGTTCAACTATATTCTAGACCGAAGTTAGATTTGTAGTAGGCTTGTGTCTGTAGCGGCTTAATACAGTGTGGTGTTCAAATATGGACTCGGTCCCGGGGTTTTTCTGCATTTACGGTTTCCTCGTTCATAAAACTTCTGGTGTCTGTGTTATTTCTTTTTCGCATTATATTTTGTTATATAATTGAAATATCACAGGTTGTGCGTTGAATCGATCAATTGGTAAATCCAACCTTTGCTTGTTGATTGAAATTGATTGATCCTTGAATATTGGTATTTGGTACCCTCCAAGTTATCACTCTTATATTCAATCAGGCTCGCAAATTATTATTTGTTTGATTCCGGATTGAATCGAGAGATTGAGATATAACTCTTTGATATACATTTTATAAGATTGAGTCTAACTGTCTAGTTGATTCTCTTGTAAGTATATTGGAGTTAGTTCATACAGATTGATAAGTAAAATGTTAGGTGAGGTTGTTAGACCCTCGCTTTTTCAATTGGTATTAGAGCAGGAAAACACGTTTAAGACCTCATAAGTCTGTGTTTGTAGCGATCCGAATCTATGGACGTTAGTTCTATCTCTGATAAACGCGTCACCAGAAACAAAATTTTTGTTTCTATAATGTCTATTGAAGAGAAAATTTGTCTATCTCAAATATAGACGAACCTAGTGTTCTAATGAAACAGAATGACATTGACATGTGTTACCCCGATTACCCTACAAATTAGTCTGATTCCATTGATGAAAGGGAAGAAGCTAAAGAGATTAAACTGATTCTAAATCTTGTTAGAATTCAGGATGATAGAATCAATCGGTTGAAAAACAATGTCAATGTTCTTCTCGGTATAGTGAGAGATTGTATCTATAAATAAAAAACTCCTTGCAAGGAAAACGATGAAGTTTGGTCATCACGTATCTTACTCGAGGCGAATCTCAAAAAGGATGCTTTGGAAATTAAACATCTGTTGAGTAAACTCTTTATTCAAGGATGTTCCAAAAAGTCTACTATAATATCTACTTCTATCACAACTGAAAGAGTTCCAGTTCCTGAAGTAAAATCATAATCCCTTCCTATTGGAAAATATGTGCTCGTAGCCTCCTCTAATCAAGGAAGTTCCACATCACATGGAAGGAAGAAATATTCAAACGATGATGTTAAGTCTGTGCTCTCTAATCACTCTTATGATCATAAAATGTGTCTCTTTTATGATTCAAAAGGGCATGTTAATCAAAAGAGAAACTTTAGGTTGAATAACAATTCCATTGTTCGACTTCAACACACCTTGAACTTAATCCTCAAAGGTGTAACTGACATTCGTATTTCTAAAAAAATTGGTTTCAGTACTCACCCTGTGTATTATACCAGGAAAGTCAGTTCGATGTGTTCCTACAATTATCAAAAGCATAACAGACCTCTTAACAAAAATCGTTCAAGAAGAGCTCAAGAACTCTCTTCTGACAAAAAGGAAGAAAATGTTGCTTTTGATGTGAATAAATTATCAGGAGAAGGGAGCAAAAATGATGATATAAAAAACAACCTAAACATGATCATTGAAGGATATAAAGAGATCGTCAATAGGTTGTCAACTCCCTTTAGTCAAAATTCTTCTGGTAAGAACTCAAACTATGTCTCGTACTTTGATGACAATAAGTTTTATGATAATTTTTCACATCAAAAGGGATTCTTTTGAAAAATCGGGCTGAGTCGCGCTCTGTGAATCGGGCGACAAACTCAGTTAATTTTTCTCTCGGATTTCTCATCTTGGATCCATTCATTTCAGGTGATTTCTATAAAAATTATTTCAATGATTGGTGTTTTCTTATTTTGGTGATCTCTTTTTGATTTGTTGGTCTTGTTTTTGATTAAATAATGGAATCTGGTTCGACTATGAATAAAAGTGGGTTTAGTTTTTTTTCTTCTGAAGTAAAGGAAACTATATTTGTGGATCAAAATTCATCAGAAGTTCCTTCTTTATACATTCCTGATGAAGATATTGATAATAGTTTGGATGAATGGAAATTTAGTTTGATTGGTAGATTGGATTTTGTAAAGGTTAAATTTGATTTTAAAGAAGAAACTCTTAGAAAGCAATGGAAAACTACAAGAAACTATCAATTGATTCCTCTGGGAAAAGGTTTCTTCATTATTAAGCTTGAGAATGAAGTGGATATGAAATATATTTGGAATGGTTTTTGGAGAGTGAATTCATAAATTCTTAAACTAAGGCTCTGGGAACAAAATTTTAATCCTGTAGCACAGAAATCTTCAACAGCTTTTGTATGGGCAAACTTTCCTGGTTTGGGGATTGAGTACTGGAAGGAGAAGATTCTTTTGTCTCTAGGTGATGCTATAGTAAGAGAAATAAAAGTAGATGACACAAGTCTCAAAAGAGAGGTTGGATATTATGCAAGTGTTTTGGTTGAAGTGGATTTGGAAAATCCTATTCCTCACCATGTTTTAGTAAAAACAAAGTATGGAAGTTTTGAGCAGGAGGTGCAAATTCCAAAGGTACCCAGTTTTTGTAACCACTGTAAGGTGGTTGGTCATATGATTTCTAAATGCCGAATTTTGAGAAATGTGGTTGATCTAAGTGCAGATGAGGAATATCAGTTTATTCATAGAATAGTTTGGAAACCAAAGGAAAAGAAGATTCAAACACCAATTGGCTTTGACATTTGTCAGACCACAACAAAGAAGAAGGAGAAGGTGGAAGAATTTCCCCATAATGAGATCATTGTAAATTATATTATTAATTCTGAAAATTCACTCAATGAGGAAAGACATGAAACAGTTGTCAGTTCAGGTAAATTTCAAGCTTTACAAAATTTGATGAATGATGATTTTCCCCCTTTAAGTGTTAGCAAAGTTTTGGAGGCTACATCAAGTGGTACTTCTATTTTACAAAAAGTTTTAGTGGAAAATGAGAAAGAGACTGGATTTCAAGAAGTTGTTAAGAAGGTGATTAAGCCAAAGAATATAAGCCTTATAACAACTAGAAAGCAAACTGCTCAAAATTTGGAGAAAGGCAAGAAGGGGGTGAGGAGTCCTAAAGCTTCTCAAGTAAGTAATTCTAAATGAAAGTAATCTTCCTGAATGTCAGAGGCTTAAGGAGACTTAGATCCAAAGACAATTTAAGAAGTTTAGTAAAAAAAATTAGTCCTACTTTAGTTTGGGTGGTGGAATCAAAGATTAAATGGAATTCAAAAGATTGTAAAGGTTTGAGACTACCTGGTATGTGCCACAAGTTAATTCATAATTCTGTAAATAGGGGGAAAGGAAATATATGGTTATTTTGGAGTGCTTCAATCACTGAACCAACAGTGGTGGCTATAAAAAATCAAGTAATCATTGTTAATGTGGGAGGGGCTCTTATTTCTGGTATTCATGCAGCTTCTCTGGCTGTGGAAAGAAGAGAATTATGGACTGAACTTATAAATATTAGTAGTATGGATTTGCATTGATTATTAGTTGGTGATTTTAACACAGTATTAAGTGTGGAAGAGAAATTGGGAGGAAGATCTACATTAAGAATAGCAATGCAAGATTTTCATGAGGTGCTGAATTTCTGTAATCTTATGCAAGCTCCAAGTACTAGGCTTCAATTTACATGGTGCAACAATAGAGCAGGTGGAAAAATAATTCTATGTACACTTGATAGGGCTTTATATAATGTTAAATGTATTGATAAATATCCAGGTTGGTGTTATAAGGTAGGTATAATAAGTATATCTGACCACGGTCCGTTATTGGGTTCAAATGTTTGCATTCCTAAACCAAAAAAATGTGACATTCAGATTTCTTAAAGTATGGTTGGAGCATGAAGACTTCAAAAGGGTGATAACTGAGGTTTGGGATGCTGATTTTCAAGGTAATCCAATTTTTGTTTTTATGCAGAAATTGAAATTGTTGAAGATTAAAATTAAGGAATGGAACTGGAGTGTTTTTGGAGATGTCAGAATAAAATTTGGTGAAGCTGAAAAAGAAGTCTTAAAAGCAACATTAATCTCAGATAAAGATCCCAGTAATATTCAGTTATTAAATGATCTGGTGGTGGCAAGGGGTAAGCAGGAAATTTTATTGCAACAACAACAGTCTATCTTACACCAAAAATCTAGAGTGAGTTGGATAAAATATGGTGCTGCAAACACTAAATTCTTCCATACAAATATCAAAATAAGACAGGCCATTAATACAATATCAGAATTAGAAAGTGATGATGGGGATATAATTAGTGATTAGGAGTTGATTGCTAGTGCTTTGGAAAATCATTTTAAGGAAAAATTTAAATTCAAAGAAGTTGTTTTTAAAGAGGGTATTTTTGATGTTATTCCTGAAGTGATTGATGCTGAGGATAATAAGATGCTGGTGCAAGTTCCTTCATCTCAGGAGATAAAATATGTTGTGTTTTCACTGAATGCAGATAGTGCACCAGGCCCTGACGGCTTCCCTGGTTTTTTCTATAGATTTGCTTGGGACATCATTCGGGAGGGTGTTATTAAATCCATTCAATACTGCTGGAGAAAAGGTACTATACCTAGAGGTTTGAACTCAAATTTTCTTTTTCTGCTTCTAAAAGTTACATGTGCAAGAAGACCAAACCAATTTAGACCTATAGGACTGAGTAATTCCAGTTTTAAATTTTTTACAAAAATATTAACTACAAGGATGTATGGAGTGATGGGGAAATTAGTATCATAACAACAAGGTGCTTTCATAAAACAAAGATGTATACAAGAGCAAATTGTTTTGGCTTCTGAAATGGTAAATGA
This sequence comes from Papaver bracteatum, assembly GCA_023529315.1. Lineage (NCBI taxonomy): Eukaryota > Viridiplantae > Streptophyta > Magnoliopsida > Ranunculales > Papaveraceae > Papaver > Papaver bracteatum. Next base: position 143,934 of record JAJJWX010004466.1, on the reverse strand, counting down.
ACTTGATGTGAAGAGAAGAGGTGGTAATATTGGTTTGAAGCTAAAAATCACTCAAGCCTATGACTCTTTGAGCTGGGAGTTTCTTTTTGAAGTCATGAAGAAGTTTGGTTTTTCTCAAATATTAATAAATTGGTTGCATTAGTTATTCATTTCAGCAAGGATATCAGTATTGCTTAATGGTGGGCCAGTTGGTTTCTTTGAGGTGAGTAGAGGCTTGAGACAAGGTGATCCATTATCACCAGTGTTTTTTGTGCTAGTAGAGGATGTTATGAGTAGAAGTTTAAGTAAAATGGTTGCTGAGAACAAAATAATTCCTATGGTTGATTACAGAGGTGTTCATCCTACTCAAATTTTGTTTGCAGATGATGTTTTCCTGTTTTTCAATGGTCATAAAAGTAATATACAAAGAGTGAAAAAACTGTTGAGTGACTACCAATGTTCTTCTGGGAAAATGATTAATCCAATGAAGAGCAAATTATTTGTAGGGGGTGTAACTGAGGCTAGGAAGCAACAAATAGCAAATGAGATGCAGATGAGTTTATCCCATTTTCCTGATAAATACTTGGGAGTGATATTAAAACCTGGTGCAGTGAAGTCTAGTACTGTATGAGGGGTGGTTGAACAAATTCAAAGTAGGTTGGCAGGATGGGTTGGAAGAATGCTATCTTTCAAAGATAGACTAACTCTTGTTAATTCAGTTTTGAGAAGTATCCCTATTTATAATTGTTCAGTATACAAATGGCCAGTGAGTGTGGTAAAGACCTGTGAAAGGCTCATAAGAAATTTTCTATGGACAAGAGATCCATATGAGAGAAAGAGAATAAATTTGAAGTGGGAAGAAACATGTTCACCAATGGATGAAGGGGGTTTAGGAGTTAGAAGAATTGAAGTAATCAATAAGGCATTACTAATGAAGCTGCTATGGAAAATACAGAACTCTGAAGCAGAATGGGCAAGATTTATGAGAGCAAAATTCACAAATAAAAATGGTGAATGGATTACAAGGTACAAGAAATCATCAGTTTGGCCTGGTCTAAAATGGGTGATTGAAGTAGTTGAGCAACATTCTAGATGGATTGTTGGCTCAGGTGAAAGTATCTCAGTTAGGAATGATTCTTGGTTAAAAGAAAAGCATTTGAAAGAGTTGTTTATTGAAGATGAGTACATATTAAAAAATAAAAATATGAGAGTAGCAGATTAGATATATAATGGGGAATGGATGATGCCATCAGGTATGCTACATTACATTAAGGTGGAAGATTTGCCTGTGATCTCTAAGCAACAAGATATGAGAGTGTGGACTGGAACAATGTCAGGAGAGTTTACAGTATCATCAACAGTGGAACTGATTAGGGAATATTATCCAAAAAAGGTATGGACAAAATCTGTATGGCATCCCATTTTACATCCAACTACTGCAAGCAATGTGTGGAAGCTGGTGAGAGGTATTTGTGCATCTGATGAAAAAAGACAAAGAAAAGGTACTCATTTAGCCTCTAAATGTTATCTTTGTGGTGACAGTTCTGAAAGTTTAGAACACATTTTATGGTACTGTAATTTCATCCAGTTAATTTGAAAATGGCTGGGTGGAGTTTTTTTATTTTGCAACCCTAAATCTTATGAGGATGTGAGGAACTTGGCTAGAACAAAAAGTGGTGCAGTGAAAGAATTATGGATTCATGTTGCATCAATTACAATGATGGAATTATGGTTTCTCAGGAATAGAGTTTGCTTTGATGAAGAAAAAGTTGATATCTACAAATTCAAAGGCAGAATGATTTAATATACTAGAGATAGAGATTGTGCAGTTAGGCTCAGAAACTATATGTGGGATTGCAGTTATGATCATATGATTTTCAATTTTTTTTTATTTGAAGAAGCAACCAATAAAGGTGCAGAGAGTGATTGAAGTAAGATTCTTTCTACCAACAATAAATGAAACATTAATATGTTGTGATGGAGATACAAGGGGTAACCTAGGTTATGAAGGTTGTGGTTTTGTGAGCAGAGATGATAGGGGGGGATTTATATTTGCTGAAGCAAAGGGCATTGGAGTGGCAACAAATTTCAATGTTGAACTGATGGCTGTTGTGGAAGCTGATGAATGGGCTATACAGAATAATAAGTTGAACCTACTCATTTATTATGATTCATAGGTAGCAGTGAGTGCATATAGCACTTGTAAACTTCCTTGGTTCATAGAGGTAAGATGGAGTAGAATAAAGGAGCAAATAAGGAGTTTGAGGTTTATACATAACTTGAGGGAAGTGGATTTTTCTGCTGATGCTATGGCCAAGAAGGGAGCAGGTTTGGGGAGAGGAGTCAAGATAAGCTATACCACTAAACCTAACTTCATCCCAGAATTAGAGTCACCAGAAAAAATTTACTACAAATTTTGTTAACTGTTTTTTGTATGTTGGGCTTTTGGGCCTGAGGTTTTTGTGACTTTATTTAGGTCTGTTTTTTGTTGGTTTTTTTGTGTTTTTTTGCTGAAATTTCCTATGTAACTATTTAGTTGTATTTTGGATTTTTTAGTAATAAATAAATTTGATTAAGCAAAAAAAAAAAGGGATTCTTTCCTAGATTCGAAAGGAAAAAGAGACTCAACTGTAAAAACATTTCATCTAATGAGCTTAGGGCTCATACTTGTGCTAATTAATCACAAGGGTTGAGAGCTTACTCATCAAAATCCTGTTGAGTAAGATGTGTTAATATTCAGGTATACTTTTGGCAAAATTACTTTCTGTTTAGTTGAGCTATTTTCTTATCGTCCATAGATAAACTATTGTCTGCAGACAACTTTGCTCAAGTATTGGTTGTGTCTGAAGTTTCTTTTCGCTTTTTTCTTTTTTGTCTTATTTTCAAGGAAGTTTTCGTTGCAACTATGTTGCCTGCTACTTTTGTGCTCTAAATTGTTTCTCTATGAAGATATAAAATTTATTAAGACAAAAAATTTGTGAAAATATTCACGTAGCAAATTTTTTGTCGTGCCAGTACGACCTTTGTGTGTGTTTGGGTCAAGTCGTGTTCGTACGGGTGTTAGAGAATTTCTCGGTTGAACCCATTAGCATTGATATGTCAAGTTAGTTCCCAAAATGCATTCTTGATTTAGCATACTAAAGATAGTTTCGGACTAGACTAGGTCTAAGAAGTTGAATCGAAGCTATCCTTAAAGGATGAAGATTGAAGACTAGAAGAGTACTTCAACAACAAAGGTATGTGATTAGTTTCATTTGGATTCTTTTTCAATTTTACCTTTCTAATCTATCGAGATAAATGCTCACTCTATGAAACAATTCCTATGACGGTAAATGTACATTTATGTATATATACTTGAGGTTATTTGATTCATGACTTTGGTGACAATAACCTTTATACCTATAGAGGATATCATGTTATAGTGGATGATCTTACGAATTCAACGAGCCAAGAATCACTCAATTTCGAGTAATAACGATGAAGTTACGAGTGATTTATTAAAGTAACAATTATAAGTGTTGTTGTAATTGTTACAGTTCATTATTAGGAAACAATCCATGGACTGTTTGTAACGGTTCACGGACATGCTCCCAATTACGTGACTAAAAGGCATTTTTGGTCAAGTTGGTGATGTTTTCTTATCTAGGCAAGATGGTTATTAATCCAAACATATTTGATTACCATATTAAAGTGTTTGTGATAACTTTTGATTCCTACCTAATTTAAAATGTGACTTATTCACATAAATACAATATTTGCTATTTAATTATTTTGGCAAGAGTTGTAACTTAGCTTTCAAGCTACCTTTCACCATAAATAAAGGGTTCATGAGTGATACACGTTTTCATCCCTTTTGGAAAATTGGTGTATGCTTTTCAAGGTTGTTTTCCATGTATTTTGTTCTTCATGAACAAGAGTGAGATAAAAGCCTTTGTTTTGGGGATCACAAAGCCGAGTTGGATTTAATATTCGTGATTGATTATACAACTTGTAATCTATGTTTTTCACCTCTTGTTTATTCTAAGGTTTTATCTTCTGATATAAAACCATTCAAGATTTGTTGATCATAAACCCTAGGTTATGATAGATTTTAGTTTCCGATCGTATACCAACACTTGTTAGTCGAAATCGAAAGATAGAAGAAAACTTCGATTAAGGTATCTCGTAAAAATACTTAAGAAGTTTTAAACAAGATATCTCTAGATTTATTCTAGTTGTTCTTGTTGTAGAATTATTAGGGTTTTCTTAACTTGGAAATTGATCTTTGGAATCGCCCAAGTTTACTTACGAAATCAGGTTCACGGACTCCTTGTGTGTACACATACTGATTGTAAGTTAAAACCCTAATCTAAAAGTTTGTTTTGGTATCTCTACTTTTATCTGGTAGTTGTTCGAAACAAACACAAGATTTCCAAAACCTTGATTTACGTCTAAAGGGAAATCAAATTGGTGTTTTGTGCAAACAAAAGATCGAATCATATCAATCGTGTTGTTGTATCTTCTAAAGAGAGCCTTGGGTTCTGCTAGAAGATTTTCGAGAAGAATTCCTAAAGACAATGGGTATTGTGCTAGAAGTTTTATAAGTTCTTGAATACAGCTGAAGCAGGTATTACATCTAGTCTGAATATGTAGTAGCAAATTGGTGTAACAACTTATAATCATTTTGTGTTTATTCTGGACTAGGTCCCGGGGTTTTTCCAGCATTTGCGGTTTCTTCGTTAACAAAATTTCTGGTGTCTGTGTTATTTTTTTTTCCGCATTATATTGTTTATCTTTATAATTGAAATATCATTTTTTTTCTTTCTATATCATATTCTTTTATTACTCAAGAAAAAAACAAACCAAGACTAGCCAAGATATTCCAAGGCATAGTTTTATTACACTCAAGATAACAAAAAGGAAATACAAATTAAAAATCTTAACATTTTTTAGTAGACTCTAAAGTATTTGGTATTCTCATTTTCCATATCCCCTATACAGTCTGGTTTATTCTCATATCTTATTATTTCACCTCTCCTCAAAGTGGCTCATTTTTTTGGCAATTTTGTCTAATGAAAAATTTGCTTCTCTGTAAGCATGCTTGAACTTGATTTGCTTTAGCTGAGAGAGAACTTTCTTCCACCTGTTAAGAATCATCCAAGGAATTTTGTTTCCAGTAAAAGCATTCAAAACTGCTTGAGAATCTAGACTAAAAACCACATTCAAGAAAGATTTCGACACTGCCCATTCACCAGCCATCACTAGAGCCATCATTTCTGCAACAAAATTTGTTGCAATTGTAGTTGCAGAATAACCTACAACTACACCCTCAACAGAATTAGTAAAAAATCAAGAAGTTCTTGATGATGAATAAAAATTTTCTTATTAATGTTCTCAATTGATCACAAAGAAGTATCTAAATGGAATTAGAATAGTTACAACTTTCTCTATTCTCTTTCCTAAAATATTTTCTAACACTCACTAAAAGAACCTCTCCAATTTTACATTTGAACTCCTATTTATAGTAAAACTTTATACAGCTGTACATGAGTTACGAAGTATCGCAACTCATACTCGCAAAATTACTCCATCCTCGCAAAACTTCATATTTCTCCGCGCTTCTTCTATCATCGTAACATTTTATAATTCTTTTCTCCTTTATTTATTACGATACTTGTGAACTATTATCTTGCGATATTCAGTACTTACATCTTGCCTCTTCTCATGTCAATTCTTTGAAGAAGAAATGTCATGAGAATCCCTATTCTCGTAAATTTAGTGTAGTTATTACCACCCTTCGATTCGCAACACGTCTTTTTACTTTTCCCTTATCTTTCTGACACGTTTCTTCGTAACCGTTCTTTTCAACCGTTCACGCTTACTCGTATTAATGAATTTTTATCTTCATCAAACTCTCTTATAAATATTATCCTTTGTTTTTGCTTTTTATTCTCTTATTCATCTTCTTCACCGCTTCATCGCCTCTGCAACCTCTTCTATTTTTTCTATTTTCCCTCTTATATTCAATGGCACCAAAGAAGAAAACTATTGAACAAATTAATGCGAAACTTGCTGATAGAGACCTTATTCTTTCTGAGATTGAAGGTTATGATAATAAGTATTCTCTCTGTGTGAAGCTCTTTACCAACTATGTTTGGGATGATCAGAAAGTTTTAATCTCACGAGGTCAAATCCTCGCAGGTCTTCCTCTTCCTCTTTATGATGTTAACTTTCCTTTATTCTACGAAATTATTTCCCACCCCAATTTTTCTTGTGCCATTTATCAATTGATCGGTGATTGCATTCGCCTCTTAGTTGAATTCGCAAATCGTGCCGCTTTTGGGAAATCTTTATATTCAACTGATCTTAGGAAACCTGGATTTGAGAATATAGAAATTGTTGCTGCGAATTATATAGTTGAGGGTTTCTTCAAAAATTACACACTAATTCCTGCGAGGAAAGAAGATAATCGTTGGGGTGTTCGTCTTCATCGTAAAGCTAATATCGCAGCAGATGATCTTCTCATGCACGATATTGATTATGCTTCAGGAATAATAAGACACCTCGTCGTTCTAATGATGAAGATTGGTATAAGTACCCTTTAATGTTATCAGGTTCTTATATTACTGGGATAGTAGAACTTCCTGCGAATCTTCGTAACCGCTATTATCAACCTTGGGTTTTTATAAATGTATGTATTTCCACTTCCTTATCTTTTTGTTACCCTTTAATTTCAAATGAGGTAAGAAACACTCTTGTATTTTTCTAAACAATATATTGTTGCCTCTGTTTCTTATCCTTATTTGAATTTACAGGTTCCACTTCTTCCCTGAGATTGTTGCGAGTGAAAATAAAAGTTCTACTTCTTCTAAAAGGCTTACTGCGAGGCAACAAACTCTTCGTTCTGCGAAGGTCTCTCAAGCTTATGATAGTCAAGATGATGCTCTTCACAAAGGAAAAAGAAAACTTCAAGATATTGTTTACGAAAGAAGGAAAAAGAAGATACTCTCAACCAAATCCCATTCCAATGTAATTTCTTATAATAAGGACATTGAGGAAGATCTTGGTGATGAAGATGATAAATTTCCTGAGAAGGACTTTAGTTCTAATTCGATACCCTTTCTCGACAAAGGAGATGATGATGATGTTGATGAAGGTGGGAATGAAGATTTTAGTATCCCAGAAACTTTTGCCTCAGCAATGGTTAGCATCTCTGAGGCTTTCCTCCATTCTTCTCGTGGATTAGGAAATTCTCCTACAACGAATGCTCGCAAACTTATTACGAAGGCTTGTAAAGTTCCTATTGTTATTGATAATAACTCCCTCAAAGGAATTTCAAGATTCGTCTCTCCTGCTTCATTATATGCTTTAGGCAGCATGGTAAGTTTCTTCTCTATTCCTTGTTTATTTCCTTATTTTATTGATTTCTAATCCCTTTTTTCTTGTTTAGGTTGGAAGAGTTAGTTGTGCAAATTGCTTCGATTGGGAAAGACGTCATTCTCTTGCAGAGAAGAAAACTTTGAATCGTTGTGCGAAGTTAGAGGTTGAAAATTCAAGTCTCCGTCATAAAAGTAGAAGATTTAAATATTGATAATGCAGAATTAATATCCCGCCACGAACATAATTCACAATCATGAGCACCGCAATTGATAATTCTTCTCTTCTTGAGGAGAATAATCAATTAAAGCTTGAAAATTCTTTTCTTCGTAATGATAAGAAGCAACTAGAAGGTAAATTCTTTGCGATGGTAATTATTTTGGTTACTTTTCCTTCGTAATTTTCTAACCAATTCCTTAATTTCTTTTCTTGTCGCAGAAAATCTTGCGAAGATAAATAATGATCTGAAACTCTCCTTGCTAATCGTAATAAGAAAATTTCGACTTGAGATCTCAAAACTCTAATTTCCTCCATAGTTTATATGTCAAGCGTTTTGAGCTAAGATGACTCGCAAGATTTGCGAAGATAATGAAATTCCTCTCAAGAAGTACCATACGCTCCTTTCTCAAGAAATTCTCAAGATACTCCATATCCGGAAATTTCTGAAAGTGAAGTTGAAGATGATAGTGAAGTTGAAGAAGAAGATCATTTTGATGGGAACAGATCGCCTCAAGAATAACTTCATTTTTTTTTTTTTGTATATCTGTTCAGAACTTTTCCATACAACACTTTCTTCTTGATTATGCTTTTAATCAATCCAACAATTTATTTTTCAAAGCTTAATTTGAATTAATCTTTCTTTGATGTTTATTTCCCTTATTCGCATAACTTGATCATATGGAGAGAAATAATATATCTTAAAGACTTATCTTAGTATTCCCTTTCCCCTTATTATTTCTCTTCAAATGATCAACTATCGCTGGAAGTATTAGAATATCCTTCTCAATTTATCTTACTTAATTTTCTTCTTATTGTGATTATGAATAAAAAATCCTCCCTTCAAAGTATAAGAAATATAAGCCTTTTGCTTTTTACGGAATGTTGCGAAGTAAATAATAAATCTCCCCTTGAAGTATAAAAAGTATGAAGTATACAAAATATGAAATACCCTTAAGAAGTATAAGAAGTATTAGCAGCATTCAATTTATGAAGAATTGCCCAATATAAAAATTATTACTCATTGTATGAAGAAGTATAATAAGTACTTAACCTTCGCAAAATTAAATATCCGTTGAAGAAGTATAATAAATATGAGATATTCTTGAAGAATTATAAGAAGTATTCAACTTTTTGGGGAAGTATTCAATATATGGAGAAGTATAAGAAGTATGTAATTCTCGTAAATTTTTACGAATATGAACTTATCTGTATTTGATTGTTATCAAAATCGCATCTTTTGTTAAGTCTTCATTAAAATTCTTCAATGATGTTGTCTTTTTTGATAGGACTTCTTGTAAAAATTCTTCAATGATATTGACAGAGTTGTCTTCTCTTCAAAATTTCTTGATGTATATTCTTGTAAAATTTCTTCAATGATATTGACGAAGTTGTCTTCTTTTCAAATCTTCATAATGTATATTCTTGTATAATTTCTTCAATGATATTGATGCAATAAATTTCATTAATTTCTGTGGTCTTATCATGCCTTCCTAAGTAAAGGTCTTATTTTACCACCTCTTTTGTATTAATTATTTGCGATAATATGACAAGTCTGAACATTCTTGCGAACATACAACCTCGTGACATTATCGTCTTGCGATGAAATCGCAGGACGTTCTTACACTTTCATGCAAAAACCCATTGATCTCATCTTAACTTCTTTGTATAGTATTTTAGCCTCTTCAGGAATTGTTGCGACAATATGATAGGCCTAAATATTCTTGCGAACATAAAGCCCCATGACATTGCCGTCTTGCGATGAAATCGCAGGACGTCTCTACACTTTCATGTAGCGACCCATTGATCTCATCTTAACTTTATTATGTTCTGCGAGTTCTTTTTTCTTTCTTTCTTTCTTTCTTTTTTTTTTTTTTTTTTTTTTATAAGGCTCGCAGAACTTCATTTGTTGCACAAATATGACAAGCCTTTATGTTTTCGCAAACAAGAAGCCTCGTGACATTTGCGTCTTATAGCACTTATCATCTCCCTAATGGAGGGTGCTTCCCTTTATCTTCCCCCTGATTTCCCCTTCAAGGAAGCGTACATCGACCATACAAGGTTAGCTCTTCCCATCCTGTTCTGCCAACAACCAGCTTTTGATCGCAACCTCTTATCCTTTTTGCCTATATGGCTTATAGTTACGAGGTTGCACCCTATGGGGTACCTTTGGGCCAAGTGCATCATTTTCCAAGACTTGTCAAAAATGGAAGATGTGGTTCAACCTCACCCGGCACTCTTGACTCAACCGTGTACCTCGGCGCCTTGATCGTTTTCTGCACTTCTTTGGAAAGACAGTATGCCTTAGTCGCCCAAATTTAAATCTTCTTACACCGCATTTTATATTGCGTAATGTCGTTAGATTAGGTGATAATCAAAGGTGTCTAACCCGGATAGGTACCCCATTATTGGGTTGTACCCCAAAATTTTTACCATGTACTAAGGGCCCTTGGTGGTGTTCCGGTTACCCTTAGCCACGTTATAGGTACCCCCTTAAATGACGTACTTTAGGACTTTGCCTCTTACGAATTATAGCTTCGCGAACTAGGGTGTACGCCACAAAGGTTTTCATGTATAAAATTTTCTGCGCTCTCTTTCTTTTTTTGGAGGCTGATCACACATTTTGCGGTCTTTTATTCGCAAATTAATGAAATTTTAATCGGAATATAAATTCTGAAAATTTGTAACTTTTTCCCAATTTCCTGCGAGCAAACAATATTCGTAAAATTTTATCACGAAATAAAAATTTTGTTTTGCCACATACCTCATTTTTACGAGCAAACATACTGATAACCTTCTTTTTTCCTCTCAAATCACAATCCCTTATTATCATCGTAAATTTCTTGTATGATTATCATCGTAACTTTATTCTCTTTTTATTTAATCCTCTGCCATTAAATTTTCACTTCTTTTCACAACCTTTGCTCTTTTTCTCCAATTTTCCTTCTCAGCAGTTTTTCCTTCGCAAACTTCTACTTCTGTATCGTAACATTTCTTTCCCTCATCCCAATCACCCTTGATAATTCCAATACCATTCATATGAGGGAATTTTATGCACTGATGTAGGGTGGAAGATACGCCTAGAATTCCGTGAAGCCATGGCCTTCCTATCAAAGCATTATATGGTGATTCAATATCAACAACACAAAACAGAATTTCAGTTCGCATTCCACTTAATGGAATTCGCATGCTCACTTCTCCTTTGGGCTTGTTGGCAGTTCCATTAAAACCATAAATTATGTAAGTAGAAGGTATTAAATCTGCATCTTTTCCCCCCATAGTTTTGTAAGCAGAATAGAAGAGGATATTGACAGAACTTCCCGTATCAATCAAAATCCTATTAAGACCAATTGACTCTTCCTCCATATCATCTTCGTTCTCCTCCATATTCATGTAGATTGCCAGTCTTACTACCAATGGATTATCATGTAATTCACAACCTTCTGGAATTTCAGTGGCTTCAAAAGAAATTTCACGTTTCTGCCAATCTTCAAGTAGTGAAATCTTTGCGATGTTCATTACTTCCTTTCCTTCACCATCCCTCGCATATACCCTACTTAACACATTATCATGAAAATCCTCTATGGTTTTATATGAATAAACAATGGAATTACAGAAAACATTCCTTGCTTTTGACCCCACTTCTATATGTAGGATTTCTTCTCCCTTTTCTTTTGTCGTGTTCTCCCTGCGAGTTATGGATGGAGCCTGTGGTAATTGTTGTGACTGTGTCTGCTTAAGTAAAAATTGATTTAGTTTTCCTTGATCAATCATTCGCAAGATTATCCTCTTGATATTATGGCAATTATTTGTAGAATGTCCATGAAAATGATGATATGAACAAAATTCATGACTTCTTGGACCCATTGGTGGTTCCTTTCCCATATTCCATGGAGTTGGTACATTCTCTACCAGGATAATTGCTTGCCATATCTTTTCTATACTTGTATTCAAGGGTGGCAATTTTATCTCTTCCCTTACCATTCTTTGACCTCCTTGACCGTTGTTATAATTTTGTCTCTGGTTTCCTTGTCCAAAATAATTTTTCCTTTGTCCACCATAATTTTCTTGTTGTTGATCTAATCTTGGAATTTGGTTATTTCCTATCCGATTATAGAAATTCTTCTCTCTATCATATTCTTCTTGATCTCTACTGCCCATTGCTACCATCTTTGGCTGGCTATCATTGATTTTCTTCTCTTCTGAAATTTGCGAAGAAGTTTGTGAGGATGTTTGCGAAGTACCTGCTACTACATTGATTATTTTGGGAAGTAAATTTGCTCCTCCTCTTGATTGCTAGTGTTTGTTACTGGATATGACTCCATATTGTTTTGCTTTTCTTCTAGTGTAATGTATTCTTCTTGCAATTCTCGTAATTCTGTCATCATTATGGAATTCTTTCTTCTGAAGATTTGAACATATAATTGTTCAGTTGCGAACATCGCATTTATGAAGGACAGAATCAAGTATCTCTCATCTACACGCCCTGCCATATCACTGCACATAGTCTTCCACCGTCTTACCAAATGCTTCAGACTTTCACCCACTCTTTGTTTTAAACCAAATACATCTTCAATACCAAGCCGTGAAGAGTGATTTGTGATATATGCTCCAAGGAAAATTGCTTGCAAATGATTGAATGACGTAATAGTGTTCTTAGGGAGTCCTTCAAACCACTTTAGAGCTTCCCCTGTTAAACTTGATGCGAAGTACTTGCATAACACAACATCATGATTCTCCCATTGTAACATGCATCTTATGTATGCTTTAATGTGCTGAATAGCACATGAAGACCCATCAAAAATACTGGTAAGTGTGGGCAAATTACATTTTGGTGGAATTCCTCCCAACTGTACTTCTCTAGCAAATGGAGTCCTCGCAGCTTCTTCTATTGCTTCATCTAATTGCCTCCTATCTCCTCCTCTTCTATTGTTTATCATCCCTCTCATTTCGCTGCTTCTTCTCGAAAGATTCGTGCATTTTCCTTAGAATTCTCATCCATTGGTCTTTTTAATGCAGCTTCTCTTCTTCTACGTTCTTGCGCTTCCTCCCTTGCGATCCTTCGCATTCTATCATATTCTTCATTAATGTTTTCATTTGCATAATTCTGCAAATATCTTCTTTCTAAATTATCATAATTGTTCAGTTGTAAAGCATCTTGGAATTCTTGTTCTTCCCTTTCTATTCTTCTCATTCTTCTCATGCGAATATCAGGAATTTCTTCTTCTTCATTTCTCCTTCTTCTGTGACTTATTTTTTCTTGATTCACTTGTACTCTGATTCGAGAATTTGGTTCATTCCTTTCCATTTCTGTTTGTTGATTTACAATTCTTCTCTTAATTCTTTCATACTCAACATTTTGTTTGTTACGAACTTCTTCATGTCTTCTTACTCCATTCTCGTGATTGTTTTGATGTATTGCTTGTTGTCTCTCAGTTTCTTCCATAAGTTGTTGTTCTTCCTCTCGATTCTTATTGTTTTCTTTATGATTTGGTCTTGTTCGTAAATTCTCCATATTTTGTTCGCGGTTTGGTATTAAAATGAAACGATTTTCTTGATTTCTATCACCTTGATTCTGCGCTTGTTCTTGCATATCATTTTCATTATTGATTATCGGTGAATTTTGTCCTTCTCTTTCTATTCTAACATTTGATCTTGCAACACTTTGAGATTTCCTCCTTTGTAACATCTCATTTTCCATCCTCAATTCTTGATTTTGTCTTGTTAATTTGGCACGTTCTTCAGCTTCGATCATTCGTTCTTTTTGGATTCCTTGTCTCAATGTTTCTAGCATCTCCCTTTCTCTTTCAAGAATTGTTCATCCCATCAACCTCCCATTTTCTATGATTTGTGGTTCTCTATCTTCTTCTTCTGGTGTATTAGTTCTCCAAGTGTGTATACTCACTTGATCATGATCTTCTACTTGTTGAGCTTGATTTCTTCGATTACTCCTTCTTCTACTAGGTTCTCCTGTTATATTTGCTTCTCCTCCTGCTAATATTACACTTCTTCTTACTTCAGTTAATGGTTCTGATGTGTTTCTTCTTCTTGTCATTTTTATGGTACAGGAATTCTTTCTCTCCCTGTTTCTAGCGCCAATTATGTAGTTGCAGAATAACCTACAACTACACCCTCAATAGAATTAGTAAAAACTCAAGAAGTTCTTGATGATGAATAACAATTTTCTTATTAATGTTCTCAATTGATCACAAAGAAGTATCTAAATGGAATTAGAATAGTTACAACTTTCTCTATTCTCTTTCCTAAAATATTTTCTAACACTCACTAAAAGAACCTCTCCAATTTTACATTTGAACTCCTATTTATAGTAAAACTTTATACAGCTGTACATGAGTTACGAAGTATCGCAACTCATACTCGCAAAATTACTCCATCCTCGCAAAACTTCATATTTCTCCGCGCTTCTTCTATCATCGTAACATTTTATAATTCTTTTCTCCTTTATTTATTACGATACTCGTGAACTATTATCTTGCGATATTCAGTACTTACAGCAATTCCTAGACCACCTGTCATTCCCCCCACACATTCACTGTCACTATTTCTGCCAATAAAACCAAACCCTGCAACCCCTGGATTACCCCTAGCTGCTCCATCACAACAAATCAATATTTGATTATTTTTTTCTGGCAGACAGAACTGAATCTCCTTAATCCTTGTAGTTTTACTTCTTATTCCTTTCAGCCCAAAGTATAAAATGATATTGAGATCATAATTACAATTGAACATCAACCCATTAACTCTACCATTGCATATTTTAGTAAACCACAATATCTCCTGCTTAAGATTTCCTGTGTTTGGAGTCTCATCATCATATAGTTTTCTATTTCTAGTCATCCATATTTCAACCATCAAGGTATAAGCTTCAATGTACCATATCTATTTTACCACATGGCTTTTAGATTGTATACAATTTATTACTTCATCAAAATTTGAAGGATTTAAAAGTTTGAATATAATTGAAATATCACAGGTTGTGCGTAAAATCAATTAATTGGGAATCCAACCTTTGGTTGTTGATTAAATTAATTGACACTTGGATATTGGTTTTTGATACCGTCCAAGTTATTTCTTATATTCAATCGGGCTCGCAAATTCCTACTTGTTTGATTGCGGGTTGAATTGAGAAATAGAGATATAACTCTTTGATATACTTTTCTTAAGATTGAGTCTGGATGTCTAGTTGATTCTCTAGAAAGTATATTGAAGTATGTCCTCTCAGATTTCCAAACAAAATTATTGGGTATGGTTGTTAGACCCCCGCTTTTTCAATTGGTATCAGAGAAGGAAAACACGCTAAGACCTTATAAGTCTGTGTTTGAAGCAATCTGATTATTATAGACAAAAGTGCTATCTCTATAAACGTACCACCAGTCTTAGATGGCACGAACTATTTATGGTGGAAAATTGCTATGCATTTTTTTATTCAAGCGCGAGATTTTCAATCATGGGTTCGTATTGTTAATAACTATAATCCCCCATTAGTTACATAGACGGTGTAACTATTGCAAAGGATATTGGTGATTATAATGATCTTGATATTCTTGCTGCAAAGAAAATTTCTGAAGGATTAAATGCAATCATCCATGCCATTACCCCAGATCTTCAGCACCACGTTACTACGTGTAGTAAGTCTAAAGATGCTTGGGATATCTTAGAAATCGTATTCGAAGGGAATACCGCAGAGAAAGAAGCAAGGCTTCAAAATCTGTCTTCTGACTAGGAAAACCTTCGCATATATGATGATGAAACTTTTGATGAGTTTAACCAAATACTTTCTCAAATAGTTAACTCCTCATATTCATTAGGAAGAACTATTCCGGAGAAAGTTATTGTGTGCAAAATTCTCAGGTCTCTACCATCAAGATACGAGTCTAAGAAACATGCCATTGAAGAATCAAACGATCTTTCTACATGCTCCAGGAATGCTCTTGTTGGAAAGTTAAAGATCTTTGATAATGAACACGCATCTACAAAAGATCTGATTTCTCTCAAAGATGCAAACAATTTTGAATCCTCTAAGGATAAATCTGGTTCACCAGATACTAAGTATTATACTCCACTACAATTTAGAAAACTCTTGAGAGACAGGAAAAAGAGTTTTTCTAAAGCTACAACATCATCTAATGATGATGTACAATGCTATAACTGTCGTGGTTTCGGGCACCTTTCTTCAGTATGTCCTAGCTGGAGCCGTAGACAATCGGCATATGCAATAGGGTTGCATACTCTTGATGATGGACCCGAATATTGTGATCACCAAGAGTACGCAGGCGATTTTGCATTAGGTTCTGGAAAAATTCATTCGGATACTGATACCGATTTTGATGAAGAAGCGTTCCATGTAGATCCAGTCGTTAATAATCTTCTTAAGGAATGTCATCAGAAACCCTCGGAAGATGAAAGCACCATTCTCAGTGAGAAAGTTAAATATGACAAAATTCATAGTCGGAATAAAGACTTGCAAGACCAACTTGATTCTATTGGTGCAAGATATTATCTCAACGAAATACGAATGCTTAAAGAAGAGATTGCCAGAAGTCAAGATAGGGAAATTACTATTCAACCAAAGCTAGTAACTTGGAGAACATTGAGATGAACTTGTCATTTGATTCGGAACGAGAAAATCTCAAAGTTCAATGTGAATCATCCAAGAATGATCTAGTTATTGTGCTCGAAAAGGTCAAAAGGTTGGAAGAAGAAAACTCGAGCTTAAAAGAGAGTTTTTCTAGAAATAGCATGCTCAGAAAAATTAACCTCAATATTGGCAGCATGTAGAATTCATCGTGATACACGAGGATTGGGCTATAGAATAGATGCTCCTGATATTTGCAAAGAGGTAAAATTTGTCAGAGCTAAAGTTTCTTCTCAACCAAAACCTTCCACGATTGACAAAAATGAAGTATCTCTGCCAACTGCCGATGACGAAAAGAGGAAATTCTGTCAAGCTCCAAAGCAAGCACATACATATTCAGGTAACACTAAACATAACTTTTTCCATTTTACTAAACATTGCTTTTATTGTGGAAAACCAGGTCACTTGCAAAGGAATTGCAGATTTCTTAAACGAGATAAGTCCAAATTTGATTTTGTTAAGATAAAAAGATCCGTTATTCCAAACTGGAGAAAAACTGAGTCTCATAATATCAGTTCTTCTAGTATTCCCTCTAAGAAATTTCATAATTATATTAGGGAGAAAAAGAAATACGTTGCTCCAAAAGATACTCAGAAATGAGTACCAAAGAAGATCAATAAAGCAACAAGTACTATTAAGAAGGATCTCCCAGACAAGAGTTCGACAAGGGATAACATCTTAAAAAGGTATGGAACAGTTATTGAAAGTTTCAAGGAAGTTGTTAAATTCCTAGAGTCCATGCATGATTTTGTTTAAAATACCTGTGGTGAGCAAGATTTTGTTCACCTCAACACAACCTGATTATGTTGAAAAGTGCATCCTCACCAAGAAACCCTAGTAAATGCGGTGCGGATTGCAAAAGAATTAGGGCGCACATATTGTGTTGGGTAATTTTTGAATATGTGGAACAATTTATTATTTCGAGCTAAGTCTAACTCACTTACATATTTCTCGAAATATGTGTTGGTAAGCTTTCGCTTCAACCAAGTTCATCTCTACTTGTGACGAAAGTCATGTTGATTATTTCAATATCTTAAAAATTGCTTTGATGCTAATAGTGTGTGAAAACGGCAATTGTCATCCTCTAAGAATATTTCAATGATTGAAATAAAAAGTTTAGAATCAAGTAACCATCTTTAGATATAAGCATATATAGTGTGTTCGCATATTAGTGTATAAATCCATAAACCGGGAGCCAAGTGTATGCAAATGTGTGTATACGAAATTGGTGAAGGAGACAGGTTAAGTATGCGTACCCATACGTATACTGGCGGAAGTTTTCCAACCGAAATTTCTGCTGAGTTTGGGAATTAACAAGCTCTTAACTAGTCACCTTAAGTATGCGTACCCATACGTATACTGGCAGAAGTTTTCGAACCGAAAATTTCTGCTGAGTTTGGAAACCCAACTAACTCAAATCCGTTGCTTAAGTACGCATACCCGTACGCATACTTAAGTGGTTACTTTCTAAAATCGGTTGTGTACATGAACTTAAACATTTATAAAATAAGGAATGCAATCTTTGCAAACCGTGGATATAATGTTCATGAATTGATTCGAGTGAATCAAACTGATTTTGCTTTAATTTTGTTCTTATATACTTCTATGAGAATATAGCAATTGAACGACTCTTTAACTAGTTTCATTTGAGTCATTTGAGCTAGTTATGGTTAAGATGAATATGGTTAAATACCACACGTATGATTCTTAATTACCTAACTTGATTTGTGATTAAAATTCTTAAGCATAACAGGTTAGAAGCAATAATCAAAGCCATTGGATATTGGTTTTTATTGTCAAATAAACTTTTTCATACACTTACGGTAACCATTCATGGTGTAAATCCTTGTGGAAAAAGTTATTCTTCCTTCTAAGCATATAAATTCTTGTTTATATAATTTTGTATCTTTGAAAAGATGATCACAATACTTGATCTTCATGATTACATATTGTGTATCGTTATCATGAGGTAGCTCTATTTTTTTTAGTAACACGATCTCATGAGAGACTTTCAATGATTGGTCCTTAGCTCGTATCTCCTTGTGGGATTTATAAAATCCAATTCATAAATCCTTCTTGAAAAAGCGGGGGTCTAACAACCTCACCTAATATTTCGATTAGAAATCTTTATGGACAAACTCTAATATACTTTTAAGAGAATCAACTAGACAGTCAGACTCAATCTTAATAAAAAAGTATATCAAGGAGTTAATATCTCTATCTTTCGATTTGATCTATACTCAAACAAATAGAAAACTGTGAGTCTTTATCAAATAAAATAGATATAAACTTGGATGGTACTAAAGACCAATATCCAAGGATCAATGAATTTCCAATCAACAACCAAAGGTTGGATTTCACAATTGATCGATACAACGCACAACCTGTGATATTTCAATTATATAACAAAATATAATACGGAAATAAATAACACAGACATCAGAAATTTTGTTAACGAGAAAACTGCAAACGCAGAAAAACCCCGGGACCTAGTCCAGATTGAACACCATACTGTATTAAGCCGATACAGACACTAGCCTACTATAAACTAACTTCGGCCTGGACTGTAGTTGAACCCTATTGATCGCTGTCGTAGGCGTCAAAAATAATTACACTTTCTTACTACTCAAAATATATAATGAAGCAAGGGAAAGAAAGGATCGTTCCCACAGAGAGGTCTTGGATTGTCAATTTGTTTCGGTTTCCTATATAAAATAATGGGGGGATTTTCTGATTTTTATAAACTAAATAAAAGTAAACACGCAAATCAAGGTTGTGAGAATATTGGTCAAAGGTTTCATCTTCAATTGTAAACAAGTATTGAATGTATTATTAGAATTCATATTTAATCTCGCTATCATCAAAAGCCATAGAATACCTTATTGCAAAAATACTCCGTAAATTTCCCAAGTCATCACACTTCCATGTAAAACGATGCAAATATGAATACCACCTAGAGAATAACTCAACGCCTTGCACTAATCAAGTTCAATTCCCAAAGAGCATTACGATTTGTGAAATAGGCTAATCAATGCAATTAAAATACATTGCGCAAACATTTTCGAACAAAGGTCAATCTATACATATGATTACAAGAGTGTATCACTACAAACCGTAATCATATCATGCTACTCGTATTCAAGGTTATCGCTCGATGATGAACCCTAAATTATCTATAAATATGGATGTAAGTTCAATAAATTCTAGACTTAACTAAACAAACATTTAATCATATTGCAATACGTCAATCATGTAATTATTATACGCAGTAGAAACCAAACGATAATATTGATAGAAAACTAATTCATCAAATCAATAACTTGGTTGCAAAATCCAACTACATCTTTGTGGATGGGGAAAAACGATCTGCTGGTTTTTAAGGGATTGAGGAGACGACCGGACGGAGGAGGTTCCTCGAACCAGGAAAAATGCTAATCCTCACACGGATACACCGCTGCAATGGGGGTTCTTAGATTCGAGAGATCAATCTGTAGTACTCC
Organism: Papaver bracteatum; assembly: GCA_023529315.1. NCBI lineage: Eukaryota > Viridiplantae > Streptophyta > Magnoliopsida > Ranunculales > Papaveraceae > Papaver > Papaver bracteatum. The sequence goes on along the minus strand of JAJJWX010004466.1, from coordinate 124,227 downwards.
GGCCTAAATCGAGACAACGACCGTTCCAGAGTAAATTCGATCATAAGAGAGGATGGGTTGATCTGTAGGAGGGAAGCTGAGAAATGTGTGGAATCGATGGTGATTCAAGGATTGTGGGTGTATGAATTCTGAATATGATAAGTTCTGAATGATTGAAGTTGAACGATTGTGAAGAAATTTCTCAATTGATGAGTTTGATGATCTCGTGTTGTCGAAGAGACGTGATATTCTTACTCTGAGTATTCTGTGTATTCGTTCTGTTTTTTCCGATGATCTTCAATCTTGATTTAGGGACTTATTTATATTGCTGGAATTGTAGACACCATGATCCCATGAAGTGTGACAGTTGATGGAATCAAGGAGTGGAGAAGTGGAAATCGTGTTCGAAACCAGTTGTCCAACGTGTAAAGACTTGGTCGACTTTCCACCCACTACTTCATGAGTTCCTTCAACTAATTGCACGACTTGCTCACATTCCATCGTGTGTTTGAACACACGTGCCGTAGACCGCCATACCAAAACCCTAGTTGATATCCCCCAAGTGACACGATTGATCTTCTCGTGGTTTGTTAGTCAATTGATGACTTCGTGGTTTGATGGGACAATGGGTCCACATAGTTGCTGAGTCGAACAAGATGTTCTGAAACCCACAAATTGAACGTGTCATGAGACAGAGGTATAATTCTTACGATGAAGTGGGCAAGTATTGCTCATTCGATGGATTGTTGAATATTGGTGGATTGTTGAACCAATATTCCTTAACACGAGAAAATATTAATCATCTAAGCAAGTGTTGCTCTCGTGATGACTTGTTGAATATTTGACTGTCCGAGCATGTGTTGCTCATGAATGATTGGCAGTGTGCCAAGAATATTAATTAAAGTGATGGTCGTTGAACCTATCATAATTAATAAAATTCATGACCATGAGGTCATCGTAGAATTATTAATATTAATTCATGACCATGAGGTCGTCGTAGAATTATTAATATTAATTCATGACCATGAAGCCGTCATAGAATTATTAATATTAATTCATGACCATGAGGCCGTAGTAGAATTATTAAGGTTAAAGTCTGGAAACATGGTCCTTGAATTCAGAAACCCTAATTTGACCGATTGATGATAAATTCAAGGTCAGAAGTTTTAACCATGGGATGAATGAGGAGCGGCTATATGGGACCGTGAATCAACTATGTAGTGTCCATGTTCTCACGTAAGCATATATGATGAGCTTATGAAGAGTTCATGACTTATTGGTGAAAGAATGATTAAATGCTGGTTCAATCATTATTCAAAAATGATCGTCTGAGACTTAGGTGTGGAAACCTAATTAATTATGACAGAGTGATGACTGACCATAGAGTCATGGAGCTGACCCTGGGTTGTCACGTGACCGACTGATGATCACTTCATGAAAATCCAAAGCGTTTGGAAGAGTCTTGGACCTAATACGAGCAATTGTGCAAATTAGGTCAAAACTGTGAAAATCGATGGGATCGGCTTCCGTGAGCCAAAGAGCTAATCTTGGTCGTTCAAGATAATGTGCTCGTGTCCCTAAGGTGTCCGCATCTCAGTCCTGAGAATTTTTATATTTTTGGCGTGCAATTGAGCATCCATTCAAGAAAATATGCCAAAATTAGGGTTTCGATGAACTGAGGGAAACACCATGAGATGATAGAAAATATTTATAAAATAAGGAATTGTGAGACATGGGACCGCCGTTGGTCAAGGCACGGTCGTCCAGTCATGACTACGGTCCCGTGGTGTCTCTTCCTTAGTTTTACATATTTTTGATGATTCTATGAAGGATTCATGAATTTTGAGAAATTTGATAAATTTAGGGAGTTTTCACGAATTGAAGGAGTTTCCATGAGTTCATGGTCTTTGAAAAAATATTAAATAATAAAATCCGGCCGTGTGGGACCATGGAGGCGTGACCGATCGGTCGTGGCCCAATCCCACGAATTTTAATAATTTTTGGGTATTTTTTGATAGTTTGAAGGAATTTTTGAGAAAAATACCATGAAATCAAGGAAAAAAATAAGATAATTAATAATAAAATAAATAAAACAAGGGCGTGTGGGACCGGCTAGGGCATGGCCGGCCGGCCAAGGCCAGGTCCCACAAGTTTTCATAATTTATTTTATTTTATTATTATTTTTGATGATTTAAAGGAATTTTGAGGAAAAATACCATGAAATTAAGGAGTTTTTTCATGAAATCATGAAACAAAATACCAAATGATAATAAAACAATGGACACATGGGACCGGCTAGGTTAAAACCCTAATTAGCGCCCTTTAGTAGAATCGATGTAGAATTCTCATACAGACTCGGATTTTGATGGTCCGCCCCTCCATTATGTACGGAAAAGAATTTCCTATCTCCCAACGAAGGAATATTTAGGTTTTAATCTCGTTCGGGCGGTGAAAACAGCCCGAGAGTAAAATTCAGGAAGAATTCAAGGGGCCGGTCCCATGATATTTTTCCTAACTTTATCGTGTTTGATAAAATCATGTGATAAAAATACATGAAATTAGGTAATTTTTAGAGAAAAATAATAATAAAATAATAAGGGATCGTGAGGTGTGGGCCGGATGGGACCAAGGCATGGCAGATCGGCCAATGGTCACGTCCCACACACTTTCCTAATTTTATATTATTTTTGACGGACTCGTGAAAGTACCACGAATCTGAGGAATTTCCTCAAGAAGGAGATTTGATCAATCGAGAGAATTTTTATGAAAATAATAAAAGTGGATATATGATTACTGTTACTTCATAGGATCAGCTGAAGATTCGACTATGAACTCAGAATGATGAGGTGGTCATTGCCATTCCATGGGATCGTCGTTGATTCGAACATGGAATCGGAGCAATGATATTGCCATTCCATGGGATCGTCGTTCATTCGACCATGGAATCGGAGCAATGATATTTCCATTCCATGGGATCTTCGTTGATTCGACCATGGAATCGGAGCAATGATATTGCCATTCCATGGGATCGTCGTTGATTCGACCATGGAATCGGAGCAATGATATTGCCATTCTATGGGATCGTCGTTGATTCGACCATGGAATCGGAGAAATGATATTGCCATTCAATGGGATAGTCATTGATTCTACCATGGAATCGGAGAAATCTTATTTCCATTCCATGGGATCATCGTTGATTCGACCATGGAATCCGAGAAATGATATTGCCATTCCATGGGATCGTCGTTGATTCTACCATGGAATCGGAGCAATGAAGGGATAATTAACCTCATGGGTTTATGCCTAGCAGAATAAACTGACTACGATAGGAGCATTAATTATCCTGACATGACTTGCCGGTAAGCCATATCCTTTATATAGTCAGGTTAAACTCGTTGTTTGTTCCTGAAGACGATGTTGCTCCGTAGAGCTGTCCATCCCGTGATACTATATAGAAATGACTGAAAGTATTCAGTATTCATGAGATTATCCCGTTGTCTAGGCGTTGACTGCATATCTACATGTACTCTGAGAGAAAGTACTCTCCGTTGAGAATTCGATGAGAGACCCGTGTCTCAATACTCATGTGCGATTTCTGGACCAAAGACCTGTATAATCATGAGTTTACGATTTTGGCCCTTTTTGAAAATCCACCATCTACATTAAGTCCCCTGCTTACTGAGGAAAGCCGTGTTCCTCAGTCAGCATCAAATGGTGATTTTCAGGCCAGAAATTATACTAGTATTTGAACTTAGTCGTAAGTTGAGACATTACTGTATTTTGAGGGCATGAGCGAGCCACGACTTGACGAAGGCTTCGTTGTCATGGTTAGAGAGCCATTTGGTGAGCATAAATTGGTGTTGAACCGCTGATTTGGACGATGAGCCCGTGGTCGGTTAGGATCTGCGGGTCGGGCCCAAATAAGAAAATCCTAGTGGAATTAGGTTTTAAAATTATAAAAAGGGGTCAATTCCCCCTTTTTTTTTTCATGACCAACTCTTTGATCTCTTCATCATCTTCATACTCACGTACAGGAGAGGAGGAAAATTTTCGTCGGAGCAGCTACCATCGATTGCCGGCGCCGTTTGATCGCCGTCCGACCAGTTCCGGCCGGCGCCGACCAGGTAAGCACGATTTTTTTTTTGATGTTTGCTGATTCCATGAGTTGTTTCATGAATTGATCATATTGGGATTATACACATGTGTATATAATTAGTGTGAGCTTTATGAAAAACCCTCGTTTTTGAAAACGTATGTTCGTTCGATTGTTAGTTTCGAAGACTAACTATAATCCCTGATTTTTGAGAGATTTTTTATGTATGAACCTAGGTCCAATGATAAAACTTAGTGTATGATCTCTCATGTGTACCAAGGTTTTATCATAAGAGATGTGAATTTTCATGAAATCGTCATAAACCCTCGTTTTAGAGAAAATAACAACGACACGAAGGAAAATATGTATGATGGACTTGCGTCCAGTGATAAAAATTTTGTTTATGAGCTTTCATGTAAATACAAAACTTTATCATGTGCATGGATTGTGAGTGTTCACAATATTTTGAAATAAACCTTCGTTTTAAAGACAACTAACGATGATACGAAGGAAAAATAGTTTTTTTTTTTTAAATAAATAAATAAATACGTGCAGCCATGGCACATATTACGCAAAATATGATGATATATTTTATTTGCATGAATTTGTTTCCATTAGATGAAAATCCTTGAGAGTTCATGAATGCAAGTTGCATTAATTATTGTTTTCTCCGAAAAATCAAGACGTGGGTTTTGAGAAACCTTCGAAGATAAATAATATATTTATGATGAAATATTTTATTGTTGTTAACTTCATATGTCAGTTGTGTGAATGTTCACATTATGAAGATTGCGCTCGTGATTTTGTGAAAAATCAGTTTCGGAGATTAATAAAGTTTCGTTCATTTTTTTTTTTGCAGTTTTCGAAGAGACGAACGATTTTGGTGTTAACTCTAGCATTACTATCACTATTGTTAGTGGAAGTAAAAGGTAAGAGTTAAGAGTTACCGTTCTTGCTGTATTTCTTCGATTCATGTTTGGACAGTATACTGAAGTAGAATGTTGCATGAACCTTTTCAGCTACTCAACAAAGATGACCAATTCTCAAGCTGACGACGCCTCGAGGGAAGAGATGTGCGTTGATGATGATATCTCTAGAGATGAGACATGTACGGATGAAAATTCTGTTGGGGGAGATGAAGATGAAACCCCTGGGATTAAGAATATCCCAAACATAAATGATGCATTCTTCAAAGAAGACACTCCATGAGCTGTTCAATTGAGGTCTCCAGCGTATCGTATTTTGATAAATCCCAGAACTGTTACTCAGAAGAAATTGGTAATCCCAAGACAATGATTCAATTTTGCCTTGAACGAGGGATATTCGCTTCGTCGATCATAGAGTTTAAGCTTTCTCCACGACCTTTGGAGAAATTTGCTGGATGGACGAGGCATATGTTGGGTTTTGCTCATGTGAGATCTATGCTTGACCAGGCGCAGGTGACGAGAGCTGTCCAAGCTTCCGGAGAGTTGTTCTTTTTTCATGACACAAGTGGCATTGTGGATCTGTTGGCTCGTTGGTGCATTCCCACGCATACTTTCATATGTAGATGGGGAGAATTCACCATCACCTTGGAAGACGTGGGAGCTCTGATGCATCTTCCAATCTCCCTGAGGATCTTTCAGACGAGGAGACTGCCGTTTCTCATGTCTTGACGGCTGCGATGGAGAAAGAGAACAAGGCTGGCAGTAAAGGATTTTATGCTTCCTGGTTAACACACTGGTGGCCCAAAGACGAGGTTTCTGATAAACCCATCGACGGTATGTTACCCATTGCTGCTTTCTTATGTTTATGGTTGTCTAGGGACGTTTTTGAAGACAGTGGAAACTTGTTGAAGCCTTTTGTCATTCCCTTCGCTATTAATATGGCTCAAGGTGAGCAACTTCCGATAGGTAGTTTGTTCTTAGGCTCCTTGTATTACAACTTAGACTCTTTGATCATAGACTCCAATGTGTCGAACGGATTTATGAAGATTAAGTTTTATGCCAACACGATGTTTCTTCAATCTTGGATATGGGAACACTTCAAGAAATATGCACCTATTCCACGTAATTTTATGCAAGGACCGAGTATTGCTGCGCGTCATACTTTTCCCGAGAAAGATAACGCTAGGATCATGCGTTGGTCCACAAATCATCCTCGTTCTAAAACACGCTTCATTGATGTGTTAGATGAATAATCCGAGTTCAATTTCTGCCTGTGGGTGTCAGTCCCCGATCATATTTCTCAGCTGATCACTTTTAATACTGGAGAAAGTATGAGTTTTATATCTGGCACGGATCTGAGTGATGGCGAGAGATCTTTCATGTTGAGTTGCACCCCTGGACATTTGATATCAGCCACATTTGGAGAGCTTTCGATGGAGGAGTATAATATTGATAGGGCGGCTCAACAAATGGGTATGGATCAGTGCGTTCCAACCGTACGGAGAAGGAAACCATCGGTTGAGTGGATCAGGGCTCACCTGGTGTAAGTACTGAATATCGCAAGATAATAGGTCACGAGTATCGTAATAAATAAATGAGAAAAGAATTATAAAATGTTACGATGATAGAAGAAACGCGGAGAAATATGAAGTTTTGCGAGGATGGAGTAATTGTGCGAGCATGAGTTGCGATACTTCGTAACTCATGAACAGCTGTATAAATTTTACTATAAATAGGAGTTCAAATGTAAAATTCGGGAGGTTCTTTTTAGTGAGTGTTAGAAAATATTTGAGGAAAGAGAATAGAGAAAGTTGTAACTATTCTAATTCCATTTAGATACTTCATTGTGATCAATTGAGAACATTAATAAGAAAATTGTTATTCATCATCAAGAACTTCTTGAGTTTTTACTAATTCTATTGAGGGTATAGTTGTAGGTTATTCTGCAACTAAATAATTGGCGCTAGAAACAGGGATTGAAAGAATTCCTGTACTAGAAAAATGACAAGAAGAAGAAACACATCAGAACCATTAACTGAAGTAAGGAGAAGTGTAAGATTAGCAGGAGGAGAAGCAAATATAACAGGAGAACCTAGTAGAAGAAGGAGTAATCGAAGAAATCAAGCTCAACAAGTATAAGATCATGATCAAGTAAGTATACACACTTGGAGAACTAATACACCAGAAGAATAAGATAGAGAACCACAAATCAGAGAAAATGGAAGGTTGATGGGAGGAACAATTCTTGAAAGAGAAAGGGAGATGCTAGAAACATTGAGACAAGGAATCCAAAAAGAACGAATGATCGAAGCTGAAGAACGTGCTAAATTGACAAGACAAAATCAAGAATTGAGAATGGAAAATGAGATGTTACAAAGGAGGAAATCTCAAAGTGTCGCAAGATAAAATGTTAGAATAGAAAGAGAAGGACAAAATTCACCAATAATCAATAATGAAAATGATATGCAAGAACAAACGCAGAATCAAGGTGATAGAAATCAAGAAAATCGTTTCATTTTAATACCAAACCGCGAACAAAATATGGAGAATTTACGAACAAGACCAAATCATAAAGAAAACAATCAGAATCGAGAGGAAGAACAACAACTTATGGAAGAAACTGAGAGACAACAAGCAATACATCAAAATAATCACGAGAATGGAGTAAGAAGACATGAAGAAGTTCGTAACAAACAAAATGTTGAATATGAAAAATTAAGAGAAGAATTGTAAATCAACAAACAGAAGTGGAAAGGAATGAACCAAATTCTCGAATCAGAGTACAAGTAAATCAAGAAGAAATAAGTCACAGAAGAAGGAGAAATGAAGAAGAAGAAATTCCTGATATTCGCATGAGAAGAATGAGAAGAATAGAAAGGGAAGAACAAGAGTTCCAAGATGCTTTACAACTGAACAATTATGATAATTTAGAAAGAAGATATTTGCAGAATTATGCGAATGAAAACATTAATGAAGAATATGATAGAATGCGAAGGATCGCAGGGGAGGAAGTGCAAGAACGTAGAAGAAGAGAAGCTGCATTAAAAATGCCAATGGATGAGAATTCTGAGGCAAATGCACGAATCTTTCGAGAATTAGCAGAAATGAGAGGGATGATAAACAATAGAAGAGAAGGAGATATGAGGCAATTAGATGAAGCAATAGAAGAAGCTGCGAGGACTCCATTTGCTAGAGAAGTACAGATGGGAGGAATTCCACCAAAATGTAACTTGCCCACACTTACCAGTATTTTTGATGGGACTTCATGTGCTATTCAGCACATTAAAGCATACATAAGATGCATGTTACAATGGGAGAATCATGATGCTGTGTTATGCAAGTACTTTGCATCAAGTTTAACAGGGGAAGCTCTAAAGTGGTTCGAAGGACTCCCTAAGAACACTATTACGTCATTTAATCATTTGCAAGCAGTTTTTCTTGGAGCATATATCACAAATCACTCTTCACGGCTTGGTATTGAAGATGTATTTGGTTTAAAACAAAGAGTGGGTGAAAGTTTGAAGCATTTGGTAAGACGATGGAAGACTATGTGCAGTGATATGGCATGGCGTGTATATGAGAGATACTTGATTTTGTCCTTCATAAATGCGATGTTCGAATCGAACAATTATATGTTCAAATCTTCAAGAAAGAATTCCATAATGATGACAGAATTACGAGAATTACAAGAAGAATACATTACACTAGAAGAAAAGCAAAACAATATGGAGTCATATCCAGTAACAAATACTAACAATCAAGAGGGAGGAGCAAATTTACTTCCCAAAATAATCAATGTAGTAGCAGGTACTTCGCAAACATCCTCACAAACTTCTTCGCAAATTTCAGAAGAGAAGAAAATCAATGATAGCCAGCCAAAGATGGTAGCAATGGGCAGTAGAGATCAAGAAGAATATGATAGAGAGAAGAATTTCTATAATCGGATAGGAAATAACCAAATTCCAAGATTAGATCAACAACAAGAAAATTATGGTGGACAAAGGAAAATTATTTTGGACAAGGAAACCAGAGACAAAATTATAACAACGGTCAAGGAGGTCAAAGAATGGTAAGGGAAGAGATAAAATTGCCACCTTTGAATACAAGTATAGAAAAGATATGGCAAGCAATTATCCTGGTAGAGAATATACCAACTCCATGGAATATGGGAAAGGAACCACCAATGGGTCCAAGAAGTCATGAATTTTGTTCATATCATCATTTTCATGGACATTCTACAAATAATTGCCATAATATCAAGAGGATAATTTTGCGAATGATTGATCAAGGAAAACTAAATCAATTTTTACTTAAGCAGACACAGTCGCAACAATTACCACAGCTCCAAATACCATAACTCACAGGAGAACACGACAAAAGAAAAGGGAGAAGAAATCCTACATATAGAAGTGGGGTCAAAAGCAAGGAATGTTTTCTGTAATTCCATTGTTCATTCATATAAAACCATAGAGGATTTTCATGATAATGTGTTAAGTAGGGTATATGCGAGGGATGGTGAAGGAAAGGAAGTAATGAACATCGCAAAGATTTTACGACTTGAAGATTGGCAAAAACGTGAAATTTCTTTTGAAGCCACTGAAATTCCAGAAGGTTGTTAAGTACATGATAATCCATTAGTGGTAAGACTGGAAATCTACATGAATATGGAGGAGAACGAAGATGATATGGAGGAAGAGTCAATTGGTCTTAATAGGATTTTAATTGATACGGGAAGTTCTGTCAATATCCTTTTCTATTCTGCTTACAAAACTATGGGGGGAAAAGATGCAGATTTAATACCTTCTACTTACAGAATTTATGGTTTTAATGGAACTGCTAACAAGCCCAAAGGAGAAGTGAGAATGCGAATTCCATTAAGTGGAATGCGAACTGAAATTCTGTTTTGAGTTGTTGATGTTGAATCACCATATAATGCTTTGATAGGAAGGCCATGGCTTCACGGAATTCTAGGCGTAGCTTCCACTCTACATCAGTGCATAAAATTCCCTCATATGAAGGGTATTGGAATTATCAAGGGTGATTGGGCTGAGGGAAATAAATGTTACGATACAGAAGTAGAAGTTTGCGAAGGAAAAACTGCTGAGAAGGAAAATTGGAGAAAAAGAGCTAAGGTTGTGAAAAGAAGTGAAAATTTAATGGCAGAAGATTAAGGAAAAATAGAATAAAGTTACGATGATAATAATACAAGAAATTTACGATAATAAGGGATTGTGATTTGCGAGGAAAAAAGAAGCTTATCAGTATGTTTGCTCGTGAAAATGAGGTATGTGGCAAAACAAAATTTTTATTTCATGATAAAATTTTACGAATATTGTTTGCTCGCAGGAAGTTAGGAAAAAAGTACAAATTTTCAAAATTTATATTCCAATTAAAATTTCATTAATTTGCGAATAAAAGACCACAATCTGTGATCAGCCTCCAAAAAAGAAAGAGAGCCGCAGAAAATTTTATACAGGCAAACCTTTGTGGCGTACACCCTAGTTCGCGAAGCTATAATTCGTAAGAGGCAAAGTCCTAAAGTACGTCATTTAAGGGGGTACCTATAACGTGGCTAAGGGTAACCTGGAACACCACCAAGGGCCCTTAGTACATGGTAAAATTTTGGGGTACAACCCAATAATGGGGTACCTATCCGGGTTAGACACCTTGGATTCTCACCTAATCTAACGACATTACGCAATATAAAATGCGGTGTAAGAAGATTTAGGTTGGGCGACTAAGGCATACTTGTCTTTCCCAATAAGTGCGAAAACGATCAAGGCGCCGAGGTACACGGTTGAGTCAAGAGTGCCGGGTGAGGTTGAACCACATCTGCCATTTTTGACAAGTCTTGGAAAATGATGCACTTGGCCCAAAGATACCCCATAGGGTGCAACCTCGTAACTATAAGCCCTATAGGCAAAAAGGATAAGAGGTTGCGATCAAAAGCTGGTTGTTGGCAGAACCGGATGGGAAGAGCTAACCTTGTATGGTCGATGTACGCTTCCTTGAAGGGGCAATCAGGGGGAAGATAAAGGGAAGCACCCTCCATTAGGGAGCTGATAAGTGCTATAAGACGCAAATGTCACGAGGCTTCTTGTTTGCGAAAACATAAAGGCTTGTCATATTTATGCAACAAATGAAGTTCTGCGAGCCTTCTAAAAAAAAAAAAAAAAAGAAGAGAAAGAAAGAAAGAATAAAGAACTCGCAGAACATAATAAAGTTAAGATGAGATCAATGGGTCGCTACATGAAAGTGTAGAGACGTCCTGCGATTTCATCGCAAGACGGCAATGTCATGGGGCTTCATGTTCGCAAGAATATTTAGGCATGTCATATTGTCGCAACAATTCCTGAAGAGGCTAAAATACTATACAAAGAAGTTAAGATGAGATCAATGGGTTTTTGCATGAAAGTGTAAGAACGTCCTGCGATTTCATCGCAAGACGATAATGTCACGAGGTTGTATGTTCGCAAGAATGTTCAGACTTGTCATATTATCGCAAATAATTAATACAAAAGAGGTGGCAAAATAAGACCTTTACTTAGGAAGGCATGATAAGACCACAGAAATTAATGAAATTTATTGCATCAATATCACTAAAGAAATTATTCAGTGAATATACATTATGAAGATTGGAAAAGAAGACAACTTTGTCAATATCATTGAAGAATCTTTACAAGAAGACCTATCAAAGAAGAAAACATCATTGAAGAATTTTAATGAAGACTTAACAAAAGATGCGATTTTGATAACAATCAAATACAGATAAGTTCATATTCGTAAATATTTACGAGAATTACATACTTCTTATACTTCTCCATATATTGAATACTTCCCCAAAAAGTTGAATACTTCTTATAATTCTTCAAGAATATCTCGTATTTATTATACTTCTTCAACGGATATTTAATTTTGCGAAGGTTAAGTACTTATTATACTTCTTCATACAATGAGTAATAATTTTCTATACTTCTTCATATATTAGGCAATTCTTCATAAATTGAATGCTTCTAATACTTCTAATACTTCTTAAGGGTATTTCATATTTTATATACTTCATACTTTCTATACTTCAAAGGGAGATTTATTTACTTCGCAACATTCCGTAAAAAGCAAAAGGCTTATATTCCTTATACTTTGAAGGGAAGATTTCTTGTTCATAATCACAATAAGAAGAAAATTCGTAAGATAAATTCAGAAGGATATTCTAATACTTCCAGTGATAGTTGATCATTTGAAGAGAAATAATAAGGGGAAAGGGAATACTAAGCTAAGTCTTTAAGATATATTATTTCTCTCCACATGATCAAATTATGCGAATAAGGAAAATAAACATCAAAGAAAGATTAATTCAAATTAAGCTTTGAAAAATAAATTGATGGATTGATTAAAAGCATAATCAAGAATAAAGTGTTGTATGGAAAAGTTACAGAACAGATATACAAAAGAAAAAAAAAGAATGAAGTTATTCTTCAGGCGGTCTGTTCCCATCAAAATGATCTTCTTCTTCAACTTCACTATCATCTTCAACTTCACTTTCAGAAATTTCCAGATATGGAGTATCTTCAAGAATTTCTTCAGAAAGGAGTGTATGGTACTTCTTGAGAGGAATTTCATTATCTTCGCAAATCTTTCAAGTCATCTTAGCTCGAAAACGCTTGACATATAAACTATGGTTATCTTTGGGAAATTAGAAGTGAGATCTCAAGTCGAAATTTTCTTATTAGGATTAACAAGGAGAGTTTCCAGATTATTATTTATCTTCGCAAGATTTTCTGCAGCAAGAAAAGAAATTAAGGGATTGGCTAGCAAATTATGAAGGAAAAGTAACCAAAATAATTATCATCGCAAGGAATTTACCTTCTAGTTGCTTCTTATCATCACGAAGAGAAGAAATTTCAAGATTTAATTGATTATTCTCCTCAAGAAGAGAAGAATTATCAATTGCGATGCTCGCAGATTGTGAATTATCTTCCTGACGAGATATTAACTCTGCGTTATCAATATTTAGATCTTCTATTTTCTGACGAAGACTTGAATTCTCAACCTCTAGCTTCTTACAACAATTTAAAGTTTTCTTCTCAAAGAATAGAATGATGTCTTTCCCAATCGAAGCAAACTGCACAACTAACTCTTCCAACCTAAACAAGAAAAAAGGGGTTAGAAATCAATAAAGTAAGGAAATAAACAAGGAATAGAGAAGAAACTTACCATGCTTTGCCTAAAGCATATAATGAAGCAGAGAGACGAATCTTGAAATTCCTTTGAGGGAATTATTATCAATAACAAGTAGGAACTTTTTACAAGCCTTCGCAATAAGTTTGCGAGCATTCGCTGTGGGAGAATTCCCTAATCCACGAGAAGAATGGAGGAAAGCCTCAGAAATGCTAACCATTGCTGAGGCAAAAGTTTCTGGGATGCTATAATCTTCATTCCCACCTTCATCGACATTATCATCATCTCTTTTGTCAGAAAGGGTATCAGAATTAGAACTAAAGTCCTTCTCAGGAAATTTATTATCTTCATCACCAAGATCTTCCTCAATGTCCTTATCATAGGAAATTACATTGGAATGGGATTTGGTTGAGAGTATCTTCTTTTTCTTTCTCTCATAAACAATATCTTGAAGTTTTCTTTTTCCTTTGCGAAGAGCATCATCTTGACTGTCAGAAGCTTGAGAGACCTTCGCAGAACGAAGAGTTTGTTGCCTCGCATTAAGCCTTTTAGAAGAAGTGGAACTTTTATTTTCACTCACAGCAATCTCAGGAAGAAGTGGAACCTGTGAACTCAAATGAGGATAAGAAACAGAGGCAACAATATATTGTTTATAAAAATACAAGAGTGTTTCTTATCTCATTTGAAATTAAAGGGTAACAAAAAGATAAGAAAGTGGAAATACATACATTTCTAAAAACCCAAGGTTGATAATAGCGGTTACGAAGATTCGCAGAAGTTCTACTATCCCAAATAATATAAGAACCTGATAACATTAAAGGGTACTTATACCAATCTTCATCATTAGAACGACGAGGTGTCTTATTATTTCCTGAAGCATAATCAATATCGTGCATGAGAAGATCATCTGCTGCGATATTGGCTTTACGATGAAGACGAACACCCCAACGATTATCTTCTTTTCTCGCAGGAATTGGTGTGTAATTTTTGAAGAAACCCTCAACTGTATAATTCGCAGCAACAATTTCTATATTCTCAAACCCAGGTTTTCTAAGATCAGTTGAATATAAAGATTTCCCAAAAGCGAAGACGATTTGCGAATTCAACTAAGAGGCGAATGCAATCACCAGTCAATTGATAAATGCCACAAGAAAAATTGGGGTGGGAAATAATTTCGTAGAATAAAGGAAAGTTAACATCATAAAGAGGAAGAGGAAGACCTGCGAGGATTTGACCTCGTGAGATTAAAACTTTCTGATCATCCCAAACATAATTGGTAAAGAGCTTCACACAGAGAAGACTTATTATCATAACCTTCAATCTCAGAAAGAATAAGGTCTCTATCAGCAAGTTCCGCATTAAGCTGTTCAATAGTTTTCTTCTTTGGTGCCATTGAATATAAAAGGGAAAATAGGAAAAATAGAAGAGGTTGCAGAGGCGGAAGCGAAAGAAGATGAGTAAGAGAATAAAAAGCAAAAACAAAGGATAATATTTATAAGAGAGTTTGATGAAGATAAAAAATCATTAATACGAGTAAGTGTGAACGGTTGAAAAGAACGGTTACGAAGGAACGTGTCAGAAAGATGAGGGAAAAGTAAAAAGACGTGTTGCGAATCTGAAGGGTGGTAATAACTACACTAAAATTACGAGAATAGGGATTCCCATGACATTTCTTCTTCAAAGAATTGACATGAGAAGAGGCAAGATGTAAGTACTGAATATCGCAAGATAATAGGTCACGAGTATCGTAATAAATAAAGGAGAAAAGAATTATAAAATGTTACGATGATAGAAGAAACGCGGAGAAATATGAAGTTTTGCGAGGATGGAGTAATTGTGCGAGCATGAGTTGCGATACTTCGTAACTCATGAACAGCTGTATAAATTTTACTATAAATAGGAGTTCAAATGTAAAATTCGGGAGGTTCTTTTTAGTGAGTGTTAGAAAATATTTGAGGAAAGAGAATAGAGAAAGTTGTAACTATTCTAATTCCATTTAGATACTTCTTTGTGATCAATTGAGAACATTAATAAGAAAATTGTTATTCATCATCAAGAACTTCTTGAGTTTTTAATAATTCTATTGAGGGTGTAGTTGTAGGTTATTCTGCAACTACACCTGGATCATACTCACGTGGATGGGAGTAATTACTGGTTTCCTGGCTCTGATATATTTGCCTATGTAACCCCAGATTATGTAAAATTCTGGGACCAACAACTTGGGAATTTACGTGGCTTTGTAAGATTTGATAGACCTCCATTGAAGGATCTTCCTTCAGCTGAGCTGATTTCCAGTCGTCCAAGATTGAAGTATCTTTCTGGTGATAAACGAAAATTGTCTCCTGGATGCTCTCATGTATGTTTCTCTATATAATCTTCATGAAATTATGAGAACTATATCTTTATTATATTACTGAATTCCACCACAGGATGGCCGTAATGTACGACCTCGAATCGGTGTAGATTTCTCGGATATTGAAGAAGTTGTTCACGGCGGAGAAGGAAGGAACAAAAGTTATAGGATGTTACCTAATACCATGAAGTCCCCGGTTATTTCTTTGGTGAGATCCCAATATTTCTCACCGTGACTTTTATTGCTATTAACATTAGAATCATGAAGCCAATGTTGTTAATTTCGTTGTAGAATTTTACTCCATCAAGTCTTGGAGGTCTTCAATTTTCTCACTCGAATCAAGGCGATTGCCGATTTGAGTGATGAAGAAGTTGTAAGTATCTCTTCTCATGTTCAAATGTGGTGCTTCATAGATGAAAACACTGATTGTGAAGGTGGTATACAGGAGGATATCGTCATGGGGATGAAGAACTTTGGAACTCAACCGTCCTCTGGGAATGGAGGCAATTCCCAAGATTCAGCATTGGATGGAAGTGATGTTCCTCTCGTCGTTGATGTGGACAATTCCAACCCCTTGGACGCTTCGGAGACTTCTCAAGTAAGTATATATCCCGTATATTCTTCATAGAAGTATGAAATTGCTGACTTGTGAATAAATGAATGAGGACCCATGTGAATATGTGAAAAACTCAGTCGAACTCCGTCGTCAGAAAATTCAGAACCCATCTTTTGTTAGAAACGCCATAGAATCTTCATCTGGAACCGGATTTCGATGATCTGCATGTGTAAATTCAAGCCCAGAAAATTTCAAAGCTTTAGCACAGAAACTTTTTAAGTTATGAGCGCGTTTAGAGCCGGAAAAAGGCGAAATAGTAAACTTCCAGGAGACTTCCAGAACTTTTTCAGATTGCGCATCAGTTGATGTTTTGGCCACATCATCTTGCTTGTTCATCGGATCGTCATGAAATTTTAAAAAATTATAGAGGACATCCATTCAAAGAGAACGGTATATGACCCATCCTCATATTCATTGTTAATTTCTCCCAGTTCATACAGATCAGTGCACAGTTTCTTCAGATGTAGTTACCGTAAAACGTGTTTTCATGACTTCTACGCTATTTGCCGATGCCTTGAACATAAAATGATGAATATTGAAAGTTTTGGATTGCTTGTACCTTGTATTTCATGTTCCCTTTTTTGGTTTCAAGCTTTCATGACTCTAACCCCATGTAATCTTCGTATTAGGTGCTAAATATCGAAGTTGAGGATATAGAAATCAACGAGGAAAACTCGAGTGGACATGCGATCGTTGATGAGGAGATGACCATTCATGAGCCTCGAAGTTAAGATAAAGTTGTTGATGAAGTATGGAATCCCAAATTTTTGCTGCTTCAGAAATAGAAGAACCCAAGATCCCTGTAGAGAATACTGAAAGAGTTGTTGCCTTGGTAGAAGTCGTTCCTGAAAACCGTATAGTGGTGCATGAATATCCTACTGCAGGAATTGCTTTTGATCCTCCGTTCGATGCTTCACTCCCAGGTCACGAATTAGTTGGAGGATTCGGTGTTCGTATTGGATATGCAGAATTGTATGAGACCATATGGCGGAAGTTTGGTCATATCATCATTGAGATGATCCTTGGGAACACTTATGCATTGACCATGAAAGTAAGTGCACTCTTTCATGTTGTGAATGATATATATATATATATAATATGCCTAGACGTGTCGTTACTCAATATGTACTCTTTGATTGGGAGTTCAACTTGGGTAACTCTGAGAGGCTTGGTTTCAACTTGAAGTGGCTCCGTAAGCAAATGGATGTAATTAAGGACTCGTGTGAGAATAACATACCCTTCCCAAATGTTGATGTGACGGAGAAGGAAAAGAAAATTGCAAGGTTGACCGAAGAGCTGAACAAGGAGATGGCAGATTTGCAGGCTTTGAAGGATAAAGAGGCGAAAAAATCTTTCTTTGCTGATTTTTTCTGATTTATTTTCTATGATCTCTTGAACTTATAAACTTCCAAGAGATGCGAGGTTTTACATGGGTTTTGATATTTTGGTTTTGGATTGGTAGATGTCTTTTTTGAGGATTTTGGGATTTGATAGAGATTTTTTTTTAAGAAACACGAGTTGAATTTTGATAAATTGTTGAATTCAAATACTGATTGCAAGTATCGCAAACGTTTTGGAGGAATTGAAATACAATGAAAATTCTAAATGCCAAGTCTAGACGTCATGGATGCTCAAACGCCTGATACCTCAAAATGCCCATCTTTTCAAACAAACGCCTTAAGCCATTTCTCCTGAATTACTGGTAGGGTTCCGCCATATGTGTTGACCAGCTTGTAGTATCCTCCGGTTATTGATTTAGCGACCATGAATGGTCCTTACCAGTTGGAGATCCTTGCTGAATGAAGATTGCGTTGAACAACTTTGAGAACTAGGTCTCCTTTATGAAATTTGTTGGGTTTGGTCGCCCGTTCTTTGAATATCTTCTGTTGACTCGGAATCCTTTGCGGGATGTGATTCCATAGTCATGGTACATATGGACACTCGTGTGGGAGAGGGAACTCTTGTAATGTTTAGACATATCCTCCATAATGAATCTCTTGATCGAATGATTGACTTGGAGAAGTTCTGGACTCAACTACTGAGTGAAATATTGTTATGGCGAAATCATCCACTCATAGCATTTTGTAATTGCTAAGTAGTTCGTGGAATGAAGTCCTTGTACTAAGGAGACATACTTGAAAACTGGTGGCAAAGGCACGAGAGAGGGGATGAAACTTTCCTGGTCGTGGAACCTCTTAACGAATGCATTTGGATGTTCCTTAGGTTCTTGTGCAAGTTTTGTTAAGGCTTTGACGTCCTCCAGGTATTCAAATGGCAAGATGTCTTCCGCCTCTTCCTTCAGGTCAGAACTTTCTTCATGGGGATGTGTCGTTGCAGGAGTCATCATCATTGCCTTTCCATCATGAATCCACGTGCGTCCAAGAATCATATCATACCCTGGATCCACTCGGATTATGAAGAATTTGGTTTCGGTGAAGACCGAATTTTCTTCGACGTTCAGGATGATGTAGCCGTAGGCATCTCGGGAGATCCCTTCGTGGTCTCTGATTGTCTTTGGAGCGTGGGTAGATTCTTGTCGAGTTATGCCAGAAGCTCTAAGAGTCTTGAGAGGGATGATGTTGACAGCAGTACCGATATCAACGAATGCTCTTCTGAACTCGTTCCCTTTTATGTGCACTGTGGTAAGCAGTCCCTAGTCGTACATTTCCTTGTCTGTTGCTTATGGCTCGATGGTGGCCTCTTGGATTAGTAGTTGTTTTCCGGATACGATGTGGTTCAATGCAGCAAACATATCTTTCTTTTGAGCTTTCGAAAGATACAAAAGCTCGCAGGTATGTTCAATCAGGGATTGAACTGCTTCTTTGATGGGGGTCCACCTATGGTGAAAGCTCGGACTGGAAGAGGGTTTTTATGTACTCCCTCAGTCCCCAAGTTGAGTTTTCCTGATTCGACCTTTTCTCTGAATATGCGTTTCAGGACTTTGTAATCACTTATGGGATGACTGACATATCTATGGAAGCGACAATACCTAGGGTTTCCCATGGCTTCTTTGGTTGGTTCCTTTTTGTTAAAAGGCAACTTGATTGCACCATCTTGAATCCAGACATCGAGTATCTTGTTGACTTCTTCCATGGAACAAGGAAAATAAAGTGCCTCTGGCTCGTCTGTTTGTTAAGGAGAGGTCTTCGAGTTATCTTTTTTGTGTGCCTTCGAGGGATTGGAGGCTGTCTGCTTGTGTTGTGGTTCAGCTTTCCGCTTGATTCCTTCTGTGACAGCGTTCGTCAAAGATTGCAGGGTATACTGTTTGTTAATCAAACGCCTGTTTTCCCGAGAGTCTTTTGACTCCTCAGTTCTTGTAGACTTTGGTCTTTCCAGAAGAGCGAGTGCGGTAGTTGTTGATATCTTCGCGGCTTCGTGGAGCTCTGACAAAGTTTGGAATCGAAGGTTCTCCAGTAAATCTCTATATACCGGGAGCATTCCGTTGATGCATAAGTCCACCAGTTGTTGCTCCGTGACATTTGGATCATGGAAGTCCAAGGCTTGGACTCTGAACTTCTTCACATAATCATTGGGGTTCTCACCTGTCTTCTGAGACATTCTCCCAAGATCAGAGAGAGTGACTTGTTCCGACACGAAGAAGTATTTCCTGTAGAATGCATTGACCATTTCTCCCCAATTGTTGATGGTCCTTGGTGCGATGTTGTTGTACCAGGTGTATGCTCTTCCTTTCAAAGACTTTGAGAATTATTTGAGACGAACAACATGATTGTTTTCATGTTCTCCCAAGGCTTCGAGGAAACGGGAAACATGTTCTCGAGCGTTGCCAATTCCATCATATAGAGTAAAAGTTGGAGAAATGTAACCTTTGGGAAGAGGGATCCTCTGTGTAGCCAAGGGATAAGGAGGTTGGTGAAGATGGACATGTGATGTGTTACCCTTTCCACGGTTCTCCAGAAGACGCTCCAGGTCTTCACGAGTGATGAATTTTGATGACTTCTTTGTTGATGAATCGCCTGCAGCTTTGACGGTTTCGTCATCATCCACTGTATGAATTGGAATCACCTCAGGATCAGCGTCTGAGGACTTTTCCTTTTCTCTCCCTTTTTCTTGAGTCTTCTCTGACAGTTTGTCCGTGAGAGTCTTCAGATAGTCCAATAATTTATGTTATGTTGCAGCCATGTCTGTCTGATTCTTCACAAGAGTCTCTTGTGTCTTGATGAGATCAGCCATGGTAGGTGGTGGATTTTCTCTGATTTCTTCGGGATGTCAGCCGAACAAAGGATGACTTTCCGCGTTGGCGTGAGGAGGAGTGATGTCACCACCATCAATGTTAGTGACTGGAATAGTTTCTGGGATGTCTTCATTATTGCTAGTGCTAGCGATATTTGCGTTAGGATTTGTGACCGATCCTGACCTAAGACCAACCATTTTGTGAGAATGAGAGATTGCAACCGAGAGAATGATCTCCCACTGTGGTCGCCAATCTGTGGATGGGGAAAAACGATATGCTGGTTTTTAAGGGATTGAGGAGACGACCAGACGGAGGAGGTTCCTCGAACCAGGAAAAATGCTAATCCTCACACAGATGCACCACTGCAAAAGGGGGTGCTTAGATTTGAGAGATCAATCTGTAGTACTCCGGCCTAAATCGAGACAACGACCGTTCCAGAGTAAATTCAGTCACAAGAGAGGATGGGCTGATCTGTAAGAGGGAAGCTGAGAAATATGTGGAATCGATGGTGATTTAAGGATTGTGGGTGTGTGAATTCTGAATATGATAAGTTCTGAATGATTGAAGTTGAACGATTGTGAAGAAATTGCTCAATTGATGAGTTTGTTGATCTCGTGTTGTCGAACAGACGTGAGATTCTTACTCTGAGTATTCTGTTTATTCGTTCTGTTTTTTCCGATGATCTTCAATCTTGATTCAGGGACTTATTTATATTGCTGGAATTGTAGACACCATGATCCCATGAAGTGTGATAGTTGATGGAATCAAGGAGTGGAGAAGTGGAAATCGTGTTCGAAACCAGTTGTCCAATGTGTAAAGACTTGGTCGACTTTCCACCCACTACTTCGTGAGTTCCTTCAACTAATTGCACGACTTTCTCACATTCCATCATGTGTTTGAACACACGTGCCGTAGACCGCCAGACCAAAACCCTAGTTTATATCCCCCAAGTGACACGATTGATCGTCTCGTGGTTTGTTAGTCAATTGATGACTTTGTGGTTTGATGGGACAATGAGTCCACGTAGTTGCTGAGTTGAACAAGATGTTCTGAAACCCACGAATTGAACGTGTCATGAGATAGAGGTATAATTCTTACGATGAAGTGGGCAAGTATTGCTCATTCGATGGATTGTTGAATATTGGTGGATTGTTGAACCAATATTCCTTAACACGAGCAAATATTGATCATCTAAGAAAGTGTTGCTCTCATGATGACTTGTTGAATATTTGACTGTATGAGCATGTGTTGCTCATGAATGATTGGCAGTGTGCCAAGAATATTAATTAAAGTGTTGGTCGTTGAACCTAGCATAATTAATAAAATTCATGACCATGAGGTCATCGTAGAATTATTAATATTAATTCATGACCATGAGGTCGTCGTAGAATTATTAATATTAATTCATGACCATGAGGTCATCGTAGAATTATTAATATTAATTCATGACCATGAGGCCGTAGTAGAATTATTAAGGTTAAAGTCTGGAAACATGGTCCTTGAACTCAGAAACCCTAATTTGACCGATTGATGATCAATTCATGGTCAGAAGTTTTAACCATGGGATGAATGAGGAGAAGATACATGGTACCGTGAATCAACCATGTAGTGTCCATGTTCTCACGTGATCAAATATGATGAGCTCATGAAGAGTTCATGACTTATTGGTGAAAGAATGATTAAATGCTGGTTCAATCATTATTCAAAAA
Source organism: Papaver bracteatum (assembly GCA_023529315.1). Lineage (NCBI taxonomy): Eukaryota > Viridiplantae > Streptophyta > Magnoliopsida > Ranunculales > Papaveraceae > Papaver > Papaver bracteatum. The sequence continues at coordinate 102,181 of JAJJWX010004466.1, read as the reverse complement.
TGCTCGTCTGAGACTTAGGTGTGGAAACCTAATTAATTATGATAGAGTTATGGACCGACCATAGAGTCATGGATCCAGCCCTGGGTTGTCACGTGACCGACTGATGATCACTTCATGAAAATCCAAAGCGTTTGGAAGAGTCTTGGACCTAATACGAGCAATTGTGCAAATTAGGTCAAAACTGTGAAAATCGATGGGATCGGCTTCCGTGAGCCAAAGAGCTAATCTTGGTCGGTCAAGATAACATTCTCATGTCCCTAAGGTTTCCGCGTCTCAGTCCTGAGAATTTTGATATTTTCTGGCGTGCAATTGAGCATCCATTTAATAAAATATGCCAAAATTAAGGTTTCGATGAACTGAGGGAAACACCATGAGATGATAGAAAATATTTATAAAATAATGAATTGTGAGACATGGGATCGCCGTTGGTCAAGGCACGGTCGGCCAGTCATAACCACGGTCCCGTGGTGTCTCTTCCTTAGTTTTACATATTTTTGATGATTCTATGAAGGATTCATGAATTTTGAGAAATTTAGGGATTTTTCACGAATTGAAGGAGTTTCCATGAGTTCATGTTCTTTGAAAAAATATTAAAATAATAAAATTCGGCCGTGTGGGACCATGGAGGCGTGACCGATCGTTCGTGGCCCAATCCCACGAATTTTAATAATTTTTAAATAATTTTTGGGTATTTCTTGATAGTTTGAAGGAATTTTTGAGAAAAATACCATGAAATCAAGGAAAAAATAAGATAATTAATAATAAAATAAATAAAACAAGGGCGTGTGGGACCGTCTAGGGCATGGCCGGCCGGCCAAGGACAGGTCCCACAAGTTTTCATAATTTATTTTATTTTATTATTATTTTTGATGATTTAAAGGAATTTTGAGGAAAAATACCATGAAATTAAGGAGTTTTTTCATGAAACAAAATACCAAATAATAATAAAATAATGGACACATGGGACCGGCTTGGTTAAAACCCTAATTAGCACCCTTTAGTAGAATCGATGTAGAATTCTCATACGGACTCGGATTTTGATGGTCCGCCCCTCCATTATGTACGGAAAAGAATTTCCTATCTCCCAACGAGGGAATATTTAGGTTTTAATCTCGTTCGGGCAGTGAAAACAGCCCGAGAGTAAAATTCAGGAAGAATTCATGGGGCCGGTCCCATGATATTTAACCTAACTTTATCGTGTTTGATAAAATCATGTGATAAAATACATGAAATTAGGTAATTTTTAGAGAAAAATAATAATAAAATAATAAGGGACCGTGAGGTGTGGGCCGGCTGGGACCAAGGCATGGACGATCGGCCAATGGTCACGTCCCACACACTCTCCTAATTTTATATTATTTTTGACGGACTCGTGGAAGTACCACGAATCTGAGGAATTTCCTCAAGAAGGAGATTTGATCAATCGAGAGAATTTTTATGAAAATAATAAAAGTGGATAGATGATTACTGTTACTTCATAGGATCAGCTGAAGATTCGACTATGAACTCAGAACGATGAGTTGGTCATTGCCATTCCATGGGATCGTCATTGATTCGACCATGGAATAGGAGCAATGATATTGCCATTCCATGGGATCGTCGTTGATTCGACCATGGAATCGAAGCAATGATATTGCCATTCCATGGGATCGTCGTTGATTCGACCATGGAATCAGAGCAATGATATTGCCATTCCATGGGATCATCGTTGATTCGACCATGGAATCGGAGCAATCTTATTGCTATTCCATGGGATCGTCGTAGATTCGACCATGGAATCGGAGCAATGATATTGCCATTCCATGGGATCGACGTTGATTCGACCATGGAATAAGAGCAATCTTATTGCCATTCCATGGGATCGTCGTTGATTCGACCATGGAATCGGATCAATGAAGGGCTAATTAACCTCATGGGTCTATGCCTAGCACAATAAACTGACTACGATAGGAGCATTAATTATCCTGACATGACTTGCCGGTAAGCCATATCCTTTATATAGTCAGGTTAAACTCGTTGTTTGTTCCTGAAGACGATGTTGCTCCGTAGAGCCGTCCATCCCGTGATACTATATAGAAATAACTTAAAGTATTCAGTATTCATGAGATTATCCCGTTGTCTAGGCGTTGACTGCATATCTACATGTACTCTGAGAGAAAGTACTCTCCGTTGAGAATTCGATGAGAGACCCATGTCTCAATACTCATGTGCGATTTCTGGACCAAAGGCCTGTATAATCACGAGTTTACGATTTTGGCCCTTGTTGAAAATCCACCATCTATACATTAAGTCCCCTGCTTACTGAGGAAAGCCGTATTCCTCAGTCAGCATCAAATGGTGATTTTCAGGCCAGAAATTATACTAGTAATTGAACTTAGTCGTAAGTTGAGACATTACCGTATTTTGAGGGCATGAGCGAGCCACGAATTGACGAAGGCTTCGTTGTCATGGTTAGAGAGCCATTTGGTGAGCATAAATTGGTGTTGAACCGCTGATTTGGACGATGAGCCCGTGGTCGGTTAGGATCTGCGGGTCGGGCCCAAATAAGGAAATCCTAGTGGAATTAGTTTTTAAAATTATAAAAAGGGGTCAATTCCCCCCCTTTTTTTTCACGACCAACTCTTTGATCTCTTCATCATCTTCATACTCACGTACAGGAGAGGAGGAAAATTTTCGTCGGAGCAGCTACCACCGATTGCCGGTGCCGTTTGATTGCCGTCCGACCAGTTCCGGCCGGGGACGACCAGGTAAGCACGATTTTTTTTTTGATGTTTCCTGATTCCATGAGTTGTTTCATGAATTGATCATATTGGGATTATACACATGTGTATATAATTAGTGTGAGCTTTATGAAAAACCCTCGTTTTTGAAAACGTATGTTCGTTCGATTGTTAGTTTCGAAGACTGAATATAATCCCTGATTTTTGAGAGATTTTTTATGTATGAACCTAGGTCCAGTGATAAAACTTAGTGTATTAGCTCTCATGTGTACCAAGGTTTTATCATAAGAGATGTGAATTTTCATGAAATCGTCATAAACCCTCGTTTTAGAGAAAATAACAACGACACGAAGGAAAATATGTATGATGGACTTGCGTCCAGTGATAAAAAAATTTGTTTATGAGCTTTCATGTCAATACAAAACTTTATCATGTGCATGGATTGTGAGTGTTCACAATATTTTGAAATAAACCTTCGTTTTAAAGACAACTAATGATGATATGAAGGAAAAATAGTTTTTTTTTTAAAATAAATAAATACGTGCAGCCATGGCACATATTACGCAAAATATGATGATATATTTTATTTGCATGAATTTGTTTCCATTAGATGAAAATCCTTGAGAGTTCATGAATGCAAGTTGCATTAATTATTGTTTTCTCCGAAAAATCAAGACGTGGGTTTTGAGAAACCTTCGAAGATAAATAATATATTTATGATGAAATATTTTATTGTTGTTAACTTCATATGTCAGTTGTGTGAATGTTCACATTATGAAGATTGCGCTCGTGATTTTGTGAAAAATCAGTTTCGGAGATTAATAAAGTTTCGTTCATTTTTTTTTTTTGCAGTTTTCGAAGAGACGAACGATTTTGGTGTTAACTCTAGCATTACTATCACTATTGTTAGTGGAAGTAAAAGGTAAGAGTTAAGAGTTACCGTTCTTGCTGTATTTCTTCGATTCATGTTTGGACAGTATACTGAAGTAGAATGTTGCATGAACCTTTTCAGCTACTCAACAAAGATGACGACGCCTCGAGGGAAGATATGTGCATTGATGATGATATCTCTAGAGATGAGACATGTACGGATGAAACTTATGTTGGGGGAGATGAAGACGAAACCCCTGGGATTAAGAATATCCCAAACATAAATGATGCATTCTTCAAAGAAGACACTCCATGAGTTGTTCAATTTAGGTCTCCAGCGTATCGTCTTTTGATAAATCCCAGAACTGTTACTCAGAAGAAATTGGTAACTCCCAAGACAATGATTCGATTTTGCCTAGAACGAGGGATATTCGCCCCGTCGATCATAGAGTTTAAGCTTTCTCCACGACCTTTGGAGAAATTTGCTGGATGGGCAAGGCATATGTTGGTTTTTCCTCATGTAAGATCTATGCTTGACCAGGCGCAGGTGACGAGAGCTGTCCAAGCTTCCAGAGAGTTGTTCATTTTTCATGACGCAAGCAGCATTGTGGCTATGTTGGCTCGTTGGTGCATTCCCACACATACTTTCATATGTAGATGGGGAGAATTCACCATCACCTTGGAAGACGTGGCAGCTCTGATGCATCTTCCAATCTCCCTGGGGATCTTTCAGACGAGGAGACCGCCGTTTCTCATGTCTTGACGGCTGCGATGGAGAAAGCGAAAAAGGCTGGCAGTAAAGGATGTTATGCTTCCTGGTTAACACACTGGTGGCCCAAAGACGAGGTTTCTGATAAACCCATCGATGGTATGTTACCCATTGCTGCTTTCTTATGTTTATGGTTGTCTAGGGACATTTTTGAAGACAGTGGAAACTTGTTGAAGCCTTTTGTCATTCCCTTCGCTCTTAAGATGGCTCAAGGTGAGAAATTTCCGATAGGTAGTTTGTTCTTAGGATCCTTGTATTACAACTTAGACTCTTTGATCATAGACTCCAGCGTGTCGAACGGCTTTATGAAGATTGAGTGTTATGCCATCACGATGTTTCTTCAAGCTTGGATATGGGAACACTTCAAGAACTATGCACCTATTCCACGTAATGTTCTTCAAGGAGCGAGTACTGATGCGCGTCATTTTTTTCCCGAGAAAGATAATGCTAGGATCATGCGTTGGTCCACAAAGCAGCCTCGTTCTAAAAAACGCTTCATTGATGTGTTAGATGAAGAATCCGAGTTCAATTTCCGCCCATGGGTGTCAGTCCCCGATCATATTTCTCAGCTGATCACTTTTAATACTGGAGAAAGTATGAGTTTGATATCTGGCGCGGATCTGAGTGATGGCGAGAGATCTTTCATGTTGAGTTGTACCCCTGGACATTTGCTATCAGCCACATTTGGAGAGCTTTCGGTGGAGGAGTATAATATTGATAGGGGGGCTCAACAAATGGGTATGGATTAGTGCGTTCCAACACAGAACTGCACATTATTTCCATAACATTTATCTAACACAACTCATGCTTTCATTCTTACATACCAGTCAGCACCAAGACTGCATCACAACCATTGTATCAATATCCACAAATCTTCATTCTGCCGAGCACATGTTCCTATCCACTATAGTCGGGACTCCATCAGACTTGGCCTTTACTTCAGTTCTCAAACTCAAACCTATTCAGCTATAGCCTTAATTTTACTCAGACTCTCACATAACAGCTGCATGATAACCTGGAAATCAAACCCAACAGTAACTACAACTCCAACGTTCCATTCCCAGTCTAAACAACACCACCAGTTCACCTAACCTACAATCTCTGTCTCTCACTGCACCAACAAAACAAAGTAGAGCACCAGCAACATCTCCTCCTTAAACTGCACTTACAATTTCCTTGAGCTTCACTCATTTTTCCCATTCAAGCATCTCTTCTCTATCAATTCAACCTGAACCCTAATAGAAGTCCGCTCATCTTGCCTGTAAACATCAACCACAATTGTTTCACTGCCATTCATCTCTTGTCAGCAACTCAACTTCATCTGAATCGTCACCAGAACAACAAATTCATCTCCAGTTCCACTGCCGAATCCTATTTCCTTAACCAACAGATCCAACATCAACTCAGTTCAGAACCCTATGTCATTCCTCCATGCTTGAATTTTAGACAGACTCAGACTATCTTTATCATCAACACCACCATAGCTGTAATTCTGCACAACCACCATCACCATCTGATACTATACAGCTTCAACTCCACAACTGCAGCTATAGATTCCTTAACTTGTTAGCAATATCAAACACCAAGCTGTAGCTTCAATCTTTCTTTATTCGAACCATTTCATTCCAATAACATCTCAATCATCATCTTCAATCAACACAGAAACCCTAACTTGGAATTTCTCTCCATTTCTTCTTGTCTTTCAATCTTCTCAATCTAATGTCAATTTAACTCAAACCCAGGTTAATTCAACTCACATCCATGCTATTAAACCTTCCCGAGACCGAATCAAGCTAAACCCACTCGATTTCAGTTTCAGAAACCTTATATTCTTTCTGAATTTAACTGAAACCCTAACTTGAACTCCTTTTTTCTATTTGGTTATTCATCTTCTTGATTCATACACCATCTCCTGAGAACAGCCACCTTCAATCCTCGGTTCGTATATTTTCCTCAATTGTTCACTTCTAAGCTCAATCTATCTGCCTCTCTTGATTTCAGGACGCAACCAAAGAAATGATTAAGAGAAAAATGGAATCTCTGAATTTTAAGGTAATATAGTAATGGGAATCACTCAAGGCACCCTCTGCTGGATACGGGTTACCAGGTCCATATTATGGCTTGTCATTTTTAGAAAACCGACAGCCTAATTCTCAGTTCAATTGTCAGTTCTGGGAGATTGACAACTTAATTTCTGGCATAACTCCTCTTGTGCAACCTAGCATGCTCCAAATATCATCTGCGAGTTGACATTTTTTCCCTTTTCACTACAAATGGCTATAATCTCCTTCTTTTGCTTCTATGACTCCAAAGTACCTGATAAACTCAAAAGTAATCATAAGATACATAATTTACAAGAAAACTTAGCAAAGAAAGCATAAACAATAAATAAATATCAAGGTATTTTAGACACCTATCACCTATTCAATATCACACTGATTCAAGGTACAGTTGCGATCCTTACGTCTCTAATCCTAGCAGGATACTATGCACTTGATTCCCTTAGCTGATCTTACCCACAACCAAGAGTTTCTACGCCAAAGTCGAAGACTTTAATAAATAAATATGTATCACACAGAAAAGTCTATGATAATAGAGCAATATGTCTCCCACAGATAAACCTATGAGTTTGTTCCGTCTTTTGATAAAAATCTAGGTGAACAATAACTAATTGATAACCTAGAGTTATATTCCCGAAGAATAGCCTAGAATTATCAATCACCTCACAATAATCTTAATCGTATGGTAGCGAAACAAGATATTGCGGAATTAAAAATGATGAGACGAAGATGTTTGTGATTTATTTTTATCTTGCCCTATCAGAGATATAATATCAAACCAATTATTCAATTGAACTCGTACGATAAAAAATGGAAAGATCGTATAGCTCAACTATAATAGAAGTAGTTTCGTCTGGCTTCAAAATCCCAATAAAGTCTTTAAGTCGTAAACCTACAGGGTCTCGAGAAGAAACCTAAGGTTAAAGGAGAATCAAATCTAGAAAAACCAACTAGTATCACACATGAGGTGTGGGGATTAGTTTTTCCAGTTGCTAGAGTTCCCCTCATATAGTTTTCAAATTAAGGTTTGCAATCTAAGTTACCTTTGTAACAAAGCATTCAATATTCACCGTTAGATGAAAAACCTGATTCAACCAAACTAATATCTTTCAACCGTTAGATCTAAACTTAGCTTGTCACACACAAATGAAATGTATTCATTTAGGTTTGAGTAACCGTACCTAAACGTGTACACTTAGTTGGTTCACAAATAGTTAACCAATGGTTAACCATATGAGCACTTTCATATTAACCGTATTCATCTTTCTCATAACTAGTTCAAATGACTCAGAAGAACTAGTTGAAGAGTTGTTCAATTGCTTAGGTATTTATGCATAGACACAATTGAAACAAAATCGGTTTGATTCGTTAGAATAAATTCATGAACAATATAGCCACGGTTTGCAAATATTTGCATTCCTTATAATTTATTGTTTTAAGTCCATGAACTATCGATTTGAGAAATAACCATCTTAGGTACGCGTACGGGTATGCATACCATAGCTACAGGATTTTGAGTTGGTTTTAGTTTTAAAACTCATAAGAACTTTTCGGGTAGAAAAGTTTCCCCAGTACGCATACCTAAGGTGACTGGTTTATGAGTTCGTAAACTCCAAATCAGCAGAATTTTCCTGGAGGAAAGTTCTGCCAGTACGCGTACCCAACCTGTCTCCCTCACCAATACCACATGCACACATATGCACACACTTGGTTTCCTGTACAATGGATTTATACACTAATTTGCGAATACACTATATATGCTTATATCCATAGGTGGTAATTTAAACTCTACATTTCAATCATTGAAACATTCTTCTATAATGTTATAACAATCGTTATTCACGACTATCGTCATCAAATCTATCTTCAAGATTGAAACGTCATCATGAATTTCATCACGGGTAAAGATGAAAATGGCTAAAGCAAGATCTTAACAACACATATTTCGAGAAAAAGATAGGCGAGTAAACTCGGCTCCAAATAGCAAATGTGTATGTATGAAAAATATCATACTTATACGACATATGTCTCAAGAGTAGGAGATAGAGTATAATTTTGAGTGATAGATGAGTTAAAGTCTCCACATACCTTTTAGTCGGATGAAGTTCCACTGGTTCCTTGAGTAGTTCTTCATCTTTGTAGGATAATTGCCATGGAGTCTGGAGCTCAACTATACTTAACTATCCTAGACCGAGACTAAGCTATAAGTAGACTAGAAATCAAGACATTAGTTTTGATCACTAACATTGACAAACATGCTTGAGATAGCAACGCATGCGAGGTCGACTGAGAAATGCTCTAACAATCTCCCTCTTTGCCAATTTTAGTGACAAAACTATCAATACATATGGATTACAAGATAGATAAAACTTTGTAGCTTCTCGTCCACATGCTTGATCTCCTTGGTGCTTCAACATTACTTGAAAACTTCGCCTTTTCCAAGTACTCCCATAGTTCCATAGATGTTCAGTTCAACATCATAGTTGTTGAAGATCCGTAGTCATAACAATGAGAAAACGAAAGCTTTCAATCATTGTTATACAGTGTCATGGTATTATTACACAACATCAAAGTTCAATTGTATCACAATTTTGACAACAATACTATGGTGATATGTATCACTCCCCCTTAGTCAATACTTTCGTCTCAACATGAAAACCACCACCCCTTACATAATGATCCGAAAACCATATGTATTTGTAGTATGAACTACATATTAATTCTCCCCCTTTTTGTCAATAAAATTGGCAAAGGTACGAAAATGGGATCCTAATGAAATTTTCACGGAGATGCTTCAAGACCAATAGAAAGAAACATATCAACTTTGTTTAGATGCAATCATAAAGCCGAAGCTAAGTGCATTCATCAAGGAGTTTATAAAGATACAAGATAACCCCTAAGGAATTCCACAGCCGCACTCCCCACAAAGATATGGAAATTAAGCGTAAGTTCAAAAGAACTCTCCCCCATTTGACGTCATTCTCGAAAGAACAACAAGAGCGACCTTACTTTTGCGAGAAAGGAAGGATTTCTTTGGACACAAAAAACTACAAAAGTGATTTTGTATCCAAAATTCTCAATTAAACTAATCACAAGAGAACCCATGATTAATTTATTCGGAATACACAACTAAAATAACCACAAACGAATCTATGATTAGTCTAGTTGGAAATGCTCACACAAGAAGACTTATGGAGCCACACAATATATACATAAAATATGGATCAGGGAAGATCAATACTGAGTCATATATAAGGATTCATTTTATTTTCCATCACTATTTGCACAATGACATACAATAGACATAATCCTCGTAAATAAAAGATTTTAACCTAACTTCCATCAATAAATGACATAATAGGCTTCACTTTTGTTTGTCAAAAGTTCATCGACATATAAAAGAGATAACTTTTGACATCATATGGGACAATAATAGTTCATGGACGCAAACACACATATCCCATAACATATTGCAATATATAGAACCATAAAGATTAATACTGCAAAAATTATATTCCAAATAGTTTTAGAATTTAATCAAATAAATCAAAAAAAATTGCAAGATGAAAAACGTTGGATATAGCTATGTGTACTCACAATAATAGCTATTCCAAACCCTAGCTATCCTTATTAAACAAAAACAAGAATAAAAATTCTTTTAAGAAGTTTCCTAGATATTAAGATCTTTAAAAAATTCCTTGTCGTCCCCGAACTCCTTATCGCCAACAGCCATTGGAACATATGGTTCATGGAGGAATTTCAATACCTTCTTGGATGATGATGTCGAACCATGGCCTTATGAATTTCTAATGATCTTAAAACACAAGCCTTTATTTGTTGAATCTCTTTTCTTGCCAGCTTCAATTCTTTAAGAACATCATAAAATTTCTGAGAATTTGAAGGAACAACTCTTGGCTTCCTCGTATTCGTTCCTTTTCTTTTTAAAGTTGGAGGAAATTGAGATTTCTATTTTTCCTTAGTGATTGATGGCTTAACAATCATATTGATATCTCTTCCATAAGAATACATGATGCTTGGAGTTTCCATGAAAGCGCGGTTTTGTGAGAGGAATTCACAATCAAAACTCAACAAGAAGTCTTAAGATATAAAGAATATCAGAGAAGTAAAAAGAAATGTAGGGTTTCTAAACCTATAAAAGGTTTGTGTACGCATAGCTCACAACCCTCTAAAGAGTGAAATTGTCATAAATAGCCCTCTTATTTTGGCAAACAGGTCCTTTCCAATATCAACAGTGATATGAAGGAATTCCAAAGACCAAACAACACAAAGCTAGAAAACAAAAGAAAAAAAAATATTTTAAAGCATGAGGTGTGCAAGATATTGTCTCTTTTGAACATGCACATGAGACAAGATGCACAAAGACAACATAATCAAGTTGTGTTGTGGTGAACAACAATCTGTCCACCATGACCCTTTTGGATGAAATTCATGGAACCCTGCCTTTACGTATGTTTAGACCATGTTTTATTCTCTAATGGCCAATATATATATATATTTGGAAACTAATCTCTTCGAGGAAGATACTTAGATGTTTTCTCCACGAGTTTAAGCTTGGTGGATAGACGATCTGCCATTTGTTTACATATCTCATCTTGTGTTTGTATTTGAAATACTTTGAAAACTCATGTCCCTTTAGAGAACAATATGAGCATGTCAAATTAAAAGATGATTCATGCGCCTTTGAAATGCAAGTTGCTAGGCACATGGTAGATCCTGAAATATTAAACAAGGGGTTTCCAAAAGAAGGGTCAATTGATTCTTCCATCTTGATTGGGCTCTCTTCTAAAATATTATCAAGATTGATGTATGTATTGCTACAATTATCAAAATCATTATTTTCACATAGAAGAGCAACACTTGATTTTTTGTCTTCATTAGAATCATAATTGTCAGACATCTTATCAAGTGTCGCAGCAAGACCTTTGTTCCCAGTGTATTTTTTACGATTTGGGCACTCATTTGCAAAATGACCAAAACCATTACACTTAAATCACTGAGGCATATCCTCATCATCAGTTTCATCTGTGTCCCTGTTTTTAGGAGGAATACGATTATGAGGTTTGACCGATGCTTTTGGATTATCTCTGGAGAACAATTTACTTCTCTTCAACAGAAGATCTCTAAACTGTCTTGTGATCATCGAGACCGATTTTTCAAGATCCTCATCTGATGAATCAGTCTCAGAGTGATCATGTTCAAAGATATACACATTTTTACTTTAATCAAGTAATTTTGTGTCTTTCAATGCTTTAAACGCAACATCCTTAGATTTGGATGAATGTTCGTGATCAAAGATCTTAAGCTTCCCAACCAGCGTATTTCTGTAGAGGTTATCAAGGTTATTTCCCTCAACGGTGGCATGCTTCTTAGAATCGTATCTATATGGCAGCGATCTGAGAATTTTCATCACAATGTCCTTTTCAGGAATAGTATTACCCAATGCAATATATGCATCAATAATTTCAGATACTTTTTGATTAAACTCATCAAATGAATCTTCATCTTCCATACGAAGGTTTTCCCAATTGGAATTCAGGTTTTGAATCCTGTCTTCCTTTTCACTAGTAACACAGGCACCAGAAATTTTGTTAACGAGGAAACTACAAATGCATAAAAACCACGGGACCTAGTCCATATTAAACACCACACTGTATCAAGCCGCTACATACACTATCCTACTACAAACTATCTTTGGTCTGGACTGTAGTTGAACCCTAATCAATATCCCACTGATTCAAGGTACAGTTGCGCTCCTTACATCTCTGATCCCAGCAGGATACTACGCACTTGATTCCCTTAGCTGATCTCACCCACATCTAAGAGTTTATACGACCTTAAGTCGAAGACTTTAATAAACAAATCTATATCACACAGAAAAGTCTATGATAATAGATAAATTTGTCTCCCACAGATAAGCCTATAAGTTTGTTCCGTCTTCGGGTAGAAAAGGTTCGCCAGTATGCATACGGGTACGCGTACCTAAGGTGACTGGTTTATGAGTTCGTAAACTCCAAACTCAGCAGAATTTTTCGGGAGGAAAGTTCCGCCAGTACGCGTACCCAACCTGTCTCCTTTACCAATACCGCATGCACACATATGCACGCACTTGGTTTCCGGTACATGGATTTATGCACTAATGTGCGAACACACTATATATGCTTATATCCATAGGTGGTAATCTCAACTCTACATTTCAATTATTAAAACATTCTTCTATAATGTTATAACAATCGTTATTCACGACTATCGTCATCAAAGATATTTTCAAGATTGAAACGTCATCATGACTTTCGTCACTAAAGATGAAAATGGTTAAAGCGAAAGCTTACCAACACATATTTCGAGAAAAATATAGGCGAGTAAACTCGGCTCGAAATAGCAAATGTGTATGTATGAAAATTATCATACTTATATGACTTTTTTCTCAAGAGTAGGAGATAGAGTAGACTTTTCAGTGATAGATGAGTTAAAGTCTCCACATACCTTTTAGTCGGATGAAGTTCCACTGGTTCCTTGAGTAGTTCTTCGTATTTATAAGATACGCCATGGAGTCTGGAGCTCAACTATACTTAACTGTCCTACACCGAGACTAAGCTATAAGTAGACTAGAAATCAAGACATTAGTTTTGATCACTAACATTGACAAACATGCTTGAGATAGCAACGCATGCGAGGTTGACTGAGCAATGATCTACCAATCTCCCCCTTTGTCAATTTTAGTGACAATACTATCAATACATATGAATTATAAAAAAGATAAAACTTTGTAGCTTCTCGTCCACATGCTTGATCTCCTTGGTGCTTCAACATTACTTGAAAACTTCGTCTTTTCCAAGTACACCCATAATTCCATAGATTTTCAGTTCAGCATCATAGTTGTTGAAGATCCGTAGTCATAACAATGAGAAAACGAAAGCTCTCAATCATTGTTATACAGTGTCATAATATTATTACACAACATCAAAGTTTAATTGTATCACAACTTTGACAACAATACTATGGTGATATGTATCACTCCCCCTTAGTAAATACTTTCGTCTCAACACAAAAACCACTCCCCCTTACATAATGATCCGAAAACCATATGTATTTGTAGTGTGAACTACATATTAATTCTCCCCCTTTTTGTCAATAAAATTGGCAAAGGTACGGAAACAGGATCATAATGAAACACGAGATGCTTCAAGACCAAAAGAAAGAAACATATCAACTTTTTTTAGATGCAATCATAAAGCCGAAGCTAAATGCATTCATCAAGGAGTTTATAAAGATACAAGATAACCCCTAAAAATTCTACAGCCGCACTCCCCACAAATATATGGAAATTAAGCGCAAGTTCAAAAGAACTCCCCCCATTTGATGTCATTCTCGAAAGAACATCAAGAGCGGCCTTATATTTACGAGAAAAGAAGGATTTCTCTGGATACCAAAAACCACAAAAATGATTTTGTATCCAAAATTCTCAATTAAACTAATCACAAGAGAACCCATGATTAATTTAATCTCAATACACAACCAAAATAACCACAAAAGAATCTATGATTAGTCTAGTTATAAATTCTCACACAAGAAGACTTATGGAGCCACACATTATATACATAAAATATGGATCAGGGAAGATCAATACTGTGGCATAGATAAGGATTCATTCTATTTTTCATCACTATTTGCAAAAGACATACAATAAACACAATCCTCGTAAACAAAAGATTTTAACCTATCTTCCATCAATAAATGACATAATAGACTTAACTTTTGTTTGTCAAAAGTTCATCGATCTTGTATCGATACTTGCATATCGACATATAAAAGAGATAACTTTTGACATCGTATGGGGAAATAATAGTTCGCGGACGCAAACACACATATCCTATAACATATTGCAATATATGAAACCATAAAGATTAATACTGCAAAAATCATCTTCCAAACAGTTTTAGAATTTAATCAAATAAATCTAAAAAAAAATTCAAGATGAAAAACGTCGGACATAGCTATGTGTACTCACAATAATGGCTATTACAAACCCTAGTTATCCTTCTGTTGATGGTGGTTTTTAGCTTAAGGTTAAAATCGTAAAATACTAAACCCTAGCAGACAGTAATGTCGCGAAAATTTAAAGCAACAAGCATTTACTAGGCACATTTACTGAAATCTTTAATGTGTCTCTAAAATAATTACCCGGGTATATTTTTCAAATTAGGGTTACGACGAGCCAAACCCTAATTCACCTATGTGCCAATGGAAAATCATGCCAGCCACACCAACCGCGCCAAAGCATGCCAACCATACTAGACGCACCTCTGTGCCAATGGAAAATCATGCCAGCCACACCAACCGCGCCAAGGCATTCCAACCATGCTAGCCGCACCGCCATGCCGATGGAAAATAATGCCAGCCACACCTAACCCAAGCTAGCCGCGCCATGCCAAACGCACTCTGCCTTGGCCCTAGCTATGCTAATCGCACTAAGCCAAGCCAAACGCCCTTACCTTGGCTCTATCCGCGCCATGCCAAATCATGGCCCCTCATGCCGCGCCACCATGCTGGCCTTCCTCATGTGGCTACCAAAGTGAAGCCAGGCCACAATCCACGGTTTCCCTTCAATCCCAGGAGAAAATCCTGGCCGTCTAAAGTCCCCTCACGACTTTAGGCCCAAAACCCTAGCTTGGTCACGCACCTAGCCAAGCTAGCCGCGCCATACCAAACCATGGCCCCTCATGCCATGCCACCATGCTGGCCTTCCTCATGCGGCTACCAAAGTGAAGCCAGACGACAATCCACGGTTTCCCTTCAATCCTAGGAGCAAATCCTGGCCGTCTAAAGTCCCCTCACGACTTTAGGCCAAAAACCCTAGCTTGGTCACGCACCTAGCCAAGTTATCCGCTCCATGAAAAACAATGGCCCTTCATGCCGTGCCACCATGATGGCCTTCCTCATGCGACTACCAAAGTGTAGCCATGCGACAATCCACGGTTTCCCTTCAATCCCAGGAGAAAATCCTGGCCGTCTAAAGTCCCCTCACCACTTTAGTCCCAAAACCCTAACTTGGTCGCGCTCCTAGTCCAAGCTAGTCATGCCATGCGCCCATGGATACCTCTTGGTCCTACATGCCAAGCCAAACCAAACTTAGCCAAGCTAGTCGCGTCATGCCAAATACACTTTGCCTTGTCCCTAGCCACGACATGCCAAGCCAAGCGTCCTCGCCTTGGCCCTATCCATGCCATACACCCATGGAGAACCCTTGGATCCTCATGCCATGTCCAAAAACACCCTAGCCGTGCCACCCTGTTGGACCTCACTACGCGGCTACCAAAACGAAGGCGTACAACGATCAATGGTTGCCCCTCCTCTCAAGATGCTACATATCGACCGTCGAAGGTCACCTGGATAGCAAGTTCCCCAAGCTCGACTTGCCAAGCCACAAAAACGTTTTACATGTTTTCCAAAACATTCAATACATCAACACAAACAGGGGGATTCTCTTTGGGTATTGGTTTGGTGGTCTACAGCATGCGGCGTACACTACGCCCCTCATAAGTAAGTGTCATAAGGGTGAGGTGCCTAGTAAATATATGAGTTATGTGGGAAAATGTTCATCAGACATAAATGTGTGAGTTAACAAACTTTATGGAACATCAATTCCATAACGTTAACAGTTTCATGAAAACCAATTTCATGCGTTAACCACTTTATGGAACATCAAGTCCATGCATACGGTTACCACCTCCTCACATTTACTTCCCCACTCCTTGATGAGACCAGGGTACATTTCTACCTCGACTTGTATAAATAGGTCTTACCTATTTATATTTGGATAACAAATTCATTCGGACCACACAACACACATAAGTACTTACCTGCTAGCTCTCCTCGTGAGCTCTCATACTTTTCTAACAACAAGTCGTAGAAACCCAATTTCTCTTCCAGAATCAACTATTCTAGTCTCACCACTCTCCTTGCTTCCCTCCCCAAAACCAACCCATTCTACTCCTATTTGTGACCGAAGAAAGTCTGGAGCGGCCATTTCTTGGTTTAGGCCAGACTTGTACAAATTGATCTCTCGAATCTGAAGTACTCCCTTGCAGTACATTTTTTAGGGTTTAAATTGTTTCTCACTTTCACCCCCGCAATCACCAAGACCAGCAGAAACTATTTTTACCTATAAACAATTGGTGACCACAGCGGGAGGATTGATCTATCGGTCCAAATATCGGTTTCTAAATACGTCTCTTTAACAAGGAAGGACAGTTGGTCTTTGGACTGAATCTGTATCCTCGGATTCCACTCAGGAAAACGATAATGTTTTAACACCCAACAACGCGGCTGAAGGAGGAGTTCCAAGGCTGATTGACCCGGCGCGGGTCCAGGAGATTCACACAAAAAACATAGGTCTGATGAGAGATGCGATCAATACCATACTAGATTTCCTCATCAACTTGACGGCAGAGTTAAGCGATCCACCTTCCTCGGAAACTTTGGAGTTGGGGACTAACATCCCGAATGATCACCCTCAAGCCAACAGCTTCACTGCCAATCAGAGACCCGTGAGCCAAGAAGCGGACTCGTTGGTGGAAAACCTATGTGAACTCATACATCTTTTAAGGGATCAATGGGTGGAGACGTTCGCCGCCATCAATAGGATAACGCTAAATGTTCCCTTGGTTCCTCCACGCTCGGAAATAGCAAAAACGCAAGATCCGTCCATTAATAATATCACATTCACCGACGACGACATGATGGCAGAAGAAGGCCATAACCATGCCTTACACGTCATGGCTCGAATAAAAAATGTGGAACTCAAAGGGGCCCTTGTAGACACAGGAGCATCCTCCAACGTTGTCACCCTTAGGACGCTCAAGACGTCCAAAGTAAGACCAAGTGAGGTGACGCGACAACCTACTACCATGACAGATTTTGAAGGCAACCAAACCAATACGTATGGGTACGTCAATTTGAATCTGTCGGTAGGACCTGTACAGTCAAAAGTAAGATTCGAGGTATTTGAAAAGGAGCCAGACTACCACATGATACTGGGGAGACCATGTCTCCACGACAACAGGATCATTCCTTCAACATACCATCAGTGCTTGAAGACCATGCTAAACGGAGAAGTCGTTCGCATCGCAGCGTCATTATCTCCCTATGCTCCAATCTATGGCATGGAAGTTTTTGAGCCAAGACAGGGGCCGCAGGTCACAACCAATGTGGCTCACTACACCCCACTACCAAAATGGACGTCCATTGGATAAAGTGATAGTCCCATGCAACCCCGCAGATAAAATCGGTTTCATGTCACACCTTCAGCAGAGAGGAGCACTCCCATCCATCCACAAAACCAGATCCTGATTCCAACCAAGCGAGGACGGACTTTCGTTGCGGGTCACGACGAAAAGGGGAAAACCGTATATCAACGTCGCTGTTAGCAATTAACAGGGGAGACTACCACACAGTCTCTCAGCCCAATAGAATGCCAGCTCGGTGACGAGTCATGAGAAGAGATACCTGACGCACCACAACAGCTACAAGATGGCACCAATTCAACCACGGATGAACTCGAAATTATTAACATCGAGAATGAGGAATCTCCACGACCCATCTCCATAACCTCGACTCTACATGCGTACGAGCACGCAAAGTTGGTAGACCTCCTCAAGGAATATCAAGATGTGTTCGCATGGACGTACGAGGAAATTCCTGGCCTGGATGAGAAGGTGGTAACTCACTATTTACATGTGATGTCCGGATCCAAGCCGGTCAAGCAGACCCCAAGGAAGTTCCGGTACGATACTGAAGAACAGATTAAGGCGGAGGTTCAAAAGTTATTGGCGGCCGGTTTCATCAAACCCATCCACCACCCCACCTGGTTGGCAAACATAGTTCCGGTGAAAAAGAAGAATGGTCAAATCAGGTGTTGCGTCGATTTTAGGGATCTAAATAAATGTTGCCCTAAAGATGATTTTCTACTCCCCAACATCGATATGATAGTATATGCCACCAGTGGACATGGCATGGTTTCTTTCATGGACGGGTACATCGGCTACAACCAAATAAAGATATATGACCATGATGCAAGCAAGACCGCTTTTCGAACTCCTCTCGGAAACTTTTACTATACTCTGATGCCCTTCGGTTTGAAGAACGCTGGCGTTACATATCAACGCGCTTTGACCACCATTTTTCACGACATGATGCACAAACAAGTTGAGGATTATGTAGATGACATATTGGTAAAGTCAAGGACCCGGGCGGCTCACACAAAAGTTCTACATCAAGTGTTCGAAAGATGCCGTGAATACAAGCTAAAAATGAATCCGTTAAAGTGTGTTTTCGTTGTCTCCTCGGGCAAGTTCCTCGGCTTCCAAGTAACCGCAGATGGGATCAAAGTTGACCCTACCAAGACACAAGCCATCCTCACGATGCCACCACCGCGGAACGTGAAGGAACTCCAGAGTTTCACGGGCAAAATAAACTACATCCGCCGCTTCATACCCGGATTGGCTCAACTTATTGCTTCGTTTACCCCTTTACTAAAGAAAGGAGCAAGATTTTTCTGGACCACATTACAACAGGAAGCATTTCGGAAGATTCAACAAACATTATCTTCCCCAGCCGTCATGAGATCACCCATGCAAGGAAGACCGCTACACCACTACATCGCCTTCAGTGACACTGTTGTTGGAGCCCTCCTTTCTCAAGAAGATGACGAAGGGATTGAATACCCCATATACTATTTCAGTTGAACTTTGAGAGACGCCGAACTTAGGTATCCCAAGGCAGAAAAGGCATGCATATCCTTGGTCTACTCCATCTAGAAATTCTGGCACTACCTGATGTCCAACAAAGTGGTGCTAATATCCAAGTATGATTATGTGAAGTTCTTCCTATCAAAACCTGCTCTGATATGAAGGCCGGCCAAATGGCTCCTCCAGATGTCGGAATTCGACAAAACATGTGCTTCCTCGAGGGCCATCAAAGGGCAGGTAGTTGCAGATTTGTTGGCGGCATTTCTAGGAGAAAACGCTGTAACATTACGCGAAGATATCCCTGGGGACTTTCAGGAAATCACTTTCATCCAAGAGGAACCCTGGCTATTGTTTTTCAATGGATCCGCCACCCCTAACAACGACACGAGAGGGGACGACGTGGTTATAGTATCCCCTACTGGCTAAGTCTCCTAACACTCCTTCAAGCTAGACTTCACCTGCACCAACAACTCATCATAGTATGAAGCCTTCCTCATTGGTTTGTCCTTGGCTAAGCAAGCTGGAGCCACACGTCTGGAAATAAGAGGGGACTCTAAACTACTGATCAACCAAGTAAAGGAGTATACGCACTAAAGAAGGTAACCCTAGCCCCATACATAGCCGAGGCGCAAAAACTGCTAAACTATTTTGCCGACGCGACCGTAGACCATGTCGGGCGTGGCAACAACCAGCATGCCGACTGCCTAGCCACCTTAGCATCAAAACTAGGGCCTTAAGGAAACTCTGACAGTGAAGAGGAGAACCATGGATTCAACGTGGCTTTCACAACCTGAAAAAAATAAAGTCGGTGACCGGAGGACACCGATCATCCAAGAGCTTAGCAGCTCACTTTTTCAAGGAAAGGTCAGTCTCAAAACCTTGCGTGATTTCTTCATGCTTCGAGGGGTACTCTATCATCGAAATCCAGAAGTCTCTTTGTCAAGATGCCTCGGAGAAAAGGAAGCACAACAATATCTCAATCGCATCCATGGTGAGGTCTGCGGACAGTTATTGGTAGTGACCTTCTATCGCCGTTTGCAATGCCTTAGCTATTATTGGCCGGAGATGGAAGTCCAAGCTTGGTTACTTCAGGAAACCTGCTCCAATTGTCAAGCGCCACCGCATCAATTAGAAATTTTCAACATTAGTCACGCCGGGGCCATATGTCAGTTTCCTTTGCGACGGGATGCTCCCCACCAACGAGAATGAGGAGTTTAATATAAAACAAAGGTCCAATAGGTTCGTATTCCACGAAGGGACCTTATACCATAAAATCTTTGGAGGGAGCCTTCTGCGATGTTTGAACGAGGCAGAGGTCCCAATCATGCTCAAAGAGATGAACGAAGGAGAATACCAAGGAAAGCGGAAGTTGTTTCTCCAAATACACGATAAGTACTATTGGCCAACCATGGAGGATGACACAGCAATTTTCGTATAGAGGTGCAAGGAGTGTCATGTCCACGGGAACCTTATTCATGTACCGGCAACCACCCTATATTCAATAAGAAGTCCATGGCCCTTTCATAGCTGGGGACTCGACATCATTGGGAAGATCAACCCACCATCCTCAAAACATCACGAGTATGTGATAATAGCAACCGAATACTTTACCAAGTGGTTCGAAGCCATAGATTTACGAGGGAAGAACGAAACCAAGATCGCGTCATTCATTAAGGAATACATTATTTGCCGTTTTGGTGTCCCTAAACATATTGTTACCGACAATGGCACTCCTTTCACAAACAG
Organism: Papaver bracteatum; assembly: GCA_023529315.1. NCBI lineage: Eukaryota > Viridiplantae > Streptophyta > Magnoliopsida > Ranunculales > Papaveraceae > Papaver > Papaver bracteatum. The sequence continues at coordinate 81,249 of JAJJWX010004466.1, read as the reverse complement.
GCAAGTACGAGAGATACTTGAGGAATACAGAATTAAACAGGTCTTCTCCACCGTATACTACCCTCAAGGAAACGGGAAGGCTGAAAGCACCAACAAGACTCTAATTCGAATCCTCAGTCAGATATTGCACGATATTCCTCGAACATGGCATGAGCAACTTCCCATGGCACTCTGGGCGTACCAGACATCACCAAGGAGTTCCACTGGGGTCTCTCCTTATTCTCTTGTTTACGATGCAGACGCCATCCTCCCAGCGGAAATTAAAATCCCATCAGCCAGGATTGTCGAAGCAAGCGGGATTCGGTGGAATGAAGCGGTAGCCTTAAACAACAGGGTTGCGTAATTGGACATTATATACTCCAGGAGGGATAAAGAGGAACACACACATACATATAGAAATAGGGTTTCCAGAGCATACAATAAAATCATGAAACCCCGAATTTTTCAAGTAGGGGACTTGGTACTAAAGACTGCTAAACACGTCCAGCAAAACGCGTCTGCACCAAAATTCTCCGCGAAGTGGGAAGGTCTTTATATAGTCACGAAGGCATACATCAGTGGGTACTAAAAAGTCATTAAGGAATACGGAGGAAAACTGGAAGAGGTCATCAACGGAAAGTGGCTAAAGGCATACTACGCCTGAGCGCCGCCTCACCCCACCGTAAGCACGGATAGTCAGGCATCTTTCCACTTTCCTCCATCCCTTATTGAGTATTTCTTTCATCTAGTTGAAGCAAATCAATAAAATTCTCGTGTTCTTTCAAAAAAAAAGAACAAATAAAAAAGAGTTGCTCAAAACCCAGAAGAAAAAAAAGAAAGAAAAGCATATCACAACTACATGACTCAGAAAATCCCGTCCAAGAGATGGTAATCCCTAGAAAGAATCATCTTCAAACGACTTTGGTACCTCTCAGTCCTGCTCTTCAAATTCCGGATTGACTCTTCCACCTTATGTGACTCCAAGGCCAAGGCTTTCTCCTCTTCCAGAATGGATTTCATAGCGGGGACCACGCCAGCAAGAATACCGGCCTTGTCAACCTTCACAATTTCAAGGTGGTGCCGCAACCAACTAACATTGAACTTCAAATATTTGCAAGTAGACACCATGTTCTCCCACCTTTGGATAGCTGCTTCCGCGATGGAACGAATAGACATACTCCCCATTTCTACAACCATCGGCGGGAGGCAATTCACGACAGAAACTAATGAAGATGAACATTATTGCACCACGTTTCCGGTAGAAATGTGGCCGTATACTTTCCATATTTTCGTGTAAAGGGTTACGAATTATTTTCGCACGAGGAACCCCCCAACGTTCCGATAGTTAGGAGAATGGAACCTCATGTGGGTTCCGAACAACAAACCTGCACTGGGATACTCATGGAAAGAAATTCCAAAGTTCGCGTTCTCCAGATCTGCAACAGCTGGAAAGATCGAGCCTGAAGAAAGAGGGGTAACCAGGTCATCTTCATCAATGACGGTAACGCATTCTCCAACATGATACCTCTACACAGAAGGAGAACTTCCATTATTCATCGGCAAATAAAGAAAAGTATGCTGATTAATGAGAACATACCGGTATGACATTCTTAACCCGAATGACTCGAATGGGGGAGCTATCGCATGAATCAAGCCTATCATGTTTTGTTCGAAAACCTGGTCGACTCGAGGAATATTCGCTTCTGAGCGACATAATGGAAATTGGGCTTGACGAGAAGAAATCTCTGTTGAAAACTGGGAAGACAAAGTAACTTCACCAGGCATAAATACCGTGGAAACCCTAAAGGAGGAAAGAGAAATGCAAAATGAATAGGCGGAACATGCCGGAATCACAGCCGGGAAACCAGCCTCAAAAGGAAATTCCTCATCAAACCGCGCTTCACCTTTCCACATCCTGACCAAGTCCTCGTTCCATCACCACGGCCCCACCACGCCTAGCCGCCCCTTCACGTTTCACCATGTCACTGCCACATCCAGGACCACGCCACCTCTTGTCCCTTCGAGTCAAGCCGTCCACTTGCTTTTCCTTCCACAACTGCACTCCCCTTGCCTTAAGGGTGTACAATCGGACCAAGACGGTAACTTTCTCCTCACAACTCCACGGTATGCATTTCCAGTACAACTTACACAGGGCCGTAAGACAAAATTCTCTTTACCACTCAAAAGGTTAGTCGGATCCTCCTGACCATCTTTGCAATGATTTACATCTCGATTCTGTCCCTGTCTGACACCATCATATGCTTACCTCGCAACAAGGTACCTGTTTCGAGCTAAGCATGGGACTTAATGTTGATGGTGGTTTTTAGCTTAGGGTTAAAATCGTAAAACACTAAACCCTAGCAGACAGTAATGTCGCGAACATTTAAAGCAACAAGCATTTACTAGGCACATTTACTGAAATCTTTAATGTGTCTCTAAAATAATTACCCGGGTATATTTTTCAAATTAGGGTTATGACGAGCCAAACCCTAATTCACCTCTGTGCTAATGGAAAATCATGCCAGCCACACCAACCACGCCATAGCATGCCAACCATGCTATCCGCATCTCTGTGCCAATGGCAAATCATGCCAGCCACACCAATCGCGCCAAAGCATGCCAACCATGCTAGCCGCACCTCCGTGCCAATGACAAATCATGCCATCCACACCAACCGCGCCAAAGCATGCCAACCATGCTAGCCGCACCTCCGTGCCAATGGAAAATCATGCCAGCCACACCAACCACGCCAAGGCATTCCAACCATGCTATCCGCACCGCCGTGCCGATGGAAAATCATGCCAGCCACACCTAGCCAAAGCTAGCCGCGCCATGCCAAACGCACTTGGCCTTGGCCCTAGCCACGAAATTCCAAGCCAAGTGCCATCGCCTTGGCCCTAGCCATTCCATACGCCAATGGCGAACACTTGGCTCCTCATGCCAGGTTCAAACACACCCTAGCCGTGCCACCCCGTTGGACCTCACTACGCGGCTACCAAAACGAAGGCGTGCAACGATCAAGGATTGCTCCTCCTCTCAAGATGCAACATCTCGACCGTCGAAGGTCACCTGGCTAGCAAGTTCCCCAAGCTCGACTTGCCAAGCCACAATAACATTATACATGTTTTCCAAAACATTCGTGAGATCAACACAAACAGGGGGATTCTCTTTGGGTATTGGTTTGGTGGTCTACAGCGTGCGGCGTACACTATGCCCCTCATAAGGAAGTGTAATAAGGGTGAGGCGCCTAGTAAATACAGGAGTTATGTGGGAAAACGTTCATGGGACATAAAGGTGTGAGTTAACAAACTTTATGGAACATCAATTCCATAACGTTAACAGTTTCATGAAAACCAATTTCATGCGTTAACCACTTTATGGGAAATCAAGTCCATGCATACGGTTACCACCTCCTCACATTTACTTCCCCACTCCTTAATGAGACCAGGGTACTTTTCTACCTCGACTTGTACAAATAGGTCTTACCTATTTCCATTGGGACAACAAGTTCATTCGGACCACACAACACACAGAAGTACTTACCTGCTAGCTATCCTCATGAGCTCTCATACTTCTCTAATAATAAGTCGTAGAAACCCAATTGCTCTTCTAGAATTAACTATTCTGGTCTCACCACTCTCCTTGCTTCCCTCCCCAAAACCAACCCATTCTCCTCCTCTTTGTGACCGAAGCAAGTCTGGAACGACCATTTCTTGGTTTAGGCCGGACATGTATAGATTGATCTCTCGAATCTGAAGTACTCCCTTGGAGTACATTGTTTAGGGTTTAAATTATTTCTCACTTTCACACCCGCAATTACCAAAACCAGCAGAAACTATTTTCACTTATAAACACCTTCTTAAACAAAAACAAGAATAAAAATTCTTTTAAGATTGCAAACCCTGATTTAAAAACTATATAAAGGAGAACCTAGCAACTGGGAAAACTAATCCCCACACCTCCTGTGTGATTCTATTTGTATAATCTGTGTTATTTCTTTTTCGCATTATATTTCGTTATATAATTGAAATATCACAGGTTGTGCATTGAATCGATCAATTGGAAAATCCAACCTTTGGTTGTTGATTGAAATTGATTGATCCTTGAACATTTGTCTTTATTGTTCAACTTATTTCTCATATATTCAATCGGGCTCGCAAATTCCTATTTGTTGATTGCAGATTGAATTGAGAGATAGAGATATAAATCTCTTTGATATACTTTTCTATAGATTGAGTCTGACTGTCTAGTTGATTATCTTAAAAGTATATTGGAGTTTGTCTATTCAGATTTCCAAACGAAATATTGGGTGTGGTTGTTAGACCCCCGCTTTTTCACATGTGTAATGTGATGCACATCCAATATGAGAAATGTGAGTAAGTCGTGCTGACAGTTAAGGGGTAAAGGGAATAGTGGATGGTCAATCAACCAAGTCTTCCACGCAAAGTGGAAGTGGTTTTTACACGTTCTCCCACTTCCCGATTCTTCCAATTCCTTCAAATGTCACCACTTACAGGAGATCGATGTGCTACAATAAATAGGTTTCTCAACCTATGGTTTGATAACAGAACAACAGAAGACTTAACATAAAAAAAAAACCTACGATAGTCAATTATCAAACATTTACAAAGAATTCCTCTCGTTTACACAGAGAATATATTCTCAAAACAGTTCAACACATCATATCATCAAATGATCAATCTCCATTTATCTCCACACATTCTGAGCTTCCCTCCCTACAGACCGACCATTATCCTCCTCTTGTGACCGAATTGAACCTGGAGCGACCATTGTCTTGGTTTAAAACAGGGTCCTACAGATTAGTCTCTAGAACTCAAAGTACCCCCGTGCAGTACATTTGTTTAAAGATTCAGATGGCTTGCTTCATCGAGAACTTGCCTCCTCCAACACTGTTTACCTAAAAACCAGCATGTCGTTTTTGCCCGTAAACAAGTTCGTATATGAAATTGGGAATTTTTCAAAATTATCGTTTAATATCAAATTAATGTAAATAGATGGTGTTTTTTCATGCTTATTTTTATTAGATATTCATAGACAATGATTGCAGTAATGATTTTATGGAAAATAACATGGACATTGATCCCGATGTTATTGCTAAAGGAGGAGGACATAATATTCTTGTTGAATTTTCTTTGGGTGATTTTGAATTGATATATGGAGATATCCAGACTTCCTTTATCAACTAAACATGATATGGCTGATGATGTGAACTTTTGTATCAATTCTTAAAGGTGGAAGATGACGAAGAAGATGATTCATGTTTATCCATGTGGTTTCCACATGTGATAGAAAGGTGTGCATATTTTTTTGTCACACGTATCATCTAACATGTGTGCACATATTGACTTCTTAACATCTTTGGATGAAAACTTGAACGGCTGGACATATTGCCTGTTTATGGGTGAAAACTATTTCTGCCGGTTTTGGTAATTTGGGGTGTGTGGATGAGAAATGAATCTAAACCCTAAACAAATGCACTGCACGGGAGTGCTTTTGATTCGAGAGATCAATCCATACAATTCTGGCCTAAACCAAGAAATGGTCGTTCCAGACTTGTTTCGGTCACAAAGTGAAATAGATGGGGTTGATCTTAGGGAGGGAAGCAAACAAGGTGTTGAGATTGTGAAGGTGTAGGTTGTTTATGACTTGTATCAGAATACCGAACTGCCTTGCAAATAATATAAGCAATCAGCTCTGGGCGTTTGAATACGTTATATTAACACTTGGTTTCTGTCTTTCTTGTCTTGTTGGAAATAGGGAGGAGAACCTATTTATACAAGTCATTAAGCCTAACCCTCGTATCTCGTGGGAAGTGGAGGAAGTGGATTGATGGAGTCGTGTGTTAGTGCCACACGATCATTCTTGCCCACTTCTTCCGTCATCACTAACCGTTCATGACTTCCTGACACGTTCTTATGATGGCGCGTTACACTCTGCACGCTATAAACCGCCAGACCAATCCCCAGTATGTATCCCCCAGTTTTTGACATGATTGACGTCTCGAGTGTGTGGATCACGGGACCCACAGAAAGTAGCATGTAATGCTAGATTAAATAACTAAGTTATTTAGGAAGTCGACATTTATGAAATATCGTGTGTATTCTATGCAGGTAATGCATAGAATATATTCAGCATGTATGAAGCATCGTTGTTGAGCATCATGTCCAGCCTACTTCATTTGATGGTTTGGAGGTTGCGCAAGCAAGTCCTCCTTTGGACGACCACAAGGTGTGGTAGAGTGGCGGATGGTAATCACCACGACTCCTCATTCACCAGATAACTCCTGACTAGGGTTGTATAACCAAGAAGGTGAAGTTGAACGGACGAGATGATCTTTGAAACACTCATTTGCGACCGTTAGTGGAATTAGGGTTTTTTAAGAGGTGCACAAGCATCACTCTTCAGCTTGGTCGAAACCAAGCTTGGGAACACTTTTTGGCTGGGCCGATTGGGCATCCGTGTAAACGGCATGCCGGTGTACATTCCCATACCTTATTGTCTCGTGAAAGTGTGATATAGGCCACTTAATTTTTACGGTGAAGATGAGTGGTTAAGATCAAATTTCGACATAAACCCAGTAACGCAAAGGCCGCGCGTCATGCCAACTTTGGGCATGCATTTCGAGATGACCAAGCCTGGTCGGTCTTGGCCGATCAGTCCGGCGTGTAGACGGCAGGCTGGTATACACGCCTATACTTCATTTTCCTATATAAACGTGATCTAAGCCACTCAATTTGTCTGGCAAAGTTGAGTGGTCGAGATCAGTTTGTGTTTGGGAAGTGTGATCATGCCTAATTTGGGCATGCGAATCGAGGCAACCAGCCATGGTACGCCTTGGCAATTAGGGTTTTTCCGGTCGTGCATCATGACTTTTTTGGGCGCACAAATTGGGACGACCAACCATAGTTGGTCTTGATCGATCGGTCATGTATGTAGGCGGGCCCACGGTGTTTTTGTTGACATGATCTAGGCCCTTTGAATCTACATATATACCCTCTATCTATGCCTGCGAATATGGATGGTTGAGACTGATTTACGACACATGTAATGTGCCGTAAACCCTAATTTAAGGTTTCATGTCCGCGCTGCTGTGGCTGGAAGAATTGGCAAACCATTGCTTCCCCTTTTGGGAAGGCTGACCATACGGGGTCTGCATTGGGCCGGTGGTGAATACTCCAATACCTGCGTGAGGGTTATGATCTGATCTAAGCCGTCTAATCATGCTGGTGAAGTTAGATGGTCGTGATCGTTTTTGAGACTGATGTGGACAGTCCAGATTCAAATATGCTCGATCGGGTTAGTATAACACACCGAGAGATGATTCTCTTTGTTAGAGAATGGTGTATCATGTACAGTATTTCGTGTATGACTCACTGTTGATACTTGGATATTCATGTTACTCTGCTGAGAGTAACAATCAGTCATCATTCCGCACCAATAATGAGATTTCTGTTGTTAACAACACAGGAAATACGAGGCAATTTATGCATTAATTAATAATGCTAAAATTCACAGAATACTTGGGGATTATTGCTACATGCTCCATTTTAGGTGAATTAATAAAGCGGAGAAGTATTCATCACTTATCAAATAGCCTTATCCTTTGCAGGATGTCGGCACTAAAATTGGTTTTATAACTTTAGCCCTGAACTAAAATCCACCATCAACATTAAGTCTCCTTCCTAGCACATAATGGTTATACTATTATGGGGTAGGCATAAGATGGTGACAAATACATGGGAGTAAAACGAGATGGAGGGAGCTTACCCGGAAGAGCCTTGATCAACCGCTAGCAATTGCGCACGTGAACATGCCGGTGCAAGCATGAAATCCTGAGCGGGACCGGTTTCCTTCGTGAGGTGTTCGAACTAAATAGGGAATCCTTTTTCCATCGTTGCATGTAAAGCCTAGCCTTTGGTTATAACTTGGAAAACTTTGTAGACACGATTCTTAGGGATAAACCCCTTTCTCATAGAAAACCATGTCATGATACGTGTAAACCTGAATAAACATGGGCCCACCGTGCATGCTTGATTAAACGCTGATCTTGTTGTTTCTGCTCCGACCGAGAGGTTGCTTCATGCTTGTTCCGCTCGAGTGTGAGCCTTGCTTGCCTTAATCAACCCTGCCATGCCTGCTTCGGTCGAGATAGATGGTTACTGCATTCACTCTGATCAAGTGTCGACCTTGTTATACCTGCTTCGTTTAAACGTGGGACCGTTGTATGCTTATATTCTCCCATTAGCCGAACATTGACATAATCAAGTCCCCAAGATAGAATTTGGCCCGCTTCTTGGTCTGGATGCGTTTCTCTCTGCAGTTGCCCTCAAATATTCAATAAACATTTACTGATTGGTATCCCGCATTTGTAGCCTTTGCGGACGGTAAGTGAAGACTCCCCTTTTCTCCGGGATCTTGTTAACTCGTGAAATATAAAGAAGATAATGAGTCTTCTCTTATCGCATAATTGTTTCTTTCTTTATCCTAGGTATTGTTCTGCGTCCATAACTTGATCTGCTTGGTGATGATTTTTTTTAACATAATCATAAATTCTTTTTGCATAATGGAGGCGGCTGGAAAGGACTGCTATGGTATCTATCCCGAAAGAATCTTTGAAGTGAATAAACCTGAGACTGATGGTGCATTCGAGGAGGTGATGGCTAAAATTGATGTTTCGCTTCGCGAGGCTGACCGCGCCATATGGGGCATGCCAATTATGTACCTGCGTGTCGCTCGAGAACACGAGATTTTCTTGCTTTAATTGACAGGAAGGAAAAATGGAGGCTTGAGGAAGCGTCGCAACCACCGGAAAGCGCAAGAGCTGAAAGATTTGTTGTACGGATGAAAAGGCGAAGGGTTGAACATGAACGCCCTCCAAGGGAAGACATGTGTGATTATTTGATCCGTGATGGCGTAATCATCCTTGATTCTGATACAGATGAGCCCGATCTCCCGAAAATTGTCAGCACGATCTCCAATGTTATAGCGGATCTTGAGGAAGATAAGGAAGCTGCCCCTACTGATGACGTTTTGGAGAACATTGATGCAGAAATACCTGAAGTGGAAGCTGAGGCAAACCCGAAGGAAAAAGTAGTGGCGACTCATGATGACGTTGATGCAGACTCCAATGGTGGAGAAGATACAGTCGATCTCATTGATGACTAAATCTTCCTGTTATTTCTCTTTTCTTCTTTTCTGAGTATTTTCCCATAATTTTGTGAACATTTTTATCCTTGCACTCAGTGGCGGCTGAGTTCAAGGTTCTCTTATTTTTGCTTGCTTGTTCGAACAAGTTTCTTATTTTTGAGATAAATCCTTCATTAAGATTGCATCTGAGTTTTCTCAGGCACAGTGGTGTGCCTTTATATGATTGCATGTGATTCTTGTGATAAAAGAAGTAATGCCATAATAAAATACCACAGACCTGTCTGTGTTCTCCTATCGTAAGCTTGTCTGCGCTCTCCTGGTGTAAGATGGGATAGGCTGTTCAAGGTGTTTTCTTTTTTCATTTGCATACATTTTATTCCTCCAACATTTCTCGAAAGGTGTGAAGCGTTTTCCTTTTAGGGTTCTCTAGTTTAATCTGGTGGGTAATGATGGTGACTCAGGTTGAACCTAGGTTTTTGTGTCATGCCCAGGGGTAAAAATTTCTAAGGATGTGTTTGATAGGAGTTAATTCCATGGAATTAGCTATCTTTCCATGGAAATAGCGTGTTTTCCGTCGTTTGGTCAAAAATTTGTTTCCATGGAATTACAATAAAAGCGAGGCCTAAAGTATGTTTTAAACACAATTCCGTGGAATTCCATGGAAAGTCTTTCCTTGCCTCCCCCAGGAAACTGATTCCATGGAAACACTTTCCATGGAATTATTTCCTTTCTCTGTTATCAAACACAGCCTAAAAGGAAATGATACTTTGATTAATTGAGAAATTGGAACCCTAATAATCATGAATGCAAGTATCGCAATCATTTCGAAGAAATTACAAAATAGCATGGAAAGGGAAATTGTTGGAGGAACCACCACAGAATGCTAGAGTGGAAGGGTATAACAATATTTCTAGGTGTGGTAGGGTTTAAGCCATCGCGAGTGGCTCATCACGCCCTCAATCTTGTCATCGTTGATGATCTTGCAATAGCCTCCTAGGATGACATCTGCTACCAAATATGGTTCATCTTCCTTTATAGCCGACAAATCAGATTGGTCAGATATTTTCACCGCCACATTCCCAACTTGATAAGTGGTCCTCTTTGCTACCATGTCTCCAATTTGAAATAGATTCGGACTTGGTATAACATCTTATTTTTGGGAAACATTGTCTCTGACTAGTTCCAAGCTCTTGGAAAAACGTTTGAAAGGGCCGGCACCCCATTCACATCTCTTAGTGGAGGTTAGGTTATTGATCGACTTAAATCCCCGATCCTCAGCAGGAAGAGGTTTTACTGTTTGTAAAAAAAGGTTGTTCAATGAGACTTACTTGGGCTCGGAACCTATTAAGGTACGAATTCGGGCTTTCTCCAGGAAGTTGCATCACATTTTCAAGGTGTTAATACTCAACAGACAATCTTCAGGATTTTACGGTTCGTTGGAGATTCTTTCAGGTACTGAAATTGGCAAAGGACACACTCCCAGCGTTGTTTTGTTATCGTGTATCCACGGGCGTCCCAGGATCATTTCGTAATTCAGATACTCTTTTACTATGTAAAATTTAGCCCGTGTTAGAGCATCACCAATTTTAACTTCAAGGTCAATGCATCCATAAGCGTCTCTGAGTTCTCCTTCTGGGCTCCTAATCATGGTTGGGCTGCGGGTAGCTTCTTGTTTTGAAATCCTTGCGGCCCTCAGAGTCTTGATAGTGATGATGTTGAATTCGGAGGCTACATCAATCAATGTGTTGTTGAACTCAACATCCTTCAAACGAGTGATGGTGTCCCCAGTTCCCATTGCTGGTCATATTTTCTAGGAAAAACTGTGGCTCCGAGACTGCTTCCCTTTCTGGATACAAACACTTGCCTGACACGACATGGTTGAGGGCTGTGAACATGTCTTGACATTGTCCCTTGGAGAGATATAAGATTTCACATAAATGCTCCATCATAGGTTGTACAGTCTTGCAGACAGAATCTCCCGAGATCATGCATCTCCAAATAGGAAGAGGATCCCTATGAACACCTTCATTTCCTAACTGGAGCTCTCCTGCTTCCACTTTTTCTCTGAAGATTTGCTTCAACTTGTTGCAATCTTTGGTTGGGTGATGGACAAACATATGGTAGCGACAGTATTTGGGGTTTTCCATCTCATCCTTGGTTAGTGGCATCTGATAGGTGGTAGCTTGATCGCGTCATCTTGAATCCATGCTTCCAGGAGTTCTATTAATTCATTCATGGGAAAGGGGAAGTCTGGAACTGTGTCTCCGGATTCTTGCACATGAGCGTTGCCTGCTCCCTTTTGAGACGAAGTCGTATGTGCTGGTGTTGTACGCTTGGGCGGTTGTTCTGTTGTTGACACTTTCATCTTTTCTCCTTTGCCTACCACGCTCACAGAGGGACCGATGTTGTATTGCTTGTTGATGAGATGCCTTCTTCCGCGGCTTTCACACATATCTTCATTTCAGACGATTTTAGTTCTCTCCAACAACGCTGGGGATGTTGTGGCCGATCGCTTAGCGGCTTCATGGAGCTCAGTAAATGTTTGAAATCCCAGGTTATCTAACAAAGCATGGTACATGAGAATCATTCCGTTAATGCAAAGCTCTACCAACTGGCGTTCGGTGACATTCAGATCATGACAATCCAATGCATGAGTCATAAACCTCTTAACGAAGTTGTTCGGATATTCGTTGCTCCGTTGAAAGATTCTTCCCAAATCTGAAAAGGTAACCTGCCCAGACACAAAGAAATATTTCCTGTAGAAGGCAATGACCATCTCACTCCAATTGGATACACTGTTAGGTGCAATGTTGTTTTACCAAATGTATGCTCTTCAGGTAAGTGTCTTCGAGAACTCTTTCAGGCGGAGAACATGATTGTTTTACCAAAATCGGGAGAGCTCAGCCACCATCGAGATTCTACCGTTGCGCCATACTTGGCCAATAGATCAGCCACGGAGTTCCCTTCACGAAATACATGAGTACAAATCAGCTATATAGATTGAGCAAACCTCAAACAATTATACCAGTGAGTCGATAACCTCCAAGGTACTAACTCCGGCTTTTGAATAGCTTGTAAAACAAAAGTGGAGTCACATTCCATCCAAAGCCTACGGATACCCTTTGTTCTTGCCAAAAGCAACGCATAAATTGCTCCCCAAAGCTCCGCAAACAAGGAGTTATTTATTACCAAATTCTGAGCTAAACAACCCTGCACCAGACCCTTGGAGTCGCGAAAGACTACGCCACAGCCAGAAGGTCCCGGGTTCCCAAGAGAACATCCATCTATATTGGCCTTAATCCAACCAGGAGCCGGAGGCAGCAATTTAACCATTAGCGCTTTAGGCATTTTAGGAGCTAACCTTTTGATTCCCAGGGATTCCAAAATTAGCTTATCTGCAGAAGTATAAAAAGAGAAGCCTCCATTTTGCTTACTCGACTCCACTATTAGTGTAGACATTTTAGAGATTGCCTGATTATGGGAGATTACCCGATGCTCGAACCTGATGTTGTTGCGGCAGAACCATATAATCTAGATACAACTAGCTGCAGCAATCCATAGCAGATTCTTTATTTGGGAGCAGCCCGTAAAATGTATGATTGAAGCGAAAATTGAGTGCACACTCGAATAGTCTAGCCTATGACGGAAAACCTGCATAATCCAACTCCAGAGCGAACTAGCGAAAAGACATTCAAGGAATAGATGTTGTTAGGTTTCGCCACAGTGAGGAGTGGGGCAAAGGTTACAACAGTTCACCGTATCTCCTCCATGAAACTTTACATTTTCATCTGAAGCTATTCTATTGTGTAATACTTTCCACACCATGCAGGAACGACGCAGAGGAATCTTTATGGACCATATATCTCTGAAATCCGCCTATTCAACCTCTTTCGGTCTATGAAAATCATAAGCATTCTTCATACTGATATCTCTAGAATTACTTGCCTTTCATACTTGTTTATCCTCCATATGAGTCGCAAAAGGAGTTTCATTAATCAGCTGTTAAATATTACCTTCCAGTTCCGGCATGTAAGAATGGAATCTCCACTGACCATCCACTATAAACTCTGCCACCAAGTTGTGCAGATTCGAGTTGTCTAACTCCAGATAATCCGCAATAGATAAATCTATATTAGTAAACCAAATGTCATTCAATAAATCCATTTTATTCCCATTACCAACCAGCCAAATTATATTTTCTTTGATGATACTCCACTTCTCTTTGAAACCATGCCAAATCAAGGATTTTTTATAAGCTGTCCCAGAAAAACGAACCTTTACGAAGTTACCAAAGACCGATTGAATTGTCATTAGATTCCAGGTCATTTTCATTAGAGTAGCATCATTTAAGCCCTTTATAGATTTAATACCAAGACCCCCTTCAATCACAGGGAGGAACACCTTGTCCCAAGCCACCGTATTGTGATGCATGATGTTAAGATCACCGTACCATACAAAATTTCTAATCCACTTTTCCAGAGTTTGGATGTAAGACCTAGGCCATTTGTATATGTGACAGCTATACAAGGCAGAGCTGTCTATGACAGATTTGACAAGCTCCACTCTACCCATCATAGAGAGTGATATACCTTTCCAAGCCACAAACTTAAGTTTTATTCTATCCATAATCGATTGATAGTGGATTTTTCTAGGTTTACCTCGAAATATTGGGACGCCAAGATATCGAAATGGCAGAGTGCCCATCGAAATGTTATAACAAGAAGCAACATCAGAAATTCTGTTATGAGCATGCTTACTGGAGTAAATTGTACATTTTGCTACACTTATAAGTTGTCCTGAGTTCTGACCATACTCCTCAAAGATGTGCATTAGAGCCCGAATGTCTCTCTTAGTACCTGTGCAGAATACCATGATGTCATCCGCATACAGCACATGAGAAGGAAAAACAGTACCTCGCGGAGAAGATATGTGATGAATATCACCCTGCCTGAAAGCATTTGCAATTGCATTACTTATAACATCTTCAACCAAGCAAAAAAGAATTGGAGATAGCGGGTCGCCCTGACGAACACCTCTCTTATAGTTGAAGTATCCCATTGCTTTGCTATTAATCACAACGGACAATCTAGCAGAATGCAAAATGGATCGAATCCACCCCACCACAGTATCGCAAAAACCATACCCTTGAAGAGACTGAATAAGAAAATTCCAGTATAAAACGCTTTACGAATATCGAATTTAAGGGCAATGTTACCTCCAAAGCACTTGTAGTCGAGCATGTTTATTGCCTCAGAAGTAGTTCCAATACAGTCGAATATATTCCTGTCCTTAAGAAAAGCTCTTTGTTGAGGATATATTATTTTTGAAGCAATTGGGCTTATGCGACTTGCTAAAATCTTACCAATAATTTTGAAATGAAAGTTTCTTAGAGCGATTGGGAGAAATTTCTCAATCACATCAGCTCCCGGCTCTTTCGGTATGATAATAACATGACTTGGGTTTGCATTAGGGAGCTGCCAACCATTATGAATTTTTTTTTACACAGAATTAGTTACATCCGTACCTATTATATCCCAGAACGAAGTGAAGAAAATGCCACAAAAACCATCTGGACCCGGTGCCCCATTAGCATTCATAGCATCCACCGCCGTTTTTATTTCCAGCTTGTTCGGCATATCAGTAAGACCAGCATTGTCATAGAGGGATACCTTTATTTGAATATTCCTGTGAATGAAGTCTGTTAAAAGGTTCACATTATCATATAAATTCTGAAAATAGGAAAGCACATGATTTGAAATTTCCTCATGAGAGGTCAGTAGCTCATTATTTTCTTAAGATGAGTAATTTTGTTAGTAGCAGCCCTGATCTTTACATAATTGTGAAAAAAAATTGGTGCAGCCATCTCCATCCTTTACCCAATTGAGCCTTGACTTATCTCTCCAAAAATATTTCTGAATTTTTAGAGCATCAACAATGTTGTTTGAAGCATCAACCTCTATTTAATTTAACTCATCAGAGTAGCCCTCCTTCATAATCCGTTGTTGAATATTTTCCATCTCCCGAGTAGCATTGCTAACCTTTAGTTGAATATCACCAAAAATTTCCTTGGGCGTAATAGCATTGTTGACCTCACGCGTAATGAAGTTGGATGGTTGGTCTCTTTCTCTTGGGCGTTCAGGAGTGTCACGAGCTTTCTCGTCTATATGGGCTCGCGCCATTGAAGTGCCTGCCCCGGGTGCATCGAACATGTTCCTTGTTGGCTATAGGGGATGTCGTAGCCCCTGCGACAATCATTCGGTTAAAGTTTTGAGAAAAGTAAGTACCTCTTTCTGAGTCACAGCCATATCCGTTTGGGCTCCAGCAAGAACTTCTTGCATTTTCATCAAATCTGCCATGGTGATGGGGGGGTTGTCCTCCTCTTGTTCCTCCAGCCCTTCATCCTGATAGAGGAGTAGCAGTTACCCTGGTGACGACCAGAGGCGTTACGCTTGAAGAAAGTCCGGGATTTGCGGCTGCCCTAGCTCTGGTGATAGGAGGTATCACGCCTACTGGAATATCTCCTGCTCCGCTGGTGTTAGTGGTAAAGGAGACATCTCTACGAGATGTATTGATGAAGTTCTACACGGAAGCTCCACTGACAAGGACATCAATACCAAGAGTGTTATCGGCGCTAGTTCCATCGTGATTGATCATTGATCCTGACCTAAGTTCTACCATCTTGAAATTTGAACAGATTGAAATGAAATTGCAACCGAGAGATTAATCTCCCACTGTGGTCTCCAATTGTTTATGGGTGAAAACTATTTCTACCGGTTTAGGTAATTTGGGGTGTGTGGATGAGAAATGAATCTAAGCCCTAAACAAATGCACTGCATGGGAGTGCTTTTGATTCGAGAGATCAATTTATACAATTCTGGCCTAAACCAAGAAATGGCCTTTCCAGACTTGTTTTGGTCACAAAGTGAAGGAGTTGGGGTTGATCTTAGGGAGGGAAGCGAAGAAAGTGTTGAGATTGTGAAGGTGTAGGATGTTTATGACTTGTATCGAAATACTAAACTGACTTGCAAATAATGTAAGCAATCAGCTCTGGGTGTTTGAATACGTTGTATTAACACTTGGTTTCTATCTGTCTTGTCCTGTTGGAAATAGGGAGGAGAACCTATTTACACAAGTCATTAAGCCTAACCATCATATCTCGTGGGAAGTGGAGTGATGGAGTCGTGGATTCGTGTGTTAGTGCCACACGATCAGTCTTGCCCACTTCTCCCGTCATCACTAACCGTCCATGACTTCCTGACACGTTCTTGTGATGGCGCATTGCGCGCTGCACGCTGTAAACCGCCAGGCCAATACCCCAGTATATATCCCCCAGTTTGTGACATAATTGATGTATCGAGTGTGTGGATCGTGGGACCTATAGAAAGTATCATGTAATGCTAGATTAAATAACAAAGTTATTTAGGAAGTCAACATTTAAGAAATATCGTGTGTATTCTATACAGGTAATGCATCGAATATATTTCATGTATGAATCATCGTTGTTGAGAATCATGTCCAGCCTACTTCATGTGATGGTTTGGAGGTTGCGCAAGCAAGTCCTCCTTTCTCCGACTACATGGTATGGTAGAGTGGCGGATGGTAATCACCACGACTCCTTATTCACCAGTTAACTCCCGACTAGGGTTGTATAACCAAGCAGGTGAAGTTGAACAGACGAGATGATCTTTGAAACACTCATCTGCGACCGTTAGTGGAATTAGGGTTTTGAAGAGGTGCGCAAGCATCACTCTCCAGCTTGGTCGAAACCAAGCTTGGGAACACTTTTTGGCAGGGCCGATTGGGCACGCGTGAAAACGGCATGCTGGTGTACATGCCCGTACCTTATCTCATGAAAGTGTGATCTAGGCCACTTAATTTGTTCGGTGAAGATGAGTGGTTAAGATCAAATTTCGACAGAAATCCAGTTCCTCAAAGGCCGTACGTCATGCCAACTTTGGGAACGCATTTCGAGACAACCAAGACTGGTCGATCTTGGCCGATCAGTTCGGCGTGCAGAAGGCGGGCTGGTGTACACGCTTGTACTTTATTGTCCCATATAAACGTGATCTAAGCCACTTAATTTGTCCGGCAAAGTTGAGTGTTCGAGATCAGTTTGTGGTTGGGAAGTGTGACTACGCCTAGTTTGGGCATGCGAATCGAGGCAACCAGCCATGGTACACCTTGACCGATCAGGTGTGGAGATAGGTGATCACACAGTGATCATGTTGATACTCACCATACCTGATTAGTCTATTCCTATACCCTTCGTCCGAGCATGAGAATATGGACGCTTGTGATTGCAACACAAACCCTAATTATGGTTTTGCCGGCCGTGCATCACGCCTTGTTTTGGCGCACGAATTGGGACGACCAACCATAGTTAGTCTTGACTGATCGATCATGTATGTAGGCGGGCCCACGGTGTTTGTGTTGACATGCTCTGGGCCCTTTGAATCTACATCTACACTTTCCATCTATGCCAGCGAAGATGGATGGTTGAGACTGATTTGAGACAAATGTAATGTGTCGTAAACCCTAATTTAAGGTTTCACGTCCGCGCTGCTTTGGATGGAAGAATTGGCAAACCATTGCTTCCCCTTTTGGGGAGGCTGACCATATGGGGTCTGCATTGGGCCGGTGGTGAATACTCCAATACCTGCCTGAGGGTTATGGATCCGATCTAAGCCGTCCGATCATGCTGGTGAAGTTGGATGGTCATGATCATTTCTGAGACTGATGTGGACAATCCATATTCAAATATGCTCGATCGGGTTAGTATAACACATCGAGAGATGATTCTCTTTTTTAGAGAATGGTGTAGCCTGTACGGTATTTCGTGTATGCCTCATTGTTGATACTTGGATATTCATGTTACTCTGCTGAGAGTAATAATCAGTCATCATGCCGCACCAATAATGAGATTTCTTCTGAGAACATCACAGGAAATACGAGGCGATTTATGCATTAATTAATATTGCTAAAATTTACAGAATACTTGGGGATTGTTGCTAAATGCTCCATTCTAGGTGAATTAGTAAAGCAGAGAAGTATTCATCACTTATCAAATAGCCTTATGCTTTGCAGGATGTCAGCACAAAAATTGGGTTTACAACTTTATCCCTGAACTAAAATCCATCATCAAAATTACCGAAAACTAGAATCTCGGGACATATTCCCAAGATGACACCGCATTTTGGGGCATATCCTCAATTTTCCCACCATCAAATAAGGAGCTACAAAGTGTTAAAATAAGCAAGAAAAAGAATTCTACCAATGGAGAAGGACCAAGGACCAAACGTAACACATTAAAATATGATTTTTTTTCTCATGTTCTTGTAGAGAATGGAGATATGAAGCTGGTCGGTTGTCAGCCGAGAAAAAATAATTTCACTTTCTTACTTAACTAAAATAAAAGTAGTATGCGATAAGAAAGAGTTCGTATCCACAGAGAGGCTATTGTTGTTATGCAAATTTTTAGATTCTTAGTAACCAAACGGGGGGGGGGGGGTGATATTTCAAAGCAATAGAAATAAATTAAAAGCAAAGTAAAAATAAAAGTAATCAATAAGGAGAAAGTATTGGTCACGAGATAGTTTCATTCACAAACTTGAATTCTCAACAATGACTAGAATTGAAATTTTAATCTCTCATTTACTAAAATTCCTAGGATACCTTGATTGCAAGAGTATCCCTCTAATTCCCTGATTTCATCACAACCACATTAAAAGATGCATATGTGAATTCTTCCTAGAAAGCAACCTAAAGTGTAAAAGCACAATTAGATTTAACTTCCTAAAAGCAATGAGTTCTATGGAATAAGACTAATCAAGGCAATCAAAATGTGTAAAAGCACTAAATCGATTTAACCCAAGTTATGATTCATATGTGACTAGTAGGATATATCACTACAAGCTCTACCCACATTTATGCTACTTAAAATCAGGGATAAACAACGTTTTCGTATTGAAAACCCTAATATAGCCCTAGTTATGAATGCAATTGGATTGATTCCGGACTCAACTAAATAAACAATCCAATCATAAACAATATAAACCATGAATTATAAACAGTAAAATATTGAGACAAAACTAATTCATTGATTCAAATCTTATTTGTGAAATCCACTTTATATACCATAACCAATATTAAATGTTTAGTTACTCATAGTTTTTGGATTCATCATATTCATATTCATAATCAATAATAAAAATGAAATGAAGAAGATGAAAAATAAACGAAAGCAAACCCTAGTCGCTACTCTCCTCCAAAACTCCAGTAGAATGATAATACGTGATATCCAAGTTGTAGAAGTCTTTTTCTTTTTGTAGATTTTTTAACTTTCCAAAATTAGGTCTAACTCTTCAAAGTCCGTTAGATAAAAATCCACCAAGCCCAAATGTGTGAGAAACCCATGTAGAAAATATGTCCCAAAACAGTCGCCGGAAAAATGGGATTTTCGCCGGAAGTTGGCCGGAATCCGGCACCGGAAAATAACTCAGGTGACCGGCAAAGTCCGCTCGGTCACCGGTCAACGAGTCAGCAAGGTCGGGTCAACCCCGAGTCATACCGAGTCAGATTCATAATTAGCTAACTGACTTGTCTCACTGGGCTGAATGATCTTGGCCCAGCCCATGTGCACTGGCCATAATTCTTTTGCATAATCATTCTCCATCGCAGCTCCTTGGCCAGCCATCTTGGCAGTGCATAATTTTGCAACCATCTCCTGAATCTGTCACAGTAGCAGCTCCAACCGAAGCTCCTTGGCTTGCACATCAATACCAGATGTAACCTTTCTCATTCAGAACTGCAATACTTATTGTCACATCACCACCCTGCAAATCCTAACATACATCTAAACCTTGTAATACCTATTGTGACATCCACTGCAAATCCATGTGCACCAGCTTCTCCAGTTCAGCTGCACTGCACCATAGTCTCAATCCTACAAGCAGCAACATCTTGCAATGCTCTTCCCTGTGAACTTCCATTCATCCAAGCCATAATTAATAGCAAAACCACCTGTCACAGCTCCACCACAGATTCATCATCACCTGCAACTTTCTAATCACCACCATTTTTATCTGTATCTCATATATTTCAACACCAATTACAACCAGTGTCATAGCCTCTCAGTAATCCTCGACACCAGCTGTGATCCCCTGTCACAACCAACACCCGTTTTGCATAGTCACCTGCAACAGCTTCACTCATAACCTCAAGCCACCAGCTGAGTTGCACCCAATGACACCACCTGATTCTCATACATTCACAGCTGAAGCCAACCTGCAATTCATTACTGCATACTCAATTTCAGCATCAATTCCATGCTCAGTTCAAAACCAAAAACTCCCAACCTTTATCGCAACCCCATTCTCAAATCAATTGCCACAATAGTTTCAGATCCCCAAACTCAAATTGAGCTTCACTCATCTTCCAATCCATTTTCTTGCCAATTCAGAAATAAATTCAGATGCTCTTCTTTGCTTGTTCAAACCAAACCCCCATTCATCTCAGAAGCACACATCCATTTCTTCCATTCATCTTCCTTGTATTGATTTTTCAGCCTCAAACCCATAATACGTCTTCCAACAACAAAGTGGTTCTTAAATCACAGACCCATTTTCCCTAATTCTTACATACGGCATCACCATCATCTTCTCTGGATCTTGTTACAGTCGAGACCAGATTCCAAACCCATGACTCTTCATAAATTTCTCCACCAGAAGCTTACTAATCTCTGAATCCGTCACAACCCATCTTTAATCTCAGTTCCAGATACCTATTCCACCCATCAACAAACCCTAACTCACTGCATAATCATCTCAAGCCATCACCAGTTACAGCTCTACCTCAAAACCACATCTCAACCACCAGTAGCACAAATTCTTCGAAATCATCCATTCTCAGAATTCAAACAACCCAACACAAAATTCAACCAAAACCCATTCTTAACCTTATTCTAAATCACCAACATAACCCATCACAGATTCATTCTCAAGTTCATCTTCAACACAGAACTTAAACCACCTCTCCATTTCCTCATCGATTCATACCCATATCTAAATCATCAGTGACCTAAACCATTGTTTGCTTCAATCAACGTCTTCACTGCTATAATATCAACATCTCAATCTCTCAATTCTGCTGTTTCAGGTGATAACAGCAGCCGCCTTTTTCTTGTTCTCAATTTCAGGTAAAGCTGATAAACAAATGAATGAGAGAATTATTTCTCTCCAAATAGGTTTGTAATAATTTGGGTGGGATTTAGACACCCAACTGTAGAACCACCCGACTAGCATCACCTTAACCATTACCGGGCTCCAGAGTAGTAGCCTAGGAAATGACATCTTTGCCCGTTTATGCTCCAAATGAGTGCTCTCTCCTTCTTTGAATTCTTTCACCAGCAGCATCCGCCTTTTACTTCTCAGACCCACTTCATCTCTTCAATTTCTATTCATCACTAAAGTTGGCATACTTTTCAGACAGAGATGAAGAAATGAAAGCAAATAATGAGAAATAATCCGCCTCCAAGAGAAGTTGCACGTGAGATGAGACTTTTGCGCTGTTTTTTCCTCTTTTGTTCCAAATGACTCCAAAGTACCTAAATACTCAAAAACAAAACATAAGATACATAATTTATAAGAAAACTAGCAGAGAAAGCATAAAAAATAGATAAATAGAAAGGTGTTTTAGACACCTATCAAATTCCCCCACACTTAGATTTTCCTAGTCCTCGAGCAAATCAAATAAAATAATTATAAAACATACATACAAATCCATCTCGTCGAGGCTACGGTCACTTTAAGCATAAATAACAAGCCTTTGAACCCCTAGGTGTCCCTAGTGGACGAGTTTTAGTCTCGTGAAGGTTTACAAGAGGTCTGCCTACAAAACCTATATTTCCAACTCCGTCTAATTGTGACAAATCAATGAATGAATCCAAAATGACTACAGGAGGAGGTACCTTGCACAAATTCAGTTCATATTTAAGTAAATAAAGCTATAATTAGATAGTTGAACAAGCCACAATACTCGGAAACTAACAAACCACAATCACAATGAAAAGATTAAGAAGATGGATATAGATGTAGATGTTGGCGAATGTTCACAAGTGATCGGTGTTTCCCATATCTGTCTGAAGGTCACCGCCAAGATGAACCTATGCAACCTATTGGATTGAGCTACTGGTCTGAATTATAGTGTTAACACACTGGCATATACAAGGGAACCAACGGTCAACAATCTTAATTTTACATCAACTCACTGGCATATACAAGGGAATCAGGAGTCGACTTTATTCAACACAATAATAATTTTTTTTTTTCACTTTTTTTTTTGAACAACATGATTAGATCTTTTGGATCCAAGCGCATGCTTCTTGTCAGCAGATTACATGATAATTCTCTTGGATCCTGCATTCCATGCTTGTTTAGGCGACAGAGACAGGGAGAACACACACATATTGCTATCCAAGTGTCATTTTTATTCCGATTGGTCTAATTGGTCGGGTTTTTTTTTTAGCAACTCAATCACTGTATTTCATCCTAGCAGCAATGACAAGTCGATGTTTAGTGACCCACCAAAGTACTTAGAGAACAATAGATAAATATGGAAAAATAAAAAAAATAGAATGTGATATGGTGATATTCCGAGATATGGTAACAACTATCATGGTATTTATAATTTATGAGCTATGTTCGTCTTTTTTTTTTAGTTAATTGGTTCCTCAACTCCTGCAATCAAAATGGTTCCATCCAATAATGGTGTCATCCTAAAGGCACAAGTTTCTAGATTTCAGAGTTTAAAAAAAAAACACAATTTTTCTTGGTTTTTCTATTTTTCTGATTTATTTATTTATTTATTTTACTAAGGGCATAAAACAAACTAAAACAAACTATACAAACATATAAATGCTCCCCCACACTTAAACTTTACATTGTCCTCAATGTAAAATTGAATCCTCCAAAGAAAGTTCAAGGTGAGAAATTTCGCAAATGATATGCAAAAACAAAGAAAATAAAGATAAAATGCTTAATAATAAAAATAAAAAGACAAAGGTAAAGATACAAAACCGGTGGGTTTCCTCCCACTAAGCGCTTGGTTTAAATTCGTCAGCCCGACTATCTCCTTGCTTTCTATGACTCCTCCAGAGGGAGTGCATCCACAAAATTAGCTCCTTCCACCACTTCGGAAGTGAAATTCTCATAATATGGTTTCAACCGGTGCCCATTAACTTTAAGTTCCTTGCATGTATCTATGCTACGAATTTCTACTGCACCATGAGAAAACACATTAGTAACAATAAAAGGTCCGATCCAACGTGACCTTAATTTACCCGGAAATAAATGCAAGCGAGAATTAAACAAAAACACTTTTTGCCCAACACAAAATTGTTTTCTAGAAATCATAGTATCATGAAAGGCCTTCGTTTTCTCCTTGTAAATGCGAGAGCTTTCATATGCATCATTGCGAAGCTCTTCCAGCTCTTGGAGTTGTAGCTTCATTTGCTTTCCAGCACCATCCATCTCCATATTGCACTGCTTAATAGCCCAAAACGCCTTATGCTCAATTTCCACGGGTAAGTGACAAGGTTTACCATACACAAGCCTAAAGGGAGACATCCAAATAGGTGTCTTGTATGCGGTTCTATAATCCCACAAAGCATCATTAAGTTGCATGCTCCAATCTTTCCTTGTTGGATTCACCGTCTTTTCTAGAATAGATTTCACCTCCCGGTTGGAAACCTCGGCTTGTCCATTAGTTTGAGGATGATAAGGTGTTACAATATTGTATGATACATTGTACTTCTTCAACAAGCTTTGCAAAATCTTGTTTTTGAAGTGAGAACCCCCATCGTTAATTATGGCTCTTGGAATTCCAAACCTTGCAAAAATGTTAGCTTGCACAAAATCTGAAACAACCTTGGAATCATTAGTCGGGGTGGCCTTAGCTTCCACCCATTTAGAGACATAATCAACAACAAGTAAGATGTAATAATTCCCATGAGAGTTGACAAAAGGACCCATAAAATCAATACCCCATACATCAAAAACTTCAATAAATTGAATAAAAGTTTGTGGCATTTCATTTAGGGCACCTAGATTGCCTTTTCTTTGGCACCTATCACAAGTTGTACAAAATGTGTATGCATCCTTAAACAAGGTTGGCCAATAGAAACCGCTTTCAAGTACCTTGTGAGCGGTTCTTTTACTTCCAAAATGTCCTCCGCAAGCATATGAGTGACAAAATGACAAGATAGAATTAAACTCGGATTCGGGAACGCAACTTCTTATTACTTGGTCGCTGCCATGTTTCCATAAGTATGGATCATCCCATATATATTGGTTCCCTCACCTCTTAAGTTTGTCCCTCTCAGCACGAGACAAATTCTTTGGGATTTGTTTAGTTACCAAGTAATTCACAATATCCGCATACCATGGTTCTCCAAAGGCAATTGAGAATAGTTGCTCATCCGGGAAATTTTCACGCAATGGAATAGCTTCCTTGTCTATAGCAAGACGACTCAAGTGATCCGCAACGGTTTTCTCAATTCCTTTCTTGTCTTTGATTTCAATATCAAACTCTTGCAAGAGTAAAATCCATCGTATGAGCCTTGGTTTCGGTTCTTTCTTCATTAGCAAGTACCTAAGAGCTGCATGGTCAGAAAAGACAACAACTTTTGTACCAATTAGATAAGAGCGAAATTTCTCCAATGCAAATACAATAGCTAAAAACTCTTTTTCAGTGGTTATGTAGTTTTGTTGGGGTTCATTTAACGTTCTAGAAGCATAATAAATAGCATGAGGTATCTTCCCCACACGTTGCCCAAGCACCGCATCAACCGCGTAGTCACTAGAATCACACATCAGCTCAAAAGGCTTGCTCCAATACGGTGGTTTAATGATAAGGGATGAAATCAAAAGTTCTTTCAACCAATTGAATGCCGCTATACACTTTTCATCAAAGTTAAAAACCACATCTTTTTGCAATAAGTTGCAAAGTGGTGATGCTATCTTGGAAAAATCCTTTATAAATCTACGATAAGAACCTGCATGACCAAGAAAAGAACGTATCTCCCTCACCGTAGTGGGAGGGGTTAGAGCACGAATAAGGTCTATCTTATATTTATCAACTTCCAAACCTTTAGAAGATATTATATGGCATAAAAATATGCCATGAGTTACCATAAAATGGCACTTCTCCCAATTTAGCACAAGGTTTGTTTCAACACATCATTTGTAGGACCAGAATATCGCCATAGCAATATTCTTGCGAGATTAACAACATTTTTTCGAGCGTCACAACGAGTTTTCCAACAACACTTTGCGAGAGTCCTAAAATAATGACGTAATAGTTGACGATTGAAGAAACATGAAAAGAACATGATTGACTGGCGATGGTTACAATGCTTGTGAGAAGGAATATTATAGCTATTGTGATAATATCGCGAGTGATATCCTAAATTAGAGGACAGCTTAGCTGTCACCCATTATGTAACTACCCTATAAATAGAGACCCAATATGTCCAGAAGAGGATGATGTATTTTTTGAGAGTTGAGAAAGTCTTGAGGAGAGAGAAAGATTTTGCAGAGAGATATTTAGAGAGAGAAAATGTATTTTTCTTATCATCTTCTTCCCCAAAACTAGATCTAGAAATCCATTAATGGAGATTTTAAATGTAAATTTATGTAATTATAAATTATCATAGTGAAGAACCATGGATGTAGATCACATTGATCGAACCATGTAAAAAATCTTGGTGTCCATTTATAATTTTAGTATTTTTATCACCATTTTTATATTTAGATCTAGAAATTGTTATCAAGATTTGATAAGGGGTGTGTTGTGGGAATTCCTGCAACTACATTTTGGCGCTAGAAACACTACCTACTTGTTGGATAAAGGAAGATTCAAAGAAATTAGCAATTGTTGGTGATGAATTCAACTGGATTTGTGAGAAATAAGGGCAAATATGAAAATTTAAGATGAAAATCTTGCAATCTTTACCAACAAACATCAACAGCCATTCAAGAAAATAGAGGTGCTGCTAATCAACAGGTCCAGAAGAATAAAGGAAAAGACAAGAATGGACAAGAAAATGGTGTTAACATAAAAAATCTCAGACAAAGTGAAATTGGCCAAAATCTTCACCAACGATCAAAGGAAATTCTTAGGATAAAATTAGTGGAGATCTGATCAAATTTGTCTACACTAACGATTAGTATAAAAAGGACAAATTCTTCTCTTTTAAACTATTTTTTCCTTTTTATAAGATTTAGTGCTTTATAAACAAAAATGATTTTCAATTAGTGATTTACAACTAGCAGAACTTGATTTGAAGATTAAACTTATGAACGATTGGAATTTTATTAATTAGATCTAGCTTCTCTTGTGATTCTGTTATAACAAAGAGTAACCTCAATTCTTAGGATCGCACGGTATCAAGATAAGAATTCAACTCCAAATTCATCATTAGCTCAGTCAACTCAATAAAAGATAATCGCGAAAGAAGCTGATGCCGTTAAACAGGATGAAAGGTGACTCAACAAACGTAACTACAATTCTCAGCAAGTGAGTGCAAAAGTTACATTTACAACCGTTCTTGCGAAGAATGATAATATGGCAGAGATAGTGATGGTTATATGCCATGGATAAGAGTGCATACGAAGTCAAATCAAAGAGGGTAGCATCGCTGGAAGAGAGAATAAGGAGTTTGCTCGTGAAATTTATTCTCATGCAATATGAATAATAGACACCAGCAACATTTACTTTGTCATAAATTTATATGAAGGAAGAAGATAGAATGGTAAATGATGAAAAGTCAAAGATAGCATAGGACGAAGAAGTTTGCATTTATCAGAAATAAGAATGAAGAAACTTACCTCACGAAGGGAACAACCGAACATCAGAAGCAATTTGCATTCATCGGAAGAAGTTTGCCTATTTTATGTTCATCAAAAGTTTGCGAAGTAATAACAGCGAACACAAGATATCCTCACAGAAGAATCAAAATGCCACAAAAAGCTCTCCTGCGAATATTTAGGCAAGGAAGTAAATGTATGATACAAAAAATGTGGTTAACATCCACAACAACTCGCAAGAAATATTACAAAGCACTTTGAAGTAGTCAACTATGAATTTACAGTGGTTTTGTGTAATAACAGCTGTTAAACCATCGCAATAAGAATATTTCATCGCAGTAAGAGTATTCGATCGCAGTAAGAGTATTTCATCGCAGCTGACAGCGAGAAAGGGTTTAACCTCGTCAATAGATGCAACAACAAAAAGAAATTTACAGGGAAGAACAATAAAATCCGTGAAGCAAAATTTACAAAAGAAAATACGAAGAGAAATTTTATGAAAGTAGCAAGAAAAAAATGATAAGATATGCGAATTAAACCGCACCAACATCCCTTGATTACAGCGAGATGCTCGCATCAAGGTAAGGAACCAAATATTCTTAGGAATTCCGTAATCAACAGGAAGCAGGGTAACTCAAAGAACACGGCTAAAAATGTCAGTCCATAGCACGGGACCTTACGTATATCAATGATCTAGAAATGATAAAAGTTTAAGCTGCTGGCAACAGAGGGACATTACGTATATTGTTATTTTCTTAATAACAATAGTCATGAGATAGCTAGATGGATCGTTGTTGCTAACGAGTTCTTGTTTCTCTCCATGTGATGGTTGACTTCAATAGTTGAATCGTGAAACTTCGCTGGAACAAAGTATTTTATGAACTCATTCATCAGTTCCTTGACTGAAAGTGTTAACGAAGTAAGCTTGACTGGTATTTCTCAAGTTTTGCATCTCGGGAAATCTCTGTGATGCGATCGTTGTTTCATGGGCTATCGATCATCATTAGCTACTTCTGAAATCATTTGGACTTATCCGTCGATAATGTCTTTCAGTTCCTTGTCTATCGTTTGACCGGTAGCATTCTCATCAAATTGTTATTAAGTGTTTGTTTAGCATTCACCAAAGATCGCAGGTTTAACTCGCCAGATGACCAACCAAAGATCATCAGTATACTACTTCTCCAGTGAGACATGGAGCAGGTACAAATAACTGGAGCGAGTGGAATAAGTCAACAAAAAAACACCAAGTGATGGAGAAGAAATACGAATCAAATCAGTAATGGAAATGGGTGAGCTGCGAAGAACCACGGAAGATGAACTTCTATGAAGAATTGAAGGAAGGGAAGAGCAAGTGAATTAAGAAGAACTTGTTACTTGAGGCAAAGGTTTTCCTAAGACTTGCATCAACAACAAAATATAAGTTTGCTTCGTCAACCACATATGTGTAATAAATACAAGTTAACCAGCGAGCAATACTAGAAGCATAAGACAACTTCGTAAGAAAAGAAAAGAATACAAAGGCAGCGTCAACATCTTTTTCAAAAACAGAAGTTGGCACAGATGGTGAAGTCAACAGAGTATGCGTTCATGTTCGCAGGATCGAATCCCAACTATCGCAGACTTTTTGCATATTTTTACTCTAAATGCTAGAGCCAAAAAACACATTAAAAGAATGATGCGATCACATTCTTTCGCAAACAGAAGCCAGAACTGATGGTCATAGGTGAAGTGTATAATATTAAGTTCGCGGGTTCGAGTCTTCCCCATCGCAAAGAAATTTTTTTATTTTGTAAAAGATGTAGATCAAGAGTTCATTTCTCATTACTTCTCATTTCACGAGCAAATAAAATACTTCGCGAGAGACGGTAGCCACAGAAAATCACATAAAAGCTAAGTACCAATTCCTTGAATATTTTTATTCACAGAAAATAAATTTTTGATTTAATTTACTAGAAGCGATACTATCGCAAGATTTCAAAGAAAATTTATAAAATTTCTAATATTTCAAAAAAAAATCAAAAAAAATTGATTTAATTTACCAAAAGCAATATAATCGCAAGATTTCTAAAATTTCTAAGATTTCAAAACATTTCAAAGATTTCTGATTTGATTTACAAAGAGCGATATAATCGCAAAATTTTGAAAATTTCAAAATATTATAAAAAAATGAAATCATCGCCAAAATTTAAAGATCTTCCAAATTTTCAAAGATTTCAAAGATTATAGCAAATGAAATTATCGCAAAATTTCTAAGGTTTCAAAAAAAATTGAGCGATACAATCGCAGAATTACAAAGATTTTACAACAACAAAGATTTCTCTAGAATATTTCTTTTACAGAAAGAGATTTTTGATTTAACAAATGCAATACAATCGCAAGATTTCAAAGAATATTTCTAAGATTTCAAAAGATTTTAAAGAATATTTACTTCAAATATGGTGTTATGAGAATGAAAGAAGAAATGAGCAAAACAAAGTTTTATCAGAGCTGCGAGTGTAATCGCGAGATTATTCAAGATTAAATAAAGAATAGACAGAAATGAAAGAATTCACAGAAATGACAGAATAAAGAAACGCGAAAAAATAGCGAGAAACGCGAATACAATTTCGCAGAGATATAAGAATGGGATGAACCTTTATGGCGTGCACCCTAGTTCGCGAATAAAATTTCATAAGAGGCAAATGTAAGACCTAAAAGTACGTCATAAAGGGGGTATCTCTTTACATGATTCAGGGATAAGGTTATACCGATGCTGGAACCTAAGTCATGAAGATGTTGGGGTTAAAGAAAACCTATCTGGGAGAGAGACCTTGGATTTCCAGCATTATAAGGTTATACCCTGGTTGGACGACCGAGGATCTCTTCTAAGAAGTGCAGAGTATGACCAAGGCACCGAGGTACACGGTTGAGCCAAGAGTGCCCGGGACGGACGAAACTACCCTAGCCATTCTTGGTAAGTCTTGGCTATGATGCACTTGGCCTGAAGAAAACCCCAATTAGGGTGCAGTCTTGTAACTATAAGCCATATAGGCATAAAGGATAAGTGGCTGCGAAAATAGCTGGTTGTTGGTAAATCTGGATGGGAGGAGATAGTCTTGTATGGCCGATGTGCCCTCCTTGAAGGGGCAATCAGGGGGAAGATAAGGGCGGCACCCTCCATTAGGGAGCTGATAAGTGTCTTAAGACGGAAATGTCATGGGGCTTTATGATCGCAAGAACATTTAGGCCTGTCATATTGTCGCGTGACGTAAATTATAAAGAGGCAACAAGCCATAAGAGATATGTTTAGATGAGATCAATGGGTTTTTACATGAAAGTGTAAAGACGTCCTGCGATTTCATCGCAAGACGACAATGTCATGTGACTTTATTCTCGCGAAGGGATTTAGACCTGTCATATTGTCGCAGAAAATTCAAAGAAAAATGGATAAGGCAAGATCAATGGGTCAATAATGCAAATGTAAAGACGTCCTGCGATTTTGTCGCAAAAAGAAAAATTGGCAAAATAAGACCTTTAATTAGGAAGGCAAAATAAGACCAATAAAATAATCTTAAACATTAATTATTTTCTTTTAAGAATGCAGGAAAGATTTGCTCATCGCAAGAGAGATAGCAAGTACTATTCAGAATCTCTTAGAAATACTATTCAGAATCTCTCAGGAGTATTGTTCAGAATTTCTCAAGCATTATTCATCTCAGAACTATTCATTGTAGCACTATTCATCACAGAACTATTCATCGCATCACTATTCACGGCACTATTTCAGGAGCACCATTTATAATTTCGCAGAAATATTCAGAAACATTCAGAAATTTGCAAACTCTTTCAGCATTTCGCAGACTATTCCAGAATTTCGCAAGAGAAGTGATTATTTAGCAGAATCTGATTATTTTATTGAATGAGGCAGAGGCAATTCGTTTATTTAACATTTTCTCAAGGATTCTTCCCCTATAGATAAAGAACAGAGGCAACTGTGGATTACCAATAAAACACATTATGTTCTTTATCTTCTCGACAAGAATCATTTCCAAAATGGACAAAGATTTTCACCAAAGATGAAGTAATAGTTTCGCATGAATAGAGAACTTCACAAAAGAATAGAGGCAAGTACGTACTTTTCAAGTTTAGTATTCTTTCGCTCGTTCCTTCATCAACAAAGATCAAAGACTACTACAACAAATGATTTTTCCTTAAAGATCGCTCTTCAAGCAATATTCAAGGAAAAAGAGGCAAGATGTAGGACCAGAATATCGCCACAACAATATTCTTGCGAGATTAACAACATTTCTGCGAGCGTCACAGCGAGTTTTCCAACAACACTTTGCGAGAGTCACAAAATAATGACGTAACAGTTGACGATTGAAGAAACATGAAAAGAACATGATTGACTGGCGATGGTTACAATGCTTGTGAAAAGGAATATTATAGCTACTGCGATAATATCGCGAGTGATATCCTAAATTATAGGACAACTTAGCTGTCACCCATTATGTAACTACCCTATAAATAGAGACCCAATATGTCCAGAAGAGGATAATGTATTTTTTGAGAGTTGAGAAAGTCTTGAGGAGAGAGAAAGATTTTGCAGAGAGATATTTAGAGAGAGAAAATGTATTTTTCTTATCATCTTCTTCCCCAAAACTAGATCTAGAAATCCATTAATGGAGATTTTAAATGTAAATTTATGTAACTATAAATTATCATAGTGAAGAACCATGGATGTAGATCACATTGATCAAACCATGTAAAAAATCTTGGTGTCCATTTATAATTTTAGTATTTTTATCACCATTTTTATATTTAGATCTAGAAATTGTTATCAAGATTTGATAAGTGGTGTGTTGTGGGAATTCCTGCAACTACATCGTTCAAGGATTAATGACAAGTTGTTCAAACAAAGGTCAAATGAATCACCAAAGACACTAAAGTCATCCATAAACACTTCAATGATGCTTTCAACATACTCGGAAAAGATACTTACCATACACCTTTGAAAGGTAGTTGGAGCATTGCACAAGCCAAAAGGCATCCTTCTATATGCAAAAGTACCGAACGGGCAAATGAAAGTGGTTTTGTCTTGGTCCTATGGTGCTATCACAATCTGATTGTACCCTGAATAACCATCAAGGAAGCAATAATAAGCATGTCCAGCTAAACGTTCAAGCATTTGATCAATAAAGGGTAAAGGAAAATGATCCTTCCTAGTAGTGGCATTCAACTTCCTATAATCAATACAAACCCTCCCACCGGTTTGCACACGAGTTGGGAAAAGTTCTTTCTCATCATTCTCTACCACTGTTACACCTTATTTCTTTGGTACAACTTGTACCGGGCTTACCCACTTGCTATCGGATATGGGGTAGATAACACCCACTTCCAAAATCTTGAGTATCTCCTTTTTCACAACTTCCATCATGGGAGGGTTCAAACGACGTTGCGCTTCCCTTGTAGGCTTTGCATCATCCTCCAAATGAATCTTATGCATACAAACGGCAGGGCTTATACCATTGATATCGGCGATTGTCCATCCTATGACCGTCTTGTGCTTCCTTAGCACCCTTAGCAGTTTTTGCTCCTGTAATTCACTAAGCTCGTTAGAAATGATCACAGGTAACTCTTCATTGTCACCCAAGT
Source organism: Papaver bracteatum (assembly GCA_023529315.1). Taxonomy (NCBI): domain Eukaryota; kingdom Viridiplantae; phylum Streptophyta; class Magnoliopsida; order Ranunculales; family Papaveraceae; genus Papaver; species Papaver bracteatum. The sequence continues at coordinate 48,607 of JAJJWX010004466.1, read as the reverse complement.
ACAAGTACTTTAAGTGACTTGGAAGAGGTTTCAATTCCAACTTTGGAGATTTAACAATAGAAGGTAAAAGCTTTTTATCACTACATGGTAAAGAAATAAAAGAGATATTATGAGTTTCCGGACATCCTTGTAGTGAGTTGAGATCACCAAGGGCTTCCTTAACTTCGTTACCACACTCTGCACCGTCATCCATGGATGTAGTTAAAATAGTTTCCAAAGCATAATTACCATTTAATTCAAACACTTTTTGTGCCAATGCATCCATAACATCAACGGAGAAACAAGAGTGGATATCTCATCATCTCGAAAACGTTGAAACGTATTATTTCTCCATCAAACTCCAAGTCAACGTTCCCTTATCCACATCAATAATGGTTTTAGCCGTTTTCATGGAGGGACGCCCAAGTAGAAATGGAAGAGATGAGTCCGGTGAACCTTCATCCATCTCGAATACACAAAAATCAGCTGGGAATACAAGTTGATTAACCTGCACAAGAACATCCTCAACAATACCCATGGGGTAAACATTAGAGCGATCGGCTAATTGCAACACAATTTCATCCTTTTTCAAAGGACCTAGATTAAGTGAATTATACATGGATGTCGGCATAACATTAACGGATGCACCTAAATCCAACATTTCTTTATTAAAAGTAGTGTTACCAATTGTGACGGGGATGTCAAAGCTACCGGGATCCTTGCATTTCAGTGGGAGTTTGTGTTGTAAGATTGCCGAAGCATTCTCCCCCACACTTAGCACTTCATTTCCTTTAAGCCTTTGCTTGTTGGTACACAAGTTCTTCAACACTTTTTCATACTTGGGAACTTGCTTGATAGCATCAATGAGTGGTATATTCACATGAATCTTCTTAAGAACGTCTAAAATCTCCTTTTCTAGTTCCTCCTTCTTAGAACTTGCAAATCTGCGAGGAAAAGGTATAGGAGGAACATAAGTAGAAACCGGAGTTTTAGAGTTAGGAATAGGTACCTCGGGTGTTTGGGGAATTTCATCCCTCTTTTCCTCCAAAACCGGCTCCTCTGGAGCTTCCTCTTCACCCAAATCAGCAACTTTGGGTTGCTCAAGTTGTGTACCACTTCTCAACGTAATAGCATTGACACCCTCTTTTGGGTTAATGGGTTGAAAAGGGAGTCTCCCACTATTTTGTGCTTTCAACTTGTTGATATCAATCTCCATGGAGCCCACTTGAGTCTGCAACTCCTTGATAGCACTCTTAGTTTCTTGTTGGCTTTCCTTGAACATGGTAGAAATACCTTGCATCATTGTTTGTAACTTTGCATCGATATCGGAACCTTGGTTTTGAACTGGTTGTTGTGGTTTCTTAAATTGTTGTTGTTGTTGTTGAAATTGTTGTTGTTGTGGTTGAAATTGTTGTTGTTGCGGTTGAAATCCACTCGGACGGTTGAAAGTAGGTTGTTGAACCGCACCTTGCTTGTTGGCATAGCTGAAATTTGGATGATCTCTCCATAGCAGATTGTAGGTGTTGGAATAGGGATCATACCGTTTTTGTGGGTTTGGAAAAACCGCATTAGCTTGATCCAACTCTTCACCATACGAAGGTAATATAACCGCAGCCATCTTTTGCATTATGTGCTCCATATTGTCCATCCTTTGATCACGGTGTGATGATGATGAATCACTAACTTCATGCACTCCCATAACCATTGGTTCACCTCTTGTGTAGAATTGTTGCGAGTTTGCATGCATGCTTTCAATCAACTCGGCAGCTTGGGCCACCGTCTTTTTCACTAGTGCACCACCACCCGCTGCATCAAGAAGATATCTATCACTTGATTGAAGACCTTCGTAGAAGTATTGGATTATCATATCGTCACTGAATTGATGGTGAGGACAGCTTTCCACCAATCTCTTGTATCGCTCCCAAAATTGATACAAATATTCTCCCGCATGTTTCTTTATTCCACAAATCTCTTTGCGAATTTAAGTTGCCTTTGACGCAGGAAAATACCTCTCTAGAAAGAGTTTCTTCAATACATTCCATGTAGTGACACTTCCGGATGGCAAACAATATAACCAATCCTTAGCGCTGCCCACCATAGAAAATGGAAAAACTTTCAACGTTGCACCATCGGCTTCAGTCTCCGCTGGAAGCATGGCCTTAACAATGTTATGGAACTCCATGAGATGCTTGTTTGGGTCTTCATTTTCCATACCATGAAACTTCGGTAACTCTCTAAGCAACTCCGGCTTGATCTCGAAAGTTGAATTTGTTTGGATACACCATTGTTATACATCAAGCCTATGAGAAGCTAGATCCTTGAGTGTACGGTTTGCATCACCCATTGCTTCTTCCTCTTCAACTATTGGTTCTTCTACAAATGGAACCTATTATTCTCCTTCTAGTTGTAATTCTTCGTCCACTTCTAACTCTTGCTCTTCCGTGTCTTGACTTGGTTGGAGTATTGTGCCTCTTCAAGTAGCAATCCCGCACCTTGGATAATTCCAATCCTTAGAAGCCAGGGATTAGGTACCTGAAAACAATTCTCGCAAACAAGTAAGAACCAAGACAAGAAACAAAAAGCAAAGATAAAAGCAAAAATTATAAAAAGAAACTAAAAACTTAATAACAAGCCGTATGCACCCCCCGGCAACGACGCCAAAATTTGTTCGGTTGTCAGCCGAGCAAAAATAATTTCACTTTCTTACTTAACTAAAATAAAAGTAGTATGCGATATGAAAGAGTTCGTATCCACAGAGAGGCTATTGTTGTTATGCAAATTTTTAGATTCTTAGTAACCAAAGGGAGGGTGGGGGGTTGATATTTCAAAGCAATAGAAATAAATTAAAAGCAAAGTAAAAATAAAAGTAATCAATAAGGAGAAAGTATTGGTCACGAGATAGTTTCATTCACAAACTTGAATTCTCAACAATGACTAGAATTGAAATTTTAATCTCTCATTTACTAAAAGTCCTAGGATACCTTGATCGCAAGAGTATCCCGCTAATTCCCTGATTTCATCACAACCACATTAAAAGATGCATATGTGAATTCTTCCTAGAAAGCAACCTAAAGTGTAAAAGCACAATTAGATTTAACTCCCTAAAAGCAATGAGTTCTATGGAATAAGTGTAGGACCAGAATATCGCTACAATACTTCTCTGCGAGATTAACAACACTTCCCAGCGAGCATCACCGCAAGATCATCAACTACACTTTGCGAGTGTCACAAAATCAGTCAAAAGAGCAACGCAATAAATGATGAGTGAAGATCCTGCGATGGTTACAAAACTGGCGAGAGTGAACATTGTAACTATCGCAGTACAATAGCAGAATCAACCCCAAATAAGAGGGAAACTTAGCTGTCATCCACTATGTAACTACCCTATAAATATATACCCAATGTGTCCAGAAAAGGATGATGTATTTTTGAGAGTTAAGAAAGTCTTGAGGAGAGAGAAACTTCAAGAGAATAGTTGTAATCTTGAATTCTTCCATTTCTGTAAACATTTCTGAAACCAAAATAATAAAGTGTTATTTTTCATCTTCAACTATGAGTTGATTATAGCAAAATCTTAACAAGGGTGTAGTGTGGGAAATCCTGCAACTACATTTTGGCGCCCGAAACAGGGATTGAATTAGCAAAATCATAGAAAAAGATGGAGAAGAAGATAAGAATTGTTCAAGAATAAGAAAATCATAAAACAAATCAGTGAGATATTTGAAGGAAGGATTATTAGAATCAAAAAGGATTGTAGAAAATTGGAGTGTGATATGGTAACAAGAACAATGATTGATAGATTTCATGAAAATATTAAGGGGAAGATACACAAAAGGGATTTTGAAGGAAGGAAAATTATGACGGTGGAAAAAATATCACCATTGAAAGATTGGGAAAATAAGGAAATCACATTTACAGCAGCAGAAATACCAGAAGAAAATCTAAGTCATACATCTCCATTGGTAGTCACAGTATCCACTATACCAATGAGAAAGGAGGAATCAATAAAATCTATAGAAGAATGGGATATGAATAGAAATTTGGTGGATGCAGGAAGTTTTGTAGACATGATATTTTATCATACTTTCAAGAAAATGGGATATAAGGATGAAGAAATGTCTTATTCAACATATCATGTTCATGGCTTTGGAAAGTCTTTAACAAAACCTAAAGGCGAGATAGTGGTGTGAATTCCGCTAGGAGAGATTGAAACACAAGTAACGTTATGTGTGGTAAACGTGGAATCACCGTATAACATGATATTAGGAAGACCATGGATACACGCAATCAAGGCTGTAGCATCAACGTTGCATCAATGCATCAAATTTCCTACACCCAGTGGAATTGGAGAAATTAGAGGAGACACAGATTTTGCGAAATTGTGTTGCCAAATTGAAGCAAGAAATTGTGAAGAGCGTCCAAAGCTGCGAAAGGCTCGCAGAAAATTGGCGAGAGAGACAAAGAAGGAAGAAGAATTTAAAATTTACATGATAAGAGCAAAAGAAGGAAAAGGAATACCCAGTGAAATCTCGCAAGAAGGAGATGAATTCGCGAGAATTATAAAAACACCGACACCAATAGGAGAACCTGAAGCCAGTTATATTGCAGCAGAACCAACCAAGGAAGTAAATATTGAGAGTAAAGAAGAGCCTAAAATGCTAAAAATTGGGACTAGAATGGAGGCAGATGAAGAAGAAAGAACTATAAATCTCTTGCGACAATATAAAGATATCTTCGCGTGGAGCATGGATGAGATGCCAGGGATAGATCCATCAATAGCTTGTCATAAATTAGAAATCAACAAAAATATAAGACCATTTAAGCAAAGAATAAGGAAAATTGCAACAACATATCATTCTCAAATAGAAGAAGAATTACATAAGATGCTCGACGCAGGAATTATAAGGCAAGAAAAATATCCAGAGTGGATTGCAAATATGGTAGTGGTCCCAAAGAAGAACAAGGGGATAAGAATTTGTATAGATTTCACAGATTTAAACAAGGCTTGTCCTAAAGATAGTTTTCCATTACCAGATATGCCACAGATGGTTGAATCAGCAGCGGGAAATGCTAGAATATCATCGTTGGATGGATATAAAGGATATAATCAAATCCCTCTCGCTGAAGAAGATAAAGAACATACCTCATTTTTTGATCCAAGAGGATTATATTGTTATACAAAGATGCCATTTGGCTTACGAAATGCTGGTGCAACATATCAAAGAATGGTGGAGAAGGTGTTTGCAAAGTGGATCCACAAAACATTAGAAGTGTATGTAGATGATATGCTGATCAAAAGCAAAGAAGCTGAGAATCGTGTGCAAGATTTGAAAGAGATTTTCGATCAAATACGGCAATTTAATATTAAAGTGAATCCCGAAAAGTGTACATTTGGAGTAAATTCAGGGAAATTTTTGGGGTATATTGTATCAAAAGAAGGAATACAAGTTGATCCGGAAAAAGTACAAGAAATTCGCGATATGCCAACTACTGCGACGGTAAAAGATGTACAAAAATTGAATGGACTCTTAGCCTCGCTAGGAAGATTCATTTCGCAATCTTCAGAAAAGTGCAAACATTTTTTCTATATACTCAAGAAGGGAACAAAATTTAAATGGACAGATGAATGTGAAAAGGCTTTTCAAGGAATAAAAGAACATTTGATGAACATAACTATATTACAGAAAGCTGAACCAGGAGAAGAACTATTGATTTATCTCGCAACAACCACATATGCGCTAAGTTCCGTATTGCTGCGAGTAGATGCCGGGGTAGAAATGTCTTATTCAACATATCATGTTCATGGCTTTGGAAAGTCTTTAACAAAACCTAAAGGCGAGATAGTGGTGTGAATTCCGCTAGGAGAGATTGAAACACAAGTAACGTTATGTGTGGAAAAAACGTGGAATCACCGTATAACATGATATTAGGAAGATCATGGATACACGCAATCAAGGCTGTAGCATCAATGTTGCATCAATGCATCAAATTTCCTACACCCAGTGGAATTGGAGAAATTAGAGGAGACACAGATTTTGCGAAATTGTGTTGCCAAATTGAAGCAAGAAATTGTGAAGAGCGTCCAAAGCTGCGAAAGGCTCGCAGAAAATTGGCGAGAGAGACAAAGAAGGAAGAAGAATTTAAAATTTACATGATAAGAGCAAAAGAAGGAAAAGGAATACCCAGTGAAATCTCGCAAGAAGGAGATGAATTCGCGAGAATTATAAAAACACCGACACCAATAGGAGAACCTGAAGCCAGTTATATTGCAGCAGAACCAACCAAGGAAGTAAATATTGAGAGTAAAGAAGAGCCTAAAATGCTAAAAATTGGGACTAGAATGGAGGCAGATGAAGAAGAAAGAACTATAAATCTCTTGCGACAATATAAAGATATATTCGCGTGGAGCATGGATGAGATGCCAGGGATAGATCCATCAATAGCTTGTCATAAATTAGAAATCAACAAAAATATAAGACCATTTAAGCAAAGAATAAGGAAAATTGCAACAACATATCATTCTCAAATAGAAGAAGAATTACAGAAGATGCTCGACGCAGGAATTATAAGGCAAGAAAAATATCCAGAGTGGATTGCAAATATGGTAGTGGTCCCAAAGAAGAACAAGGGGATAAGAATTTGTATAGATTTCACAGATTTAAACAAGGCTTGTCCTAAAGATAGTTTTCCATTACCAGATATGCCACAGATGGTTGAATCAAAGCGGAAATGCTAGAATATCATCGTTGGATGGATATAAAGGATATAATCAAATCCCTCTCGCTGAAGAAGATAAAGAACATACCTCATTTTTTGCTCCAAGAGGATTATATTGTTATACAAAGATGCCATTTGGCTTACGAAATGCTGGTGCAACATATCAAAGAATGGTGGAGAAGGTGTTTGCAAAGTGGATCCACAAAACATTAGAAGTGTATGTAGATGATATGCTGATCAAAAGCAAAGAAGCTGAGAATCGTGTGCAAGATTTGAAAGAGATTTTCGATCAAATACGGCAATTTAATATTAAAGTGAATCCCGAAAAGTGTACATTTGGAGTAAATTCAGGGAAATTTTTGGGGTATATTGTATCAAAAGAAGGAATACAAGTTGATCCGAAAAAAGTACAAGAAATTCGCGATATGCCAACTACTGCGACGGTAAAAGATGTACAAAAATTGAATGGACTCTTAGCCTCGCTAGGAAGATTCATTTCGCAATCTTCAGACAAGTGCAAACATTTTTTCTATATACTCAAGAAGGGAACAAAATTTAAATGGACAGATGAATGTGAAAAGGCTTTTCAAGGAATAAAAGAACATTTGATGAACATAACTATATTACAGAAAGCTGAACCAGGAGAAGAACTATTGATTTATCTCGCAACAACCACATATGCGCTAAGTTCCGTATTGCTGCGAGTAGATGCCGGGGTAGAAAAACCAATTTATTACATCAGCAAAACGTTCAATTCTGCAGAAAGAAATTATTCAAAGATTGAGAAATTAATTCTAGAATTGGTGCATGCAACTTTTAAACTTCGCATCTACTTTCAAGCACATAAGGTCAAAGTGTTAACAAAAGTGCCAATTGAATCAGTAATGAAAAATTCAAAGAGATCAGGCAGAGTTGAGAGATGGAATGCACAAGTAGGACACTTTGATATTCAATATGAAGTTTTACCCTCGCCAAAATCGCAAGTTATCGCGGATTTCTTAGCTGAATTTCCCTTAGAAGATGATGAAACTGTGGAAGAAGTGATGGATGTAGAAGAGGAACATGGAGATCCAAAAGAGTTATTAACAGAACCCGATAGGTGGGAGATACTGGTGGATGGATCATCAAATGGGTAAGGCAATGGGATTGGAGTTGTTTTTATTTCACCAAAAGGAGAAAAAACATCTTTTTTGTTTAGATTAGAGTTTGTATCCACTAATAATGAAACAGAATATGAGGTCGTGATTCATGCTTTAAAATTTGCAGTAGAAATGAAGTTGGAAAATGCTAGAATTACCAGCGATTCACAATTGGTTATTCGCCAAATAAAAGGAGAATACATAACAAATGAACCATCTTTAAGAAAGTATAAAAGGTTAGTTGAAGAATTATCTGCGAGAATTCCAAAAATAAAATGGAGACACGTATCAAGGAAAGATAATAGGCTCGCATATGTTTTTGATTTCATATCTAGTATGATGACCAATCCAGCTGCGAGGTGCATAAAAATTCAAACACTTTTATTACCAGCGATAAACAAGGAATAAGAAGAGGAAGATGTGATGATGGTAGAAATTGGTGAAGAAGAATTAAAAAACAACATTACAGATTGGTGAGCAGATCTTCATGCATACTTGGCAAAAGGAGAAATCCCAATAAATCGACTGGAGGCACATAAATTGAAAAGTAGGGCAACCAATTATGAATTAAGAGATGGAGTATTATATCACGGATCTTTTAGTGGTCCATCGCTAAGATGTTTGACAAGGGAAGAAGAATAAAAAATATTGAAGATGTTACATAGTGGTGACGCTGGTAATCATAGTGGAGGAAGATCTTTGGCATATAGAACAAAAATGCAAGGCTATTACTGGCCATATATGCATAAAGATGCAAAACAACTCTCAAGGCGTTGCGAAGATTGCCAGTGATATGGAAAGAAGATACATGCACCAGGAGCACCATTATCATCTTCAACAAGTGTATGGCCTTTTGGGAAATGGGGGTTAGATATTGTGGGACCATTTGTACCTGTTCGGACAAAGAAGATATCTCGATTGTCGCAACATATAATTTCACAAAATGGGGAGAAGTAAAGGCAAGTAAACATATTCGCGATAAAGATATTTTTACATTCATATTTGAGAATATAATTTGCATTTGGGATTCCAAAGACATAAGTTGGTATCTGATAATGGAAAGAAATTTGAAGGGCAGAGTATATAATTGCTACTCAATGCATTTAAGATAAAGTGTGGAAAATCTACTCCTCTATATCCACAAGCAAATGGTCAAGCTGAAGCAACTAATAAGACAATCGCAGATATCTTAAAAAAGAAACTAGAGGGATACCACAGAGCATGGTGTGAACAGGTGCATAATGCAATATGGGCCTACAATACAACTAGACGAGAAGCTACTGGAATGTCACCTTTTTGTTTGACATATGGAGTTGAAGCTGTGTTACCAATAGAAGTAGATATTCCTACAACAAAAAGGGAGGCTTGGGAAAGAAATCTAAGTGCTGGAATGATTTTAAATAAATTGGATGAATTAGAAGAAAAAAGAGAAAAAACTTTGCAACATATGGAAAATTACCAGCGAAGATTAGCTCGTGAGTACAACAAACGTGTTAAGAAACGTGAATTTCAACCTGGCGATTTAGTGCTGCGAGAAACACCAAGTTACCAGCAAGAGAATGGTGGAAAGTTGGCGAGAAAATAAGATGGACCATACATCATTAAAGAGATAGTTGGAGCCGGGGCATACAAACTAATGGACCCTGAAGGGAGGGATGTTGGTCAAAGACTTGACAGACCATGGAATAGACTATATCTGAAAAAGTATTATCAATAACAACTTCTAAAAGATAAGAGATACAGGTACGTTGTAAAAAAAAAAAATACGATTGCGAGTTTCTCCTAAAAGAAAATCAAGAACTGCGAGCATAATCGCAAGATTGGCGGATAAAATTTTGCAAAGATTAATAGAATGGGACGAACCTATATGGCGTGCACCCTAGTTCGCGAATTTTTTTTTTCGCAAGAGGCAAATGTAAGACCTAATAGTGCGTCATATAAGGGGGTATCTCTTGACATGACTCAGTGATAAGGTTATACCGCTGCTGGAACCCGAGTTATGCAGATGTTGGGGTTAAAGAAAACCTATCCAGGATTTCCAATTATATAAGGTTATACCCTGATTGGACGACTAAGAACCTCTTCTAAGGAGTGCAGATTATGACCAAGGCGCCAAGGTACACGGTTGATTCAAGGGTGCCCGGGGCGTACGAAACTACCATGGCCATCCTTGGAAAGTCTTGGCTATGATGCACTCGGCCCGAAGAAAACCCCACTTAGGGTGCAGTCTTGTAACTATAAGCCATATAGGCATAAAGGACAAGAGACTGCGATAAACAACTGGTTGTTGGAAAATCTGGATGGGAGGAGCTAGTCTTGTATGGCCGATGTGACCTCCTTGAAGGGGCAACCATGGGGAAGATAAGGGCGGAACCCTCCATTAGGGAGCTGATAAGTGTCTAAAGACGGCAATTTCATGGGGCTTTATGATCGCAAGAACATTTAGGCATGTCATATTGTCGCGTGACGAAGGTTATATAACGGAAACAAGCCAAAATAGAAAAAGTTAAGATGAGGTCAATGGGTTTTTACATGAAAGTGTAAAGACGTCCTGCGATTTCATCGCAAGACGGCAATGTCATAAGGTTTAATTCTTTCAAGAGAATTTATACTTGTCATATTGTCGCAGAGATGTTGAAAAAAATTGATAAGACAAGATCAATGGGTCGATACATGCGAATGTAAAGACGTCCAGCGATTTTGTCGCAGAAAGAAAAGGTCGCAAAATAAGACCTTTAATTAGGAAGGCAAAATAAGACCAACAAAATAATCTTAAAAAATTAACTATTCTATTTTAAGATGCAGGAAAGATTTGTTCATCGCAGGAGAACATATACGAAAGAAAATTTATAACATCATACATTTTTGGAACATCGCAGCTGTATTAATTACATCGCAGGAATATTCATATTTTCACACGGTTCACAGAAAGGAGACACAGGAAATAATTCACCATTTCAAGAAAGATAATGAAGGGCAAGTATGGGAATAAAGAAACAAGATTTCATTATCTTCCTTGAGGATATTCAAAGTGAACAAAATCAAAAGTTGGATTCTAAAAATTCAAAAGTTATATTATTCGCAAGAAAGAAGAAGAAAAAGAAGGCAAAAATGAAATCCAAGTTTTGACGATTGTCTCGCCAGAATCACTGTTCTTGCTCGCCAGATTCGTTATTCTTGCCAGAATCATCAGCTTCATCGGTATTCTTCTCACCACTTGTATGTACTTCTTTAGGAGGACTTCTATCTTCTTCATCATCTTCTTTAGTGCTATTTTCTTCTTTAGTAAATTCTAATTCCTTATCCATGGGAATAGGAATTTCATCATCATCAACTTTCAAAGGAGGAACAGATACAGGAGGAAGAGAATGGGAGAGTAGAATATCGTTCACGGGAAATTCAGCACTGAGGTGAACCTTGTGAAGGAAACCTCTGTCTCGATTCCTAATCTCTATATTTTTGAAGTACTCGAGATAATCAAGTCTTCTTTCTGCTTTATCGCGAGCTTCAAGATAATTGGAAAGAAGAGTCTTGTTCTCTTTGAGAACTTTATCCAATTTGTTGGTAAGATCAGCAATGGTAGAATGAAGACTTCTTTCAGATTCTGCGAGTGACAAAAGTGATAAAAGATCATTTAGTCAAAGATTTTGCAAGAAATATAACACAAAATTTAACGAAGGTCAACAAGAGAGGCAGTCAATTGACTACCTTCTTTCTGCGAGGTTAAGTTTTGAATTAATGAAAAGAAACAGTTTTTCCATTGATTCATAGCGTCATCGAATTTATCGCCAACCACACCCTTTAGACGAGACTTCATGTTTTCTTCTCTGGTGCGTAGATACAAGTTTTCCTTTGCTAGTAAAGAATGACATTCCTTCAATTGAGAACACTGGTCTTGAAGCTCGCTGGCCTTCAAACTAAGAGTTAACCTACCTTTGATAAGTTTATCCTTCTCAACAGCGGATGATTCAGTTACCTCCTTGAGCTCATTTTTAAGGGAACGAAGAGATTGCTCTTGATTATCGCATATCCTTTGTAGATTACTCAATTGATGTGAAGAAATCGCCATCAAGCTTGAAAATCTATGTTTCTCTTAGGATAAAGTTCTATTTTCATCTGATAAAGATTCTACCACCAAGTTAGACTTGGTTAACGAATATGAGAGACGAGAAATCTCATCATTTAATAAACTTTGACTTCGCGATAATTGGTTATTCTCATTAGTAAGATTATCTATTTGATCAATCGAATATGTGTGGAGATTATCTAATCTATTATACTGGTCCATCCAAGAATGTCTTTCGAAACGAGCTTCGTCAGCAATAGATTCAAATTTAAGTCTCTCCATGAAACGAGTCCGATTTGAAACTAATATATGAATCAAGAATTTAAGAAAAAGACTTGAGTATAGAAGATATAAAAGCAAAACAGAAAAACAAAAGAGCAGAGGCAGGAAAATTGTACCTTTCAGCTCGTCATTTTTTCTGCGAAGGTTCTCGCAGTCAAGAGAAGAGTTGTGAAGCATATGGTTCAGAGCATCACATTCAGAATTTTTGACTTGAAGGCTTTTTCTCATAATTTCAACTTCAGCTTCTAGAGATGCTCGTGAAGAAGTATTATCAGTGCCAAATTATTTAAGTATGGTCTCGCAAGCTTCATATTGGAGAGAGTCGGAAGAGGATTTTCTAGCATTGTCTAAAATATTAGACAAAATTTTAAAAGCAACATCAACTCCAGCGAAGATTCCATTCGATGGAGGAAGAGATGCAGAGGGTGAAGTGGTGACAAGGGCAAGTTGACGATTTGAGTCATTTGCGATGGTTGTATTATCAGAAGGAGGAGTGTTGGGAAAAATAACAGTGGAAGGCAGTAAAGGGCTAGAAGGAATTTCAGTCACATCAATTTTAGGAGCATGATTTGTCAGTGAATCAAAAGAATATGAGGTGTTGGCAGCGATGTTCTCGCAGACAAAAGAAAGAGGACCCAGTTGCGAGGGTGTGGGAGTAACTCTCGCAGATGTTAATGTGGGGATGGAGAAATCAGCCTCAAGAGCTTTGACATGACGAGATCTGTTGGGAGGATTAGAGATGCTCTCGGCATTCTGCGAATAATAACTTAGATAAGAAACAAAGGCAACAATATTGTTATTAAAAAATAAGATGTGTTTCTTATCACCTTATCATTCGCAGAACTTCTCTTCTTCTTCTCAGTAGGTCTTTTGCGAACATTAGGGTTTTGACCTGAGGATTTGGTGTTAGGGGTAATTCCACTGAAGATAAGACATAAAACGGGAGTTATGAAGGATCAAATAGAGAAGATTGAAAAATATGAGTAAGAATTAAATCAAATAAAGATTGTAATAAAAAAACATACCTTGATGATTCCATTAGAACACAATAGCAGGAGAATACGAAGAAGAAGAAAAGTTGCAGACGGAAGATAAAATAAACAGATGAAGAAGATAGAGAAGTAGAAGAAGAAAATTAGTTTGAAGTTTAACTCTGCCTTTTATAGGAAAAAGAGAATAACCTGTTGAGTAAAGATGTGTCCGTAAAAAGATGAATTTACAACACGTGTAGGCGGTTAAAGCTAAATTAACGGAGCAATGTTGAGAACAAAATATGGGAAGAAGTGAAGCTGCGAGCATTTTGAAGAATTGAAGATTCTCATATCCTCTCCACTTTGAGAAGAAGACATGAGAAGAGGCAAGATGTAGGACCAGAATATCGCTACAATACTTCTCTGCGAGATTAACAACACTTCCCAGCGAGCATCACCGCAAGATCATCAACTACACTTTGCGAGTGTCACAAAATCAGTCAAAAGAGCGACGCAATAAATGACGAGTGAAGATCCTGCGATGTTTACAAAACTGGCGAGAGTGAACATTGTAACTATCGCGGTACAATCGCAGAATCAACCCGAAATAAGAGGGAAACTTAGTTGTCATCCACTATGTAACTACCCTATAAATATAGACCCAATGTGTCCAGAAAAGGATGATGTATTTTTGAGAGTTAAGAAAGTCTTGAGGAGAGAGAAACTTCAAGAGAATAGTTGTAATCTTGAATTCTTCCATTTCTGTAAATATTTCTGAAACCAAAATAATAAAGTGTTGTTTTTCATCTTCAACTATGAGTTGATTATAGCAAAATCTTAACAAGGGTGTAGTGTGGGAAATCCTGCAACTACAATAAGACTAATCAAGGCAATCAAAATGTGTAAAAGCACTAAATCGATTTAACCCAAGTTATGATTCATATGTGACTAGTAGGATATATCATTACAAGCTCTACCCACATTTATGCTACTTAAAATCAGGGATAAACAACGTTTTCGTATTGAAAACCCTAATATAGCTCTAGATATGAATGCAATCGGATTGATTTTGGACTCAACCAAACAAACAATCAAATCATAAACAATATAAACCATGAATCATAAACAGTAAAATATTGAGACAAAACTAATTCATTGATTCAAATATTATTTGTGAAATCCACTTTATATCCCATAACCAACATTAAATGTTTAGTTACTCATAGTTTTTGGATTCATCATATTCATATTCATAATCAATAATAAAAATGAAATGAAGAAGATGAAAAATAAACGAAAGCAAACCCTAGTCGCTGCTCTCCTCCAAAACTCCAGTAGAATGATAATACGTGATATCCAAGTTGTAGAAGTCTTTTTCTTTTTGTAGCTTTTTTTAACTTTCCAAAATTAGGTCTAACTATTCAAAGTCCGTTAGATAAAAATACACCAATCCCAAATGTGTGAGAAACCCATGTAGAAAATATGTCCCAAAATTATCGCCGAAAAACTGGGATTTTCGCCGGAAGCTGGCCGGAATCCAGTACCGGAAAATAGCTCAGGTGACCAGCAAAGTCCGCCCGGTCACCGGTCAACGAGTCAGCAAGGTCGGGTCAACTGAGTGAACTCGGGTAAACCCCGAGTCATACCGAGTCAGATTCATAATTAGCTAACTGACTTGTCTCACTGGGCTGAATGATCTTGTCCTAGCCCATGTGCATTATCCATAATTCTGTTGTATAATCATTCTCCATCGCAGCTCCTTGGCCAGCCATCTTGGCTGTGCATAATTTTGCAACCATCTCCTAAATCTGTCACAGTATCAGCTCCAACTGCAGCTCCTTGGCTTGCACATCAATACCAGCTGTAACCTATCTCATTCAGAACTGCAATACTCATTGTCATAGCACCACCCTGCAAATCCTAACATACATCTAAACCTTGTAATACCTGTAGGACCAGAATATCGCCACAACGATATTCTCGTGATGGAAACAAAACTTCTGCGAGAAGCCCAAACATTTCTATGAGTATTAATAACACTTTGATGAGAACGTCACAAGATTCTCCAACGACATTTGGCGAGTGTCACAAAAGAATGATATAATGGTTCACGATTGAAGATATATGAGAAGAATAAGTCTGCTTCACGATGGTTACAAAGTTGGCGATGGTGAAGACTAAAGTTATGGCGATGAGATCACAGAGTGGATCCGAATTAAGGGGAAATCTTAGCTGTCTTCCACTATGTATTTTCCTATATAAAAGGTTCGACTAAATCCAGAAAAGGATGATGTACTTTTGAGAGCTGAGAGAATTTTGAGGAGAGAGAAACTCCAGAAAGAAAGTTGTACTTCTGAGTTTTGATATTTCTTGTAAATCTTCCTGAAAGTGAATTAATAAAAGTGTTGTTGATTCATTCTCGATTATGGCTTATTTTTCATAGATTCTTGACAAGGGTGTAGTGTGGGAAATCCTGTAACTACATTTTGGCGCCCGAAATAGGGAGAATCAAGCTAAAAAATCTATAATTACAACTTGAAAATTTGAAGAAATTGTTAGAAGAAGAAGAAACACATCAGAACCACCAACAACTGTGAGGAGGAGTAAAAGACTTGCAGGTGAAGGAACAGGTGAATTAAAAGAATCTTTAAAAATAAGATCAGGAAGAAATAGAACAAGAAATGAAGCAGAAAATTCAATTCAACAGCCGAATCAACAAGCACAAACGCAAGATAGGGATGTGGATTATGATAGAGTGAGCGTGCACACTTGGAGGTCGGATTCAATGGAAGAAGCAGAAAATCGACAATTAAGAAATGGAGAAGAAGGAGAAATAAATCAAAGAGTAGCTGGAGAATTAGTTCATGTGGGACGTGAAAATGGGATAGTAGATGATCTGAGGCAAAGAACACGAGAAGAAAGGAGATTAGAGGCGGAGGAACGTGCGAATCTAACAAGACAAAATCATGAACTAAGAATGGAGAATTTGAGGTTACAAAGAAGGAGGTCAAGAAGTACTGTAAGATCAAATTCAAGATCATTCAGGGAAGAGCCAAGGCAAAATTCCTCAATGAGAAATGTTAGAGAAGAAGTGCAAAATTTAAATGGAGAACAACGTCATAGAGAAGAAGAGATAATTGGCGATCGTTATAATCTATGTGACAATAGAAATCAAGAAGGAAGAAACAACCAAATTGAAGAAGAGAATCCAGAGGAAGGTAGGAGGATATTGCATGGGCGAAAGAATCAAAGGAATCAAAGAATAATTGAAGAAGAAATTGAAAGATACTATGATGAACAAGATTAAGAGCACAAGTAGAAGAGCAAGAATTTCGAGAGGCAGTACGACAAACTAACCATGAAAATCGAGAAAGAAGACGTACACAAAACCGCTATAATGATAATATTCAAGAGGAATATGATAGGATACAAAGGAGAATAGAGAGACAACGAAGAGAAATAAGGAGAAATGAAGAAATTCGTAGAGAAGAAGATAGGCAACTGCGATTTCAAGAGGATAGTGAAAGAGAAAATCACAGAGAAAGACGAGATAATGATGAAGAAGGAGATACGCAAAATCTCGTAATACAAGAACGCCGAATAAGGAAAGCTGCATTAAAAAGGCCAATGGAACAAAACCCAGCTGAGAATGAGCAAATTTTGAGAGAATTAGCAGAAATGCGAGGAATGATAAGCAATAGAAGAGAAGGAGGTAGAAGGCAACTTGATGAAGCTATTGAAGAAGCTGCAAGGACTCCATTCACTCAAGAAGTACGCTTAAGAGGAATACCTCCAAAATGCAATTTACCAGCATTTTTGATGGGACTACTTGTGCTGTTCAACACGTCAAAGCTTATGTTAGATGTATGCTACAGTGGGAGAATCATGATGCTGTGTTATGCAAATATTTTGCATCTAGCTTAACTATCGAGGCGTTGAAATGGTTTGAGGGATTACCAAAAAATACCATAACTTCTTTTGATCATTTACAAGCTACATTTTTAGGAGCGTATATTAGCAACAATTCATCGCGGCCGGGTATTGAAGATGTGTTTGGGCTAAAACAGAGAGTTGGCAAGAGTATGAAGCACTTAACTATAAGATGGAAATCAATGTGCAGCGAAATGGCTGGAAGAGTGGATGAAAGATATCTGATCATATCCTTCACTAATGCAATGTTCGCGACTAATTTATTGTACATTCAGATTTTCAGAATCAAAAATACAATCACCATGACACAATTTCAAGAACTACAGGAAGAATACATTGCTTTGGAGGAGAAACAAAATGATATGGAATCATACCCAATCGTGAACACCAGCTCGCTCGCGGCAAGTGGAAGTTTGCTCCCTAAAATGATAAATAATGTAGCGAACACCTCGCAATCACAACAAGAGAAAGTAATCATTGATAACCAACAAAAATTAGTAGCGATGGGCAGTCGAGATCAGGAAGAATATGAAAGGGAGAAGAATTAATATAATCGCGGTGGAAATAATAAGATTCAAAGACTCGATCAACCACAAGAAACTTATGGTGGACAAAGGAAGAATAATTTTAGAGGACAAAATAATCATAGGATAATATGGGAAGAAATTAAGATGCCAACTCTCAATACCAGCATAGAAAATATTTGGGAAGCTATCATTTTGATGGAAAATATACCCTCTCCGTGGAACATAGGAAAAGAACCCCATCCAAACAATCGAATTCAAGAATTATGTCCTTATCATCATTTTCATGGCCACTCAGTAAATGATTGTAGGAATGTGAAGAGAATAATCTTGAGGATGATTGATCAGGGAAAGTTAAATCATTTTCTAGTAGGACATCCACAATCTCAAAGAATTACCGCCAAAGACTAGAAACTCGCAGAGTGAATGCTGTAAAAGGAGCAGAAACATTCGTAATAGAAGTTGGAGCCAAAGCAAAGAATTTGTTTTGTAATTCTATTGTACATTCATGCAGAACTATAGAGGATTTCCATGACAATATTTTAAGTAGGGTCTTCACGAGAGACATAGATGGAAGAGAGATATTGAATATCGCGAGATCCTCGCCATTAGAGGAATGGCAGAAACAGACTATATCTTTCACTGCACAAGAAGTACCAGAGCCTGGAGAGCATCATGATAATCCATTGGTAGTAAGGTTAGAGATAAACCCCAAGCAAGTAGTAGAAGAAGATGAAGAAAATGATACTGAAAATAAAGACTCTTGGGCTATCAATAGAATTCTAATAGACACATGGAGCTCAGTTGATATATTATTTTATAATACCTATAAGACCATGGGCGGAAAAGACGAAGATCTAATTCCATCAACATACAAAATCTATGGTTTCAATGGCACATCTAACAAACCAAAGGGGGGAATTGAAATGCAAATACCGTTAAAAGGAATATCTTCAAAAATCTTATTCTTTGTTGTGGACATCGAGTCACCTTACAATGCCTTGATAGGACGACCTTGGTTACACGAGATATTGGGTGTAGCATCTACTTATCATCGATGTATCAAATTTCCTCATCCTAAAGGTGTTGGAGTTATTAAAGGAGATTGGGGAGAAAGCAAAAAATGTTATGAAATCGATATGAAGTCTTGCGAAGAAAGAGCTAAAAAGAATAACAATTGGAAGTGCAAAATTAAACAACAACAGAGATGTGAAAGGTTAATGATTGATACAATAGAACAACGAGAAGATGAAATGCTGCGAGACCAAGGAAGTGGCAAATTGGTGATTGATAGCGAGAATATCGCTAAGAGTATCGCAACTGAGAAAAGAGAAGAAAAGCGCAACAAGAGGGTTATGATGAAATAATAGCGAGAAGATGAGGATGAAAAATTAACGGTGAGAGTTTCATAAAGGAAGAAAAGGTAGTAAAAATCAGCAAAGAAATGACAACAGAGAGCAGTTAGTAGAGAGGTAAAGTAATGACATTTAATAAATTTGAAGAAAATGTGCTAGAAAGGTAAGAAATAATGGAATATTGTAAGATAAAACAGTTAAAAAATTCTTCTTTCTCTATCACAATTCATGTGAGCATCATCGCCAGAGTAGCGAATAAAATTTTGCAGAGATTAAAAGAATGGGACGAACCATTATGGTGTGCACCCTAGTTCGCGAAATAAAATTTCGTAAGAGGCAAATGTAAGACCTAATAGCGCGTCATATGAGGGGGTATCTCTTGACATGATTCAGCGATAAGGTTATACCGCTGCTGGAACCTGAGTCATGCAGATGTTGGGGTTAAAGAAAACCTATCCGGGAGAGAGATCTTGGATTTCCAATTATATAAGGTTATACCCTGGTTGGACGACCGAGAATCTCTTCCAAGAAGTGCAGAGTATGACCAAGGCGCCGAGGTACACGGTTGAGCCAAGGGTGCCCGGAGCATACGAAACTCTCTTGCCATCCTTGGTAAGTCTTGGCTACAATGCACTTGGCCTGAAGAAAACCCCACTTAGGGTGAAGTCTTGTAACTATAAGCCATATAGGAATAAAGGACAAAAGGCTGCGAACACAACTGGTTGTTGGCAAATCCGGATGGGGGGAGATAGTCTTGTATGGCCGATGTGCCTTCCTTGAAGGGTCAACCAGGGGGAAGATAAGGGCGGCACCCTCCATTAGGGAGCTGATAAGTGTCTTAAGACGGCAATGTCATGGGGATTTAGGATCGCAAGATCATTTAAACCTGTCATATTGTCGCGTGACGATAATTATACAAAGGAAAAAAGCCTAAAGAGAAAATGTTAAGATGAGATCAATGGGTCTTTGCTTGAAAGTGTAAAGACGTCCTGCGATTTCATCGCAAGACGGCAATGTCACGAGGCTTTGTTTTTGCGAGAGAACCTATACTTGTCATATTGTCGCAGAGATATTGAAAAGTAATGATAATACAAGATCAATGGGTCAATACATGCAAATGTAAAGACGTCCTGTGATTTTGTCGCTGAGAAATGAAAAAAGTTGGCAAAATAAGATCTTTAATTAGGAAGGCATAATAAGACCAACAGATTATTGCGATACTACTCGTAGTATTTATGAGATTTGGCAAGTATTGAGGCATAATTTAACGCTAGTACTGAGACATAATACATTTTTACTTCAACTAATATTTAATCTTTATGCAATTTTCTCTTATTGCAGATGAATAATAGAGGCAAGTATGGGAATGCATAGAATGATGAAATTATTATTCATCTATCATATGATAAAATTGCATTGATAAGTAACATACTTATATAGATCATTAAAAGATAACGGTTATATTGATTGTTTTGCAAAAGAGAATTGTTTTCTGACTCATACAGGCAGAAGAAAAAGGAGTTTATATTGGCGAAGAAACTCACAGTTAATTATAAAAAAGAGGAAATAATTATACAAAGAAGACAAAAGAAGAAGAAAACTAATTAGACAGATCGCCATCTTCATTGTCTGATTTCTTCTCTTCATCATTGTCAGATTTTTCTTCATCGTCAGAGTTTTCCTCTTGCTCATCATCACCAATACTATCTTCATCTCCAGAATCCTCAGCTTCGCTATTAGAGATAGTAGGTCTTGGGATTTCTGCTGGGATTTCTTCTTCTAGATCAGGATATACAGAATGAGGGATATTATGATCATCACAGACCAACTTAATGAATTTATTGCGAGTAATAACAAGAGATATGTTAAAATTAGCAGTAGTAGCGTTGAGATGGTCCTTTAATCTTGAATACTTCTCATTGCGAGCAGTAAGTTTGGTCGCGAGTTGATGTTTTTCATATTCAAGTTCTTGAAGTCTCTCACGACAATTCTTATCAGCAGCTGCGAGAACGTGACAACGAATTATAAGCATTATCAGGAAGAATATTAAAGTGAAAAGTTAGCAAGAATTGAACAAGTTAACAACCTTTTCATTCAGAAATCATATCTCTAATTAAAGCAGCTTGTTCAACTTGAAGGCTAACATTTACACCTAAGTCATTCCTGGCGTTGTCAAGAACCTTCGTAGCCCAAGAAAACTCGTCATCGCTATTAATGAGGAGACGAGATCGAACTTGAGTCTCCCTCGCAAGAAGATCTTCATTCTCGCGTATAAATTTATCTCTGTCCATTTGAACGTCAAGGAGAGTTTTATGAAAGTCTGCTAGGGTCTTGGATCCCTTTTTAATGGCAAAATCTTTCTCATCAATAATATCGATATTATTCTGTCTTAGTCTATCTATCTCTTTCTTTGAATCAAGATAAAAGCGCCTATACTTGTCAGTCAAGCCTAAATTGAATCTGTGTTTAATTTTTAAGAGATCAAATGTGGATCTAAGCTCATCTATGGAAAGGGATTTAATCTTATCATCTGAGAAATTACTTAAGGAATTATTAAGACAGGCAAGAAGAGTATGATCATCTATAGGTTCAGGGAAAGTTTGAAAGAGTATAGCCTCGTCAGTAAGACTATAAATATCTGCAAGTTAAAAGTGGCACGCTTGAATAAGCTGCGATAGAATAAAAATAATTAAAAAAGAAAGGAAATTAGTCATACCATACAATTGTTGGTTAGCTTTATCAAGATCAGAGATCTTTTGCTTATCAACCGAAGCTTCAGTCTCCAGCTGTTTATTCTTCTTGCGAAGCTCAATAACTTCAGATTCTAATCTTTGTTTATCCTGGCGAAGTTTAGCTGCTTTTTCTTCAGAGCTGGAACATCTATTATCTAAATCAGAAGCAACAGCAAAAGAAGCTCTTCCAACCTGCGAAAGAAGAATATAAATTGAGATCTAACGATGAAGAAAATATATGAACAAACTGAAGAAATGAAAACTTACCAAAGCACCAAGAGAATTCACAAACTTTAGCGAGAGCTTGGGATGTTTTCTCAATAATTTCATCCTCATCATTAGAAGTCATGCTATGGGAAATATCGCTAAAAATTATAGACAAATGAGTCATTGAAGAAGCAGAAGAAGAAGAATTTTTTATTGAAGGAAAACCGCTAACATTAAAACCCTCGTCATTATTATCTTTATCAAGATCAACACTTGAATTTTCTGGAATTATTTGAGGAGTTGAAGAAGAAGAGGGTTGGATTTTCCTTTTCTTCTTAGGAGGATCACTAGAATCTTCACCACAGGGAGCAGAAGGTTTCCCTTTAGGAGGAATAATATCTTTATCTTGATCGCCATATTCTCCATCATGAGGGGTAATAGGCTTTCCTTTAGCAGAGGCAGCAGATTTTCCTTTGCGATTAGTAGAAGATTTTCCCTTGGGTTTTGGTTCTAAGGGTTCAAGTTCTTCAATCTCCTGCGATCACAGATGAAGATAAGAAATAGGGGCAACAATATATTGTTAAAATTTACGAGGAAATATTTCTTACTTCATCCGTGAAAGATTTAAGAGCAAAAAAGGTGCTGGGTTTCCTATGAGTTTGATAGCTGAGTTTCATCCTATCAATCTGAGACAGATCAAAATAGTTAGCGAGAATATAAAAAAGATAGTAAATGATAATAATATGAAAAGTTAAGAGAATATACTTCTTTAGTTCTTTCAGGCCATTTAAAGACCCAAGGTTGATATTCTGCGAGATTCGCAGGAAGTTCGCGAGAACCATAAATATAAGGACCTTCGAGACATAGCGGAAAGATAAACCAATTGTCATCGCTAGAATAGAGAGGGCCATGATTAGTTTTCTTATGAAAATCAATATCCAACATGAGAGCTTCATCGGCAGCGAGTTTCTTCAAGCGAACACCCCAAAAGGTGCTATCCCTCTTCATAGGGAGTATCTTGTAGTTTTTGAAAAAGTTTTCTACAATATAATCTGCAGAGTTAATGGGAATATGTTTGTAAAGAGGATTTTGAGCATCTTCAGAATAGCGCGATCCTTTGCCAGCACCGCGATGAGCATATTCAAGTAGAAACCTAATGCAATCTCCACCTAATTGATATATTTCTCGCGAAAATCTCTCGTCAGATATTATTTGGTAGAATAATAGGAGTTCTGGGTTATAGAGAGGAAGGGGGAGACCAGCTTCAAGTTGTCCTAGCGATACTATGATTTTTTCGCGAGAACATTGATCATCAGTAAATAATTTTAGAGAAAGTTCAGATCTAGAATCATGATCTGGAATTAAAGACAAGTTAAAACCTTTGATTCTGAGTTTCTCGCGCATTTCATTGAAGGCCTTCAAGTTTTTAGCACCATCAGCAACCATCTTTGAGTATGGGAATGAAAAGAAAGATTGATAAGAAGAAAGAAATTACAGCAGTAGCAGAAGCACAATTCGCGGAAGAACAGTAAAATTTGCAGAGAAGGAGCGGAGAATGAAGAAGAAAGTAAAAGAGAAATAGATAAGAATAAGAAGAGTGTTTATAGAAGAAGAAATTTCTCGAAGAAGGTGATAGTAATTAATTCCAAGAAAAGACGTGGGTGGTCAAATCGCAGCAGTTAGAGGAGACATGTCAAAAATTTATTTGAAGAAAAGATTCGTGAAGACAGCTGGCGAAGGACGGAGAAATCTGAAAAGATAAGCATTTCAGATTTTCATATCTTATCTTCTTCGCAGAAAATACATGAGAAGAGGCAAGATGTAGGACCTGAATATCGCCACAACGATATTCTCGCGATGGAAACAACACTTCTGCGAGAAGCCCAAACATTTCTATGAGTATTAATAACACTTTAACGAGAACGTCGCAAGATTCTCCAACGACATTTGGCGAGTGTCACAAAAGAATGATATAATGGTTAACGATTGAAGATATATGAGAAGAATAAGTCTGCTTCACGATGGTTACAAAGTTGGCGATGGTGAAGACTAAAGTTATAGCGATGAGATCACAGAGTAGATCCGAATTAAGGGGAAATCTTAGATGTCTTCCACTATGTATTTTCCTATATAAAGGGTTCGACTAAATCCAGAAAAGGATGATGTACTTTTGAGAGCTGAGAGAATTTTGAGGAGAAAGAAACTCCAGAAAGAAAGTTGTACTTCTGAGTTTTGATATTTCTTGTAAATCTTCCTGAAAGTGAATTAATAAAAGTGTTATTGATTCATTCTCGATTATGGCTTAGTTTTCATAGATTCTTGACAAGGGTGTAGTGTGGTAAATCCTGCAACTACAATACCCATTGTGACATCCACTGCAAATCCATGTGCACCAGCTTCTCCAGTTCAGCTGCACTGCACCATAGTCTCAAGCCTACATGCATCAAAATCTTGCAATGCTCTTCCCTGTGAACTTCCATTCATCCAAGCCATAATTAACAGCAAAACCAGTTGTCACAGCTCCACCACAGATTCATCATCACCTGCAACTTTCTAATCACCGCCATTTTTATCTGTAGCTCAAATATTTCAACACCAATTACAACCAGTGTCATAGCCTCTCAGTAATCCTCGACACCAGCTGTGATCCCCTGTCACAGCCAACACCAGTTTTACATAGTCACATGCAATAGCTTCACTTATAACCTCAAGCCACCAGCTGAGTTGCACCCAATGACACCACCTTATTCTCATACATTCACATCTCAAGCCAACCTGCAATTCATTACTGCATACTCAATTTCAGCATCAATTCCATGCTCAGTTCAAAACCAAAAACTCCCAACCATTATCGCAACCCCATTCTCAAATCAATTTCCATAACAGTTGCAGATCCCCAAACTCAAATTGAGCTTCACTCATCTTCCAATCCATTTTCTTGCCGATTCAGAAATAACTTCAAATGTTATTCTTTGCTTGTTCAAACCAAACCCTCATTCATCTCAGAAGCACATATCCATTTCTTCCATTCATCTTCCATGTATTGATTTTTCAGCCTCAAACCCATAATACGTCTTCCAACAACAAAGTGGTTCTTAAATCACAGACCCATTTCCCATAATTGTTACATACGGCATCACCATCATCTTCTCTGGATCTTGTTACAGTCGAGACCAGATTCCAAACCCATAACTCTTCATCAATTTCTCCACCAGAAGCTTACTAATCTCTGAATTCATCACAACCCATCTTTAATCTCAGTTCCAGATACCTATTCCACCCATCAACAAACCCTAACTCACTGCATCATCATATCAAGCCATTACCAGTTAAAGCTCTACCTCAAAACCACATCTCAACCACCAGTAGCACAAATTCTTCGAAATCATCCATTCTCAGAATTCAAACAACCCAACACAAAATTCAACCAAAAACCATTCTTAACCTTATTCTAAATCACCAACATAACCCATCACAGATTCATTCTCAAGTTCATATTCAACACAGAACTTAAACCACCTCTCCATTTCCTCATCGATTCATACCCATATCTAAATCATCAGTGACCTAAACCATTGTTTGCTTCAATCATCGTCTTCACTGCTATCATATCAACATCCCAATCTCTCAATTCTGCTGTTTCAGGTGATAACAACAGCCGCCTTTTTCTTGTTCTCAATTTCAGGTAAAGCTGATAAACAAATGAATGAGAGAATTGTTTCTCTCGAAATAGGGTTGTAATAATTTGGGTGGGATTTAGACATCCAACTATAGAACCACCCGACTAGCATCCCCTTAACCATTACCGGGCTCCAGAGTAGTAGCCTAGGAAATGACAGCTTTGCCCCTTTATGCTCCAAATGAGTGCTCTCTCCTTCTTTGAATTCTTTCACCAGCAGCAACCGCCTTTTACTTCTCAAACCCACTTCATCTCTTCAATTTCTATTCATCACTAAAGTTGGCATACTTTTCAGGCAGAGATGAAGAAATGAAAGCAAATAATGAGAAATAATCTGCCTCCAAGAGAAGTTGCACGTGAGATGAGACTTTTGCGTTGTTTCTTCCTCTTTTGTTCCAAATGACTCCAAAGTACCTAAATACTCAAAAAGAAAACATAAGATACATAATTTACAAGAAAACTAGCAGAGAAAGCATAAACAATAGATAAATAGAAAGGTGTTTTAGACACCTATCAGAAGCGAAAGAAAAAAGAATAAGGTCACTCCAATCTCAGACAAAGAAATTACAGATAAAACAGTTGAAACAAGAAAAAGTTATCCAAATCATAACTTTCACCATTGTTCCCAACTATGCCGAAAGTTACACTATTTCGAGAAGACAATTCATGTTTTTAAACACTAGAGTCGGTTCTTTTCAATGGGAATCGACAATGTCGATTGTATCAACCTTTGGGAAGAGATTTTGAGTTATTTTGGTTCTAGAATCCGCATAGTTCAGTGGGGTTTGACCATGCTGATTGTGGCAAGCGTGTTAGGCTCTTTTTGACGTGTTTTGACTTCTATGTCAAGGAGATTCAGTCCCGCAAGAATTCTAAGACCAATGTTTCATAATGTTAGAGCATAGCTCGGTTGAACTCACCAAGCCTTGGTATGTTAAGTTTGGTTGTGATATTTTAGTATCAAAAATCATCTAGAGTTGCTTCATTAAATACTAGATTCAACTTCGTTTAAGTTAGATTATAAAGTATAGGACTGTTGAGACGTACAAGTATTACTCCGAAGACCCGAAGAATGAGAAGAAGTGACGGCTATAATGACGACATCATCCTTCCGCTTGAGGTTAGTAATATTGACTTGATCTTGTTTCCATTCCTAACATATCTTTCTAATAGTGCTATATTGAAAAATGTTATAGCGTAGCTCGGTTGAACCCACCAAGCATTGATATGTCAAGTTTGGTTGTCATATTTTAGTGAATCAAAACTCAATTAAAGAGTTGCTTGATTATATACTAGAGACAACTTCGTATAGGTTAGTCTGGAAAGATTAGGATTATGAGACATACAAGTATTACTCGAAGACTTGAAGAATGTGAAGAAGTAATAAGCTACATCGACGACATCATCCTTCCTCTTGAGGTTAGTAATATTGTGACTTGAAATATTTCATTCCTAGCGTATCTTTCAAGTCGTGCTATATCGAAAACATAATTGTGAAGCTGTGAATGATTATACTCTAGTAGACATAGTGTTAAGGAATAAGAATACGAAGTATAACGCTTATGTTTTGAACTTCGTATATAAGACATCGACATAATCGTATGAATGCTATTGTGATTATGTATATGGGTATGGTTGAAGATTTCGTCCTAGGAAACAATGTTTACATTTGTTTCAAGGAAGTACATTCATGAACTTTTTTTTATGAATCGAAATGGAAATCGCTAGGCTTATTGGTATTGTTATTCATTGCATATCTTTGGATTACCAATATGTGTAAGTTAGTATAACTGATGATAATTTGTTATGTATTTTGGTAAATCTAGTCATAATGCATGACTTATGTATTGGTATGACTTTTATTAGTGCAACCGATCCTAAGTAGTCACCTAAGATGGTATGATCGATATTGGTGTGACCGATCCTAGTAATTGGTGTAACCGATCCTAGTAATTGGTGAGACCGATCACAAAAGAGTGTGAAATATATCCTTGTAATTGGTGTAACCGGTCCTAGTAATTGGTATAACCAATCCTGGTAACTAATGTGACCGATCACAAGTAATACCATGAGAATATGGTAACCGATACTGGTAATTGATGTAACTGATCCTGGTAACTGATGTAACCGGTCCCAGTAACCATATTAAGGTAGAACCGATCCTTGTGTTTGGTAAAACCGTAAACCCATGATTAGTGTATTGATATTTGATCAATCACATAGTTCTTGGAAATAAGATGAACTAGTTCTAAACTTGTTTGGAAGTGTGGTATAATCGGTTCCAAGATTGTAAATATGAAAAAGGATTTACAAAGAAATAAGATGTCGACATACTTTGAACATGTTCAATAACTCTTATCTTTTATTGTTCAAAGATATTTATTAATGACTCAAGGAGATCCCGGACCAAAATAAGTTGAGAATCTTTTAATTAAGGTTGTTGATTTTATATGAAAATGCATATCTCTGGAAAATAAAAATTGGTAATGTGCATTTACTAATTGGAGATTTTCTAGTAGGATTCCGGTTATATTTGGACAGGGCATTTCCAGGAATTATGAAAACCGATTTGGAAATATATTGCATATATTAAGAATATTTCGGTTTTGGAAATTCCTTGGTGTCCAAACTTCCTTGGTCTATAAATACCCAAGTTTGCATTTCGAGCAAACTATCCTAAGAGCTAGAAAAACTACCTTGTTGTGTTGTTACTGGTGGAGCCATCTATCCAGAGAGGAAAGTTCCATAATTAGGCGAAATCTCTTACGACCGCTCGTTTAAAGACTTCTGTGGGATCAAGAAGCTCTACGACTACCGTTGGTGGGAAACTAGATAATTGAAGTATTATTAGTTTTCGATTTGATTTGATTGACTAACGGTTGTTGAACTTTAATTGAACCTAGTTAGTTTATTCTTGAGAATATTCTCTTCTGATATAAGATTCATTCAAACTAGATCGAAGTGTTGACGGGATTTTTAAAACTGTTTGTAGATATAAAGACATCTTGTGATATCCATTGTTAACAAACTCCGTTCTCTGTGTGATTGATCACAAGAGATTCAAGTTGTGGTGTGCAGGTGTTTATTGAAGATCTAAGAAGATTTGAAGACAAATAAGATTTCTTATTGGTTTCATAATCTTTGGTGTGCACAAAACTTGATCGGCTGGAATCCAACTATAATAGTTTTATCTTGATGGACTTGATTGATTAGTTGCATAGATCGGCATTAGTATTTAGTATCTTGGTAGATCCTATTATTGATTACAAAATCTAAACTCGGGCTACTTTGGTAGTTGTTGGATAGATGGATCTAAACCCGACAAAGGAGTTTATTGGATTAAACAGAAGAGCCTTTATCTAACTCATATCACTGAGATTGAATAGAGTTGTTACCGAACAGACTTGTTGTTCCTTTACTGTATAGAATACGAACCAAATGAATTGTTCCAGTGCGTGCACTTATTGAATGTTGAAAGCGCATGGATATTGAAGAAACTAGGTGAACTATAGGTTTAGTGGATTGGTCTCATCTATACCAAATTAGTGTGATTTTGTATAGTAGTTTAATTCTGAGAGTATTCAATTCTGGACTTGGTCCCGGGGTTTTTTCTGCATTTGCGGTTTCCTCGTTAACAAAATCTTACTGTATCATTTAATTTAATTTTCCGCAATTATAATTGTTGTTATTATAATTTAAAGTAAATTACACAAACGTTAACTCCGTATTACTTAATAGTGGTCCTATAGAGTTTGGTTAAGTCCGAACCTATTATCAAGTAATCACAGTTTGATTGTTGTATTGTCTCGATCTCGCATCCATTGACGATCACACAAAGTGTGAATACCGATTCGTTGTATTGTCTCGACTCAGTCCATAGACAATCACTTTCGGTAAGAGGACTTATAGGTGGAAAAGTTTAAAATTATGGTATATTTGGGTACCCTCGTCTTTTCAAAAACATAACCTGCGAAAGCTGTATATATTGTATATAATACTCTTCTGATGAGACTTGGTCATAATAGTATGATCAAATTATCAAGAAAAACATATTACGAAGTATAAACGCTTATCTTTTGGAATTTCGTAAATACGACATCTACATAATCTATTGTATATATTTATTTGATTATGTATGCATTATATGTGTACAATTTCATTCTACAAAACTATGTATCTTTACATTAGTTCAAGAAAGTAGATGTATGAACTTGTTTTCATAATCGAAAGAGAAATCATGATTGATCTTGCTATTTATTGAATATATTTTTGATGACCAATGGAAGATGACTATGGTAGAACCTATCTTAAATTTGGTAAGACTTGAGGTATAACCATTCATAGCCTATTTAATATAGCTAGTTGTAATCGGTCATGAGCTACATTGGAAATCAAGGTGTAACCGATCACAAGCTATATTGGAATGCAAGTTGTAACCAGTCATAGGTTACTTTGGGAACCAAGTTATAACCGGTCACAAGATGAATTGGGAAGTTAGTTTTAATCGATCACAAGCTACCTTTTGGAAGCAAGGTGTAACCGATCACAAGCTAGCTCGGAAAAGAAGGTTTAACCGGTCACAAGCTACTTTGTGGAGCAAGGATTAACCAATTACAGCCTATATTAGGAAACATGTTATAACCGGTCACAACATATTTTGGAGTGATGGTCTAATCGGTTCCATGTACAAAACCAATATCAATGGTTCACATATTTCTTCATGGTATGTGTGAATTAGGGTTTTGAGTTTGTCAAGATGAGAAGCTTCCATATGTCGATATATTTTAACATGTACATAAATCTTTTGATTTATTGTTCAAAGATATTTCTTGATACTCAAGGTGATCCCTGATCCGAAAAAGTGAAAACCATTTAATTATGATTTTCGTCATATATATTTTAATTACCAGCAATTAAAACATATCCTCTGGAAAAAATTATTAGTTAATGTGCTAGACTAATAACAGAAGTTTTCTATGAGAGTATTCGGAAATATTGGTTAACATCAATTGGATATAGGAAAACCGATTTTAGGTACTTGAATGCATATCTTGAGAATATTTTCGGTTTTGGAATTTCCTTGTTGTCCAAACAACCTTGGTCTATAAATTAATTTGCATTTCTTGCAAACTATCCTAAGAGCCATGAAAACTTCATTTCTTGTTGTTTCTGGTGGAGCAGTCTATCTGGAGAGGAAAGTACCCTAATTAGGTGAAATCTCTTACGACCGCTCGTTTAAAGACTTCTGTGGGATCAAAAATCTCTACGAGTACCGTTGATGGGAAACCAGATAATTACAATGTTATTAGTTTTCGATTATTAATTTGGTTGACTAACAGTTGTTGAAACTTAGATTGCACCTAGTTTGTTTATTTTTGAAAACCTTCTCTTCTGATATAAGGCTCACTCAAACTAGATCAAAGTATTGACGTGATCTTTAGAACCATCTTCGGATCTAAAGATATCTTGTGATAATCGATTATTAACAGACTCCTTTCGATGTGTGATTGATCATTAGAGGATTCAAGTGTTGTTGTGTAGATTATTGAATGCAATAAAAGATTTGAAGATGAAGAAGAATTCTTATTAGTTTTTGTATCTTGTGGATTTAGTGCACAAACCTTGATCGTCTGGGATCCAACTCGAATCGGTTTATCTTTGATAGACTTGATTGATTAGTTGCATGAGATCGGCATCGCTTTATAGTTTCTCTTTGAGATCTATATTGATTGATTGCAAATCTAGAATTTGATTATTTCGGTAATCAATATTTAGATTGATCTAACCAGACAAAGGAGTTTATTAAATTAAACATAAGATCCTTTGTCAACGACTCAATAATATCTTCTAACAAGATCGATTAGAGTGGTTACCAAACATACTTCCTTTGTTATCTGGAATATGATCAAAAGGACTTGTTATTCACGTGCATGACTTTAGAAGTCGAAGTCGCGGGTACACCAATGAAACTAAGTAGCTAGGGGTAGTCTGCTTGGTCTCAACTATACGAAGTTGGTATTATATTTTGTATAGCGGATGAATTCTGAGAATATTCAAAACTAGACTAGGTGGTTTCCTCCTTAACAAAATCTTGATGTGCCATCTACTTTACTATTCCACATTATAATTGTTTTATTATAATTAAAGTAAATTGCACTTGTACGTTACTTCCGTAACACTTGATATTGATCATATAAAGTTTCGATTATTATCGAACCTATTGTCAAGTGCACACTTTGTTGTCGTATCGTCTCGATCTTGCATCCATAGTCAATCACACAAGTGACCTTGTTGTTGTATTGTCTCGAATCTTTCCATAGACGATCACATTCGGTAAATAACTTATAGGTTGATATTAAAAGATTGTGGTGTATTTGGCTACCCTCATCTTTTCACATGAATACTATATAAGAATTCCAAAACAATATGAAGGACCATATTTAATGCAACTTTGCAAGTATTAGGGGAGATAAAAAACACAAGGAGGAAAATCTACGGTTTCAAAGCGGTTCTTAGATCGTAACGATATCTCTTTACTTTTCTCATATATATATCATGGATGTGGTATCTATAATACCTATTGATTCTAAGTTGTAGATATGATTTGAGTTAAGATATAAATATATTTTGAATTCTTCATATGATTATCGCTTGTTTATATTATAAAGAATTTGATTAAATTGTTTAGGTGGCCAACTGAATTGATATTTTTGATTTAATCTAATGCTAGTATAGTAGAACTTCGATAAATTAATTACTTTGCTAAAATAATAAAATTCTCTGGTCTCAACTAGGCTTGGATAAGCTAAATTTAAACTCGATAAATTAATAACTTCGCTAAAATAATAATTTTATTTGGTCCGAACGCTATTAATTTATCGAAGTTTTACTGTATTGAGTTTGGAGATAAGAAATCTATTAGAGTATAGCTCGGTTGAACTCACCAAGTGTTGGTATGTCAAATTTGGTTGTCATATTTTAGTATCAAAATTCATCTAGAGTCACTAGATTAAATACTAGAGTCAACTTCGTTTAGATTAGACTAGAAAGACTAGGAATGTTGAGACATATAAGTATTACTTATAATACCTGAAAAATGTGAAGAAGTAACGAAATACAACAACAACATCATCCTTCCACTTGAGGTTAGTAATATTGACTTGAACTGTTTCATTCCTAACGTATCTTTCAAATCGTTCTATATTCAAAACATAATTGTGAAGCTGTATATATTGTACATATTTGATTTAATACTAGTGATGTGACATGATCATAATAGTATGATCATAGTATTAAGGAATCAGACTACGAAGTATAACGCTTATCTTTTGAACTTCGTAGATATGATATCGACATAATCTTGTATATAGTGTTATGATTATGTGAATGGGTTATGGTGAAGATTTGATCCTAGGAAACAATGTTTTACATTTTTTTAAAGGAAGTAAATTCATGAACTTGTTTTGTGAATCTAAAGGGAAATCAATAGGATTATTGGTCCGGATATTCATTGCATATCTTTGGGTGACCAATATGTGAGTTAGTAGAACCAATCTTAACTCAGGTTATGTATCTTGGTATAAATGATCATAATTCCTAGACTTGTGATTAGGTATGACCGGTATTGATAATTGGTGTAACCGATCCTAAGTAATCACCATGTGATGGTATGATCGATCCGTGTAATTGGTGTGACTGATCCTAGTAATTGGTGTGACCGATCATAAGCATGTGCGACCGATCCTTGTAATTGGTATAACCGATCCTGGTAACTAGTGTGACTGATCACAAGTAATTACCATGTGTAAATGGAACCGATCCTTGTAACTGGTGTAACCGAGACCGATCATAAGTAGGTACCATATTTTGGTATAACCGATCCTAGCAATTGGTATAACCGATCTGAACCCATGTATGTGACTTGGTAATCCGATCACAACTAACCATTCTGATTTGGTATGACCAATCACATAGTAGTCTTGGAATACTAGCAAACCAATTTTAAACTTGTTTGGAAGTGTGGTATAACCGATTCAAAGAAAGCAAATCCATGTAAATATGAAATAAGGATTTGCAGTGAAAAGATGTCATCATACTTTGAACACGAGCAATAACTCTTACCCCTCTGTCTTTTTTTATCTGTCCTAATTTCGACTTTGGTCTGTCTTTTTTTTTTATATGCCCGCTCTGTTTATAGACATATTTTTTCCTTAAACTATCAAATAACCCTTTATTCTTTGCAATCATAAAATCATTTTTAATATAAACTTAATTCAAAATCTTAAATATTGTCACCATATATAAGGAATAAATCTATTCAATATCTTTGTATTAATCGTCATTCATTTTTTAAAAAAATAAAAAATATTTATGGATAGCTATAAAATTCCTAATAAATTTTTTACTTATTCTTACATAATCTTTTTCTCCGTATTAATCTTTTCATCTCTTTTCTTGAAACACCATGGAAGAACATAAGCTAGACTATCACTTTTCAATTTACACTTTCACATGAGAAAGGATTAAAAATAAAAAATTATGACAAAATATCAAATTCTCATGGTCGAGTATATATCCAAAGAAGAAATAATCAACACTTTCACTTTTCAATTCTTTTTGAACGCGCAATTGGGGGATACATTTATTAATTGGGGGATATTGATTACTTCCCCCACCCCATGATTTAGGCTAAGGGGTGACCAATTGATATGAAAGTACTAAAATACCCTTTGGTTAATTAAAAAACTTTATGAAAAGACTGTTATACCCTTTCCCCTAAAACATTAAAATCAAAAACCAAAACATATATCCCTCATTTCTAACATTAGTTCCGGCAGTCCTTTAGGTTTAGGTTTTCGAAAAAAAAATTCTTCATCGTTCTTCAACCGTTCCTTCTCTGCCGGCTCCTCACTTTGATTTTTTTTTACACGCCGGAAATGATGAAGACCACGTCGGAAATGATGAAGAACACGCCGGAAATGATGAAGACCACGCCGGAAGTGATGAAGACCATGCCAATACTGGGTTCCTCAGTACCGGCATGGTTATTTAGGATGAAGACCACGCCGGAAGTGATGAAGAACATATCGGAAATGATGAAGAAAACCGTAAGTGATGAAGAACATGTCGGAAATGATGAAGACCACGCCGGAAGTGATGAAATTCAATGCCGGTACTGAGTTCCGGCATGCTCGATATAAATCTTTCCATGCCAATAGTCAAGTGAAAAATAAATCAAGTTTCTGGATACTTTTCATCATGTTACGGCATAGAAATTTAAGCAAAAACCATGCCGGAAGTAGTTCCGGCATGCTCAAAAATCACCTAATTGTGCCGGAAGTAGACTTATTACCATGCCAGTACCTGTTCCGGAAGTAGACTTATTACTACCCCCCACCCCCCCCGGATAGTGGCAAACAAATTTTGAAAATTTTCGGCAATGCCGGCATGGGTTTATGATTGAATACCATGCCGACACAGAGCTTTTTCAGCTGCAATAATGGTGGATTCAAAGAAAAACAAATCAAATTTTCAACCTCTTAGCAGCAATTCTCTCATCACAATCATCGTCCATTTTCAAAAAAAAAAATTCCACTCAATTTTTTTTTCCTCTCCTTCTACTCCTCACTCACACAAATTAAAATAAAAACACACCCTAATCTATCCCCCAAATACTTAAGAATTTACTAATTATTATTAACCACTAAACATGATTAGTGAGGGCTAGATTAGGAATTAAAAAAATAATTACATAGGGGGTAACCCAGAATTGCTATTGGGACACCATTTTTGTCATGTAGCTATATCCCCCAATTAATAAATTTATCCCCCAATTGCGCGTTCTTCTTTTTCCCTCTCAAATAAAAGTTCCAAAGGTTCTAAAATTTCTGTGCGGGAAACCAAAATCAAATGGAGGAAAAAAAATTCTTATGGCGAGTTAAGAGGAGTACATCCCGTTCTAATTGTGGATTCCGTAACAAAAGCAGTATAAGTTTGTTTATATTTTCTTAAAATATTTCCTAAAATAATAATACTATCCAATTTATAATATTAATATATTAATTTTAGTTTTAGTTTTAGTAATAACATAACATTAAATAGGGATAGTCAAAGGTTATCCATGATATTTTGTAGGATTTCCTTAATATTTTGACAAAGTCAATTAGGACTGTAAATTAAAGACGGAGGGAGTATCATTTATTGTTCAAACATATTCCTTGGTACTCAAGTTGATCTTGTACTGAAATAAATTAAGAATCTTTTTAGTTAAGGTTTTTGGTTTTATATGCTTTAATTACTAGCAATTAATGCATAACTCTAGAGAATAAAAATTAGTAATATGCATTTACTAATTGGAGATTCTCTATTGAGAGATTTCAGAAATATTGGACAAAACATTTATTGGAATCTGGAAAATAGAATTTGACATTCATTGCATATCTTGAGAATAATTTCGGTTTTGGAAAATTCCTTGGTGCCCAAACATCCTTGGTCTATAAATACCTAAGTTTGCATTTCTAGAAAACTATCCTAAGAGCCAGGCAAACATCATTTCTTGTTGTTTCTGGTGGAGCCATTTATTCAGAGAGGAAAGTATCCTAATTAGGTAAAATCTCTTATGACAGCTCGTTTAAAGACTTATGTGGGATCAAGAAGCTCTACGAGTACCGTTGGTGGGAAACTAGATAATTGTAGTGTTATTAGTTTTCGATTTGATATGATTGACTAAAGGTTGTTGAAACTTTGATTGCACCTAGTTTGTTTATGCTTGATAATCTTCTCTTCTGATATAAGATTCACTCAAACTAGATCAAAGTATCGACGGGATCTGTGCGTGATTGATCACAGAGATTCAAGTGGTGCCGTGAAGGTTTTGAAGATAAAAGAAGATTTGAAGACGAAAAATATTTCTTATTATCTTTAGTATCTTGTGAATTGTGTGCACAGACCTTGATTGGCTGGGATCCAACTAGAATCAGTTTATCTTTGATAGATTTGATTGATTAGTTGCGTAAGATCGACATTATCTATATTTCTCTTTGAGATTTATATTGATTGAGTGCGAATCAATACTTGACTATTTCGGTAGTTAAAGTTAGATTAATCTAGCCAGACAAAGGAGTATATTAGATTAAACGAAAGATCCTTTGTCAATGACTCATCTATATCTTGTAGAAAGATTGATTAGAGTGGTTAAAAAACAGATTCTTCCTTTGATGTTTGGAATACGATCCAAAGGACTTGCTATTCACGTTCGTGACTCTAGAAGTCGAAGGTTCAGGGATACTGAGGAAACTAAGTAGATATGGGTAGTCTTCTTGGTCTTAACTATACGAAGTTGGTATTAGATTTTGTATAACGGCTTAATTCTGAGGGGTTTTCTGCACTTGCAGTTTCCTCGTTAACAAAAAAATTCATGTGTCTTTTACTTTGATTTCCGCATTATAATTGTTTATTATAATAAAGTGAAATACACTTGTACGTTAACTCTGCAATACTTGATAGTGATCCTATAGAGTTTGGTTAATACCAAACCTATTCTCAAGTAACACATTTTTTTGTTGTATTATCTCGATCTTGTATCCATAGTCAATCACACAAGTTATCTTGTTGTTGTATTGTCTCGATCTCGTATCCATAGACGATCACACGAAGTGTTTACCGAATTGTCATATTGTCTTGACTCTTTCCATAGACGATTACATTCGGTAGATGACTTATAGGTTGAACCAAAAATATTGTGGTGTATTTGGGTACCCTGGTCTTTTCAAAATCGCCGAATAATTCCTACACAAGTAGAGAACACGATACCTTGCAAAGGGATTATGTATAGAGATTGTGTGTATAAACAACACCAGAAAGTGAACCTTGAGCTAAGAGTCTAACTATTAGAATCAATCTATAAATTCACAAAATATAAAGCATTCGACCAAATTACACCTTGAGAGAGCTACTAATATGTGGTTTACACGAATAAAATATGGTATTGGGGAGCTTCCGTGTTCAGTGATATAAAAAATTTAAGGGATAACACTAAGCTAACTGTTATTCTACAAATCGAGATAATTTATGATCAACAATGAATAGATAAGTATAATAACTCCCTAAAGATTTAGTAACGAAGAAGAATTAATCGATCAACTATGTCTCTATTGCTTACAACTCGACTTTACTTGCTTTTAGTGATGAAGGAAAGTGGTGACAAACGGTGTCCAACGACCCCACTTGATTTTGAAATCTCCCTAATGTATTCTTTCAATTTTTGTAATATACATGTATTGTGGGGGGAAATCTTATCTTATACTCCCTCCGTACCTATTATATAGGCGGAATTTTGCTTTTTATTTGTCCCAGTAGATAGGCGGAGTCCTAATTTTAAGATGATTTTTCTCCTAAATACCCTTATTTATTGTGCATGGAAAATTATAGTATGAATAGGAAAAGGGGTAAAACAGAAAAAGGTATGAGAAATTATGAATTCAATGCAATTTTCTTAATCTAAGAGAATTGTCCCCTTCCACCTATATATGTGGTACGGAGGGAGTACTAATATAAAGGAAAGAGTTGTTTTTCAACCACTAAGTTACCCCTTTGTGTGTTTTTTTTGCCTTTCGCATAGTATCTTTAGTGTCAAAACACCAAGGAAAAAATACATATTTTTTGTTTCGTTTATTTTCGAACTGTTTCTTCTTGCTAAACCCTGTCGTTTCTACTTCTTCTAACTTTGAATCAAAACATCAAATCAAACACGATAAAGAACATTTCAGCGGAAATAAGTTCCACAAAAACAATTTTCGTTTTTTTCTTCCAATCTACCTTTCTTAAATTCAACAACACGAATCGAAAGAAACAACGATGAATGAATTTATAAAATTGGATTAAACTTACAGGGACGTTTGTTGATAGGTGTCTAAAACACCCTGATATTTATCTATTGTTTATGCTTTCTCTGCTAGTTTTCTTGTAAATTATGTATCTTATGCTTTGTTTTTGAGTATTTAGGTATTTTGGAGTCACTTGGAACAAAAGAAGGAGAAACAGGGCAAAAACGGCATCTCAAGTGCAACCGCGGTTGAATTATTTCTTATTATTTGCTTTTATCTCTTCATCCGTTTCTGAAAAGTATGTCGTCTTTAGTGATGCAAATTTTCTGTCTGAAAGGCACGACAACTTTAGTGATGACTCTATTTGAAGAGAAGAAGTGAATATGAGGAGTAAAAGACGGCTGTTGTTGGTGGAAGGAGAGAGAAGGCGTTCATTTGAAGCGAAAAGGAGTTAAAGAGATCAAGTCGCATGCGGAGAACGAGATGTCAGTTCCCTGAATCTGACAGGCTAAATATTCACTTTATAAGCCCTTATCCTAGTCAATGGATGCCATCATCCAGTCCGTACAGACAGACCTAACAAGGTTAAGCTTCTCGGGCAACTGGTTTGTTTTTCATTACCACTCACCTCAAAACTCAGAGAGTGCAGTACCCAAAACCATAAAAAGGAAGGAATTGAGAAGATCAGAGAGGGAAAAATCCTATGATGCTTAACTCTAACAATTCTGCAGATAGGGTTTGTGGTGGAATTTGGTTCTGAAGCATCTAGGAGGTGCAGTTGAAGATCTGAGGATAAATATTACAGGATTTTGAGGTGAAATAAGAAAATCAAGCCATGAATTTATTTTAAGAGGTGATCAATGGGTCAATGAAGAAATCGAGAAGGAGGATCTGTTGATGTTAATGAAATGGAGAAGATTATGGAGGAATTGAAGTTATTGGAAGATGATGAAGAACTGAATCTGAGGCTGTTCAATGATGGAGAAGTAAAGGGGTTTGTTGTTATTACAAATCCAGAGAAGAACACAGTGAATAAGCTATGTAAAATTGAATTTAATAATTGAAGCAGGAATTCAAATTAGGGTTTCTGGTTATAATTAGAATATGGGTCTGTGAAAGAAGAAGAGATGAATGCTGCTGGAACTGGTAACAAGTTTTGGTGGTATTATGTAATGGAAGAGGAGAAATTGAACTGTGATAGTGTCCTAGAATTTAAGCTACAAAAATTGGTGGTTCTGTGTGGTTTTGGTGGATGGTTGCAGGCGCCAGTGGTGTTTAGGGTTTGCTGTTGAAGCAACTGCAGTTGAAACTGGTACTGGTGGTGCAAGATATGGAGCTGTGTAGGAATGATACAGCTGAAATGGCTATTTCAGGTGCTAGAGCTAATGGGAATTGTTGGCTTGAATCTGGTGGTGCTGTTGAAGCATAAACTGATGGATTGAGAACTGTCGAGTTTGAGAATGCATTGCAGGGAATGATGGTGAGTGTTTACTGTTGTCCTGAGATGGTTGTGAATCTTTTGATTCTTTCTGTTTGATTTTATGAGGAGAGATTAGGGTCCCTGTGGTGAAGAAGGTGCAGCTACAGATTAGTTAGATCTAGAGCAAGAAATTATGCTGTTGAGAGATGGTTAGGAGGTGGCGGTATTGAACTGAATAAGCTAAGACAAATGAGCAGAGAATGGACTGAAGCTCAACTAAAATTTGTGGTGTTATTGCTTTGAGCTGTGAAGCCACAAGTTTGTAATTGCAGTTGAATGTGTGTGTTTAGTTGTCTTGCTGTGTAATGGCATTGAAGGTGGTGTTTGAAGGTTGTTGTTGTGGCAATGTGGAGACTGGGATCCGCAAGAGAGTTGCAGCAGTTGGAGTGAACTTAAGAGACAAAAGAGAATGAGATTGATTGCAGGCATAGAGGTTGTGCTGAACCAGGTGAAGCTGCAGATGGTGTTGGTGGAGCACTGGTTATGAGCTGGAATTGTGATACTCTTGGAGGATTTGCAGGTGCAGTTACTGCTCAAATAAAGGGTTGTGTTGCTTTGTAATGCTGTGTTGGAGGATATGGAGGCCTTACTGCCATTAGTTCATGGTGAGGGAAGGTACAGTTCTGATAGAATGCAGCTGTGTTGCAGTCACAAAGAAATGGTTTGCATAAGAAGTTGGTTTGGTGGTTGGTGATTAATGGCACCTGATGGACCTGTCTTGGTTGCGTGTTTGCAACAGGTGATGATTTTCATGATGAATTGAAGGTGCAGGTAGTTATTGTTTACTGTGAATCATGTATGTACTTGAACTGGTGAACAAAGGTTTACGCAGTTAATGGTTGAGATGCTGGTGGTATTATGATGAAATTGCAATGGTTTTGTATTGGATAGAATGGGTGAGCTGAAGCCATCATGGCTGGAAATAAGATGCAGGATATAGCCATTTTGGCTGTGAAGCACGATGATGGAAAGCTGGGCCATCTTGGCCGTGACTGAAGCTGCACAGAAGATGCTACATCCAACATGGCCGTGCAATGACTGCAACAAACCTGGCTTGGACATGTCTGACTCGTTTTTGACCCGGTACTTGACTCGGGTCAACTGATTAAGTTGACTCCGAGTAGACCGTTTGACTTTTCAGGTTGCCGGCGGCGACTTTCCGGTACCGGATTCCGGCCAAATACCCAGTTTTCCGGCGCCCACTTTTGGGACATATTTTCTACATGAGTTTCTCTTACTCGTGGGCCGGGTGAATTTCCAACTAATGGACTTTGAAGACAAAACCTAGTTTTGGAAGGAGAAAAAGGCTACAAAAAGAAAAACTTGTACAATTTTTAGATCACGTTTTTATTCTATCCTTGGAGCAGAGAAGAGAACTACAACTAGGGTTTGCTTTCGTATTTAATATTCATCTCCTTTATTTGATTATTTATTATGATGAACTCCATGAATATGTGTAGCTAAATTTAATATTATTGGTTAAGGATGTATTCCTATTTCTAAAACTTGTGCTTGATTAATGTATTAGTTTTCTCTCTTTGTTTTCGTTCAAATCTCTACTGCTTTTAATAATCACATGATTGATGTATTGTGATATGATTTAGATGTTTGGTTAGTTAAGTGGACAATTAATTGAACTTGGATCTTGTCCATAGCTATTTTAGGGTTTTTCATCGAGCGATAACTCCAAATACAAGTAGCATGATATGATTATAGTTTGTAGTGATACACTCTTATAATCATATGTAGAGTTTGAACATTGTCCGAATTGTTATGCGCAATGTATGACAATCGCATTGATTAGCCTATTTCCAAAACTTAATGCTCCTGGGAATTGAACTTGATTAGCGCAAGGCGTAAGGTTATTCTTTAGGTAGAATTCACATACGCATCTCTAATGTGTGTGTTGATGAACTTAGGAAATTTTCAGATTATCTTGCTCTCTTGATTTTCTAGGCTTTTGATAATAAAAGAGATTAAATCGTAATTCTAATCATATATGCAAGCACATGTTTAAGATTGAAGATGAATTCCTTGACCAATATCTTTCTCTCATTGTTTACTTCCAACTATTTACTTTGTTTTTAATTTACTTTTATTTTACAAAAATCAGAAATCCCCCATATTGGTTACTAAGAAACTAGAAATTGATAACTACAATCGCCTCTCTATGGATATGAACTCTTCCTTACTTTATACTTCATTCATATTTTATTGAGTAAGAAAGTGAATTATTTTTGACACTTACGACAGCGATCATTTGTTTTTTACTTTTAAAATTATTCATTCCTTCAATTTTTTCAGTTGTTTCATGAGTTTGAGAATCTTAAGGGTTTTGATTATTTAGATTATGTAGCTGTATGAAACTTTATTAAATTTTAATCTCTAGGGTTTATGAAATTAAATGAACTCAATTTAGCATTTCTATTGATTACCCATTTGGTAAAATTTGATTCAATAAGCTGTAACAGCTAATCATAATGTATTGATTTCCCATTTACCTCAACACGATACACACATAGAACGACATGAAAGAATTCAAAAGAAGATAAGCTGAGGTACACGTTAGTCGACTTTAGTTGTTTCAATTGTATTTCATGAACTGAATTATTCAATGGATTTTCATGGAACTAAACCTTCAAATAAACTGCCAACTTGCTATATGGAAGTTTGGAAATGCCCAACAGAAGAAGAACGTCAGTTGTTTGTGTATTTTCCTAAGAGAAGAAACATATTTAAATCTCAACTTCAAAGTCAATATTTCTCTCTTCAAGTCAATAGTTCTCTCTTCTCTCTTTCAGTCTCCATTTGTCTTTCTGATTTGGTATTGGTTTAGTTAAATATTTCAGTTTTTCATCCAGCTATTATAACTTCAAATGGTTTTTTTGTGCAGTTGCCTAAGAAAATTCTATTGCAATGCATCTGATTTGAAAATATACGTGTTAAATATAACGACATAAATCATTAAATCCACATAATCAAATTTTATGCCATACCCATAATCCAATTTCTGCAACAACAAAAAGCAATCAGACAACTAATTTGATGCTTTGTTGAAGCTGCCAATTCACGAAGAAATAAAAAAGTCAAGATTCTTTGCATGTAGAAAGTGAAACAAGTAAGCTTACTCTTGAGGATTTTTTTGTTGATATTTTTCGCATTTCTATTTGTTGCTAATCACGGTTAATAAAAGCGTATATCCTTATTCAGAATGCTAAGCATTAAGACGTTAGCCTCCGTTCTTTTTTATCATCCATTATGCTAGCTTCCATTTCAATTGTTCCTCAGGTAGTTATACACAGAACCTTTACCAAAGACAAGTTATGAGTTGTTTCCATAGGGAGATATATATGTGTGAGATTTAAACTTACATTATTAAAGAGGAAGTGATCCATAATGGCTGTCATTATAGCTTACATCAAGTTAAGCAGTAAACTGTTAGCCAAAATTTGAGTCAGTCTTTGTCTGAATCATGTTTTATCCTTTTTTAGTTCGATTAATTTTTGTTTATAATTGAGGAAATGTGCTAATAACAAGTGTGCGCAACCTATATTGTAAGTGAATCATATTTAAGAGTGTTTCATTTTTATTCTTTTTATTTGGTGTATGATCAACTATTTAGTCCGCCACTAACCTATGTGTGGTGATGTGTGGGTTATGTTATAGCCTATACTACATCATCCTGTTATAGTTCTTGGTTGATGCGTTGTTGTAT
The DNA here is from genome assembly GCA_023529315.1 of Papaver bracteatum. Lineage (NCBI taxonomy): Eukaryota > Viridiplantae > Streptophyta > Magnoliopsida > Ranunculales > Papaveraceae > Papaver > Papaver bracteatum. Next base: position 5,007 of record JAJJWX010004466.1, on the reverse strand, counting down.
GCGTCAAATATAATTTCACTTTCTGACTTCACTAAAATAAATGTAGTATGCAATAAGAGAGAGTTCGTATCCACATGGAGGTTTTTGTTGTTATGCAAATTTTCAGTTTCTTAGTAACCAAGGGGGAATGTTGTTTTATCTAAGCAAAAATAAATAAATTGAAAGCAATAAAGTATTAAAAATAATCAATAAGGAGAAGATATTGGTCACGGGATAGTTTCATTCACAAACTCGAATTATCAACAATGACTAGAATTGAAATTTTAATCTCTCATTTACTAAAAGTCCTAGAATATCTTATCGCAAGAGTATTCCGCTAATTCCCTGATTTCATCACAGCCACATTAAAAGATGCAAATGTGAATTCTTCCTAGAAAGCAACCTAAAGTGTAAAAGCACAATTAGATTTAACTCCCTAAAAGCAATAAGTTTTCTGGAATAAGACTAATCAAGGCAATCAAAATGTGTAAAAGCACTAATTCAATTTAACCCAAGTTATGATTCATATGTGACTAGTAGGATATATTACTACAAGCACTACCCACATTTATGCTACTTAAAATCAGGGATGAACAACGTTTTCGTATTGAAAACCCTAATATAGCTCTAGATATGAAAGCAAATCGGATTGATTCCGGACTCAACCAAATAAACAATCAAATCATACAACACTATGAACCATGAATCATAAGCAATAAAGTATTGAGACAAAACTATATCATTGAATCAAATCTTATTTGTGAAATCCACTTATTATCCCATAACCAATATTAAGAATTTAGCTACTCATGGTTTTTGAACTCAACATAATTATTATTAAAAATAAAATGAAGAACATAAAAATAAATGGAAGCAAACCCTAGTAGAATCGCTCCTCTGCTCCAAAAACCCAGTAGAAAAATATATGATATCCTCCTCAAAAGAATAGAAACTCCTCCTTTTATAGCTTTCCAACTTTCCAAATTAGGTCTTCAAAGCCCATGGTCCAATAGCAAGAAGTCCACCAAAGCACATGTTTGAAATACCCATGAGAGAATATGACCCAAAAGATCTCACCGGAAAACTGTGTTTCTTGCCGGAATATGGCCGGAATCCGGCGCCGGAATTTGTCACCGGAAAATTTTCTCCGATCACCTGAAGCATTGGGAGACGTCACCAGGAAAGTGCACCCTCCCAGAATCTCAACTCGATTTCTCTGCAATTCAAACATTCACAAAATACCACCTAAACCAATTCCTTATTCTTGCGAAAACGCACCCAAAAGCGCGACCTGTAGCTCATATGTCCGGCCGCCAACTCTTGTATCCAACATATACCCCCTTCGCGATTCACTGAAATATTGCAATCCATGCTTTAACTTCCGAAATCCGGCTACCGGAACTATGCTCACTGGCGCGCCATTTTCACTCCGTTTTCGCACTATTTCTGCGAATGCAGCTAACCCTTGCCTGTAACTACACACATCCATTTCCCTGTATAATCCAAGCATTCATCTAATAACTTCGCTTCAGTTCCTGCGACACCAACAAGTTGCACCAGTGCCACAAGCCCAGTTCAACTGAACCATTCACTGCTGCTTGTATTTCAGTTGCAATGTTCCACTTCCTTGCTGCAACTCATCGAACACAGCATACTCGAGCCCCATAGCACCACAAACACACAAAATCCTATTTCTACCTGCAATGCACAGACACAAAACATTCACAATCTCCATAACCAGCTCCTGCAACTCAAACTGCAGCTTCAAACTGCAATGCACAGCTCTTCATTCCATTAAACTTCAGAATATCTCCCACTTAAGCCATTTCCTTGCCTCAACTACCAGCTATCTCGCAACATATCAACTGCATTAGCTCCACCAGTTTGCAGTTCAACCACCTCAGACCATAATCATTCTTAACATTCACACCCAGCTGCTCCTGTGTTCTCATTCAATACTAGCCATTTCAATTTTCCCCCTGTAACTCCACAGCTGGAACAAAAGCACCAACAACAAGCTGCAGCTGCAACACTTACTCACTGCAGTTTCAACCATTTTCAAAACATCACAGTATCCAACGTCCATTCCCAGCTGCCACCTACCCACAGCTGCGCTTTCAGTTATTGCTCCTGCCACTCAAACCAACACCTTGTCTCCACTGCAGCAGAAATCAACACCAGCAACAACTCTATTTTCTGTCTTAAGGCATCACTCCCACCAGAACCTACTTATTCTCTTATTCATTTCTGTACAAATATCTGCAGCTGCAACTCCCAGTAGCATCACCTGTTGTTTAATCAGGAACTTCCACTGCAGTGCCATGCTTCATTACCACTTGTTGACAACCACATCCACTGCACCTTCCCTGTCTAGCCAACTCCAACTCTGGTACTAGTAAACCACTAATTTAGCTTCCATGTACAATTCAATTCCATATACGACCCATTAATTTAAGACTCTAATACATTCAATCTTAACCTCCAAAATCAGTAGCAACAAGACTATTTCCACTGCTTAAAAATGTACAACACCAACTTGTTCAACTTCTTCTCCACATTGCTTTCTTCAACTTGAATTTTTCGATTGAGAGTTCGAATACAGTGATACCCATTCATCCTAACTCTGCGGCAGACTCGAATCTCTTCTTAGTCTCCAACCATTCATCCATAAAATCAATGACAAAGTCCAAATTTCCTTCCTTGCAAAAGTGGATCCAAATCCAAGAACAACACGTCACATTTCAGCTGAATCTTTTACTCAAACTTCAACCAATCCAGCCTGCAATTTCGAGCTAAAATCATCTCACAGTATTGAGTCACTGACTCACCCAAATACCCAACAGAATACATGATTTCTACAGCCCAATCTCTTCCCTTACTGCTCCTGATCGCCAGAAAATACAGCCCATTCTTTCTATTCCTCCTCAGCTTCAGATAGGGCTCTTGACCTATAGTGAATGGCCATAAGAACATAGGCTAACCGTCGGCAAGAGTTTTTCTCGAACTGGTTGTGGAAGCAAAAATAGTATAGTTGCTCACTGGTGAAAGCTCTAACTCCTCTACTCACAGATTTGGTTTCTAAAGAAACCTAACTTCCATTTCTTCTCAAACGCACATGTGTGACCCCCTTGATGTCAAGTCCACTAAGTCCTTCCGTAGCTCATGTGTTGGTGTTTAAGCCCATGACACAAAATTACAGCACCCGCCATCCATTACTGCTTGTTGTTTCTCATCGTAGATGCCAAGAGAATCGAAATTCTCATTTAACTTCAGTACTGTAGCCATCGTCGACCAGGGATCAGCCAATATCTTGACGCGAGCTTTGAGCTTGTGTACCAATACGTCCCCTTTCCATCTTTTTCTTCCTCTTTGCAAATTCAATCCATTGTACCTGAAAATATAAAAATAAAACATAATATACAAAATAACGAGAAAACTAATAAGAAAAGCATGAGATAGCGTTATTAAAGTTGGGTGTTTTAGACACCTATCAAATTCCCCCACACTTAGACTTTGCTAGTCCTCGAGTCTTGTTCACGCGATTTTATCAAAATACGAGATACGAACTCATAAGTATTACGTATGGGAGACGATTTATCTGATTGATAGACTTTTACTGTGTGAGCCAGTTGGTTTATCAAGTCTTGACTTTGCGTCAGTAGCAACTCTTAGTTATAGGTGAGATCAACTAAGGGAATCAAGTGCGTGGGAATCCTTTGGAGTTCAGAGGCGTAAGGAACATGGTTGTATATTAATTAGTGTAGAGATTGGTTAGGATCAAACTACATTCCCATAGAGTTAAGTTGGAATAGGCTATTTGTGTCTGTGGCGGCTTAATACGGTGTGGTGTTCAAATCTGGATTAGGTCCCGGTTTTTCGCATTTGCTTGTTATCCTCGTTAACAAAATTTCGGTGTTTGAGTTATTTTTTCCTAATTATAAAACATATCCCCAAAATTTTAGCATAAAATCCTCTATCGATTTAGGTTTAAGAAAAAAGAGTTAGGTCAAAGTGTGAGATAATATGAAATAAAAGTGTGAGTAGCTTCATGTTGCGTCGTAGGTGCACAAATTAATTAACTTATCTTACAACTGCTAATGAATAATATAGCGATAAATAAGGTTACGTTCGAAGAGCATGGAGTTTTAGTTGTTAAAAATGTCACAAAGGGGGGATTGTTTTATATTTTGAAGCGAAATAAAATAACAAGCTGATGAAAAGTAATTAAGTTGCAAGCAATGGAAATATGATCAGGGAATCCTTCTTAGATTTACTAAATAGTCATCAGTAGCATATTCATCTATTCTTTATCATTCTGAGACTATTATCAGCAGGAAAACAGCTAATGAGTCTTATCCTGAAAATTCCTAAATCACTAGACACGGAAGCTCAATGCCAAATTCTACTATATAAATCACCTAGAAGCCGCGCACTCTAAGTGTAATTTGGTGGAATGCTTTATATTTTGTGAATTTAGGTCAATCTAGTAGTTGAACTCTTAGCGAGGTTCACTTTCTAGTGTTGTTTTTACTTGTGATTGTGCTTGAATCCCTCTGCAAGGTTTCGAAATTTCTACTTGTGTTGGGAATTATTTAAAATTACGGATATCCTAATTCTCTACTAGTATTAGGTTAACTAATAAACTAGTTAGTTTGGCCACCTAAACAATTTATCGATCAAACATAAAATTAATTATTGTAAAAACAAACAATAATCATATGAAGAGTTAAAATAGATTTATATGCTAAATTAGAACTTAAATTCATCCCCAATGATTAAGAAGTTTAGCTACTCATGGTACTAACAAAACCCATGAGTTATATATATTAAAATGGTAGAGAAATAGTTACGGTGATGAATTGCTCCAAAACCCTAGCTTTTCTTCCTTGTGTTCTTCTCTCCAAAACTTGATTAAAGATTATAAGATTGATATCCCAAAAATATTAGAAGTTTTCTTATAGGTGTCCCAATTGTAGTTGTGCCCGTGCTTTCGAATACCGTGTCCGAATGGTTGCCAAAACTAGCCAA